>JAQPPZ010016747.1:20152655-21480311 GCA_028583015.1 Wollemia nobilis
CTTTCTTGTCCTCGAGCAATCAATGGCTCAAAGAAAATAGGGACTTGCTGAACATGTGACAATAATATTGATGAGTGGACGCTGACGAATGTCAGTTCACCCATCCATGATGATAGAACATCCACTCCTCAACCATGTGTCCCTCATTTGCTCCATAACCAATCTGCATCTGGAATATTATTTCTCCAAGAGAGAGGTACAAAGCTTATGCTCTTTAAGGCCTGCCTTGGATGCTTTTCTGAATGCTTCCTTGAAATAGGGGAAACATACAATATGGAAAGGAAGCCCATGTGCAAAAAATATTTGTGCTATAGCATCATCGACTTCCTCTCTTGCTTGCATGTTAAGCATGTCATTTATAGTTCCTCTTTTCCTTGAGGGCAGCGGTGGCATGTTAGAGGTTTGGGTTTCTTGTCTGGAGGAGGCTCCATGGTCACTTCTAGATGTTTGGCCAGGTTTAGGGAAAGACATGCCTAAACCTCTAAGTTTGGCCTCTTGCACAAACCTATTGGCTTCAACCACTTGTAGCCGGTTCATTTTTTTGCAAGCCCTAACCCCGATCCTGGTTTCTCAGTAAGATGAGATTCAACCCTAGTATAGCTGCCCTTAAAATCAGTTTGACAAAAGTGGCACAACCATGTTCTTGAGCCCCCATAATTTTTTTGAATTTTTTCCAATGGTTAGGGTTGGTTACAAATTGCAGAAGAGGTTTTTTAGGACAGTAAAACTAGAAGTAGTGCTGCCTTCTTTGGAAGTTTGAGAAGGTTGGATATGAGAGGAAGAATCCTTATCAATATTTTGATTTTCCACCTCCATTGAATGTCACATGGGTCTGATTCATATCCTGCACTACTGCTCATGTTGAAACTTAAAGAAAAATAGGAAAAAAACTTGTATGAGGTAATGGAAACAGGAAAACAAACTTGGATGTTGATTTGCTCCTCCTTTCTCTTGCTGATCTTTGTTTTGTGACTTCTTTTCTCCTTGTTGCTTCTCTCTTGCTGCTCTTTTGTTGCTCATTGCTGTGTTTTTTTGGTGGGTAGTGTGTTTTTCAAATGCTTGTAATGAGTGTGTTATAGACATTTTTTAGGGTTTGTGGGGTGGAGACTTTCATGGGTCCCGCCCCCTCATGTTTAGGCTGAGATTTTTTTTTAATGTTATATGGACGCCTAGCCATGGGGGATGGTGGCCATCCCCCATGGTGTCCCCTCACAGCAGGGGTATCAGGGATGGGCATCCCCCGACCGTCTCTAGGGACGGCCAACCATCCCCCACGACGTCCCCTCACAGTAGGGGTACCGGTGACGGGCATCTCCCGACCATTCTCGGGGATGGGCAGCCATCCCTCATGGTGTCCCCTCACAACAGGCATACTGGGGATGGTCCCCCATGGCTTGGCGGCATCCCGAAGACGCGAGGAAATGTCCCCTTTGACGTCCCCCTGTATTGGGGATGAAAGGGGGACAAGGATGCATTCCCAGTGGTGGGGGATGTGTCCCTATGGAACATTGCAAATTATTAGGTTGGAGGCTGAGCTTGCTACTTTGACTATGGACCCCTTTGATATTGTTGATGAGTACATTAGTCATTTCAAGAAATTGGAAGAAGATATATGGACTACAAGAGGATCCCCTAACGTGATAGAAGGACATGAAGCTGTGGAGAAGGAAAAGAACATTGAACAGCTGAATATTGTCTTCAACAATGTGTGAGACATATGAGATAGTTGCTGTTGTATTTGAGATTCTTCGAGTGTACTTTTCAAATTCTCTTGCACCACCAATTGATGAGGTATTCAAGTACTTTTTGCATCATAGAAGACAAAAGCATAGGGTAATTATGTCATCAATGAAGCCCATCCAAAGGAAACTATTGCCAAAGCTCAAAATGATAAAAAGCCAAAACAAAATGAGAAGAATCCTAAGAAGCCCTTCAAAAAGCCAACATGTGAGTTTTGTAAGAAGGAAGGAATAAAGCCGAATTTTGCTAGATTCACATCAAGAAGCTTGAGGAAGCAGCAAAAAAAAGGGCTGGTGATGTTGCTCTCTTCTATGCATAGGGTGAGGACAACTTTGATGGAGAGACCTCACAAGCACACATAGCTATTCATATAACATATTGGACATCCATTTCTTCAAATGGGTGGTTTGTAGATTAAGGGGCAACTAGGCACATGACAAAGCACAAACATCTTCTATAGGGGTAAAACAAATTGCATTCAGGGTAGTGTGTTGTTAATGGAAATGACTCTTGTTTGCAAGTTGCAGGATGTGGAGAGATCAACATCGGATTTTCTTTTTATGAGGTAGTTCATGTTCCTAATGTTGGTCCTAATCTCGTCTATTTATTGCATTATTGATACGAATAAAAAAGTAGAAGTCTAGCTAATCATTGGGTAATTAAGGATCTTGACAATGGATTTAAAGCTATTGTTTTTGGCTATTGTGTTAAGTCGGACCAAATGAACAAGTTGGAAGAAAGGCTTATTTCTTTTGTTTCTTCTCCTAGGAAGAAAGACTTTGTTGCTATGGTTGCACATGCAAATGATGAGAGTAGAAGTGGCACTATAGACTTGGGCATCTCAGCTATGGATCCTTGAGATATACGAGTCGTCGTCAGATGGCCATGGGACTTCCACACATATCTCCTCCAAGGGGTGTATATCAGAGGATTGTTCACGATACTCAGCAAAATAGTGTGGTTGAAAGGAAGAATAGGGTAATCATGGAGATGGCACAGTGTGTGATTCATGTCAGGGGGATGGAGCACAAGTTCTGGGGTGAAGCCATCACTGGTGCAGCATACACAATCAATAGGGTTCCCGTGAAGGCAATTCAAGGCATGACACCTCTTGAGAGGTTGAAAATAGATAAGCTTGATGTGTCTCGTTTTCGTATCTTTGGGTCTTCAACATGGGATCATATACCGAAAGATCTTCAGGAGGCACCAAATAGTCATACATGCATCTTTATGGGGTATTCAGATACCTCAAATGCATAACACCTTTATGACCCTTAGAGGCGTGAGGTTTTCATTTGGAGAGATGTCATTTTTGTTGAGGTCCTTCTAGGTGCTTCTTCTAGTCCTCCACCTGAACTTTTGGTAGATGACAATTCTAATCCTTTGACTGATTTAGATTCATCTGTTCCTTTAGAGATTTTGGCAGGCTCTAGTCCCATTAGAGCATCTTCTTCACCTTCATCTTTGAGTGGAGGTCCATTACCTATTGATTTGACCCCTTTAGGGCAGCACCACTAGTAGTATATTTTTCTCCAAATTCAGGGCATATTGAGTAGGACACATCACTTCAGAGTGCTTCAAATTTGCATGATGAGGTGATTGGGGGTTTTGAATTGGATTTTTCAGTTTTAGCTTCTGATGTTGCTTTGCCGCAAAGTGCACATGATTCTTCCTCAATTTGTCAAACACCCAAGTGGTTTAAGACACTTTTGAAGGATTCTTAGCCTATTTTGTCTCTAGATTGGCATTGGAAAGTTCCTTTTTGAGCATTGCTCTCAAAGGCTGCTCATTCTCAAGATCCTCTTATATATTCACAGGCTAAGAGACGATTAGAGTGGGAAGATGCTATGCTTATGGAGTATGATGCCTTGATGAAGAATAGGACATGGGAGCTTGTTCCTCTTCCAAAAGGGAAGAATGTAGTTGGATGCAAATGAGTCTATAGGGTCAAGTACACTTTGGATGGTCAAGAGGAGAAGCACAAGGCATCCCTTGTTGCTAAGGGTTTCTCTCAATAAAATGGGGTTGATTATTCTGAGACATTTTCTCTAGTGGCTAGGATGAACTCAGTCAGGATGATTCTCTCAATGGTTGCCTCATATGGATGGAAGGTACACCAGATGGATGTGAAGAGTGCCTTCCTACATGGTGAGCTTCAAGAGGAGATCTACATGCAGCAGACACTTGGCTTTGAGCTTGAGGGCCCTCTTGCTTTGCTTTGCCATCTAACTAGGCCCTTGTATGGACTTAAGAAGGCTTCTCATGCATGGTATGAGAAGATTCACTCTTTTTTTGTCAGTTGTGGGTTTTGACGAGGTGACATTGAACATGGTGTTTACATCAAACATCAAGATGGGGAGACTTTGGTGATTGTTCTTTATGTTGATCTTTTCATTACTGACAACTCTCCTACCTTCATCTAGGATTTGAAGTCACAACTTCATTCCACCTTTGAGATAACAGTTTTGGGGCTTTTGCACTATATTTTGGGGATTCAAATTGATAAGACAAGTTTTGACATTACCATTTCACACCCCAAATATGCTTTGGATCTTCTTCAGCTTTTTGGGATGGAGGAGTACAAGTTTGCTTGGACTCCCTTTGCTTCAAGCTTGAAGCTTCGGGTTGATTGTACCTCTCCATTGGTGGATGCTATGTTGTATCAATCTCTTGTGGGTGGACTTCTGTATCTCACTTACGCAAGACTAGATATTGCTTTTGTTGTCGATTGTTGTTCTAGGTATATGCAGGCACCCCGGAAGAGTCATTGGACTATGACCAAGAGGATTCTTAGATACATCTAAGGGACTTATCAAATGGGTGTTCACTACTTAGGTTGTTCCCCTCTTATTCTAGCAGGACTTTTAGATGCTGATTGGGTTGGTGATTCAGATTAGCTACGGTCCATCACATGCTTTGTGTTCTATTTGGGACTTGGTTCTGTTTCTTGGTGTTCTAGATGCCAATCCACTATATATTAGTCTTCTATGAAAACTGAATATTGTGTTGCCAATGAGGCAGCTAAGCTTCTTCAATGGATGCTCATGATTTTGGAGGAGATTGGCATTTCTTAGAGTTTTCCAATCACTCTTTGATGTGATAATTAGAGCACCATTCAACTTGTTTGTAATCCAATTTTTTTTCATTGAACAAAGCATATAAATATTTAGATGCACTTTGTGAGATGGCTTCATGCATGTGGGATGCTTGATCTAGTATTTGTGCTTTCAACAGAGCTGGCAACAAACATCCTAACCAAGATCATGGCCGAGGTTCCTTTTGTGCGCATGTGGGAGCTACTTAGTGTAGGATTGTGTCCCTTAAGGGGGGATGATAAATAAGGGTCTATCTTCGTGCCCCTTGTTCAGCTTAAGGGGGGATGTTGGAATATGTGGTGGTTAAGCTTCTCTTGAGGCCATGACTGCCTTTTGTATTGTACTGTTCATATAATCCTTTCGGGCCCTTGTTGTTGGCTTTTTAGCCAAATTATCATAGGACCCAAATATACAGGATCTTGAGTAATCTCAAATATTAGAGCAACTTAATATTAATGGCCAAAATCAATGAACATAACATTCATGAAAATAACAATAATAAGATATAAATGGCCAATATCATTCATGCAAAAACATGAAGAAAACTTACAATATAATTGCTCAAAATATTTGTATACAAGCTTTATTCAAGCTTCATTCAATATCCTGATATTCTTCAATACAATCTTTGATCCAATTTTCTATTCCATCTTCTATGCAATACATGGAGCTTTGCCTCCATAATATAACCTTAGAAAGGTGACTCTTGGACTCTTTGACTATTGCTCTCCTCACACATTCGGGAGATGCAATATTTCCTATTCTATGCATAGGACAAACCTCTCATGCCTTTTGGCTTCTCATCTTGCCACTTGTACACATGACTCTTGACTCTCTATTTACTCTTGCACACTTTATTCTATGACACTTGCACACTTTACTATATGACACTTGTGCACACACTTGCACACACTATTACATGACACTTGTGCACATTCTTACTCTTTACACTTGCACACATAATTACATGACACTTGTGCACATCCCACACATGGACAGATACATAAGGGTAAACATAAATCACACTCCTAAACTATAGACTCCCACCCCTATCTATTACATATTTACAGTTGTACCAACAAGGTACCATGGGGGTATGTTAGTATGTACCAAATAATGTAATACTCTCCAACACTTGTAAATGTTGAAAAAGGTATTTTTGTAATATTTTATTAGTTTAATCCTTAAGGTCAGTCTTTTAACTTTGACCTAAGGGTAACTTGTATTTGGGTATAAATACCTCGTCATACCAACCATCCTTTATTGGTTGAAATGAATTTTTGTTTTTTGATAGTGAGATTATTTGGTGTCCACAGACACCCCCATATACTGCGTGCATTGCTTTTTGCCTATTTCTTTTTCAGCAATACTGGGTAATGTGTTGATTCCATTCATTTCTAGAAACTACCATGAAATATAACAGGAAAGGAAGGCTTTCTTGAGTATATTTGTCAATGGTGAAGTTTATTTATATGAGAAGACCATTGAGGTGATCCTGAAATTTCTCTAGTTCATTTTCACTGAGGCCAATTGGAATTTTGTCCCACTTTTGAATTTTGAGAGAGTATAAATCTAAGGCTTCTCATCAAAGTCTTCCATAAATAGGTTAGTGACAATGGGAGAAAGAGGCAAACCCATTAATACCCCAGTTGGTTATAGACTTTCACACTAGAAGATGAAAGAAGTAGAAACTAGACTAAGTTCAACTTAATGAGCTATTTCAGGATCTTTAACTCCCCTTATATTGTCTTATCCATGGGTATCTTGGTGGATACTGATATACATAGTGAACCTAGAGAAGTATGGGGTGTTTTGATATGCGCAATGCTTTTAGACCATGAAAATTAACTTAATACTATGTAGCAACCCCATGATCTTTGATCTTATTAATAAGCCAAGTCTTGTGAAAAATATGGTGTGTGTCCAAGCAAAGGCCTCAATTCCGAAGCAAAAAACTTTGCAAGATCATAGTAAGGTAAACCCCTCTTGCAAATAATTGTCACAAAGGAAGTTTCTTTGTTTTGACTTGTATCTTTTTCTAAACTCCCCTCCCACCCCCCAAAAGATTTCTGCTTTTTCATTTTTTGGGGCATGTGTGTGATTGGGAACCATAATCACTTTTGTTTTCTAGGCACTAAAATGCACTTGAAATGGAAACAAACGTATTCAATTGAAGTTACATAAGGTGGGAAATGGTTGTTAGGAGCTTCAAATGAAGACACTAGCTTCCAAAACATACAAATCTCAGAGAAACATTTCCTTAGAGGACACATGTGAGGGGTAAGTGTCATGCACATAGATTTCTGCATTTCTAGATTGGAAGAAAATTTTGGCAAGGAAAGCCAAAATTTGTTTTTGCTTCAAATGGGAGAGTTTATTACTATCAAAGTTGAAGAGTGTCGGGCAATATGCATATCTTGATACAAATTGATTAAGAAATCCATTCTATCATATGTAATCGTTGATGCAGTATGTATTTCTGGATTATTTTATATACACCATATTACTTGAACTTGGCTTAAAATATGCCTTCTTTTTTAAGTGCTTAATCACACACATGAGGCTATCTCTATTCTCCATTATCACATGATTAATTGACAAATGAGAAGTTTTAAGTGAGAATGCTTACATATACAAGTTGGGTCAAGAGATGATTCTAAAAATGTGTTTATAACTGAAACTATGCACTTTTATATTTAAGAACTCTAATTGTGATATGTATTTATTTTTATTTTGGCTATAGACTTGTTGAAGGCATTTTGGCTATGTATTCGCAAATTAGCATATGCTTTTGCAGGCTATTTGAGCTACACTTTGAATATTCTAGTTGGATGAGGTTATCACAAAAAGGAGCATGTGTTTTAACTTTAATATGTTTCAATAGGCACTTTGGTGTCTAATTATTATTTCTGAAATCTCATTCCTGTTATGAATCTAATTTACATGTCATATAAATTATACAGGCATACTAATTGACTGGAAGCAATATCATATTTAAAGGTATTTTATAACTTGTAACGATAATAATATTCATTTCTCTTAGGATTTTGTCATATTGAATTATTATAACTAAGTGTTATGCCCCTTGTGCATATGTGATAAGTGGTATCAAAGCTCTTCACTTTTTGTAATCTTTTTCTTTGTGTACTTCACTTTATTGTAGCAGTTCACCTACCCTTCTTTCATTTTACCCTAGTTTCTGTGGTTCATTTCTCTGACGATATGACATATTGTCATTATTTTTGTTGTTCCCTTGTCATATAATTCTGTGCTTATTCCATTCTTCCTAACAACAGCTTCTATTGGTCACTATTTATTTTTCATAACATTCTTTCTTTATTCATCTTACCTACAATTCCCTCTGTGTGATTTCTTCCACATCATTTCTTTGATGTCATATTCTTATCTTTTTCTCTTATCTCTATGTTTATCATTTTTTTCCTCCTTCCCTATATGTTTGCCCCCTCTCTTGTCAACCTTGTCGTGCTACAATTCTATGCATGGTCAGTCTTTGACCACCTTATAAACATTGCCACTGCTGCCTCATAATCTTGAGCTTTCCATAAAGAAGAATGCCTCTCTCAATCAATTCTATTAATTTTGCCTATAGAATCCTTGGGTTCTTTTTTCAATCTGAAATCCATCCTTCTTCATATTCAAATCTCATAGGGCACACATCATCTACTGTTAACCTACCCTTCCCTATATGTTTGCCCCACCCAACCCCCTCTTGTCAACCTTGTCATGCTAAGATTCTATGCATGGTCAGTTTCCAACCACCTCATAAACATTGTCACTTCTGCCTCATAGTCGAGCTTTCCATAAAGAAGAATGCCTCTCTCAATCAATGCTATTAATTGTGCCTATAGAATCCTTGGGTTCTTTTTTCATCCTGATATTCCATCCTCCTCCATATTTATATCTCGCAGAGAACACATATACCACAGTTAACTGTCCCCCATATCTGCAACACATTAGCAAACTTAAAAAAAGTTAAAATAGAAACACTCGAAAACATTCCTCTTAAGAGTGTGTGTGATGGTCTGTGCACGTTTTGAGAAAACATTTTCCCAAACATCTTTTCCACCTTTTTCTTGGCTTTCAATATTGCAAGCCAAGCTTTATTTAAAGCCTTCCTCGGCCATAACATTTTCATATGCCTTGTATGTGAAACTAAATGGACATATGATGGCCTCAAGTGGAAGTTCTTACTCAAAGCTTGGGTAGTATGGTAAATCCAACATCATGAGTATTTGTATGTTTTCATTGGAAAAGGGATTAAAGTTGCATATGAGAAACTTTATGATAAAGTTATTTAGAAATTTCACTGAGAATCATAGTTACCATGGTCAGAAAGTTCCTTCCAAACAGAGGGGGATTAAAGTTTGGAAGTTCTCTATTTTTAAATACAAAATTATAATATATGAGAAATAATAAAATATGTGCCTCAAAATATCCATTGGCCACAAAAATCCAATAACATCCAAATTCATATTTCAACTTCCAGATTGCAGTGTCTAAATTTGAAATTCAAACAAGTAAACATATACAACATCAAAGATTCAATTTCAATCATATTAAGAAAAATTTGCAATTTTTTTTACATAAAATAAATTGAAAATGGGCTGAATCGAAATGGATCTGTGCAGTCAGGCTGAAAAGTCTGAATCGGAGCAAACCTGGGCCCAGTTTGGACAAACCTGGTAACTATGCTGGGAATTTTCATCAAGAAATTGGATTCATCCTCTGGAAACCTCTTTTGAAGACAAAAATATATACTTATACAAGGAATATAGAGTGACAGACTTGAAAACTATAAGCAACTCCTTAAATATGTGGCATACAAAATCGGAGTGGCATAAAAAATAGGAAATGTTTACATGTGATTTTTATACAAAACAAATTTGGAAACCCACTAGAGCCTTTTTATTATAGGAAAATGACTTCTATTTAAAGAAATATGGAGATACCCAGTTTCTGTCAGTTGGATTAATATATTTCTTTAGCCAAGCCATGCGCACAGAAGTTTTAGATATGTGAACTAGCAAAGAATAAATAATAACGTTTTTTTTAATCTTTTGGGTTAATTAAAGAAAAAGCAGTAGGGCAAAAAAAAGTGATATTGTTTAACCTTCTTTATGGGCTTTACTCAGATCTGCAATTACACGCTGATGATATTTATTACTCTATTGAGGAAGATGTGGATGACTGGAATCGATTGCAAGCAGAGGGCTCTTTGACTGCGAAGTCTCTTCAAATGAAGGTTTTGATTTTTGTTATGTTTATGTTTATGTTATTTGCATTATACTCTTACTGATTTTTAATTTCTTGTTTCGCAATAAAAAACAATTTCCATTTGTTGCTATCTCAAATTTATGTAATGGGATACTTTTTGTTTAAGGATCAAGGCATTTGTGTGTTAAATGAGTTTTAGGGGTTTGTGTGGGATGAGAATTTGGTATTTTTAAGCTGTCATGAGCACATTTCATCAAGTCCTTGCTTGAGGATTGCAAAAATGTTAGAGCGTCTTTGCAAGAACACCAGTTTGTTGCTAGTCTGCATTATGAGTACATTCAGAAGACTTACGAGCCTTGCAGGTTAAGTTGTTTTTCTCCTAACGAGTATTTGTTTGTGGTGCTTGTGTTTGCTCTTCTGAGTTTTCTTCTTCCTTGCCCTGTTTATTTCAATGGTGTTCTGAAATTTGAATTTTCTCCTTTCTGCCCTTGAATGTCTAAGCTTGATTCTATAGCAGCAGTTGCAATTTGGTCGCTCAAGGCATTTCTGTCTTGAGCAGTAATAGTTAGAACTCGACTTTTTCCCCTACGATCCCCACTGTAGATACCTGTTTGGTCCTTGTTTATTACGTTGTCTGTGTCTTAGTTTGTCACCGTTACTCCTGACTACTCTTTTGGAAGTTGATTTTGAGGGCTTGTTTGAGTTTAGCAGAGCTGAACTAATTTTTTGTGGAATGGACAGTCTTTATTTAAAAAAGAACAAGAACAGGGGCAAAGCCATTGGGAAGGTCCTGAGGGATTACTAGTTTGCCTTTTCGAAGTCACGTGTCAACTAGTAGGCATCAGCCAATATGGAGCTTGGATCAATGTTTATAAGAAATTACCAGGATGGCAATGTCTGATAATCTTGTAATTACCCTGATCATCATGCACAAGGGAAGCTTTCGCAAGGAAAAAGAAAAACGTGTAAAATTTATTCTTTTAAATATTTTGGTTCATGTCTTGAATAGTAGAAAAAGCCATTTATTGTACGGAGGAGTTGAAATCATTGTTCTGATTGTTATTGCATCACTTAATATAGAAATGGACTTATAATCCAATATAGCAGCAGGTCTTATAATACCCATTTATGTGCTGTAAGCATAATCAATGTATTCCTTATCTTTTCTAATTTCAATTGGAACATGCAGGCATAGAAACACGTTACAATGACTTGCTTGGTATCAAGCCATATGTATGACAACCTTCCTGAATGGCATAGGATCTGGGAAATTTGTGTCATGTTATTGCCAGTCCTCTGCTTTTAGTGTGTTTGCCTTTGCACTTTCTATTTATTTCAGTCCTCTGCTTTTAGTGTGTTTGCCTTTGCACTTTCTATTTATTTCCTTTCACAAGGCTTATGTGTGACATATAGAAAATCAGAGAAAGCAAAGATCATCTGGATGAAAACATTTTAAACCAATAATTTGGTCTGATTCTGGAATTTACTATTTTCTTTTTGTAAGCACATCAGATACCTGAAACTATTTGGTCAAAAGAGCAATTTGGGTTCGTAACATTGAAATTCACATCTCTGTAATTCATGAGTGACATTGTTTTATGTGAATGGTCCTAATTTGCAAATTTCTTTCAAATCTTGCTGATTTTTCTGAGCAGGAGATTGAAGGGATTTCTTGTGCTGGATCCAGATTCACAGCAAGCGAGGTTGAAAATGTAGCTTCAAGGTCTAGGAATGGCGAAATATCAGACACATGGTATAGCCAATGGCGTGAAAAACATTTGTTTGAGAGGATGAAACGGCTCTCATGGCGCCTGGCTCAACAAAATCTTCCATTTGGGGACCGTGACACTTTTAAGCGAACACCTGAAGGAATGTCTGCATATTTGAGGTTTTCAGATAGAGACAGAAAAAAACAGAGAGTGGCAGAACTAGACAGGGAGTCACATTCCCCCAATTTAACAAGAGAAAATGTATCTGGAGTTAAAGCTGAGTATACAGGACAAAATGATTGTGCGACAGATGAAGAAATATGCTTTTTCCCAGAGACAATGTTTCCATCTAATGGTGTGCCAGATAACTCTGTTCCAGGACAAGATAAAGAGGATGAGACTCCAAGTGTAGAATTACCTGGGATTTTTGAAAACCTTCCACTTGAAACAAGTCGAAGCCCATTATTGATTGAAAGGTTTGGTATGGGATCCGAATACTTAAGTCTTGGTATTAGGAAGGTTGACAATATGGGAAAAAACAGGGCAGCTGACAAAAGAAAAATGCTTAGTGAAGAAGAAGCAGCACATAGAGCTCGGCAAACTGTAGTTCGACTACTTGCAGGCATTGGCTTTGAAGGATTAAAAGAAGGTTCAATGGATGTCCTTTCTCAGTTGCTAAGCTGCCATATCTGCAAACTGGGTCGAATCTTGAGGCTGTTAGCAGATAGCTTTAGGAACCAGTATTCTCAAATTGAACTTCTAAGAATGTTTTTACAAACTATTGGATACAGGTAAATTTTGAATTTGTTAATGTTATTGGGACATGTTTTTAAAATCTTGTAGGAGTGATCTTATATAAAAGTGGATACCTGTCCTCGTAAGGCGTATTGTTATAATTTTTTGTTTTACATTAATCTACGTGTTGAAAGAAATTTTATATAAAGTGGATACCTGTCCTTATATGTGCTATTGTTATAATTTTTTGTTTTACATTAATCTACTTATTGAAAAGTTTATATGGCCAAGTAAAGCCCATGTAATTAATTTTATCCAACTTCATGCATCTCATGTTTTGCTTTGTTTTTACATCATTAAACTGTTCCTGTATTAACCATTTCGAAGAATATTTGAGGCAACCACAAAAAATAATGACCTTAGTAGATTATACAAATACCGAAATGCTATACATATTGAGTGGAAATTTTTGATGTACCTAAAAATGTGGTTTCAAGTAAATACCCTAACTCACAATGCAAAATTTTTACTTGTAGTCAGGGAATCTGGGTTGAAATTGTTGGTCTCGTAGCCTCACTTGTACAGATATTATCCAAGATTCTGCCTTTTTAAATTCCTAGATTATACATCTTTCAAGATATTGTGCTTTACAGGTGCCAGTTTTTAAACATATGCATGTTGCCATCATTTGCAAATTTCAAATGACAATGATAACGTCCTTGTTCTTTCAAAGGCACTGCGCATTAACATCAGATGACATGGTACAATTTAATGACAACAAGATAACATCAGCTCAAATCTTTCAAACTATTTTTATAAAGACCAACATATTTCTACTGCATCCTGTCTTCTCATGTACAAAAGTTTATGATGACCTTTCTTAAACATATCCATATTTATTTTAATTGGATAAGAGATAGATTATGGTCTTATTCAGCAGGGGGAACAAGTTACTTTGCTTGCAAATATATAACCTGTAGATTTCACATCTAATCCTTAAAACAATATGTAGGCCTTAGCACCATTGCCAGTGATGCTTGTTACACACAATTCATGTCTGCTCTACTTGCAAATGTTCTTTGCATGCCTTCAGTATAACTAGTTAGGGATGAATTTTTGGTGTCCCCATATAGCAAATATCACCAACATCCCTAAAATGCAAGAGACAGCCTGGGGATTTGTTGGGCATATATTTGGAAGAACCATGTGCTCTCACGAGCATGTTATGTTGGTATCAACTGCTGAGAGGGATGTCCAGATGTCTCCTATCCCAACGGGGGATGTCTAGAGGTGCCTTGCTGGAAAATAGAAATCAGCAGGAATACATTCTTCTGGTTTTCCCCTAAGAGACCCCAACTATATAATTTAATTGTTTATTTATTTAATTTTTTAATTTGGTTGTTGGTTTCACTTGAGCCAAGTACACAAACCAATCACATAAAACATAGGAAGTTTGGTGGAATTAGACTACCATTCCATTCAATTGATTTTCATTTCCCCTTGTTTTTACAATGGACTATTACATTGATTTATAAGGCATTTGAGTCTCTTTATGTTGGATATGCTTTACAAATGCATAGAAGGGCATTGCATGTTGGACATTTGTCTCTCATGCATGCAAAAAGAATAATACACTTTGTGAATATTAAGTTGTGGTCCTCTGTAATAAGTTACTTATTCTATCTTTAGGCATTACAGTGTTCACTTGTGGCCCTTGTAATAAAATAAAATGTGTTAGGTATATTAAAGTGAGACTTCACAGTAAACAAATAAATTGGTTTTGTAAAGTATAACTTCACATTGTGAATGTGTACTTCTGCTCTCTAACAGAGCAACGTTTCACACATCGTCTCTGAATTTGTTCAAAATACCTTTTTGGTTTGGTTTCTTATCCCCTAAGTACTGTTTTCATGATGTATGCCTCATATTAAAGCTTTTTATACCCATTTAATACTTAGTTACTTTGAACAAGACTAAGACGGGTATTTTCTTTTGAAAGACCGGATTTTCCTTTTGTAGAAAGAACTGGTGTTACACGTGTAGAGGAGCCTTGCTGTTGGTAATGCTTAATCACACACTTGTGATTGATCTTGAATGCTATGTCACCATGAACCTATATTGGGACTTCAAGCATCTTTGCATCAAAGCCTTAATGTTTGGGTAGATACTATAAGTTCTGTCTTCCTTAATATTAGCAAGTAACTTTCATGTAAGTCATGGATTCATTCACTAAAAATCCATATATGACATATTATGTTTGGTGTTTATCAAAATTTCATTGGTTCAAATGGGTAGGGGCAGAATGGACTCCTCCCATTGTGTAGTTAGCAATGCAAGCCAAATTTGATCAGGTAAGGGCGCACCAAGCCAAAGAACTCAACCTTTGAGTTTGAGCTTTTTTGCAGCTTGTTGATCCCATAAAGGCAGGCTATGATATCTTGCATAACACATTGGATCTCAAGAATATAATCCTTGATTCAGCTTGGGTAGCTCGTAATGGCACTCTTCTCGACTAGTTCCGCTTATCTAAGAAATTTTTAAGGGCTTCGAAGGCCAAGAAGACACTTTTTATTCTCTCCACCAAACAAACAAACAAAAAGAAAGGGAAAAGAAAAAAATAACACTTGGATGATTAGCTCACATGTCTTCAGATGGAGGAACTGTAGAAAGCATGTGCACAAGTGATAGCAGCTCAAAAACACAAGTGGGCAGTTATTCGTGACCAAAGTTACCATATTTGACACTTCTCTTACTCGGATACTCGTATCCACGTATTAGATATAGATATGGATATGAGACTTCTTGGATACCATATCCGAACGTATCTAAACACATGGGTATCATAAATAAATTTATCCCAATACATCCTGATTGGGCCTAACAGTGAAGGTTGAGATACTTCAGATAATTGGTCCAAGGTTTGAATCCAAAGCGGGTAGGGCATGTACATGCCCTTAGGAAGATAACACAACATGGGTGCCTCCTCCCACACATAGTGGATCCGAAGAGTACGGGGTGGTTTGATATGTGTAATGCTTCTGGACCTTAAAAGTTAACTTTTTAACATAATACATGGGTATTGTATCTAGATGTATCTAAATACATGCCCCTATTTGGTCCATATCTAATATATCTTGGCTGACCTAGGCATGTCTAGTGTTGTATTCACAACATGAGATTAAGAGAAGAATATGCAATTTAAAAAAAATAAAAAAATCCTTGATGATCATCTTCTTAAGGAAAATATCCTATTCAAAACTTGTGTGTAAACATTTTTTTATTAAATCTTTTTTCTTTTCACATATAAAACATATATGCTTTTTATAATATCTTATCCAACCATATCCATATTAGGTCTTGAAAATTTGTCATTTTTATATTCGATACCATACCCGTATTAGATATTGTATCTGTTTCCATGCAAGATACTTTGTGGTAGGAGAACAATGATTTGTGACTTCCCTCCTCTAGTGTGGTCTCGTACTTGTCCTATAAAATGGTGTTCTTGGGTCCTAGTGGGTAATGTACATTTCTATCTTCTACAAGTACATTTCAACATGCCATTTATTTCAACATCTTGGTTTTATCATAGAGACCCACGAGACCCCTGAACAGGATCTTTTATTTTTTGGTGGTTAGTTTTGGGTTTTTGCTTTCAAGCAAGAGAAACGTTTACTAGGTAGGATCCTGTTGCAGAAAATTGACACTGAAGTGAATCCTGCAGATATGCTTACAAAGCCGGTCAAGGTAGAGAAGTTTGAGTGGTGTAGAACTTCTTTGGGCTTGCTGAAAAAGTAACAAGGGCAGCATTGGGCAATTGGCACTGGATGAAAATATTTGGTAGAAGAATTCCTGAATACCCACTTCAAGTGGGAGAATGTTAGGAAGTGAAGTCACCGTACAATTTTAGCCAGCAGAGACTGCTGCTAGACGTCTAGGCAGCAGTACTGATTGCTGCCTAGATGTCTAGTACTGTTGCTAGACGTCTAGACAGCACTGCCAGAGGTCTAGGAAGCAGTACTAGACGTCTAGGCAGCAGACGTCTAGGCAGCAATACTAGAAGTCTAGGCAGCAGACGTCTAGGCTGCTAGACGTCTAGGTAGCAGTACTAGACGTCTAGGCAGCAGACGTCTAGAACAGACGTATAAATGCGGGAGATGAACAATTGCAAACACCTTCCTTGGGAGTGGAAACAAACAGTTTTTGGAGGCTTCCTTTGGGAGAGGAAACGAACAGTTCGGGGTCTTCCTGCTCTATAAAAGGGAATTGATCCCCCTTGCATATGAGGTAACGTGAAAGAATGTGATGTAAAGTTTTGCTGAAAATAATAAAAAGGAGAAGTTGCCATTGCCCCGTGGTTTTCCTGAACATTGCAGGTTTCCACGTAAATCTCTGTGTTATTCCATAAAATGGGATATCAGGCTGAGATACTTTATCCAACATTACTCCAATTGCATGCAGCGTCATGGAGAAGTTCTTTGTTTGCTGCTTTAGTAAGTTTCTAATTTTGTGTGCCAAGTACATCCCGCAATCATACTGTACACCTTCCATGATGCCCTCTACATATTGTGCCAACCATAGGCATTTTTGATGATCGTGCTTCCCCTAACAATGTTCATGACACACTGCATTTCCTTAGTCCTTAGTTGGCTCTGCTTGATTCCATGTTCTCTTGGACCGAAAGACTTGGTGACATTCTCCTTAGGCTTAATTGTAGTTAAATCATGAATTAGCCTATGCCATTCAATTGAATCCACATGTCCTTTCTTTACTTGTCTTCCACCCTGCGGCAACCCAAATGTTTGACGAAAATTTTCCGTGGAGAATTCCACCTTGAGGTGTCAATTCCCAATTCGGACAAAAGTGCAATTGTTCTTCACATCATAAGACTGAATTATCTACAACAAGTATTCATGGAAGAAATTCTTGTCAAAAATAGGAACTTGTGCAATAATGCTCAATCTTGCTTTCTCCAATGTCGCCTTTAATTTATGATTTTCTGGATTCTCTTGCCACCATTTTCGGCAAAACTCTCCTACAGGTTGAGTGAATGTTATATCCTTCAATGCCACTTGTTCCTTTTCTTCTTTAGTTAGGTGGTCACTTTGTTCTTCCGACATCTTTTCCTTGTGAACTTCACTCCGAAGTTCTCTCCGTTGTTCTCTAGGGGGTTCATTCTAATGCTCTTTGGGGTGTTGCATTTGTTCTTCCACGGCCTCTCCAAGGTCGATAACCACGCCCTCACCTCTGTGGGTATTGGAGTGGTTTTGAGCTTCTTGTAAACCTTGGATCTTCTTGTCTTGGCCAATATTCCCTCCGGTGCAATGAACCTGGTGAACGCTCAATTCTTCATTTGGCGATATTCTGTATGTGCTCACGGAAATCCCTTAATCCACTCATACTTCATTGGTGTTCATATTGCTCGGCTATTGCACAAATCAATCTAGATTGTACGATTTTGTCCTTTTCACAATTGTTTGATCTTCTCTTGCAACCGTTTCTTGTTTGCAGCAACCGTACCAAATTTAAGTGCTTTTGCCAATTTTGCTTGCTTCCTCCATGCGATCATACATTGACTTCACGTGTTGTATGGCAACAACTCTACAACAATTTTTTCTAGCCACTCCACCACTACCTTGTCGATTGCAGGGTTTATTGCTTGTATGACGACTTCCTTACTTACCAGCCTTGCTCCCGGCGCAGTTCGTCTGTACAATAATGCTTTCTTTCCTTCTCTTGTTTTTGTAAGACCCTAATGAGGGATTTCTTGGTTAGTAGATATCCTTCTTATGCAATTTCTTTCCACTTTCCTTCTTTGCTATTTCAATGCATCCCACTTTTCTTCGTGGCGTCGATTTATGTTTTAAATTTGTCTTGCGCACTTTTTATAACTTCTTTTTGGTGGAAATGGTTATAACCATTCGTTGCATGTTTGTGGATGACTGCCACCTCAGCACTTGCATGCGCTTTTTATTTTGTTGTTATTTTCTCTTTTTTTTTTTACTATACAATATGTACAATTCCTACTCTGTTGGTATGTCAGGGCTGTTTTGCAAATTGTACAACATTAACTTGCACTTGTACGGTATCTGCTACTGACGTGCCATTCTGCTATTTCGGGGGTTCTTCTACAACAAAAGTAGTACAATTTCCTTCTACTTGGCCCGTTGTGCGATCTCTTGTACGATTTTCTTCACTATTGCCTGTCATACAATTGTCTGCTATATGGTTTCGTTCTTCCTCATGCTTCGTACAATTGCTTCTTTCCTCTTTGCATCGTAGGATTTGCAGTTGTATGGTTCCCAGTCAACTGTCTTTAACCGTACGATTTCTGTTATCTGGCGTCATACAACTTGTCTTTGCAAGGGATGCACATCTTTCAGTCTTAAAATGCCAATGTTTCCAGCAATACTTCCAAGACATACAAAATTGTGCCTCTTTGATTGCATTCTCAAACCCATAGTCCTTCATGGATTTGAGGTTTGGGGCTGGAGTCCAGGGTTTGCTGATTGGGCTCACATTCAGAGGGGCCAAATTGTTTTGCTTCAATGATTTATCCATTGTAAAGGAATTGTTCCATAATCTATTGTTTAGGTTGAGTTTGGATCTCCTCTTTGCCTTGGCATCTTTGTGATTATTTTTCCAGCTTCATTACCTAAGCTCCATGGGTAACTGCACCTCAGGCTGAGATAGATACCCATATTTGGCACTCTGTTCCTCAGGATGAAATTCCTCTAGGAGTACCTCTAGTTGTCATTGTGGTTGGTACCCAGAAGTTATTTTATTCAATCATATGACGTTTCCATAGATTGATACCCTCCATTCAAATGTTTTAAATGTTCCTCCTTGTCTTCTTCCTCATGAGAAGGTAATTAATCAAGTAGTCAAAGATGATGTTGAATGATAATTCATTGTGATCACTTGGGTTGGCTCCATCTCAGCCTCTTCGTCCTAAGCTGGCCTTCTACACTGTAAATTTCTTGAGGATTGAGGATGACCTTATTACTTGTCTTGATTATATCAAGCAACATTGATCACACAGAATCCGGATTCGTCTTTGTCAACCCAGAGTTTGGTCACATCAGTTTCAAGTGGAGTTAGACAACCATATTCCTTGAGAGGGTAGGATATGTTGTCTTTGTTCTCTTAGGAGGTGGAGACTGAAGAACATTTCATCTTCAAGTGTCTTAATTATGATAAGATTCAGGGCAGGCACTAATGCTTTTATAAAGACTCAGGTTGATTGCTGGCCACTTTTTTCATCTATTCTGACGAAGGATTCTTGGCTCTATGTTTTTGGGAAGCTATCACTCCTTGGTGCTAAGTATTTCAAGGGAGACTGACTAATCACCTCATTCTTTCACCCTATCTTTGCTGCCAAGAATAACTAGCATTATTTTGAAGTTACAACTCTCCAAAATGTTAATACAGGTCTTTGCATCCTTGTCCACAGATGAGAGTAGCCACTAGGGCTTCAATGCATTCTTATTCTTGCATGCTGCAGAACAGTATTGTAGTTCTTTGGTGTTGGGTTTCGGCCACTCCTTACGTACCTAGGAGTTGCATACATGCACATCTTCTTATCTTCTTCTTTTTGATTCCTTTAATGGATGCTAGGAGAGTCTTGAGGGGTTGGAGTCTATGTCCTTCCAAGATTATCCAACCAGTCCCTGTTAGTCTTGGCCATCCTCCTGGGAGCATCTTTACATTTTGTGTTGGACCTTTTAGGATGGTTGGTGATGACAACGACTTTGTTTCTACTTTACATGTCACTACAGATTGAGGTTGGCACTCGGATCTGTTTGAGCTCTTTTCTATTTCTCTCTTTAACCTTGACTGTTGGTGCTTTGTTCTCTCTTCATCATTACTTCTAGCATGTCAGGGTTTACCCTTTTTGGGTCCAATCCTTAAGGCTGTAATTTGATACAATGCAGTTATTCCGCTTTAGTGACATTTACCTTAGCTTGTTTAACTCTACTTTAGCTTATTTTCATAGTATGTTTTTTGGTTATTACAGTGCATTGTAACAGCTTGTTTTGGCAAGCCCTGTTCCCCTACTTTGGTCATCCATGAACATTCATATAATTATCTTATTTTTTTTATTTTAATTTATTTTATATTTGTTATATGGGATTGAAATGGGCCCCACCCCCGTATTAGATCATAACCATAAAGTGGTATTACAACAACTTGTCAATTATGCATATCACTTGGCAAGATTTGAACCTCGGTCTCCTTCTTGAAAGCTGAGGAATTTAACCGTTGATCCAATGCCATTTGATATAATTACCTGATCTTACACATTATGTGTACTGACATTTTTTTGTCCTCCATATTATTATTATTTTTGACAGGGTTGTTTCATTTCAAGCTTGCTTCTTCCAGACATGTCCTTGTGCAAAATGTTATCTTCAGTATCATGATTTCTGAACTTTTCTAGCATTGGCATGTTGTACAATAGATCTATAATGAATTTTAATGTGAACATTTTATTGTTCAGTAATCTTGGAACGTTGATGGATCAAGTGAAATCTGGGACAAGGCTTTCTCCTCAGCAAGCACAACAACAACTTGTGCGAGGCACACAAGCACAACATCAAACAATGTTACCGCATTCACAACAGGTTAGATTATTTTAAGAATTGCGTAGAGTTTCCACATAAAGCTGGTTGTTTAAGTTGTTTTACTTTCCTTATTACTCTAGTCTATTTTGAAGAAATTTATTTGATGAATGTCCTGCTTCTTTATTCCTCTTGATGTGTTTCCCAGCAAGTTGTTTCCCTGTTCTTATAGATTAATGCTAGCCTTCTTTGGGTATTGATGAAGTTATTATATCTACTATTATTTTTGGCTATTTTGTAGTCACTCTGAAGCATTCCAAATTAACAACATTGAAATTAGAGATTAGGTTACTTTAGTGCTACTTTACTGCATTAAATCACACAAGTGGTCTTGACTCTTTTCAAACTAGAATGACAACGTCACAAAGAATTTCTATTATAGAATTGGTTCCTAGGCAAAGCATTACCTAAATGTAAATTAAACTGGCATGTGACTGTTAAATTGACACGCTTACTAAGCCATTTTAAAAACCATGGACCAGCAAGTACTTGAATCTAGAACCTCCCAGGTGCACCTTCAATTGTTGCACCACTTGAGCTACTGGCCCTCTTTTCAAGTACTTTTTGGCATAGTTATCAGGTTTGGTTCAAACCAACCTTTTCAGGTGGGTTGAACTGGTTCAGTTTGGTTCAGTCTTTTGTAAAAAATTATTTAATATTTTCTTATTTATATTAAAATTTTTCTTTTTAAATAAAAAACTAGGTGAAAAGTAATTCTCAGTGGTTGGTTTTGTTAACATTATATTAACATGAACCATAACACCAGGTGGACATACACCTAAAATAATGTGCGAGTGTGGATTGACCTTCCAGAGCTCTTTATTCGGAAAAGATTTGTAGCCATAAGAATTCTTCCAAGGAGACCCCTTTCCAAGGTTGACGTCATTTAAGTTTTACTGTCACCTTGTGGTTTGCAGTGATTGACTGGTGGTGCCACTTCTATGCTACAATCCCACAAGAACATGAGGATTGTCGTTAGTGACTTTGAGCCCTCACAACAAACCTCAAACAGGATACCAGAAAGGGGTTTCATGGCAAAGGGGACAAGGCTTGTCCCTACCATGTCTAGTTGGAACCTACAACTAAACTTCTAGAACTTCTTGATGTTAGCAGATACCAAATAAGTGCATATTAATATAACACATTAAACTTTAGCAAATTCAATTGTATGCCAAAGCCCTAGATTAAATTTGAGCGTAATATCTATGTCAGTTAATGGGTAGTATGTATAATAAGCAAGGTTAAGTGCAGTCAGCCAAAACATGCATCATGCTCTTGTTTTCGTCCTAGGAGAAACAAATAACAGAGCCAATACAAACAATACAATCTTTCTGTGTCTGATTAGCACAAGGTATTGCCCTGTTATCAGCTAACAAATCCCTTTATCTTCTTCTCACCCTTCTTTCCTAGGCAGTTGCATCATAGAGTTGACTCAGTAGAATCCATGGAGCATTTTTTTTGCTTACACAACAACTCACTATAATATTGATAAGCATTCATCAATCAAGAGAGTAACAATAGAAATAAGAATACATGCATAGATGAGAGAAAGATTACACAAGTTTGTCTCTTAGAATTCAATGTTTTATGGGGGATTCTTGCAATAAAGTCCTTATATTTTGAGAGAGGCTGTAGCCTCTATGTTTCTAGTACATAAGAACATCCCCAGAATACAGGACGCATCAAGGAAACTGCATTCCTACTAAAGCAATAAGGAAGAACTTTTCATTTTGCGTATGTCTTCTTGATCTTTCAGTAAGATTTGTTTGCCTATATCTTTTAATCTAGTTGTATTTTGTTACAGTGTTGAAATAATTTTGTTGATGAACTATGATACATATATTTAAAAGACTTAAAATAATTTATGGAGCTGAAATTAGAAATTAATAAGTTTTGTGTTTGACATAGTTCTCTGCATTATAAACAATGAGTAAGATATTGCAGTATGCTTTTTTTCATTTCCAATTATTATTGCTTTTATTTCCTAGGTGGAAACAAAGGGTTATTGGGAGGGGAAGGCCCAGCGGCAGCAGCAGCCACTGCCGCAGCATGGCCCTGACGAAAGGTTTCTACTGCAAGAAGACTGGACACTCCCCTCCTCCCCCTTCCTCATGCACAAATGCAATTCTCTGCTAAAACAGCTGATGAATCACAAGTACGGCTATGTCTTCAACCAGCTGGTCGACCCCATCGTGCTCGGGATTCCCGATTATTTTCGTCATAACTTCTCCCATGGATTTGGGGACCATCAAGGTGAAGCTTTGTGACAATATTTATTCTTCTCCGCATGAATTTGTGGCCGATATGAGGCTCACCTTCACCAATGCCGTGACCCAACAATGTGGTCCACAACATGGCCCAAACCTTAAGTAGGGTTTTTGAGAGCAAATGGAAGGGGATCGAGAAGAAAATGGGGCAGATGAATGACAGATCTGAGCGAGGGTTTGAAGAGGATGATAAGGGTAATTATAATAGGGCGAGGTTTTCTTCTCTGAAAATTGTTGGCATGCCCCCAATGACGTTGGAGAAGCTGCAGAACATTGTGAGCTGGTTCTTGGAATGGACGGACGATGTGCCGGAGCAGATTGTGGATTTTGTGAAGAGGCACCAAATGTGGACCGTGAGTGACAATGATGATGAAATGTTGTTGGATTTGAATACTTTGAACAATGATGAGATGTGGGAATTGCATGGCCTTCTGAGCACTTGTATGGAGAATTGTGATTCCAGTACCCAACCGAGACCTTTGTCTTCCCGTGGTGTAGCGGAAGGAAACTAATAGTCCAGATCTAGTAAAGCGGACTATGATAGCGTGAAGTTTTGGAAATATTCCTCTACTAAGATGCAGTGCGTAGATAGTAGAGGTGGAGTTTTGGTATTCTAAAGGCTGCTGCAGGAAAATGTCAAGAAGAAGGATGCTGAATTTTGGAATATTTGTATTTACAAAGAAAATTGAAGATCTAGAAAATGAAAATCAAGAATTCAGTTTTTTATGAAAAAAGATGTAGGTATCTAGCTATAGCAATTCAATTGAGATGAGAATTGAATTTGTTTGTAAACTCTCAAGCTTTAAAGGAGAGAGTTGTGATTTGTCAAGGGTGGAGCCTAGAGGACCGAAGTACAACCCCTTTTTCTCCACCAAAAAAAAAAGAAAGGGTTGTTGATGGGTCCGCCACTCTGTAACTCGAAAAGATTAAAAAACAGCACTAGAAATTCAAGAGATTTCCAAAAATATGAAATTCAATACAATAGTTCTATGTCTTGGTTCAAGTAATACATATACAGAATATATTTGACTAGATTCTAATGTATGACCTATACGAGAAAAGTGTAATACACATTGCAGTCCTTCACCGTGATGTTCTTTGAAGTTCATACAGAAGTCTTCACAGCTTGCATGGCTCACAAATAGTGACTTTGACTTCAGTAGGATAACATCTCATTCTTCTTTGGAAATCCAAACAAAACCAACAGAAATATGCATGCTCTATATAATGCAGCATTCAATGGGGATTAATTATGTGGCTCATTGTTTATTATAATTATTCGAATGGGCAAACCATTACCCGTGTTTATAGAAAACAGATACATAATGTATGATGTTTAATATAAGTTATTTTTTGCTGTATAAAAACATAATGTATGATGTTTAATATAAGTTATTTTTTGCTTTATAAAAATATTAATTTTATATATTATTATTTTGAGGTTTGCTTACCCGATCAAATTTGGGGGGAGGAGAAGGGGTTTCACCAGATGTCTTTGAAATGCATTCTGTCTTTATGAATGCGATTGAAATGCATCTCACTTCTTTCACATCTCTACATCTTTGAAACTCTTGAAATACTATATTATACAAAACTACAATAGTTGCAGCCTCTAATTTCTTTGCTACCTGAATGTAAAGTTTCTCATACACAAACTCAACCTCTTCCTAAATTTCAAGGTTGTTAGGAGCATTTGTTTTTCAGCTTCGTCATCATCTACTGGTTGGATCATCGTGATCTTTTCAAGGGTTGCTCACAAGGGTCCCATCAATTTGTCTAAAATACAGTCTTCTGTAAGCATTTGCTGATTATATCTTAAATCCTAACTTTGCAGACAAGGAGGAACAGATTTTATCCTTTACATCTAGATGGGCTGTGTTTTTATTCATTTTCATCACTATTTATGAGGCAAAAGATGTATGCTTTTATCCTTTTTTTGTAAAATTGATTAATATATGTTTTAATGGATTCTATGGGCTTGAAACAACCCCACCCGTATTATATCATCACCACAGTATCCTGTATTATAACAAACCCTGGTATCATTGGCCACATCATTGCAGAAGTGTCCATCACATATAAGGGATTTGAACACAAGCTGTGACTATACAATTGCTTTCCATTTACCATTGCTCCACAATGCTTTGTACAAATGTTAAGGTCCACCCATAAGTTTGGAACCTTGGTCTACATTGTGCAACTCTTTGCTCCTGACAGCTTGCGCCAAACATATTGGGTAAATATTAAGGTTCTCCCATGGGATCGGAACCTTGGCTTCATATTGAAACTCGTCACACCTCACTGCTTGCTTCTGACCCAATGGGCTAAAATGTTAAGGTTCGCCCATGGATTGGAACCTTGGCTTCGGGTGTGAAACTCCTTGCACCCTATTGCTTGCTTCAGACTCAATGGGCTAAAATGTTAAGGTTCACCCATGGGATTGGAGCCTTTGCTTATGGTGTGACACTCCTTGCTCCCCACCACATGCCCCAAACCCATAGGGTATATGCTTTTTTACTTTAATACACTTGATCTTCTTTTTTTGTGTTAATACTTTTGCTGGATTGGCTATTATTCCCAATTGATTTGATCCAGGATCATTGCCTTCCATTGGTCAGTCAAGGAGATTAATATAATTTCAATTACTATTTCTATTCTACTGCACTGAAATCCAGATTGTGCTTGAAGATAGATGCTTTTGGTTTTGATTTTAACGAAGGAGTCATATTTTTTGTATTCAATTTAATTTAATTTTAAGTTGTTTTGTAAGGGAACATGAATATGATTTTGTTATTGTTCTTGGCGATGCATATATTTCTTTTGTCTTCTAGATGTACATAAAGAACATTTTTAGTATAAATGAGTCACATGTTGAAGGGTTAGGCAGTTGTTGGTGTTTCACACTGGTCTATGCTACCTGTGTTATAAAATGGTTTTTGTGCCTGCATATACATTCCATTATGTAAGATGAATGTGAGAAGTAGAATGAGAAGGATCATAAAGGGTGAGAGTTCAAGGACTATATTTTTAATATGTACTTAGTTCAGAATGAAAAGGAATCAAAGAAGGAATTTTTATATTTATGTCCATGAGCGGCCAAAGATGGTCAATGAGACAAAGGACATTGTTTAGATAACACCAGCAAACGGGATGTGCAAAAAAGAAAAGAAATAAACATGAAACAAAGCAAGCTAAATGTTTACTGGGAAAGAAAAACCCAAAAGTCCCTTAAACTTTTTTTACAGAATTAAAATTAGTACAACCCAAATCACAAAACCTATGCTAGAGGGTCCAAGAGAATGATGGGGAAGAGAGAATGTAGTGTCATCAATTATTGAATAGTCCGCAACTTAGAATCTAATCATATCACTAATGGATTGGGCTGGGCTAGAAGGGGAAAATGAATATGTCCAGCTACCTTGAATTCTCTTCCCATCTAAGGTCAATGCTTTTATAAAAGAGGTTCATGAAACTAGTGATATACTAGTCATTTAATGAATCGGGATTGGGTATAGTGGGATTTGGGCGTTCCCATGTGTTATCATGTACATGATCTGGATCTTGTATTTTGGATTGGTGTCTGAAGTGTACAAGTACACTATCTGGGTAGTCTATTAGTTTTGGTTGAATATGTGGACTTGGTACACTAAGTAAGAGGAGTTTGAAGATTGTCATTTGAATGTCATTGTGTCATGATAAAATGGAAGTAGGCAACTTTGCTCAGGGTATTCAAAGGTAGAGGGATTTCACGCAAAGTCTTTGAATAGACTATAATGTCTCCCTTTGGTCTTATGATAGATTGAACACTGAAAGCGGAAGTGCTATTGAGTTTGCACATCATGAAGAGTGCAACACCTGCAGCTCCCATATTGGAGGGAAATTATCTCAATATGAATATGATGCAATGCACTTTTGCTTGGGGAAGAGCGAAACTAAGACTTTGCCTATTGTTGCCTCAGACAGTGCTCACACATAGTAAGGCCTTGATAAATTTGTTATTTTCACTGTTCAGTGTAAAGGTTGAATTGGGGCTGAGAGATTGGAGAGGATCAAGGCATGAATGCTAGAATTACAGCTGATAATTTTTAACTTGGATTGCCTTATCAAACTCCACTTTAGAGAGGAAAATTTGAGGAGCATCCAATGAGTGTCTATAGTATATACAAGAAAAAATCTCCTAGCCTCCTCCAAATAGCAGAGAGCCTAGAAAAGATACCTCTTGTGTCCGGTAGCTGGATTGTGTAAGGACCATATCTCACAAAGATATGTTCTTTGCTTCAGGAAATGCTATACAGATGGATCTGTTTAACAGACAATCATATAGTGCATTATAATAATTTGAACTTCACAATATATGCTCTATTGGTTATGGACTAGGTTGCCAGGATTCAGAACTATTGAAGACAGAAGGTTTGATCATTTAGATGGCTAATGGAACAACAAATTCTACTTTATGACTATAACAATCACAGAAAACATAAGCATATTGTTCTGCTATACGTTGCACAAAAGGCTTATATACATGTCTGAACATTGCAAAGTAGATGAAGAGAAATAGAAATGCCTTCATTATGCTTAGATGCAGTGTACATGGTCTCCAACTATACAATCAGATGTTCATGTTATAGAAGCCCATAATACATATATTTGGTAGAACTTTCCCAGCAATGCCAATAAGAATGTTACATATAGGACAAAGTTTTAATAGGTACATTGGCTGGACTCAATCCTCTTATATATATTATATATAATCATTAATTGGACATATGTATTTGGGATAAATTACGTTAGGCAGATAAAAGTGTGCAAGTAAAATCTCCACTACAACTAATAGCATTAAAAAGGAGGATATTGGATTGAATATTTTGGCAATGTGGCTGGAAGCATTAGTACTTACATATTGCTTAGGAACAAACATAAACCCATGTTAGACGTGGGCTTCAAACGAAATGATAGACTAGCAAGCTCTGCTCCTGCTTGTGTAATCTGTAGTAATTGGAACTTGTTCATCTGTAGAGGTATAAAAGACCACAATATGAATCCAATTCTCTTCAAACCATCCTTTGAAGAATCTTGATGGACCACAAAATCACTGAAAGGAAGAGTTGAAAGCAGAATGGGATGCCAAAAACAGCCATTATCTTCTTGTGTGGTTTTCCTTTGGAGTTGGTTCAGATCTGTTTTGTAGACCCATACAAGTTAGGAGAGAGTAGACAGCTTTGTTTAACTATGAAATTACTCCTGGTGAAATTAGACAGGTCTTGTGCAACCCTAAAACAACCTGCCACTATATTATAAAGCTTCAAAATACAATTAACACATATTGAATCCAATATTTCGTCGCTTCAAATACAAAATTTATGAGAACCTAGTCAAATGTCCTTTTTTTTTTTTTAAATAAATGAGTCCAGAAAACACTACCTTTGCAATGAAACAATTTCCTAGAAACAACAATTGCAACAATAACATTCAGAATAATAGCAACAGAAAGAACATCCACCAGAATATTCATAACATAATGAAATTCAGAACAATAGATCCATTAAAGTATCACAGATCCAGATTCCAAGTCTTATAACAATCCAAGCCATTTAGAGAGGGTAAAGTCTCCTAGCCACTTAGAGAGGACGAAGTCTCTTATGTGCATGAAAGGCAATAGAAGTTCGATGAATCAATGATATTTTACTTCATCACATTCTCTCCTATTATGGTTAATCAAACTAGCATAACCTAACTCCAATGCTCAAGGGCTGACTATCCTACCCTAAGGGCTCAAGCCAACAAATAAAGATAGTCGACGTGGCTACATTGGGGTCATTATGTGGCTTCACCCCTCAAAAAGCTTTCTCCTCAAAGCTGGAAATTTCTGGAGGATGGTCACTGGTTCCCATGTCACATCTTCTTTAGGAAGATCTTGCCACTTGATGAGTAGCTCCTTCATCTGGCAACACCTCATGTTATGGACACACAATTGAAACACTACTTCTAGCATTAGGTCAACCCATCCTTCTTCATTCGACTGTGGAAGCTTCATCTGGGATTGCTTAAGATAAGAAACGTGAAAAACAAAGTGTGTTTTGGAGGTAGGAGGATGCTCCAACTAATATGCCACATCTCCTATCTGGTGAATCACCATAGAATATGGGTGCAAGTCTTTGGCTGGACTTTGTCTTTAGTGAAAGCTGCTTATATAACTAAAGCCACAAAAAGACCGTATCACCCAACTCAAAGTGTTGTTCTGCATGTTGTAAATCCCGTTGTTGCTTCATACGATTATGGGTCTAACAAAGATAGTCCTTGCGGAGCTAGAAGACAGTATGACGCTGTTGGAGGAATCATCCACTTGAGCAACACGGGAAGATCTAGATGATAATTTGTCGAGGATGGGGTTTTTGCCCAAACAATGCCTCAAATGGGGATATCTTAGTGGAAAGATGATAAGAAGTATTTTACCACCATTCTGCTAATGGAAGCCATTTAACCCACTAATATTGCTTATCTTGGGCAAAGCATCTTAGATATGTACCTAGGCACTTGTTCACAATTTCTTTTGGATGTCCGATTGAGGGTGATAGGAAGAGCTCATATTAAGTTGAGTGCCACTGAGAGTGAACAACTCCTTCCAAAAGTTGCTAGTGAAAATAGGATCATGATCACAAACAATAGACTTGGGCATACTATGCAATTTGAAAATAGAATCAAATAATACCTTGGTCACCTTCCTAGAAGTGAATGTGTGTTGTAAGGCACATAAATAGGCATACTTGGAGAGGTGATCCACCACTATAAAAATCACAGTTTTGCCCTCCGACTTAGGAAGACCTTCAATGAAGTCCATGGAGATATGTTCCCATTGGCAATCCATAATAGGAAGTGGATGCAACAATCCTAGAGACATAATGGTTTCGCCCTTATTTCCTTGCCATGCCTCACATTTTGCCATGAACTGTTTGATATCAACTTTCATGCCTTTCGAAGGAAAATACTATTTAACCCAACGATAGGTTTCAGAAACCCATAATTTCCTACCAAGGGACAAGCTTGCAATTCCTGAAGGATGTTGTCCTTGACCTAGGACTGAATGAGATAAGTGTCGTCCTTTCTTAGAATCTTGCTAGACCAAGAGAGCAATGGATTGTATGGGTTACCAGCCTCAACATCCAAAATCAAATAAATAGTCTTTGGATCCGCATGTCATTCATCTCGAAGCTAGGTAATACAAAGAGGAAGGGGTTTGGATATACCATGGACATCGACAAAGTCCTCATACTTGCAAGAAAGAGCAGTTTCTACCACATTCTCCTTCCCTTTCTTATATTCAATCTCAAAGTCATAGTCCTAAAGCGTGTTCAATCATTTGTTTTGCTCCAAACAAGAGAGACACTATTCCAAGAAGTGCTTGAGACTGCTATGATCAGTTTTGATAATAAAATGTCGACCCAATAAGTAAGCCTTTTTTCTTATAAGTAGAACGACCTAGATTCTTGCTGGAGAGTTGTTTACTTTCATAAGCCAACATATGGCCTTCTTGCATCAAGACCACCAATACCTATTCCAAAAGCATCACATTCAATGACAAAAAGGCTTGCTGAAGTCTGAAGTGGCTAGAATAGGAGTGGTACAGACTCTTTTTAGGAATTGAAGGCTCTTGTAGCTTCATTGGACCCAACAAAGGCAACCTTCTTGGTGAGAGCCATTAGGGGAGCTTCAATCTTCCTATAATTCTTGACAAAATCTCTATAATACCCAATGAGACCTAAAAAACTCCTAAGACCCTTGAGAGATTTAGGCATGGGTCAATCTTGCATGGCCTTGACACCTTTATGTGATACTATGTGACCAAGATACTCTACTTCAGACACACCCAATGAACATTTGGACCTTTTGACATTTAACTATTCCTGCTTCAAAAGCTGGAACACTTGTTTGACATGATGCAAATGGGTTTCCCAAGACTTACTATAGACCAAAATCTCTTCAAAAATGACCAATGCAAGTTTGCAAAGGAGAGGACAAAAGACTGAATTTTTTAAACTTTGCAAAGTGGAAGGGGCATCTGTAAGACTAAGAAGCATGACCAAAAACTCATAATGACCCTAATGTGTATGAAAAGCAGTTTTGGGAATATCCTCCTTTGGAACCCTAATATAATGAAACCCAAAATGTAAGGCTAGCTTGGTAAAAACTTTGAATCATGTATTTGATCCAACAAATTATCCATAACAGGAATAGAAAACGTATTTGGATAGTGATCTTGTTGATTGATCTAAAATTTGGACACATCTAGTAAGAATCGTCCTTGTGCTTGACCATGACTACCAGGGACAAATAGGGACTGGTACTAGGGTGGATAATACCTTGTTCTAACATATCTTAAACCAACTTCTTAGTTTCTGTCTTCTAAGGTTGGGAATAGTGATAAGGACGAACATTAGGTGGTTGACTCCCTGGAATAAGGTGAATAGCATGATCATGTGCATGCTTGGGTGGAAGGCCCTTGGGTTCTTCGAAGACTTGAGCATATTTATCTAGAAGAGACTGCATTTCGGAAGGAAGAACAGGTGGTGACTACTTAGTGGCCATGAATTTCATGCAAAAAATTTGGGTGAAGATACACTTGTTGACTTTCAACATTGTTTTCCATCTGGTGGAAGCTAACAACCTGGAATGGTGGGGGTTGTAAACCATGGAGCTAGAGGACCTTCCCATTTTCTATCCATTGTACATACAACTATCGAGGTTCAAAGTGACATCTTTCAATTAAGGCAACCATTGAGCTCTAAGGATAACATTTGCACTACCCAAATCTATCACATATAGGCTACTAGTCCAAGCATAGGTACCCATCTGGATATGGACATTAGCAACATGATCCATACATTGAGCATTACCACCATTAGCAATTAGAATACTGAATTTCTTTGTCAGTATTGTTGATATACAACCTTTGGGATTTGACGATATCATGGCTGATGAAATTGTGAATGTTGCCCGAATCAATCAAAACAATGACCCATTATCTTTTTACAAAGTCTTGTACCTTAATAGTGTGATGGGTTTGCATTCCCATTAGGGCAATTGTTGAGAGAGCCATAATATCTATACATTGTTTAAGCTCACAATGTTTTGTTGGTTCCTCTTGATGTAGTAATGCGGGGACCTCCTTATCTTTGGAATCTTCATCTTCAGCTTCCATGAGGATGTTTTGCCGCACCTCACATGCCTGAACTCATGGATGTTGTGATTGACATTTGAAACAAAAGTAACCTTGTGGGTGATCCTCATTGTAGATATTGAAGTAAGTCCTGCTAGGATTGAAGTCGCATCATGGCTGAAATCTAAAGAACTGGAGCTTCTTTTTATCTGCTGGGACCACATGCTCAACATCTTCGAGGGTGTATGGACCATTCCTATGTACTTTACTCCATATTTTGTCCATGAATGTTGAAACCACCACTTTAGGTTCCACATGATATGTGTATGTGAGGAGGCTCATGAATTGCTCATCAACGGTTTCCGTTTGCTTTGTCTGCATTAAACTGATGACGTAAGAGGTAGAGGGACCTTTATGAACTTCAAAAAGGACATCCTAAATTTTGACTAGAAGAGATGACAACCTTGACACTGTAGTTCCCAAAGAAGTCATTGATGAGCATGGGTACCCAACGTAGAGGCAACAAGAGTCACCTTGCCTTGTTTAGGTACTTTGTGTAAGCGTATTAGGCAATCCATTTGTGAGGGTTGTTTCCATCAAAAGTTGGTATATCAATTTGAGGGAGGAGAACCTCATAAGGCCAATTAAGGACATAGGTGGCACCATTGGTTTTGGAATCCAAAATGAGCAAAATCCCATTCATCACCAACCATACCTTTATGATTTCCCATGAAACGTTGAGTATGCATTTGGGAAAAATGGGAGCAATCAAGATCATGCCCGAAAGTCATCCATTAGAAGTGCCTTGGATCCTATCCGAAAGTCATCCTATGGAAGTGTCCTAGATCTTGATGCTAGAAGTGCTTGTCAAGTGTTGGTTCCTTTTTGGAAATCTTAGGTTCCCTTTACCATCTTGATTCTGCTCAAGGGAAACTTGTTTGAATTCGCCTTCCAGTGCCCGCTCTATTTGTGGAAGGTCAATGTCTTGCTGCCCTCCAAGACATTGAGCAAAAAGTTCTTGCAATTGCATCTTGATGTGTGCCAGAGATTGAGTGCAAGGGGTTTAGCCAAGCCCAGTCTGATCAATTATATCATGCAAATTTCTTTGCATTGTCTAAATGCAAGGGGTTTAGAGGAGGATTGAATGAGCTAAGGTGTTTTGCGGGAGTGGTGAAAGAGAAACTTATAGTGCCAATGGTTGTTCAAGCATAAGGGTTGAAGCTGTTATGCCTTTTGGGACATCGTGGTGCTTTCCTTGATTCCTTGAATGATGCTTCTTTTGACTCATATAATCATCATTAGTTAGATTTGTTCTTTGTAGGCACTTGTTGATCCATCCAACCTATGGAAGTTGAAGGATCGAACATACACCCCTAGCTGAATGACAAGGCTCGAGTAGACCTCAAAATTGCATAGAAAAAAGGGTTATCGAAGATATATCATGTTTTGATCAACGCAACGAAACAATCAACATTAGATAGGTCTACCACAAGGGTCTTGACACACTTGATGCTTTCCAGGTATGAGAAACACGAACAATTCTGCATAATTGGAAGACATGAATCCAGCCGAAAGGGATTCTGAAGGCTCGTTTGCAACTCTATCGCCCTTTTCTATCACCACATGGAGCCAAAATCATTGCTCTAATACCACTTGTAATGGAACAACTTCTAGGAAACAACAAATGCAACAATAATTTTCAAAATAATAGCAACAAAAACAACATACACTAGAATATTCACAACAAAGTTAGATTCAAGAACAATATATCCAATAAAATATCACAGATCCAGATTCCAAATCTCAGAACAACCCAAGCCACTCAGAGACGGCAAAGTCTCCTAACCACTAATAGAAATGAAATGAAATGAAATATTATTAATGTCCGCGGTGGGCCAAAATAAGACCCAAGGGACTATAAGAAGGACAATAATGATTGCCAGCTAGTAGGCTAAAAAGCCCTACAAAGAAAAGAACTAAGATAAATACAAGATGAAACCCGACAAATGGGCCAAAGAGAAAGGGAAAAGAAAAGAAAAGGGAGAGCAGAGGGGGGAGGGTTGTAGTCCAACAGAGAGGAGTGCATGCCAAGAAGAACGAATAGAGAGGAGGGGGGAGGGAGCAGCCCAGGAGGGGCAAGCTCTGAGAACCCCTCAAAAACTAATCTCTCCTAACAGTCGAGGTCGAAGTGCCGAAGCTAAAGAAGTCCATGATATGTCTCTACCCATTGCTAGTTCGGAACCCTGACAAACTGTTGGGGCGTTGTCTAGTGACCCTGCTTCTATTCGAACTGGATGATGTGGGGCGTTTTCGATCGAAGTCACTTGGTCTATCGGAGTTGGTGAAGTATGTTGTGATGAGCCGATGTTGAGGAGGGTGAGATCCATTTGGATAACTTTTATATTGTCAAAGATGAGTTATCTCCCTAAGAAAGAGTGCGAGACAACGCTGGTCCGGGTATCTAAAGAAGGTAGAAACAGATCGAGAGTTGTCCCTGAAAAGGCAATGAAACCTACCTCGGATCTCATAATAAATGGGACAACAAAAAATAAAGTGATGAAGGGTTATAACTTCACCCAAGGAGCAAAACAAGCAAATCAGCTCCTCCGTCGGAAGATGGTGATCTGACTCAATCCGGAGTTGGTGAGAACACACCCTGAGTTGCCCAATAGTGATTTGAAGACTATGCATTGTGTGCTGTTGAAGGTATTGTGGTGGAACTATTCTGCCCTCCAATATCTGTAAGAAGTGCTCATGGTAGAAAGACAGCTTGGGGGAAAGAGGGGCAACATGAGAGATCCACGTGCATCTGGTGTACTGGAGACTAACATCCTTCCGAATCACTTGGAGCATCTTCTCCTTACTAAGCCGAGAAGGGGGGAGAACCCCCAAAGAATAAGGGGGGAGCATGTCTATCCGTATCTGAATGCTGGTTAGGAGATGTAATAACCCACCCTAAATCTGCAATTTATTTTTCCGATTTTTTTGCTGTTTGTTTGCTTTCTGTTTACTTTTATTTTTTTATTTTTTGTGTGTTACATGCCGATTGCAAATACAGAAAGATAACATAACAAAATATACACATTCAACAATACCCATGCTGGAAGCAATTGCGGATTGTTATTCTTGAATACCCAGTTCATACAATGTACTATTTTCATCAAATACAAACTAGGGCATAATTTCATAAAACCCCAAATGGACAAAATGTTTCAGATTACCAAGAGATGCATACCCTTTTGATTGCAATGGAAGAATACAAGGAGAATACCCTAAAATGGACGCCACAATCTGCAACCCTAGCCTCAGTGCACAACAATCATCTTCAAAACCCCAACGCCAAACACAAGTGATTAGCCCAGCAAATGTACGACCTACCTGGAAGTGTACGACCAGCTTAGAAAAATCCAAAACTCCACCAAAAAATCTGCTCTCTCTCCCAATGGGTCGCCCAGCTACTAGGAATCCAATGATCAAATACCCATAATCGATAGAAGCCCCAGTTGTGCACTGCAACTAAACAGGTATGGCTGGAAATGCTAAAATGGTACGGCCACCTTCAGGAAAAACTACTGCAACCTCAAACCAAAATTATCTGCAAATCAATCGACACCAAAAACTGTCTCTAAAATCTCCATTAAAGTGCAAACTCAGCTTCTGAATGAAACTGACAATCGATTGCTCAGGGAATGATCTTTCACATCTGTAAGCAATGTTCCTTGCAAGGGTTTTCGTCCTCACAAAGCCATGAAAACTTCGCCTCAAAGCTGCAAGTTCTCGCCAGAGAGAAAAAGATGAAATTACTTGGATGATAAGAAAATGAACTCCACTTCTCCTTATATCTCCAAATCCCATGCCCTAATTAGGGTTGAGGTGAATTTTTAATAGTTTGATATTATTTTTCCAAGTTGACCCCCTTTTATAACTTTTTCTAGGAACTTTCTGGAAACTCAATATAAAATCACTTTATTAATTAAATAAGCCTTATACCCCCGAAAAATGATTTAATTCATTATTTAATTATTCTCGACACCAAAGTCACTTTATTAGCGTCCCATCATTTAAAACTTTCCTTCCCGTTTCCAACGAGCTATAACACTAAGGTGCCCATTAAAATATTTTAATTAAAATAGCAACCTTAGTGAAATTAATTAAAACATAACTCAATATTACACCCGAGTTGCGGAAACGGTCGAACAACATTGGAATCGAAAACTGACTACACTGGAGTGATCTCGATGATAAATAATGAGAATCGGACCCGATCGGGTGACTTACTATAAATAGACGCTCTCTCCAAGAATCTTGGAGAACACATCGGAAGCCGGAAATAGCATTTGAAAACGTCATATGGGTCCCTCTAGACCATCTGAGCTCACTGGTAACCTCAAATAACCCCTTTGATAAGGTTGACACACACCCAGAAGGTTAGTGCCAACTGCCATGCAAGAGAACCCAAAAATGGGGACATTACAGTCCGCCCTCCCCAAAGATTGCTTGTCCTCAAGCAATGCCAGCACAACCTCAACATCACCTGACTGAGCCAAACTGAAACCAACTGTGATCCCAGGGTCCCAAATCAATCTCAGAAAAAACCCATCATGCTGACGCTGCGCCACTCTGATTATAACTGAGAATCCATCATGCCAAAGCTGTACTCTCCTCTCCTGTAACCCAATAATGAAACCATCATCAAAATTCAAACTGAAATACCTGCGAGGGCTGAAAACTATATCACGAAAGATCTCCTGCCAAAGCACCTCAGTGAGGTCCACATCTGTAATCCCTCTGTCTGACACGATCCTGGGCAACAGGAAAAATAATCTGCTCAACCCAAAAACATATTCCTCAGCATATCTCCTTATAAACAAGATTGTGTTGGTTAAATGTCCATTTGCTTCAGCTTATCAACATTTTCTAGATGTCCTGCACCTTCATAATGGTTCATCTTACTGCTGTCCAAGTCTAAAAATAATAAATAATGATCTGATTTTATCGAACAGCTGTTAGTGGAACAGCAGCTGCAAATTTGAAGATTCCCTGTATGATCATGGAAGGTGGGCATTGCATTGCTCAAAATCAACTTGGAAGAGGCTGGAAAAACTCCCAGACAACTTCCAACTGAAAGTTTATCCATTCCTTGACTAAAATTTCCCTCCAATCCATTTGTAAGTATGCAATTGGAGTCATATGGTGGCTGATCCGCAACCAAACAGCAAAGTCAAAACTGAAGATTTGAACTATTTCCTGCCACAACTCAACCAAAGGGAGTATCTTCACGATAGCGAAGTCTTCATGTATCATAACCTCCCATGAGTATACTTCACCTGGATCCCATGGACAAATGGGGAGTCTGTCTTTCGCAATACCTGATGGCTCCTGCCAAGTCTTCGTTTCTTTTCCCTGTATCCCAATATAATAACCATCCTGTAGAAGCAAACTAGGAGACCAGCAAGTTTCGGAATTTCCTATCGTAGGAGAGAGCACCTCATACCAAAGTGATGTATGTAATCCCCTATTCCAGCCATCCTTCCCACTCTTATGTGTCATCAAAAACATGGTCAAATCATCTGTATGTGAGCTGAAAGAAAAATAATGAGCATACCTCACAATGCAATCAATGTGGAATTCATTGGCTTGCTCCATTGGAAATCCCGAACAATCACTTGGATTCCATATCTCACCATACTCATTGCATGAATCAAGAGGTGTCTCACACATAAAACCATGAAGAGATAAGTTTGCATCACCATGCAGAATCTGCTTACCAAGCCTAACGGAATTGCACTCTTGATGCTCTACCCAAGCACTATCATCATGTCGAATCTCCACGGTAGTAGAGCTACTGCAGTCACTGAGTACTTCTTCGTCACTCCCAAGCTCATTAATTCCTTCAATCATTAGTTCGACCTCCATAATTCTTGTATCACATTCTTGTTCCTTCGATGTGGCTGAGACAAGTGACTGTTTTCCTGCTTTGTAGAGAGAAAAGTGAGCTAAACTTAACTCAAGGTTGAGTTCATCAACTTCTTTCTCCTTTTTTGTGAGTGCTCTATAAGTCTTCCCTGCAAACTTGACGGCATGGTCTCTATCTGAAAGCAAATGCAGGTAATCTGATTTTATTACCTCTAAAGCATGTTTGATTGTCTGCAGACTTTATATAGTGATACTAACCGTCGAACCTTTCTGTCAAACGTGATATCTAAGGTTTGAACAACCTTTTCCTCAGTGACCAACAATTGATCCTTCAAATCTTGCAATGCATTAGGTCCATGGTCGTAACCAGCATCACACAACAAAATTTCTGATTTGCCTTCTATAGCATAATTTTCAAAATCAGCTACCACTCTATCATTACATTTACCAAATTCCTGCATTGAAGTTAGGGCAGCTCTATGCTCAATCCATGAGTCATCAAATACATTCATACCTTCCTTAGTTGCTGATTTAGCGAACTCCAAATCAGCTGATTCTTCGATCTCAATATGGTCATGAAGATTCATGTACTCCTCTCCATTAGCAGATGCACAATAAGAATTATTTACATCAACCTCCTCATCAAATTTGGGATCTTCCAAGTTCTTTATTTTGGCCTCCAAAATTTCATTATGAATGACACAATCATGCATAAGTGAACTGCTGCTAGGAAACATACATGATTCATCATACCTTTCAATGGTGTCTCCCTGGCTGTCCCAAGTCTCATGTGCCTCTCCTTTACCATTTTCAACAGTAAGTTGTGGATCCAAAACAGCAAAGTCACTAGGCCTTTGCTCAAAATCAGCTCCATGCAATACTGATTCTGATTTGTTTTCAATATAAAACCTCTCAAAATCAGCTTCCTTAATGCCATCCTCCATGCATAACCCCTGAGATGAAGTTAGAACAGTATTGTAGTCAAAAGGAAGTTCATCCCACACAGGTTCTTCATCATATTTAGGTGCCAACACACCCGGATCCCAAGGCCTGAAGAGCTGGTTGCTTTGTTCAGAGAAAATATGTGCATTGTGCTCCTCATGAGTGGTTGTCTCTCTGAATAAATCACTCTCCAAATCACCAATACTGAAGTCATCATGAACACTCCTCTCCATAGGTTTGGTTTGGAAGTCAAACCCAAACCCACTTGAACTATCATCACTGGAGTGTAAAAAGAGATTGTCACTGTAAGTAGGTTTGGAAACTACAATGTTCCCACCATCAATATGCTCTTCATCTGAAAAAACATTAGTGAACTCAACTCTGTCATCACTTATATCCACTCCACTAAAATCATCAAGGAATCCAGTAATCTCAGAAACATCACTGGATAAAACAGAACATGTACTCAAAGCTGTTGTTTTGTATTTCTTCTCATGCACAACTGTAGTTACATACATGTCTAAGAGGTCATCCTGAAGTTCTGTCACACATCCCTCATGTGTCGAGGCAATCTCTCCATCCAATTGTTCTGCTATGAATTCCTCTTCAAATATAGGTCTTGCAAAGTCCATCTTTTCAGGCTTCGAATCTTCTTTAACTTCTTCAAGGTTAGGCACAACTTCAGAATTTTCCGCTGAAGCCTTCTCTAAATCCGCAAGCTCTTCTTTGCTAGTTTCTTCATTAACTGCAATTTTAGGATCCCCCTGTCTTCTTTGATGTAGAGTCTTTTGTTCATTTTCTTTCATACTTGGTTCCGTTTGTTTAAGTTTGGCAACCATCTTAAAACAATACCTTTTAAAGTCGGGGTCCTTCATCAGATTAAATAGTTCTTGCATATCTTGCATCAACTCACACAAAGACCTATCAACTGTAGACATCTTTTCAACTCTGTTTAAAGCAACTGTCAAAAGGTGTACTAAAAAGGAGCCACTGAAACTAAAAATCAATTACTGAAACTCAGATATGCAACTGCTGAACTGCACAAGAGTTAACTTAACCAACAGGCTGGCAAGATCACCAGCTCTGATACCACTGTAATAACCCACCCTAAATCTGCAATTTATTTTTCCGATTTTTCTGCTGTTTTGTTTGCTTTCTGTTTACTTCTTTTTCTGATTTTTTGTGTTTTAGATGCTGATTGCAAATACAGAAAGATAACATAACAAAATAGACACATTCAACAATACCCAAATGCTGGAAGCAACTTCGGATTGTTATTCTTGAATACCCAGTTCATACAATGTACTATTTTCATCAAATACAAACTAGGGCATAATTTCATAAAACCCCAAATGGACAAAATGTTTCAGATTACCAAGAGATGCATACCCATTTGATTGCAATGGAAGAATACAAGGAGAATACCCTAAAATAGATGCCACAATCTGCAACCCTAGCCTCAGTGCACGACAATTATCTTAAAAACCCCAGCGCCAAACACAAGTGATTAGCCTAGCAAATGTACGGCCTGCCTGGAAGTGTACGACCAGCTTAGAAAAATCCAAAACTCCACCAAAAAATCTGCTATCTCTCCCAATGGGTTGCCCAACTACTAGGAATCCAATGATCAAATACCCATAATCGATAAAAGCCCCTGTTGTGCGCTGCAACTAAACAGGTATGGCTGGAAATGCCAAAATGATACGGCCACCTTCAGGAAAAACTACTGCAAACTCAAACCAAAGTTATTTGCAAATCGATCCACACCAAAAACTTTCTCTAAAATTTCCATTAAAGTGCAAACTCAGCCTCTGAATGAAACTGATAGTCGATTTCTCAGGGAATGATCTTTCACATCTGCAAGCAATGTTCCTTGCAAGGGTTTTCATCCTCACAAAGCCATGAAAACTTCCCCTCAAAGATGCAAGTGCTCGCCAGAGAGAAAAAGATGAAATTACTTGGATCATTAGAAAATGAACTCCACGTCTCCTTATATCCCAAATCCCATGCCCTAATTAGGGTTGAGGTGACTTTTTAATATTTTAATATTATTTTTCCAAGTCGATCCCTTTTTTTAACTTTTTTTCTAGGAACTTTCCAGAAACTCAATATAAAATCACTTTATTAATTAAATAAACCTTATACCTCCGAAAAATGATTTAATTCATTATCTAATTATTCCCGACACCAAAGTCACTTTATTAGCGTCCCAACATTTAAAACTTTCCATCCCGGTGAGCTATAACACTAAGGTGCGAACTAATTTTTTTTAATTAAAATAGCAACCTTAGTGAAATTAATTAAAACATAACTCAATATTACACCCGAGTTGCGGAAACGTTCGAACAACATCGGAATCAAAAGCTGACTGCATTGGAGTGATCCCGATGATAAATATGAGAATCGGATCCGATAGGGTGACCTAATATAAATAGACGCTCTCTCCAAGAATCTTGGAGAACACATCGGAAGCTGGAAATAACATTTGAAAACGTCATATGGGTCCTCTAGACCATCTGAGCTCACTGGTAACCTCAAATAACCCCTCTGATAAGATTGACACACACCCAAAAGGTCAGTGCCAATTGCTATGCAGGAGAACCCAAAAATGGGGACATTACAGGAGAGCAGAAACCTGAAAATACCAGCTCCTCCGGCCTCTCTGAGAACTCGGAGAGAGTGCCATAGAGGAGCGAAGGGCGAGGTAAGGGTACTGCCTGCAACCCTCAGGGGTATCTCTGAAAGTACGGATCCTGTGAGGATAACCGATATCCAGGAAGATAATTGCAAGTTGGAGAGAAGCCCCAAACTCTGCCAGAATAATAGAACATGGGACTGTGCCCTTGCAACGAATGAATCGTCGAAGAAAGAGTTTCTGGACTCGTTCAACCCGTGACCACTCAGTCGGGCCAAGACTAGGGCCCCAAACCACTGACCCATAAGTAATAGTTGTCTTGACCAAGGCATCAAAGATCCTCATCTTCACAGGTATATCCTGAAAATGTGCTTTGAAGCAATTCCTCTCGTTCAACCCGTGACCACTCAGTCGGGCCAAGACTAGGGCCCCAAACCATTGACCCATAAGTAATAGTTGTCTTGACCAAGGCATCAAAGATCCTCATCTTCACAGGTATATCCTGAAAATGTGCTTTGAAGATAACACTGTAGGATTTTTCTCAACATAAGGAGCAGGGATACAAAGAAAAACATGTAGCTATTGTAGGAGAACAAATAGAAGAACTTGAAACAGAATCTAAGGAGGAGGTAGTACTAGAAATCAAGGAAGAAGCAAAAGTAAGGGAAGAATCAATGGATGGGAGCATGACAAAAGAGCACAAAATAGAGGAACAAAAGATTGAAGAGTCAAGGAAAGTAGAACATAGGGCTAAGGTTGGAGCATATCGCCATCCACATCACCATGAGAGGCAACAATCATGGAGACAAGGAAGAGAGCAATAAAGGAGCTATAATGGATATACATGGAGCCATAGGAGCAACAACTATGGAGATTCAAGTGGCACAAGGGCAGCTTGGCAACATTGCAAACTACCACCAATCAAGATTTCACTTGGATGGAGGGATAATCAAGATTGGTACAAGTTGTCATCATTGCTTAGAAGATCATACTATTTAGTTTCTTCCTATATTTTGAGGACGAAATATTCTTGTAAGGGGGATGGAATGTTAGGTACCTAAGTATATGAATGTGGGGATATAATATAATATTGTATTATGGCATGGGTTACACATAAAATTATAATAATATTTAACATAGTGCCTTTTTATAATATTATGTACTTTGTATCAAGTGGCTTTAGCTCAACCGGTTAGATTATTCAGCATTTCAAGGAGGAGACCTAGGTTCAAATCTTGCCAAATGATACATGGATAATATCCAAGCTTTGTTGTAATACTATGTGGTGATGATGTAATACGGGTGGGGTCCGTTTCAATCCCATGTAACCCATTGAAAAAAATATTATGTACTTTGTAACTCGTGGATGGTGAACCCCCATATAGGTGACCTTGTAACTCATAGAAGGTGAACCATCACATTCTTGTATAAAGAGAGATATAACCCCAATTGTAAAAGTCATTGGAAGTATTCTTGGTAGGAGTCTTGGCTCATGGAGTTGGAGATCTTGTGGAGTGATTCCTTCCTTAAGGAATATTTTTGGTGTTTCCCTACCTCAAGGGTATTATCTATCTCTATTTTATTGTGTGGATTGTTATTGTGGAATTTATTTGTGGATGCATGTTTAATATTTCTGCATAGTAGAAGACTTACTAAGGATATAGTCCTCTACATCAACCTCTGCAAACAAAGATTAAAGTTTGTTGTTTTGGGAATTGAATTTATGATAATATCATACATACATGCGATCTTTGTGATCTTAATGTCTTAAGACAACATACAAGTCTCCTTTATTGTGGATATCAAAGTTTAAGGAGGCCAGGAGGAACTGGTATGTGACAAATGAGTACATCCCAAAATGGAGAATCTGTCAAACTCGGAATCAAATGTATCCAGAAAGTTAATTTAATGCCTAATTAAGAGGACATATTAAAAACGGTTTCTAATGCGGTTGGCGAGTGCTCTAAAACCTTGACACCTCTTAATTGATGTGCATCCTCCTCAAATGTAGTAGAAACAAAATTACACCAAATGATAAGAGGTTGGACCCTTTCTTGGCTGTCATGGGGCTTATGATCCATATCAAGTCATGTCCATTAATAACATTTAGAAAGCACATGAGGACCATAGAAATCATAAAACTCCAATATGTAATAGAGATTATCAATACCTATTGAAGATGCCCTTAAATGTGGTCATATAGTAAAAAAGGGAGTTACCACCTTAAAACAGAACAATCTTGAAATACCACCTATTTATTTTCATTTCCTCCTACCAGTGTTCATGCTTTTATCGTATATTCCATTCCTTGTAAACCTTATTTGAGAGCTAGGAGAGTTTTTTTAGTTGTTAGGATGGACACAATCCTTAGCTGATTCAACTTCAGATACTTAAACCTTAGTTTAGAGAGACCCAACTTGTGAAAAATATTGTTTAATTCCAAGGTGTCACAAGTAAAAGAAATTGACTATTGTATGGAATCAATGGGCTTAGGAACACTACGGACTTGAAGGTTAAATCCCTCTGTACTGAGCCCTTTCTTTTATAAATTTTGTTCCCCCAATTTGCTTTTAATAGTCGATCATTGAGTTTTCATTTTCCCTCACCTGTCCAGGTCATCCTTCATAACACATTCTTTATCAGGTGTTTGGTGTGACATGATTCTACTTGTTAAAACAAGGATGATTGACTCTTTCCTCTTTTGCAGTTAGGCAGGACACCAATCCTTTACTCTTTTTCATCATTAAACATACGTGCTATTTTTTTGCTTTGCAAATTGAATTGCCTTTTTGAGTGCCTTGGCTGTATTTCTGATTGATGTTCTAGAATCCCATTGAGTTTGGTCATATATGGACATCAATATATAATTTCAATTTCTATTGTCATTGCTCTTGATATTGATGTTTAAGTATGTTTGTTGATGTTTTTTTTCTTTTAACAATGGTGACAATTTGTTAATTAAAATTAAAATTTGAAGTGGCTTGGTAAGGAGCAGCAGAAAACAGATGAATCTAAGAATAAAGAAATTTACAGACCTTAATGATGTAAAATGCTATTATGATATTCTAAAGATTGAATTATGTTGTGTGACTCCTGCAAACTAACTAGAAAGCCAATGCCTTTGAAGAATTTCATGCCACTTCATCCCACTTAACTACAATAGTTGTTTGAATCATAGTGTTAGGACTCTCCCCAAGTCTACAAGTATTTGCAAGTCAACAAGCCAAGTGACCCTAGCCGATTCATTTTGCCCTTTGTCAAGTCTATTTCTGTAAACTCTATTATATTTTAATTTCTTTTCTTTTTTCGTATTTGTCAAGTTATTACCAAGTTTTCCTATGAGTTTTGCCATGATCTCTAGTTCAGGTCTAAAAAACAAGCTTGTCGAAGTCAAGACAAGTCTGAGTCTTGACACTATGCTTTGAACTATAGCTACCATACTCAAACTTAACTCTTAATTCCCAAGCCAAAGAGTTGGATTCATAACCAGCTCGACATAGACTTGGAAGAAGACTTGACAAATTACAAAATACCTCAAATATTTGAAATTTCATCCCCCTCAAAATGAGGGCTTTTCCATTTCATGAGATTTTGTTATTTGAACCATAGTTGAGAAAATCAGAATTGGCATGGAAAAAGAATTGGAAAAAATTGGGAATTGGCAAAAAATCAGGAAAAAAAACCCAAAGAAAATGCAAATTTTCATTGGAAAAAAGTATTTTTCATGCATATCACAATGAATTAACATTATGCAAATCAAATATTAATACTGTAAGTAATACAAGCTTAAACTACACATGAAAGTGGCAAGTGATACAAGCGTAAAGCCTTAAACTACACATGAAAGTGACAAAACACATCTTAAATAAATAAATTTTGATGTGTTCAAAATTCAAATATTCTTGTATTGCTTATAATATAAAAAGATACAAACTGCAAAATGTGTCATGAGTCATGACAAATACAATGCCTCAAGATCTTTGAATGCCTTTGCCCTTTGCCCTAGGGGACGCTCTAGTCTCTCTTTGTTGTTGTGCCCATGTTTCTTATTGTGCCTTGGCCGCTAACGCCGATTGCTACCTGTGTTGGGGGTCAAAGTGGTGGGAACCCCCTTGTTGGTTCAAGGGGCATCTGCCCCTACGGAAAAACCATTAATACCTTCACTGCCTGGGCTGATTTTTCCTCCTTGTTTGCATTTTGGTGTAGAAAGGATGCTGCAATTACTAATTTGGGACTTCAACAACTCATAGGCTTAATAAGACACCAACAAATTAAATTAAATGATTATTACGATTGGTTTTAACTTAAATCGTATTTTTGATATTAGGCTTCCAAATTTGTCTTTCACAAGGTGTTTTAGGCTTTGTGTAACAGTTAGTTTCACTCTGCCCATTAGTTCCAATGTTTGCAACACTGATTTTTTCTTTCTAGGATAACAAAAATTGAACAATAAGTTTGGAACAATAGTCCAACGTCTCTTTATGGAGAATTTCATTAGTTAATAATGTATAGCATTGCTATTAGTGGTTGTTGGTGGCTGAAGGATTCCTTCAAACTACAAAAAATTGGCTGTTAGGATGCACTAGCATGTTTTGTTTGGTGTGATAGCAGGTAGGCAGACCCCTCTCTCCAGTTTGGAACAGGTAAAAATGAGGCAAAATGAAAAAAAGAACAGATATATAATGTTTCCTCTACGCATGCGGCCGTGGGTGATTTTTCGCCACAGGAATAATCGAATTCCCGATTTTTTCGGAAAAAAATGTTGATTTTTTCAAAAGTGTGATTTGCGATGCCAATTTAATTGGCAACCCCATTGAATTGCCAAAAATCGGATTGGATCGTGATTTATTCGTGATTTTTCGTAACTATGATTGAACCATAGCACCATAATCAAACCCAACTCTTAATTTCCAAGCCAAAGAGTTGGATTCAAAACCAGCTTGACACAAATTTGGAAGAATATTAGACAAATTACAAAATACCTCAAATCTTTCAAATTTCTTTCGTCAAAAAATGAGGGCTTTTCGGTTTTCAAACTTCCAATGGAGACAGTTTTGTTGCTATAAAATGCTTCCCTTCGCTGAAATTATGAGGAAAAATGGACTGCGAAAATAACAGATTCTTCCTGTGAGAAATCTCAAATCATCAAGCAAAAAATTTGTCTTTGAGGATGAATATTGCCTTATTTAGCAAAACTCCTGCAACATTAGATGAATCCTTTATTTGTTTGTCAACAATTTAAAAATGAGGTTTCAATCGTTCCTTTTTGGCCTTTTCGTGGCTGCAAAAAACTTTGCAGGCACACTAGTGAGTTTGATATGACAGACTTGAGAATATTGCATATAGTTGGTGGAATTCTACAGAATTGGTGAGAAGTGACAACTTGACTTTTTCATTTTTTTCAAATTTGTAAAACTCAACCTAAACTGGAGTAAGAACATGTGGTAATTGTGATTTTTAAAAGTAGGATTTGGATTTTGTGGGCCTCATCAAGCATGTTACTAAAAAGTGCATTTGTAGTAGGTTATCTTGGTAACAAAATATTTGACGATTAAGATAAGGTGTATACATTACCTGATAACTCTATCAAATGAACTACTAAGCTTTTGTATGAGCAAGGTGTAAAGGAAAGTAGTTTTTATCATCCACAAAACCTTTAGGCCATATGGGACGATATTGTTAAAAATTATGTGTAAGTCATCCAGACTCTGCTTACTAGAACCTGGTGTACAACCGTACCCATGTCTAGATTTGAACCTTGGATCTCCTTTTGGAGTGCCAAAGCCTTCACCATCAGGCCCACTTAAGATGTCCTTTGAGTTATGACACTTGACTACCATATACTCTTTCACAAAACCACTCAACAACTCACCCAAGAAGATTGGGATTATAATTTTGGCTTTTTTATTTACAAGTCATGCAAGACAAGGAGAGGAATTGGGAGGACAGGTTTTACCAGCAATTATGTGTCTTTATCAGCCTGGGTATAAATCAAGCATGGGCTCCTTTCCAAATGCTGTATTGGTAGGAAGTCTTATGGGGTTCCCTGTTCTGTGTCTTGGACATGAAAACAGACTGGGGACACAGTTTGAGAAAACATTTACATGCGTTTTGCAAATTGGTTGAAAGGGGAGTCAAGGTTTTATGAATGATTGTGCTTCTTCCAGAAATGAGAAAAGCCTGTCAAGAAGGTATGGATAAAATGAAAGCAACGTAGTTTTTAATGTCTACAAGACCTTAGGGCATATGGGATGATATTGTTAACCATTAAGTCAACCAGACTTTGATTACTAGAACATGGTGTACACTGTACAACAAAACCCCTTCTAGATTCAAACCTTGGACCTCCTATTTGCCAAAGTTACCGTTTGCCCACTTGAAATGTCCTTTGAGTTATGACATGTAACGCGTATAAACTCTTTGACAAAACCATCCAGCAGTTCACCAAGGAGATTGGGATTCATAATTCTGGCTTTTTATTTTACAAGTGATGAAAGACAAGGAGAGGAATTGGGACGACAGGCTGGCTGCAATTATTGATCTTTAACAGTGTGGGCATAAATCAAACATGGGCTCCTTCCCAAATGATGTATTGGTATGAAGTATTATGGAGTTCTTTGTTCTTTGTCTCGGGCATGAAAACAGATTGGGGACAAAGAGAGCTTGAGAAAACATTTGCATGCATTATGCAAATTGGTTGAAAAGGGAGTCAAGGTTTTATGGATGACTGTGCTTCTTCCAGAAATGACAAAAGCCTGTCAAGAAAATACCACTTGAATATGCTTCAGAATCCAAGTTGCGAAATTGGTCATTTTCCCTTCGTTTATGGGCATGGAAACATTTTGAAGACTGAAACTACTGAGAAATTTATCAGAAACTTTTGGACACTTTTTTGACAATGTTTTGCAAACCGGAAATGCTGTTGGAAATGTCTCTTTATTTCAGGCTTATTTCTGGCTTGAGAGCACACTTTGATGCCCAAAAATGACAATAATGGAAATATTAGTGCTTCCAAAATGAAATGCTAGCTCGGACGCCTGTAGTGCGTTTGTAGAAAATTCTAATTCAAATTGATATGTTTTCAGTAATAGTGAATGCTATTGGCCTCATTACAAAATAACTTGTACCTGCATGGAGTGATGACGACTTGATAATTTGTTGGTTTAGTTCTGGTTTGTTGAAGGTTTGGAGTGTTATTTATTTGGTATTAGTATAAGCTTTTTTGAAATTCTACATAAATTTTTAGTTAGTTGCTTCCTTGTTGCCTTTCCATTTTTGGCTTCCATTCCTCATGGTAGTTACATTTTAGAAACTAGAAACTGCACCCATTTCCAAGTTTCTTGAGCTTAGATATGAAGCTGGAAACAATGGTTTAGAAATTCATGTGGCAGATTTAAAATCAAGTAGGAAGGTTGAAATAATGTGGCCAAAAAGTTTGTGAGGTTTTCAATAATGTGTTTTTGAAGTTGCAAAATTCAGATGAAATCATGCATAAAGACTTAGCAAATGACTTGAATTTGTAAATTTAGAGGTCCTTGAAGCATCTTAACACAAGAAATTAAGTACAATTTTAATAAATTGAAACCTTTTTTTTTTTGATAAGATGGAAAAGAAGGGGTTTGGAAAGGGTCCCCGAACCTTTTTACAAACAATTTAAGACAGCAAAAGGAACAGAACGAACAAATTCAGCAAGCAACCCAACAGAAAAATAGGGACAAGCCCAAAGAAAGGGCACAACACGCTCAACCACAGAACTACAAAAAACCTTCAGAAAGGGCCTAGCAGCCTTGAAGCCCACAAGGAAGCAGAAGGCACTTAATCCTCATAACTATCATTTTTGACCATATAATGGTTCACCATCCAAGAGACTTCCTTAGCATAAGTAGAGGCCAACTTGATCGATCTGGTTAGAGAACCAAGGAGATCATTGGTAACTTTGCATACCTTCTGAGGAGTCTTCAGCGGGTCCTGATTCTTCCACACAGAATTGTCCTTCTCAGTTGGATTGCCTATATTAATCTTGGTTTTCTTATTGGGCCTAGTCTCACCAGACATCTCTGAGATAGAGATAACATTGTTGTCCATAACATCTTTACCTTTTTTGATCTAAGGCGTTTTGAGCACCTAGCCACAAAGGGAGACTCCATTCCAATATTTTGATCTTCATTATTCGTCTTAGGATCCTTTAGAGGATTGTCCTTGCCACCAGTCATCGAGATGGTGGGGGTAAACTCCCTATCCTCCTCAGTGGGGTTCGAGGATTTCGAAGGACAGAGATCCTTTACTATCAAGGAGTTCTGCTTGCTGCCTAGCCCAACCACACTCTTCCTGAGATTCATTCTTCCTATTTTGTCTCCATGCTTGACGATGTGCTCATACAACAACTTCAAGAGACCTTGGTGATAGGGAAAAGAGTTTTTCTTGTGCTTCACCTGATCAATAGTTTTCTCTATGGAAGCAAAAAGAAAAGCAGGCACATTCATAAGCTTACCCCTCTGCATGTGATTTAGGAAAGTTAGGTGAAAGCTTCGACGCTAGTTTTCCACTTCGGAATGAAGTATTCCATTATTGCCTTCGCCACCCTGTCCCAGGCAGCTTGGAGGGACTTTCGCAGATAGCCATTCTTAGATTTGATCGGGCGTTCACCTCTGCCTCTGAAGTATCTTAGTTCTCTGGCCATGGAGTGTTTGGCCTTGTCCACACATTCCCCTTCGATTGGAAGTCCAGACACCGTCGAGATTAGAGGAATGGAGATGGTGAATTCCATTCCCCTAGCAATAACTTTGCCATTCTCCTAGGAGTGGGCAATTTCCAAGGAGAGCTCTAACTCAAAGCTATTAATTTTTTTTACCAAAGTCAAAAGATCCCCTTTCTCCAAAATGTTTTGGACCTTCTCATCCAATCTCATGGAAGTTGGCTACACACCTTTCAATTCCTCCTCCATAGCTTGACGCCGAAAGAAAAAAGCTTCACAAGATCTGTAGATTAGGTTGCTTCGAGCAAGATTAGAATGGAGGCAAATGGAAATAATTTGAGGCACATAGGGAGACTCTTTTAAAATAAGCTTGTTTGTCTTTCTACAGAACCTCCCAATGAAGAGCAAAGATCCGTGCCCAAGACTTCTTATGATTCCAAAGGGTTCATGCCACCTTGAAACAATGAAGCAATGTCTGGTAATCATAGCAAAGCTCCAATGCGGGGGCCGGGGTTGGAGGTCATGTGACCATTGAATGAAGCAAAGGTAATGAAGGCTAGCCAAGTACCACATCATGAAATTGGTTGATATTGAAGAAACATACGTGCCAAATCACCCAAACACGTTAGGCCTTTGAATAATCTGCCACTTCCCAAGAGTGCAGCTAAAAACAACACACTACAGAGGGCCATTAATTTTGGAATATATTACATTATTTGGTACATGCTAATGTACCACCTTGGGTACATCTTTAGATTAGGAGAGTGTCCTAGATTAGAGTGTGTGTATTTACTTTATGCAATGTAATAATTGCACTAGTGTGCAAAGTATTTTGGTAATGTAAATGTGCATAATAGTCTATGTGCACATCCCCGTGAGTGTGGTCTACCGGCAAGGACGCCACTTGCATTATCGGTGATGTGACCCGGGTTCAATCCCCACGACGGATGTGTATAAGAAGTATTTACTCAATAAAAAATAAATAGTCTATGTGCACATGAGTCCATAGAATAGGAAGATGAAGAGTCTCTAGAAGAGTGAAGGCCAAGGGTGCTCCATATGAAGAGTCACATTCCATTATGTATGTATCTATGTGTGTGTGTGCAAGATACATGTATTGTAGTTTGAGAGTGTATGTCAGTATGGGTACTTGAGATCTTGATTCAATGGAGATACAATTTTCGTGAGCATTTGTTAATGGCAATTCTATGAGTTATTGTTGAAGTTATTTATGAGTTTTATACATTTAGAATATTGCCATTATCTTATATTTCATATTGCAACTTTATTTTAGATCTTGTGGTTATTTTATCTTTAGTATTTAGCTTCAAAAGCTAACAGTGGTATTAGAGCTACAACAAGGTTTTGACTTGCACAGGTTTTAAAGTTGCAAAGGAGATTTCCATTGGTTAAGGAGAAACCAGTAAAGTTAAAGAAATTACCTCTGGAAAAGAAAACCAAGGAAGTTTGAAGATTTACCTATTCCAAGAGCAAATTCGGAATAGAAGAAAATTACAGGTCTTGAAGATAGACCTTGACATTGATGAGATTAAGAGACCCAAGAAGGAGGTTCTATTGAAAAGTTTGATAGATTGAAGAAGATTCCATATTGCTATTTGCCTAGAGTCTTTCTACAGGATTGAAGGAAAACTCGTGAAGACTAAGACTCAACATAGATTTCTTTCCACTAGTTTTGAGAATAACTAGTGAAGTTTATTGATTTTTTAATTTTGGAAATTTGAATGTATTTGGTTGCTACTGTCTAAGTTTTATTGTTGCAGAAATTTAGTTCTCAGAAGTTGAGAAGCTTCCTACAACAAATAGAGAAGAATTTCACCTTCGGTTGCCTGAAAGTCTATGTGCTTTCCTCATGCAGGGATTAGTTTTGAGTTGCAGCAAAAGAGTAGACATTGCAGATTAAGGAGGTCCAAGAAAGAGGCCTCATTGAAGATTGAATATTGTTGACATTAAAGATTGAGGAGACCCATGTAGGAGGTCCCCATAGAAGATTGAAGATTGAAGATAGAGAAGGACTAAGAAAAGGTCCTATTGCAGATTTGAGAAGCAACAGATTTTGGATATCCAAGAAAGAGATCTCATTGTAGAATTTCCATAGTTGGAAGATTAGAGAGACCAAGGAAATGTCTTGTTGAAGTTTTGAGAAGAAGAATTGAGGAGCTGCAGAAATAGAAGACCCAAGGGAAAGAGGTCTCAAGAAAATTAGTAGAATAAGTAGAAGGCTAGAGAAAGCCTCATTGCAAAGTTGAATAAGTGGCCATTGGAAGAGATTTGAAGAAAGCTAGAGGTAGAAGATTGCAAGCAAGGAGAAGGTTTTGATAAGAAGGATTTGGGACAATTGTTGCCATCCGACAACAAGCCCAAAAGGAAGAAGGTTTTGGCAAGAAGGTTGCCAAATTTTGGAGAAGATTTTTGAAGATCTCAAGACATTCATATTCTTGAGGAAGAAGACAGTGGAAGATATCATATTTGAAGTCATAATTCGATAAGAAGATTGAAGGAGAAAGAAAGATTGAAGAGGTCACGTTTTTGAGAAGTTTAAGGATAGCCACAAAGATTTTGAAGGCTGATTTGAAAAGAAGAAGGTTGTTGATATTCGAGGTAGAAATTGAAGGGTCACAGGACAGCGAATTGAAGAAGGTATAGAGCTGCGATTTGGAGAAGATTTTGGCAGATTTTGAAGCGCCCTTGAACAAAAAATTGAAGGAAGACTTGAAAGCAAAAGAAGGCAACAATTTGGAGAATTTCAAGGCAGTTTTGAACAGCAAACCAAAGGAGGAATTGACTGCAAAATTGCAGAATTTTTGGACAGCATTTGGGCAGCACTAATAGCTGCAAGTTTCAGAGTTTGAGAGAACGAACTTGGAGGAGATTTGAAGCCACAAAAATCAGATTTTGTGGGCAGCATTAGAAGAAGAAAAGAGAGCTGCATTTTGGAGAACTTCGGGGCAGATTTGAGAGAGTTTTTGGGAAGCGAGCAAGTTGGTATTTGGGCAGCAATTAGAGCTGCAAAATTGATAAGTTTAGAGCAGCAAAGTGAAAGGAAGTGAAGCTGCAAAATTTACAAGTTTGAAATAGTAAAAGGGTGAATCAAATCACCAAGGAAATTAGCTACAAGAGGAGACCAAAAAGGTATGCGATATTGTTGCTATATAAGTTTATTATTTGAGCATTAAAACCAGTCTGCATTAAGTATTTGAAAGCACTATATTAGCTTTATTAAATTATGAAAAAGGAAGTTGAAATAGAGACTCTTTAAGCAAAAGAAGGTGGTAGCATTCATGTCCTAAAATCTGCAAAAATAAAACAACAAAGATCTAAGTTAAAGCTTACTTGAAAAGGAGAAATAAGGAGGAAATAATATTAGTATTAAATGCTGTTTTTACAAGCTCATAAAAGTGCAGATTTATTGGAGTAAAAGAAACCGAATAAGGGCATTTTTTCTAAGCAAATAGAAGACCAAACAAGGGCTCAAAATAGATCAAATTTTAGAGTGTCTAAAGACACTAAGGAAACCACCTTGCAAGAAAAGGAGGAGACATCGGTTCGGAGTAGTGAAAGCACCACTGAGTAGGAAGAGCCACCACTAGAAAAGCGAAAGAAAGCCACCAAGCTGAAAGTCCAACGCCATAGCTTCACTCGAGGAGCTCAAACGAATGTACCGAGACGTTTCTGCAAAATATAGTGAAGGAACGTACATAAAGGAGATAGAGCGTTGAAGAACTAGGGAGAAATCCAAGCGTCAAAGATTGAAGGATTCGTTTCATGCAAAAGATATTGAAGGGACGTGTGTGGAGAAGACAAAGCATTGGAAAGGACGAGCTAGGGCAAATTCCAAGTGCCAAGATTGCGCCAAGGTTAAAGGAGACGTTTGAATCTCTGTTGGAGGTGAGACACTTGTAAAGTGTAATGCCCAAAGTGTCATAATTTCACCAAACTGGGTAGAGTTGCGTTATAAGCGCCTAAGGAGAACAAGGTGAGCGAATTTGGAGCGACAGAAGAGATTGAGTGCCATGTGGCACTTGAGAAGTGGAAGGTCAACAAGATTGAAGCAATTCAAACGTTTGCAGCGGATACGTTAATGCATATTTCGAGGTACCAAAGATAGTATAGTGTAAGTTTGATTTTAGAGAACGTCGAAAATAGGAGTGAGTGCAAGGAATCTCATTGATTGACGTTTTGAGTGCAAGAAGGAGATACTCCATTTGGCTCATGCAAGAGAACCTTCCAAGATATGTACATCAAAGGAGTTGAAGGGTCAAACTAAAGACTGAAAATAGGTCTGCATTACTTCCATTGCAATTACAACAGCAGGGATAACGTATTAATTAAAGCGCCTTTATAAGGTTGGAAGTCAGTTGACCAATCAAAGAGGAGAGAGAGTAGTCTTTCCAAGGCAGGCCAAAGTACAACAAGAACTCCATACGTACAACATAGGAGGAGCGCCAATTAGGAGATGGTCAAACACTATTGACTAAGAGAATTTACGAATTCAAAACTGGAGGTAATTCATTCCATTTAAAATTATTTATATGCTCAAGATAGGAGGTATAAGGTTACATAAAATTATTATTTTCTAAGGTTAAAGTGAAACTATTTATTTTGGAGAGATAAGATATTGAATTAATATTTGAAACCTTAGAAACCTGATTATTGCTATTTGAAAGTTTATGAAGATTTAAAATTTTTGTTTGAAGAATTAAAGGAATTAATTTGAAGTTTTGTAATCTGATTATTTGAGTTTACAAAACAATTTGAAATATTTGCAATTTGATAAAGATTGGAGAAATAAGGCAAAACAATTTGAAATATTTGCAATTTGATAAAGATTGGAGAAACAAGGTTTTCTACATCAAATTAGAAATATAAAACTTGCAAATATTTTTTTTATGGAATTTCTAAATTTTTAAATTTTTAAATTTGGAGTTACAAGGAATTCAACACCAATTGAGAAATTTAGAATTAAAAGCAATTATATTTTTTGAGATTAGAGTCATAAGGTAGTCAACCTCAAAGGTTTAGAGATTTGAAATTTTTTTATTTTTTTGAGTATAGATTTGAAAATTTTGTCAAAATTGTCTTTACTGTTCATAATTAGGGAGAAATAAGGGATTCATCTTAATGGAAAACTTATAAAGCTAAGTATTTTTATCAAGGCTATCTTACTCAGAAAAACTATGGATGAAATAGTGAAGAAGGTATATAATGAAGATAGTGAAGAAATATTACATGCATTCAGATTTTATTTACATGGCTTAATACCCAATATTGATGGAGATCGAATATTTAATATTCTAAAAGGCAAATTGAGTTTATTCCTCAAAGAAGCTAAGGAAGGGAAATTTACTACCTTTATAGGATATCTTCATGAAAAACTTTTTAGGTCTTGTTGGGAATCTCAAAACATCGTTGTATTCACTACAAAAGAGTGTTTAATGATGTATCTTTCATTAATTGTTTTTGAACTCTTTCAAGGAAAGATACAGGTTGAAAGAAATGCTTCATATGATTATCTTAAGGAAGAATCATCAAATCCAAGTCAATATTATTATGATCTACTAACTCATCATATTGAAGGAGAATCTCTAGTAAGAGTGCAGGAGCAAAGAAGGAAAAGAAACAAGGAAAGAAGTCAGATCAAGAAAGGCAAAATGAAGACTAAACCTAAAGAAGATACTTGTTTGAAGAATTCAAGACAAAAATCTAAGTTATATTATTGTGATGATTTGCTAACACAATGCTTAGAAGATGAATCATCAAAGAAAATACAAAAGCAAAGAAAGAAAAAGAAGAATAGAAGAAGTCACATCAGAAAGGTAAAACAAAAATTGTTTTGTGCAAGTTTAGGAATTGATCTTAAAGAGATAGATTGAAGACAAAAGACGAAGACTATATTGAAGACTAAGATCTTCAATAACCAAATAATGTAATATAGGGGGGTGTTGGAATATATTACATTATTTGGTACATGCTACTCTATCACCTTGGGTACAACTTTAGATTAGGAGAGTGTCCTAGATTAGAGTGTGTGTGTTTACTTTATGCAATGTAATAAATGTACAAGTGTGCAAAGTATTTTTGTAATGTAAATGTGCATAATAGTCCATGTGCACATGAGTCCATAAAATAGGAAGATGAAGAGTCTCTAGAAGAGTGAAGGCCAAGGGTGCTCCATATGAAGAGTCACATTCCATTATATATGTATCTATGTGTGTGTGTGCAAGATACATGTATTGTAGTTTGAGAGTGTATGTCAGTATGGGTACTTGAGATCTTGATTCAATAGAGATACAATTTTCGTGAGCATTTGTTAATGGCAATTCTATGAGTTATTGTTGAAGCTAGTTACGAGTTTTATACATTTAGAATATTGCCATTATCTTATATTTCATACTGCAACTTTATTTTAGATCTTGTGGTTATTTTATCTTTAGTATTTAGCTTCAAAAGCTAACAATTAATAAAAATCATGTCAGAAAGCCACCAATGCAAGAAGAAAGTGGGCATGCCAAGGAAAAACGAGAAAGACCGTCCATAATCCATATATAGCTTGACTAAAGGCCACCCCAATCTAGGGCACCAAAAACCATGAAGAAAAACAGGCGGGCCAGAGGAGAACTCCAGGACAAACTCCAGAATACAAAGATAAAACCAAAGACACACTGGGTTTGACAGCCAGGATCAACGAAAGCCGCTTCCAGATACAAGAGAAAAGCAAGGCGACATAGACAAGAAGATTCATCCATCTAAAGAAATGAGTTTGAAAAAGCCGCCAAAAAAGGCAATTCAAAAATTTCCCACCAAGAATAGGGAAAGAAACAAAAGAATAGAGATTGGGCTTAAGCAACTTCATTACTCATAGCAGACTCCCTTCTGGCCACAAAATTCAGATCCTAAGGAAAGGAATTCCTCCTGATAGCCAAGTTATCTTGGTGAACATTGATATTAGCAAGATAATCATCAGACCTGTTCCCTTCCCTGAAGATACGTTTACACTGAAAAATTTCAAAGGAGTTAAAGAGTTTTTCTTGCTTCATCCATTATGTTACCAATGTCTTGCTAGGGGAGCTGACTCCTTTGAGGGTATTAATTAAGTTTAACGAATCCCCCTTAATGATTACCTTCTTCGATCCCAAGGATTTCAGACTGGTCATACCTTGAAACAGGGTCTTGGCCTCAGCAAAATGACTAGATTGGATTCCAATATTCTCAGCATAAGCAAAGATGATTTCAACTTTATTGTCTCTAATAATCCCACTAGCTCCTTCCAAACTAGGATTTCCTTTGGAGGCTTCGTCAAAATTTAATTTTACCCATCCCATGGGCGGCGGGATCCATTTGGTTTGAAGTCTACTTTGCTCCGCCTGATTAGCTCCATGTTCAATTCTAGGAAGGCACAACTTAAAGGTTAGCCTTTCTTCAACATAGTTCTCTTTGTTAGAGGGGAAAGAGAGGTATGAGATATTCTCAATAAGGGACTCCACATTCCTGATTCCCACAGAATGGAAGTCTCTGGAGCAATTATTGAAGGCCCTGTTATTTCTCTCCCTCTTAACACCCGACAGGTAGTGCGGGAGGCCTAATTTCCAAAGAGTACGACATCTGGGGCTGAAAAAGGGTGGAAAGGACCACTGGTCAAATAGATCTATCACCATCTTGGGAAGGACCCAACAAATTTCCAAAGAACTTAAGAGGAAATTAAGGACTGAAAGTGAAAAGGAGCAATTCAAGAAGAGGTGCTGAGTAGTTTATTCATGCTGACCACACAGGTAACATTGGTTGGGGAGGATGAGTCCTCTTTTTTTCAGATTTTCGACTGAAAGGATTTTATCTTGAAGAACCAGCCAATAGAAAAAGTTAAACCTTTGGAATCAGTTCTTTAAGCCAGATTTGCTTACCAGGAAGCCACACAATTCCTCTCAACCTCAAGATGATAAGCAGACTTCACAGAAAAATTGCCTTTTTCCTCTTCATGCCAAATTAGAGAGTCTTCACAATTGACTTGTCTTATAACTTGATTTCTCAATTTAAGGGATAGGAGGTTTAAATTGTCTTCTTCCCCCTGGGCCACTTCAAAAGTCTGAAGATCCTTCCATTTCTTTCTGCCTCCCACTTCTTCGATATAATCAACAACTTTAGGTCTCAATATCTGAGCAAGCCTAGGTCTCAAAAGGGCAAGGGAGAGCTTATCCAGCAGACGAGAGTCTTCAAGCCACGGATCTTCCCAAAAATCAATCATTTCCCCATTACCCAGGCTCCACTTAATCCCCTTTTTCAAGAGATTTCTGGCTTTAGCTTAACTGTTCCATAGTGCTGAGCCATAAGGCAAAGGTTGCTCAGATAAGAAGTTGTTTCCCTTGATTAAGTACTTGGATTTTAGAATTTGTGACCAGCCATTATTCTCATGCTTAATCAAGTTCCAACATTGTTTGGCCAACAAAGCTTTGTTCATCTGGGATATTTTCCTCATCCCTAAACCTCCAACATCTTTTCTAGCACACACTTGTTCCCAAGAGACCAGATGAAACCTCTTTTTCTCCTCCGAGCCAGACCAAAGAAAGGATTTTTGGAAGTGTTCCAGCTTTTGTGCAATATTGGAAGGAATTTTGAAAAGGGATTGAAAGTAGGTCGGAAGACTTGGAGAGAGGGATTGAAACCTTTTAAATTTGACTTTGATTTCGTGAATTTCAAGAGTTGTTAGAGTCAAAATTCCTATGAAGATGAAGTTTTTTGGATGAGTTGTCCTGCACAGAAGAGTAATAGTGAGGATATTGGGTCCATGGGAAGAATGGCCTATAAGACAAAGTAGATGATCAGGAATTAAGTTGACAGCTGAATTGCAGTTAAGAGATTGGCGGCCAAATTGTTTTGTGATGATCAGACTATATTTCAAGATGACAGTCCTGCTCATATAAAACACTCACATGGATGACCTACATTTCTTGGATGGCTTAGAGACCATATGTTTCAAGCAGTCATCAGTAGATAGGTGCAATGTTAGTTGTACAATGGATTAAACAGGGAAGACAGTAAATTGAGCTAACATCAATATGGTAGGTGATAACCATGATGCCATCTTTTGTACATATGTTCATATTAAAGGGGAGCTTGGAATTTTGTACATATGTTGTATGAATGGACTGTATAGACAACCATGCACAACTTTACAGAAGATTGTCTTGTTGTATATTTGTATGGACATCCTATGAAATTAAAATAAATTCATAAAAAGAGAGCAAAATCTGATTGTCTTTTTCATTTGCACAGGAAGAAATGTAACCACAGTAGTAATCGATGTTTATTTTTTTAAAATTTTTACCATAGTAGTAACACGGCTTCTTGGGTCACCTCCAAGGATTCCAAATTCTAGTCCTAAGTGGATCCAAAAAATTTCAAATGTCTTGACTCCATTAAATTTTTTGGGCTTAGCAAGAGTCACCAAGACTTACCATATTAGTCAGAGTGCATGAGTCTTGACCCAAAGACTTGGGTGGATCGAAAGAGCAAAAAATGGCAAACCCCCACCCCAAAAGTGGTGGGGGTGGGGAAAATCGTTGACTGAAATGTGTTTGATGAGGAGTGAGGAAAATCAAAGAGCTAGGTCACATTCAAACTAAAGTCTGATATTAATACATGTTTTGGGAAGAATATGTTCATATGATTATGGTTCTTTTTACTTTTAAATAATAATTTAAATAAAGTTCTTTTTACTTGTAAATAATAATTTTGTGAGTCTTTAATCTTTTTAATCTTTATTTTTACTGCTGTGTTTGAATTGGCTTATAAGTCTGAGCTGAGTTTGGGTCTTATAACTATGATTAGTACTAGGGGAAACCTCTGGTGGAATTTTGTGCAACTTCTAACAAATAAACTAGGAGGATATTGCAGATTGATTCTTTAAAATGGAATTCGTCATTGTAATTAGAATTGGCAAAATCCTTTCTTAGTACTTTTTTGAATACCCTACACATTGGCAAAGTTCAAGGAGGTGAATCTTTAGGGTGAAACTGAAAAGAGAAGTTTCAACCATGTCAACTGTTGATGAGATCTTTGCCTTTTTATGAGAGGAATATCAAATATTTCATACTCAGGTATCACAAAAGTGGTTTGAGGACACATGATCAACATGCTTTAATTATTTCTTTTATTCATGAATAGGTACATCACATTCTGACCATACCAGTTTTTGGAAAGAATGTAGAGGTCTTGGATGCGTTAGAAAGGGGTAATGAGCCCTGAGAAATCAAATTTGTTGTTAAATTCAGCAGATAAAAATTAGACATACTCCTATAGACCTAAATAGAAGGGTAAGTTTTCTTTGGTGTGACAGGTGGTGGTTAAAGGCTAATGTTAGAGTTGCCCAGAAGAAGAGTGTTGATTGGACTTTGAAATAAAAGGGTGTGGGCAATTTGTTTAAGCATGGGAATGAGGCACTAAAATTGTTAATTTGATACTCTAAGCTGGCTGCCTTTGTGTATGCCCGTTGGTCAATTCAAATCTTTTAGGCTTAAAATAAGAAGGTATCATATGTTTGGGATTTTAAGTCAATTTTTTAATCCTGTTGGTGATGTGTGTATTTGCTTATTTATTATAAGCTGTACTTGAATAGCTGAGTTTTGTGGTCTACATTGGCTGCTGCATACCATATGCTTGCTGGGAAAAGAATGCGTAATGTAAAAGCACATGCAAGTAGTGTAAGAGCTCTTATTAGCAAGGAATATTTCATATGTAGAAAAGCCTGAGTTAGGCGTTAAGCTATTATCATGGACGAATATTTGCATATATAGAAAAGGATGACTTATGGATAAGTAAGCTATTGTTGGCACCGTAGTAGTGCTGTATATTCATTGTCTCCCCACTGGTTGAGTCATCCATTCATTGAGAGGGTCATTCCCTGAGTGAATCATCCTACTGTGTTGGATAAATCATCCTTATCCATCCTTGTATGGAGCTGTAATGCAGCAGCAGAATTATGTCATATAATGATTCAATGAAATGTTTGAGTGATGCATTTGCACCCAGTTTTATTATTTGATTTATATTGTGAAATTTGTTTTTTTGTGCATTGCACAATGCATACTATGTTTTGTATTGCAGGAAAAGTGGAAGTTGTAGTAAATCTGCATGCATCTCTCTTTTGGTATCAGAACTATATAAAATCTTAACAATGCTGCACTCCCCTGTACTGACCTGCAAATGATTCCATTCCTTGTTTTTCATACAAAATATAAAAATAAGCGGCCCTGAAGTTATAAAAAATGATATTCGGGCACACATTTTTATTAACTTATTCACTTATTTACATTAAAGGTTACTTTAATATTGGCAAGTAAAAAGTTTAAATGAGAGCAATTTTACTTTTTGGTTTTATTTTGAGGTTTTTTTATGTTTCTCTTTCTTATTGGTATGGTAGATCTGGTTTGACAGATTCACAGATGGATGATTCTCACAAGGGGGTGATATGATCATGCTTAGCATCTTGTATGAACATAAATGAATTGATTTTTTTGATAATATGAATGCTACTTTAATTGCTCTGTTAGATAAAGTTAAATTACTTATTAATTACTTGAATTTGCTTGCTCATATATGGTTGTCTGTATTTGTGGTTTATATTTTTCTAGTAAAATTTTGGACATTTGTCATTGCTACAGCAATTTTCCCCAAGAATCACATTTCTACTATCACCATCTGCTTTTATGTTTTTTCATATCATATTGATTATCTACATTTAAGGCACATTTACCTCAAAGACATACAAATGAGCTTTTTCCGTCAACTTTAGAAGCAAGTTGACATTTGCTTCCCTGCTTTTCTACATTACAATGTTGCTTGTAAAAAATATGTGTTATCTTTCAAATATTTTTGCTTTTGTTCTTGTCCAAATGCCAAAAGAACCTTTTTTTATATGATTTATTAAATTTTAGTGGTAAGAATATTCGAGTTCACAAGCAACTTTGCATTTTGTTATCGAATTCTAATGGTGCTGTTTTTAACACACAAAGCCTTATCATGCTCACATCCTTGAATGATGAATAGAGAGAAATAGGTTAATAAATTTATGTGCATTACTGTACCTCCTGGAAGTTTTTTTTTACATTCTGTTAGTTATCAGCTTATTACCTGCACATGGATCTTTCTGATGATTGACATCACTGCCTTGTACTTTTTGTCAAGTGATGAGCAATCTACAGGTCTTCTGTTGGTTGTTCTTGTGGAACACATATTTAACATTGTGAAGTGTTCCTTACAACTTTTTCCCTTTGCACTTAAACCTATAATCTGTGATCTGCAACTGCTGGAAAATACATAGTAGGCTAAGTCACCATTGCTCTTCATTTGTTTGATATTTTAGACATAGTAATACCTTCAGGGACAAATTTCAAATTACAATAGCAAATTTGAATCCCTGAGGGCAATGATTTTGAGATCTTGCAATGGAATAAAAGGTTTTTGTTTCCTTGATTATATTTCTGTAGGTAATGCAATCATAGCAAAATGATTTATCAGTTTGTGGTAATAATTATCTGCTTACAGAGTGGTGAATGGCATGATTAAAGTTACATATTTTAATTCACTTGAGAGCTTTGAATTATGAAACAGGCCCAGAGACAGCTTTCTCAGCAAATTCATCTGTTACAGCCACAAAATATGAACCTGACAATCCAGCAACAACAGCAATTAAGAAGAAAACAACCTTTAACTCCTCGCAGTAGTGGCAGAAAAATAGACAAAGACAGGACCATGGGTGATATTAGATTAGAAACTTCCAATGATTCTGCAGTTGGTGCTTCTCTGGTTTCACAACATCATGCACAGTGGCAGCACCAGCAACAACAATCAATTCAGGGTTCTCACCATCAGTCTTTGCCACAATTTAAGCAACATTCTTCACTGCAACTTCCTCAAATCCATCAACAGTAAGAGGATTAGGTTTAAACATTATCATTCATGTGTTTCTATATCCATTTTAACAGAAGGCATGCATACCGAGCTGAATACACCATTTTTATTTGTCTTCAGGAGTTTATATTCACGGGACACTGTTCCTATCAGGACACAACCTGTGAAGGTTGAAGGCTTTCAGGAATTGATGGGAGGTGATGTGAGTGTGAGTGTGAAACAAGAACCTGAGGATGAAATAGGTCGAACATTGATGTCTCCCAGGAAATTATAAAATCATTTTCTCATGTCATTGATTTCCCAATGTTGCAAAACTGTATATATATAGTTAATTGTAAAGTGTAACAACCCAGGCTTTCTTTGTATGGGAATTCCAAGGAATTTGTTTTCTTTTTTACACTTAATTCTTATTTTGGATATTGAACATTTGTGGCCATTGTCAACCATTGATACTGGTCAGGCTCATTTATTCATATTTAGACAGGTCTATTTTAAGGTTCTAAATATTCTTTACAGATCTTTCCTGTATTTCATATGCTTTTTCTACTCAACATCTTCTGCTTTTATTCTAACCCGTGGAATAACAGACAACAAAAATAGAATAGATATCTGAAGAAAATTATGAAAACCAAAATACTTTGTTATTTGTGGGACCGATGTCGTTATACCTTACAGTTAAGATCGCTGGAAGAACTATATCTGCTACCTCAAAATAGATGAGCAGTATATATATCATAGCTGGGAGAAGAATTAAATTCTGACATACCAAATGCTATATGTATGTTGTGATAACCACTGGCAAGAACTGCTTGAATCTAAAATATTGAGGTTATAATTTCATTTAACATATTAAGCAGAAATAAAAGTACAGATAAGACCTGGATCCATTCTGCTTTTATATTTTTTTTTGCTGGAGAACAAGGGGTTGTACTCGGGCTCCCCACCCTTGACAAATCACAAATCTCTCCTTTAGAGCTTGAGAGTTTACAAACAGATTCAATTCTCATCTCAATTGAGTTGTTATAGCTAGACATCTACATCATTTTTCATAAAAAGTCCGAATTCTTGATTTTCATTTTCTGGATCTTCAATTTTTTGTGTGAATACAAATATTCCAAAATTCAACATCCTTCTTCTTGACATTTTTTTATAGCCGCCTTCACAATACCAAAACTCCACCTCTATTGTCTAGGCATTGCATCTTAGTAGAGAATATTTCTAAAACTTCGCACTATCATAGTTCGCAACATAGATTGCTTTACTAGATTTGGATTGCTAGTTTCCTTCTTGAAGCATGAGTGCAACCACACGGATTGTAATAAATAGTTTATATGAAAACACATTAATGTTATAAAATAAGACAAATAGTATCAATGGAAAACATTAAAGTAAATCTTAATTATTATTTGATTTAGGTAAACATTTTCTTGTTAGCTTCAACTAAACTTACTACTTCACGATCCTCAATTAAAACCCCTCTATTAACTAGCCTTTCCACACATTTGTTTCATTCTCTTAACATATGTGTAAACCTAATTTTTTTAAACTCTGTAGCAAGGTCTTGTATTTCCACAATTATTTCTTGTATATTCCATGGAGCCTTTGCTTTCCTCAAAATTGCATTAATTACTATTAGTGAATCACCTTCCATCCATACTGTGTTCCATTTCATTTGTTTGCATATATTTAACCCTTCCAAAGCCGACCAAGCTTCAACTTATTTATTTGTATTAATTCTACTACTGAAAGCGTAATGAGACAAAATCTCTCCCCAATTATTTCTAATTATTCCTCCTCCTGGTCTTGGATTTCCTTAAAATCCTCCATCAAAATTCAATTTGACCAATTGAACTTTTGGTGGTTTCCATTTTATATTCTTTGCCTTCTTTTTGTGTCTTCTATATCCAACATTAGAATTCCATTTGATGACTTGACTCCATCTATCAAGGCTTTCTGCTTCAAGATTAGGGATTGGATGAGTTGATAAGGTTGGTTTAGCCTCCTCTATGGCTAAACAAATCTTTTTTTCATTACCTCTAAACTGCTTTCCTTTCCTTTAAATATTCTTCTATTCCTTTTCAGCCATACAGTCCAAAGTATTGTATTTTTTGACATATCCTAGATTGTCTGTAAAGCCTCTCTTTTAAAAGTTCTTTGCTATTGCTTTAATCATTCTTCAATTCTGCCATTCATCACCATGCATTTACTAAACATATTGAGAATCCATTGCCATAGTTTCCATATTATTGAGCAGTGTCCCAAGAGATAGTCTATACTCTTCTTTTTACGTAGAGCACATCGTGAGGGGACATGAAAACCCCTTTTCATAAGGTTATCCCAAGATAAAATTCTTCAATAACCTATTAGTCATTTGAACTTGTTGACTTTATGAATGCTTAGACTATCCCAAATATCTCTCCCTATTCTTGCAATATTCCTATTTTGTTGATGCTTTATATTATATCCACTTTTTTGTTGTATATTCTTCTGAGCTATTCAACTCCTAAATCAACTTATCCTCCACTCCCTTTGGAATAATCACTGTTGTTATTATTTTGCTCAACCGCCTCCTAGCATCAATGTCTTGCATACTAGTAAAAAAATCTTCTTTCCATCTGTTTCTTCCTTCTTAATCCTTGTACATAATGTTTGAAACCCTATCACCATATTTATCTTGAAGTAATCTTATATATGGTTTCAAAATTAGATCTAGATTGAGTGGTTTTTTTTATCACATCAAGTATCCATCCAAATAGAAATTTTTTCTCCAATTCCCACCACCCATCTTAGACCTTTAATCACTAGATCAATTGATTTTTTTAAACTATTCCATAGTGCAAAACCATTTGATAGTGAGAATGCAGTAAATATTAAGCTTAGGTCATTGGGCTCAACGTACTTAGAAGAATTGTTGCTCATTGTCTTTGACTCTCTTTTTGCAATCTCCAAATTACTATTCCCCTAAGAGCTAAGTTTGCATCCGTAAGAATTCTTACATCGAGACCAACCCTAGTTTTATCATCACAAACCTTGCTTCATTTCATCGAAGGAAATTTCCTTTTATCATATAAACTTGACCACAAAAATTACCGCATAATATAGATTAACTTTTCTTCTATTGATTTTGGCATAATATACAAGGACATAATATGTTGGAATGGCCTATAAGACTGATTTAATTAGCTACACTTTTCTTGCTAATGATAACCATCTACCTTTCCATGTTGGTAGTTTATTTTGAACTTTACTTATAATTGGATTCCACAATTCTATCCTCATTCTCCCCTCAAATAAGGGTATCTTTAGATAAGTTTTTGGCAAATTTGCCTCCTCTATTTGAAGTAACCTACATATCCCTGCTTGATTCTAGCTGGAGTGTTTAGGAAGTAAATTTTGGATCTTGTCTTATTAATTTTTTGCCCTGATGCTCTTTCAAATTCCTTTAATAAGTTATTCAAAGCTTTGGTCTTGTTTATCTCTACCCTCTTAAAAAGAGCTGTATCATCTACAAATTGTTGATGGGTGATGTTGTCAATGTTATTACTAGCCTTAAGTCTACTTATTAGTCCATCATTGTTAGCCTTTTCCAAGTTCCTACCCAATACCTTTTCCATAATAATGAGCAAATATGGTGATAGAGGATCTCCCTATCTAAAACCTCTTTTGGCTTAAAATGATTTTGTTATTAATCCATTAACCAATGCTAAATATGATAATGTAAAGACATCCATTTGACCCATTTTTCCCAAATCCAAACTTCTCTAACACCGCAAAAAGAAAATCCCATTTAACCCTATCATAGGCTTTACTCATATCAAGTTTGAAGATCATTGCTCTCTCTTTTCTTGAAGCTGCTGAATGCATAACTTCATGTGATCCCCTCTAGAATGTGTCTCCCTTTCACAAATCCTCCTTGCTCTTTTAAAATAATTTTGTCTAACAGTGGTCTTAACCAATTTCTTATCACGTTGGAGATGATCTTATATGCCATATTACATAAACTTATGAGCCTAAATGAATCAAACAATTCCACATTCCTTTTTTTTTTAGGAATCAAGGTAAGATATGTTGCATTTATTTTCTAAGGTATGTATTGTTTTACCCTAGATTGTTCCATTGTCACCAATAAAAAATTCTTCACTATATTGTAGTTATGCTAATAGAATGCTGCAGAGAGCACATCCAAACCTGGGGATTTATTTTTATCAAAAGAGAAAAGAGCTAAAACAACTTCTTCCAAAGTAATAGGCTCCATATTTTCGATTGTCTTCATATGTTATAATTGAAGGTACTTCTTGTATTAATTTATCATTAAGAACTTCAAGCTCCGATCTTAGAATATTTTGGTAAAAAAATTCGCCTCCTTTTTTATTACACTATGATCTTCAATCCAAAGTCCTATTGATATAATTCTACTAATTTTGGATGCTGATCTTTGTACTATTGCCATCCAATGATTTTTTTTTGGTTTTTTTCTCCTTCTAACCAATTGTCTTGATTTTAATCTTCAAAATTTCTCTTCCTTACTCAAAATATTATGATATTCACTAAGCAACTCCCTTTCCTCCGAGTTTGGATTATTATGCTCATCTTTTTGGAATTTTGAAAGTTTCTCTTTTAGTTCTTTCTTCTCAAAAATGTTTCCAAAAGTGTTTTTGTTCCATTCTTTTAATCTAGATGTCATTGATTTAATTTGTTTTGAAAGTGTATACAACCTACCATTTCTTGAAGAATTCCATGTTTGTGCTATCATATCAACAAATTGAGGATGACTTTCCCACATCTGCTCATATTAAAATATGATATTTTTTGAATTCACTTACCACCACTTTAACTCTTATTGGCCAGTGCTATCATATCAAAAAATTGAGGATGGTCTTCACACATCTGCTCATATTTAGAATATGATATTTTTTGAATTCACTTACCACCATTTTAACGCTTATTGGCTAGTGATATGAAACAATCCTTATGAAAATATTAGTTTTAGCACAAGTCCCTTCATCTAGACAATGATACGAGAGTATGCATTTGTCTAACTTTTTTGCTATTAGGTTTTGGGATCTCGTGTTGTTGGTCTATGTATAGTTGTTCTCTTCAAACTCAACCTCTCATAGATTATTGTTTTGAATAAAAGTTGAGAAATCTCTCAACTTTGGGTTATCTTCTTAATTCTCCAAAAATTCATCCATCTTGGTTATTACATTAAAATCCCTTACGATCATGGATCGGGTTTCTTGGTCTTTAATTCTCATTAAGGCTTCAATCCCACTCCACACTTCTAATATGTCTGACTAAGTTGTATGTCCATAGACATTGATAATGGTGAAACAAATATCTTCAAAGTAGCCAATGCCTAGTTTTATGAATGGTTGCTCAGGAGGTTCTAACAACATCCCATTCACATCTTGCCCATATTGCTTTCATAGTTTTGGAAACTTCTTCCTTTGTCATTTTAGTTTCATGGATACAAAGAATATTAGGCTTATTATTTAAACAAAGGTCCCTGATACACCTTTGCTTTGAGGGGCATTAACACCCCTTACATTCCGTGAGATGGTAATCATGTCTCATTAGGGGCTATTGGCCTCGCCTACGAATTATCAATGTCATTATGTTGTGTGGTAAAGAGAAGTTCGACCAACTTAGATTGTGTTCCTTTCTCTATGTTTGCTCTTGCTTCCCTAGCAGTTGCTTGATAATTTAAGGGTTTTCCTCTTTTTGCCTTGCCTATATTAGGAGTAGGTCTTATGATTCTATTCCTCAATATTCTTTCATAGATTTATTTTTCATTAGGTTTATCCTCTCGTGGCTTTGGTACAAAAGCTTTTGGCTTGTCTTGCTCATTTTCTGGTATTTCCTTATTAATGGTAGAGGTGTTGAACATCTAACACTGCATTTTCTCTATCACTTCTCTTGAATGGTGCATGGTACTTCAAGAGAGTCCTAAAAATTTGATGAGGCACATTTCTTAGGTTCAACTACAATGTTCATCCCTAAATTAGGATTATACTGAACAAACGATTTCTTATTAATATTTTGATCCTATTGTACCATGTGCTCTAAGATTTGATTTGCTTTTTCTTCATATACTAAAGCCTCAAAAGAATTAGTATTTCTTCTAATATCCTTCTTACTAGTCCTCATTGTTTATGTAATTTCATTTATCTAGACCTATTTTTTGGAAGTTGAAAACCATCCTCATCCATATCCATTTGTAAGTTTCTCTTGCGGTTTTCTACATATGTTTTTGCTACTATTCTTAGGGCATGATCTCTCAATATGCCTCATATCATGACATCTTCTACATCTAAAAGATATGTTTTCATAATCTACGGTTTGGATCCACAACTTACCTCCATACTTAAGAATGATTGATTCTAGTAAAGATTACTTTTATCAATCATGACCAATATCCAAGCATAAATAGCTAAAAATCCATCTTTTATAGTTTCTAAAATTTCAAGGAATTCTCTTAGAATCTTGCCCATTTCCTTGAAGGTATCCATTTCCCAAAATTCAATGGGCAACCCATACATCCAAACACAGATTTGTACTAGGGATAGATTTATGTTTTCAGGTGCAAAGCCTTGATACCAATGGGTAAGGCAAAGTCTTGCTTTTCCTATAAACCAAGGACCCCCTTTTGGGATTCTATTTCTTTCCTCCTTGGAACAAAAAATAGTTAAGAAGAAATTATTGTGAAGAAAGGACAGTCTCACTCCTAGAGACTTCCAACTCCTATCAATCCATTTTATCAAGGCCGAAGCTCTTGGCCAAGTCCCATTAAATTTACCAAAAATTTCTCTTTTTTTGAGCAACAAGGATCACTTATTTGTGAGGTCCTCACTAACCTCTACCACTAGAGATGATTCTAAGGATTAAGCTATAAATCGGTCGATGGGAGACTATAATTTATTCTACTGAAATTTATCAGAATATCCTATAGCGATTATATTATTTGAAAAAAAATCTATAATAATTTGCATGCAAAACTTCTAAGATAATGAAGGGAAAAAAGAAAATTAGCTGAAATTTTTTATGCCTAGATAGAATGTTGTGCCTTGTTGATGCCTTAGCCCTCTGTTGCTCCTCCCATAATTTGAACCCTAGTTGACAAATATCTGCAATTTCATTTTCGACATCTTGAAAAATCATCACTGCCCTTGTTTCGGTTTGGGATGATTGACTTCACAGAGACATATCTCCCTCAATACTGCTCAGATTCCTTCATATGACCACTCAGTTTAAAGCTCTTCAAATTCTACTAACATGGTGTCTACAGGTAACAATGAAGCATGTATCTCCAAAATGCTCTACTATGTATAATTGCATTTGACCCTTTTTTATTCTTTAGGTTTTAGATTAATTAGGTATGACAAGCTTATGAGCAAAACATTATAGTCTGTGATACCTACCATACCTTGGTTTGGATTTTTATCTATGTATCATGCCTAGGAGTTTTGAGGATTATGTGCATTACATTGATACTTAAGCATACCTATTCCTTCTAATGGTGTGCAAATGTTTACTTTGGCAGTTAATTGTGTCTTTTACATATCAAATGATCTTTGTGTCAGTTAATGCTTTTCATTTTTAGAGTTGTTACTTGTTGCTATTGCACCTACTCATTATCTGTATGACAACATAATGTGTCATCAAAACAATTCCAACCATAGTCTATCTATCATATCTTTGCAGTCAAGTTATAAAATTGCTATGCCAACTGGGTAAACGTATATGATCATTTTTGTTTTGCACTTGAGACGTGAAACACACCTCGTCTTGCTTACAGTTTGTATGACAACATAATGTGTCATCAAAACAATGCCAACCATCTAATTATCATATCTTTGCAATCAAATTATCAAATTGCTACATCATTTGGGTGGAGTGACGCGAAGGTCGGAGCCTCTGGAAAAACTCTTTAGAAACGCAGTCACCCACTTTGAGCCAATGCAGTATGACTTTCATCTGAGCCTCTCTGGCCTCGTACACTTCAGCCACTTTGAGCTCATGACAGAGCTGAGCAACATGGGCTTGAATGGCAGAGTAAAAAAGAGAGGCCTCAAGACGGAAGGAGGTCTGTGCAAGCTCATTACGCAGAGTAGTATTAGAGCGACAACGCAGCTGTGCCACCTTCTTCCCCAAGCTTCTGAGCAGAGCAGTGGTATGAAAAATAGTATTATTCCACCACTCTATCCATCCTCAATCTCCATTAGATTTGGGTACAATGATCTAGATCCTTTGTATGTGAAAAATAGTGGTTTCATATTTCAAGAAAGAAGTGTTACGAAAAACTGAACATGAGTAGGCCATTGATGGGTGGAGGAAACATGAATAGAGAACACTATGGCAGAATGATCGGATGAGACCATACCGGGAATGGTTTCAACAAAAGGGACTGAAGGAAGCCGACAAGAAAAAAAAACTCGTGCTGGTCTGACAACATAGCCCTGTCCAACCTTTTTAAAACTCTTGTGGGGCCTGACTGAAAATTAGACCACATGAACCACAAATGCTCGAAAAATTGACCCGCAGAGAAACAACCATTGGGATTGAAGACCCCTAGTTTATTTTTCATGAAATACCAAGCATGTCGCTCTCTCGAGGCCCACCTGTTAGAAAGCTGACCCATTTTATCATAAGGCTTCTCGACCATATTGAAATCACCACACATCAGCCAGACTACAGTAGGTAAGGATAAAGCACACCATCTTCACAGTGCACATCTGTCTTGGACCTCATTAGAGGCGTAAATATTAATAATCCCGAAGGAAAGACCGTCGACTTCAAGCAGAATCCAAACCGCACGGTGAGAGGGGTCAGAACCCCATGTGACAAAATTGCTTGCCCACCTATTATTAAGCAATATCAACAAAGTAACAACTCTAAAAATGAAAAGCATTAACTGACACAAAGATCATCAAGCATTAATTTATCATATTCGATGGCTCTTATTGCGGGTTGGAGAGTTTACTGCATGTTGTTCGAGTTTGCTTAGTAATAGGTGGGTGAGCAATTTTGTCACATGGGGTTCTGACCCCTCTCACCGTACGGTTTGGATTCTGCTCGAAGTCGGCAGTATTTCCTTCGGGATTATTAATATTTACGCCTCTAATGAGGTCCAAGACATATGTGCACTGTGGAGATGGTGTGCTTTATCCTTACCTATTGTACTCTGGCTGATGTGTGGTGATTTCAATATGGTCGAGAAGCCTTATGATAAAATGGGCCAGCGTCCTAACAGGTGGGCCTTGGGAGAGCGACATGCTTGGTATTTTATGAAAAATAAACTAGGGGTCTTCGATCCCAATGGTTGTTTCTCTGCGGGTCAATTTTTCGAGCATTTGTGGTTCACGTGGTCTAATTTTTAGTCAGGCCCCGCAAGAGTTTAAAAAAGGTTGAATAGGGCTATGTTGTCAGACCAACACGAGTTTTATTTTTCTTGTCGGCTTCCTTCAGTCCCTTTTGTTGAAACCATTCCTGGTATGGTCTCATCCGATCATTCTCCCATAGTGTTCTCTATTCATGTTTTCTCCACCCATCAATGGCCTACTCATGCTCAGTTTTTCTTAACACTTCTTGCAACATGAAACCACTGTTTGTCACATACAAAGGATCTGGAACATTGTACCTAGACCCAATGGAGATTCAAGATGGATTGAGTGGTGGAATGATGCCATTTTTCGTACCATTGCTCTTCTCAGAAGCTTGAGGAAGAAGGTGGCACAACTGTGTCGTCGCTCTAATACTGCTCTACGTAATGAGCTTGCATAGGCCTCCTTCCATCTTGAGGCCTCTCCTTTTGACTCTGCCATTCAAGCCCATGTTGCTCAGCTCCGGCATGAGCTCAAAGTGGCTGAAGTGTACGAGGCCAGAGGTGCTCAAATTAAAGCCAGACTGCATTGGCTCAAAGTGTGTGACCGCGTTTCTAAAGAGTTTTTCTAGAGGCTCCGACCTCCGCGTCACTCCACTCAATTCAAAGCTTTAGTGGTTAATGGGGTTCACACCACCTCTTTTCCTGAGATAGCAGCTGAATTTACATGATATTATTCTCATGTTTTTGCTGCTCAACCATACACCTCTGAACACGATTTAGCTCTTCAATATTGTAAAGAGGTTATTCCAACTTGCCTCTCCCCAGTGTAGCAGAATGAATGTGAACGACCTCTATCAGAGAAGGATCTTGTAGATGCCCTGTTTCAAATGGCAGATGCAAAGGCCCCAGGGCTTGATGGCTTCCCCTGCAAATTTTACAAAACTTGTTGGGAGTTTGTTGGTCCTGACTTGCATAAAGTATATTTAGAAGCCCTACAGTCTGGCTCTTTAGGTGCTATTATCAATAAGGGCAAATCAAGTTTATCTCAAAGTTCAGGGATCCAGAAATCATTACAAATTGGAGGCCAATAAATTTGCTTAATGTCAGCTACAAGATCATTGCCAAAGCGCTTGCTTTACGAATTAAGCCCTTACTTCCCTCTATTGTGAGGCTTGAGCAAACTGGCTTTATCCAAAATTGGTATATTTTGGACAACATTCTCGCTGTTTGGGAAGGGATGGAATGGGCTCGCAGGTCTAGTCAATAGGCCCTCTTCCTCAAGCTTGAATTTGAAAAGGCTTATGATCAAATTGAGTGGGTTTTCATTCTTTCCATGTTGGAAGCTCTTGGCTTTGGTCCTCAATTTATTTCCTTTGTTAAAATGCTTTTTCGGGATGCATCAACTATGCTTTCTCTCAACAAGTTTCAAACTGACTCTATTGGCTTGCATAGGTCAGTAAGGCAAGGCTGTCCTTTGGCCCCCTCGCTATTCATTTTAGCAGCAGAAGCATTTGGTTATCTTTTGGCTCATCGTGCTTCTCTTGGGATGCTTCGGGGTATTTCCCTTCTTGGGAATGTTGGTCAACTCATTAACGACCATTTTGCTGATGACTCATTTCTTACTTTGAATGAGGATGAACAATATCTTTCTGAAGCTCTGTCTTGTCTTGATATTTTTTGCAAAGCCTTTGGGTTTAATATCCAATGGAGGAAAACCTCATGTTATAGGAAATCCCTGCAGCCTCTTCCCCACTGGCTTCAGCATGTGCAGTGGAGTTGGATTCAGCCTGGAGAAGTCTTCAAATTCTTGGGTATTCCTTTTGCATTTCAAGGCTCCCCGTCCCAATTATGGTCTTATGTCATCAACAAAGTAGAAAGCAAGTTGGAATATTGGAATGCTAAGAAGTTCTCTTGCTAGAAAATTTCAAATTTGCTCGAAAGTGTTGGCTTCCACGCATTTTATTACTCGTCTTGCTGGGTCCCTTCCCAGGCTTGTTACAAACAGGTTGAAAAATTACTACAGGATTTTCTATGGTCTAGTGGGTCTAAGTGGAAGGGCTTTCATAGAGTGGCATGGGATATTTGTTGTCTTCCACGACAAGCAGGGGGTATGGGTCTGTTGGACTGTAAGCGTCAAGGGTTAGCCCTCTGTGCTAAATGGATTGTGCGGGCTCTCAAAGGACTTGAAGCATGGAAAGTTCTTATCAGACATTGCATCTCCGCTGAACTTCCCCTTAACCGTCGAGCCTAGGCAAGAATGGATTTGCCCTCTCTAGTGCTGGCCCTAGTTTTCATTAAAATCCCTGGCTCCTTTGTCATCAAAAGCATATGGAAGGTCTGGCAACAATTAAACCCTTGGATTATTTGGAAGGGGGTCCGTTCACATAAAGGCCTTTCCATTAATATTCTCAATGTCTGGTGGTCCCCTGAATTGAAGCTTCAGGGTAAGCCGTTGGGCCAAGTTCCTTGGGTCCATGCTCAATTTTTTTTTAAGCGGGGCATTATCGCCATTGCAGATTTTTACTCTAGGGAAAATAGAGACTGGATTCCTTGGAATGATTTTAAAAGGATGTTCCGCTTGTCCAATGCTGACAAGGCTACGTATGATGTTGTTCTGGACCATACACCTTTCTCCTTATGGCAAAAATTAGGTGTCAAATCCCAAAAACCCTGGTGGAAAGATTGGGCCTGGTATAAGAGCACTTCCTTGCTCAGCTACGAGCCAGGCAGGGTTATGACTGGCTTACACCAACTGCACCCACGGTTCCCAAACTCAATATCAAATGGGACCTTCTCTCAGCACCCTCTAGGTGGAAAACAAAATTTCCTTCAGCTTGGGCATCTTATTTGGAGCCAAAAAAAACTTTTTTTGCGTGGATCTTATTGTATCAGGGTTTACCCCTTGGCCACTGACTTTCTTATATGGGGGTGCCTGAGCCCCGATGCCCATTTTATCAAGAACCAGATTCTTGTATGCATCTTTTCTGGGAATGTAGATGGGCTAGTCTCGCTTGGAGTTGGGTGGGTTCTTTCTTTGCCCCGTTTATGTCCCTACAACTTTCCTAACATCATGTCCTTCTGGGTGATCCCATTCAGTTTTCTCTCCCACTGAGCTAAGCGTGGCAAATATTCAGAGTCAGCCTTCTATTTCACATTTGGAAATCTAGAAATAAGATTATTTTCAAGCAGGTTGATTCGTCTCAAGATTTTTCATTTGTTGACAAGCTCGAAAATTTTAATGATGTGTGGTTTCAGATCTGTGACCAGGCTAAAAAGATGGCTATGGAGCTGGACCATTTGTAGGCTTTACTGAAATACTGGGATGAAGCCCCTTGTGCTGTCAGTAAGGAGGCCCTTTTTCGTGCACGGTGTTAGCCTCCTCAGAGCAGATCCCGTGGCTATGAAGGCCCATTGTAGCAGCCAGATAAGTACACCTCCCAACATTCTGTGCCTGTGATCACTCTGCAATCTGCGCCTATGCCTAATGATGGTTGGGGGGCTTCAAACAGCCATGGGCATATTTTTGGCTCATCCCGTCCTTCTTCTCCAGTTACTCATGCTTCAGGCTGGGGTGAGGAGCATTTTGATGGGTGGAGGGAACCACCCACTTCAAATGGATAAGGCCCTATCTGCCACATGTTCACTTTTGTAAAAACCTTTCTGGTTGTAAAATGTTTTTAGTTTGCTGTTGATGGCTGTGGTGCCCGTATAATGCAATTTTTTCTTTATCCGCTATTAGGATAAGTTAGTAACATTCGGGGTGTGATTTTTTCTCCACCCACATTTTTCTTTTTTGGCTGTAAAGGACTTCTATTTTTACTATTTTTATAATTAAAATGACCTTTCATAAAAAAAAAAAAAAAAAAAAAAAAAAAAAATTAAACCTTTCAAATATTAAAGTAAGTAATTCAAATAAAAAATTCTATCACTCTTTATTTCTCCAATAATTTTCAAACCTTAGGTAAATTTAATTATAATCATCTTATCACTCCAAATGCCTTAGCAAACAATTAAAAAAAAATTAAAATATTATTTAATCTCCCTTTACTTTATCAATCACCTTCTTTCTTCGATTTAAAAAACTTTATAATATATATGTAAAAACTTATTCTTCCTTATTCCTCTAAAACAAACTTTAGAAATATTTTTTAAAAACTATTTCAAATTACCTTCACCTTTCTCTACAATGCGGTCTCACTGGATCCTTTCATTTTATTTGCTATCACTCAATGTCTAACAACATCAGTTTTGGAGTAATGGCTCCTTGTCTACTCCACATGGTGATATTCATTCTTTGATCGCTTCAGACACAATGTCTGCCTTCACAATCACTGAATTATTACTATGATTATTGTTGTTGTTGTCATGCTCTTCATTTCTACCTTCGCAACCTCCACTGTTTCTGCCACAGTTCTAATATTTTAAAATATGCCAACAAAAAACATTCTTTATTTGGGCACGCAAAAGTATTATCACCATAAATATGTTGGACAAAGATTTCACACTTAGCTATCGAACGTCACCTCCTTGTAACGACTAGCTTCAATAATTTGTAAGCTCTCCCTCGTAGCTGTAAATTCTCCAGCTTGGGTGCTGTAACGTTTCAATTATTTTAGACACAAAAAACCAAACCTAAGCACGATGAAATCCAGTTCACGTAATTCTTACCTGCGATTATTAATGCAACGACTACGCCTAGCTCCTCGAATGTTATTGTAACGACTAGCTTATTCACTATAATGGCTAGTTGTGTAATCTCCTTACAACCTCCTCTCTATACGTTGTAATTGCCCATAAAGAAGTTGCTCAAAGACTGTTCGAGTCAATGACGTGGTGCAAATTCATTTTATTTGTTTGTTTGGTCATTTTCCATCTACAGCTAGCAATAATTCTTAACGTTGTCGACTAGATTGCCTTGTCACCGTTGTTTTAAACTAAAACGGTCCTTCCTCCGTTGGACTTTGGTTAATCTTCCTCCATTCGCTCTGCCACACATTGTGCCTGCAACTTTGGTGAATCTCCTCACTGACGACTGTACAATGAAGGTCCTTGATTTTCGCTCAGCTTCCACGTTTCTTCTTTTGGTATTTTTTTTCCTTTTGCAAATGTTACTTCATGTGGCCGTGGGTTCCCTATCGTGCTGCATTAGTCAAAAATTGAAGAATGTGTGTCTGATCTACCAAATATTCCTTCAAGAATATTTTCTTCTTTGCTGCATTGACCGTTACACTCCATGCTAGTTGTTTTCTTCTCTACCGCAGTAATAGGAACGCCACTGCTATAATTGTTAGATGTCACTATAACAACTAGTCTACGCAAGAATCAACACCTGTGAAAAATTTGACTTCCTCCTATAACGTCTACCTCATTGGTAGATTATGACCATTTCTTATTTGCATCAAGAGATTATGTGCTTCGTTACTACTGCTATAGGAAAAACGTCGTGAAATCATCACTATTGCTCAAATTTTGATATTCCAGCTCGATGAGTAGAATAGTGAATAAGTCAATCGATTACAAACACAACCCTCAACATCAGTAATAGCTAAAAATACTGCATTGCGCCTGTCATCTATGTTCGTAATGTGCCTCCTACAGAAATGATACCTCCTACCAATGGTACCCCTTCAACTAGCCACACTTCAAATTGTGCCACTTCACCTACGTTTAAAAATTTGCAAACACATTGGATTAAATATTTCCACAACTCAATCCTGCTTGACTGAGTCCAATAAGCAACGGTAGTGAATATCATAACATAGCCATGCAGAACGACATATCTTCTATGCTTCTCAGATTTTTCATGAGACTCTTGGTTTACGCAGTGCTTTTATTTTGATAATGTTGAAGGTGAACGATGACTGCATGCCACTCTTATTTTGCCTTTGCCACCACTATGCTACCTTCAATGCATGATGTTGCAACTTGACTTCATTCTCCTTCGACGTGGATTTTCACTCTTGCTGCGCTTAGATGGCGGTTTGTTTCTCCTTGTTTTTTCAATGTCTATTCTCCTATGACCATTAGCTTACTTCTTTCGTCCTAAGAATGTTACAAATTCTGAATGGCTTTTGGATATCTTCCAAGGGCTCACTCCAAATGGCATAAGATTTAATGTTCTTAAATATCTCTGCAGTGACACTTATTCTTAGCTTTGGTGGCTCCTTCTTGATCTTAGTTGGTTAGTAGTTTCTTCTTCCACTATGACTCTTTTTAGTGACTTTTTAACTCGGTGGTGGCTCCTTCACTTGATGGCTATTCTTCACCACAAACTTTTACAATACATAGTACCTTTCTTGGTGTTTTTAAACACCTTAAATCTTCCATATTTTGACCACTTATTCAGCCCTTTTTATACCATATAATCTGTGAAATTTTTTGCACTTAAAACAACATATAATGTTTCTTATTATCACTCCTTTTCAAATAGGCTTTAACTCTAATCCTTGCTGTTTTGTTTTGTAGATATAGTGATAATAATCCTGCCTACTTTTTGGCTTGGAGATACTCGACTTCAACTAGATTTAGCTCCTTAAATAGTGCTTTTAAAAACTTTGTAATGAACTAGTTTTAATGCTTAAATAATAAACTTTTATAGCACCAATGTAGCATACCTTTTGGTCTCCTTTTGTAACTAGACTTCTTGGTGATTTAATTCACCTATTTACTGCCCTGAGTTTCGTAAAATTGCAGCTCCAATTTGTTATGCTTTGCTGCCCAAAATTTATCTATTTTGCAGCTCTTCTTGCTGTTCAAATCAGCTGCTTAACTCTCCCAATTTGCAGCTCTGTGAATCCTTAAACTTGCTGCTCAAATATATGGTATTTGATGCTATAATGCTATATAATGTGTTGCCTTTAATCTCTAAAATTTACAGCACCTTTGCAGTCCAATTCTTCTGATTTGCTACTCTAAGAAATTCGAATATTTGTAGCTAAATATTACCTTCTAGAACCCTTCAATTTTTTGCTGTAAAAATCGACAATCTCCTTTTTTCAAATGAGCTTTCAATCCCTTGGTGGTTGTTTTTAAAAATCTCAAATTTGGTGGCCTCTTCTAGATTATTTGTGCTTCAATCTCCTTGCATTTTTTAATTCAATCTTGACCTAACTTCTCAAGAATTTGAATGTCTTGAGGTCTTCTATAATCTCTTCCAAAATTTGATAATCTTCAAATCTTCAATGGAGATATCTTTCTTGAATCTCCTCAATCTTCTATCTTGAAATTTGCAACTCTTGCAATGGGACCTTTTTCTTAAGGCCTCCAAATTCTTCAATCTCTCTATTTCCTATCAATCTACCTTGTGCTCTGAAACCACTATTAGCTTTTCAAGCTTTAAAATTATAGAAAATACAACCACAATGTTATAACTATGATTATGGCTAGCTAATAAGCTTGTAAATAGCATGAGAAACTTTGGAAATAACTCATGAAATAGCCATTAATGAAAGCTCACAAAAATTGGAATTTGATACAAAATGTGAATGCTATGAGCAATGTATTCTTCATTATAAATTACAATGCTTAATCACATATATATACTAGTATGCAACTCTTCACTTTCCTACCCTAAGGACACATGTGCATTCTGCATAATAGACACTTGTGCACATGCACACCTAACTAAAGACACTTATTCTTCCTATTCTAAAGGACTCATGTACATGTGGATAACATGCACATTTACATCATTGCACATTCTTGTGCATTTATTCCATTGCATAAAGGAAATACTTAAATATTAATATAAGATAAACTCCTAATCTAAACATGTACCCATGGTGGTACATTGACATGTACTAAATAATGTAATATTCTCTAACAACAATAATATGCAGGAAAATAATGAGATGAAAATCTGCAAATAACTTAGAAATATGCCATTAATGAAAGTGACGAAAATAGTACAATGCTATATAATGGAGGACATGAACACTCCATGAAAGGATATGAAAGGACTACATTGTACCAAACTACCACACACTCTCTATATTTACTACTACATATGTTGCTCTTTTATGAAACATTAATATGAGGTATTTATATAGGAAGATAGATTCCTTACCCCTTACTCTACCTATCTAACTGATGTACAAGTGTACTCCTTGTACATTTAAAACTTGCACATTTGACACTAGCGCATTTATTACAATACTTGAAGTAACTAACTTTACTCTAAAGTAAACTCCAAAGGTGGTACATTTACATGACCCAAATGATGTAATATACTCTAACATCCCCATGTATTATATTATTTGGGTATCAAAGACTTTAGTCTTCAATATGAATCTTCTATCTAGTATTGGAATTTGAATTCTCCTTCTCTGATGTTTGTGTCCTGTTCAAGCAAGTAGTCAGTGTCTTCATAAAATGTTATCTTTGCAAAGAGAGTTTTTCTTCAAGATCATTCATAGGATATTTCCGTTCTTTGAAGTGATCATACTCATTCAATTCAGTCTATATGCTTTCTTCATTATACTTTCTGTTTGTATTTAGATGAGTATTTTTGTTTTGCTTTCTTTTTTCAAGTTTTCTCTTCCTCCTTCGTTTTTGCACTATTGTTAGAGGAATATCTACTTCATGATGAATTAGTACATCATCACAATAGTATTGACTAGAATTGCTAGTTTGCTTTATGTTTTGAACGAGTTCAAAAATAATTAATGATAGATATACCATTAAACATTCTTCTACTATGAATATAACTATTTTTTGTGTATTCCACCATGCTCTGAAGAGTACTTCATGAAGATAACCAATTAATGCTATAAAATTTCCTTCTCTTGCCTCTTTAAGGAATAATGAAAATATTTTCTTTTCACTAGAAGATAAAAACTTGTATCCTTCAAAGGTATCTATTAGGTTTTGGGAGTAAAATTCCACCATATGAAATAGTTCCTCACTATTGAATGCATTCCTCACTATTTCATTCATGTTTCCTTTTATTAACCTTTGGAGTAGAATGCCTTGAGGATTTTAAAGTTCACTTAATGATTTTACTCTTCTCATATTTCTTGATAAAAGCCTTTTAATTCTCAAGCAATTAGAGTATCCTTGATGGTTGTTTCGAAGGATTTTAAATTAAACGACCTTATGAATCCCTACTTTAGGATATGTGAACTAACTTGATAAAAATTTTCCAATGCTTAGGTTTTGTAGAATCCTTATGTCTCCCTAGTGATTAAGCTATAAACTTAATAAAGTACTTAGTATGTAATAGTTCGCCTTTTAGGTTGAATTTGTAATGTTGGATTTCGTTTGTCTCTTTAGTATGAGTATGAGAGAAGTGTAGGTATATAATTCCAACGCCTTTAAGTAAATAATGAACTTCCTTTTATATCCCTTAATATCCAATATTTCTAAATTCCATTATCTATGTTTGATGTAGTATACCTTATAACTCCCTAATTTTGGAATATTAGAAATTAATAATATTTTCAATATAATTTCTTAAGTGTCTAAAGTAGAAAATCTTATTTCTCCTACTTAAATATATGTAAATTTGATGCTCCTTGAATTAACGCTTAATATTATGCACTTTTGATTTGATTGCTTTCTCTAATATTATATCTACTCCAATTATTTTAACCTTAGAAATATACATTCCCTTATATCTTCCTTTTAAAATTTAATGAAAGCAAGTAGTAAGTGTAAATATAACTTTGAACTCGTGCTGATTGGTATTAAGTCTAAGTGTTGATTGCGGGTGCTGGTATCTTCTTGCTGGTTTATGATAAACTCGACGAACATCCTCTTATGACATTCTTAAATGCACCTTTAACTCCTTGAATTCAGGCTTCGAATACACTCTCACTTAATGCTCACTACGAATTCTCATTCGTTCATACGTTCATTCATTGTGTGCTTCTTGTCTGGTGGCTATATGTAAGCTTCTTCTTCTTGAAGCAAGTGCCAAGTGGTGGTAGGCATTACTTAAGTCTCTTCCTTGAGCTTCATTGGACCTTGTGGAGTATTAAATCATGTGGCACTGGATTAGCTTCTTCTTCCTTGTTGAGTGTTGGAATTCCTTAGACGTTAGGACAATGATGAAAGACGTTACATGAATGAGCATATTTCTTGAGCATTGGAGATAAGAGGGTGATAATGCCATTTGTGCCAAGTGGCACAATATTTCTTCCTCTTTCAAGACAAGTTTAGATATCTCCTTTGCATGCACGCTCTCTTCAACATACCAAAAATTATCCTTAAGACATTCTCACTGCATGTTCATTCCAACTATTTGTAAGCTTGCTTCACTTCTTGTACGATAAATAATTTCCTTCTTGCAAGTTGTTCTATTCAAGAATGATGGTTGGCTCCAACTGTGAGGTACCAAGGGCGATGGAGTGGCAGTTATATGGAAATCCAATGGTAGAATGTGGTGCTTTTACTTGGACTCCTTACTAGGTATTGCACCTTTATTTTCTCCTTTGCTATATTGCTTGTTATTTGTTGTCCTTGTCTTTATCTTTATGTAGGTACTTGTGCTACAAGTTGAAGCAATCATGGGCGCTGGATAAGGTACTAAAAGTGGTGTCTCTAGACACCCCAAATGGATGCGTATGTGCCCTAGGTCAGTTCACCCAATTTTTTCACCTTCTATATTCAATGATTCAACCGATTGTGGATGTAGAATACTTGCTACCTTAGTGTCTTGAGACACTATATTTTATCCTCTTTAAGAGGGATATGGTGCATCCATATAACATAAATAAGATACTTTATTTTGCACCAAAGTTTTGAGAGTTCCTTATATCATTTTTATGCTACTCTTCTTCTTTGATATGATAGCTCCTCGCTATATAGCTTGAGGATAAATAAAGACAAATTTCTAAAGCTTTTCCTTTGCTTCTTAGATATGATGATTGCTTGCTCTAATCCTCAAGAGCAATGTATTATTTCCTTTCTTCTCACACAACACTAACCTTTAAATTGGATAATTTTAGTACTAATGAATCCAAGCTTTTAACCATGCAACTAATTTTAAATTTGCACTAATGTTCACCTTAACTAAAAATCCTTAGTGAACCTTGAATAACTAATACAGTGGAATAATAGTTTATTCTTATTACTCTTGTAGATGAACCCTTGAAATCTGTAATTTAAAGTATTTAGTGCACCTTAAATACGCTTTAAGAACAACCAATATAGAGAAATATTGATCTCACCTTTTTACTCCTTCAAACGAACCTTAAATCATGCACTATTAATTGCTCCTAATGCACTATAATATTTGTAACTTAATGTAGTCTTCTTTGCTGTAATTGGATAATAGGAAGATGATATTTTAATTTCTATAGAAATATATCTAACTCCTATTTTAATGTGCAGGTATAAACCTTAAAATAAACTTCCTTCTGCACTCCCTTTAAAGACTATAATATGCAACCTTCTCTTTGCAAATTTTAAAGAACTAAAATGGTGCTTAATGGAACTGGATAATAACTCAATTTAAAGTTAAACTAATGAACCTATTTGTACCCAAGTTGCTTACCTTAATGATATATGTAGATGAAGGATTTCTAGATGATTAGATTCACCTTATTTCTACCTTTAACTGGATGAACTTGCAGCTCTACTTGGATGTCCGAAACAACTCTCTAACTCACCTTTTTGCAGCTCTAAAAACCCTCTAACTTGCTGCCCTTAAATTGTAGTAGGTAACTTGATTAACCTTCAATATGGATTGTAAGTTCTGAATTTTTTACAGCTAGTAATGCTACTATGATGCTTGTTTTGCAATCAATATCCACACTAAAATATTGTTCTTGAAACTCAAAAATTTGATAGGGAATTCTCCCAAACTGTACTCGAGTATTTTCTCAAGAACTCTTTAGTATTCTGTTGTAGATTCAACAAACCCCTATCTCCGAATTAGCCTTCTGGTAGCCTTCAAAGGTAGTATTCAAATCTCTTGTATTTGGTAGTGATGTGTGGCTCCTTTCTCCTTCAATCTCATTGTCAAATTTTGACTTCAGTCTAGGCCTTCTCAAGAATTTGAAAGTCTTGATGTCTTAGCAAAATTTTGAATCTAGCTTGGTATGGTCTTGGTTATTGGATGCTATATTTTTTAGCTCTTTAAGGTGATGCAAGTTCTCTCAAAATTCTCACGCTCCTTTGGCTTGATCTTCATACTTAGCTAAATTTTGAGTCCAAAAAAATATTGCTAAAATTTCCTACTTCTAATGCTGACATTAGCATTCTCAAAAGTATAGCACTAAGTCCTAGTTAATTTTATGAGCTTATTCATATGGTCACTACACCAAAAAAGGGCTTTAACGGTGCTTATAAACCACTCTTAAAGACATTTAAAAGTGGCTTTTCAATCATCTTCTATGAGGGCATCGTAAAAGGTCTGCGATATATAATGGTGGCTAAAAACCATCTCAAAGAACCGCTCTCTTAGGGTCTAAGAGGGTAGTTAAAAACCATCCTCTTAAAACGACGAGGGTGTTTTGAACCATCGTCTTAGGACTAAGAGGATGGTTATTAAACACCCTCTTAGGGTTAAGACTCTTAGACCTAAGAGGGTGATTCCTACCCAACCCAAGAGGGTGGTTCCTACCCAACCTTTTAGGGACTAAGAGGGTGGTTTATAACTGCCCTCTTATGGTCCCACCCTATAAAAATATAAAGAAGATGATCCTTGTTGGAGGGACTATACCATCATATAAGTTATGCCATCAATTATAAAGAGCCTATGACTTTTTATTCAACATTCTCTTAGTAGAAATAATTCTATCAGTGCATGTTTTAACTCCATGATCAAGGCCTAAGAGTTTGTAAAATTTACAAAGCTACTTGATAATAAATAAGATCTCACACGTACTGCTATTTCTTTGAGAATAAATCAAATTATACTCAATAACTTGATATTAATGTACTGATATGAACTCATACTCATAATCAAAGCTCAGAAGCTGCCAAGTAGACATTGTAACATGATCATCAATGAGATCTTGTATGTACTATCAACATCTTATATTTCTTATCCAATGGTATTTTATTATCACAATCAATAAGCTAAGATGGACTCAGAGTAAATCATAATGACAATGATGAACATAGCTTTTTAAATTAAATGTCACTCCTTGTATCATTTAAAAAAATATATATTGACAAAATTTAAAATTTACAAAGCTACTTAATAATAAATAAGATCCCACACATACGACCAGTTCTTTGAGAATCAGTCAATTTATACTTAGCAACAAAAAATAATTCTCTTTGTGTTCTCGACTTACAAAACACCACCCATGGCACATACAATATCAATGTATTGATATGAACTCATCCTCTTGATCAAACCTCAGAAGCTACCAAGTAGACATTGTAACATGGTTATCAATGAGATCTTGCATGTATTGTTAGTACCTTGTTTTCCTTATCCAATGGTATTTTATTATCACAATCAATCAACTAAGATGGACTGAGAGTAAATCATAATGATAGTGATGAACGTAGCTTTTTAAATTAAATATCACTCCTTTTATCTTTAAAAAATATATATTGAGAAAATTCAAAATTTACAGATCCTATGCCTTAGAACCACTTACCATTCATTTCCATGTTAATCACCTCAATCACTTGTCCTAATATTTTAAGTATATATATATATATATATATCTTTTCCTAGCAGTACGAACATCTTAGTGTTCATGCTGCCCCAAATTCAAGAAAATTTTAGAGAATAGCTCTGCAATAGGTTAACTGAATTGAGGTCCATCATGATGTGGTGTTGTAGGAAGGTGAGACACTTACCATAAAAATAACCTAGGTACAAAACGTCATAAGCATATCTCCATGTTCATCTGGTTGTCCAACTAATATAGTCAGGTATATATGGTAAAAAAGTTGACATTTCCATGATTCAAAGATCCTATGGATGTATAAAGTGATGGTTGATTTTTTAAGTAACAATAATTGTGCAAAGACAGAGTAGTCCACTTCCATGGGCATTAAGTTTTACAATTAAGGAACTAAACGAAAAATGATCATTCAATAAAAAATTCATTAAGTTCATATATATGTATATAAAGAAAATGCTGGGGAAGACCATTGTGCGAATGAAAAGTATAAATAGCTTACCTGTAAGGAGTATTATCATCCTCAGATGGCACTGTATCTCATGTTGGGCCCTTACTTCCTCCCTATTGTTGAATGCTCATTCTTCAACCACATATCCTTTTCAGATTTGTAAACTCATACATGAAGTACAAAATGGAGTGTGAGGTGAAATTCCATTACACATTTGATGAGTGCTACCTCAACAATTTCAATATTGTAACCATAAGTTTGCAGGACCTATTTATAGAAATATATTTGTAAAATCTAAAAATATAAAGACTATTATGAAGGGAATGTGAACTAGTCATGTGGAATAAGAACCTAAATTAAAAAAATATAAATTTACATGATGCAAGGACTTTGCAGTCCAGTTTGACTACATCAAAATGGGACTTAGCAAAAGAGTGGAGAAGATTATTGTGTCCAAAAGTTGCTAAGAATTGAAATTGATGCTAGTGTTGTGATGATTTTATATTTATGGCTTGTGCTGGTAAACAAAATGATTATCTATTGCAAAGTTGAACAAAGAGTCGTAGGTTCTATTCCTGCAACCTCCACCCGGTTGTATTCAAACTTCAAACTTCAATATTTTATGTGCAGAAAATTTATAATGTAGAAGAATTTAGTAGTTTATTCTTTTTTTCAATTAATAGAATAGTTGAAATAATTGCCACATAATTGGCTAATAGCCAAAGAGAAGAAATTAACAAAATCATGACAATTCCAAGAAATGTTCAATAACTTAGGATATTTTTATGATGTACCTTGAGCCGTTGTTTTATTCCTCTGCATCAATTAGTGTTATCATAAAATCCTTCGATGCAAAAGGTAGAGCCCCAACAGTGTACAGACTCTTTCGACCATCATAAGCAGGTAGTCTCTTACCTAAAAGGATCTATCTATAAATGGAACATAGACATTAGTTCTTCAAAAATTTAGGTTATAACACATGCAACATACTATCCTGTTCTAGGACATAAGCAACCTGACAAACATTAGTTTCTAAAGCCTTTTATTAGCATGAGCCACAATTGTAGTACCAAATCTTGATATATGGTCTACAAACAGTCCTAAATAAGTAGTAAGCAACCGTTGTTCATGTTGCCTCAAAGTATATTGACCAATAGATAGCAAAACAACACATACATATAATTGGAAAAAATATAAAGGAAATGATCCTTGTTGGAGGGACTAGAAGTTAGGCCAAGCAGTAATGTAATTTAAAATTATACCACAAATGAGAACATAATAACAAGTCCACAAGCAAGTTTATCAAAAATATAAAATATAAAAAATACTCACTTACAGGGTTTGTTCAATCCATCTAACATAGAACATGATAAATTCTTCTTATGCAAATGCAAAAGCATGTCAAAGTTCTTCAAGCCTAAAAACAAATATCTTAAAATTATAAAATTCTTTGTAAAATTAAATTCTTCTTGCTTCTCATCATTCCATCACCTTGTATGTAGCAGTAAATAAATTTCCATGCCACAATGAAACAATAGCAGTAAATAAATTTCCATACCATAAATTTCCATGAAACAATGATATCCCCAGGTGTTCCATTCTTTGGTTAAATTTATGCCCAAAATATCTTCCCTCAAATAGAACTAAAAGAGGTAACATCAAATATGTCACTCATAAAGACATGTCAACAACTAAAAGAGGTATCATTAGATATAGGGTAGAAGTGATTTTATTCATAAAGAGAATATAAAACCTTTTAAAAAGGGAAGACCAAAACAGTAATAAACATCTATATGAACAAAATTCAACTACAAAAACACTAAGTTTAATGTAATCTTAGATGGAGAACCTGAGCCCTCCATATAATGGGCAGATGTCTAAACACCCCTACCCACCCCAACCATCAAAGATGAGGTGAGAGGGTATTCTGAGACTTCCATTAGATACATAAATATCCATCTATACAAATCAAGTACTACTACTAATTAAGGACTAGGACTAAGAGTCAACCATGAAACATAAATTTCATAACTAACACACAGTCAACACAATAAACCTCCATTTCAATACATTACAACATGCATGTATGATTAGACTCTTAATCCTATGCTTTAGCAGCACTTGTATTCTCTCTTTATTTTTTACCAAATTACCTTCTTGTATCTGAATAGCCAACCTCATGCTCATAATACCTACTCACCTCACTCCTAGCCTAAATGTTTGGTTGCAACTTTTCTCGGACCACGTGCCAACCATTTTATTGTGTTGGAGTCATCATTATGTTGCATTTTATCACCATGAAATTGAAATAATATAGAATAGTTTAAATATGATTGTAGAACATTACATGACATTCAGTACATGACAATTAGTATAAATGTCGAAGATCATATTCAAGAAAGCACACAATAACCTGATCTCGTAGCCAAGTGATGAATGTTTGATTATGGATTTTTTGCAACACCCCTTCATATCTTGCTACATGGGGGTTGGATTCCTTGATACTCTTCAGGTGCTTCCTGATTTGGCCCAAATTTTTTCAAGCTTAGTTGGATCTAATTAATATTCTACCATATATAAAAACAACAAATAAATATCTACTTACTCTACCCAAGCCTAAACTTCATCCATGTTAAAGAGAACCCATTGATGGGCTTGATTGTAAGAAGTTTCATCTAAATCGAAGTCTTCACCACTGGATAAAGGCCTCCCATTGATTATAGTTTCTTCATCCTCATCACTCCATACCTCATTGCAACCAAGGTGATTTCCAATTGCTTTTGTACCTCTCATGTAGCTTGCACAAAATTAAACAAATTCCTTGACAAGATAATGTTCGACAATACAACCTTCGAGCCTAGCTCGGTTCTTTACACACCCCTTATTAATATTCATAGTTCTAATAAAGAAAACAAACAATTTGGATTATATTAGATACTATAAAAAATAGAACAATGATGGTCTATGAAACTGATGAATGAATACCAACCTCTCGAAAGGGTACATCCATCGATATTGTATAGGTCCACATAGACATACCTCCCACACCAAGTGAATAGTCAAGTGCACCATGATATCAAAAAATGAAGGGGGGAAGTACTTTTCAAGCAAACATAATGTCTCCATGACCTCTACTGATAATTTCTCTATTTTTACGAGATCCACCACTTTAGCGCATATATCCCTATAGAACATGCACAACCGACAAATGGTTTGTTGCACTGGCTTATCAAGCAAACATCATATCACTATCAAAATAAGTTGTATGAGAACATGGCAGTCGTGTGATTTCAAGCCCTGGATCTTAAGTTCATTCATAGAGACACATTTTCTAATATTTAAACTATATCCATCCGGTACTTTCATATTGTATAGTGTATGACAAAACCTTTCTTTCTCAACCTTTGATAGATTGTAGGGTGTTGGTGGAAGATATATCTTGTTTCCATCCATTACTAGCCATAATGTGTTCCTGATACCCATATTTTTAAAATCCTCATGAGATTTTTTGCCATCCTTTGAATTTTCATCGATACCTAGTAGTGTTCCGAATAGGCTTTTGCAAATATTTTTCTCCACATGCATCACATCCAAGTTGTGATAAACTAGAAGATGTTGTTCATAGATAGCAACATCAAACAAAAATTACTCAACATTGAGAGACATAACAATAGATATAGAAAGAAAGTTGCATGTCATACCTCCCAATACGGTAGATTGAAGAATATAGATTTCTTCTTCCATCCTACTACAGGAACAAACACACTATCCTCATTCGTGTTGTGTTTCATTTTATTTGAGTTACTCTTTCCCCAATTTTGTGGGATTCCCTATACTATATTTAGTATTTCCATCCCATTTAAAGGTTTGGGTGGTTTATCGAGCTCTTGTTTTCCATTGAAATATGTCCTCTCATGATGAAACAAATGATCTGGAGGAAGGAATCTCATGTGGCCCATGTAAGTCATATTTCTACTATATTTAAGATATTCTACATAGGTGTTCTCCCCACATATTGGACATGCTGCCTTTCCCTTTGTCATACATCCTGATAGGTTTCCATAAGCAAGAAATTCATGGATGGCCCACATCATTATTGCTCTCATATTGAACGTAGTATTGGAAAATGCATCATACATTTCTGCTCCTTTAGTCCATAGTTCATGCAAGTCATCAACCAATGGCTATAGATAAACATCAATATCATTGCCTGGTTACTTGGGGCCAGGTATTAACAAGGTGAGCATTGAATGTTTCCTCTTCATCCACATCCATGGTGGGAGGTTGTAAGTGACCAACACAATGGGCCAACAACTGTAAGTAGTACTAAAGTCAGCAAAAGGGTTGAACCCATCGGTTGCCATTGCAAGTTGTACACTACGTGGATCCTTGGCAAAATATTTCCACCTAAAATCTATAGTTTTCCATGTCGGGGAGTCAACTGGATGTTGCATATTGCCATCTAAACTCTTGTGCTGGGAATGCCACCTCATATTCTCCACAACCTTTGTAGAGCTACAAGAAGAAAGCAACTCACTTCAGCTGCATCTAACAATGTTGAAAGTCGAAACAAACACAACAAAGCTAATGATATAATAAAATCCCTTACCTATACATTCTCTTCAACCTTGGTATAATGGGGAAATACCTCAACACCTTCACAGGAACATTAATGCATACCTTTTATGAATGAGGGTCAACTTTCCATCGAGATGCACCACATGTTGGGCAAGCTTACTTCTTTTTATGATCTTTCCAATATAAAATACAGTCATTGATGCATGCATGTATCATTACATAATCTAATACCAATGGCCTCATCATTTTCTTCACTACATATGTGGACTCTAGAATTGTATTTTCAATTGGGAGCATATCTTTCAGTAACTCCAGTAAGTCGCCAAAGCTTTTGTCCGACCAACCATGTTTTACTTTGAGATTATACAATTTAGCGATCATCGATAGCTTTGTGTACTTTGTACAGCCTGGGTATAATGGTCATTTGGCATATTCGAGCAAGCTACGATATTCATCAACAAGAACTGCTCCATAAGATGATTGGAACTCAACATCATTATCTAGCAGTTTTGGTCCACTCTCTAGGCAATTGACATTGAACCATCCATATGCATCATTGACCATTCCAACGATGTCATCTTGTACATCTTCGGTAATTGGACCCTCATCAGTGGTATATCTAGAGGACGATGCATATTTGTCAAAACTAGAGGGTTCTTCTCCATGCAAGACAAACTCGGTATATGTCTTGTCAATCCCATGATAAATCAAGTGGTCACAAACCTTCAAAAAACCAAGAGTTTCCATATTTGAGCACTTTTGACATGGACATCTAGTTCTTTCAAGGTCCATTGAATTCTTTCTTATGAAATCTAGGAATTGGTGAACCCCACGATAATAGTCCTCGCTATTTCTACAAACAAACCCCCCCAAAAAATAAGAAAGTATAGTTATACAGGTAGATCGCATCGAAAGCACAACTTTTCTTCGTTAATGGAGATAACATAGTTGACATACCTGGCTGATCCTAGCCAAGCTTTGTCCATGATACTTGATGGACATAAAATATTGACCCAATTGACCTGACTAGAGTTGGTGCTCTTAGTCTTGAGGATGATCCAGCTGTTAAAAGTAAAGACAATAATCCTACTGCCCAAGCACAACCTGCACAAGGTAAGTGGAGTTTCTTGTGCAGCTTATTACTACATAGTACACTCCAGGGAAAGCTTTCCACCTTTACTAAAGTTGATGATGTAATAGAAATATTTAATATGATTTAAAGGAGCAAGATTCAAATAATTTTGTAGTCACTTTGTGCATGGGATCCAAACAAGAGGCCAACCACAACTGAAGCACTCAAGCATCCAATGAGTCTCAAAACACATGTAACTGTAAGATTAAATAAAATAATGGTATAATTGTGTTGAAGGTGGTGTACATGTTACTCTACTAATGCTAAATAGCAAATGCAAGAAAATGATATATTACTTAAAGAAATATTATTTATAGCTTATTGTCATAAATAAGATTTATTTTTTTGTAGTTGATATATTACTTGTATAAATTGTATATATTACTTATATATCCAAAGAGGATTACCAAACATGCATAAGCCTCAAAAAAATAAATTGGTACCTTATTATTAAAAAGTCATTTCCAAAAATGGTGTATACCCAACCTTGATCATATTCTGAAGGTCAAATATGCTACATAGGCCCTATACAAAAATATTATTGTTTTGAGTGTCACACATCACTGTCACAAATGTGTATTGCAGATATGTAGAGCATCTAGAGACAATAGTATGACTGATAAATGTCAACTATTATTTCTATGAATTTTCCCTCTATGGATACCTATGAATATTTTCTCTTTTTTACTTGCCACAAAATCCTTGCTTCTAAGGCAGATTTAGAAACCTAAATAATTCTGGCACTTATCTTGATCTTATTCACTTGTGTTGAGGTTAACCTTTTAGCATGAGATTATAATATAAAAGAACTATGGCTTCTTTCTCAAAAACTAAAGTTTGTGATGTTTTAAAGGTCCTAGTTAAAGAATAATTTTTGATAACATAACCAACTATAAAATGATTCATGCATGGCCTTTGTAAATTGTAGCAAGCAAAGAAAATTGATTTCCAACTGTTGTGGTCTTTGCCTTATAATGCTACAAGAAGAGAGGTCATATACAATGGATATCTTAAATAATATACCACTACCAACAACAAAGCATATTGTATTGCTCTTGTGTAGGGATTGGAAGCAATAAAATATATTTTTATTGTTTGAATTTGTGTATATAGCACCCTTCTTATTTATCGTCAAACAAATAGAACATAGAAAATCGGTGCTTACCATCTAAAACAATGGATAAAATAGCAAAAGAACTTGCTAATTACTTAGTCATGTGTCATTGACCATAGTAGACCAGGAGACTATAATCCCAAATCTATAATGATATGCGGGGATTTCTTGTATGGAGACAGTAAGTAGGTGATTTATGTTTACACTTAAACCACAAAGAAGAATGTGTATTTTTTTGCCCTACAATAATTAGTTTATTTCTGAGTTTGTTTTGTAAAGAAACAAGATTGGATGGAAATGGATACGATATCTGATACTGGTACGAAATCGGATATGGATACGATAAATTTTCTAGATCTAATATGGATACGACTGGATACAACATTAGAAAAAGCATATATGTTTAATATATGAAAAGAAAAAAGATATGACACAAAAATATTTACAAATGTATATGTTTTTAATAGGATATTTTCATTAACTAGGTAGCCTTAAAAAATTCACCAGGCACCATCATATACATAAGCCCCATCTAGGGTAAAGAATGCTCTGAAAAAATAAATGACAAATCAAATATGTGGAAATAATTTAATTCTTAGGAGATGAAAATGGTTCTGTTGGAAAGTAATTTTGCAAGGCATCTTGATCCATGTACTTCCAGACAACAGCTAGATGTAAGGGTATGTAAAATATCTCATAATTGTTCTAAATCTACATAAATTGTAGACCTAGAACTTAAACTAACAAAATAAATTTTGCAGACAATTGAGATATAAGTGTTATATTGGTAGACCTAGAACTTAAACTAACAAGTTATTGCCCCTTCATCGCAGCTCATCAAAACTGATAATAAATATTTTAAACATCCTAAAAACATATTACAATGTACAAAATCATGCAAAGTCTTATAGTTTGTTTTTCAAGACTCCATAACATGCTATACTTAAAGAAATATTATTTATAGCTTATTGTCATAAATAATATTTCTTTTTTGTACTTGATATATTACTTGTATAACTTGTATATATTACTTGTATATCCAAATAGGATTACCAAACATGCATAAGCCTCAAAAAAATAAATTGGTACCTTATTATTAAAAAGTCATTTCCAAAAATGGTGTATACCCAACCTTGATCATATTCAAATATTAGGTGTCTATATAGAAGCTGGCAAGTTGCCTCCTACTGAGATTCTAGCCCTTCCAATGTTTAAGAATTATACTCCTGGAATTCCAGCTCCTATTTTATATATTAAGAACTTGGCAAAAGATGTAATTGTGGATGACTTACACTTCGTATTTGGGTCCCTTTTTGAAAGCGTGGAGGAAGCCAAATTTGGACTTGGCATAAATTTAATGCAGGAGGGCCGGATGAGGGGCCAAGCATTTGTAACTTTCCCATCTACAGAACTTGCAGACCATGCATTGAAAATGGCACATCGGTATGTGTTAAAAGGAAAGCCAATGATAATCTAGTTTGGGAGAAATCCTTTAGCTGGCAAAGTGAATTGAGTAGTGGGAAATCTGAGGATAGCATAGGCACTCCAAGAGCTTGCTGATCTTAAAAAATAACTTCAACCAATAGATGGTGAATGGAGATATTTGCTTGTAGCACTGGAGTCATATTGGCTGAGGATTAGGTATACAATGTAGCTATATTATTACAATTGTATCTGTCAATCTACTGGAAGTGCAATTTATTTAAGCAAGCAATAATTTTAGAGGCCTTCTAAAGGTCAAATATGCTACACAAGCCCTATACAAAAATATTGATGTTTTGAGTGTCACACATCACTATCACAAATGTGTATTGCATATCTATAGAGCATCTAGAGACAATAGTATGACTGATAAATGTCAACTATTATTTCTATGAATTTTCCCTCTATGGATACCTATGAATATTTTCTTTTTTTTCCTTGCCATAAAATCCTTGCTTCTAAGGTAGATTTAGAAACCTAAATAATTTTGGCACTTATCTTGATCTTATTCACTTGTGTTGAGTTTAACCTTTTAGCATGAGATTATAATATAAAAGAACTATGGCTTCTTTCTCAAAAATTGAAGTTTGTGATGTTTTAAAGGTCCTAGTTAAAGAATAATTTTTGATAACATAACCAACTATAAAATGATTCATGCATGGCCTTTGTAAATTGTAACAAGCAAAGAAAATTGATTTCCAACTGTTGTGGTCTTTGCCTTATAATGCTATAAGAAGAGAGGTCATATACAATGGACAACTTAAATAATATACCACTACCAACAACAAAGCATATTGTATTGCTCTTGTGTAGGGATTGGAAGTAGTAAAATATTTTATTGTGTAGGTGAAAATGTAAGGGTTGTGTCTAGCACATATTACTACTTTTTTTGGAAGTTCTCTAGTGAAAACCATGAGTGCTAATAATTCCCCTGTTGTCATTTTGTTGATGAAGGCACCTGAGAGTCTGTTAGGATGGTTTGAGTTCAGTGAGGATTTTAGCATGGAAAGAGAAATGTGAGCCTGAATGCCACAAAAAATATCCATCAAAAGATGAGGGGAAGTGTCAATGCAGGGAGAGGAATCTATTGGTCTAGAATCTAATAGATTTAGTCGCACCAAAATGCAAATGATAAAATAGAGTAAGGTCTTATTTTATTGTCACTTATGTCTCACTCTTTATTTTCTCTGTCAGTATGTTAGAAGTTTCTTCAAGTCTTTCTCATATCACAAGTCCTGGGAGGGTTGGATGCAGTGACAAGAGTAGTGGTTTTGAAAATAGTATGTGGATCCTGCATGTAAAATCTCAATGTGTTTACTATATATTACAGTATGTATAATCTGATGGAAGGTTATCCCCATATGTTGAGGATGTATAATTGCAAGCTTTTGATCAAGGGTATTGTAAATATGCAAAGAGTGGGGGTGGTTGTGTTCCTATATGGGAGTGTTTTGTTTTGGTTGGGCAGCAGTGTTCCCCTGGTGGCCTCTTGAGATATAAAGGTTCAGTTTAGGATCATTCTCTGCATTGCAAAAAACCTTCCTACCTATTAAAAGGTCAAGTATCGGTCCTTCCTCTAACTGGCCAACCAAGATCGGATATAGTTGGTTTTCCACGATGGTGTTTCCCCCAAACCCCATGGGATTCATTTCAAAAGTTTTGGGCTTGGAATAGTATAATGAGCAAGATATATACCTTCATAGTAGTATGCCATCATGGCAAATTTTGGAAAAAATATGAATGTAATATCCTTTGAATTTATTAGGGGTACGCCCCAGTGGATAGCTCCATGTTTTATCAATCCCAAAAAAACATCGAGTGATGAAATTTTGAAGAGACCTCATGCGTAAACACAACATTAGGGTTTAAATTTTAATCTAGGGTTTAAATTTTACAAATCTCATGCATAAACACAACATTACAAACTAAAAAATTCCAAACCCTAATCACAAAAATACCTAAAATAATGCAAAATTCATTGAACCTAACTAACCTCATCTTCATCTTCATGCCCCATTTTGTGCCTTTCGAATTTGGCCCTCATCTCTCACTTTTGGGTAATTAGCAAAAGTTTCAAAGAAATTTTAGGGCAAACCCCAACCAAAAAATGAACAGCACGAATTGAAGCTTGGGAGGCCTAAGAAGTTTTAGGGCAAATCCCAACCAAAAAATGAATAGCACGAATCAAAGCCCGGGAGCCCTAGGTTGTGTGCGTGGTGTGGAGGTTGCAATAGCTAAGGTGTGGTGTGGAGGTTACAGTAGCTAAGGCACGGTGTGGAGGTTTCAGTAGCTAAGGTGCATCGATTGTAGTAGCTAAGGTATGATGGTTCTAGTAGCTAAGGTGTGGTAGTTGCAGTATCTAAGGCATGGTGGTTGTAGTAGCTAAGGCATGGCATGGAGGTTAGAGTAGCTAAGGCACAGAGTGGAGGTTGTTAAGGTGTGGTGGATTGGTTTCAGTGTGATGGATTATCTAAAGCTTTAAAGAAAAATGATGTCACCATATGGGGTTTAAGCCCGTGTATTAAAAAAAACCTAAACCACCTCTAAGAAGGTGGTTTATAACCACCCTCTTAAGGATAAGAGGGCGGTTTATAACCTCCCTCATAGGGGCACCCAAAAAAATTTAGGTTCTTTAAAGAAAAATGATGTCACCATATTGGGTTTATGCCCGTGTATTAAAAAACCTAAACCACCTCTAAGAAGGTAGTTTATAACCACCCTATTAAGGATAAGAGGGCGGTTTATAACCTCCCTCATAGGGGTACCCAAAAAAATTTAGGTTCCCCTAAGATGGTGGATATAAACCACCCTCATATCTCTAAGAGGGCAGTTATAAACTGCCATCTGAGTTTAACCCCTAAGATAGTGGTTTATAACCGCCGTATTAGTCCTACAAGGATGGTTTATAGCTACCCTCTTAGGGTGACCCTAAGAGGGTGGTTATAAATCGCTCTCTTAGGATATATTAGGGAAATTTTTTACCACCATAAAAAATTACCTTAATTTAGCCGTTGTTAAAGCCCTTTTTTGGTGTAATGGGTGCAATGCTAGATGCCATACTCTATACTTTTCTTACATCATTGCTTATGTCACCCTTTAAAAATTCTAACACTTATTTAGCTCAATTCCTTTACTTAGCCAAAATTTGAGCCCTACCATATGTAGGATATCAGATCCTCCTGCTTTAATGATATTTCTAGTTCAACTTATAGCACAATGGTAGAATCTTCAATCTCAGTCTAATTTTAGGATCAACAAGGTGTTACTATACATATGGCTTCTTGAATAATTTTTTGTTGAAGAATATTACATTATTTGGTACATCCAAATATACACCCATGGTACCTTTATGGTACAAATGTAAATATATAATAGATTAGGGTTTGTGTTGATAGTTTAGATGAACGATTTATATTTCTCTTTTGTGTAAGTATCTATTTGCAGGATATGCATGTGTCATGTAAGAGTGTAATGTGTAGGATATACACAATCATGTAAATAAGAATGCAAGTGTATATCAAGAGAATATGCACAAGTGTTATGTATGTAAGTATGCAAATATATAATGTGAGGATGTGCACAAGTGTATTGTATTAGGAGTGCATGTAGGAGAGCAAAATTCATGTAGAAGTGTGCAAGTGTCATAGAGTTAAAGTATACATGTAAGAAAAGAGTGAAGAGTCTAGTATGAAAGTGGCAAGAGGAGTAGCCAATGGTCAAGAATAAAAAATGTTACATCTCTTGGATATGTGAGGAGTTCAATAGATAAGTATTGAAGAGTCATATTACTATGTCTATATTATGGAGATAAAGCTCCATACAATGTAAGGGAAAAATGGTATGTAGCAATTGCCACATAGTAAGCATTGATAATAAAGCTTGTATACATATTTTAAGAAATTTATATTGTAAGTATTCTTCATGCATGTACATGAATTATTTTGGCCATTTACATTTATATTTGATATTATAAGTGAATGTTATTTCATTATTATATTGGCTTGGATATATATATATATATATATATATATATATATATATATATATATATATATCCAAGCCAATATAATAATGAAATAACATTCACTTATAATATCAAATATAAATGTAAATGGCCAAAATAATTCATGTACATGCATAAAGAATACTTACAATATATATATATATATATATATATATATATATATATATATATAAAATTGCTACTATAAGTAAATTGTTATTTCATATACATATATGATTGCTCATATAAATTTCTACTCATGATTATTAATATTTTGACCTATAATATTGTGGCTTATCTATATTTGGACCTGTGATATTTGAGACAGTAAGGCATAAAATCCAACAGTGGTATCAAAGTTACGACTAACTCTATCCATTTTTATAGAGTTATATTTTATTACCCACCATTACATTGGAGTCTATCCACTTTGAAATCAATGAAGACTTGGAATCTATTTTTGAAGGTCTGATTGAGTAGATATTGAGGGGATAAGGTAAAAGTCACCTTGATTTGGATGTTAGGGTCTTTCCACTTGGTTCAAGAAAAACCAATGAAGACTAGGACTCAACTTGAAGTGAATAAGGACCAATTTAAAAGGAATTTGGACATTGGGGGACATTCATAGTCACCCTAATATTGATTTTAAATTCTATAGAAAAGAGGAGAATCATTTTGTTCTTAGGTGTGACCTAAGACATTGAAGATAGATTTCAAAGATTAAGAATCATCTAAGCTTTCGAAGTATAAAGAAGAGAAGAGATTGAGAAGCATCTAATATTCCTAAGTATATAGAAGAGAAGATATTGAGAAGCATCTAAGCTTCCTGAGTACAAAAAAGAGAAGAGATTGATAAGCATCTAAGCTTCCTAGGTAAAAAGAAGAGAAGATATTGAGAAGTATGTAAGCTTCCTAAGTATCAAGAAGAGAAGAGATTAAGAAGCATCTAAGCTTCTTGAATATAAATATAGAGAAGTAGTATAAATTTCCTAAGAATAGATAAGATTTTAGTATTGAGAAGTACATAGAAGAAGATTCTAGAGATAAGGAAAATAAAGGCATAGAGAAAAGATTAATTTTTAGTTAATTAGATAATGAGAAAGATAAGGTTGACTGGAAATACTATATTTTTGACCTTGGATGAATTCTTCTGAAGAAGTTTTCTTTGAGAAGCCATTCCTACATAAAAATGTAGAGTCATAAATACCTATCAAGAGTGCTACCATACAATGGGTATGTAAGAGTCATAAGTGCTATTATACAATGGTTATCTAAGATCCATTAGCACTACTATAGAACTAATTAAGATATATAAGCATGGCTAGAAAAACAATAGAGTAAAGTAGAGTTATAAATATCATCCTACATCACCCCTATTAAGAATCATAGGCACTAATAGAGCATGAGTAATTGAATAAAATAGGGTTTCCAAAAGCGCTATTTAGTGCATACTTTATAGAGTGAACTGAACAAGGTCAAAGTGTCATTTAGAGCACTCTTTGTAGAGTTAATTGGACAAGGGTCAAAGTGTTATTTAGAGCACTCTTTGTAGAGTTAACCAGATAGAGATCAAAGTGCAATTAGCAGTAAGAACATGACAAAGACCTAAGTGTTATTTCGAGTCCCACCTGCTATGAAATCAAGAGTAAAAACCAAATAAAAATGTAACTGCTATTTAGAGCACCACCTACAAAAACAAGACATATACCTAACAACTATTTAAAGTGCCATTCTAAGATATTCATCTGAAGTAGTTCCACCTAAAATGAGCATTATTTAGAGAAGTATTTGGATGAGATACATGCACTATGTAGGGAAATTTCACCTAAGATGTAAGAGCATTTCCACCTAAGATGAACTGCATCTAGAGCCTCCATCATTGGTACCTGAGATGAGCTCCACCCAGAGCTTCAAGCATTGAACCATTTAGATATGCAAGCACTATCAACAAAGTGCAAAATTAATGGAGAGCACAAAAAAAAGTAATTACAAGCATTATGAGCCTTGGAGGAATGAAACATTAGCTTGGCACACCGACCAACACCTAACTCATCGTAGCTCTAAATCAGTCGACCATCACAAGTAATGTTCTACGTTACATTTCCAGAATTGGTGTTAATTATTTTTTAAGAAAAATAAGTTTTGCTTGTTTTTTAAAATATTAGGTGGAGTTATAAGGTTTTCCACTTTAATATTTATTTATGTACCTTAGCTATTTATTCAAAAGTTATTTTGAAAGATTGAATTTATTTATAATTTATGGAGTGATAAGGATTAATATTAGGATTTAATTTTTAAGGTTTGAAAATATGATAGTTCTTTTAAGTTTTGAAGGTTTGAAGAGTTAATATTTGAGGGTTTTAAATTTTGAAGGTCTAAAGATTTGATTTTTTAATATTTTTGGAGTTAAAAGGTTTTAATATTTGAGTTTTTTATTTTTAAATTTTTATGAAATTTGAAGTTTTTGAAGATTTGAAAATTTTGAAATTTAATTCAATAGGTAGTAAAAAGAATTTATACTTCAAATATTTAGAAAATATAAAATTTGCACATTTTTTATTTGAGTCATTATTTAACTTTGGAGTTATAAGGAACTTCAAAGGAATTGAACTGCAAACTTTGATTATTATAGAAGAAAATATGGAGTCCATAATTAAAAAGAAAAGATTAGAAGTTTACATTCAAAGCTTGTTGAAGCAATTGATAGTTCAAAGGATGATATTATGATACCTATTGATATAGGTAGTATAATGTATATGACATTGCTTTCACTTGAACTTCATAAAGATGAAAATCTAAAAAAACAAAAGAGTTGATTGAGACTCTAAAAATAAAAGTAGAGATTGAACCAAGTGAATCATATCTAAAAATAGTGTTTTATTCTTCATGAAATTTTGAAATTCCAAGCACATCTAAATCAAGAAATTATTATGATGCTCTAAGTGAACGTTCAGAAATTACAAGATAATATCAATATTACAGGAAAACAAAAATGAAACACATGAACTAGAGACCGAAGACAAAGAAAAAGTTCAAGCTATTCATGAAAAAAAATTAGAAGCACATAATCAAAGACCAAAGAAGAAGCTCAAGCAATTAGTGAACAAGTTAATAAAAATACAAAGTTTGAAGAGCCAAATAATGAAGGTGAAGGAGAACTCAAAGTAGAATTTAAGGATGAAGCTTAAGATGAATCTTAAACAGAGGTTTTTGAACAATGCAAGGTCACATGAAGACTGAATATTAAATATGAAGATTGAAAAATAAAGTCTTCAATAACCAAATAATGTAATATAGGGGGGTGTTGAATAATATTACATTATTTAGCACATACAGATGTACCCCCATGGTACCTTTATGGTATAAATATAAATATGTAATAGATTAAGGTTTGTATCTATAGTTTAGATGGATGATTTATATTTTTATTTTATGTAAGTGTCTATGTGTAGGATATGCACAAGTGTCATGTAAGTAAAAGTGCAAGTGTATATTAAGAGAATGTGCACAAGTATCATGTATTAGGAGTACATGTAGGAGATTAAGAGTCATGTAGAAGTGTATAATTATCATAGAGTTAAAGTATGCATGTAAGATGAGAGTGAAGAGTCTAGTATACAAGTGACAAGATAAGAAGCCAAAGGTCAAAAATCGGAAAGGTTGCATTTCTTGGATATGTGAGTATTTCAATAGACAAGTATTGAAGAGTTACATTACTATGTTTATATTATGGAAACAAATCTCCATACAATGTAAGGGAAAAATGTTCTATAGCGATCACCACATAGCAAACATTGATAATAAATCTTGTATATATATTTTGAGCAATTTATATTATAAGTATTCTTCATGCATGTACATGAATGGTTTTGGTCATTTACATTCATATTTGATATTATAAGTGAATATTATTTTTTTATTATATTGGATTGGATATATATGTTTGATTGCTCGTATATATAATCATACTCTTGATCATTGATATTTTGACCTATAATACTTTGAGATAATAAGGCTTAGAAGTCAACATTTGTTATAGCCAAATATTCATAATAGTGATCAACGTATGCAAAATTGATGCTTTTGGTTAAGTTGTGTTGTTGCATCTAATCAAACTTCAAAAAAATCACAATTTTATTTGATTTGCATGGGCTCACAGATGTGGGAAGTTGCATTGACTCACAATAGGGTTTAAGGATATAAGATAAAAGGTTAAAAAGTTTACTTCATTTAGGATTCCATTTTCTAGAATTCATGACCTAATGCCTAAGAATTATTATGTAGTTTTTAAATATAATTTTGGAAGTTTGATATCCCAAAGCTATAATATAAGTTAGATGTTTCATGCTGCAAGCTAATAACATGATATAGTGTATAGATCTAGAGATTGTGTATTTAGAGTTATGGTTTATAGCCTAAGATTTCCATTCATAAGTTAAATTTATGAATCTATGGTTTGTAATTCTATAATTTAGAGGTCTAGTTACTAAACTATAAAGGTCAACCTCCTTGTTTAAAACCTTTGAAATTTAGTAAGGGTTCTTGATGTCATGGATGTAAAGTTAAGGTATTATTGATACAAGACATGGGATCGGATATCCTATATTTGAAATAGGTTACCATACCCAAAGTTTAGGTTTAAGGGTATCAGTTTATGATTTCAATGTACGAGTTTAATTATGGGGCCAAGCTCTATGATCCAAGAACTAGTTTATAAGGTTTTAAAATCTAGAATCATACAAGCCTATGATATTTGTTTAAGTTTTGTTGCTTTAGGGTCTAAGTATTTTAGCATTTAGTATAAGAATTAATATTTTAAAGATTAGATATTGTTAAGTTTTAGGACATGTTAGGATATTTAGATCTTGGTTTGTGATTTAGAATGATGACTTAGTAGCTTAAATTCTATGGATTTAATGCTTTAGGGACTATGAATCCTAATATTTGCAAATTTTAAGATTTTAATTGAATTGTGTAGGGTCTACGAGTGTAGTATTTACAATAAATAATTTCACATGTTAAAAATCCTAAGCTTTACAAAGGGTCGTAAAATATATTCATTCATATTCATAATCTACAATTTTGTAGCCTTTAATATCTAGGTTCGAGGATCTCAAGGTTTGCATATTTCAAATATTTTATGTAAAATTACAAAGCTTAATATGTCTTGGGAACTATGCTTAATAATAGTAGAAATGCTTTATAATAATTTAAGCAATGTAACTTGGTTATGGTTACTAAAAATCATGGAGTTTGGCAAAGTCTATAATTAGGTTATCCTCAAGGAAAATCCTATTGTTTAGTCATGTTAAGTGACATATATAATTTGGTTAGTACCCAATTTTAAAGATATCAAATATTTCAAGTTGTAGGAACTTAGAATTTAAGGACAACTAATAACATCTATGGTTTAGATTTTAAGTTTTTTTTCTATAATTCTAAAATGTAATGATAATATTGTATGATCAAAGATACAAATACTAAGACTTGGGATTATGGACGATAATAGTATCACCCGATTTAGACTGACGCCCTAAAGTTATAAGGACTCAAATGTCTAGAGTTCTACAATTTAAGATTTAATATCCAGGTCCTAATATTTAAGTCTAATGTCCTAATTTAAAATTTTCTAAGGTGTAACGATACATGATCTCAATATTAAGATCTTTAGTCCAAGATTTTAAATCAAAGGTAAATATATCTTTAAATATAATATTCACTGAACAAGGATTAATGTATTTTGCATCTAAGGTTTGAAGGTTTACAACATTACTAATGTAAAATATTGACTAGAGTGAGCATTGTGGTTTATCATTTAAGGTCTAGGGATCAAGGTTCTAAGGTGTTTGGCTATAAACTAAGGATGACGACTTTTAAAAGCTAAAGAATATAAATATTTTCAATCTAAAGGTTTTTTATGTCTTAAAGTATTTAAGGATTTAAGCTTTATTATGTATGGTATATGATTAAGGGAGATAAAAGGATGTGATATACATATTTATAATTTAATATTTTAAGTTGTATGGGTTCTACTTATTTGAATTCAATACAAGGTTTTAAGCTCATGGGTCTATGGTTTTTGGGGTTCAAAAGCTTTATATTTGAATTATTCCTATATTTTGAGGTTTACCTTTGATTTCAAAAGTTCTATGGCTTTGTGAGCATGTATTATTTGAATATGAGTTCCTATTAAGTTCATGGTTTTTTTGTTCATAAAAAGGTTTTAATATTAATGTTTAGCTATAAGGTTTAAGCATCTAAGGTTAAAGCCTTAAATTTTTACTTTGTTTGGGATTTATTTTTAAACACATGATATAAAGTGAATAGATCTAGAGATTACATGTTTAGAGTCTATGGTTTCTATTCATAGGTTAGATTTATTAACCTATTGTTTCTAATGCTAAATATATAGAGGCATGGTTATTAAACTATAAAGGTCAATCAAATCATTTAAAAATGTTGAAGTGTAGACAGGATTTTAAGGGTCATGGGTGTATCATTAAGGAGTTAATGATACAAGATATTGGGTCAAATATCTTAGGCTTGAAATAGGTTCCCATGGAAAAATTTCAGGTTTAAGGGTATCATATTAGGACTTCAATGTATGGGTTTAAAATTGATGACTTAGTAGCATAAGTTCTATGGATTGATGGTTTAGGGACTAAATATCCTAACATTTGTATGGATTGAAATTTTAAATTGAACTATGTACAGTCCCAAAGTGTAGCTTTTACAATAGTAAGTCTCACATGTTAAAAATACTAAGCTTTACAAAGGGTCATAATATTTATTCATTTAGATTCATACTCTAATAGGTTCTAGGATCTCAAGGTTTACATCTATTAAATATTTCTTGGGAACTATTCTTCGTGAATCAATGGCCTAATGGATGAATGTCTCTACAATATAAGTTTCAAGGGTATAAGATCTAATGATTTGGAATTCCAAGGCATCTAAGGAAAATATCTATAATTAGTTTAAAGTCTATAGTTAGGCAAATTCTATAATTAGGTTATGCTGAGGTAAAAGTCTATCATTTGGTTATGTTAGGCAATATCTATAGTTTCATTACTATCCAAGGTTTAAAATTTTGAAATTTTTAGGTTGTAGGAGATTAGAATTGAAGTACTACTACCAGGATCTATGGTTTAGATTTTAAGGTTTTTGTCTACAATTCTAATATGTAGTGTTAATTTTTTATGATAAAATATATGTCCTAAGACTTGTGATTATGGATGATCATGGAATCTAATGATTTGGACTTATGCCCTAATTTTATAAGGATATAAATGCCTAGAATCTAATATTTAGTGTCTAGGTCCTAAGATTTAAGTCTAAGCTCCAAATTTCTAAGGTGCAAGGATACATGACCTCAAATCTAAGATCTTTCATCTAATATGATAAACTAAGGTTTAATACATATTTAAATCTAAGGTCCCTTAAACAATATCCTAGAGGATCTAAATAGGTGTAAACATCTATAAATATTTAAATATTTAAAAATTTTAAATATTTATGCTTATCTATAGGTTTAAGAATCTAAGATTAAAGGCTAAAAAGTTAGTTTGTTTAGGATTCCATTTTCTAAGATTCATGACCTAATTCATAAGGATGATTATATAGTTTCTAAAAATAGGTTTTTGAAGTTTGATGTCCAAAAGCTATGATATAAGTTAGATGTTTAATGGTCCAAGTCAATGACATGATATGAAATGTATAGATCTAGAGGTTGTATATTTAGAGTTATAGTTTATAGCCTAAGGTTTCTATTGATAGGCTAGATTTATGAATCTATGGTTTCCAATGTTAATCTCCTTGTTTGAAAATTTTGAAGTTTAGTAAGGGTTCTAGGGGTCATACATGTATGGGCAAGGAATTAATGACACAAGATGGGGTGAAATATCCTAGGTTTGAAATAGGTTCCCATACCCAAATTTTAGGTTTAAGGGTATTAATTTAGGACTACAATGTATGGGTTGAATTAAGGATTAAAGGTCTATGATCTAAGCACTAGCTTATAAGGTTTTAAACTCTAGAAGCATATGAGCCTAGTGATATATTTTCTTCATTGCTTTAGGTTTTAAGGATTTTAGTATTTACAATAAGGATTAAGACTTTAAAAATTGGATATTGTTAGATTTTATGGCATTTCATATCTAGGTTCTAGAATCTCAAGGTTATTTCATGTAAAATTACAAGGCTAAAGATGTCTTGGGAACTATGCTTTATAAATTAATGTCCTAATGGATGTACATATATATATTCTATGTTTTAAGGGTCTAAGATTCGATGCTTTGAAGGTCTAAGGCATTCAAGGGCAAAATATATAATTAGTTTATGGTAAGGACAAAATCTATACTTTAGTTATGTTAGGCAATGTAGATTGGTTATGGTTAGTAGAAATTCTAGAGTTAGGAAAATTCTATAAATAGGTTATGGTCAAGGAAAACACTATTGTTTAGTTATGTTAGGAGATATCTATAGTTTGGATAGTACCTAATATTAAAGGTTTTAGGTTGTAGGAGCTTATAATTTAAGGACTAATACTTGGATATATGGTTTAGATATCAAGGTTTTTTTCTAAAATTCTAATATGTAGCGTTAATATTTTATGATTAAAAATACAAGTCTCAAGACATGGGATTATGGATGATCATAGTATCTAATAATTAAGACTCATACCCTAAGGTTATTAGGATTTAAATATCTTAGAGTTCTAGAATCTAATATTTAGTGTCTAGGTCTTAAGGTTTAAGTCTAAGCTCCTAATTTCGAAATATAAGGTTTAAGTCTAAGTTGAGATATTTAGTTTAATATTATAAAGCAAGGGCGGTTATATCTTTAAATATAAGGTCCATTAAACAAGGATTAAGGTGTTTTTCATCTAAGGTTTAAATTTTTACAATCTAATACTTTCATAATGTAAAACATTATCTAGAGTGAGCATTATGGTTTAATTTTAACTACCATAATAAAATTTTAAGATTTAGAGATCAAGGTTCTAAGGTGTTCAACAAGAAAATAAGGAAATGTAATTTTAAATACTAAAGAATATAAACATTTACAATTTAAAGGCTTAGGGTTTAGAGTTTGATGTCCTAAAGTTTTAAGTATTTAAATTTTATTACCTATTATACATGATTAAGGGAGATAAAAGGATATAATCTAAAAGTTTAGGATTTCATGTTTCAAGTTATAAGGGTTCTACTTGTTTGAGTTCAATACAAGGTTTTAAGCTCATGGGTTTATGGGTTTGGGGGTTCAAGGTCAAAAGGATTTAATTATTCCTATATTTTAGGGTTTTTATTTGATATCAAAAGTTCTAAGGATTCATGAGCATTTAATATTTAATAATTTATAACAACTTAATGTTTTACATATTTGAGTAGTCCATGGTTATTTGGTTCATAAAAATATTAAAATATTAGGTGTAAGGATCTTATATTAAAGGCTAAAATATTTATATTTTTTAGGATTATATTTTCGAGGATATATGACCTAATGCATAAATATGAGTATGTAGTTTATAAAATGTCATGGGTATATGGTCATGGAATTAATGTTACAATATATGGTGTCAAATATCCTAGGCTTGAAATAGGTTACCATGCCAAAAGTTTAGGATTTTAATTTATGGGTTTAATTATAGGATAAAGGTGTGTGATTCAAGCACTAGTTTTAAAAGGTTTTAAAATCTATAAGCATTCAAGCATGATGATCTTAAGGATAAATTAGGTGACCTAGAAGCATATAAGAATGGTGATATTTAGGATAAATTAGGTGATATAGAAGCATACAAGCATGGTGACCTATAGCTAGGAAAATATTATAATAAGGTTATGATCAGGTAAAAGTATACCATAGAATTTAAGGACTACTTATAGGATCTATGGTTTAGATTTCAAGGTTTTTATCTATAATTCTAATATGTATTATTAATATTTTATGATAGAATGACCATAGGATATAATTATTTATACTCATGCCATAATTTTATAATGACATAATCATCTAGAGTTCTAGAATCTAAGATTTAGTATCTAGAACCTAAGATTTAAGTCTAAGCTTCCAATTTCTAAATTCCTAAGGTGTAAGGATACATGATCTCAAGTTTAAGATATTTCATCTAAGATTATAAACCAAGGTTCAACACATATTTAAATATAGGATCCAATAAAGAATAAATAAAGGATCTAAATAGATATAAAAAGGTTTAAACATCTTTAAAATTTTAATTTTTTTTTTAAATTTATGTTTATCTATAAGGTTTAAGAATCTAAGATTAAAGGATAAAAAGTTTACTTTGTTTATGATTCCACTTTCTAGGATTCATGACCTAATGTGTAAGGATGATTATGTATATTTTAAATATAAATTTTGGAAGTTTGATGTCCCAAATCTATGATATAAGTTAGATGTTTCATGGTCCAAGTTAATGACATGAGTGTATAGATCTAGAGATTGCATATTTAGAGTTATGGTTGTTTCCTAAGGTTTCTATTTATAGGTTAGGTTTACAAATCTACGGTTTCTAATGTTAAAATCTAGAGGTCTAGTTACAAAACTATATAGGTCAATATTTTCATTCAAAATTTTTAACATTTAGTAAGGGTTCTAGGGGTCATGGGTGTATGGTCAAGGAATGAATGATAAAATATAGGGTTGAATACCAGGTTAAGGGTATAAAATTAGATTTCAATGTATGGCTTTAATTAAGGGGTAAAGTTCTATGATCTAGGCACTAGTTTATAAGGTTATAATGTCTAGAAGCATACAAGCTTAGTGAAATTTGTTCACATTTTGTTGCTTTAGGGTCTAAGGATTTTATCACTTAATATAAGAACTAAGATTTTAAATATTGGATATTGTTAGATTTTATGACATGTTAGGATTTTTAAATATTGGTTTATGTTTTAGATTGATCACTTAATAGCTTAAATTCTATAGCTTTGATGCTTTAGGTCCTATGGATCCTAACATTTAAATTTTTAAGATTTTAATTGAACCTTGTAGGGTCCTAGAGTGTAGTTTTCACAATAAATAATTTTACAAGCTAAAAATCCTAAGCTTTACAAAGGGTAAAAAACATTTTATATAGGTTCATAATCTAAAATTTTGTGGCCTTTAATATCTAGGTTTTAGGATCTTGAGGTTTACATCTTTCAAATATTTCATGTAAAGTCACAAGGCATTAGATGTCTTGGGAACTAGGTTCCATAAATTAATGTCCCAATGGACGAAGGTCTCTACAATCTAATTTTTAAGGGTCTAAGATCTAAATATTTGGAGGTCCAAGGTATCTAAAGGTAATGTCTATAATTTATTTATTGGTAAGGCAAAGTCTATACCTTGGTTGTGTTAGGCAATGTAGCTTGGTTATGGTTAATAGAAATTATAAAGTTTGGCAAAGTCTATAATTAGGTTAGGATCAAGGAAAAATCTATTTTTTGGTTATGGTAGGTGATATCTATATATTTGTTAGTACCCAAGGTTTTAGGTTGTAGGAGATTAGAATTTAAGGACTACTAGTAGGATCTATGGTTTAGTTTTCAATATTTTTATCTATGAGTCTAATATAGTGTTAATATTTTATGATAAAATATACAAGTCCTAAGATTTGGGATTATTGATAATCATAAGATACAATTATTTAGACTCATGCCCTAAGATTCTAAGGATTTAAATATCTAGAGTTCTAGAATCTAAGATTTAGTATACAACTCATACAATTTAAGTCTTAACTACCAATTTTTAAATATCTAGGGTGCAAGGATACATGATCTTAAGATTCGGATCTTTAAGTCCAAGATTGTAAACCAAGCATAAATATATATTTTAATCCAAGGTCCATTAAACAACGATTAAGGCGTTTTGTATCTAAGCTTTGAAGGTTTACAATATAAAACATTGTATAGAGCGAGCATTATGGTTTAATTTTTAACTATTATAATTTTATTCTAAGATCTAGGATCAAGGTTCTAAGGTATCCTACATATTTAGAGTTATGGTTTATAGCCTAATGTTTTCAATCATAGATTAGATTTACGAATCTACGGTTTCTAATGCTAAATATTTAGAGGCCTAGTTATTAAACTATAAAGGTCAATTTCCTTGTTTAAAAATTTTAAAGTTTAGTAAGGGTTCAAGAGGTCATGGTTGTATGGTCAAGGACTTAATGATACAAGATATTGAATCAAACATCCTAGGTTTGAAGTAGGTTCTCATGCTCAAAATATAGGTTTAAGGATATCATATTAGGATCTAAATGTATGGGTTTATTTAAGGGGAAAAGGTGTATGATCCAAACACTAATTTATAAGGTTTTAAAATCTAGAAGTATACATGCATGATGATTTTTAGGATATATTAGGGTTTTCAATTATTGATTTGTATTTTAGATTGATGGCTTAGTAGCTTAAGTTCTATGGATTTGGTGCTTTGGAGTCTAAAAATCCTAATGTTTACAAGGTTTGAGATTTTAAAGTGATAAAAATCCTAAGCTTTACAAAGGGTCATAAAATTTATTCATTTAGATTCATAATCTAAAGTTATGTGGCCTTTAATATCTAAGTTCTAGGATCTCAATGTTTACATCTTTCAAATATTTTATTTAAAATTACAAGGATTAATATGTCTTGGGAACTATGCTCTATAAATCAATGACCTAATGGATGAACTTCTCAACAATCTAAGTTTCAAGAGTCTAAGGTCTAATGCTTTGGATATCCAAGGCATCCAAGAGAAAAGTCTACAATTAGGTTATGGTTAGGGAAAAGCTTATAGTTTGGTTAGTAAAACGTTTATAGCTAGGCAATGACTATAATTAGGTATGGTCAAGCAAAAGTCAATCATTTGGTTATGTTAGGCAATATCTATGGTTTGGTTGCTACACAAGGTTTAAGATTTTAAAGGTTTTAGGTTGTAAAAACTTAGAATTTAAGAACTATTACTAGGATCTATGGTTTAGATTTTAAGGTTTTTGTTTACAATTCTAAATGTAGTGTTAATCTTTAATGACAAAATATACAAGTTCTAATACTTAGTACTATGCATGACCATAAGATCTAATTATTTAAATATCATACCCTAAGGTTCTAAGGACATAAATATCTAGAGTTTTAGAGTTCTAAGGACATAAATATCTAGAGTTTTAGAATCTAAGATTTAGTGTCAAGATATTAAAATTTAAGTCTAAGCTCCTACTTTATAACTTTCTAAATTTCTAAGGTGCAAGGATACATGATCTCGAGTTGAAGATCTTTCATCTATGATTATAAATCAAGGTCCAATAAAGAATACCCTAAAGGATATAAATAGGTTTAAAAATGTTTAAATATATTTAAATCTTTAAAAATGTTTAAATATATTTAAATCTTTAAAAATGTTTAAACATATTTAAATCTTTAAAAGGTTAATATATTTATGTTTATCTATAAGGTTTAAGGATCTAAGATTAAAGGTTGAAAAATTAACTTTGTTTAGGATTTTATTTTCTAGGATTCATGACCTAATGTAGTTTTTAAATATAAATTTTGGAAGTTTGATGTAATATAAGTTAGATGTTTCATGGTCCAAGTTAATGACATGATATAAAGTGTATAGATCTAGAGATTGCATATTTAGAATTATGGTTTATTACTAAATTTAGTTTTCATTTATAAGTTGAATTTATTAATTAAACAAGAGATATACTAGTCACTATATGTATCTTTAATTCAAGAATTAAATGGAAGGAAGATATGTTACATACTCTTTATAACTTAAAATCGATGCTTAAAAGGAAGGTAACCTAGTTCCTAGGTTGCTTGTATAAAGTGTTGGTAGTGGGGTGTCCCTCATTAGACCACTTTAATAACCTTGTGTATGCACAGTCGACCGTCCAACTTGGGACGTACTAGGAGGGCTTCTTAGGGAATTTCTTCCCTCCACCTATTACTAGCGCAACAACGTCCTAGTTCCTGGCTACAACAACGACGTCCTAGTTTCTGACTACAACAACGGTCCTTGTGTCAAAATTTCAAGTTAGGAGACATATTCCCACATAAGTCTCCCAAAATGTTCCACTACCAACAATCTATCCAAGACTTGGACAATAAATTTATAAAATTAGAGTACATTCATAAGACATTTGCAATAAACAACAACAAAAAGTAAATAAATTTAAAAATCTTAAGAAATAAATGATATAGCATTCTTAATCTTTATTCCCAATTTGCATAATGAAAAATAATACTAAATAACTTTATATTGAACTTTGATATGGAAACATCCTGATCAAATCATAATTATTATTATTGAGTTTTCAAATAAGAAAATGGTTTTAATAATCAAGTTATTTTTATTTATTTATAATCATATAAACAAAAAAAAACATCAATCACACAAGAAACATCACCCTTAAGGAGATCCATGTTCCTCTCCTCGAGGGGTTTTGGGAAGGGCTTTTGCCCCTCCAATAAATTTTTTTATTAATAATAATTACTAAACAATACAATATTTTGCGCCTTCATAAAATAAACAAAAACCATGATAATTTTGAATAGAAAGAAAGTGCAATATAAACATCTTTTCGATTCTTCATAATAAACTTTACACCTGCACAATACCAAATTGTTAATATAATTTTCTAAAATAATTATAAATAATAAAAAGTACATAATCATCAAATATATTTGTATAATTATTTAAAATAAATAAATTAGTAATTAAAACATAAAAATAAAATTAAATGAAAAACTATGCTCATATAAACAATAAAATAATATCCTAATTCTAGGCTCAGATCTGATCTACTATTGGCATACTATTCTATTTTGCAGCCTGCGGTGTATGAGTTGTACTGATTCGATTTGATTAAATGGTACTGGACTCCATTTTCTAAAACACCGCCCAATCCAAAGCTAAAATAAGGAGGTTTGAATTTTTGTGTGGTCTATTCAAACGGTTGGAAATATAAAAGTCCTGGTGGACTGGAATTATTATAATACTTGCCATCTCTGAGGGTTTTCGTGGAAAACTGGCATAACTTTCCATCCTGCCGGTATGTTATACTCTGCCACTACCATGGCAGCACTCAAACTCCATATAAATTGTGTGTCAGGAGTAAAGGAAATTATAGTACAGACAAACTGAGAACATTTAACCATGGGAGGAATTAGGAGTTTGAAAATAGATAGAGCTAAGAAACGCATTTGACGTTATGGTATATCAATTGATGGTAGCATGGAGTAATCATAATGCTTGGATTTTTGTATCTTTAGATGATAATTACAAATTGATATTTTTTTGTTACAAATATATTATGTGCTCTAAAAATTTTCATGGTTGTTGTAGAGGAAATTCTCATCATAAGGAGTGTTCGCTCATTTCAGAAACATACAATCCAACGGCTGGCTCAGGCATTATATACCTAATCATAAGAGGAATCCTCTATGAGTCAAAGCCAAAAGTCTCACTTCTGTGTACCCGACAAGACGGTTTGCTCTACCCACAATCACCTCGTTCCATAACAATAGTGGTCATGTTAGACTTGATATAATTATTCAAGGAACACCATCCATTGGTCTTGCAGTAAAGTAGGAAAAGTGAGTTTGGTCAAATGCAAAAATGGATCCAAAAGAATCCTGAGTCTATTATGACAGGAATTATTTTGATTTAGCATCATAGACAACAAATCAAACAACATTGTTTACTACATTGGAATACATTAGGCTCCTTATGTTATGGCTTTGTGATACATGGGTATGGGTCTTTATGATGTATTCTAATGAAACCAGGCATACATCACCTGAGGGTGAAATTGATTTCATGGCTAGAGCTAAAATACATAATGTGGGCTGAAATCAATGCACATTTTTAGTACAAGAAAAAACACGCTACAAAAGTAAAACCCAAAGACAATTAAAAAAGAAACCAAACAAATAGGGTAACAATATCACTTGAGGGTGAAATTGATTTCATAGCTAGAGCTAAAATACATAATGTGGGCTGAAATAAATGCCTGTTTTTAGTACAAGAAAAGGAGGCAACACTCTCCAAAAGTAAAACCCAAAGACTCAATTAAAAAATAAACCAAACAAATAGAGTAACAATGACTGACCTACTTCCTCTGCATTCCTTGAAGCCAAGGGGCCTAGGGCAAATGGATGTCTCTGAGCAACAAAGGGAGAAGTTGTGGGAACCAATGGAGAAGTGCCTCTGTTGGGTGTTGTGGCATCTAGGATTGCAGCCATTGTTATTCCTTGAGCCCAAGAAAAAAATCCAGCTGTCAAGAAATGGAACTGGTTCCCTTGGCACACTTCTTACTCTCGTTCCACTTCTTACTCTCGTATATCTTGCAATGCAACAATATCTCCTTTTCAGCAAGTAAGTCTCCCTATAAATGCGGCATCAAGGGAAATCCATTATGGAAATCCAAATGGGTAATGGTCCAAACTGAAGGGAATGGGATTTTTTGCAGATGAATGGATTCTTTTTTACCATGGGATCTTTGATACCAGTAACATTAGGCCTTTAAGAAGGGAACCAGTTCCATTTCTTGACAACTGGGTTTTTTTCTTCTTGGGTTCAATGAATAATTTGCCCAAGGCCCCTTGGCTTCAAAGAAAGCAGAGGAAGCAAGTCAGTCATTGTTACTCTATTGGTTTGGTTTCTTTGTTAATTGAGTCTTTGGGTTTTACTTTTTGGAGACTGTTGCCTCCTTTTCTTGTCCTAAAAACGTTCATTGATTTCAGCCCACATTATGTATTTTAGCTCTAGCCATGAAATCAATTTCACGCTTAGGTGATGGAGGTGATGAGATGCTTGGTTTCATTAGAATACATCATAAAGACCCATACCCATGTATTACAAAGCCAGAACGTAAGGAGCCTCGTGTATTCCAATGTAGTAAACCGTGTTGTTTGATTTGCTGCCTATGATGCTAAATAAAAACAATTCCTGTCAAAATAGAATCAGGCTTCTTTTGGATCCATTTTTTCATTTGACCAAACTCAATTTTCCTACTCTACTGCAAGACCAATGGATGACGTTCCCTAGATAATTATATCAAGTCTAACATGACCACTATTGTTATGGAAAGAAGTGATTGTGCGTAGGGCAAACCCTCTTGGCGGGTACACAACTGAATTTTGGTTGTGTACCTATTATGAACCTGCAACTTGAAATATGAATTGAATGCATAAAAGAATCGATGTTTGAATAGAATTATAGTTTGTATTGAAAGGCAGAAACCCACAAATATAATAAATTAATTTTCTTGGATGATCTTTGGAGCATCCTCCTTGTCCTATTTACATCTATCTAAAAGGTGTGAATGGTGAAGGGATATGTCCCTTTATAATATAATATAATATATAATATGATTAAGAGTTACGTTAGGAGGGTCCTAACATGCCACCCTCCTTTGAAAAAGCTTTGTCCTCAAAGCTGGAATTGCAAAAATTGTTTTTGAATTTGGTGGAGTGTCTCCCACATAGCATCCTCTGGAGGTAGACATTTCCATTGAATCAATACCTCGGTGATGGTGCGGTTACGGAGGTGGCGCATACGTTAGTCTAGGATAGCTTCTGGTTCAACCACAAGAGCTCCATTATCTAAAAATTTTGGAAGTTGAGTTTGTGTAACGATGTTAGTGCCTATTACGACTTTAAGACAAGAAACATGAAATACCGGATGGATTTTGGAAGATTCTGGTAATTTAAGTTTATATGCAACAGGTCCAATATGCTGTAGAATTTTATAAGGGCCATAAAATTTTGGTGCTAATTTTTGCGACCCTTTTATTTTCAATGAAGTTTGATGATATGGTTGGAGGCGAAGAAATACCATATCCCCTTCTTGAAAAACCCTTTCAGTCCGATGTTGGTCCGCTTGTTGCTTCATGCGGTGTTGAGCGATATGTAGATTGTCCTTCAAAGCGCGAATGATATTATCTCGAGTGACCAGCTCCATCTCTACAACTGGTACTTTTGTACTTCCTGGAAGATAAGAGGTTAGATATGGGGGTGATCGGCCATATAATGCTTCGAAAGGGGTCATTTTATGGTTGTGTGACATGTGGTATTATACCACCATTCAGCTAGTGGAATCCATTTAACCCAGTGAATGGGTTTGGTGGAAATAAAGCATCGGAGATAGGTTTCTAAGCACTTATTGACAATTTCAGTTTGACCATCCGTATATGGGTGGTAAGCAGAGCTCATCCGAAGTTGCGTACCTTGGAGTTTAAATAATTCCTTCAAAAAATTACTAGTGAAAGTGGGATCACGATCACTAACGATAGTAGAAGGCATGCCATGTAATTTAAAAATATTGTCAAGGAAGATTTGACCAATAGTACTATCGGTATAGGGGTGAGCTACTGGAAAAAAATGGGTGTATTTAGATAAACGATCTACCACCACTAGGATCATCGTTTTTCCTGCGGATTTTGGAAGACCTTCAATGAAATCCATTGAAATATCCTCCCATGTCCTGGTTGGTATGGGTAGAGGTTGAAGAAGGCCCAGTGTTGCCATTGTTTCACCTTTATTTCTTTGGCATGTTTCACATTCATTGACGAACTTCTTGATATCATTTTTCATCCCTCACCAATAAAATGATTTAGTCACTCTTTTGTAGGTTTTTAGGAATCTAAAGTGGCCTGCAGTAGGTGTAGCATGTAGCTCATGTAGAAGCTTTGGATGATAAATCGATGTAGATGAGAGGACCAGACGTTCTTTGTAACGGAGCATGTTACCTTGCCAAGAGTAGTGGGGTTTACTCATGGGATTTTGTTGTAGCTATTGAATTATGGTGTGTATAGTAGGGTCTGCATACCATTCATCCTTGAATTGTTTGATCCATGTAGGTATGGGGTAGGAAAAAGCATGTAATTGTGAAGTTTCTTCGAACTTTATGGAAAGTGCATCCGCAACCATGCACTTTGGGTATATCGCTTTCCTTAACTCAAATGTGAAACATGATCGTAAATGGGTAATAGTTTAGAAAAATATCGCTTTCCTTAACTGTTTCACCTTTATGGAAAGTGGGTAATAGTTTTGTTACCCACTTTTACTGTTCTGGAGTGGTTATTCGTTGTTCAAGAAGGTATTTTAGGCTATGGTGGTCGGTGCGGATAATGAAATGTTTTCCAATAAGGTATGGTCTCCAATGTTGGATAGCATGGACCATAGCTAACATTTATTTTTCATAAGTGGAACGTGCTAAATTCTTTTTGAAAATGCTTTACTAGTAAAGGCTAAGGGCTTCTCATTTTGCATGAGCACCCCTCCCATTCCCAATTCGGAAGCGTCGTTTTCAATAATGAATAGTTGGGAAAAATCTGGCATAGCTAGGATGGGGGTGGTACACATGGCATTTTTTAAAGTCATGAAAGCTTCATTCACTTTTGGAGACCATATGAAGGCATTCTTTTTAAGTAGGGCTATTAAGGGTGTTGTTATTTTCCCATAATATTTAACAAATTTGCGATAATAGCCCATTAATACTAAGAACCCACGCAACCCTTTTAGATTTTTGAGAATTTGCCAATTTTCCACATCTTCAAGTTTTCAGGGGTCTACTTTAACTCCTTCCTTGGAGACAATATGTCCAAGATATTCAATTTCCTGCTTCCCAAAGGAACACTTTGATCGTTTTGCATATAATTGATTTTCTTCCAATATTTTGAGTGCTTGTGCTATATGTGTTAAGTGCTCTTCCCATGTCTTGCTGTAAATCAAAATATCGTCAAAGAAAACTAAAATAATTTTTTGAAGGAAGGGAGAATATACCTTATTCATAAGAATTTGAAATGTGGATGGAGCGTTGGTGAGGCCAAAAGGCATCACCAAGAATTCATAACGTCCCTCGTGGGTGCGAAAAACAGTTTTGGGTATATCGCTTTCCTTAACTCGAATTTGGTGGTAACCTGATCATAAATAGAGTTTAGAAAAATATGCGGCTCCATTTAGTTCATCGAGTAGTTCATCAATGATTGGAATAGGAAATTTGTCTTTAATCGTTATTTTGTTGAGAGCACAAAAATCCACGCATAGACACCATGATCCATCCATTTTTCTTACTAGTATGACTGGCGAAGAGTAGGGACTTCTACTAGGTTGAATGACCCTTGCCCTTAGTAGGTCTTGTACTAATTTTTCTATTTTCATCTTTTGTAAGTATGGATATCGGTAAGGTCTAATATTTGGAGGTTGGTGTCCCGAAAGTAATTGAATAGCATGATCATGGCTTCGTTGTGGAGGTAATCCCTCTGGTTCTTTGAATATTTTATCATGTTTCTCTAGGAGTTCTATTAATTCGGGTGCCTCTGGTTGTTCTTCGGTGGTGTTTTGTAAGGAATATAGTTGGGCAACCATGCCTCTTCCTCCTTTTTGAAGAATATTTTCCATTCTATGGGAACTTACGATTTGTGTGGGACCTATTTTTAAACCTTGAATTGTGTATGTTTGGTTGTTTTGTATAAATTGCATCCATAACTCTTCAAAGTCCCATTGAATTTTGTTGAGCGTTCGTAGCCATTGCAATACTAAAACAATATCACATCCTCCTAATGGTAGTACATACATATTTGCTTTCATGTTATATTCCCCCATCGTGAGTTTGATATTCCTACATTTGCCTTTACATGTAATTTTTTCTCCATTGCCAATCATGACTTCGAAGTTATTGCAGGGATATATAAAGCAATTAGCTTGTTTGGCCAAACTGGGGTCTATAAAACTGTGAGTGCTACCAGAGTCTAAGAGCACAATAGGGTTTTGTTTCTTAAAATACCCTTTTACCTTCATTGTTTGTGGAATTGAGTATCCTCGCTAATGCGTTAAAGGATATTTTTGTTTTATCTTCTTGGTTTTCTTTTGCAACCTCAGTTATTACTTCCACTTCTATGTCATCCTCCTCTTTGTGAGTGCAATCAACTGTGTCCAAAATATATAATTTCGGTGAGATGCATTTGTGGTTGGGGGTAAAATTTTCATCGCAGTGGAAACATAGGCCTTTTTCTCGTCTTTATTTCAGCTCTTCTTGGCTAATTTGTTTAATTGGCATGACCTTATTCAATTTTTTACTGGTGTAGGTATTTGGTGTTTTTCCTGAAAAAACTCTTCCTATTCACCTTTGGTTATTGTTCTTCTCTTCTATCATTTGTGCTAATGCCACTGCATGCATCATATCGATAGGATTTTGTATTTTTACCTCCATTCTAATGTCTTATTTTAGGCCACTAATGAAACAACTTTGGAAGAATGATGCATCTAGTCCTGTTGTAAGGTTTGCCAATTTCTCAAATTGTGCTTGGTATTCCCTTACGGTGGAGGTTTGCCATAGTTTAGTGAGGGTTCCTATGAAGTCTTCAAATTTAGTGGGGCAAAATCGCAATATTAAGTTTTTTGTGAATTCGATCCATGTGGACGGACCTTTTGTTTTCTCATACCATTGATACCACTGGGTAGCAATTTGTTCCAAGTGAAATGATGCAATACGGACTTTCTGAATCTTCGAAATTTGATATAAGGTAAAATATTGGTCTGCCCTATATATCCAATTTGTGGGGTCACCTCCATCAAATTTTGGAAAATCTAGTTTTGTGGTACGGGGAAGGATTGATGTATGTGGTCCCCCTATTAATGTTTGTTGTGGTGGTGTAGTGTTATGTTGTCCATTTTTCATGAGCAACAAATTTTGATGTACTAAGTCCATGGAATGGGTTATAGCATCCATTTTAGTGGATATATCTATATTCGAGTTGGTGATGTTTATGGTTAGGTCTGCTATTTTGGTAGCGATTTTATCTTCTAAATTGTACTTCCAAAACGCCATTCCTTGCATCATGTCTCTCATTTCCTTGGAAAACTGCGAGAGTTCTTTCATAATTTCTTTTGAAACCTCCTTCGCAATCTCCTTCATTGTGTCTTGAGATCGTCTTCCCTCGGCCATTTAGGGTGTGGTTGGTTTATAAGTGAGTTGAATATGCAGAAATTAGTTTTATAAAAAAAAATTGTCTGTCTTCGCCACGTTTAATTTTGTGTACTTGCTGCTCTTTGTTCACACCAAATGATATTTTCCTTGCCTGTACTCGTTGTTGGGGTTTTCTAACTCTGGTAATGCATGATGTTGTCCAAAAAATTCTATATGCTACCTTTGTTGGCGATCGTGGCCTATCGTGTAACGATTATGTCGTAATGGTTAGAATGTGTGCTCGAAAAGAAAATGTTGTCGAGTAATGGCCTCGTCGATAACTAGAGCGGGGTGGGGAAAACATTTCAGGTCTTTTTAGCTCTGACCCAATTGTTATGAACCTGCAACTTGAAATATGAATTGAATGCAGAAAAGAATCGTTGTTTTAATAGAATCACAGTTTGTATTGAAAGGCAGAAACCCACAAATATAATAAATTAATGTTCTTGGATGATCTTTGGAGCATCCTCCTTGTCCTATTTACATCTATCTAAAAGGTGTGAATGGTGAAGGGATGTGTCCCTTTATAATACAATATAATATATAATATGATTAAGAGTTACGTTAGGAGGATCCTAACAGTACCCGACAAGATTAGGTATATAATGCCTGAGTTGTGGGATTGTATGCTTTTGAAAACAGTGGACACTCATGTAGGATGAGAATTTCCTTCTTCAACAACCATGAAAATTTTTAGAGTACACAATATATTTGTAACAGAAAATATCAATTTGTAATCATCATTCAAAAGTAATTATCATTCAAAGATACTCCATACTACATTATATTTGTAACAGAAAATATCAATTTGTAATTATCATCCAAAGATACAGAAATCTAGTATCAATTTGTAATTATCATCCAAAGATACAGAAATCTAGACATTCTGATTAATCCATACTATAATATATTTGTAACAGAAAATATCAATTTGTAATTATCATCCAAAGATACATAAATTCAGGCATTATGATTACTCTATACTACCATCAATTGATATACCATACCGTCAAGTCAAATGCGTGTCTTAGCTCTGTCTATTTTCAAATTCCTAATTCCTCTCATGGTTAAATATTCTAGTTTGCCTGTACTATAATTTCCTTTACTCCCTGCCACAATATATATGGAGTTTGAAATACTGCCATGGCAGTGGCAGAGTATGACATACCGGCAGGCTGGAAAGTTGTGCAGTTTTTCGCAGTCGTGCACTTGGGCGCTGCTGTCTACGACAACCGTCAGAGATGGCAGGTATTATAATAATTCCAGTCCACCAGGATTTTTATATAGCCAACACTTTGAATAGGCCACACAAAAATCCAAACCTCCTCCTTATTTTAGCTATAAATTGGCGGTGTTTCAGCAGATGGAGTCCAGATTTGTTCTAAACTACAGATGTAGGTGCCATTTAATCAAATCGAATCTGCTATTGATTTTAATTCTATTATGAGTTTGAGTTTGAGAATATGCAGCTGGAAATTGGTATGTAGAAGCAGACCGTGCAATTGCTTTTCCTTTCGTGGAGTTTGAGAAGGGGGCTTCGGGCTTCCAGTGAGAGTAACGTGGAGGCTGCTGCAAAATAGAATAGTACGCCGACAATAGATCAGATCACATCTGAGCGTACAAACTTAGAATTAGGATTTTATTTTATTGTTTTTTATAGGCATAGTTTTTTATTTAATTTTATGGTTTAATTAATAATTAATTTAATTTGAGATCCAAGGTTTAAACTGTAGGGTGAGTGAGTGTATGGAGGGTGGGTGCATTGGCTGTGTATTAAACATAGCTCTTGGGATGTGTGTTGGCTGTGTATTAAATTCCTTATAAGCATAGCTCTCTGTTTTATAAGGAGGTTATGGTTGGGAGAAAAGTATTAAATTATAACGGGATTATGGTTGAGAGGAGATTGCTTAGCCTTGTGTTTTGGTGGTAGAAGTTTCTTAACCTTATGACATATTCCCATTTTGAATTTTGGTTCTGCTTTAATACATTTTTTTCTACTAACCACCGAATAAAAAAATTTATTATTTTAAATAATTACAAAAATATATTTTAATTATATATTTTTTATTATTTATATTTATTTAAAAAAATTATATTAACAATGTTTTGGTATTCTACAAGTGTAAAGTTTACGAAGAAGAACCCAAAAGATGCTTATATACATTGTCAACTTTAATTTTTTCTTTCTGTTCAACATTATGATGTAGATTCTAATGGTCTTTGTAGATTTTATGGAGGTGCAAAATATTGTCCTTGTATTAAAGTATTGTTTAAAATTATTATTAATAAAAAATATTAGAGATAAAAGCCCTTCCTAAAACCTTTTAAGGAGAGGATCATGGATCCACTTTAAGGATGATGTTTCTTGTGTAATTGATGTTTTTTTTTATATGATTAAAAAAATTGATTATTAGAACCATTTTCTTATTTGAAAACTTAATAATAATAATAATGGTTTGGTCATATGATGTTTTCATATTAAAGTTTAATATAAAGTTATTTAATATTATTTTTCATTATGTAAATTGTGATTATATCATTTGTTTCTTAAATATTTTTATAATAATTTTGATATTTGCAAATATCTTTTGAAAGTATTTTAATTTTATTAATTTATTGTCCAAGTCTTGGATAGATTGTTGGTAATGGAACATTTTGGAAGACTTATGTGGGAGTAAGTCTCTTAACTTATAATCTTGACACAAGGGCCTTGGTTGTAGCCAGGAATTTAACTTTTCAACCTTTAATATTAGATCCTTAAACCATATAAAAAAACATAAATAGTTTAACATTTTTAAGATTTAAAGATGTTTAAATATTTTTAAACCTATCTAGATCCTTTAGGGTATTCTTTATTAGACCTTGGTTTATAGTCATAGATGAAAGATCTTAAACTTGAGATCATGTATCCTTGCACCTTAGAAATTTAGAAATTAGGAGCTTAGACTTAAATTTTAATATCTAGACACTATATCTTAGATTATAAAACTCTAGATATTGTCCTTAGAACCTTAGGGTATGATGCCTAAATAATTAGATCTTATGGTCATCCATAATACCAAGTATTAGAACTTGTATCTTCTATCATAAAATATTAACACTACATATTAGAATTGTAAACAAAAACCTTGAAATCTAAACCATAGATCCTAATAGTAGTCCTTAAGTTCTAAGTTTCTACAACATAAAACCTTTAAATTCTTAAACCTTGGAACAACCAAACCATATATATTGCCTAACATAACCAAATGATGGACTATGACCTAACCTTAACCTAATTATATGCTTTACCTAGCTATAAAATTTTTACTAACTATAATCAAGCTAAATTGCTTAACATAAGCAAATTATAAGATTTTTCCTAACTATAACCTAATTATAGACTTTGCTCTTGGATGCCTTGGATCTCTAAAGCATTAGACCTTAGACTCTTGAAACTTAGATTGTTGAGAACTTCATCCATTAGGTCATTGATTTATGAAGCATAGTTCCCAAGATATCTTAAGCCTTGTAATATATTTGAAAAAATGTAAACCTTGAGATCCTAGAACTAAAATATTAAAGGCCACACAATTTTATATTATGAATCTAAATGAATAAATTTTATGACCCTTTGTAAAGCTTAGGATTTTTATCACTTTAAAATCTCAAACCTTGTAAACATTAGGATCCTTAGGCCCCAAAGCACCAAATCCATAGATCTTAAGCTACTAAGTCATGAATCTAAAATACAAACCAAGAATTGAAAACCCTAATATATCCTAAAGATCATCATGCATGTATGCTTCTATATTTTAAAACCTTATAACAATAGTGTTTGGATCATACACCTTTTTCCCTTAAATAAACCCATACATTTAAATCCTAATATGATACCCTTAAACCTAAAATTTGGGTATGAGAACCTATTTCAAACCTAGGATGTTTGATCCCATATCTTATATCATTAATTCCTTGACCATACAACCATGACCCCTTGAACCCTTACTAAACTTTAAAAATTTTAAACAAGGAAATTGATCGTTGGCCTCTAAATATTTAGCATTAGAAACCATATATTCATAAATCTAATCTATGCTCAGAAACCTTAGGATATAAACCATAACTCTATATATGTCTGATATCTTAAAACCTTGATCCCTATACCTTAAAATAAAATTATAATAGTTAAAAATTAAACCATAATGCTCGCTCTATACAATGTTTTATATTAGTAAGGTTTTACATTGTAAACCTTCAAACCTTAGATAAAAAACACCTTAATTATTGTTTAATGGACCTTAGATTTAAATATATATTAATGTTTGGTTTACAACCTTGGACTAAATATCTCAATCTTAAGATCATGTATCCTTGCACCTTAGAAATTTATACATTGATAGTTAAAACTTAAACTGTAGGAGTTGTATACTATATCTTAGATTCTAGAAATCTAGATATTTAAGTCCTTAAAATATTAGGGCATGAGTCTAAATCAGTGTATCCTATGATCATCCATAATCCCAAGTCTTACAAGTTGTATATTTGATCATAAAATATTAACACTATATATTATAATCATAGACAAAAATCTTGAAAACTACACCATAGATCCTACTAGTAGTCTTTAAATTCTAAGCTCCTACAACCTAAAACCTTGGGTATTAACAAAGCTATAGATATCGCCTAACATAACCAAATCATATATTTTTCCTTGACCATAACCTAATTATAGATTTTTCCTAACTTTATAATTTCTATTAACCATAAACAAGTTATGTTGCCTACCATAACCAAGGTATAGACTTTGCCTTAACAATAAATAAATTATAGGCATTGCCCTTAGATTCCTTGGACCTTCAAAGCTTTAGATCTTAGATCCTTAAAACTTAAATTGTAGAGACCTTCATCCATTGGGACACTAATTTATGGAGCATAGTTCCCAAGACATCTAAAGCCTTGTAATTTTCCATAAAATATTTGAAAGATGTAAACCTTGAGATCTTAGAACCTAGACATTAAAGGCCATAAAATTTCAGATTATGAATCTAAATGAAATGATTTTTACCCTTTGTAAAGCTTAGGATTTTTAGCATGTAAGATTATTTATTGTAAAAACTACACTCTCGGACGCTAGAAGGTTCAATTAAAATCTCAAAAATTATCAATGTTAGGATCCATAGGTCCTAAAGCATCAAAGCCATAGAGCATAAGCTATTAAGTCATCAATCTAAAACACAAACCAATATTTAAAAATCCTAACATGTCCTAAAATCTAACAATGTCCAATATTTAAAATCTTAATTCTTATATTAAGTGATAGAATCCTTAGATCCTAAAGCAACAAAAATTGAACAAAGTTCACTAAGCTTGTATGCTTCATTAAAACCTTATAAACTAGTGCTTCGATTATAGAACTTTATCCCTTAATTAAACCCATACATTGAAATCTAATCTAATACCCTTAACCTAGGGTATTCAACCCCATATTTTATCATTAATTCCTTGACCATACACCTATGACCCCTAGAACCCTTTTTTGAATGAAAACATTGATATTTATTGTTTAGTAACTAGACCTCTATATTTTAATATTAGAAACCATAGATTTGTAAATCTAACCTATGAATAGAAACCTTAGGCAACAACCATAACTCTAAATATGTAATATCTATATCTACATACTTTATATCATGTCATTAACTTGGATCATCAAACATCTAGCTTATATCATAAATTTGGGACACCAAACATCAAAAACTTATATTTAAATGCTACATAATCACCCTTACACATTAGGTCATGAATCCTAGAAAATGGAATCCTAAACAAAGTAAAGTTTTTAGCCTTTAATATTAGATTCTTAAACCTTACACATAAACATAAATATATAAAACTTTTAAAAATTAAAAGATGTTTAAACCTTTTATATCTATTTATATCCTTTAGGATATTCTTTATTGAATCTTATATTTAAACATGTATTGAACCTTGGTTTATAATCTTAGATGAAAGATCTTAAACTTGAGATCATGTATCCTTACACCTTAGGAATTTAGAAATTGGGAGCTTAGACTTTAACCTTAGGTCTTAGACACTAAATCTTAGATTCTAGAAATCTAGACGATGCATGAAAATAAATCATTATATCTTATGGTTATCCATAATCCCAAGTCTTAAGACTTGTATCTTTTATCATAAAATATTAACATTACATATTAGAATTATAGACAAAAACCTTGAAATCTAAACCATAGATCCTAGTAGTAGTCCTTAAATTCTAAGGTCCAAACCATTAAAATATTAAACTGTTGGTAGTAACCAAACAATAGACATTGCTTAACATAATCAAATGATAGAATTTTACCTAACCATTACCTAATTATAAAATTTACGTAACTTTAGATCGCCACACTTGTATGCTTCTAGATCACCTAATTTATCCTAAATATCACCATGCTTGTATGTTTACATATTTTAAAACCTTTTAAACTAGTGCTTGAATCACACACCTTTATCCCTTAATTAAAACCCATACACTGAAATCCTAAACTTTTGACATGGTAACTTATTTCAAGCCTAGGATATTTGACCCTATATCTTGTAATATTAATTCCATGACCATCTATACCCATGACCCTTTACAAACTACATACTCATATTTATGCATTAGGTCATAAAATCCTGAAAAATATAATCCTAAAAAATATAAATATTTTAACCTTTAATCTTAGATCCTTAAACCTTAAAGCTAAACATAAATATTTAAATATTTTTATGAACCAAAGAACCATGGACTACTCAAATACATAGAACATTAAGTTATTATAAATTGTTAAATAATACATACTCATGAATCCCTAGAACTTTCGATATCTACTAAAAACCTTAAAATATAAGAATAATTAAAACCTTTAGAACTTGAACCCTCGAACCCATAAACAAATGAGCTTAAAACTGATAAGGAATTAGAAATCTTAAATTGTATTGCATTTATAAAACAAGTGCATTTATAGGCATGAGATGCTCTTACAAGTACATTTAATATAATGTCATGCTTATCTAGAAGCATTTATTGATTCCTATCATTCCTCCCCACTAAAGAAGAATTGGTTCCTAATGTGTACAAATGTGGAAGAGAAATATGGGAATACAGAGGATTGTTGAGTACAACCAAAAAGGATAAGAAGACCAATGATGAATAGGAGTAGGTCTTTTGAAAACTAAAAATAGAGTTTGGCACTGAGTTGAGCTCAGAAAATGCTCTCCAACAACTATAAACACTACTACACTTGGCGGACAGCTGGAGGGTCCTGTGAAATGGCAAGCGAAAAGCAACATCGATCAAAAGATTCCTCGGAGTTTCCAGCGGTAAATTAAATTTAAAAAGAAAATTAATTTAATTTTGGGTTTATTAAATTTTTGTTGGTTTTTAAATTTGGGAGTAAAGTTGGGCGCACATTAAAAAAGTTAACATGTTGTTAGTACGAGATTTTATTAAATGGTGGATTAAATTTAGGTGCACATGAAAAAGGGTAAGGCACGATCAAGAGGCATACACATGTAGGAGACTCGAACATGACACGACAACGATAGGAAAGCTGACCTGATCAAGGGTACACGTACATGCAACAAATACAAACATGGCACATCAGCAATAGGATTGTTAATCGAGGGTCAACGGGTATGGAAGCCAATGAACGATGATGAGTGGACAACAGATAAAATGCTAACATGGAGGCTAACTAGGGTAGTGCAAAAAAATAAGATAGTCAAATACGGGTAAGATTCAAAAAATGGTGATAAGGGTGACAAACACTAACATGGGATGATATCAAAGGTAGAATTCGATGAGTTCAGGGGATAGGTGGGACGACAGTAGAGAGGTGGCGTGGCAACAAAATAGGTAACAGTTGATGGGGCAAAGTAAATGGTAATGAAATACAATCCGATCAACAGGTATCCAGTGCACATTGGCTATCTAACAAAGGGTGTTATCACCCTTATAAAATAGGCTTGCGGTGCCACCATGAGCAATGCAAGATTAATCCCACAAAACAAGTTTGGAAATAGTCCCATAAAAAAATGAGACATCACCGAAAAAGGAAATCGACATCATAAAAAATTGAAAACCTTAGAAAATATTGTAATTTTTGTCATTGAAAAGCGTGCATTCATCGAAAAACGTAAACTGATATGGGTTTATAGGATGAAAATCTAGATTAATATTTTTATTGATAATCATGAAATTTATAGGCACAAAGTGCCTTTACAATACCATAGTATTGGAAATACCATTGGTATACAATATTAAATGTCATACAATAGTTAATATCATGCTTATCTAGAAGCATTTATTGATCCCTATCAAAATCCTTATATTGAACTCAAACAAGCAGAACCCTTACAACTTGAAACATTAAATCCTAAACTTTTAGATCACATCCTTTTATCTCCCTTAATCATATATCATAGGTAATAAAACTCAAATCCTTAAAAACTTTAAGACATCAAACTCTAAATCCTAAACCTTTAGATTTTAAATGTTTATATTCTTTAGTCCTTAAAAGTCCATTTCCTTAGTTTATTGTTGAACACCTTAGAACCTTGATCCCTAGACCTTAAAATTAAATTATGGTAGTTAAAATCAAACCATAATGGTCACTCTAGATAATTTTTTACATTATTAAAGTGTTAGATTGTAAACCTTTAAATATTATATGCAAAAGACTTTAATCCTTGTCTAATGGACCTTATATTTAAAGATATAATGGCCCTTGCTTTACAATCTTAAACTAAATATCTCGATCTTAAGATCATGTATCCTTACACATTAGAATTTTATAAATTAGGAGCTTGGACTTAAACCTTAGGATCTAAACATTAAATCTTAGATTCTCGAACTCAAAACATTTAAATCTTAGGAACCTTAGGGCACAAGTCTAAATTATTATATACTATGATCATCAATAATCCCATGTCTTAAGACTTGTATTTTTAATCATAAAATATTAACACTACAGATTAGAATTTTAGACAAAATCCTTGAAATATAAACCATAGATCCAAGTGGTAGTCCTTAAATTATAAGCTCCTACAACCTAAAAACTTTAAAATCTTTAACATTGGGTACTATCCAAACTATAGATATCTCCTAACATAACTAAACAATAGTGTTTTCCTTGACCATAACCTATATATAGACTTTTTCTAACTCTAGAATTTATACTAACCATAACCAATCTACATTCTAGCATAACTAAAGTATAGACTTTGCCCTATCGATAAACTAATTATGGACTTTACCCTTTGATCCCTTAGACCTTTAAAGCATTAGACCTTACACCCTTAAAACATAGATTATATACACCTACATCCATTAGGACATTGATTTATAGAGCATAGTTCCCAAGACATCCTTAGCCTTGTTGTAATTTTCCATGAAATAACCTTGAGATTCTAGAACCTAGATATTAAATGCCATAAAATATAATAATGTCCAATTTTTAAAATCTTAATTCTTATACTAAGTACTGAAATCCTCAAAACCTAAAACAACAATGAACAATGATCACCAAGCTCATATGCTTTTAGAGTTTAAAATCTTATAAGCTAGTGCTTAGATCATAGACCTTTACTCCTTAATTCATCCCATACATTGTAGTCTAAAATTAATACCCTTAAACATAAACTTTGGGCATGGGAACCTATTTCAAACCTAAGATATTTCACCCTATCTTGTGTCACTATTTTCTTGCCCATACACCTATGATCCCTAGAACCCTTACTAAACTTCAAAAATTTTAAACATGGAGATTGACCTTTATAGTTTAGTAACTAGACCTCTAGATTTTAGCATTGGAAACCATAGATTCATAAATCTAGCCTATCAATAGCAACGTTAGGCTATAAACCATAACTCTAAATATACAACCTCTAGATCTATATATTTCATATCATGTCATTAACTTGGACCATTAAACATATAACTTATATCATAGCTTTGGGATACCGAACTTCAAAAATCTATTTTTAAAAACTACATAATCATCCTTATGAATTAGGTCATGAATCCTAGAAAATGGAATCCTAAACAAACTAATTTTTTAGCCTTTAATCTTAGATACTTAAACCTTATAGATAAACATAAATATTTAAACTTTTTAAAGATTTAAATATGTTTACACCTGTTTAGATCCTTTAGGGTATTTTTTAATGGACCTTAGATTTGAGGTCATGTATCTTTGCACCTTAGAAATTTAGAAATTTGTAGCTTAGAATTAAATATTAGGACCTAGACACTAAATCATAGATTCTATACATTTATGTCCTTAGAAACTTAGGGCATAAGTCCAAATATTTAGATTCCATGATCATCCATAATCACAAGTCTTAGGACTTGTATCTTTTATCATAAAATATTAACACTACATATTAGAATTATAGACAAAAACCTTGAAATCTAAACCATAGATCCTAGTAGTAGTCCTTAAATTCTAATCTCCTACAACCTAAAACCTTTAAAATATTAAACCTTGGGTAGTGACCAAACTATAGATATTGCCTAACATAACCAAATGATAGACTTTTACCTAAGCATAACCTAATTATAGAATTTGTCTAACTATAGACTTTAATATAATTATCAATATTTTCCTTATATGCCTTGGACCTCCAAATATTTAGACCTTATACCCTTAAAACTTATATTTTAGAGACATTCATCTATTAGGCCATTGATTTATGGAGAATAGTTCCTAAGACATCATAATACTTGTTATTTTATATGAAATATTTGAAATATGTAAACCTTGAGTTCCTAGAACATATTAGAGTATGAATCTAAATGAATAAATATTATCATCCTTTGTAAAGCTTAGGATTTTTAAAATGTCAGACTTATTATTGTGAAAGCTACATTTTGGGACAATACATAGTTAAATTTATAATTTCAAGCCTTGCAAATATTAGGATCCTTAGTCCTTAAAGCATAAATCTATAGAACTTATGTTGCTAAGTCATCAATATTAAACCCATACATTGAAATCCTAATATGATACCCTTAAACCTGAAATTTTTCCATGGGAACCTATTTCAAGCCTAGGATATTTGACCCCATATCTTGTATCATTAATTCCTTAAGGATACACCCATGACCCTTAGAACCCTTACTAAAATTCAACATTTTTAAATGAGTTGATTGATATTTATAGTTTCATAACCATGCATCTATATCTTTAGCATTAGAAACAATAGGTTAATGAATCTAACCTATGAATAGAAATCATAAGCTATCTCATGTCTTTGAAAATAAACCCTAAACAAAGTAAAAATTTGAGGCTTTAACCTTAGATGCTTAAACCTTATAGCAAAACATAAATATTAAAACCTTTTTATGAACCAAAGAACCATGGACTTAATAGGAAATCATGTCCAAATAATACATGCTCACAAAGCCTTAGAACTTTTGATATCAAATGGAAACACCAAAATATAGGAACAATTAAAATATATAGCTCTTGAACCCCCAAATCCATAAACCTATGAGCTTAAAGCCTTGTATTGAACTCAAATAAGTAGAACCCTTACAAATTAAAACAATAAATCGTAAACATGTATATCATATCTTTTTATCTCCCTTAATCATATACCTTAGGTAATAAAGCTTAAATCCTTAAATACTTTAAGACATCAAAAACCTTTAGATTGCAAATATTTATATTCTTTAGTTTTTAAAAGTTGATTTCATTAGCTTATTGTAAAACACCTTAGAAAATTGATCCCTAGACCTTTAATTATAAACCACAATGCTCACTATATCCAATGTTTTACATTAGTAAGGTTGTACACCTTCAAGCCTTAGCTGCAAAACACCTTAATCCTTGTTTAGTGAACCTTAGGTTTAAAAATATATTGACATTTGATTTAAAATCTTGGACTAAATATCTTAATATCGATATCATGTATCCTTGAACCTTAGAAATTTAGAAATTAGGACCTTAGAATTAAACATTAGGACCTAGACATTAAATCTTAAATTCTAAAACTCTAGATATTTAAGTCCTTATAATCTTAGGGCATCAGTCTAAATCATTATATACTATTATAATCCCAAGTCTTAGGACTTGTATCTTTGATCATAAAATATTATCACTACATATTAGAATTGTCAACAAAAACCTTGAAATCTAAACCATAGATGCTAGTAGAGTCCTTAAACATTAGTGATGTAGGAGCATTCAACGAAATTGTCGGGGCCATAACTTCTCAACCGTAGCTTCGATTGACGTGAAATTTGACAGGGAGCTAGTTGGGAGAGTTCTAAACAAATATGACTCTCTCGAGTCTTATTTGTCCAAAAAATTAGTTTTCGGGGCCAAATTCCATCATCTAGTGCCCCGAAATTAGGTTTTAAAATTTCTTACCTACTTTTTTATGCTTTTTGAGATGTTCGGAGGTTAATATATCCTAATTTATTTAGAGTTAAGACTGGAAACTTTATTTTTGGCTTGTCTATTGTAAGAGGGATGCACACCCCAATTTTGGGCCCCATCCGACTCATTTCAAATTTTAGGGTTTTTTTGGCTATATAGCCACAGAATGAGGGTTTGTGAAGGGATCTTTTCCAAGTTTTTGAATGAGAATTGGTTTGAGAAATTTTTGCTCTCCATCAATTAGGTACTAAAAAAACTATATATATCGCCTAACATAACCAGACAAATAGATTTTCCTGAAGAACATGTGCTTATACTAAGAGGGGGGGTGAATAGTATAAGATAAATTTTTTTACTTTTTAATCCATATGATAGCATCAATAGTATTAAAGCATCAATCATTACATAAAGCATCACACACATAAGAGACATGATTTAACGTGGTTCACCCAATGTGGGCTACTCCACGGAGAAAATCTTTCACTAAAATTTCCTCAACAAATATCTTGGGAATCCTTTCCCTCTTATAATTTTTATGGATCTCTTTCCAAAGGATACAACAATCCTTGTTAGGAGGGAAACTGAAGGGATTTTTTTATTGATAAAAATGTGGTTACAATATATAGGCATAAGCCTATATTCAACACATGATACTTGTAAGTGAAACTGACAAGTGTCAAGGTGAAGGCATAGTGCACTTTACTTTAACTCTAACATTCCCCCTTAAAGTACACTATAGTGTCAAGGTGAAGGCATAGTGCACTTTACTTTAACTCTAACATTCCCCCTTAAAGTGCACTATCCTAACTAAAGAAAAAAACAAAGCAAGTCAACATTAGGTAACATTCCCCCTTAATGTTGACTTCTCAAAAACAACCTATCATCCTCGCTTATTGCTGATTTGGTCTAGGCTCGTGCTTTGTGCTCTTGGCTCTCCAACTGTGAATAATGCTAGATTCACTGTGTATACATCTCGGTCTATTGCCTTAGGGTCAGCCACTTCCATGGGTCTGTTGCCACTGGGTCAGCCGTCTAAGTGCCTCGGGGTCATCATGGGTGCCTCGGGGTCGACCACTTCCGGGTCTGTTGCCTCTGTAGGTCATCCTCAGAGGATGTTGCCTCTCGTAGGTCACTGACTAGATTCACCATGAGTATGAAATCCCTCCTCATGGTGAACTCAATCTAGAAGGTGTCGGTCTCTACCGAAAATGCACCTAATGAAAGGAAAAACGAGCCATATAAGAGTGTCGGTCTCTGCCGAAAATGCACTCAATACAATAAAATGAGCCATAGATCCAAATAGGAGAGAAGAAGAAAAGAAGAGAATCTTCTAAAGTGTCTTCATCTGTAGTCTTCAAAAGTAGATCCGAAAAAAACCTCGGATAGAGTCTAGGGTGTCTTTGTCTGTAGTCCCTAGTATAAGTGTCCTTATGGTGACCATGTCATCCCATCGAAATGCATGGGTAACCAGCCGCTGCATTCGTCGAGTGTATAGAAAAGGTCACTAGGTACAAGGATCACATATAAAATTACCTTGGGAGTGTCGGGTACAACCGAAAGTGCACTCCAAGAGAGAAAATTTTTGAAGCTAATAAAAACTGAACTGAAACAGCCTCAAAATTACAATTTGACACCACCATTGTGTCCGTCGCGAAAAAATGTTTCCAACGACTATAAATACCCCTATATTCCACCATCAAAGGGGCCTTCATCATGTGGAAAACATTACCATGCCTATCTAGGGCAGCAAAATAAACCTCAGGAATATCATATTCCTGGCATCGCACTTTGGCGGAATAAAAAACAGACTCAATTTTCCCTCGCAGGGGAATTACATAGTCATGTGGGCCATCATTTCTTTTTAAATTTGAAAAAGTACAACAAATAGGCCATGCGGGCCTTCCACTTCCACTTGTGAAAAAATACATTAAAAAATCTTAGGCCATACTTTCGGCCAATTTAAATCTCCACCATAATGTTTAATCTCCCATACAATTTTAAAAATGGTCCTCACTTTATAAAAGTCAAATTTGCCCCCATCAAACTCCATTAGACGCCAAATAAAACTCCAGTTAGCGCACAGTAATCACAAACATTACAACCTGATGCGACGAGTTGTGACGCATGCCGCACAGTCATCACAATCTCCTCCTCCGTTTGCACTAAAGCAACTTCTGACAACTGAAGCACTTCCTTCGCCAGCTCCGACGAAGAAACCACCACCAGATTTTTTGCCCCATCTTTAGCAAAAATATTTCCCCATACTTCTTTGCCATTTCGTTCAAGTTTCGGTGGTTCAGATCATCGCCAACCTGGACAATCGCATCGACCAATATTTCGAGGCACAAGAAGCAACAGTGGTGCCGGCGTCTCCGTCGTTTGGCATCCATTATCCTGTCTACCTGGGGGTACTCTTCTCTTGACATGCAGCAGCTGCATCATCGGGAAAAATGTTGATGGCGCAAACACCTCTCGAACCCGGCCCATCAACGCCAAGCACCAAATATTTTTATGGCCTCCTGTATGTGTCGGTTGCAGCAAAAAAAATCTAAATAGCATCTGGGCTTCTCTTCCCGAGCGTCACCAAATCTCATCCTCACTGCTTAACAGGCACATAAATAAAAAAAATCTGGTGATGTTTATCGCAACAGCAAGCGAACTGGTGTACCAAAAAATTTTGCCAATATATGGCTGAGTGGCTCTTGAAGGACCCGTCGGATGCAGCAACAAGCGACCCGAGTTTGAATCCTGCTGGGGCAAAATTCAAATCCGTCGAAACCCCGTCACGCCTGTCAAAATCCAAACGCTCTTGCATCTCTTTCACTCCTCCGTCTTCTCCGCAATCCCATGGCGGGGAGCCCCCAAAAAAATGTACAGGAAAAAAACTCTGGAATAGGCTAGAACCCTGCAGAAAAGGCCATGGCCTCCGTAGCCCGGGCGCTTGGTTTGCTTCAACATCCCCGCAATGATCCGCCGCAGCGCATCGTAGTCCCGTCGCGCCACCGCGCTGTGCATCGGGCTGTTCTCATACTTCGCCGCCTCCTCCTCCATAACTTTGAGCTATCCTTTTTGGGTGATGAAGCCCCAGAGAGCAATGTTTCCACACCTGACGAAACAGGAACAGATCCCACTTCTTCCTTACTGCTTATAAAGTTACTGCAAACCGTTGCAACTGAGCCGGCAGAAAAGCGTCGTCCTATGAACCGCAAATTTTTTGTGTATTTTCCAGCACCCAGATTCTGTCGTGAGCTCAGTTTCAGCCTCGCTATCCTCGCTATTCAAACTTTTGCAACATAAAGTCGATCTTTTGACTGTCAATTGGTACCGAAAAACTCTTGCGGGGACATGAAACCCTCCAACGGTGCATCCCTCTGTGGATTCATGCGGAACTAGAAGAGGTCCTGCCGGGTATAGCCGAAGAGTTTCTTTTACAATCGCCTGTAAATATCTCAATTTGTGCAGATCTGATTCCTCTACTACTCGATCCCGCCCGATATGAGAGTCCAGCTCTTGCTGTGCTTTCCCCAAAATGTGCGGGTTCTGCAATAAAGCCGCCAGTGCCCACTCGATAGTGACGGCAGATGTGTCTGTACCTGCTGTTATCATTTGCTGAAGAAGAATGCTATCTGAAAGCGAGGAATTCAGGATTAGGGTTAAAATTTTTTTTTCTACATGTCAACAACTAGCGCCTCTCCACACTGGCAAAAGTGCCATTAAAACTGTGATAGAACGGATGATTTGTAGCCTCCATTAATTAGGTCAAATGTCACACAACACCACACGTCTGAAGACCATGACCCCGTAGAGTCGCAGCCACCATTAATATTTTTTCAAGCTTCTGGTTTCTGATCCATCAAAGATGGAGAGCATACTCCCTCGCATGAAGAAAAAAATGGGGAAAAAAATAGGGGAGGGAGGATTTCCACGAGGGAAATCCCCCCTCAAGGGGTTTCACAGGGCAGGGAAAGCCCGCTCTGATACCAAATGTTAGGAGGGAAACTGAAGGGATTTTTTTATTGATAAAAATGTGGTTACAATATATAGGCATAAGCCTATATTCAACACATGACACTTGTCAAGTGAAACTGACAAGTGTCAAGGTGAAGGCATAGTGCACTTTACGTTAACTCTAACATCCTCGAATCACATTCGTGTATCTCTATCCACGAGAGAACTCCTCCTCTGCTTTGGTTGGTGATCCTCTAGAAGACTACTGCCTCCACTACTCTGGGTTGTGGATCTCTCTCGAGTGAATACCTCTATCTTCTCTACCCTGGCTAATGGATCTCTATCCATTAGAGACTACCTCTGCTCTGTCACCTCCAAAGCTCTGCTCAATCTATATCTCAAATTTGTACTAAACATAGTCCTTCAATCTAGCATAAATCTAATCAAACTCTGTATGTGATATGCACTAAACATAGACCTTCGATATAGCATAAATCTACTCAAAATCTGTCTCTAATCTGCACTAAACATAGTCCTTCAAGCTAGCATAAATCTACTCAATCTCTATCTCTGGTCTAGCAAAAACTTGTCCTTAAATATGCACCAAACTTTGTCCTCAAATTTATCCTCAAGCCTTAATAAAAATCTTGAATCAATCATAAATCACCTCTACTAGATATCCCCCAAGCCTTAACACAAAGCTTGACTCAATCACAAATCACCTCTGCTAGATCTACCCCAAGCCTTAACATAAATTTTGAACAAATCAATCAATAAATTTTTCTTTCAAGTCTTCTCAAAGACTTACCTCAATTCTGCATTGTAAGCTTCCACAAAAGCTTACACTAATCTATCCACAAGTCTTCACCAAGACTTACCTCAAATCAATTTCAAAACTTGCATATAAAACTCAACTCAATTATTTCCAACAATGCTTATCAAACAATATCACATAACAATGATATTCATGATATTTCTCAAACCCTAATCATGCATATGAAGGCTCATTCAACATTTCCAACAATGCTTTATCAAAAATGATTTTTATCATCAACTTTCACTCATAAAAACCTTTAATAATCAAATTCAACAATGCTTATCAATCAATCATTTTCACTCCAACTTAGCATTCACAACATCCAACAATCACTCACAAGGAAGATGTGCCCATACCTTTTGTTTGATGAATAATTAACCTCAAAACCTGTCTCAATCACAATTACTCTCTTTACCAATCTCAAGGGTTAAATGACAAAATATCACTCTAACACTCCCTCAAAATATTTCATAATTACAAAAAAATAGTTAAACTCAAATATATCTTATTACTCCATATTGAAATTAGCATTCACCAAAAACATACATAGAAATGAATCTCTTATTATGCCTTATAACTCCACCTTAAATTAATCAATCCACCAAACAATTAAATAAAAATAATTATTTAATTTTATCAACCTTATATCTCCCTAATCTTAAAACTATACCACACAACCTTAGGAGCCAAAAACAATTTTTAATAAAAAATTAATACCTCTCAAAGTGCTCCCGATGGGATTCAATCTCGAGTCAAAACACCTCCAATGCTTTGGCCGCAATTGCCTAGCTACATGAGCTAAACGCTCACGTGGGAGGCAATAAGGCCCACGGTAATTTATCTCTTTCCCTGGCACCAAAATCCAAAAGGGCTTTGGCATCCACGATGCAAAAACCTCATGACTTTCCCTACTGCAAATCGAACGCAGCACCTTGCATTACCGAAAGCATTACCAACTACTGCTAGCCCACCTGGCTAGGTGGTGACAAGGCTTCCAAGCCTTGTTTTTAACCCTTCGAAAACTGCCATAAAGAGAAGTCAACGGAGGACTTCTTCCTTCTTTCAATCGCCAAAAATATTGCGCACACCTTAGCTCAGGAAATTTAAATTACTTTGATCACGGATAATTATTTTTAAAGCCACTTTGGCATTTGGTATTTATACCCATGCCTCCAAATGCATTGATGTCAACGAAGGAGAAAAGGATGATGTCGGTGCATTAACTTTGCCCTTATAACCCTAACCTTAGGGTTAATTAAATTAGATTATAATTTAATTAATAATAAAATTATTATAATTAATTTAATAACTATAAGGTTAATTAAATTAGATTATAAATTAATTTATAATGAAATTATTATAATTAATTTAATTACTTTAGGTCTTACCATTAGACCTTTTAATATTATAATAAAATATTATAATATTATTTTTTTGGGCCTTCTTATTTCTCCTGTAGACCTTATCTGACCACCTTGAATATTATAATGGGATATATTATAATATTATTTCCCTTAGGTCTAGAAGCAATCTTTCTCTTGCACTAATTACTGAAACTGACTCTTGACATCCTTCCTCTTGCACTGCTCACTAAAGCTTACTCTTGACATCAATGACAACAAATCTTGCTCATATTTCCAATATTTTCTTGATGATAACCTAATTACAGACTTTGCCAAACTCCATAATTTCTAGTAACCATAATCAAACTACATTTTTTAACTTCTTATAAAGCATTTCTTATAAATATTTATGGAGCATAGTTCTCAAGACATAATAATCCTTGTAATTTTACATAAATTATTTGAAATATGCAAGCCTTGAGATCCTAGAACCTAGATATTAAAGGCTGCAAAATTATAGATTATGAATCTAAATGAATAGATCTTATGATCCTTTGTAAAGCTTAGAATTTTTAACATGTGAGATTATTTATTGTAAAAACTACACTCTTAGACCCTACACAATTCAATTAAAATCTCAAAACTTGAAAATATTAGGATTCACAAACCATAAAGCATTAAATTGATAGAATGTAAGCTACTAAGTCATCAATATAAATCACAAACCAAGATCTAAATATCCTAACATGTCCTAAAATCTAACTATATCCAATATTTAAAATCTCTATTCTTATACTAAGTGTTAAAATCCTTAGACCCTAAAGCAAAAAAACTTGAGCAAAAATCATAGGATTGTATGATTCTAAAGTTTAAGACCTTATAAACTAGTTTTTGGATCATAGACCTTGGTCCCTTAATTAAACCCATACATTGAAATCCTAAACCAATACCCTTAAACCTAAAATTTGGGCATGACAACCTATTTAAAATATAGGATATTCGACCCTATGTCCTGTATCACTAATACCTTAACCATACAACCATAACCTCAAGAACCCTTACTAAAATTCAAAGGTTTTAAACAAGGAGGTTTACCTTTATAGTTTAGTAACTAGACCTCTAAATTTTAGAATTACAAACCATAGATTCATAAATATAACTTATGAATAGATACCTTAGGCTATAAACCATAACTATGAATACACAATATCTAGATCTATACACTATATCATGTTATTAACTTGCATCATGCAATATTAAACTTATATCATAGCTTTGGCATATCAAACTTTCAAAATTATATTTAAAAACTACATGATCATTCTTAGGCATTAGGACATGAACCTAGAAAATACAATCCTAAACAAAGTAAACTTTTTAGCCTTTTATCTTAGATTCTAAACCTTATTGTCAATCAATGCAGCTGCCCACATCTATGATCCCATGCAAATAAACTTAAATTGTGATTTTTCTAAAGTTTGAATAGATGCAACAACATAACGTAACCAGAAGCATAAATGTTGCATAAGTTGATTGTTGAAGTTTACCTCCTATGAAGATTTGGCTATAAAAATATTGGATTATAAGCCTTACTATCCCAAAGTGTTATAGGTCCAAATATAAATAAGCCATAATATTAGAGGTCTAAATATCAATAATCAAGAGTAGAATTATATGTGTGAGCAATCAAACACATATATCTAGGCCAATATAATAATGAAATAATATTCACTTATAATATCAAATATGAATGTAAATGGCCAAAATCATTCATGTACATGCATGAAGAATACTTAAAATATAAATTGCTCAAAATCTATATACAAAATTTATTATCAATGCTTTCTATGTGGTGATCACTATAGATTATTTTTCCCTTATATTGTATGGAGGTTTGTATCCATAATATAGACATAGTAATGTAACTTTTCAATACTTTTCTATTGCACTCCTCACATATCCAATAGATGCAACATTTCCTATTCTTGACCTTTGGCTTCTCATCTTGCCACTTGTATACTAGACTCTTCATTCTCTTCTTACATGCATACTTTAACTCTATGACAACTTCACACTTCTACATGAATCTTACTCTTCTACATGCACTCCTAATACATGACACTTGTACATATTCTCTTAATATACACTTACTCTCTTACTTACATGACACTTGTGCATATCCTACACATACACTTACATAAAAGGGAAATATAAGTCACTCATCTAAACTATAGACACAAACCCTAATCTATTACATATTTATATTTGTACCATAAAGGTACCATGGGGGTACATTTGCATATACCAAATAATGTAATATTCTCCAACATCCCTTATATTACATTATTTGGTTATTGAAGACTTTATTTTTTAATCTTCGTATTTGATATTCAATCTTTGTGTGACCTTGGGTTGTTCAAGAACCTCTATTTAAGATTCATCTTCAGCTTCATCCTTGAGTTTTGCTTTGAGTTATCCTTTATCTTCATTCTTTGGTTCTTCAAACCTTATATTTCTATTAACTTGTTCATGGACTGCTTGAGCTTCTTCTTTGGTATTTGATTATGTGCTTCTAATTCTTGTTCATGAATAGCTTGAACTTTTTATTTGTATTTGGTCGTTGGTTCATGTGCTTATTTATTTTTTGTTTTCTTGTAATCTTGATATTATCCTATAATTTCTAAACATTCACTTAGAGCATCATAATAATTTTCTGAATTAGATGAGCTTGGAATTTAAATATTGAATGAAGAATGAAACATTATTTTTAGATATGATTCACTTGATTCAATCTCTACTTTCCTTTTTAGAGTTTCAATCAACTCTTTTTGTTTTAGATTTTCATATTTATGAAGTTCAAGTGAAAGCAATGCCATATACATTATACTACCTATATCAATAGGTATCATAATATCATTCTTTGAATTATCAATTGCTTCAACAAGCTTTGAATGTAAATAATATTTAAATGTCTCAAAACTTCTATTCATTACTTTTCTATAGATAAATTGTATTGTCATATCTAGATTACCCTTAGATTTTTCAATCAATTTACTAATGCCAGATTTTATAACTTCTAATCATTTCTTTTTAATTATGGACTTCATATTTTCTTCCATAATAATCAAAGTTTGCAATTCAATTCCTTTGAAGGTCCTTATAACTCCAAAGTTAAATAATAACTCAAATAAAAAAATTTGCACATTTCAAATTTTCTAAAACTTTGAAGTAGAAATCTTTTTAGCTACCTATTGAATTAAATTTCAAAATTTACAAATATTAAAAAACTTCAAAGTTCTTCAAATTTCATCAAACTTCAAAAAACAAAAATCTCAAATCTTAAAACCTTTTAACTCCTCAAATCTTAAAAAATTAAATCTTCAAACCTTCAAAATCTAAAACACTCAAATCTTAAATCTTCAAACCTTCAAAGCTTAAAAGAACTATTATATTTTCAAACCTTATAAATTAAATCCTAGTAGTAATACTTATCACTCCATAACTTATAAATAAATTTAAAATTTCAAAAAAACTTTTACAAAATTAGCTATGGGACATAAATAAATATTATAGTGGAAAACCTTATAACTCAAACCTAATATTTAAAAAAAAAAACCAAATTTATTTTTATCCAAAAATAAATGACATGCCAATTCTAGAAATGTAATGTAGAATTTTGCTTGTGATGGTTGATTGATTTAGCATTGTAACGAGTAAGGTGTTGGTTAGTGTGCCAAGCTAACATATCATTCCTCCAAGGCTCATAATGCTTGGAATTTTTTTTGTTGTGCTCTCCATTCATTCTAGTTTCTGTTTATAGTGCTTACATATCTAAATGGTGCAATGCTTGAAGTTTTGGATGGAGCTCATCTCAAGTAGCAATGTTGGAGGCTCTATATCGAGCTCCTCTTAGGTGGAAATGCTCTAACATCTTAGGTGAAAGTGCCCTGGATAGTGCATTTATCTCATTTGAATACCTCTCTAAATAATGATTATCTTAGGTGGAAGTGCTTTGGATGAATATCTTAGAATGACACTTCAAATAGTTCTTAGGTATATGTCTTGATTTTATTGTAGGTGGTGCTCTAAATAGCACTCATGTTTTTGTTTGGTTCTTACTCTTGATTTCACTACAGGTGAAACTCTAAATAACACTTAAATCCTTGTCAGGTTCTTACATTAATGGCACTCTAAATGGCACTTTGATCTCTATCTGTTTTTCTCTAAAAAGAGCGCTCTAAATAACACTTTGACCCTTATACAATTAGCTCTAAAAAGTATGCTCTAAATGACATTTTGGCCCTTGTTTAGTTCACTCTATAAAGGATGCTCTAAATAGTGTTTTTGGCTTTCTTATTTTCTTCAATTACTCATGCTCTATTAGTGCATATGGATTCTTAATAGGATTGATGTAGGATGGCACTTATAACTCTACTCTACTCTATCGCTTTTCTATCCATGCTTATCTCTTATTTAGTTCTATAGTAGTGCTAATGGATCTTAGATAACCATTATATAATAGAACTTATGGCTCTTAGATACCCATTGTATGGTAGCACTCTTTATAAGCACTTTTCTACCTTATTATGTAGAACTGGCTACTCAAATAAAACTTCTTTAGAAGAACTAATCCAAGGCCAATAATATAGTATTTCTAGTCAACCTTATCTTTATCATTATCTAGTTAACCAAAACTTAAACTTTTATCTATGCCTCTATTTTTCCTATATTTAGAGGCTTCTTCTATGTACTTCTCACTATTAAAATCTTATCTATTCCTAGGAAACTTATACTACTTATCTCTATATTCAAGAAGCTTAGATGCTTCTTGTAGCACCCTAAAATTGGCACGGTTAAAACCTTAGTAAAAAGATAAAAGATAAAAATTTGAATTTCAACCCCAAACCGCCCGTTAAACCGCTTGTTACCCGCTTTCCCCATTTTTCGCACCATTTTTAGGATTTGTTTTGACCGTTGGACGATATCGTCGTAGATTAGACGAAATCGTCCCCGATTTGATGAATTCGTCTGGAACAGAACGTCCAGACGATTTCGTCCCAAAACCAAATTTTCATAATTAGCTTCTGTTTCAACAACCTCTCCAACTTGGGCAGAAACGCGTCTGCGTAGTTGGAGATTTCCCTGTTGGAGATCTCCCAGATTGGGATGATCCCCAACCTCCTAACCTCTTCCTAATCCTATATAAACTAGGATTTTTCTAGTTTATCCCCCTGAACCCCCTAAACCCCTTAGCTGATGGATTTCCCTACAGATTTAGTTCCTTATTCCCTCACACTACTATCTGTATTCTGTATTTTGCATTTTCTTGCAGGAACTCTACTATTTTTCAGTCGAAGCTAGCTCGGATCATCGTGGACGATCTCGGATGATTACGGATGATCTTGTCGAGGAGCGCAGACGATCTCGTACGATTGGAGGTGATCCTGACTGTAGTCCAGATTGGGGGCAATCAGAACCTAGAGTTTGCATTTCCTTAGCTTTTTTGCAATTTTCTATTGTATTTCTGCATTCTCTTAAATTATTATACTTATGCATCTTGGAGTTCACCTCATCTAATATAAATGCATGATAAAATCAAAATAAATTGTGAAGTTGATGCTTTTCCTCTTTAATTACTATTTGGATCTGTCATTTAGACAAATTTATAGTTATTTCTGTCATTTCCCTTCGCTTCTGTAGTTGCATCTTGGGTATTTTGTATCTATTTCTGTGATTGCAGGTTTCTGACAAATTCGTCAGATTTTAGATGATTCTGTCTGATCTCAGATGACCTTCTATGATTTGAGATGATCCTATGAAATATCAGATGATTACGTATGAATTGAGGCGATCTGGACTGCTACAAGACTCAGAATCTTCATCAGACATCCGAAATCAGGTATGATACATTCTAGCTAGCATATTCTCTGTTATTAGCATTCATTCCTATTTTTTGTATTCATTTAAATCAGCATTGGCATATAGAATAGTTTAGATTCATCTTGGCCAAACCTAGGAGTTGAATGATCGAGTATAAAAATGAACACATCAAACTCACTGTCAACCTAGGCGTGGAAACTGCCATTCAAAAGTTTCCTGGTGAACCCACCATCCATCAAAAATTCACCCTTATACCCCTCCCCGAGAGGCGGGACCTTCAAAGGGCCTCTCAGTCCGAGGTATTGTCCCATCCTTTTCACATCCCCCTTCCGGGCGTGGATCCTATAGCCTGAAGGTAAGGATGCAAAAAATTTGGAGCGATACATTTTGGTGAACCCGACGTGAAAACAAAAACCTTTTGAAAAAAAAAAATAAAAAAAAAAATCAAAACATAAATGCATTTAGAATTAAAAAATTGCATATCATATTTAGATGGTAGACTATAATAAAAGACGAGTTGTCACCATTAATGTTGAAAATCAATTAGCAGCTATAGAGATTACTTCTGTGCTTAGAGTACCTCAAACAAATAGGGTTCAACCTTTGTGGGACGAACTTGATAGGAGATTGAATCTCATTTCATCTAGAGCAACCGAACTTAGGCAAATCAAGAGGTTTGTCCTAGATAGAATCCTGGATCCCGATCAAGTGATTTTGTATCATGAACTTCAGAGAGCTTGCCATAGGTGGTTAGCAGATAAAAGAGCCCTTGTGTCTTCTGAGTTGTATACCTTTGAGGAATACCTCGATAATGCAGTTATAGTACATAAATTTTTGTCTCGTATAGAGGACCAAGAGGTCGTTCTTACGGATAGACAAAGATGGAATAGAGTTCCCAGAGCTGTGTTATATCGAGAGTATTGCCATGAGATTTATTTTTACAAGATAGAATCTGAAACAGATAATATCACTATAGCACACTTTATCAAGTTCTTGAAAAACCATTTCCAATTTGAAGAGGAGCATTTTATGACTCCTGATGAACTTGATCCTATCAATGATATCTATAAACTATTTATAGAAAACTAAGCTATTATTTTATTATTGTTATTTCTTGTATTTAGTGTATTGTTTATTGTCTTTATAAGCATAAAACAAAAATAAATAAAACAAAAACAAAACAAAATCATAACAAAAAAAATCAAAACATTTTCTTTTAAGCATTATAGTAGGTATATAATTAAAATATATACCTCCCAAAATCTGTTGCAAATATATTAATATATATTTGCTAAAATCTAAATTTAGACATAATGACTAGACTCAGGAATGGAAAACAAATTGAAGTAGAAGAAGATTGGTTAGGAAAAACCATAAATAAACTAGATGCCCTTCTTGAAGACCCAATTCAGGAAGAAGGAACCTTAAACCAACAAGAAGAAGAATTTGTGGATGCAAATGAACAAAAAGAAAATGATAGAGAGGAAGGATCCTCATCTCCTAAAATATCTCCAGAAGGAGGTCATTACTTTTGAGAACATGGAACATTTTTGGAAATTCCTCAATACTAATATTGGCACTCTTAATAGAGCAGTTCATATGGATAAAGATCAAATTAGTGACACTCAAGCAACCCTAGAAGATATATATCACACACGCACTAATCCTTTGTCCTTCGTTGATCAAGAGAGTGATCAAGCTGGACCGTCCAATTTGGACATGGCTACTATAATCCAGAACATGCAACAACAACAGGTTACCCAACCACCTAGAGTGCATGTTACCAAGCCAAGGGTTATTCCCACACAAAAGAAACCTTCATTCACTGCTCTATTTTGCCAAGCTATTGATCAATATACCTCAAATCAACAAAAGCCTAAAACAAAACCAAATACCAATTTCCAACAATCTGGGATACAACATAATGCTACAACAAATCTTCTTCATAATACTCTTCCTACCAATCATTTGCATAACAACAATATAGCATCTAATCCTTATGTCCCGCCTTCCTACGCTCACAAATCCCATACTCATGTACCACCAAACCAATATGGTGGACAAACTGGTAATCTGGAAGCCATGGTGAAACAGTTAGTCTCTCGCATGGACCAGATAGATCCCTACCATCCCTCGTACAATTATCGAGAGATGTGTAGTCAACCTCTAGATCCTATAGTTGTAGCACAACCATATCCCAAACACTTTCCTATGCCTGTCCTACCTATATATAAAGGAACTGAAGATCCCATAGAGCATCTTCATATGTTTAGGATAGCATGTCATGACATATCACATGATGACTTGTTATTACTAAAAATGTTCCCGAAAAGTTTAGGGGGGATGGCATTGGAGTGGTATTATCAATTGCCCACTCATTCTTTGAGAAATTTTGAAGAGACCGCTGAGTCTTTTGTGCATCAATTTAGTGCCTATATCGAAAGGCATGTAACCATTAAAGATTTGTACAACCTAAAACAAGACAAAGATGAGTGTTTTGCTGACTTCTTAGCTCGATGGAGGCGGTTGATAGGAAAATTACACTTTGTGTTACCTTATCGGGAAATGTTGGATATTTTTATCAATAATTTACAAGAACAACTATCCTATGAATTATCAACTGCTACCTTGACCACCTTCGATCAAGCTATAGATTTAGCTCGAAGGGTGGAAGATGCTCTCATTAGAAGAGGTCAGCTCAAAAAGAAAGATGATGAGAAAACATCCAGAAATCAATATAAAAATAAACAAGTTGTGGGTGACGGAGTCACTGATAGCAGAAACATTGCCAATGTTAATACTGTGAAAACAACAGAGAAGTTTATATTGAAACCTCCTGATAAACCACCCCGAGAATTTACTAGGTTAAATCAACCTTTATCAACCATTCTCCCGCAATTACTAGCACGAGGATTGATCCAATTACCAACTATCCAGGAACCTGATCCAACTATACCCGGATACAGAGCTGATTTACATTGTGATTTCCATAGAGGACCTGGACACGCTACCAACTCTTGTAAAATATTAAAACATAAAATACAAGATTTGATTGATAACAATGAGATGGAGGTGCAAGCCTTTCAACCTAAACAAAATCCTTCTAATAATGCTCAAAAGAACATTCCCCAAAATCAGAATCAGAATGCCAATCAATCATTGGACATATTTCAACATCCTTTACCAAAGCATGGTAAAGAGGTGGCTAATCAAATTGAGCATCATAATGTTCCCCCTCCTACCCGATATGTAGGGACTATTAGTGGACAATTACCTGTTCATGATCCTCAAATCTTTGACACAACTTTATCCATAGTTACGACTAGACCTCTACATAATATTCGGATACTTGATCTTAGTGACACCGAATATGAGACTGAAAGTGACATGGAAATCACCTCAAATCAATCGAATAGTTCTGAAGATGAATCAGATCCTATTCAACCTATCACAAGTTCTATGGTTCCAGAAGAACCATTTCCTAGAAGAGTCACTACTAGACCATCTTCTCACCAAATACTTTCTAATGAACAAGCCATAAACGCTAGACCAAGACCTATTCATCACTTGCAAAATAATATTGTAGGAACCATCGGAGCCGTTACCAGACAACAGGCTCAAAACTCTCAACAGGATCAAACTCAGAACGATGGATCAGCTCCATTTGTTTTGAAAAATCCCAATAAAGGGAATTATGCGCCTAATGTTCAACCTAAGCCTCCTTATAATATTAATGAACAATTATCCAATACTACAGCTAGAATTTCCCTTTTGGACCTGTTAAGATCTTCTCCTACCCATAGGGATGAATTAATGCTCACATTAAGCCAAATGATGGTACCACAAAATATTCAACTCTGAAGCCATGTCCAATACTATCATAACTCGAGAAGTCGATTGTATTGACTTTCGAGATAGAGATATCCCACAACATAGTTTACATAAGGATAACCCCTTATATATTACTACCCTAATTGGAGATGTAGCCGTTAAACGAGTCTTGATTGATAATGGTTCATCTTTAAACATATGCACTTTTGACTTCTACCAACGATTTGGGTTTAGAAGTGATGAAATGAAAAGAACTGATATGATTATAAAAGCCTTCAATGACGAGACACAAGAAACGTGTGGAGTCATTACTATACCCTTGCAAGTTGGTCCTAGAACCTTAGATACGACCGTGTTTATTGTACATTGCCCTACATCGTACAATATACTTTTGGGTCGCCCTTGGATCAACGCGATGCGAGCGGTTCCATCCACTTTACATCAGTGTGTTAAATTCGAATTTAAAAATCAGTTGGTTACCATTCATGGTGATCCTAGACCCTTTGATATGTGTGCTTTGGCAGAACCTGTTGGAGTTCAATTTTGCCCTGCCTTATCATCCACACATCCTAATTCTCATCATCCGCCCAAACGTGTGAAACACACACCCATAACATCATCTACTCTTTCAACTACACCTATACATATAGCTCAACCATATTCTGAACAAACCACATTAGGACCTCGAAAAGATCCTAAAATTACAACCAATGCTTCCTGTTTTACTCCTATATCTTCCATACCTATAGACTCACCCATCGATATCCCTATAACATCTACATCCACTACAAGCATCCTTTCCACATCCGACGATGTAGGAAATGTTCCTTCTACCTCTTATGCTCTCACTGATGAGCTCTTACCCGATTTATCTAAAATTCTTATATCAGAAGAAACCAACACTGCCATGCAAACTTCCCTTCTTTTAAATAATCTCCCACCCTCTCCTCGTACCTTGGGCCTCCCACAGCCTATGGGAAGTATCTACCAAGTCGGGAGTTGTGCTTTTATTTATAAGGGATATGATTGGGGAAGAATACCCAGAAACATTAAGACACATTGTGATGGATATGCTAGATGCTATTTTGCTAATGAGTATCTTAAAGCTAAGCCTATAATGCTTAAATTGGGATATAAAGGGAAAGGTTTGGGACCTTTCCAAAATGGTATGAAAGAACCTTTTGAGGTAGAACCATGGCCTGCCCGATGTGGTGTGGGCCTATTTTCTAGTAAAGGTCAGCCCTTCCCATTTGAGGATGATGACCATCTTGTATGTTACCAAGATTATCTCGATAAACAAGATTCTTTGCATGCAAAGAATAATTCCTTTACCTGCAATATGCTATCCATAGCTTACCCTGAAATGATTGTCGAATCCGACGACGAGTTGGAGGGAGATATCTTTCATGATGTTTCCATTGAGGAATTGTTATATAATGAATTTTATTTTGATGGCTCTATACCGAGTATAGCCCAGCTTGAAGCTACGACTCCTCAAGACGAATTATCCAAGCTAACCTTGGAAGAATTACAAGAATTGGGTGTTTCACCCGCCCCACCTAATTTTGAGAGAGATTTACATATGGAAGTTGAAAACGTTATAAAAATTAACATTGGAACCGAACATAACCCTCACATAATCAATATTGGATCAGAATTAAGTCAAGAAAAACAAGATAAATACATTTCATTTCTTAAAGACTATGAAGATGTCTTTGCTTGGACATATGAAGACATGCCAGGTTTGGACCCTTCTGTAGTTATGCATCATCTAGTAGTCCATCCGGATGCTAAACCTATTAAACAGAAACTTAGAAAAATGCATCCTAAAGTGGCCTTACTAGTCAAAGGAGAACTAGAAAAACTGTTGAAAGTTATTTTTATACAAGCCATTGATTATGCTGAATGGATCTCAAATGTAGTTCCAGTAACTAAGAAAGAAGCCACTAAAGTTAGGGTTTGTACAGACTTCAGAGATATTAATGTTGCATGCCCTAAAGATGATTTTCCTCTTCCCAACATGGATCAGATCATTGACTTTACTGCTGGAAGTGGAATGATATCCCTAATGGATGGATTTTCTGGTTATAATCAGATCAGGATAGCTCCTGAAGATCAGGCTAAAACAACCTTTATTACCCCTTGGGGAACCTTTTGTTGGAAAGTGATGCCATTTGGTTTAAAGAATGCAGGTGCAACCTATCAACGAGCTATGACTTATATCTTTCACGATATGATGCATGATATCCTACATGATTATGTAGATGATATTATAGCTCGTTCCATCAAAGAAGATGATCATTTAAATGACTTGAGAAAAGTATTTGATCGGTTAAGGGAATATCTTATCCGACTAAATCCAGCCAAATGCATATTCGGAGTTAAGTCCGATAAATTATTAGGGGTTATAGTCTCTTTACGTGGCATTGAAATTGACCCTCTCAAGATCGTGGCTATCACAGATATGCCCGCACCCACCAATATATCGGAATTACGAAGTTTACAAGGTAAGCTTCAAGCTATTCGCCGCTTCATCGATAAGTTGGCGGACAAAACTGGACCCTTTCTTAAGCTTCTTAAGAAAGATGTCTCTTTTCATTGGGACGAAGAATGCCAGGAAGCATTTGGACTCCTTAAGCAATATCTCCTTAAACCACCAGTGCTTTCCCCACCTAGATCTGATCGTCCATTTATCTTGTACATTTTTGCTTTCGATTCTGCCTTAGGAGCTATGTTAGCTCAGCTTGACGATGAGAAGAAAGAACGTGCTAATTATTACATCAGTAGAACCTTAATCAGTTATGAAACTCGCTATACCATATTAGAGAAGCTATGTCTAGCAGTCGTATTTTCTACATAGAAACTATGACATTATATGCTCAGTCAGAAAATGTATGTTATTGCCAAATTCGACCCTTTGCGATATCTCATGAGTCGACCGTATTTATCTGGTCGCACAGCCAAGTGGGTTCTTGTGCTAAGCGAATTTGAACTCACATTCATAGGACAGAAGTCTGTTAAGGGTCAAATCATAGCAGATCAATTAGTTGTTGCACCCTTAGAGTCTACTCATCCCCTCATCATTGAGTTTCCTGATGAATGCCTTAAACTAGAGGCAGACCATTCAGAGCAATGGTCCCTATACTTTGATGGAGCCCGATGCATGAGTGGGGCTGGTGCGGGTATTATTTTAATATCTCCACAAAAACATCTTATACCTCTGTCCTTTAAATTAACATTTGCTTGCACCAATAACACTGCTGAATATGAAGCTCTTATCCTTGGATTACGAGCTGCCTTGGCACTAAAAATTAAAAATTTATTGGTTTTCGATGACTCTCAACTTGTCATAAATCAAATCAATGATGTTTATCAGACCAGAGATGATAAATTACGCCCATATAAAACATATGTTTTGCAATTATTATCCTTGTTTGATCAAGTTACTTTGGAAGCTATTCCTCGAACTAGCAATCGTGCGGTTGACGCTATGGCTGCAGTTGCATCTCTTTTACCCTTGGAGTTAGACGATGAATATGCTACCATCATTATTCATCGACTCCAGGAACCCGCTTCAAGCAAATCATGCTTAGAACCTTTGGATGTGTTTCTCATCAACGAAACAACTCCTGAACCATGGTACACTGATATATTTAATTTTTTGCAGAAAGGAACCTTCCCTGATGGTTGTACTAGCAACCAGCGTAGGTTATTACGTAGACAAGCAAGTCGCTTCGTGATTATTGGTAATACCTTGTATAGAAGATCTTTTGAAGGCATCTTACTGCGATGTTTGAATCTAGAAGAATCTAGATCCGCTTTGAATGAAGCCCACAATGGATCTTGTGGGGGACATTTTAGTGGTAGCGCCATTGCTAAGAAACTCCTTCGGATAGGATATTTTTGGCCTACCATGGAAAATGATGCACATAATTATGTGCGACATTGCGACAAGTGCCAGAAACACGCTGACCTTGTCCATGCGCCTGCACAAGAACTGCAGGCTATTTCATCTCCTTGGCCCTTTTCAAAATGGGGCTTAGACATCATTGGAAAAATCAACCCTGTGTCATCCGATGGACACAAATTCATCATAACCGCCATTGAGTATTTCACGAAGTGGGTTGAAGCTATGCCATTAGCTTCTTGCACTGGAACACAAGTTTCCAAATTTATTTTTAACCAAATTATTTGTAGGTTTGGAATTCCTGCCAATCTCATTTCAGATAATGGAACTTGTTTCAAAAATAAAGATGTCAAAAAATTATGTCAAAAATATAAAATTCAACATCGTTGGTCCACTCCCTATTATCCTCAGGGTAATGGCCAAGCAGAAGCATCTAATAAAACCTTAATCAAAATTCTCAAAAAATTGGTCAATAAATCCGGTCGAGATTGGCACATTCAATTATATCCTGCTTTGTGGGCCTATCGAACTAGTGTTCGAACCCCCACTGGAACTTCACCTTTTGTCTTGGTTTATGGTGCTGAAGCCATTTTTCCCTTTGAATTAGAAGTTCCTTCTTTAGCTCTACTACTTCAAGATACTGAAGTAGGGGATGAATATCGTGTTGGCAGACTTAGTCAGCTAGAACTTCTAGATGAAAAGTGCATCAATGCTTTGGAGCATCTTCGTGCCTACCAAAACAAGCTTAAGAGAGCATATCTCAAGAAAGTTCATCATCGATCCTTTGAGATCGGTGACCTTGTCTTAAAAGAAAATCAAAAAAATACTAATGCAACTAAAAACCTTAAAGGTAAATTTGAGCCCAATTGGCTTGGACCATATGTCATCACTGCTAAATTTGGATCGGGAGCATACAAATTATCTACCTTAGATGGTAAAGAACTTAAAGAACCTATGAACATTATGCATCTCAAACGCTACTATGCATAAAATTTGGTCATTTCATCATTGTATATATTTGTTTTGCATATTATTTCCTTTTAGTCACTTATATAAAACGTTTCAAAAACAATCACCTTGTATTTCTTTCAATTCATAACTTAAAATCAAAAACATCAAAATCATCAAAATCTTCAAAAACATCTTTTATTTTCGTACCTGTCAAATCGTGAAGTATTGCAGTTATATTTTCAGTTATTTTGGATAAATTAGCATTTATTTGGAATCCCACACTTTCACACTCACATGAATAAATATCTTGATTTTATTTGGTATGATTATTAATCTCTCTTATATCAAAGTCCACATTGGAATTAAATAAAGTTTTGAGCATAGAGAATTGATCTTGTTATTTACTTGAACCAAGTATATCTTTTCACATTAAAATGATTTCATTGCAAATTCAATATGATGCTACATAGTAGAAATGGTTTCTTGAGCGAAAAGTTTCCCCTGCTATCCTATCATGCACATGGTCTAGAATCTTTGAGAATTGACAAAAGGACAAGCTCACCCCTACCCAGAATAAAAATCCCTTGCTCTACGGCTAATCCGAGCAAGTATCCCTAGCATAGGAAGAAAAGAAAAGTTCAAGAAAAAGAGAAAAAGAAAAATGTTATTTTGTATCATCACAACAATATTTCAGCATTATCTCAAATATCAAGCAAAAATACAAAAAAAAAAAAAGAAAAAGAAAGAGAAGCAAAAGAGAAAAGCAAAAGCAAAATGCAATAAAATCCTTTCCCTACCCCTTGAAAAGAAAAGAAGGGTGAATGAGCTTGAATCCCTGGAATTCTCAATTATTCGAAAACTGTGAGGTAAGCCCCATAACAAGTGGTTTGTGCCCAACCCACTTGGCCTTGGGTAATTCCTAGCATGGTGATATGTCTGTCACATTAGCGACCTTCTTTTGTATAGACCTATGTCAGCTTATGGATTAGCTAGCTCTTGATAACCTAACTTACATAGTAGTCCGATACGGTTACATGCATATAAATCATGGTCAACGAACATTCATTTGGTTAAGGCAAATTACTTGTATCAAATTATCTTGCTCAAAATTGGTGAATGAACAATACAATCGCACACACATTTGTATTTGAGAGATTTTGTATCATTATGATAAATCAAGATCGGTAATGAACTCACATTTGCACATGAGGATCCCTTATAAATCTACATTTGTCTTTGAGATAATTTAAAATGTTTCTGTAATTCTTTTCGGAATAATTTTATCCTTTTATTTCAGAATTTTTGTTTTGTATAAAAGCAATTATATACATCTTTTCACAAAATCACAAAAATGATTTCAAACAAAATTTTCATATTATTATTTTTTTGTTTATCAAAAGTCAAAAATTCATCTTGCAATAAAACTAAAATATCTATTTTCTTCTTTGGATTTCGCGATGATGGTATAAGTCTATACCTATCAATTCTATGCCTAGCGCAAACCATTGTTCTAATTTTATTTTCCATTTATTTTAAAACAAATGCATAAAAACATATGACTTGCATCATTATGTTACACAATTATGCTTTAAAACGAACGAACACTTATTCTATTTCATGTCATTATGTCAACATTCAATTTTGCAACCATGGTATAATTTCTAAGGAATTGTTCAAAATTTTATCACACTTAGGAATTTATGCCTAGCAAAATCATATTTCTTTTAGTATCTCATGCATACTATTTTTTATGAAAATCTGAAAACAAATCATCAAACCATCATCATCTCCATCATCACAACACAAAGTCTTAAGACAGTCTCTTAAGCACTCTTTTACTTTTCAACAATATTTCTATACTGGGATTAGCTTGACGACCGAGTGAGCGGTGACTCCATGAAATGGTCTATAACAACGACAATGTCCTTTGAAATTATTGTTAGAAGTCTCTTTTTATTTTTCATCAAATCACACCACAACAACCAATTGTTTACATCAGATTATTTCATTTAAAATTTTACAGCATGACATCAAATTATAATATTTCCAAACAACATAATTACATGAATCATCAATCAAACAAGCAAACATTGAAGCATCATAAAAACATATGAACAAGTCATATCAAAAAGATATATATATATATATATATATCACAAAAATTATATACATCATATCAAAACTGGATTGGTATGCCACAATCTATACCCTGGCATACTCAATCCTCTCAAAAATCTATACAATCTCTATGCAGTCTATAGCCACCTAGCCTCGAGAAGCCCTCGAGCTCTCAGCCTCATCTCCTCCCCCACCCTGACGTGGAGGAGGTGGTCCCATAGAGGTTCGGGCTGTATCTCGGGTCCTCGTCGTCGATCGTGAGGATGTCCTCGTCGATCCCATCCTGATTGGTTTCGCAATGTTGGCTGGTAGCTGTACCCTCTGGCCCTCTGGAACCAGCTGGAAGTATACCCCCTGGTAGAATGTGGTCTGCATCATAGACCGCACTAGCTCATCCCTGCTCGCCCCTCTGCTCCATGCCCTGAGCCGTGTAGTCTCATCCTGTAGTGTCCGTACCTGAGCCCTGAGCTGAGTAGCCTCGTCCTACAGTGACTGCACCTGAGCTCGGAGGTGGGCAGCCTCAGCCTAGAGAGCCATCGTCTCATTGCTCTCCCCTACGTCGACACCCTTGCCCTTATCAGGCGATGGTGGTCTCTCCCCTGCTATGAAGGGAGTCTCTCCTCCCTCCGCCCTGTCTCCCATGGCCTCTGTGGAGCCTGACCCATCCATTGGCGTCTCTCCTATGGGGACCACCGCTGCTCTCTCCCACCGTGACCCCACGCTGCCTCAATAGTAGCCTGTCATCGCCTCCCCATCTGGTGCACCACGACGTGCACTGGACCCTACGCCCTCGTCATCCGAGGAGGGTGGATGCCTATGTACCAGGCATCGTAGCCGTCTGCAACCCCGACGTCGTCACCATCCACTGGCTGGATGGGGGCATCGTCCGCGTCCTGACTCTAGAATCGTTGCATATCCGGAGCCCCGCTCAGTGTAGTACTATCCCGAATAGTCCGGGAGTACTCGTAATCCCTGAGAGAAGGGATCCCTACTATAGACCGAACTACCATAGTACCCGATCGTAGCGGTGGAGCTCTACCTCTCCCCGCTCCATCCTCAGCCAGCAGACTACCGATGCGAGCCGCTCCTGCCCATCCTCTCCCACCAGGGTGCTCTCGCCATGGCCTCAGGTGACAGTTAGGATGAGGTCATCTAGCAACTTCCATGACATCGACAGATCTATCCCGTGACCCCCTGAGCCAAAACCAATCTACTAGATTAGATCCTTACCCATAGCCCCACCACCTCACTCGCTCCTGCACTGTCTCACCATTTTCTCTCTGAGCTCGGAAAAAAAATGAAAATAAAAATGAATAGTTTTACCCTATTTCTTAATTTTATTTAAAAATCCAACATTTTAATTTTTGCTTTTTCACGTTTTTACCTCAAACGTTCGATTTGGGTAAAAACACGGAGGGGGCACCATAGTCAGCATTCGTACGATTCGACCAAGAATCATCGTCTAAAAAATTGAGTATATTTTTGCTTTCTCGTAAAACGGGAAAAACTCGTCTTTAACGCATTTTCTTCGGAAAATTCGCTAAAGAGGGGGCAAAATGTAGCACCCTAAAATTGGCACGGTTAAAACCTTAGTAAAAGATAAAAGATAAAAAATTTGAATTTCAACCCCAAACTACTCGTTAACCGCTTGTTACCCGCTTTCCCCATTTTTCGCACCATTTTTAGGATTTGTTTTGACCGTTGGACGATATCATCGCAGATTAGACGAAATCATCCCCTATCTGACGAATTCGTCTGGAACAGAACGTCCAGACGATTTCGTCCCAAAACCAAATTTTCATAATTAGCTTCTGTTTCAACAACCTCTCCAACTTGGGCAAAAACGCGTCTACGCAGTTGGAGATTTCCCTGTTGGAGATCTCCCATATTGGGATGATCCCCAACCTCCTAACCTCTTCCTAATCCTATATAAACTAGGATTTTTCTAGTTTATCCCCTTGAACCCCCTAAACCCCTTAGCTGACGGATTTCCCTATAGATTTAGTTCCTTATTCCCTAGAGCATCCTCGCACTACTGTCTGTATTCTGTATTTTGCATTTTCTTGCAGGAACTCTACTATTTTTTAGTCGAAGCTAGCTCGGATCATCGTGGACGATCTCGGATGATTACGGATGATCTTGTCGAGGAGCGCAGACGATCTCGTACGATTGGAGGCGATCCTGACTGTAGTCTAGATTGGGGGCAATCAGAGTCTAGAGTTTGCATTTCCTTAGCTTTTCTGCATTTTTCTATTGTATTTCTGCATTCTCTTAAATTATTATGTTTATGCATCTTGGAGTTCACCTCATCTAATATAAATGCATGATAAAATCAAAATAAATTATGAAGTTGATGCTTTTCCTCTTTAATTACTATTTGGATCTATCATTTAGACAAATTTATAGTTATTTCTATCATTTCCCTTCGCTTTTGTAGTTGCATCTTGGGTATTTTGTATCTATTTTTGTGATTGCAGGTTTTTGACAAATTCATGAATTCGTCAAATTTTAGATGATTCTGTCTGATCTCAGATGACCTTCTATGATTTGAGATGATCCTGTGAAATATCAGATGATTACGTATGAATTGAGGTGATCTGGACTGCTACAAAACTCAGAATCTTCATCAGACATCCGGAATCAGGTATGATACATTCTAGCTAGCATATTCTCTGTTATTAGCATTCATTCCTATTTTTTGTATTCATTTAAATCAGCATTGGCATATAGAATAGTTTAGATTCATCTTGGCCAAACCTAGGAGTTGAATGATTAAAGTACAAAATGAACACATCAAACTCACTGTCAACCTAGGCATGGAAACTGCCATTCAAAAGTTTCCTGGTGAACCCACCATCCATCAAAAATTCACCCTTATACCCCTCCCCCGAGAGGCGGGACCTTCAAAGGGCCTCTCAGTCCGAGGTATTGTCCCATCCTTTTCACATCCCCCTTTCGGGCACGGATCCTATAGCCTGAAGGTAAGGATGCAAAAAATTTGGAGCGATACACTTCTTAATCTCTTCTCGTCTCTATACTTGGGAAGCTTAAATGCTTCTCATTATCTTCTCTTCTTTGTACTCAGGAAGCTTATATGCTTCTCAATATATTCTCTTCTCTGTACTCAATAAGCTTAGATGCTTCTCAATATCTTATTTTCCATATACTTAGGAAGCTTAGATGCTTCTCAATCTCTTATCTTCTTTATACTTAAGAAGGTTAGATGCTTCTTAATCTATAAAATCTATATTCAATGTCTTAGGTCACACCTACGAACAAAATGATTATCCTCTTTTCTAGAGAATGAAAAATCAATATTAGGGTGACTATGAATGTCCTCCCATGTCCAATTTCCTTTTGATTTGACCCTTATTCACTTCAAGTTGAGTCTTGGTATTCATTGGTTTTCCTTGAACCAAGTGGAAAGATCCTAACATCCAAATAAGGGTGAATTTTACCTTACCCCCTCAATATCTACTCAGTAACACCTTCAAAAGTAGAGTTGATGTCTTCATTGCTTTCAAAGTGGATAGAATCCAATGTAATAGTGGCTAATAAAATATAACTCTATCAAAAATGGATAGATTTAAGTGCTAAATTTGATACCACTATTGGATTTTAAGCCTTACTATCTCAAATATCACAGGTCCAAATATAAATAAGCCATAATATTAAAGGTCAAAATATTAATAATCAAGAGTATAATTATATATATGAGTAGAATTATGTATATATATGTGTGTGTATGTATGTATATACATACATATACATATATATATATATATATATATATATATATATATATATATATATATATATATATATATATATATATATATATATATATACACAAGCCAATATAATAATGAAAAAACATTCACTTATAATATCAAATATGAATGTATATGGGTAAAATCGTTCATATACATACATAAAGAATACTTATAATATAAATTGTTATAGATAAATATCTTAGAATGGCACTTCAAATAGTACTTAGGTATATATCTTGATTTTATTGTAGGTGGTGCTATAAATAGCACTCATGTTTTTGTTTGGTTCTTACTCTTGATTTCACTATAGGTGGAACTCTAAATAACACTTAGGTCCTTGTCAGGTTCTTACTATTAATGGCACTCTAAATGGCACTTTGATCTCTATCTGGTTTTCTCTACAAAGAGCACTCTAAATAACACTTTTATCCTTGTCCACTTAGATCTACAAAGGATGATCTAAATGATACTTTGACCCTTGTTCAATTCACTCTATAAAGGATGCTCTAAATAGAGCTTTTGGCTTTCTTATTTTCTTCAACTACTTGTACTTTATTAATGCCTATAGATTCCTAATTGGACTGATGTAGGATGGCACTTATAACTTTGTACTAATCTATTTATTTTCTATCCATGCTTATCTCTTTATTAGTTTTATAGTAGTGCTAATGGATCTTAGATAACCATTGTATAATATAACTTATGGCTCTTAGATACCCATTGTATAGTAGCACTCTTGATAGGCACTTCTCTACCTTTGTATGTAGAAATGGGAAAACTTCTTTAGAAGAACTAATCCAAGGCCAAGAATATAGTATTTCCAATCAACCTTATCTTTCTAGTTATCTAATTAACCAAAACTTAAACTTTTCTCTATGCCTCTATTTTCCTTATCTCTGGAGGTTTCTTCTATGTACTTCTCAATATTAAAATCTTATCTATTCTTAGAAAACTTATACTACTTCTCTATCTCTAAATTCAAGAAGCTTAGATGCTTCTTAATAACTTATATTCTCTATACTTGGGAATCTTAGATGCTTCTCATTATCTTCTCTTCTTTGTATATAGGAAGCTTAGATGCTTCTCAATCTCTTCTCTTCTCTATTCTCAAAAATCTTAGATGCTTCTCAATCTCTTCTTTTCTATGTACTTAGGAAGCTGAGATGCTTCTCAATCTCTTCTCTTCTCTTCTTTATACTTAGGAAGGTTAGATGCTTCTTAATTTCTAAAATCTATCTTCAATGTCTTAGGTCACACCAAATAACAAAACGATTCTCCTCTTTTTTAGATAATGGAAAATCAATATTAGGGTGACTATGAATATCCCCAAATTTCCAACTTCTTTTTGAATTGACCCTTATTCACTTCAAGCCAAGTCTTGGTATTCATTGGTTTTCCTTGAACCAAGTGGAAAGATCCTAACATCCAAATCAAGGTGACTTTTATCTTGTCCCTCAATATCTACTCAATCAGACCTTCAAAAGTAGAGTCCAAGTCTTCATTGCTTTCAAAGTGGATAGACTCCAATGTAATGGTGGCTAATAAAATATAACTCTATCAAAAATGGATAGATTTAAGTGGTAACTTTGATACCACTATTGGATTTTAAGCCTTACTATCTCAAAATATCACAGGTCCAAATATAAATAAGGCATAACATTATAGGTTAAACTATCAATAATCAAGAGTAGAATTATGTATATATATGTGTATATATATATATACATATATTATGTATATATAAATGTATGTATGTATACACACACACACACACACACACACACACATATATATATATATATCCAAACCAATATAATAATTAAATAACATTCACTTATAATAACAAATATGAATGTATATGGCCAAAATCATTCATGTACATACATAAAGATTACTTACAATATAAATTGCTATAGATGAATATCTTAGAATGGCACTTCAAATAGTGCTTAGGTATATGTATTGGTTTTAATTGTAGGTGGTGCTCTAAATAGCACTTATGTTTTTGTTTGGTTCTTACTCTTGATTTCACTATAGGTGGAACTCTAAATAACACTTAGGTCCTTGTCAAGTTCTTACTATTAATTGCACTTTGATCTCTTTCTATTTTTCTCTACAAAGAGTGCTATAAATAACACTTTGACCCTTGTCCACTTAGCTCTACAAAGGATGCTCTAAATGATACTTTGACTTTTTTTCAGTTCACTCTATAAAGTATGCTCTAAATAGTGCTTTTGGCTTTATTATTTTATTCAACTACTCATGCTTCATTAGTGCTTGTGGATTCTTAATATGATTGATATAGGATGGCACTTATAACTCTGTTGTCACATCCCGTCTTGACCAAATCCTTATGCTTGATGACTATGAGACTAATGCTTAGTTTTTATGAACCTCTAAGGGGTATTGGTTATTTATAGAGTTTTGTGAATTTTGATGATATATTTGGTGTTTTGAAATATATACACTTTAGAGAAGAAACTAAATAGGATTTAAAAACAAAATGAAAATTAATTAGGTTCAGTTAACCTAATTTAACTTAGCTAAGTATTCACAAAATATATCCAATTCCTATTGGACCAAGAGGAGCACTAACATTTAGAATAATAAAAAGAAATATTTTATTATTCATCAGAAATATTTTATTACTCATCTCTCTTGCATGAATTTTTGGTGCTTATAAAGGGATACTTTCTTTAATATTTTTAATAGTTTTCTAATAATATTTGCCATCCACCATTATCCCCACTTGGATCTCCTTTTACTTTTTGAAATTATCTCTACATGAGTGGAGTTGTCTCATCCACTTATGAAAATTTGTTACTAATAAAATAATAAGCACTTGTGTCTCATGAGAGAAGATGTTATCCTATAAATTGAGAGCTTTCAGAAAGAGGAGGGAGAGACATTTTGATAGGGAAAAACTTGAGCTTAGGGATTATGCTCTTCACCCTTTGGTGAAATAGAAACCAAAAGGCTCAAAGTTTTTAGAAGCATTTGACCAAGATCTTGATAGAAGGGTGCAAGAAGAAAGGACTGTTGGTCTCGAAATCCAAGGTAATTAAGTTTGTAGATTTTGTAAATTTATCAGGTCGAAAATACTTTTCTATTTATCTATGTTAAAGTAGGACTTATGGGCTTATGCTTTGTTTTGATTCCAACATATTCTTTGTAATCATTGTATTCCAATGTTTATAGAATTCATAATTTCTATGTTGGGATAGTTATGTAATTATTAAATCAACCAAATAAATAATAGGGCTAATGGGATAGCCATGTATTGCTCGATCTCGATCTAAAACCAGTAAGGATTCCTAGTCTATGGCGTAAAGCTAGTTGACTGAAATTGACCTTAATATGACATTGGGGACTTGGGCGACTTAAGGACAAAAAGCTCCTAGTTAAGAAAACCCTATCGAATGGAGATTTAGATCAATTTTGCCTGAAGGAAGCACATAGGAACATCGTTCGATGGATTTTTATCCTATTCTATACGTGTGGTCTTATTTATTAATAAATTTCCAAAGCACTACCAGTGGGGAACATTAGAGAGTTCAATTTCTTTCCACGGTGTTGTGTAAGGTCCAAACCCTATCAAGTTTAACAAAAACCAAGACTCGAGCTTCACATAGGATTATGACCCTTGTATTAGTGGGTGTATATATGCTAGAAAATGAAACTTTCCCGTTATAGCAGGTCGATAGTTTAAAAGAAACATTTACGGATCGTTAAAGATCTACTATGGGCGACTAACGAGAATGTATTCCATATCGATCTAGTTTTAAATAACTCGTTGTCAATACAAAAAAACAAATATGGTATTCACATGCTTAGTTAGTGGCCAAGTGGATAGGTAAAACTTTTAGGAGTCTCACATCGACCTTTCTATGCAGTCTACATTTTAGCAATTGTGTGATTGAAAACAAGGTAAAACTGGTATTACCACCATTCGATGATATCACTAAACCTTAGTGCTAAGGACACCTCATCATTTTACAGGTAGAAATAACCAGCCATACCTATTTCCACATATTTATTTAAGGTACAATTTTCTAAATCATCAATCTTGAATTACCTTGATGTTTTTCCACTGATGCATCATTTTAGGGTTGCTCTGCGCACTGGAATGCTTATTCTCATCATGTTAAGGACGACAAAATTGGTTGATTATGTGGCATCACACCTATGTGGTGAGAGAGTTGATAGTTGGCATGACGTATCATCACTGATCAATATTTCATATATTGTTGATTTCTTACACTATGCGCTCTATCCAGCAAGGATTTTATATGAATTATAACATGGATTGGTAGCTCTATGAAAAAAATATAGAATCATTATGGGATCTAGAATGTATTAGCCACTTTTGGAATGTATGAAAAGATTGTATTAGTTACATTTAGCATTTACGAATATCTTAAGAGTATTGAAATAATTCTTGACAAAAGGGCAATGTTAAAACTTAGTTTAAAATGGTATTAAATTGAAATAAAACTGGTCAAATGATTATGTTGAAACTAGTAGAAATTTGACATTACGTGCATGATGTTAAATCCTTTTGGAGAATGACTAATGGATCTCAGGTTATTAATAACCAATAGTTATACCCATGTGATTGTTGGAGGAATTACACGATAGGGAAATTGGAAACTTGAGTAACGACCATTGGGAATCTTGTATTTTTATTAAACTCTTAGTTATGATAGTTTGAAAGTAATAAATTAATACCCCTTTAGTAGTCTTTAAAGGAAAGATAAAAAGTTCAATTAATACCCTTTAGCAATCAATTAAGGGAAAGATAAATGGTTCATTCTGTAAATCAAAGGTATGGGACTTTGATTTATAAAATGAAAGAAAATTATTGTTTATGCTAAGAGGAAAAAATTGAACTATATTAACTAAAGGTAACAAAATTTAGTTAGCTAGTAAATTAATTTGTATTTTGGAACAATATCTCCTATAAACCATAGTTTTCCTTGACAAGAGACTGATTGATAATCCTATTTGCTAAAGTATTGTATACCTATAGTATGATTACTATAATAATTTGAGGGTCAATCTTGTAATCTATAGTGTAATCTTGTGTGATAGATTACGGGTAGAGTTGTAGCTAAATTTTGAGTAATATTATTGGTATATTACAAGAGAGATGTTAGCTAAACTCTTGGAACTATAGAATGGTCTTATGGGTAGATCTTGAGTCAACTTGGTAGCCAAATTTGTGGAAGAACTATAGATTTCAAGATAAACTAGAAAATATATTTGTGAAAGAACTATAGTGAAATCATAATGATGGATTGTAGAATAAATCTGGTTTGGGATATCGTAGTAGATTATGACTAAACCCTTGGAAGGATTTGAAGATCTACAATTGAATCCATTGTTTTAAATGATTTGCTTAAATGCTATTTCTAGTGAAAGAAATATGAGTTACTTGAGAAAGTATGATTTGTTTAAATGCTATTTCTAGTGAAAGAAATATGAGTTACTTGAGAAAGTATGATTTGTTTAAATGCTATTTCTAGTGAAATAAATATGAGTTACTTGAGAAAGTATGATTTGTTTAAATGTTATTTCTAGTGAAGGAAATATGAGTTACTGAGAAAGTATGATTTGTTTTGAATGCTATTTCTAGTGAAAGAAATATGAGTTACTTGATAAAGTATAAATGGATTTGGATATTATTTAAAAAGGACTAGCAATATATGAATGTAATAATATTGTTTCAAAGGCATATTTTTGTGGAAAAATATATGAGATGAAAATATGTTTTTCAGTCTTAGGAAAGTATGGGATTTCCTTCCTTTGAATGATTGAATGCTTTAGACAAATACATTATGGGGAATGTATTGTGTTTATTTGCATTCATTTGAAAATAATTATTACTTGCTATTCCTTGCCTAGAATGCATTTTCATATACATGCTATGGGTTGTCCTGATCCCAAAATACCTTTAATCAAGTATTGGTGGTTCAAATGGAGTCAAACGAAGATTGGATCTACTCAATTTTTGTTGTAATTGTTTATGTATTGTAACAAGACCTCTTGAGAAAAGGTCTCTATTATTGTAAAGTATCTCTTTGAGATCAATTTGTAATTGGTTTGTATCACTCATTAAGAGGATTGTAAGCAATGTAGTTCTCAATTGTAAATAGTCATGGAAAGTAATGCAAAGTTGTATCATGACATAAATATATTGTATGTTTGGATCTAGATCTTTAAATGAGAGTTAAATATGGTGTTTAAGTGACCTAGAGTAATCCTAACATTAAAGAGAATGAATAAACTATGCATGCTACTTAAAGATGTATCTTTAGTGAATAAAAATAAAGTTAACATAAGGGAGAATGTGAATGTTATCTAGTTTCATGGAGATTATGGTTGAATAACTCAAGTAAGGTTTAATGATAGGTATTCACAAGTCTACATGGGCTTGTGTGATAACCCCCGTAACGTATTATCATGGATGTGATAAAGTTAAGCATTGCAATGATTGTTGTTCTATCCTGAAGGAAGAACAAGCTAATCATCAAGGCATACACCTAATGTATAGGTTGAAATAAACCTAACATAAAGAATAGTTTAATGTTTTATTTAAACTAGTACGGGAAAAAGGGGCATTCCTATTGAAATAGACAGGAGAATTCTCAAATTGGAAGGTAAATAAACCTTACCTGCAGGTCATTGTAGGGGTTGGCCACTCTTATCCATAGGATAGACACTGACCATGTTGAGTTCTTGTGAAGTGTAGCCTTGGACTTACTTAGATATTCATCAATAATATAACCACATGAAGATATTTGAATTCATACATGAACTAGAAATAATGATGTGAGTTTATAAAAAAAAAAAAATCTCCCTAAGTTTGGTTGGTTATGAGATAGGGTTATTACATCTGCCCTACTCTATTACTTTTCTATCTATGTTTATCTCTTAATTAGTTCTATAGTAGTACTAATGGATCTTAGATAACTATTGTATAATAAAACTTATGGCTCTTAGATACCCATTGTATGGTAGCACTCTTGATAGGAACTTCTCTACCTTCTTATGTAGAAATGGCTTCTCAAAGAAAACTTCTTTAGAAGAACTAATCCAAGGCCAAGAATATAGTATTTCTAGTCAACCTTATATTTCTCATTATCTAATTAACCAAAAGTTAAACTTTTCTCTATACCTCTATTTTCCTTATCTCTAGAGGCTTCTTCTATGTACTTATCAGTATTAAAATCTTATATATTCTTAGGAAACTTATACTACTTCATCATATCTATATTTAAGAAGCTTAGATGCTTCTTAATCGCTTTTATTCTCTATAATTGGGAAACTTAGATGCTTCTCATTATCTTATCTTCTTTGTACTCATGAAGCTTATATGCATTTCAATCTCTTATCTTCTCTATACTCAAGAGGCTTAGATGCTTCTTAATATCTTCTCTTATATGTACTTAAAAATCCTAGATGCGTCTCAATATCTTCTCTTCTCTATACTTAGGAAGGCTAGATGCTTCTTAATCTCTAAAATCTATCTTCAATGTCTTAGGTCACACATAAGAACAAAATGATTCTCCTCTTTTCTAGAGAATTAAAAATCAATATTAGGGTGATTATGAATATCCCCCCATGTCCAACTTCCTTTTGAGTTGACTCTTATTCACTTCAAGCTAAAACCTGGTATTTTTTTATTTTCATTGAACAAAGTGGAAAGATCCTAACATCCAAATCAAGGTGACTTTTACATTTTTCCCTCAATATCTACTCAGTCAGATCTTCAAAAGTAGAGTCCAAATATTTACTGTTTTCAAAGTGGATAAAATCCAATGTATGGTGGCTAATAAATAACTCTATCAAAAATGGATAGAGTTAAGTGGTAAATTTGATACCACTATTGGATTTTAAGCCTTACTATATCAAAATATCATAGGTCCAAATATAAATAAGCCATAATATTATAGGTCAAAATATCAATAATCAAGAGTAGAATTATATATATATATATATGTATATACACATATATTATGTATATATATAGATATATATATATATATATATATATATATATATATATATATATATATATATATATATATATATATATATATATATATATCCAAGCCAATATAATAATGAAATAACATTCACTTATAATATCAAATATGAATGTAAATGGTCAAAATCATTCATGTACATGCATAAAGAATATTTACAATATAAATTTCTCAAAATATGTATACAAGCTTTATTATCAATGCTTGTTATGTGGTGATTTCTATAGATTATTTTTCTCTTATATTGTATGGAGCTTTATCTCCATAATATAGACATAGCAATGTGACTCTTCAATACTTGTCTATTTAACTCCTCACATATCCAAGAGATTCAACATTTCCTATTCTTAACCATCAGCTTATTCTCTAGCCACTTGTATACTAGACTCTTCACTCTCTTATTACATGCATACTTTAACTCTATGACACTTGCACACTTCTACATGACTCTTACTCCCCTAGATGCACTCCTAATACAAGACACTTGTGCACATCCTCATATTAAATATTTACATACATACATAACACATGTGCACATTCTCTTAATACACACTTGCACTCTTACTGACATGACACTTGTGCATATCCTGCACATTACACTCTTATATGACACTTGTGCATATCCTGTACATTACACTCTTACATGACACATGTATATATTGCACATAGACACTTACACAAAAGAAAAATATAAATCACTTATCTAAACTATAGATACATACCCTAATCTATTCCATATTTACATTTGTACCATAAAGGTACCATGGGGGTACATTTGCATGTACCAAATAATATAATATTCTCCAAAAAAAAAGTGGTGGATGTCAAGCTAGAGGGTATTCAGGTAGCCATATGCACAGTAACTCCTTGTTGATCCTAAAATCAGACTAATATTGAAGAGTCTAGCATTGTGCTTCAAGTTGAACTGGAAATCTTATTAAGGTAGAGGATCCAATATCCTACATATGGTAGGGCTATCATAAGCAATGATGCAAGAAAAGTATAGATTATGGTATCCAACGTTGAACCATATGGCTAGGATCATAAAATTAACTAAGGTTGAATGCTAGACTTTTGAGAATGCTAATGTCAACATTAGAAGCAGGAAAAATTAGCATCTAACATTTTATTGAACTCAAAATTTGTCTAAGTATGAAGATCAAGACAAAGAAGCATGAGACTTTTGAGAGAGCTTACATCACCTTAAAAATCTAAAAAATATAGCATCTAGTATCCAAAACCACACCAAGCTAGATTCAAAATTTGGCTAAGTATGGAAAGGTGATTAGACCTTTGAGAAAGTTGATGTCATTATAAGATCTAGAAAAGTACAATGTTGAGGTTATATGTCATATTCATAATATCTCTAAGGTATATTGTTTGTCATGAAGAAGGTCCAAACTTACAACACCAATGACCAACCAACATAGAGGTTCACTTATGCTTCCAAATACCAATCATTAAAAAAAAGGCTTTTAGATCTATCCTTATCAATATTATTCATGCATGTTAGATAGCCACCCATTTCAAAGGTATTAGGTTGAGTTGATATTTTAGACAAGCAAGCATTGCAACCAAACATAGTGGCCAAAAGTGAACTTGTTAAATGGTGCATGCGATCTATTAAAGACATGTGGATGCTAGGTTAAGGGAAGAAATCTGGATTGACCATGATAACACAAAAAAAATATTTTTTTTTGGCATAGATGAGCCAAAAAATGATGCCCACTCCCTATACTCACCCATTCTTGGCTTGTAGATAACTTTTCCACAATGATTAGAGAAAACATAATGTAATATAGATCTATAAATAGCTCAATATACCTCTAATAGAGGGTCAACTCAAAGGAACCCTTAGGAGAGCATAATTTATTTAAATATCTGATTTAGGTTAACTTGGAGAAGGATTCCTTATGAAATAAGGTCATCCCAATCCTAAGCTTACATATATTACCTTCATGCTTTTACCCTTGACCTAAATATTCTCATACAACTTAATGAAAAAATGTTCCTGTAAATTTACTAAGTGGTTACTACAACAAAAAATATGTTCATTATAGCCAAAAATATTCCTCCTAAAAATACCATATCGGATACTCCTAAGATATATAAAATGAACCCACAAGTTCCTTTTCCCACCCTATCATGTATGTCATTGTATACATTGCCTAAATCATACTCCTCACATATCTCTCTAGTAAGGAATGCTCCTAGTATGACTATTTTCATCTCTAATTATCCCATCCCAAGATAATTGTACCTCATGTTGGAGCTAGGCCATAGCTGAGAGTGCGCGGTTTGGCTTAATCAAATGCCTCTAAGATTTTTTACAATGTTGGCTCCTTGTTAAGATGTGATCTTCAAGGCACTAGTTTCTCTACAAAGGTAAAGGATGTGAGAAAGAAAACAAACTCGACAAAGAAAAGAAAAATAGGGTAATGCACCAAGACATCCGCTAATATCTTCTTTCCAAAATAGGCCTAAATGCTATGTGCAAGTGGTTAACACTTTCTCTCCTTGACATAGTGAAGTGCAATCAAGATCTACTAATTATATGCATATATGAGAAAGTGGGTCCCATGGGAGATCTAAGCTAGTAAGTGATTCAGTACAAAAATAGACATAGGCCCCTCACACACACATACACTTGGAAAATCTAATATTCAGGTAAAATATCACAAACACATACATATACATAATAATATATTTGTAGACAAAAGCTAAAATATAGACATAGGCTACCATGTATATATAATACAAGCAAACTCTTATAAATATTGTGTCAGAATTAGGGGTTTGAGATTGCCCACAAGCCATTTAGGAACCATGATTATTTTTACAAAGAGAAATGAAAAGAAAGCCTACAAAAGCATACAATTGCAAGCTTGTCTATCCTTTACAAATCTAATACTATTGTTATTCATAGATTATAAAAGAAGAATTTTTCCTCCAAAATTTTCAAGATGATTTATCTTTCTATCTAGCCATCTCCTAGGTATTTTGAATATTTAATGGAGTAGCCCTCAGTTATCATTCCTATCAATCTAAAGCTTCCATGGTTGCAGTTGCATTCCTTCACCTTTAATGTTTTACCTACGTTCATTTAATTTGCAAAGCTAAAGTATTCTTGGTAGATAGCCATATTTAATCAATAATGGTGTACTATCTTTCTTCTTCTTGGGGAACTATACAGTCACCTACCTCCCCCTTGATCTTGGTGCTCCATCCACCTTTAGAGCTATCTGCTATTTTAGAACTTTTCTAGCATCCTTCGCCTACATGATTAGAATGTTCTTAATCAAGATTTATGCTTAGTTCCTTTCATTGGGACTTTAAAATTTATAACAAGTCATTATATCGAGCCTTTTTCATCAAACCTTCCTTATTCATTGGATCTCATTAAAAATCTTGATTGCTTTTACATTTTTCTTGTTTCTTCCCTTGTTTTTTTTATATTCCCTTCTTACTCTTTGTTCATGCCAACATTTTACTTAGGGTGTTTCCATGTCTGTCAATTATACTAGTGATTTAGTTGGTTCTTCTATTGTTATAGAAAGGTTTTCACTTTAGCAACCTTTCTTATGAATGTGGGGAAGTATATGTCTTTCAAATTCCATTATTATAGAGTGATCACAAGGATCCCTCTTCTTCCCCCACTTTTTGGTTTCCCCCTTGCCATCTCCTATCACCATGATCAAGGATATCCTTACATGTTTGGTGGTGAGATGATGCATGAGTTGCTAGAGGTCACATACCCAAATTGATGTAGATGATAATGAGCTCTACTAATTCTTCTATGGATGATTTTTGGGTTGATCCTCCTCCTCTAATGGAGTATTTTCAATTATCATTGAAAAGGCTCATCATATTTTGCTAGCAATAAGGTCTAGCTCAGATATAAATGAAAAAGAATCCAAATCACTTATTGTGGGCCATCTTCTTACTAGGTGGTCAACTTGCCTACATAGAAGGAGAGTTTTCACTCTTGTTTTTACCCTTTAGAGATATCTATTTGGTGAAATCTAACATGGAATTTTTTTGGGTTGGCATCAACTATGCTCCCCTAGTTTTAGGTTCAGGCTCCTCATATTATTTTGGGACACAATCTATTGAAGTTGTAGTGATTTATAATTATAATTTAGAGACTCTCAAGGGACCTTCTGCTTATGGAAGGAAACAAACTCATTAGCTAAAATATCTTTATACGTTGGGTAAATTTGTAGAGGAATAGCTTCCTAAAAGATGTTGGTCTTCTTTTATAGCTTTCATTTAGGGTTTATAGGGCTCATTATCCTTTATTTCACCATACTTGGGTCAGCACCTTTTCTACCTTCTCCTATATTTTAATTGGAATGAGCTTATTTCCTCATGCTCAAAATGATGTGGTAAAAACTTTGGATTACTTTCATCTTATGCATAATCATTTCAGTTGATGCAAGCCTACCACTTCACTTATTTTAATTATTAATTTCAGTGTTATTTTTTAGAATGGCCTTACTAATAACTTTTGTGCCTCTCTTATTTTTTAGAAATTAGCCTACACAAATAAAATAAAATTAAGCAAAATTCTAATTAATTATTATTTTTATATATACATAATCCAATATTTGGGTTTCATTTCAAGTTGTCCCTACCCCATGCTTGTTTATCCGTATTCTTTTGTGGAATGGATCCCAAATTTCTATTATCCCATGTCTAGTTGGCCCAAATTCTTTGTTTACTTTATAGGAATTTGGCCATTCTTCTTCAACTACCAATATCTAATCATTGCTCCATTCAAATGGTGGCAGTGTATCTATATTATGAGGATGCAATGACTCACTTGTAATTTTGACCCAGGTCCTGTATATTGTCCTTAACACCATAAAATACCAATCTAGATATATATTCTCCTAGTTTGGTAGTGAAATATCTGGATAACCAAATTCTAAAAGGAGGAAGATTGATTACTAATACGTCTTGCAAGACTACTTTATCTGGACAGAAATTCTAAAATCCCTAATATTTGAACCAAGTTTCCATCCAACTATATTGCTCTTTTGTTTGTTGACTGACAACTTAATTCCAATGCGTCGACCATTTCTTTTGGCATAACATATGTGTTGGCCCCATAGTCTATAATATAGTTATGGATTAATTTTTCTTTATAGACCAAAGTTAGATAAAATAGAGAAGGCTTGGGTATATTATATCCTAGGAATAATATTTGCAATACTATCATAGTTTGTGTCTTCCTTCTTCTCCTCTCTTAAATATTTTTGCAAATGCTATTTCTACCCTAGGATAGCTATCATTTCCTAGAGTAGGATTGGTATAGTGGACTTCTTCAAGTGATACACAATGTTGTGTTGGACTATATTACATTATTTAATACATGTTTATGTACCCCCATGGTCCCTTCATGGTACATATGTAAAAAATAGATTAGGTTTGATTCATAGTTTAGAGTGTGAGTTATATTTATTCTTTTATGTAAGTGTGAACGTGCAAGAAATGTGTAAGTGTTATGTAAAGTTGTAATGTGTAGGAAATGCATAAGTGTTATGTAAAGTTGTAATGTGCAGGAAATACACAAGTGTCATGTGAGTTAGTACGCAAGTGTAAGTTGAGTCTATGTGCACAAGTATCTTATATGTAAGAGTGCAAATATGTAATATAAATATGTGCACAAGTGTCTTAGATTATAGTGTGTAAGTTATAGAAGTGTAAGAGTCATGTATAGGTGTACATACAATATAAATTCAAATTTTCATCAAGTATGCAAGTGTCAAGTAGATAATCCAAGAGTCATGAGACTTGGCATATGAAAAGGAATAGCTAATTATCCAAAGAGTCATTACTATGGCTATATTATGGAGATAATACTCCATAAGCAAAGAGATAGGACATGCATTCATGATCATTACTATCATATACTTTTTTAAGAGGAGTAATAAAGCCTTGTATACATTTTGAGCAGTTAATATTGTAATTTTTCTTCATGCATAGTACATGAATGATATAGGCTATTTACATTTATATTTTAGCATATTATTGATTTTTATTTGAGCTATTATAAGCCTTCATATACATATTAATTTGCTCATATTATTCTACTCATATCATTATATTGACCTTATTATATTGTGGTTATATTATATTCATTCCTGTGATATTTAAACTTGTGGTAGTGTCACGGATTAAAAATACATTAGTGGTATCAAAGCTACTACCAGACTCTCTCCAATTTTATAGAGTTCACTTTAGCCACTATTACCAAATTTATTTTATCCAGTTTGATAAAGTCAATTAAGATTTTATCCACTTTGAAGGCAGTGAGACTCAAACTCTATTTGAAGGTCATAATGATTAGAAAGGCTAGAGTATTTCTACAGTTGAAGAATAACCTGTGAAGACCAAGACTCAACTAGATTCAGGGATATTAACCAACCCTTAACATTGTAGATTGAAGGTGAATCAACTTTGAGATAGTTGATCATTCAGGGACATAGCCAACCCTTGATATTGAATATTGGAGGTAGAATCAACTTGAAGATAGTTGATCATTCAGGTTCATAGCCAATCCTTGACATTGATAAAATATTTTAGGTACATTCTGAAAGCATGAGATTTCGAAAATAAAACACTGAGATGCAAATAAAAACAGGACTAAATCGAGGCATAAAATAACACAGATAGAATTAAATTAAAAACAAGAGCACAACCCTTTTTATTAATGTAATTCCGCTCGGTTACAATATGTCTCCTCAGTTACATGTTCTCGGTTACAACAGATGAACAGTGATCCCCTTCCGCATGCCCACACGTAAAATGGGCGGGCTGTAGTGTTGCCGCCGCTTGTGATGATGAGTCCCTGCTTGCTGCTGTTCTTGCTGCAAAAGAAACAATAAACTGTTAATAGCACTTGCAGTAAGAAGTCGGAACGTTTGTCTTTGTGAAACAACGAATAATGTATGCAAACATTTGATTAAATGCATAAGTTAAATAACTCTACGTAACCTGCTACTTTTATAAAGAACAGAGAACAACAGGCATTCGAAACAACATGTATTCGCCAATATAAGACGTAAACTGTTATTTAACGCATTCGAAGACAGAGATACATTATAAAAACATGAACTCTTTTAACATGTATTCGAAAATAGCATATACTACAGCAAGTGTTTTTGAAATAGCATAAGTCAAATTAACTAGGGAACGTATATAGGGATACCCAAACGGGCCACCCCGTAAAAGCTTAACTTCGGCACCAATCCACTGGGGATGGGCCCAAAATCTGGAGAATCAGGGTTGTCGTCGAATTGATGGACTCTGTGTCCAATATCGTATCTGAAGATTCAGATGACTGTAATCAGGCGTTTAGTTTAACAGCACTTCGTTGTTTTTCCAAAAAATGCTTCCCCGTCCTTTATTACGTATCGAGCCGGTTTTTTATAGAGGGTTCGGCCTCTGAGAACATTAATGTTCAAAACCCTAAATTCGTAGGCGCCGCTCAAATTTGATCCTTATCGGGCCATTATGGGACCTGGCTCGCACTGACAGATCGCAGTTATGAGGCGTGGCCTCGGATCGGATATTTTGCTAACACCGCTTGTCTCATTAATGTCCGCTGTAAAATCCGCCGTTTTACAGAGCCATGGGGTCTCTTCGAGAAGGGACACGTAGAGGTGCCACGTGGCGGTCGTTCCTTGGATGGTCGAATGTATGCTTTTGATTGTGGCCAGGTGTTGGCTTGAGGCCCAAAGTGTCGCGATATCGCGACGCTTTGGGCCGGCTTTGGCTCGGGGCCCAAAGTGTCGCGATATCGCGACGCTTTGGGCCGGCTTTGGGTCGGGGCCCAAAGTGTCGCGATATCGCGACGCTTTGGGCCCGCTTTGGTCGGGGCCCAAAGTGTCGCGATATCGCGACGCTTTGGGCCCGCTTTGGGTCGGGGCCCAAAGTGTCGCGATATCGCGACGCTTTGGAGTGTCGCGATATCGCGATGCTTCTGTGAGGGCTTGGTTTTTGACAAAAGGCTTGGCGCGGATAAAGGCTTGGCTTGAAGAAGGCTTTGAAGAAGGCTAAGAAGGCTTTGAAGTTTGTTAAAGGCTCTAGAACGACCGACTTTGCTCGCTCATTTTTCGATCTTTTAAATCGTTGTGTGAGTGGTTAAGACCACTATTTGACCTCTAAGGGCTGCCCTAAAAGCCGTGATATCAATGTGATCAATGTTTGTAATCACTTAATCGAAATGGTGCTGTTTTGGTGTCTACGGATGCCCCTTTTTGGGAAGCGCCGCGGGTGACGCAGTGTTGAGCAAAAATATACGACCAAAGCACTAATGATTAGGGTTTCTTGGTAACCTAACCAACTTTTAATGCCCCAAGTATGGAAAGGGCATGCATTCTTGAATCCTTGCTTCTGACGAGCTAAGGAATTTGATTTCAAGTGTTAACCTATTTTGGTGAGGTGTGACTTGAGCTTGGACATTGATCACCATGAATAAGCGAAGGGCGTAACCTTTTATCCACAGGGGAACCTTGTGTTCATGATTCACGAAATGCCAAGTGTTTGATTGATTTGATTGTTGCTTGTTTACTGCCCCAAGCAGGAGCGTGATTGTCTTTGTCAATGATTCTTTGAATGCATGTCATTGCCTTGATTGGGTGTGTGGTTGTTGATTGGTGACTAAGTGTGACTACCCCCTCAAGCGACGAATCGATGAGGGAATGACCTTCGTGAGAAAAGCGACGAGTCGCTTGACCCAAGATGACTTAGGTTAGGGTGCCTTTAGATGTTTTTCCATTTGAGCACGTGCAATTTCTCGACATTTGGACCTATTTTTGGTGGGTGTTAACCCTTTTGGTGATGCCATAATGGGGTGAAATCATCAAAAACCCGTCTTCCCGTGGAGCGGTCCGGCTATGATAGCCTTCTTAGGGAAGTAGGAGAATGAGAATTTGAACCCCGACATCGATTTTCTATGCCAAGAGGTTGAGTGCAAGAGCACTCGTGTCCGAGCAATGCTTATTGCTTCTTTTTGTGTTGCATTTTTGTGATGTTTTTGTTGTTTTGATTTTCTTTCTTTACGTAGATGTCATGATTTTATGCACAATGATTGATGTTGGTGGATGCATGCTACTTTATATTGATGGATGCATATGGTATGATAATTACCAATGTTGTATGTTGATTTAGTTTGATGGATGCATGATGAATGCAAATGCATGTGATATGCAAAAATGAAATGGATGTATGGACTTGGTGATATTTGGTTATGGCACCATAGACTGTTTAGAACTCCATTACTTTGCTATGTACAAATGTGGTGTTTCTTTTTTTGTATTTTCTGATGGTATTGCAAGGATGAAAAGTAGTGTAATTGGTTTAGAAATGTAGCTAAGGTTTTCTGAGACTCAATACGGTTTTAACTCACTAGCCATGACTCGTATCTTTATCTTACAAGACTTTTGAACAAGGTATGAATCGGACTTGTTTTTAACCAAGTTATTTCACATCCCCGTGTGTGCAATTGAGTTCATTTATGTGGTATTTGTCGAGATACCGCCAGTGCCGGATGGGCTTTCAACCGAACTCCGTACCGAGGATCACCTAATTAGCTCCACTAACTCCTTTGTTGTATGTAGTTAGATTAATCTGCGGTGTTCTCCAGGATACCATAAGCTAGCTCATCCACATGCAAACATTGATCTCATACACAAGTTAATGTGATAGATATATCGTCATGCGAGAATTTTACCGCCAGTGACCGATAGGCTATCAACCAAACCGGTACTGAGGCTTGCCTCATGACCTGTCAGAATGCCGAGAGTTCCAGGGATTCAAGGTCAACTCCCTTCTTTTCTTCAATTGTATTGGGATACTTGCTCGTTATAGTGATAATAATCACTGTTTATTTTGATTTATTTTTCTTTTCTCTTGAGCAAGGGATTTGGATATGGAGTGACGATAATCACTATTCTTTGTGCTTTTTGAGATGTGCACCGTAGGGTGTCAAATTTTGAAGTTTTGACATTTTGCAAATTTTTGACGTTTTGCAACTTTGGGATTCTTAGGGAATTGGGTAGGGAGGATGCTTGTCCTTTTGCCAACTCTCAACATTCTTGGGGTCATTCGCACAGTGGGGATGAGCAAGATAACCGCTTTCGCTTATGGTAACCTCGGATTACTGTGCAGGTTTCATCCTTCGTTCACACAACTCGAGAATTTTTGATGTGTTTTAATTTGTGTTGGGATGTTACGTAACAAGGTGTATTGCAAGTGTAACTCTACCTTCGTAAAATCTGTTTGACTTGATACATTTCATTGCTAAAGAGCAAAATGATGACTAAATCACGAAAAACTCTTGATACATTAAGAGACCACTGACTCTAGTGTGGTAAAGTGCATGGTGTTTTTGCTGTTTTTGTAAGATGGAACAGTGTGGAACAAGATGGACTAGTAGAACCATGATAGCCTATGGTGCCTTTTGACCTATACGACCATGAATATGCAATGTATGGATGCAATGCTTGCATGCAGCTATGTATTTTTGTATTTTTGATGGATTGATTTTGGTGAATATGAAGATGAATTGCGAGAAGAACTCTCTATTTGATGAATTTGAATATGCCTAGAAATGAGATGCAAATTTTTGTTGTTTTTGATGATTTTTGACCAAGTGATTGTGGAAATCCTTGGAGCGTTTTGGGATTGACCAAGCGATTGCAAGAATCCTTGGAGCCTTTGGGATTGACCAAGCGATTGTGAGAATCCTTGGAGCATTTTGGGATTGACCAAGCGATTGCAAGAATCCTTGGAGCTTTTGGGGTGACCAAGCGATTGCGATAATCCTTGGAGCATTTTGAGATTGACCAAGCGATTGCGATAATCCTTGGAGCATTTGTGGGATTGACCAAGCGATTGCGATAATCCTTGGAGCATTTGGGGTTGACCAAGCGATTGCGAGAATCCTTGGAGCCTTTGGGATTGACCAAGCGATTGCGAGAATCCTTGGAGCATTTTGAGATTGACCAAGCGATTGTGATAATCCTTGGAGCTTTTGGGGTGACCAAGCGATTGCGATAATCCTTGGAGCATTTTGGGTTGACCAAGCGATTGCGATAATCCTTGGAGCTTTTGGGGTGACCAAGAGATTGCGATAATCCTTGGAGCTTTTGGGGTGACCAAGAGATTGCGATAATCCTTGGAGCTTTTGGGATTGACCAAGCGATTGCGATAATCCTTGGAGCTTTTGGGATTGACCAAGCGATTGCGATAATCCTTGGAGCATTTTGGGTGACCAAGCGATTGCAATAATCCTTGGAGCTTTTTGGGTGACCAAGCGATTGCGATAATCCTTGGAGCTTTTGGGGTGACCAAGAGATTGCGATAATCCTTGGAGCTTTTTGAGATTGACCAAGCGATTGTGATAATCCTTGGAGCATTTTGGTGTGACCAAGCGATTGCGATAATCCTTGGAGCTTTTGGGGTGACCAAGAGATTGCGATAATCCTTGGAGCTTTTGGGGTGACCAAGAGATTGCGATAATCCTTGGAGCTTTTGGGGTGACCAAGAGATTGCGATAATCCTTGGAGCTTTTGGGGTGACCAAGAGATTGCGATAATCCTTGGAGCTTTTGGGCTTGACCAAAGGGTTTATGAACACCTTTGGAGCATTTGGTGTAATCCACTTGCTCTTCAGGGAATAGAGGTACCCCCAGCTTGACAATCTTTGTGCACCGGATCTGGCTCTGTAGGAATTGGCACGAATGGATCGGCCTTATGCACGGATAGGAAGACAGGGTCTGCCTTCGACACTGATGGTGCTATGATATCTCTGGGTGGAAGTTGCTCGCGACCTTCCCCAAGGAGTGGGATCGACATGTGATGCTGGTAGGCTGGGTCTATGCGCCACTCATGCCCTAGTATTATGTTTATCATTTGACATGCTTCATCGATATTTACGGGATGTCGATGCTGTCGTATGTGATTGCTTTGAGCTATCTCTGTTTCATCCTCACCTTCGGACAATGTGTATAGCTCATCGGAATCTGGAGATTCTGAGATATGGAGGACTGCATCATCAGGTAGTCCTACAACCAGGGGTTGATCCTCTTCGAAAAGAGCCTCATGTAAGTTGGGCCTTGGGAGCTCCAAAATCTTGGTCTCCACCAACTCTAAGTGCTCTAGCTCTTTGCATAGATCGGGAGATTTGAGCTCCTCCGCTTTGATTGGTTCGTGTTGAGAAACTGGGGACCTATGGAGGGGTAGCCGAATAGCACCCCCCTTGTCTTGGTAGGGCAGTTCATCCAGCTCTTCTCTTTGCTCGATTCCTCGGAGGCTTCTTGGTGACTTTCTAAGGGTGGCCCATAAACCCGAGTGGGTTCCCGAGGAAGGCACTCGTCATTGTTTATAGGAGTAGCCTCCTGCTCATGTCTAGGAGGCATTGGGGGTGATGCTTGATAAGGTCGCAGAGACTCGTCTCGCACCTGGGGGTTGTGCTCCTCATACTGTTGTGCTCTTTGGATGCAAGGGGTTGGCGCCTTCTCAGGTAGTTTATAGCGCAACTTATCCGCTTTGCGCTGCATGTATAAGTTTTCTAACTCCTGGCGACCTTGTTCAACCTGCGTTATTTGAGCTTGGCGGACGACTTTTCTGGCGACTGCCGGGTCGATGTGGTCTACCCTATTTTGCTCAAGAGGTTCGGATTTGTGCCTCTCATAATGTTTTGTCTTATGTGTGTGAGGGGTTGGAGTCCTTTCCTGCATAGTGTGTTGGAACAACTCATCCTTCTGGCGCTGAAGGCGCTCTTCGTTAATATGGTACAGTTTCGCTAACGATAGTCGGTCTCGCTCACGTTGCGTGAGTTGCACCCGACGTGCGAAATGCTTGATAGGCTCTAAGATAGTTGGTCTTGTCGCCTCATGTGTAGAAGGCCTAGATGCCTCTCTGACATATCTATCTTGGTCGTAGTGATCCAAGATCTCTAGAGGCCATCTCTCTCTGATGGGGGTAGCGGCATTTATCTGAGGCGCTGGCCTCAGAGTGTGACCATGATATCTAGCAGGTGCAAAGGCGTATTGCTCCCGCGATGTGTATTGTTTTTGAGGAAGGTAGGAATCTTCCTCATGCTCTCTTTCATAAGTGAGCACGATTTGGCGGACGGAATTGGCTTGGCCTGCCTGAGGAGCCTTGTGCTCTGGATTTGTCCTTGTAGTCCTGACAACTGGAGGGGTTGAAAGAGGGATAATGTAACCATGTGGTTCCTCTCGTCGAACCCTAGGTTGACTCGAGGCTTCATCGCACGGTGACCGCTCATAACGAGCATCTAAGGTAGCTCTCCTATGGATGTACCCTTCATGGAAGGGTGTGTGTCGAGTGTTATGCTGAACATGAGTGCTCCTAGAAGGGGTACCCCCATAGTCCTTATCTGTTAAGGTGTGGAGGGGACCGCCTTGTGTGTCAGGCCGCCAAGGTGGTATGACCAAATCCTTGGGGTTAAAGCGAAGGCGACTGGCGCCCTCCCTTTGTGCACCTTCCATAGCGTCCGCCCTTGATTGGGCTTGGCTACGGGTGTACACCATTGTGTTGCTTCTCTACTATCTAAGCAGATTTTATCTCGTTTATGATGATTTGTATTTTTGTGCACACCAAGCAAAAATGAACACACACATACGCAAAACCGTGATTATCTCTTTTAAGGATTGATAGTGTGTCCTAAAATGGTTTAGTGCATTTTGATGTTTTGTTTTGTGTTTGCAATTTTGGAAGAACGTTTAAATGCATAATGTTGGCTCATATGACTCCCATAAATGGTCGCCCCTTCAATATACCATTTGTCGGACCGATATACCAACCTCTCTATATACCCGCCCTTACGTGAGGGAGACTATAGGTACGTGAGAGCAGATGGTACGTGGAACATAGGCGGTACGGAAGGGGAATCGCTCCGTTTATGACACCTACCATAGAAGACTTATCCTCGCGTGCATGGGAATCACCCCAAGCAACACTCGGTCAGCTTTCGTCAGATTTACGTCTAGCAACAATGCGATCGAGGTAATGGATGCAATATCTCAAGCCAAAGTGATAATGGAATCCACCTTTGGTCTTGCTCAAGGGTTGGGGTTTTACGACCAACGCCTTGGTTTAAAGTACCACGTGGTGTGTGGGATTCATTTTACTTTGCAAATTTGAAACAAGCAACCGAAAAAGAAATCTTTCCCTATGCCAGACAGATAATACTAACTGAAAACAGCAAGTAAAAATTGCAAAGAAATTTTCTACCTTTCTTTTAAATTTTTTTTTTTTTAATTATTAGATGAATAATTACGCAGATAACTACATAATTAAATAAAGCAAGAAAAATCTTTAAGAAAAATTTCTCTACCTTACTGTAATAATTAAAAGAAATTAAAATGACAGTAAATGAAATAACCCGAAACTTCGCAACAGAAAATGATATGGACGGCTAGAATCGTTACCTCCTTTCTGCCCGAAATTGCTGTTTCTGACCTCCGGCTAAAAAGAAGTACTTGTTAAGCACAAGACACAACAAGTTTAATTAACTTCTATGATTTTTAAAAATATGGGAACCGGTCCCACCGTGATCGCCACTGAAAGCATGAGATTTCGGAAATAAAACACTGAGATGCAAATAAAAACAGGACTAAATCGAGGCATAAAATAACACAGATAGAATTAAATTAAAAACAAGAGCACAACCCTTTTTATTAATGTAATTCCGCTCGGTTACAATATGTCTCCTTAGTTACATGTTCTCGGTTACAACAGATGAACAGTGATCCCCTTCCGCATGCCCACATGTAAAATGGGCGAGTCTGTAGTGTTGCCGCCGCTTGTGGTGATGAGTCCCCGCTTGCTGCTGTTCTTGCTGCAAAAGAAACAAGAACTCGTTAATAGCACTTGCGGTAAGAAGTCGGAACGTTTGTCTTTGTGAAACAACGAATAATGTATGCAAACATTTGATTAAATGCATAAGTTAAATAACTCTACGTAACCTGCTACTTTTATAAAGAACAGAGAACAACGAGCATTCGAAACAACATGTATTCGCCAATATAAGACGTAAACTGTTATTTAACGCATTCGAAGACAACATACATTATAAAAACATGAACTGTTTTAACATGTATTCAAAATTAATTAGGGAACGTATATAGGGATACCCAAACGGGCCACCCCGTAAAAGCTTAACTTCGGCACCAATCCACTGGGGATGGGCCCAAAATCTGGAGAATCAGGGTTGTCGTCGAATTGATGGACTCTGTGTCCAATATCGTATCTGAAGATTCAGATGACTGTAATCAGGCGTTTAGTTTAACAGCACTTCGTTGTTTTTCCAGAAAATGCTTCCCCGTCCTTTATTACGTATCGAGCCGGTTTTTTATAGAGGGTTCGGCCTCTGAGAACATTAATGTTCAAAACCCTAAATTCGTAGGCGCCGCTCAAATTTGATCCTTATCGGGCCATTATGGGACCTGGCTCGCACTGACAGATCGCAGTTATGAGGCGTGGCCTCGGATCGGATATTTTGAAACCGCTTGTCTCATTAATGTCCGCTGTAAAATCCGCCGTTTTACAGAGCCATGGGGTCTCTTCGAGAAGGGACACGTAGAGGTGCCACGTGGCGGTCGTTCCTTGGATGGTCGAATGTATGCTTTTGACTTTGGCCAGGTGTTGGCTCGGGGCCCAAAGTGTCGCGATATCGCGACGCTTTGGGCCGGCTTTGGCTCGGGGCCCAAAGTGTCGCGATATCGCGACGCTTTGGGCCGGCTTTGGGTCGGGGCCCAAAGTGTCGCGATATCGCGACGCTTTGGGCCCGCTTTGGGTCGGGGCCCAAAGTGTCGCGATATCGCGACGCTTTGGGCCCGCTTTGGGTCGGGGCTCAAAGTGTCGCGATATCGCGACACTTCGGCCAGGGCTTGGTTTTTGACAAAAGGCTTGGTGCGGATAAAGGCTTGGCTTGAAGAAGGCTTTGAAGAAGGCTAAGAAGGCTTTGAAGTTTGTTAAAGGCTCTAGAACGACCGACTTTGCTCTGCTCATTTTTTGATCTTTTAAACTGTCGTGTGAGTGGTTAAGACCACTATTTGACCTCTAAGGGCTGCCCTAAAAGCTGTGATATCAATGTGATCAATGTTTGTAATCACTTAATCGAAATGGTGCTGTTTTGGTGTCTACACATTCAATGTCAACTTGACATTGATAAAATATTTTAGGGACATTCAACATCACCTTGACATTGATAGAGGATTGAGGGACAATCAAAGTCACCTTGATATTGATAGAGGATTCAAGGATGTTTAGAGTCACCTTGATATTGATAGAGGATTCAGGGATATTCAAAGTTACATTGAAATCATATTGAGATATTAGGTGTGACCTAAGACATTATAGATTTCTTAAAAGAGTTGCAATAAAGTTTAAGAGATTAAGCTACATAAATGTGAGAAGCCTCCTATAAAGGATAGATAAGAGTTTGAGATTCTAGTGAGTAGAGGATATTGAAAGGGGATTTAGATCATAAATATATTGACCTTGATATGGGTCAATATTAAACTCAAATCTTTTTAATATTAAACAATAGATAGCAGTGAATTGAGAAGTATTCAGAGCTTTTTAAGAGAAAATAGAAAAAAAAAGTAGAACAGAAGAAAGAGAAGATAAGTATATCATTTTTGAAGGAGGATAAAGTAATCCTACTTAAAATATTGGATTAGTATTTACAATGGATAAGAGCTACAATATATTAACATTAGAAACTCTTATAGAGAATAGAAAAAGAGACCCATATATAGGACTGTTAAGAAGAAAGCAACCATTACAAAGAAATATTGAAGAATAGAGACCCTTCAAAGAAAAATGTCCATATAGATAAATATTGAAGAATTGAGGCCCTTATAAGTGGAAATAAAATATGCCCTATACAAATAATAGAATCCCTTTATAGAGGAAGAAAAGAGACTTGAATATAAAAAATAAAAAAGTCTCGAGGTCAAATAAATAAGAGGTTTGCAAGCATCTATATTCAAAAAATAAGAGAAGGCCTAGAGAATAAGAAAAGGAGATCCTGAGATATATTCAAAATCAAGGAGATCCCAAGACATATTTTGAAAAAGGATTGAGTATGTAGAGGCCTACATTTATAGAATTTACTGAAGATTAGAATTGGCCTACATATAAAGCTAAGATAAGAAGCTGATATAGAAATATTTTTTAAGGCTCATATTAAGGAGGATCATGTTAGAAAAATAAGGTAACCCATAAGGAAAGCAAATTTTTTTACTATAGAAGTGACGTCAAAGGTTCAAACACAAATATCGAGGTAACTCAAGCAAAAGAACAAGGTAGTGCAAGAACAAGGTAAAAAAAGAATGTGACAACCCTTGATAGAAGAATGTGGTAACCCTTGCAAAAGGAAGAAAGGCCATTCAAGGAAGAGTATACAATCACTAGAAATCCTCATTTTTAACAATGAAAAGAAGACAAGTAATATTAAAGCAAGCAGAATAAAGCAGAATTGCTTTGTAGATAGTTATCAGCCTGAGGAATATAAAATAAGGAGAAATCCAACATAGTAATTAGAAAAATTCCATCAGACCATCTCATGCAGTCATGAAATCCATCAAGCAAGCTATCAAGATAAAGAATGTAGACTAAAGTCTAGATGCATTCTATAAAATCTGAGTGCATTGCCTCATAGAAGAAGTGAAGCATAAATATCTCCTATCGTCAATGTATTTTGGGAGTGATGTAGTAAAGGTTTGGATGTTCTAATGTCTAAACAAAAGCTTGAGAGTCTAATCATAATTGGAATAAAAATTGGATGTATTCTAACAACAATATGAGGTATTCTAAATGTAGTCTAAGCACCATTGATTATTGTCTAATGCCAAGGAAGGAATCATAACATGCAAGAAGAATGTTGAGCACCAACAAGCAAGGTATGAGCAGATTGTAATGTCCAGGAAAAAGGAAATACCTCCATGCAAGCTTACACATGGAGCATCATTCCTAGCACTCACAACATATGAAACAAGCATCACAAACTTCACATAAGCAGTTTGAACAACTAGTAGCGAAGATGTGCATATTTGGAAAGCATTCATAAAGGTTAGGATTTGATTACAATTTTAATATTTGATATTTTATTATAGTTCATATTAAGAGTTATAAGGTATATGTGGAGTAAAAAAATTTAATACATATAAATCATTTTGAAAGATAGGAGGAATAAGTAAGGTTTGGTTGGATTTTTTTAAGTGCTTATATTTGGAGTGATAAGATTAATAAAAGTAAGGATTTTATTATATTTTGAAAGTATTTTTAATAAAGCTTTGGAATGATAAGGAATAAAATTAGTTTATTTGGTTTTAAAATTTTCAAGTCTTTGAAGTATATTTAATTTAGCTTTAGTTTTGAGAAATTTGAAAATATTGAGTTTTTGCAAATTTATGTATTTGGGATATAAAAGGCATTCAACTTTAAAACATAGGAAAACATAAATTTACAAAATTCATTATTAGTTTCTAAAACTAGTGAGACGTAAGGATTTTTACTTCATAGTTTAGATTTTTTCTGAAGAACACAAGCTTATACTGAGAGGGGGGGTGAACAGTATAAGACCGCTTTCTACTTTTTCTTTCGATTCAACTTGCAGTTCAAAATCATGCAGTGAATATATAACAATATCAAAAACAGAAATCAAAGCAATGCACAGAATATCATCCACAATAGAGACACAACAATTTACGTGGTTCACCCAACGCGGGCTACTCCACGGATAAAATTTTTACTAAATTTTATCACCTCAAATTCTGGGAAACATGTCCCGATTACAAATTTTATGGGCACCAACCCAAAGGAGATACCTTCCCCTAGCTCTGCTTAATCTGGTGATCCTCTAGAGAACCTCTGCCTCTGTAGCCCTTAGCAAGTGGAACTCTATCCACAGAAGACACCTGTCTTCCCTGCTCTGGCTGGAGACCTCTGTCCTCAACTCTATCACCGCACAGTCGATCCTCTTATCTGCACCAAAACATAGTCCTTCGGTCTGGCACTATTGTCCTCGAACTTGCACCTCTATGCAATTACAGCACTCGATCAAATATCCACTTATGCACCTCTATGCAAACACAGCAGCAATGTCTTCGCACACTCTGCTCTTCGACGATCGAACTTCTCCTTGCACTCTGCTTCTACGAAAGTCGCACTTCGAACGCACACTTCGATCGATGCCCAAACTATTCAAACAACCCTCCTTTTATAGAGTAAGATTCAAGATCATTACATTCAATCTTAGTCGGCTGTTACTCTTCAACTGCATCGGCTGCAAAACCCTACGCTGTGTCGGCCCAGATTTTAACTTTGTCGGCTCAAAGTTAACTCTGTCCTTCAACCGCCACTGGTTCTATAGTTGTCCCTATGAAACTACAACATGTCATGATATCATGACATTTTTACAGCCGTACACCTTCTATAGCCTGCTGTCATGAAATCGTGACACCTTGACCTTTGTCGACTTCCTTTGTGCTTCTATCACAAAATCGTGACACCTTTGCCTCTTGCTGACGTCATCTCACTTCTGTCATGAAATCGTGACACTTTAGTCTTCATGGCCTTCCTCTCAGCTTTTGTCATGAAATCATGACACTTATGATTTTTGTTGACGTCATCTTCACTCTATCACAAAATCATGACGCTTTAGTCTACAAGCTCTTCCTTCTTCAATTCATCATGAAATCGCAATGCTTCTTCTGTTTAAGACTTGCTAACTATTTCTGTCATGAAATCGTGACACCATCTCCAACTGCAAGCTGCCATCTCAACTTGTCATAAAATCGTGACACTTTCTGCATCCGTACAACTTCTTTGTAGCCTATCATGAAATCATGATGCTTTCAGCTTTCGAAAGCTTTCTCTCACTGCCTATCATGAAATCATGACACTTCTGCTTTCTACGCTTTCTCCACCATCACAAATCGTGACACTTGCTTCATACGCTTTCTCCCTGTCTGAAATCGCGACGTCTCCTTTCAGACTCTTTCCTTTGCTGCATGTCGCAAAATCATGATGCTTCTCAATATCGATATTTTTAGCATGTCACAAATATGACAACCTCACCTCGAACCTCTATCATGTCACGAAATCATGACATTTCCTAAAAAACTTTCACTCTCTTCGATCTTGTCGCGAAATCGTGACACTACACTACGGACTCTCTCTTCTGCAACATGTCACGAAATCGTGACACTTTTTCGTCCGTACAACCTCCTTTGTAGAATGTCATGAAATCGTGACACTTTTCTTTCTCTGCCTTCCTGCACCGTCCGAGTCGTGAAAATGCGACATGTCACGAAATCGCGACAGTTTTTCCTGCTTCGTCTCTCCTTCCCGCATGTCGTGAAAATCGTGACACATTTGCCCAAAATTTCTCTCTCCTAAAACATGTCACGAAATCATGACAGTTTTTCCACTCGCCTGCATACTTTTTCTTACTTGTCTTTTTCTTGATCTTTTGCAACTGGGCTACCCTGATCTTCTTGGAAACTCACTGTCCATGCTGAAACCTTCATCAAGACACATTCTTTGACATCAAACCAAATTGCTTCAAGACCTTCTTGACATCAATGACAACATCTACACTTAGAGCAAGAGCAATGTACCCAAGGTACCCAAAATTGCCAACAATCTCCCCCTTTGTCATTGATGGCAACCCTTAACTGAAAAACACTACTCAAGAGCCAAAACTGAAACCAACTGTGCCAACAACTGAGAATCTGCAATTGAAGTTTTTGCTCCCCCTGACTTGAAGCTCTCTTCTTCACTATGAAGCTCTCCCCCTTACTCATATCTCTCCCCCTTTGTCATCAATGGCAAAGGGTCACCTTTGGGGCTCGGGACTAAGAATGAGCCTCTTAGCTTAGTCCCTCCCCCACCTCCTGATGAGGTGATTTAAAACAAGGGTGGGAGTGAAACTCCCATTAGGCACTCATCATCATCAGTGTCTATAATTTCTTTGTCGGGCCTTCTCTTGAACTCTTTGTCAGTGTTTCTGTTCTTGTCACTTTTCTTGTTCTTGTTCTCATCTCTTTTCTTGTCCATACCTTGATCCTTGGACCTGTTTATACCACTGTTCCTATTCCTGTACCTTGGAAGATCAGCTCTGCACTGTCTGGTTGTGTGACCTGCATTGTTGCACTTATAGCAAGTAACAATATTATTTCTTTCGGGCATAGCTGTTCTTTGAATCCGCCTGTTCTGACTAACCCAGTTCCTGTTATTTGCCTTGCAAAAAATTGCCTTGTGCCCGAACTGATTACAAGAGTAGCAATACCCTTGAAATAAATTACGGCCCCTGAAATTGTCATTTATCTTCCTTACTTGAGTCATGCACTGCGAAGCCATGTGGCCAAACCCGTGACACGCAAAACATCTGTCGTGAAATATTCTTCTGTTTGACCTCTTGGGTCCCGAAAACTTCTTTTTCGTATTCAGAATTCTGTTTTCTATTTCTGCGCATTTATCACTCATGGACTCTTTCTCTGAAATACTCTCTTCATCAGAACTCTCTTCTTTCTGAAATCTCTTACTTGATTCCCCAACCTATTTTTTGTGTGGTTTAACAAAACCAAGACCTGTTTTATCTGATGGATTTCTTTGACTTTGGATGAGAGACTTAACCCTTTTGGAGCTATCTTGAAACCTGTACAACTTATCCTTGTATTCTTTATTTTCCTCTTTCATGGCAGCCATTTTCTGTTCTAATTCACTATACTCAAGCATCTTAGATTCTAACTCATTCTTGAGTTCTTGTGTCTTAGCCATAGAGATGTCAAGACTTTCTATGAGTTCATCTTTCTCCATACAACATTCATCTAATTTATCCTTAAGTCGAGCATTCTTCTTTCTTTCCTTTTTCAAAACACTAAGAGCATTAGTAAGTTCACATTCAAGATCCTCTATATTATTGCATTTTGAATCATCAAGGCCTTTTTCAGATTTCTTATCACTAGAGGTGCTATCCTTTTCAAAAACCATACAAGCATCTTCCTTATCATTTTCTGAAGCATCCTCATACATACTAGCAACCAATTCATTATTTGTGCAATCATCCTCAAGGTGCCCAAAATTTCCACATCTAAAACATTTCATGACAATGAATTTATGTTTCGGTTCTTCCTCTTTTTCTGAAATGAACAACATCTCATTTTCATCATCACTAGAAGAACTTTCACTATCACTGCTAGAACACTTACTTGCTTTGTCTAGGTAGAAGCTCTTCTTATTCTTGTGTGAATGCCTCTTTCCTTGATTGTTGTGCTCATCTTTGTTCTTTCTGTAATACCTGTGCTTTTCGGAATCCTTGCTCTTAACATCCTGTATATCTTCATCACTTTCATTCTTGGAAACAGTACAGTCAGTAGCATAATGACCAAACTTTCCACAGTTGAAACATCTTATGTTTTTCTTGCTTTTGTGTTTTCTAGAGAACTTGCCTTTTTTGTTGTAATATGCCTCTTCATCACTAGAAGACTCATCACTCTCTTGAATCTGTTTGCCCTTTGATTTCTTGGTAGCTTTGAAAGCTGCCTCTTTCTTGACATCAACTTTCACTTGAGTTCTCAGCTCAAATGCTGCAAGAATACTATGGAGCTCATCCTTTTTCAACTTATCTAAATCTTTAGCTTCCTCAATAGCAAAAATATTTTCACTAAATCTATTAGGAAGAGATCTTAAAATCTTATCACACACATCATTTTCAGCAAGTTCAAGACCTAAGTCTTTCATAGAATTAACAACTTCATCCATACGGAGCATGTAGTCACTAATATTTTCATCATCATTCATCTTGAGTTGTTCAAACATACCTTTAAAATGTCTCAATTTGGCCTTTCGGACATTTGCATCACCTGTATGAACCACCTGCAATTGTTTCCACATTTCACTAGTTGTCTTGCAAGTGAATAACTTTGGTGAGATCTCGCTTCTGTAAGCCTCTCAGGATTGCATTCATGGCTTTTGAATTGTTGTGAAGCATGAGCCTGTCTTCTTTGGTATAAGGACCATGTTCAGGAATAGTGTATTCATCTTCAATCACTTCCCATACCTCATTACCAAGTGCCATTAGATAAACTCTCATTCTTGCACTCCACAGACCGAAATCTGATCCATCAAGAATAGGTGTTGCATTGCCACCTAAAAAATCCATTGTGTTCTTAACCAGTTCTTCCTTTCGACTGTTAAACCTTTTCGAAGGAACCCGCTCTGATACCAATTGAAGAACACAAGCTTATACTGAGAGGGGGGGTGAACAGTATAAGACCGCTTTCTACTTTTTCTTTCGATTCAACTTGCAGTTCAAAATTATGCAGTGAATATATAACAATATCAAAAATAGAAATCAAAGCAATGCACAGAATATCATCCACAATAGAGACACAACAATTTACGTGGTTCACCCAACGCGGGCTACTCCACGGATAAAATTTTTACTAAATTTTATCACCTCAAATTCTGGGAAACATGTCCCGATTACAAAGTTTATGGGCACCAACCCAAAGGAGATACCTTCCCCTAGCTCTGCTTAATCTGGTGATCCTCTAGAGAACCTCTGCCTCTGCAGCCCTTAGCAAGTGGAACTCTATCCACAGAAGACACCTGTCTTCCCTGCTCTGGCTGGAGACCTCTGTCCTCAACTCTATCACCGCACAGTCGATCCTCTTATCTGCACCAAAACACAGTCCTTCGGTCTGGCACTATTGTCCTCGAACTTGCACCTCTACGCAATTACAACACTCGATCAAATATCCACTTATGCACCTCTGTGCAAACACAGTAGCAATGTCTTCGCACACTCTGCTCTTCGACGATCGAACTTCTCCCCGCACTCTGCTTCTGCGAAAGTCGCACTTCGAACGCACACTTCGATCGATGCCCAAACTATTCAAACAGCCCTCCTTTTATAGAGTAAGATTCAAGATCATTACATTCAATCTTAGTCGGTTGTTACTCTTCAACTATGTCGGCTGCAAAACCCTACGCTGCGTCGGCCCAGATTTTAACTTTGTCGGCTCAAAGTTAACTCTGTCCTTCAACCGCCTCTGGTTCTGTAGCTGTCCCTGCGAAACTACAACATGTCATGATATCATGACATTTTTACAGCCGTACACCTTCTATAGCCTGCTGTCATGAAATCGTGACACCTTGGCCTTTGTCGACTTCCTTTGTGCTTCTGTCACGAAATCGTGACACCTTTGCCTCTTGTTGACGTCATCTCACTTCTGTCGTGAAATCGTGACACTTTAGTCTTCATGGCCTTCCTCTCAGCTTTTGTCGTGAAATCGTGACACTTATGATTTTTGCTGACGTCATCTTCACTCTGTCGCGAAATCGTGATGCTTTAGTCTACAAGCTCTTCCTTCTTCAATTCATCATGAAATCGCAATGCTTCTTCTGTTTAAGACTTGCTAACTATTTTTGTCATGAAATCGTGACACCATCTCCAACTGCAAGCTGCCATCTCAACCTGTCATGAAATCATGACACTTTCTGCATCCGTACAACTTCTTTGTAGCCTATCATGAAATCATGATGCTTTCAGCTTTCGAAAGCTTTCCTACACCTATCACAAAATCGTGACACTTCGCTTCGTACGCTTTCTCCTCTCATGAAATCGTGACACTTGCTTTCTCCTTTTTCAAATCTACTGCTCCTTTCAGACTCTTTCCTTTGTTGCATGTCACGAAATCATGACGCTTCTCAATTCGAGATTTTTAGCATGTCACAAAATCATGACAGTCCTCACCTCGACCTTTGCAGCATGTCACGAAATCACGACAGTTCCTGAAAAACTTTCACTCTCTTCGATCTTGTCGCGAAATCGTGACAGCTTACACTACGGACTCTTTCTTCTGCAACATGTCATGAAATCGTGACATTTTTTCGTCCGTACAGCCTCCTTTGTAGAATGTCACGAAATCGTGACACTTTTCTTTCTCTGCCTTCCTACACTGTCCGAGTCGCGAAAATGCGACATGTCGCGAAATCGCGACAGTTTTGCCTGCTTCGTCTCTGCCTTCCCGCATGTCGCGAAATCGTGACACATTTGCCCAAACTTTCTCTCTCCTCAAACATGTCACGAAATCGTGACAGTTTTTCTAGCCGCCTGCATACTTTTTCTTACTTGTCTTTTTCTTGATCTTTTGCAACTGGGCTACCCTGATCTTCTTGGAAACTCACTGTCCATGCTGAAACCTTCATCAAGACACATTCTTTGACATCAAACCAAATTGCTTCAAGACCTTCTTGACATCAATGACAACATCTACACTTAGAGCAAGAGCAATGTACCCAAGGTACCCAAAATTGCCAACATTTTCAAATTTTTGAATTAGTTGAACTTATGAGATAGAAGGTTGTCTACTTCAAAGGAATAAAAAATTACAAATTTTATGGAAATAGAGATTGTTATTAAAAAGGAAAAAATAGATATCATAAAATTTGGGATTAAAAAATTGATTGAAAAATCTAAAAGAAAGATAGATATAGTTTCAAAATTAATCTATAGTGAAGGCATAGAAGAAACTTTTCAGACGTTTGAATACTATTTGCTTGCAAGACTTGTTGAAGAAATTGATGACATAAAGGATAATATTATGATACCTCTAGATATAGGTAACATAATGTATATGACATTGCTTTCACTTAATCTTCATAAAGATGAAATTTTGAAACAAAAAGAATTGATTGAAACTCTAAAGGAGGTAGAGATTTATAGAAATGAATCAAGTGAAGCATCTCTAAGAACAAAGTTTTATTCTTCATGCAATATTGATATTCCAAGTTCATCTAACTCAAGAACATATTATGATGTTCTAAGTGAATATTCAGAAGATAATATATTGGAAAAGAAGGGATTATATGATTCTAAGAAGCAAGGCAAAGGAATATTCTTGTGCAAGAATCTTATGACAATGAGAGAGTTCAAGAAGCTTGTAATCTTGAAACTACAAAGATTAAAGAATATGAAGTTGAATCAGGGTTATGCACAACGATGAATATTCACAAATTGGGCAAATATTTGCATTTTCAAAAATGTAAACTTGTGAATTTAAGGGACCATGGACATCGGCCCTTTTGTCTGAAATTTTTAGGACAAAAATTTTTAGGTGTTGATTCGTCATGCATAGATAATAGTATTATGGATTTTTTTAAATTCGTCAACAATCCTACCTAAATAAAGGACCCTTTTCACCATAAAATTTTAAAGTTTCTAAATTATCTCATCAAATTTTCCAAGTATAACACTATATATAATTAACACGCCAACAATACTTTTTCATTTAAAATATTTAAACTATTAGAAAAATCGAGAATTCCACCAAACTTTGATCGTGTAGAAACCAGTTGATCAGAAAGAAAACTCTACTCGAACCCAAATCGGACTTTGTTCTACACCAAATCAATTTTTATACCATGTTCTATACCACATGGATATTTGGACCCTATTCTGCACCAGATCGGACCATGTTATGCACCAGACAAGATCAAACCTTGTTCTACATAAGATTGATATCCTAGCCCTATTCTACACAAGATCGATATCCTAACCTTGTTCTGCACTAGGCTAAATTTTAGACCCTATTCTACACTAGGTTGATTTTAGGACCTAGTTCTCCTTTCAAACAAACTACCAAATCCTGTTCTGCACCAAGTCGATTTTTGAACCCTATTGTACACCAAGCTGATTTTTGGACATTGTTCTATACTAGGCTGATTTGTGAATCCTATTTTGCACCAGGCCAATTTTCATACTTTTTTTCTACTTTCAAATAGACTACCAGATCCTATTTTGGACCAGACCAATATTCAAACCCTATTTTGCACCAAAATAGACTACTAGACATTGTTCTACACCAAGTTTTCTATTTCTCTTAAGATATTATTAATATAATTTGAAGCAGTTGTAGTAATAAGATCTATTTTTATATCAGCTAATTGTAGGTTTTTATTTTACTATTTTTCTATCATTTATTGAAAATAGGTCACTACTTTGTTTGTCATTTTTTTCTCTATTTTGTCTTATTTTGCATGTTGTCCCTTATTGTCTCTCTTTTTGTTAAAACTCTTTGATTCTTTGTTTCTATTCAGATCTACTTTTTTAATATAAGATTATAAATAGATAAATGCTTTGGTTATCTAAAGACATTATGATGCTTTGTTTCTCTAAAGACATTGTTATTCTCTATTTCTATTCCATTTTGTACTATCATATGATATTTTTCGACATATGTATCTCTAATTATTTTTCGACCTTATTCTACACCAAATTGATATCTGGACCCTATTTTGCATTCAAACGATCATTGCTCTAATCCCATGTTTTAATCTATTTTGCCATGTTCTGCATGTTGTCCTCTATTTTCTCTCATTTTGTTAAAACCCTTTGATTCTTTGTTTCTATTCAGGTCTGCTTTCTATTATAAAATTATAAATAGGTCAATGCTTTGGTTCTCTAAAGACATTATGATGCTCAGTTTCTCCAAAGACATTGTGATTGTCTATTTATAGTACATTTCATACAATAATCTAATATTTTTTGACATAGTATCTCTAATTATATTTCGCATACACAAGTTTTTTTTCTTAAATTGATTTGAATTTGTATATTAATTACTTTTGTGCTCTTATCAATTACAAGTGTTATCACAAAAAAATGAGTAGTAGCATAAACTAACAAAATCACAATAAAGCATGGCAGAAAATAAGTATGTATTCTCTACCAACCAACCATCTGTTTATTCTAGTTACCATATTATCTTGAGGTCTAACAGAAGTAAGACCTCTTCAAAATTTTATTACTTTTCTAAAATGAAAAACATTTACTTTACAAGTAAAATTTCACTTACTAGTGATGGAAAGAATGGGGCCAAATGTTATGTTGAAAATATTATCCTCAAATATTTTATCCATATGTCGAAACGCAATGAGCCATTGACATCAATGCAAATTTCAGGTATAAATGATTTTTGACTTCTAAAAAATTAGTTGTATATTCTCTAATTCTTTTAAATACTATTTTCTTCCTCAAACAGTTACTTCTCAGTATGTGCATGACGATATGAATTCTTTTTCTATTTATAAGTTTATTTTGTTTAATCCAAAAATGATAAAAAAATATTATGGTATGCTAATATGTAGAATACCCTATCAACCCTAAAATGCATTGACTTGAAGATATTCCCCACCAAGAGATGCCTTCTAATGAAAATTCTCTTGAAAATGACATCCAACAAACATTTGAAGATATTACTCAAAATGACATGTCCACTAAAAATAAAAGTGATAAATAAAATACATTACAAACTTCTTATAAATCTTCAAGCAAAAATTCTAAAAAGAGAAAGGCATCTAATTGGGCTATTGAAAGGGCATTTAAGAATGAATGGGCAAAAATATTTTTTTGGATTGAGTCTGTCCTGACTAAGGACAACCAAGTTGATCAGAAAGTGTGTAGATGCAAAATTTATAGTTGGAAACTTGGTAAGGATCACAAGATGCAAAATAAGATAGATACAATAGAAAAACATGTTGGCAAAGCTTATGTTAAAGTTACAGGAATTGATGGAAAAATTAATAAAGAAGTTAGGTGGAAAGATGCATCAGAATGTATGCATGTCAGATATGCAATAGAATATGATAATAAATTAAAGCAACAACAATATCTTGTTGAGAAATGTAGAACAATTGAATCCCAATTTCATAAAATTCATAAGACCAGTTTAGATTCAAAAGGTCTGCAGTTTGTTGTTGTATATAGTATTCTAAAAAAGGGTAGACCCATGTTCGATTTAATTGATTGTAAGCACTTGTTTCAACTATCTGATGTGTAAAAACTTCTTAGTTCCCATTGGTTAGATTGAAGTGGTTGGAAAATGATAAAATTGAAGAACACAAGCTTATACTGAGAGGGGGGGTGAACAGTATAAGACCTCTTTTTACTTTTTCCTTTAAACTTCAAAACAGTAAAGCAATATACCCAAAACAATATCAAAACAATGCATAAGATCATCCACAAAGTGAAACCAATTTTAACGTGGTTCACCCAGAATGGCTGGGCTACGTCCACAAAACTTTTCTCTAAAAGTTATCTCAAAGTTCTTTGGGAAACCTTCCCAATTACAATGTTTATGAGCCTCGGCCCAAAGGAGATACCTTCCCCCAATCTAAATTTATGAGCCTCTCGCTCAAAGGAGATACCTTCCCTCTCTCCGAATTTATGAGCCTCTACTCAAAGGAGATACCTTCCCCTCTGGTCTAGAAATGATCCCTCGGAAGATCAACTGCCTCTACCTCTTGCCAGCACGTGGAACTCCTTTCCATCGAAGACCTCCTGTCCTCAATGCTTAGCCTAAGAGACCTCTGCCTTCTATGATCACATCCATAGCAGCTTAGCAACCTGTACCAAACATAGTCAGTCGATCTAGTACAAGTCTTCCTTTGTCTATCAGATCTGTCCTCAGGTTCTTCTAAAAGAACCACTGCACCTCTGTACTCAAGTTCTCTGATATAACTATCAAACTCAGCTCACAAGTCCTCTACTAGGACCTGTCCAAATCTGCTCACAAGTCCCCATCGAAACCTGTCCAAAACTCAGCAAGCTCACCAAGAAAAACTTTCTTAGTAGAAAATCACAAAGTGAATTGTTAGAGACCCAATGTGATTTGTCAAACTCATAGAAGCATAAATAGAATTTTTAGAGACTCAATATGTTCTATACTCAAATCCCAATCTCAAAACTCAACTCAAATCAACTCAGCTCAATCTCAATCTCAAATCTAAAAACTCAACTCAATATCTGAAATGGATAGGATAGAATGAAGTTTGCATTTATCAAGAACATGAAACACAACCCAACAATTGCCAACCATGCAATATCTCATATAACAATGATACTCATGTTCTTTCCATAACCAAATAACTTTTCTCAACTACTCAATCTTTCACAACCAAATACTCTTTCACAATCAAATAGGGCTTCAAAAACAATGCTTATCAACAAGGATTATTCAAACAACACCATTCAACTCAACATCAACCTTGAAGCATTCAACCAATCATCACAAGAAAAAGAAAACAAGTAGAAATCCTTTTCCCTCCAAATATATTTGAACAAAACAGCCACCAACACAATATCACCAAATGCAAAGAATAACTTGCTCAAATCAACTCAATGGAGTAAACCCAATATCATGAATCAAGTAAAGCAATAACTTGATCAAACAACCTCTATGGAAGCAACTCAACCATCAAACTCAAAATAGCCAACCAAGGGTTCTACCAACTCAATGCAAGTAGCTAGACTCACAAATATAAACCCTAGTGCACAAAGCTTCCACTATCTCAAACCAGAAATTATGCATTCACCAAAAACTCTCCTTAAGGATAACAATGCATAAGTAGTCTTCAACAAACCAAAAAATAGGATTTACACCCAACCAAAGGAAACCTAGTAGACAACCTTTTCACTCCAAACTCAATTTCAAAAAATACACCATCAACAATATACATGGAAGAAGATGCCCATACCTTTACTTTGATGAAGAAGGAGGACTCAAAACATATCACAACACTTGGCCAACCTTATTTCTCCAACCTTTGGAGAAAATGAATAACACCACCACACATGCTAAAGCGCTTTCATTGCTGCTATCCTCGTGCATCATGACAAAAATGAAATTGCCCACAACATGGGTCAAACTTGGCACCTCTGCCCAACGCTTCTTCACTCAACACACCACCACCATTGGAGCACAAGTGCCCAATGAAAAATATAATGTAATCCTATGTGTTGTCTTCCTTCAAATGCCAAGGATCTGAAAACGTAAACGTTTTCATCAAGCCACCACAATCATCATGAGCGCTGTCCAAAAACGTAACTCCCTGAAAACATAGTTCGCAGTCTTATCAAATGTCAGAGAAACGTAATCTGCCAGACATCAAGTGCAAGAAAAGCTTGAGCAATTCTATATGGATGGACAACGAAATACAGTGAAAAACATCGCTTTTACAAAGGACACAGAGCTATGAAATTGCATCGATCGAAGGTGCCATTACTTTAGAAAATCATCCCCACTTATATAGCCATTTCTCCTTAATTGTTTGACGTCGGCGCTCCTCCAACGATGGCAACACGTCGGCGAATGAATTATTTATCTGCGTCGCTTAAGGGTTAAAAGACCCTTTAATAATAATTAAAATAATTATTATTATTATTTTATTAATAATAAATTAAACTTAGACCTTTTTCAAAGGTTTGAGTTAATTTAATTATTAATAATAAACATGGACCTTCAAGGTTTTTCAAGAAAAAACCTTTGCATTAAGTTAAGCTTGGTTTTAATAAAAACCCTTAATAAGTCCAACTGGTTTTAAGAAAAACCGTCACCATGGTTTTAATAAAAACCCTTTAACATTATGAAGCTTCTCAAGATATTTTTGACATCACACTCTTTTTGATATCAACACAAAAATGCCTTTTGACATCAATGACAACTTATACACTTGAGCAAAGGCAATGTACCCAAAGTACCCAAAATTGCCAACAAAAATATCTATCATTAGTTGAGAAGGAAGACCTGAGGGAGAAATTAAAACTTGCAAAATTCATTTTACTTTCTATTGATGAGGTGATGGTTGTGGACAACACATCTTGGATTTGTATGCATGTGTATACATCTCAAAATCATGTAAGGAGGCCTAGTTTGCTAGGATTACATAAGATGGTGGAAATTTCAAATGTAGAAAACATCTATAATGTTGTTGTGACTAGTTTAAAGGATATTACAAGAATGAATGATATAGACATAGCCACAAAGTTAATTTGCGTTGGATCTGATGGTGTTTCTATTATGCAAGGGTGTAGGAATGGTATTTGTGTTCGACTCCAAACCTCAATTGCCTAATATATGATACCCATTCATTGCATGGTTTATAGAGTGAATATTGCATATAAACTTGTGAGCACTTTTGAAAATGTTGCTAGAGTGGAAGACCTCATTTGTGAAATACATTCTTATTTTTTTTGCAATCCAAAAAGGTTTGCAGAGTTTCAAAAGTTTGCACTAGGAGTTACAGAAGGAAAAAAATGTTAAAAGATGTGGATACAAGGTGGATTTCACTGTATCAACCTACACAAAGAGTTTTTAGATAATATCAATCATTAACAGGGTTTATGCATGCAAATCACAGGGCAGTTGATAAGGCAAAAGATTTGTTGTTCCATTTGACTGACTTGGAAACCCTTTTAAACTTATGTGGTATTCTTCCAATGTTACAAGAAATGAATAGATTGATTAAAATTTCACAAGAGAGATCCATCTATATCGTTGATTTCATGAGGATGAGAAAGAAAATATGTATGATTATTGATAGGTTATATGTATCCAAACCAGATTTTATAGATCCCTTGTTTGATAGTTGGAATACATTGACAAACATGAACAATCCAAATAGCTTTTTGAATTTATACATCAATGATCATATTTGTATTAATGTTCATGGAAATATGATAACTCTATATTGTAATGAAAGGCATCCAAGTATAGTTACAGATGATGTTGAACAAGTTCGTGTAACACACAACAAATTTGAAGTTGTTTTACATAATACTAAGAAAAAAATGTTCAAAATAGTAGAATGACTGATAACTGAGATAAGATATCGGTTTCAAAGAGATGATTTACTTGAGTCCATGGGTGTGGTTAACCCTTTGTTTTGGGATCCTTGTATTGATTACAATTCAACACATGAGTTTTATATTAGATATATGGGCATCTTTATTAAGCATTTTAGTAAAAGTGTGGAAGTCAATGGTGTTGAAATCAAAGGTATACTCAACAAAGATCTTTTAAAATAATAGTCATCGCATTTTGGAAGAATAATGGTTGGGCAAATGTCACTTTTGAGTAACATCTATGAGATTGGTTCCACTGCATTTTTATGGTAAAAATTATATCCAAGTAGTGTCTTACAAGATACGATTAGTGAATACTTTTGTTTATATGAATTATGTGAAACAATGATTTTTGGATCTGTGGAAGATGAGAGAGTTTTTAGTGCACTATAATTTGTTAAATATAAGCTCCGCAATAGGCTCGACAAAAATTTAGAAAATTATTTAAGAATTTGTGTCATCGTATCAGTTGGACAAATTTCCATATGATAGAGCATTGGCATACTGGAATTCCCTTGCAGACAAAAAGGTACCACAAATACGACCAATAAGAACAATAATGATACCTTCAATGATCATACGATGGAGACACAAATATCTGCTATGCTTAATAGTAATTCTGGACAAGCTGATATGTGTTTATTTCAACTATCTAAATTGTAATTTTTCCATGATTTCATGGACATTGATAAACATGAATTCATTTGATAGTAGATTTCACAAAATTGTTTCAAATTTATAAGATGTCAAAAAAAAATTATTCATAAATTGTATGTTTTATATCACACTATTTTTTATATCACATTTTTATTTTAAAATTTTATGTTTTATATCATAGTGTCTCTATTGCATTCATTGATAAATCATTATATTTTATGTTTTAAATCATAGTATTGGTATTGTATTGTTAATGTATGATTATTAACCAACAATAATATTTCTTTTGTTGTTTGAGATGAACATAGTAAATAATATTGGCTAGAAATAAACTAAAAAAGCAACACAAAATTATAAATGCAAATAACCTTTGAATGATGGAAGACACAAAATTAGTAAATATCTTTTTCATTAATTCAAATAGAAATATATTACATCGTGCAAAAATTTTGAACACAGTCAACTTGAAAGCATTTTACACTATTAAATATCTTATTGGGGTTTGCTACCTCAATTTTGCCTGGAGTTGCCTTTTATTTTTCTTTATGTCCTTCTGTGACACCCTCTTTTGGTAGTTCTCCAACTCTGACTAGGTTTTTACGTACTTTCATAATACTCCCCACCATTATGGTTTCTTCTTTGTTTAGATCTTTGAGTATTGTTGGAAGTGTTTCTTTCGCTTTCTGGTGCTTTAGTACAAGGTTTGGATATTCGTTGAGCCTATCCCTGATATATTTTCTTAAACGATTATTATCCACTATTTTTTTGCATTTTCTTCTTCATTTCCATTGCATTTTTGTAGAAATGTTTTCACCCTATTGATATTGATGTCCATGCTCTTAACTTGTTTTTTAAAGTTATCAAATTTGACTACAAAAAGAAAACGAAAACATAATTCAAAATAGTTATATGAAAAATTTTTACTTTTTCTAATAAAATATAAAAATTTAACTGCAAAAGAAAATTAAAACATAAAAAACATTTTTTTACCTCATCCACATCTCTTGCAGCCTCAACAACTACAACATTTTCCTTACCATAAGCCCATTGGTTATAAAAATCTTAGGCTTGAGCATTATTATTCTTTAATCTACTGATCATAATATTTAAAACATCATCATCATACACATCTGACTTCATAGATCCTGATGTGACCTGATGTAGCATACCACCAATCTTTTCTGGTACATATTGAACCAAAGAATAAATTGAATCTCTTTTTGAAAAATTCCTATATCGGGCATTAATTTTCTTTATAAGTACCTTGGCCCAATATTCTTAATCCTTCATTACTTGCAAATATCTAAGCACAACCTATTTTATGGTTACTTTAGTTTTTTAATAATTAAAATATTTTCATCAAAATTTATATTGTCATTCTCAGTTTGAGGATGAGGGTCGTTTCCTTGACGATATGGCAATGATGTATGCTCATTTGTAGGGGATTTTATTTGTTCTACTTCACCATGTGGATCATGAAGCACATTCATTGCCTTGAAGCCTAAAAATTTTCCCAACAATAGAAAATCATCATAGAGTTGAATATTATCCAATCATGCAGTTGAAAATTTTGGTGCCTGTGAAGTTGTATTAAATGAAAAATATGACCACCCATACCTAGAAATTGGTGTTGGACCATGTGATATTTGTGAGAACCCATACCCATAACTTGGTGTTGCCCCCTACGATCTCTGTGAAAAAATTGTTTTCCACCTTCAACCCGCATATGGCCTCTTGGTGGAAGTGGTGGCAGTATATGGCCTCTCATTTTCGTAGGTTGTCATTGAGAGGCGGTTGAAAATAGTAAAAAATTAATTTTTATAATTATTCAAAAAATAAAATAGAAAAAAATTCTTAATTCAAAGTAAATACACATTGATTTACCTAAAGATGATGAAATATGTTGAATTTGGGTGTCAATGGAGGAGGGTATGACCGCACTAGATTCAGCCTGCATATTTTGTGAAAACCTAGGTGTATGAGAACCTCCAAGAGAAGCAACTTGCCTCAAAAATTTATGCGGCCTTTGCAATGGTGACACTTCTGATCTAGTATCTTCATAATCACCAGTTTGTTCTGGCCTATAACCCCTCACAACAACATCCTGTTTACTCCTTGTGGTGGCTACCCTACCCTACATTTAGACAAAAAAAAATTAAAAATGTGCTAAAATATCAAATACTACTTCATGGTCAAATATGGACTTATTACCTTAAATTCCTCTAATGTCATGGCAATGGCTTGTAGTATTGCATGCTTTGCAAATTATGAAAACTTTCATAATAGAGTGCTAAAATATAATTAACAATACCCAAAATGGGTTGTGTCTTGCTAGTTTGCAATTGCATGCCATGCAACTCAGCCCTAATCCGATCTAAAATATATGTGCACCAATCGAACCTCTCATGCTTCTCATAGTGAATAACATAGGTCAATGCCCAATATAGAATTTTTGATCTTCCAAGAAGAATCAGTATTTCCTGGAAGAACTCAATAATGGTCTTCATAGTTGTATGGTTAACATCGATGATTGTTAATCCTCTTTTTGTCTTGGCAATAAAAGCTACAAAAAAATTAGATAACAATTTACAAATTTGAAATTTTGAACATTAATAGAATCTAAGTAAAAAGAATTATACCTACCAAATCTTTTTATCTGAGACTATACATTGTCTCGAGGTATTATTTATCATCTTTGTTGACACTAGAGGATAATCATCGAAAGGAATATCTATCAATATCTTAATATCTGCAGGCGTGATGGTGAACGATAGATTTTTATTTTGTATTTTCATTGACTATGGCCTTATCGTGGTCATAATTGGCTATGATATGTTGCAGGAGGACTTTATCAGTTTTGAAATGTGGTATTGAAACCAAGTTTGTCAAACCTGCATTATCTAACCACAAAAATTCCAAACCTTAGGTTGTTAAAAAATCTAAAATTAAAGTGCAAAAAAATGTCTTAAACTTTGGAGCAGGGGTACAAGTGGTGGTCATTGCTGGAAGTTGAAAGTAGGAGAAATTGGATTGGGAAGGTTGTTGGATAACGATTCACTCTGGTTGGGTGTAGTCACAAAAATGAACTGGAAAAATGACAGTTGATGTCTTTTTATATATAGAATAGATGAGGTTGACACATGGCAGCATTGTATTGGACATACAATATAGGTGATCAATCGTGTAACACATGGCAACATTTTATTGAACATGCAATATGGGTGACTGATCATGTGACACATGGCAACTGGACCTTTTCAAAATTGAACCTTTTTTTGCATCTGAACCATATTCTACATTAGACTTGATACTAAACCATGTTCAGCATCAATCCTAATACTGGACCATTTTTTGCATTAGGTCTAATATCAAACCATTTTTACATCAAGTCTGATACCGGACCATGTTCTACATCAGGCCTGATATCGAACCATTTTCTACATCAAGCTTGATACTGGACCATTTTTTGCATCAGGCTCGATATTGAATCATATTCTACATCAAGCCTGATATTGGACCATATTTTGCATCAAGATCAATAATGGACCATATTTTGTATCAGGTTTGATACTGAAACCTATATTGCATCAGGCCTGATAGTAGACCAAATTCTACATCAAACCTTATACTGAACCAAATTCTATGTTAGGCCTAATACCATACCATATTTTACATTAGGTTGGACCATATTCTGCATCCAGTCTAATATCAAACCACATTCTACATCAAGCTAAACCATATTCTACATCTGGTCTGAGATCGAACCACATTATGTATTAGGCTAGACCATATTCTACATTAGGTCTAATATTAGACCATCATCTGCATCAATTCGGATCATATTCTCATCTAGTTCGAGATCATACCACATTCTTCATAAAGTTGGACCATATTTTAGATCTAGTCTGAGACCGGCCACATTCTACATTAAGCCGGATAATTTATTGGATTTGATCTGAGACTGGCCATATTCTAGATCTGGTCCATGATCGAATCATGATTTATACCTGGTCCACGGTCAAAACTCGTTTTCCCCTTAGTCCAGCCAAAAATTTAAAATTTACCTATGTTTTATAATTTTTGTGAAAAAATAAGGTAATTCGCCATATCCTCCTACATGAAGTTGGCTAGGATTTCCCAGAGTTTCGCAATGGATTCACCATTTTTTACAAGTACATTTTGGGTCTGACCCCTTATGCATAACCCTAAGTTGAATACAAAAAAAATGATGATGAACTCAAAGCAAAATTCAATCAAGAATATGAGTCTTATGAATATCACGTGCTTTTCAAGGTTAATTGAAGATTAAAGACAAAGACCATGATTGAAGACTAAAGTCTTCAATAACCAAATAATGTAATACATAGGGGTGTTGGAGTATATTACATTATTTGGTACATGCTAATGTATCCCCATGGTATCTTCATGGTACATATGTAAATAATAGATTAGCGTTGAGTCATAGTTTAAAGTGTCAGTTATATTTTCCTTTTTATGTAAGTATGAATATGTAGGAAATGCACAAGTGTCATGTCAGTTAGTGTGCAAGTGTAAGTTGAGTCTATGTGAACAAATATCTTATATGTAAGAGTGCAAATATGTAATGTAAATATGTGCACAAGTGTCTTATATTAGAGTGTGCAAGTTAGAAAAGTGTAATAGTCATGTATAGGTGTGCATACAATATAGAGTCAAGTGTTCATAAAGTATGCAAGTGTCAAGTAGAGAAGCCAAGAGTCATGAGACTTGGCATATGGAAATAAATAGTCAAGTATCCAAAGAGTAATATTACTATGGCTATATTATGGAGATAATACTCCATAAGCAAAGAGAGAGGACATACAATCATGATCATTACTATCATATACTTTTATAAGAGGAGTAATAAAGCTTGTATACATTTTGAGCAATTAATATTGTAAGTAGTTCTTCATGCATAGTACATGAATGATTCGGGCTATTTACATTTATATTTCAACATATTATTGGTTGTTATTTGAGTTATTTTAAGCCTTGATATACATATTAATTTGCTCATATTATTCTACTCATATCATTATATTGACCTTATTATATTGTGGCTATATTATATTTATTTCTATGATATTTAACCTATGATATTTATGGTAGTATTAAGGCTTAAAAAGCCATCACACTTAAAGATCCCAGAGATACTTCTTTCTAAGGAATGAAGCATGATTTTTCTTAGATTGATTGGATTTCTTTGGCTAGTTCTAACGGCACTAATTTTTACCTTGGTATTCCTAGGGTATTATACTTGATAAATACCAAAGTTTTTATGATAAAGATGTTGATGGTTCCAATCCATTTATGGTTGTTCTATTCTAGTTACATAGGATCCTTAGGTAATTTGGATGAGGGGTGGAGAGGGAACAAAATTCATTGACTATTAAGATATTATAGTCAAAGGTTGGTGTTTTGATTGGGTTGACTTGTACCGACTACCAAGGGTTGGTGGGTTGCTTGCATCATTTTCCTCCAATATCTATTTCTTGGACCTTGTTAGATAATCTAACTGGACTTGAGGTCTTATACCCATTATATTGTCCATTTGGTTAGATATTGCATATATCTCTTCCTCATCCCATGCCACTAAGATTTTGTCTTGAGAAACATGACCAGGTTTTGTGGTGCTAGTCTAAGAATTATATTCTAGCATCTAAATCTCATCTTTTGAATATGAAGTAGATGGTGTCATATCATGTGTCAGCATGGTCAAAATCTAGGATGTTTCTCTTAGGTGGATTTTTTTGAGGGAGTTTTCAAGAGGTAGGTAGTACCATGTGTTGGTTCCTCTATATAATTATTCTATATAGGAGCCAATCCCCTAGCATTATAGGGCACTATAATTTGTAGATAGGTTGCCACTAGTATTATTAGGGATTTGGTCATTTTCTCGAGTATTTTGAAACTAGGGTCTAGGATTTCCTACTAGGTGGATTCACATATTCCTAGTTTCCTTAAGGGGAAGACAACTTATAGTTGTTTTGATAGGGATATTTTAGGTAATTCCACTCCCTTATCATGGCTAACAGTTGGTTAGTTATAAATACAAGAATCTTATAGGATGATTCTCTCAAAATCCCTAAGGTTCAATACAGTTGGAAATTGTGAGGATACAATTGAAGGTGAATGAAAGGATGATTGTAATATTTGGTTGAACAATAAAAACTAGGGGTCGTACATTGGGGTATAGAGATGTGGGAAGCCTAGGGGATAGTCTTCTAATATAAATTAAGTTATTATTAGCATATATGTTCAACTCATATGCTTTTGATAGGAACTTTCCTCATTTAGATTTAATAATCATTGAAATATCAAAATCCAAGTCTTTCAAATAGTATATAAGTGCCATACCTGGTGGATACATCTCCTATGGTATTTTGTACTAAGATTTATGAAATATGAGGTTGAAATATTTCACTGCCTCCATGGGAGCTCTTTTGGTTATTACCAGCTATTGTAGGAGAGACACTTATCCACCTTCTCTTAAAATATTTCAACAAATATGTTGCAAAGTTGGTCCTAACTAGTGATCATATCAAGCTATAGTATGATGTACCATTCTCGAGCTTTTCCTCTGAAAGATATTGTTAGCAACATTAAATCCATATTTTGTTCTGATATATTATGGATTTTACATAGGCTCACCATGTGGTTAAGATGCTCAATGGGGGTAGTGATGTCTTCACCCATGAAATAGATGAGAGAATTTAAATCTGACTAGGGTATCTCCTCCCATATTTTATTTGGTACTAGTGGTGCCAATGGATCTCTTTTATTCCAAGTAAGGAATGTTATCAAGGGAAAAAGTGGGGGTGGAGCAACCATATTATGGACTATGATTCTCCTTCTTCCCAAAATAATTGCAGATAGTGATAGCAACTCTTATCACATTTGATGGATGTAAAATATTAGACAGGATTTTTATCTAGTTGTTTTTGGGATCTTTCTTCAAGATGGAGCCACCAAGTGAATGCAACTTATTTCTTCTCAAAAGTAGGTAGATTAAGCTATTCACTTGAAACTCAATTTGATATATTCAGTTGTATCTTCTTTTGGTGTTCACTTTAGAGTGGAGTCGCCAAGTGATAAAAGATGTCCTTTAGCAAGCAGAACAGACTAAGACCCTAATGATTTTATTATTTATGTTTTAAATAGAAACCATGGATTTAAATTAATTATTTTTTATTAAATATAAAGAAAATGCTATTATGTTTTAAATGTATATTTTTTAAAGCTAAAAATGTAAATTATGGATTTTGATGCAAAAATTTAAAAAAATTAAATTTTCAGTGCATTGCATTAAAGATTTTAATTAAATGAATCTAAAAAAATGTTTTAAGTGAAAGGCCATGTCATCATGTCTAAATATGAATATTTCAACATCCACAATTTCAAAGGAATGAATACTTGGGGTATTATGTCCTTTTCATTTATGTATATCATGGAAAATCAAAACCTATAAAACTCTCACTAATTTTGTGTTTTATCTTCTTGTCCATTAAAAGGCATGATGGTCATCCACGCTTATATGTGTTTGCCTTTTAAACAATGTAGGTATATATAAATTGAATAGGGATAGGTATATTAATTATTATATTTCAAACATATCCAAATACACATGCTTATTTGATTTTTATTTTTTTCCAACTAACATTTTAGGCAAACTCACATTGATGTTGGCATGTTCATTTCCAATTTTCCATTTCCCTCACTCTTTAGCTTAATCTCCATGTTTTGAAATAGCAGCTTGCTCCATAAATTTACACTTATATACACCTTTGGTAATTCCAAAGCTCTCTAAGGAGGAACTAAAACCTCCTTTTTGATCTTGTTGTAGACTCTATAGACATAATGGAATTCTTCATTGATGTTAGAGTGGTCTTGGCCAAAAAAGAGCCTATATGTAATATTTTTGTCGACTATGGTGGAATGGTCATAGTAGTCGAGAGAAGGGCACCACATGGTGGCCAAACAAATATTTTAGAATTTGCTTGACTTAAGGGCCTCAGTCTTTGGACAATAAATTGGTAAAATGTTACAGGATTAGGTCTTGTAAAGCTCTATAATTGGAATATTTGAGGTAGCATTTCAATTCTTCTAACTATAGGTGAATTTCTCATTCACATCCACTATGTGGTATAGTTAGATTATGTAGTTATTTTGATAAGAAAGTAGTATACCAATAAATATTCAGTAGTCTAGAAGAGCACCAAAAGAGGCTACTATAGCAGATAAAGTAGACCAAAATATTATAGAAATATGCAAAGTGCAGATAAGTGTGGTCGTATGCAAAATAGACCAAGGCAGATGAAAATGCACTAAGCAAACAATTGTTAGATCATAGTTTATGCTAAGGCATAAAACTTGATATCCAAAAAAAGTAGAGTAGGATGAAATGAAATTTGGCTAAGTACGAAAATCTTGTAAGACATACGAGAGGTTGATGTTAGTAGCAGGACAAAAAAAAATTGACATCTAGTGTGACAACCCAGTCTTCACACACATTGGTTGTCACAACCTAGTTTGGCTAAGAGGTTTGTCAAACAAAGGAAGAGGTTTTACTAGGATTTTTTTTTTATTTTTAATCAATATTTTGCACCCATAAGGTAATCAATATATAACATCAGATACCAATTTTGTATTATGGTCACTACAGACAATCCCCAAGTGGATGAGATTGACCAAATCCTATAAGATGTGCCTTTAGTGATTCTATCCCTATCACCCTTTTCCCTGGCATGAGAACATAGAATCACAAATCGAGGTTATCCTCTAAGGCCCATAACACTTATAGGGTGGACGCATAACTCCCCTTCCTTAATATGATATTGAAATATTGAGTTTAATTTTACTCATCTATTACCAAAATAATACATAAGGATGTTTAGTGTAGATGCTATAGTGCTTAACTAGTAACCATATACATAGATTAATAGCTACCACCATAGGCAATTAAGTTCATGCCATTCACTTGGCACTAATCGTGGTCTCTTTAACAAAATTACAAATAATGCGGTGGTTGTCTCATACCAACCCACCATGGAATATACCATAGAGTCTTATGATTCTCCCACCAAGATTTCTTAGTCAAAAATTTCATACAAGGACCCCCATTGTAATGCTCGTACAATGACCCAGATGGGTGTCCCATACTGCCTATCCTTAGTGGTAATTATCGAAGCATCATTGATCGCATGCATGCAATTCAATGGTATTAGGTGATTTGGTTTCTTATGGTCGTTCATTCTCTTTGATGATTCAACCTTTTTGATAATTTCAACCAAAAGATAGTTTATCTTCAAGGTCAAGATATATCTCCTATATCCATAAGATAATAGAACTTTTAAATTACTTAAATTTAACTTGGTTAATTTTATTTGTTTATAAGACAAGGCTTGACTGATAATAAAAGAATACTAACTTATATATTTTTTTTTTAAAGCAGGATAGGGGTTTAATTGAAAAGAATTAAAACAAGTATAAAAGTAAAAGTAGACTAAATTTACTTTTTAAAGAAGAATAAAAGTCTTACCAAATCAAAATGAAATAACTATAAAAGTAAAATGAAAGTCTATTTAAATAATTATATGAGTTTATTTTTTATTTTTAATTTACATGGTGGACTTGGTAGCTGCCATGAATCCGGGCAGGCTGTCTAGCTTTTATGGCTACCATAGTATTTTGCGCTCTCCACCTCAGAAGCCGCCACACAAATATTCATGCAGTCCACCCCTATAACCACCATGCCATAATCATTTTAAACCTTTTACGCCACTAAAAGCACCAAGAAAGGGACAAGCGTTTAGTCTAGCGAGGCCCAAGATTTTAACCTTGGACCTCCGCCCCCTTACGGGGTTTGGTCAAACCAATTGGTCTACACCTCGAACCTCAATTATATGAGTTTAATTAAAAGAACATAATTAACATTGATATTACTAATTCTCTAGTTGTCTACAAGTTTAAGAGAAATTATAACATTATATATATATATATATATATTGAAACTTGTCAAAGAGTAATGCAACTGAAATATAGTTCAATCAACATTTTCAAAGAGAGGTTAAAAGAAGTTTTAATCTACCAAAGTTAAATTCCATGCTAAACTCTGGTGAATGAGAGATTTTAATTAAGTCATTATACACATTTTAAACTTTTGACTAAGGTCAAGCAACAACTTTTCTAAGAGTAAACTATTGGTAATGAATTATTATTGTGAAAGAATTACACAACCCTTCAATACGATTGTCCAATATTACCGTAGATATTTTTTGAAAGTTATAAGTGCCTTTTTAATAAAATAAAATACCTCTAATATTACTATTATAATATTAAAATTTGTTTTAACTAGAATGTATAAGCATATATTTTTAAAATATGCTTGCTAAGAAGGAAGGACGTAGGCAGAGAATTTTTTAACAACCTTATTAATAGTGATAAATTATCCTTTAACTATTCCAATGTTTGAAACGTCTATTATAGTTGATGAGTTATAAGGAAAATAATTTATCACATAATATATTTTGTTTAAATAAATATACATGGTGAGATGACTCTTATAGGGTCGTATTCCTCCCTGAATCAACTTAGGAAAATTTATTCAATAAGCTTTATTTTATATTGATAGCTTCACATGAAGATGTCAGATATATCCACCTTTGGATACCCTAGTTCTTTCTTCCTTCTCTATTTTTTGGATGGGATGGAGGGATCATAGTGGATCTTTCTCATTTTATTAAATGAATGCAATTATCTTTATCTATATGCAATAGCTAAATTATAAATTTTAAAAGAATGAAAAACATCTTTAAGCTATATGAATGTCATTACAACAATTATAAATCTGAAGAAAAATAACCCTCATACGCATTAATTCTAAGATAGAAATTAGATGATATAACTCAAAAAAGTGTCATACAAATAAACCTAAGGTAGATCTAACACGGCCTCCGACAAAGGCTATCTACAGTAAACCACACAGAAAAACTCAACATCAATAGAGAATAAATTTCGAAGGAAAAATAAGATGTCACAGGGTCTTCAAGGCATTAATGAGAAAAAAAAATATTTGTAATACACCTGGAAAGACTCAAGAAGAGAAATCATATGAATTTTAAAAATCAACCTAATGAAATACTACCTTGTCCAACAATGGCTATGGGCGTAATTTACACTTAGGTAAATACTTTTGTAGCATGAATGTCCATAGCAAAATGATTGGTTAGCGAATAAAACAATATAACTCCCTCAACTAAAAGAAATATTTTTAATTAAATAGTTCTATAAATATGAACCACGGATAATTTTTGAATTAATTAAATATGAGGGCATATATATTAAGGTTGTTTTCAGATTTAAACATGCAGAGAAAGGACCAACAGTTTTAAAATAAAATAAATAAAATTATTCCCTCTCTTTCTACACTAAAACAAACTAAATTGTATTGGTAGCTTAGCAACAGAGTTACACCAATCATTAATAAAAATTCTAAAATATATTATGTATAACAATAGCAAGCTAGCAATTCAATTAAACCACCTAAAGTAATAACATAACAGTGGAAAGGAGAGCAAGGACCTGTGAGCGACTCTTCTTCTATACGTTTTGCTCTTCTATTCACTATCCTTCCATTCCTCAATTCTCCATTATCCCTCTCTCCCTCTAACTGTTGTTCATTTAAAATGAATATTAGGGAGGATGGCTAGACATGTGTAATTCCATGTGAATGGCCAACTCAAAACAACATTCTTTGGACAAGTTGAGTTTAAGGTTTTACTATTGAAATATTCAAACACAAGCTTCTTTTAAACAATAAAAATCCTATAATGCATATTATTATAGAAAAAAAGTTATTTCATTAATTAATAATATTTTTGTTTGTAAAATTAAAATTAAGTAATTAAATAAATAAAATAAACTAAATAGATAAACAATTACTTTAAACCATTATTTAGGTTTTTTTGCCTCCATCAATCTTTCTCATACTAGAAATTTGATCATAAAATGTTATCATCTGCTATACAAGAATAGCTCCCATGCTTTGTGACACTTTCTTTGCTGATGGAGGATTTTTTCAAACCAAGAACTCAATAATGATATGAAACATTCATGCACAATGTACCTATATAAATACATTTAATTGGGCTTCCATGTACCCTTGAGCCATTGGTGAATGTTTTAGTTCCAAGGCTATTCACCCTTAGCTAATAGTGAATGTTTCACAGTGTGAAAATCTCCACCGCCATAATTTCCCATTTAATCTTTCAAGGACCTATACTTGAAACATAGAAATCATCAACAATACCATATCCAAAAATGTTAAAGCATAATAATTCAAGAGAGATTAACACTATATAATAGTAACATTATATATCATATTTTTGGAGGATCATGACATTCTTCCCTCCTAGTTATAAACATAATCTTGAGTATTTTAAATTATATTTGAATAAAAAATTTAAGTAAATTGTTCTTTCATGCAATTTAGATCCTTCCATATGGCATTTCTTTTTGAAAATTGTCCCATTGGACCTTACATTGGTTCACATTTTTTTCTTAAGATTTTGGTACAAAAAGCTAGTATCTAGACTGGGTGGACCTCAAAGGCAAGAGGATCTATCATATGTAAATTAGACACACTCCAAACATGATATGGGTCAACAATATATTTTATAAGTAGGGATACATGGAAGGTGTCATGGATTTTTGATAGATTAGGTGGAAGGACAAGTCTATAGGCCACAAGACTGATCTTTTCTATAATCTCAAAAGGGCCAACAAATCTAGGGTTAATTTTGGTTGATTTGATGGAGCTTTTGTTAGGTCTCATCCTTAGGAATACTATGTCTCCCACAGATAATTCTCTTGGTGACCTTTTAAAATTATCATAGCTCTTTTGTCGATCCATGGCTTTGATTTGTTGGTGGATCACTCTCAATCGTTCCTCCATCTCCTTTACAGTATCTGATTCGATCACTACTTGATCCTATGGATTATTCCAAGATATATGAGATCTACATCATCTTCCATGCAGGGCCTCAAAAGGATTCATTCCCAAGGAAGTATGATGGCTATTGTTATAAGTAAATTCTACTAAGTAGAGATATTCCTCCCACTTAGTCTTATGGTCCATGCAATACATGCATAGCATGTCCTCAAGGACCTGATTAACTCTTTTAGTTTAACCATTTGTTTATGGATAATGTGCAAAAGTTATGTTTAATTTTATACCCAAGGCTCGATGCAAGGCTTACCAAAATTTTGAGGTGACTTTAGGATATTTATCTAAAATTATGACTTTAGGATATTTATCTAAAATTATGACTTTAGGAAAACCATACAATCATACAATCTCTCTAGAAAAATTACTAGCAATATCAAGTGCATCATCCTTGATGTTTCATAAAATAAAGTGTGCTACCTTAGTCAATCTGTCAACCACTACCAAAATTGCATCATGTTGAAACTTGGTCTTAGACCTATATTAAATGTATAGAAATGACTTGACATTTCTATTCTAAAATATCATGAGGGTAAAGCTTTCTAGTTGGATGTAGATGTTCAACCTTTACCTTTTGATACTCGAGACATCTAGCCATAAAATTATTGATATCTCATTTCATTCCTGGCTAATAAAAAAATTTCCTCATGTTTTCTCGTATTTTAGCCCCTCCAAGAAGTGCAAAATAAGGAGTGCAATGGGCTTCTTGTAAACTAAGGTTTCTTAATCTACCCAATTCAAGGATAACAAGTTTATCTCTGAAGAATAACAAATTATTCTTAATAATGAAATATTTTCCCTTATCGGGTTCTATCTCAATTCATGCTCGACATTTACCACAGTAACTATCACCCTGATGTTGTTCTCTAATCCTATCATACAAATATACATGAAACTTAGACATAGTAGTCATGTGCTTACTTTGGCTTAAGGCATATACTATCTTATTTTCCTTCCCCTTAATGTATTCAATTTTGAATTCATACTCGATCGAGAATTCCATCCATCTACGGTGTCTTGCATTTAAAAGAGATTGGGTGAAGATATATCTCAAAATCTGATGATTTATCTTTAATTCAAAGGCCTTCCCCAACAAATAATGCCTCCAAATTTTAAGCGCATGGACCATAGCTGCTAGCTCTAAATCATGGGTGGCATATTTTAGTTCATTATTTTTAAGCATTCAAGACATGTAGGCTATGATTGCCTCATTCTGAGTCAAAATTCCACTTAATTCTTTCATAGAGGTATTAGAGCAAACTACAAAATTTTCTAATGGGTTGGGTATTTTCAAAATTGGGGTAGTTGTCAGTCTTTCCTTTAATATCCTGAGAGCCTCTTCACATTGTTTTGTCCATTTGAATGCTTTTCATTTTCTTTGGAAATTAGTGATTGGACAGGTAATTTTTGAGAAATTCTTCATAAAATACCTATAATATCCTGCCATTCCTATGAAATTGTGTACCTTCAAAATATTTATGGGTGCAGGCCAACTGGTTATAGCTTCAATATTTGTAGGATCAACGATAATTCATCAGTAGATATAACATTCCCTAATTATTGGACTTGTGGGGTATAAAATTCACACTTAGAAAGCTTCTTGTAAAGCTAATTCTTCCTAAGGATTTCTAGCACAATTCTTATGTGTTGGGCATGCTTTTCCTTAGTTCATGAATAAATCAAAATGTCATCTAGAAATATGAGCATGAAATGGTCTGGCTATTATCGAAAGACATTGTTCATAAGATTCATGAAGGTGACTGGAGCATTTGTTAACCCAAAGGGTAAGACTATGAATTCATAATGTCCATAACTTATTCTAAAAGCAGTCTTGTGAGTCATCTTCTCTGATTCTTAACTGATGATATTCGAATCTGAGATCAATTTATAATAAATGGTAGCTCCTTTCAATCGATCAAATAGATCATCAATTCTTGGTAAGGAGTATCTATTATTGATAGTTACCTTATTAAGCATCTTGTAGTCAATTCATAGTCTCAAGGATCCATTCTTTCTCATAAATAACACAGGGGCTTCCCAAGGTGACACACTTGTCTTAATCAACCCTTATTTGAGAAAATTTTAGAGTTGTAATTTTAATTATTGTGGCTAATTAGAAGCCATTAAATAGGGTGATCTAGCAATGGTTTCATCTCTAGGTAAGAGTTTGATAAAAAAAATCAAACTCTCATTGCGGTGGATGATTGGGTAAATCTTTAGGAAATACATCCTTAAACTCCTTCAACACAAGAAACTTTTTTAAAAAGTTCCAAGTTAGCTTCATTCTCTTCATATTTATTTATTTAGACTATATATATTGTCCCATATATTTTAATTGCCTTCTTCAGCTATAATGCAGATAGAAATAATGGTCAAAAATAACCCTGGTCATAATGGATGCTTATGCATTGGTTAGATTCTTTAGTAAATTCTATCCATATTTCTTAGAAATTGATAAGGGCTCTATGGGCTTTTAGCCAATCCATTCCAAGGATAATATCAAAGGAATGCAAGGGGAATACATATAGATGCCAATTAGTTTTATCATTAGGTATAAATATGTGGACACAAAACAAACATCGGTTAACTAAATAGTTTTATCTTTATCCATATTCTACCTTCCACCTATTTGCCATAAATTCATGTTTTATGGTATATCCCTGAACATATTATAAGAAATGACACTATTTTTTGTACCACTATCAATCAAAATATTCATATTTCTATTAAATAATTTACCTTTCAAATAATAGATGTGGCTTGTTCGTTAGGATTTGAATTTCTAGTCATGGCATGTCCATCCAAAATTGAATTTTTTGCTGTCACATAAGGTTGATTTTTTGCTACTTTATTTTGGTCTATTATTAGAGGACACTTATTGGCGTAATGTGGCTCTCCACAGATGAAACAATCCATATTTGTTGCTCAATATTTTCCTTCTCTATATTCACCAATACCCACTTTATGATTTGATCCACTTGCTTTCTAAGGGAAAAGTTTCAAATTATTGTTTTTCTTAATTATTTTCTTTGTAGATCTTATTCCTAGCTTTTCCTTATTCTTTTTTATTTTGGGATTTTGATGAATAAATGCTTCCATTATCTTTTATTGTTGCTCTATTTTCTCTACTAGTAGCTTAATTGTAGATATAAGTTGTTCCATCTATCCCTGGGATAATTTAACTATAGATGCAAGGTCATCCATTTCTTGGGTACAAAGAAAGTTATATCAGTTGTAATGTTCTTGGTTTGGTAGGGGTATAAGATTCGAGTTCTTTTATGGAAGTCCTCGGGATTTGTGACCTAGGGATCTTACAACCTAGGCTCTGATACCAATTATGATAACCCAGTCTTCACACACTAGTTGTAACAACTTGGTCTGGCTAAGAGGTTTGTTAAACAAGAGAAGCAATTTTGCTAGGAAATTTTTTTGTTTTTAATCAAGATTTTGCACCCATAAAGTAATCAGTACATAGAATAGGATACCACTTTTGGGTTATGGTCACTACAGATGACCCCCAAGTGGACAATATTGGACAAATATCGTAATAGGTACCTTTAGTGGTTCTATCCTCCTCATCCTTTGTCTCGAAATGAGAACATAGAGCCACAACTCAAGGTTATCCTCTAAGACCCATAAAACTTAGAGGCTGGACACATAACTCCCCTTAACATGTTATTGGAATCTTGAGTTTAATTTACTCATCTATTACAAAAATAACATGTAAGGATGTTTAGCATAGATGCTATAGTGCTTAACTGGTGACCACATATCTAGGTTAATATCTAGCACCATGGGCAATTTTGGTCACGTCATTTACCTAGAACTGATTGTGGTATTTTTAATAAAATTATAAATAATGTGGTGGTTTTTCTATACCAACCCACCATGGAATCTACCATAGAGTCTTATAATTCTCCCACCAAGATTCTTTATTCAAAAATTTCATACAAGGACCCCCACTATACTACTTGTACAATGACCTAGATGGGCATCCCATACCGCCCATCATTAGTAGACATTCTCAAAGCATCGTTGATCGCATGCACGTAATTAACCAGTATTAGATGGTTTGGTTTCTTATGGTCCTTCATCCTCTTCGATGATTCAACCTTTTGATGTTTTCAATAAAAATATAGTTTAGCTTCAAGGTCAAGATATAGCTCCTAGCTTCATAAGATAATAAAACTTTTAAATTATTTAAATTTAACTACGTTATAATACAAGGCTTGATCGATAATAAAAGATGACTAACTTATATTTTTTTCTTTTTAAGGAGGATAGGAGTTTAATTGAAAGGAATTAAAACAACTATAAAAGTAAAAGTAGACTAAATTTACTTTTTAAAGAAGAATAAAAGTTTTACCGAATCAAAATGGAATAACTATAAAAGTAAAATGAAAGTCTACTTAAATGACTATATGAGTCAAATTAAAAGAAAATAATTAAAGAACTATTTGAAAAAGCTAAAGGACCTATCAAAAAATCACCCCACCTCCAAGAGTAAATCGTGAAGGGTAAGGAGAAAATGATTGAGATCAAGGCTGGTGATGAGGATGTTGATTTTGACATAAAAATCTTGAAGGAATTCATCATCTCCATAACCAAAAACATGATGAACGCAATGGTGAATTCCATCATCAATCTCAAGGAGGCCCTCCACATGTTATTCTTCGGCAAGCAGCTAGGATAGGATGAATCTAAGGAAACTAAGGTATACTCAGTGGACAAGGAGAAGATTGAGGTCAAGGAGGAGCCAAATGATCAGCTAAATACTGAGGACAAGGATGGTGATGTGGAATTTATTGAGGATTAAGTTCATTGTTAGGAATTATCTTTTTTTTGAGGCTACCCTATGTGGAGCCTAATAGTCCTTGAAGTGGTCTGGTTTTTCTAGGGCTATGACCCTCATGTTTGTCTTTTCATCTTGCTTGTTGTGCGGGGTTGCATCTCCTTTTAGTTTTTACAATCGTTGGGCTTGGGGTTGTGTCCCTTGTTGATATTTTTGTTATCCTTTAGCAGATCCTGTTGTTTTATGTATATAGGTTTTTGGATCCTTAAAAATCGAATGCTAATGAAATCTATCTAATTTACCAGAAAAAAAACATAATTAACATTGAAATTACTAATACTCTAGATATCTTAGAGTTTAAGAGAAATTATATATATATATATATATATATTGAAACTTGTCAAAGAGTAATGTAACTGAAAGCTAGTTCAATCAACATTTTCAAAGAGAGGTTAAAATAAGCTTTAATTTACCAAAGTTAAATTTCATGCTAAACTCCTATGAATGAGAGATTTTAATTAAGTCATTATACACATTTTAATTTTTTTACTAAGGGCGAGCAAATGCTTTTCTAAGAGTAAAATATTGGTAATGAATTATTAGTGAAAGAATTACACAACCCTTCAATACAATTTTCCAATATTACCGTAGATATTTTTTGAAAGTTAAAAGTGCCCTTTCAATAAAATAAAATACTTTTAATATTGTTATCATAATATTAAAAATTGTTTAATTGGAACGTATGAGCATATATTTTCAAAATACGCCCACTAAGAAGGAAGCATGCAGGCATAGAATTTTTTAACAACCTTATTAACAGTGATAAATTTTCCTTTAACTATTTCAATGTTTGAAACATCTATTACAGTCGATGAGTTATAAGGAAAATAATTTATCACATAATACAATTTGTTTAAATAAATATGCATAGTGAGATGACTCTTATAGGGTCGCATTCCTCCCTGAATCAACTTAGGAAATATTTATTTAATACCCACAACTCCACACAAATATGCTAGAGATATTCATCTTGGGATGTCCTAGTTCTTTCTTCCTTTTTCGTGTTGTAGATGGAACAGAGGGATTAGAATGGCTCTTTCTCATTTTATTAAATGAATGCACTTATCTTTATCTATATGCAATAGCTAAATTGTAAGTTTTAAAATAATGAAAGACATTTTTAAGCTATATGAATGTCATTACAACAATTATAAATCTGAAAAAAAAGAATAACTCTCATAAGCGTTAATTTCTAAGATAGAAATTAGATGACATAACTCAAAAAAGTGTCAAACAAATCAATTTAAGGACATGGCCTTCGACAAAGATCATCTATGGTAAAATACACAGAAAAACTTAGCATTAATAGAGAATAAATTTTGAAGGAAAAATAAGATATTACAGGGTCTTTAAGGCATTTATGAGAAAAAGGAATGTCCATAATACACCGATCAAGATTCAAAAAGAAAAAAAATCATATGAATTTTAAAATTCAATGCAATGAAATATTGCCCCATCCAACAATGACTATGAGCTTAATTTACACTCAGGTAAATACTTTTGCAGGATGAACATCCATAACAGAATTATTTGTCAACGAATAAAACAACATAACCCCCTCAGCTAAAAGAAATATTTTAAATTAAATAGTTCTACAAATATGAACCACGGATAATTTTTGAGTTAATAATATGAGGGAAAATATCTTAAGGTAATTTTTATATTTAAGCATTCAAAAAAATGACCAACAGTTTTTAAAATAAAATACTTTAAATTATTCCCTCTTTCTACTAAAACAAACTAAGTTGAACTAGTATCTTAGCAACAAAGTTACGCCAATCATGAAGAAAAATTCTAAAATATATTATGCATAACAATAGAAAGCCAAAAATTCAATCAAACTACTCGAAGTAATAGTGGAAAGGAGAGCAAGGACCTGTGAGTGACTCTTCTTCTATACTTTTTGCTCTTCTATTCACTATCCTTCCATTCCTCAATTCTTTGTTCTCCTTCCCCTCCCCTCTAATTGTTGTTCATTTAAAATGAATATTAGGGATGATGGCTAGGCATGTGTAATGCCATGCAGACGGCTAGCTCAAAACAACATTCTTTGTTGAAGTGGAGTATAAGGTTTTATTATTAGAATATTCAAACACAAGCTTCTTTCAAACAATTAAAATCCTATAATGCATATTATTATAGAAAACATTTTATTTCATTAATTAATAATAATTCTTTTTAATAAAATTGTCACAACCCTCCTTGGCAGGTCTCATCATTGATATAGATTATGTATGCTTAATCTTGTTTTGTAGTTGCAAATATGATGAGTAGTTAAAAATATTTGATGTTTTGAATATGGTATTGTTGATATTTTTCTTGATTGTAGGACCAGGTGTGGGGTACTGGAAAAGGGATCTAGAAAAATATCCATCCAAGAGGCTCAATTAATACCTGATTTGTAAGCTAATAATTAATATTAGTATTGGTATTAAATAAAGTAATTATGAAAATATAATTAGTTTAATTATTAATGATGTTTAGCATTAATAAATTGTTTGATTCTGCATGATGGGGATTGTGATCATTTTATATGGGGTGTTGTCTATTTCTATCCCTCTGTGTCATGCGAATAAAAGGGATAAAGCATTATTTTAAATGGGCAAGGGATAGGATATCCCATGAGTGCCTCGTATCATGCTTTAGTGGGAGTTAAATAAAATATATCCTTGTCTTCTCCTTCCACCTTACATAGGTTTAATATTAGTTAAGTAGAAGCATGGGATAGGAGATCCCTTGAGTGCTTCTACTTTCCCTTAGTGGAGATTAAAATAGATTATCTCCTTTGTCTCCTTTCTCCTCCACTTTGCATGGGTTTGATAATATTTTATTGGAAAGAGGACTTCCACTCCTCTAGTGCTTATTCTTTTTTAGATTATTTTATTAAGGGCCCTTGCTCTTAAAAAAGGAAGGGAGGAGGCTTAGAAAGTTAGCGATAAATGGTAGGTAATCTTGGAAGGTTAGTTTTGGGAGGCTTTTGTTGATGGGCAGTCTTGGGAATCATAGAAGGAATCATGGAGGTAACCTTAGGAGATTAGGAGGAGAAGGCTAATTCAACCCAACGAGGATGGTGAGGTTAGATCTCTCCTTTGTATAAGCTATTTTTTAATTGATTTTGTATTATGTTGTTGAAATGAACAGAGGATAAAAAAAATCATGATTTGATTAGTTTATGTTGATCTTTTGATTTTCTTGATAAATCAATTAGAGGAAATGTTATTCCTTTCTCCTTTAAGGTTTATTTCCTATGTTGCCTGATTTTAATATTGCTTTGGTTGTATAAAGAATGGATTAGAAACTATGTATTTATGACCCCTGGTAAATCCATTTGTTTGAGACCTTGGATGGCTAATTGCAAATTGTGTTAAGCAATGATGTTTAAAGAACTTATAGTCCCAAAATTTACTATCAATATATGGTTTTATTGAAACTGTGTTACAATTCTTGATTAAGCCCTTTGATCTAGATTCAAATAAGCTTTGAATTGTTGAATTCGACCCTACTAATTGATTGAAAATTATCATTGTTTTATCCTACGCTTTGCTTCCCTTTTTGAGCTTAAATAATAGTGTTTTATGCCCATGCTTAGACGTAATTTTATAGCATTCTATCTTACCTAAATCGATGGACAATTCTTGTGCTTAATCTCTGTTAAAACCACTTGAAACTTGATTCATTTTCTCCTTGTTTTCTAGCATCACAGTTGGTTAAAAATAATTGACTTGATTTAATTAATACCTTAGAAAAAGTGAATCAAGGATTGATTTATTTTTTTGTACTTCATTGTGTGTTGGGTAAGGTATGCGACCTTCCCTTCATCGTTCCTGAGCAGCTAACACAAACTGGTTGTGTTTGGTATGCTCAAGCGAAAGACCTTTGCGTCTTTCATGAGAAATATCCCACATGGGATATGCTTGGGCCGATAAGTGGTTTAAAGGGAGCTAGGCTCCCTAAACCTTTCAACCACCAAGTGGTGGTCGAGGTCAAGCCACTTTGTGGTCGCCTAGCACTGGATGTGGCATGATCAATTTGACACGTGGACCTCTATTTCACCTCCCAATTTGATTTTTGACTTGTTGCTCACCTAGTTTGGTTTTTTGTTAACACATGGCAGAGTTCAATTTACTATTTGACTCGCCTGGTGGATGAAATACTTTTTAAAAAAAAGTGAGATTTATCCCACATTCATTGTGTGAGGGATGAAAGCATCTTTATGAGAGCCCAGCTGCCTAAGGTTATGTAGCCAAGTGCCTAGGCACTTGGCTAAGCCCTCTGATATCCTTTGACCACTTGAGACCCTAGATCTATTGACTTGTTTGTATCTATCTCATGGAGTGTTGTGATTGGTTTATCTTTGAAGGTTTGGTTTGCTTGGTTGTAGTGTCAGTTGCCTAGGTACAAGATGAAACAAACTCATTTTATTTAAATTGAATGAAGGAATTTATCACACACACTCTTTGTGGGATTATGTGAGGATTTGAAATAGGTAAAGCAACCCCTATTAACCTGATCATGAGGTGGTGGTCAAGAAAGTCATCACTTGAGGCTAGAGCACAAGTATTGGGGTGCAGAGGTTTGTTTGGTTTTTTAAGTCAATTTAATTGCTATTGTTTGGCCACTTGATTGGATGGTTGACTCTTTGGTTGATTGAAATGTCTAGTTGACTTGCAATTGACTCTAATTTTTGATCACTTGATTGGATGGTTGACTCTCTTGTTGATTGAAATATCTAGTTGACTTGGAATTGACTCACAACCTTCTTTTTATTGAAACAAACCTTTTTGCTAATCAAACCTTTGCCTTGGAAGAATTTGGTTTTGGAGGAACAAACCTTTTTTGCCTGTTTTTATTTTTAGAGGTTTTTGAATTATAATTTTTGGGATATTTTGAATAGAAAAATTATAGAACAATTTTGAGGAGAAAATTGAGTATATTTATAGATCAATTTTGAGAAGAAATTTGGAAAATTAAAGATCAATTTTGAGTAGAAATTTTAGAATATATATAGATCAATTTTGAGGATAAAATTGAGTGAAATATATTTATGTTTATGCTTTAGAAGACTAATGAAAACTATTGTTGCCTACTAAACTCTTTTTGACCCTTTCCTAGTTAGGATTCCTAGGATGGATGGTTTGATGAAATTGTATGTTTATAGTGAATACGAAAAATACATTTTTGGAAATAATAGATGGGGTGATCTATTCTTGAGAGGAGTATGGTATCCTATCGAAAGCCATGTATTCTAATACAAGTATTGATCTTACTTATGGGAAAGAGTAGATAGGGAATCTATTCTTAGTTAAGTTTTGAATATACTCAATGGGATAGAATAGATGGAAAATTATTGCTCTATGAATTAATTATATGGGGATTTTTTTATATTTATTTTCTCCTATTGTTTGTTTTTTTGATAGACTACTTTGGAAATAATGGATAAGACATCCATTCTTTAGGAAATTATGGGTTTTATCTTTATATGCTTTAAGGAAATAAATGCATGATTGCATTAGAATTTCATTTTGAGGAAAAATGATTGTTTTGGGAAGAATGGATAAGGAATCCATTCTTGAAGGAATTTATGGGGTTCCTTCTTAAAAATTTGTTATTTGTTATAAGATTGTTGAAAGCATGGTTGCTTAGAGAAATATTTTATATAATTTATATTTAGAAGAAATCATCTTTAGAAGAATGAATGTGGAATTCAATCGAGGGAATTATGGGGTTCCCTCATTGATTTTGTACATAAGAATCATGGGGTTCTTATGTATTTATATTGGTATTGATGTTTTGGAAAAAAGGAATTATAGGATTCCTTTATATCATTGTATTGGAGACAGTTAAATGTATGTGATAAAATGGATGTTTTGAGGCTCTATTTTTCCCACAAGGATTTCCCAGGATATATGATGTGTTGTATAATGAGTATCTTCAACTTTGATCTTGTATTTACTGCTTTCTAGATCTAGCTACTGAAGTTATGTTTGCACTTCAATAAAATGGGAAGTTTATTGCAAAGAATAAATCCTGGATAAGAAATTGTTATGAGTTTCATTTGAATATGAATGTAATGTTTTATTATTTTATATTACATGGAATGTATAAAAAGAAATTTTTTATTATAAACGAAATTTGTAAGTATTTTTACATTGTTTAATGATAAATGATATGATGATATGGTTATATCATGAGGAAATAATAAAAAGTTTAGTTAGGGATTAAGTTTCACTTTTGAGACTACACTTATTTAGAAGATGTTAGTTAATATTCAAATGGAATATGTAGACTTAATAACTCCCTAATTAAAAGAGAGAAAACTAATCAAGGTCATATTGTTCAGTTCAATCTTGAGGTAGTTACGAGGAGGTAACACCTAGGATCTATGCACAAAGATATACTTGAGTGTGAATCTCTATTGGGACCCAAGGAAAGGAGTCTTTAGGGAAGATCATAAGCAGTATGGCTTGGATCTTATTTTTGTCATAAAATATAGGAAATTCTTATGCACATAAGTTGGGTGATATACATTAGAGTGTCTATGTGATATTATCATAATAGTGATAACCACCTTATTTATTCCATGAGTAGATGAGGATAACTGCACTTTAACATTAAATATTCCACAAGGAGATGCAATATCTAAACATCCAAGGCATACGCCTAAACATCAACCTAGACGAACTTAGGTTGGGACTATCCTAGATGGACTTAGGTTAGTAAGGGAAATGGCATTCACTTGAGAAAGAAAATACCAAGCATTATGGTCAAGATTCCTTACATTGAGGAGAATGTGATAAGGCGGGGTGACCATTTAAAGCATCCTTATTTGTGGCTAGTTACAAAAATTTAAATTAAGTAATTAAATAAATAAAATAGACTAAATAAATAAACAATTACTTTAAACCATTATTTACATCTTTTACCTTCAACAATATTTCTCATACTGACAATATGATGATAAAATATTATCATTTGCCAAAAAATAATAGCTTACATGCTTTGTGGTACTTTACTTGCTAATGGAGGATTTTTTCAAACCTAGCACTCATTAATGATATGAAACATTCATGCACAATGTATCTATATGAATGCATTTAATTGGGCTTCCATGTACCCTTGAGCCATTGGTGAATATTTAATTGCCAGGGCTATTCACCCTTTACCTAATAGTGAATGTTTCACCATAGTGAAAATATCCATCACCATCATTTCCTATTTAATCTTTCAAGGACTTGCACCTACAACATAGAAATCATCAGTAGTACCATATCCAAGAATGTTAAAGCATATTAATTCAAGATAGATTAACACTATATAATAGTAATATTTTAAATCATGTTTTTGTGAGGGTCATGACATTTGGTATTCCTTAGAACATCGAAGGAACAATATCCAACATCTAATAGTCAAGCAATGAAGATAAGTGAGCAAGGCTAGTTGGATAAAGTACCATGCTAATGTCAGTGAGAGGACATAAAATGTCTAACACAATGTAAAGCAACATCAAAATATATATATCCTAAATCATTGGATCTAGTACCTGACATCCAACATTGTAATTTGCAAGACTTTCAAAAGTATCAAGATTTAGAAGGTGATGATGTCAACACCAAAAGAATAAAATTCACAAGATAAAATAGAATCCCAGATGCAAAATAGTTTTAAATACGATAACCCAAAAACTAAGAAATGCAAAAATCAAATAAAATCTTAATTCCCAACATCATACATAAGCAAACATAGTTGTCATACCCTATAAACAATGACCATCAAGAGTAGTCTTCTTCCTACACCCACTAAGGAGAAATGCAATCTAGCATAAGAAGAAATAAGCAATTCTTAGTCATAATATATGTCTAACGATAAGCAGTGTACCTTCATGTGATCAACCTCTACATATGTAATCTAGAATAATCCACATCAATAGGTGTGTGCATGTTGATCAATCACTAGGAATAATCATTGTTAAAATATCTTAACAATTGAAGCCCTCTACATTGCACACCTTCTCCCACTTAGATAGTTATGCATAACAAAAAGAAATCGACCATCATCCGATGGTTACAACCCAACGATGCAACATACAAGCCAACCTTAAGATGAAATATGCATCATCCACACCAGTAAAGTATACCTAAATTAGTAAGCACAACAAATTTAAATGCAACTACCACTCTCCATGCCTACCTTAAGGCCTACAATATGCTCTAACAATAATTATTCTTAGGTAACTGAATACAATTTAAATTTCTATATATAGTAGAATATAAGTCATTCTAATGGTCAACTCTTTAGCATTTGCAATTGGCATGATTGTATTGATTGAGGCTATACGCTTTCTTGAATGAAAATTGGATTACTATCTCTAATCTTGCTAACTTCTTGTGCTAATGATTTTCTATTAAATCTAGGAATAGGTAATTATGTTATAGTTATTCTACATTTTGTATTTTTACCTAGATTTTCCATTATAGTCCTAAAATTATTTAGCATCATTTAGAGTTCTTAATGTTAAATGTTTGAATGCATAAGGAAAGTAGGTTATTTTGTTAGGTGGTTTAATTTAAATTTAGATTGCGAGACTCTCTACACCATGTCTCTTGATGTTGCAAAATTTGTACCACTTTTAGCTTGTCTTTCTAACCCTTTGTATTTCTTACTTTAGTTTGCAATCCCCCATTTAGTTAGATTAGCTAGGCATAGAAAATGGTCTTCTTTGGAGGTTGACTCAAAGACCCCTATTTCTTAACCATCCAATCTCTTGGCTAAAGTATTAAGGATGCATCTCATTCACTTGGGAAAATTTCAAAACCAAGAGTATTTAAGGCATGCCCAGTGGGATCTAAGGATCCTGCTCCATAATATCATCTACCATTGTGCTACCAAGAGTATTTTTGGCATACCCAATGGGACCTGAGGGTTACTCTCCATAAGATCATCTACCCACTATCTAACCAAGAGTATTTATGGTATCCCTAAGGATCTCACTTTATCTAGTTAGGTAGTATTCTTCCCTTAACAAATATTAAATCCTGTAAGAGCTATCTTAAATCCCACCTCATAGAATCATCTACCCACCATGCTACCAAGAGTATTTGTGGCATATCTAGTGGAACAAAATTTTGCAAATCCTATTTCAATCACCTAGAGGAATCAATATTTTGGTGAATAGTCTTGACCTCACTTTTGGAGACTGTATCTTCACCTAGCAACTCCATTGACCTAAGAATCCTAAGAAGAGATAACTCTATTGGATAAATATCTAAGAATAAAATGGTAAAAGTATCATAAAACCAAGATAATATAATATGCACAAACCAGATGACTCTACATATTCATTAACAAAGGTCTTAGAGCTATGGTTGGACAAATTTATCCAACCTAGAATAGTGTTGGGCCACATAACCTAATATTTATCATAAATTTCCCTAGGTTGCATGGAAAATTTTTTCCATCTATCACAACAATGAAAAACTACTTATGAGCATTATCAAGATGTATTGACCCTGGCCACCTTTTGTAACATTATCTATGAAGATGTAATGGTAAGATTGTTAGCTCAATATTTTGGAGGTAAAGCATTGAAATGTTATAGGTCCTTAGTAAATAAATGTATTAAAACCCAGACAAATCTAGTTGAACCCTTCATAATAATATTTGATGATCTAAGGGACTCCTTCATGTTGCTCACTAAGTTATCTCATATCCAAAGACAACCCAAGAGAGTCTCTTACATTTCAATATTAGGTTTAGAAGGCTTTGGAGAAGAATCCCTTATGAAATAATACCATCACAAGTATGGGATTACATGTATTATCTATGAGCCTTAGATCCAAAATTAAGCCTTTAGATCCTACAACATAGAGAAAAGAGATTCCCATAGGTTTTCCATCTAGCTATCTTGGCTAAAAATATGCTTATCTCAGTAGGAAAACTTTCACCCACCCTTAGGAACCATCAAAAGAATCCATAGGTAATAATCTCATCCACACCTTTATCACAACAATCTATTTTTCTAGAGACAACTACTCTCAAAGGGTCAAGAAAATATGGGAATATACCTACTGCCACAATCAATGAGCCTCAGATGATTGAAGAATTGAAAGCTATAATCCAATGCTTCTCCAAGAATCTTGGGAAATAGAATAGTGAGAAAAAAAATAGAGCATGTGATCAAAAGAACATCTTGGAAATAAATTAAGAGGTGGGTATGGAATGGATGGATGAAGAAGGTATTGAATAAAATAAAAGAATTATCCTAGGTCTATGTTCAGAGGATTTCAATGTTTGTATAAAAAAACTAGACTTATCTATAGAATTAGAGAGGACATCTATATTATATCTAGAAATTCTAGCCAAATTTGAGCATGATATCTTTCCATAATATACCCAAAGTATTATCATTAGCTAATATAAAGGGTAGAAATTTGGGAAAAAAATAAATAAAAGTTCAAAAATGGTACCAAGCCTACAAGGGAAGCAACAACAACTGGATGAAACTTTAGGATAATGCAAGCCTAGTTCAGATCCATGGAATATTAATTAACAAATTAGGGAAGCCTACATAAAGTTGTATTATCAAGCAATAACTAAAATATAGAGGATGGAATTGATCCAATGATAAAGAGGACCATTCAAAGAAACATATAAAGGGATGATAAAAGATTTATTGGCCAAGGAATAGGTGAACCTAGTGGAAGTCACCCTCGGAATATTAAATAAAACAAATCCTCACCAAGATAGTCAATCAATAATCAAGCGATGATCACTTAGATGGCATGAAGTTTGATCCCCACCATTCTAATTTCCTTCTACATAGAAGGGTGGATTGTATACAATTTTACAATAGATGCAGACACGAGACAACATTCACAATGATCCCTTAGGTGATCTATGAGGCTCTAGACCTAAACTACTCTTGGCTAGAATCTAGAACATTAACCTATAAAGGTATTCAAATTCAAAGAATTGGCATCATAAAGAGGGTTCCAATCCTATTGCTTAAGTGCATAAAATTTGTAGTAGTACAAGATATGATGGTTGATGATATTTTACCATCATTTGAAATATGCTTTCCTAAGGATTTTTTGGAGCAATTAGGGGGCTACTTGTCTTTGGATCATGCTTATATTGAAATACCATGGGTCAAAGGCACAATCAAGATTCTCAATCAAAAAATCAAGTTGTATCCTATCAAGAGATACAAAAAGCAACAAGCATGTCTATTCTAAAATATTGCTAAAAATATATGAATGGGCATGTTCACTACTCCTGAGTAAAGGGATATTACCACTAACATATTGAGTAGTCACTCTCATGGCATATATGATCAGTCCAACTAGATGCACCAACAAAAAGTAGAAGGCAAGTACATTTAGACTCAAGGTCCACAATTTCACAAAGATAAACAAGTAGGCAAGAAAATCAAGAATCATCACTAGAAGGCTTGAACATGGTAGGATATATTGATACATTCGATTTATCCCAGAAATCCTTCAACTACATACAAATATGATTCAAGAGGTAGAAGCATCAGGAGAATGGCAACTGGCTGCAACAATCTCTTGGGTATTATATCAAATTCTTTTAAGAAGTATAATCAACTTAGGATCATGTTAATATTAGGAGCAGCCTAATGCTAGCTTTTTACCTAAGAGGTTGTACCAAAGAAGAAGGCTCAAATATGGCATGATCTGGTCAAGGTACTGCATATTTGAATAAATAAGTAAAAATTTTCTAGTGGTATGAAATATCATACCATACTTTTGTGTAAATATCTAATATATAAATAAAACCTATAATATGTAGGTAAGACTGAATAAAGGAGATAAACTATGTAAAGATAATTTTTGAAGAGAACTATGTAATGTCACATCCATGAGTTTTCAAAATTGTAATAACCAATGAAAAGAAAGTATGGTATCCCATGAAGCCTATAAGAAGCACTCTCTTCTCACACTACCCCAACACCTTTGTATCTCATTCGATTGTACAATAGCTGATAAATGATGGTGGTGATAAAATCTGTCTTTTGATCATTCCCCTTTCATTTCCCCACTTATTGTTAGGAGTATAACATGCTTTAATAAAGGTAAAGTTATGAAGCATAAGAAGAAGGGAAAATTAGGGAGCAACTTGAAGAGAATTATAGGATGATCAAAAAAAATGATTATGATCTGGAATAGGTTTACTAAACATCATACCCCACTTCCCACCCTTTCCCCTCTTCTACCACTTTGAATCTATAACCCAATGGAAAATGGAGCCCAAGTCATATTCTTCGAACACTACAATCTTTGCATACGATTGAATAAGCAACACATATGGTGCTAGCTTCAAAAATTGAAATGGTAAACATCATGTTGAATAAATAACTATATGTTGTAGCATTAATGAGACTCTGATGGCCTAGCACTTTGATTGGCTGAATAAAGAAATAACCAGACTCATCACATGGGCAATCGTATCTAAAAAATCAATGTCAATATGGATAAAAGCATGTTTATTTAAATATCTAGTTGTAATCATATTTAACAAATGGATATAATAGGTATCATAGGGCTATCTAATTCATTTAACTCTTAGAGGTAGCTATGTAGGAAATCAAAGCAGTGCTTGGTTTCGGAGCATGCTATAGTTTAGAAGTGTAATGACCCAAAAACTAGCTAATATAACTAAGGTAATTTTTTTTTTACAAACATATGCTTGATAGGAATCTACATATTCCCATCCAGCATGTGTCATTCTATGAAGTCATCTAAAATCCAATCTAATGTTTTAAGTTTTTTATCTCATCTCCATAATGAGCCAACTTATCCCTACACCATACACAAGTCTATATGTGTAGGTATACTACACATATTGCAAATAAGCTATCAATCCCATTACACAAATGAGCTAACTTACCCCTTTTTATCTATCAAAAGGGTACACCCATAACTACACCATGCATAAGTCCATCTATGAGCTATCAGTTTCATCCCCACGATGGGCTAACTTATTCCTTCCATCACTACTAGTGATAACCAAATTCTTTTTAAATATAATTGATTGTTTGAGTGTATCTAAGTAGTTTAATTTTAAGAAGGTTCCTTGAAATAATAATACTTTCTTAAATTTACTTTCTAAGGGACCCCATAATCCCTTAGGTCTTCTTTCTCAACTTTTTACACATAAGCATAATCATATTTAGATATCAACTCTAATCATATAAACTACATTAAATCATTAATATATTCTAATCTATCTTTCTTTAGAAGGATAGGATTAAGTCTACCTACTTAATTAAGCATTGGATAACATCTATGATAACATCAAAGAATTTACTTAAATAAGATGTCATTATCTATCTAAAACATTGATAAAACATGATAGTTTATGAAACTATGACATCATAGATTCTTTACAAATAATAAGAGATACATATTTCATTTATATATTAAATCATTACATAATCCAAGTATGGTAAAAGTACTCCCACACTTTAAAATAGTAAAGCATTACATCATTGTCCAACTAGGGATTACATCACAATAGGTTTCCATACAAGATCCTTACTACATTATGTCAATATCAAGGTCTCAGATCTAGTATCCTCTTTGGTCCTTCTTGTTTCTCCATCTCTCAATTAATGGTGGTAAGGGATCAAGACAACTTATAGATCTTATGAAGCATGCAACTAAATGTATTTACTAAATGACTTATGAAACGTGTGCATATATAAATTGGATTTTGAATTACAACTATACAACCTAACAATGTAATTATGCATAAATCATTCAATCAATAATCAAGAGAAAACCCCATAATTTTCCCATACCCTTTCTTCATCTAATATTCCATTTTCCCCAACATACTTCTTTAATTAATCACACAAGTTTAAACAAGAATGAAGTCATCTATCATTTATTTCATTGTAGAAGGAGAGTAATTTTATCCTTTAGGAATGAAATTCATTTATCATTTATCATTTATCATTTATCCATGCATAGAATAATTTTTAATAAGCATTCCTTTACTAATTAAGTTTCAATGCGAAGCCATTTTCTTTAATCAATTAAAAAATCCATACTTTTAATCAATTAAATACTTAATCAAACTATTTTTCTTTAATCAATTAAGATCCCATACTCTTAACTAATTAACTACTTATACAAATCCATTTTCTTTAATTAATTAAGAGTCCATACTCTTAACTAATTAAATACTTATACAAATCTATTTTCTTTAATTAATAAAGAGCCCATACTCTTAACTAATTAAATACTTATACAAATTAATTTTATTTAATTAATTAAGATCCCATACTCTTAACTAATTAAATACATATACAAATCCATTTCTTTAATTAATTAAGAGCCCATACTCTAAATTAATAAAATAACCACAATAAAATTGTTCCTTTAGTTCACCCCAAAAGTTCATAGTCCCTCCTTGCACTTAATTCAAGATTCTATATCTTTATTTAAAATAAAGAGACTAACATCCTATCTTTCATATTAATATAAAGGTCTATCTTTAATTAGAAGATCAAAACTCGTTCTTCCAAATACTTATGAGGGGTTCATTAAATCAAACCTAAAAGTTATTTAAATATAAATTTATTTTTAACAAGTTGATAGTCAATTAGCAATAGCCAACGTGGTTTTCAAATCCAGCATGGTTTTCACAAACCATACAATAGTGAATCAAACATCATATAGGTCAAACTGATACAGTCAACTATGCTTGATAGCTAGCGCTCTAGCCTTTGCCAAGCATTGGCTATCCTGACCACCACTTGGTGGTTACGCAAATAGGGATGGATGCCTCTTTTTGTGGTGCTAATGTGCCTCCACACAAAGAGTGTGGGATAAACATATCCAATGCTTAAAATAATCTCACATGCCCAACTAAAAAAATTGTCAAACAAAATGATTTAAAACTTCCTGATAGTGAAACAACCACCACGTGGTAGCTAGGGGGAAGTTTCAAAAATAGTTAATAAAATTTGGTAGGGTGAACGATGGCTAAAATATCATCACATGTCCAACTAGATTTGGTTACCTCCACCCACTCAGTGGTTTCCCTACCATCGAGTGGTGGTCAAACAGTAAGGGGGGGCTTCACCTTTCTAGGCAAACTCGACCCTCCCACATATCCCATGTGGGATATGTCATGGGAAGGTCGAGTGGCATTTCCCTAGCCCATGCCCTCCCAAGCATAGAGACATTGCTTGGAATCATTACAGCTCGATGATGATGCTAGCCTAAATTAAAAATAAAATTTTCTTAACTACACCTTAGGGAGTCCAAAAAATGGGTAAAGGAAAAATATGTAAGAACACAGTCCAAATACGAACAACTAGGCAAAAAAAAGGAAGGGGTGGATTAGTTTTAAAATGTAAAATCCAAGGTGACACTCAAGCAAGCAAACAAAGGGGAGGATAGGTTTCAAAACAAAATACATAGTCATGCTCAAGCACCCATGAACCTTCGTTGGCAATAAAAACATGGGTCTTGAAATAACCCACAGGGGGTTGTAGTTTTTGAAGGCTTCTACAAAGGTTTCCAAACATGGCATACCGATCTTAAATCTATGAAGAGGAATAACAATTTTCAGCGATGAAAACCAACCCCCAATAGGTGACTACTTGCTAAAGGCTTTAATGAAAGTAAGATATAAATGAAGGCTAGTAGGATTTGAACACGGGTAAAAACATCCTAGGTGTACAATATTTATACCAAAAACATGCAAAGCAATACTATCAATTTAATCATGGACGTAGCAATTTTCAAATTAAACATTGCCTTAATTTAAATAGTAAGCTATAAAAAAAGAAATTATCTACAAGATAACACCAAACAAGATTGCATAAGGGGGAAGATAATGGTTGAATCCAACCTGAAATCTTCAAGTTAGAATTTTTGTACTAAAACCTCTTCTCCTCGCTTTTCCTCATCCATTTCTTGTAGTCTCCCCAAAAAAATTCCTCTCTCCCTCATTCCTCAAACCTCTTAACATGGAAATTCATCTACCCAAAGCCCAAAAGTCCAACTTGACATAAATATTATCTACCAAGAGTGATACCATGGTGATACCATGCTTACCCAAGGTGGCCAAAAGGAGAAATTTAAATTTTTAAAATAGTTCTTCTCTCTTATTTTTCAAAATATCTTACCTCCAATAAAATATTTTATTTCTTTATTTAATTTTAATCTATTCATTTCTTTCTCTCATTTATACAAGACAAAGCTATCCATTTCTTTATCTAATCAAAAAGGTAAAAGCAAGAATTAAAGTAGAACTTTAAAGCATTCATATTTATAGTATTGAATTCAATTTAATTCAAACCATAAAAGCAATTAATCATTTCCTACTTGATTAACTCAAATAAAATACCTATATTAATATTAAAATTATTACGGTATTTAAATAGGCCAAGAATCAATAGAGACTCTATATCTATTAAGTCCCTCCGAAGGGGATTCTTTACTAAATCCACCTATACAACAACACGTGTGTGAACAAAAGCAAGCAATCGAGTGCATAAAAGAATGTTCGTGATTCATTGTGAACCCAATCACTTTTCCTAGCTGAAGACTTATGGTAACTTCTAGGTTACCAACTTCTAGCTAAGGATGATTGGATTGTTGATGATCACCACAAAAGCAATAAATCATGCATCTATATGAGGGTAGTCATTCATGTTACCCTAAGCTACCTTAATCATCATTTCCCTTTTCAAGTACCCCATTCTCGACGGTTGGTTCTACCTCTTCCACCCATGGATGTACGTGGTCTTTGCAATTTACAATACATCAGAAATACCATATTCCTTAATGATAAATCAATATAAATATTTCATAACCATTTAAATGCATTAAAAATAGGTATCAAGTTATCATTCATTAACAAATAGTCTATCATGCAAAAAGTCCTGCCAAGGTAGGGTTATGACAAGAAGGATGTCATATCTACAGTTTCATAAGAAAAAGGACAATGAAAGAAGGAAATTTCCTAGAGGTTTGCAATATCCACTTAAGGTAGTTTACATGAGTGAATATTCACCTAATAATGTAGACCTAGACTTGAGATAATATTTAGCTATAGTAGAATATGCTCATGGAAGTTTCAATTTTGCAAGAGGTGCCTATCTTTATGTATCTCTGTTTTATTTGCTCTCTCTTCCATTACCAATATCTCCCTCCTCTTTGTGTCACTTTCCTCCACACCTTTGCATCACAAACCTCCATAGTTATCTTCTTATCTTGACTACTTGAATATCTTGCCACCAAATTTTAGCACCCGCATTCTTCACCTCACTTGCCTTTCTCGCCTCTTGCAACCTTTGCTACCCTTTTCCCATGTATCAACTCCCACCCCAACTTTGAAATTATTTTTTTTTGACCGCTATAACCATCAAAATTTCCCATCATTATTACCCTCAATATCTTATATTCAATCTCCATTTTTCCTCAAAGCCATTGTCTCCAAAATAAGACTTTCTAAGTTTTCAGTTTTACAAGCAAAATTCCCCAAAAGTAGCTAATAATGTAGGTGAGTTTTCTCACCTACATCCACTATGTGATATAGTTATATTATGTAGTTCTTTTGCTAAGAAAGTAATACAACAATGAGCATGCAACGGTCTAGAATAGCACTAGAAGAGGCTACTATAGTAGATAAAACATGACAAAAGATTGTAGGAAGATGCAAAGTGTAGATAAGTGTGGTCGGATGCAAAATAGGCCAAGGCAGATGAAAAGGTACCAAGCAGACAATTGTTAGATGATATTTTATGCTAAGGCATAAAACCTAGCATCTATAAAAAGAAAAGCAGGATAAAATAAATTTTTTATAAGTGTGGAAATCTCGCTAGATATACAAGAGGCTAATGTCAATAATAGGATAAATTTCATCATTAGGTATTCCTTAGAACATCAAAGGCACAAGATCCAGTGTCCAATAATTAAGCAATGAAGATAAGTAAGGCAAGCCAGATGGACTACCATATGGATGTTAGTAAGAGGACACAAAATTTCAGGCACAATGTAAAGCAATGCCAAAAATATATATATCTTAAGGCATTGGGCCTAGTTCCCAGTATCTAATATTGTAAGTTGCAAAGCTTTCAAAAGTGCCATGCTTCATAAGGTGATGACATCAACATCAGAAGATTAAAATTTTGACAGACCAAAATACAATCCTAGATGAAAATTAGTTTTTAATATGGAAATCTAAAAATAAAGCAATGCAATGATCAAATAAAATCATGAAACCCAACATCATACATGAACAAACATAGTTGTCAAACCCTACAAACATTGACTATCAAGAATAGTCTTCATGCAGCACCTAACAAGGAGAAATGCAATATGACATAAGGAGAAAGAAGCAATGCTTAGTTGTGATAGATGTTTGATGATAAGTAGTGTGTATTTATACCATTAGCCTCTACATAAGTACTTTAGAATCATCCATGTCAGTAGTTTTGTGCGTGTTTTAATTAAACACCAAGAATCATCACTGTCAGAAGATCTCAATTGCTAAAGCCCTCTACATCGTACACCTTCCCCTGCTTAGCTGGTTATGCATAATAGCAAGGAGTGGAATGTCATTCGATGGTTATAATACAACGATTTAGAATGCAAGTTAGCCTTAATATGATATTTATATCATCCATATTAGTAAATCATGCTTGAATTAGTTAAGAACAACAAAGCCAAATGCGATCACCACTCTCTATACCTACCCTAAGACCTGCAATACTCTTTGATAGCAATCAATTTTAGATAACTAGGTACAATGTAAATCCATATATATACTAGAATATAGGTCATTCTAATGGTTAACTCTTTGGTATTTACAATTGGTATGATTATATTGATTGAGGCTATACGCCTTCTTGAATAAGAATTGGGTTGTTTTTTGAACTCCTAATAACTTCTTGTGCAAAACATATATGTATGTATCATTGAGTACTAATGATTTTCTATTAAATATAGAAATGGGTAATTTTGCTATAGTTTGCATTCTATATTCCTACCTAGATTTGTCATTATAGTTCTAGAATTATTTAGCATCACTTAGAGTTCTTAATATTAAATGTTTTGAATGTATAAGGAAAGTAGGTTGTTTTGTTAGGTGGTTTAGTTTAAATTTAGATTGTGAGACTCTCTACATCATGTCTCTTGATGTTTCCAAATTTGTACCACTTTTAGCTCATCTTTCTAACCCTTTGTATTTCTTACTTTAGTCTGCAACCCCTCATTTAGTTAGATTAACTAGGTATAGGAATTGGCCTTCTCTAGAGGTTGACTTAAAGACCCTTGTTTATGAGCCATCCAGTCTCTTGGTCAAACTCTTGAGGGCACATCTCATTTACTTAGGCAGATCTTAAAACCAAGACTAACCATTTTTGTCTTCTCACAACCTATGCCTTTTGGCTTCCCTACTTTCCTCTCAACACGTTTGATATTATTATCTCTTCTATGAATATGAGGGTGCCAAGAATTTTGGCTTCTCTTACATCAGCACCCTTTTAGGTAAAATAATCCTTGATCGACTTATCCCTAGACCTTGTTGATTTCTTCTCCTTGTGATACTTTATGCTAGCCTTTATTTTCTTGGTCTTCTTTAGTCCTTGTACCAGATAGAGAAGGATTTCTAGTAGATATTTGAGATAATCAAATTCTTTAAATATAATGATATTAACGATGAGCATTTTAGTATGATGAGAGAAGATCTAGTTGGAAATATTGTAGAATCCCTCTCACTCTAATTTTCTTATTTTGTGGATGCCTCTAAGGTAGAATATAATATTTAGTATGATGTGTGGTTTCTACCTCCATGTAGCTTCCAATATCTTGATTAGTCTCCTAGGAGGAGTGTTTGGCATTGTATGAAAGAAAAATTCAAAGCAAACATCATCTGATGATAAGAAGGTTGGAGATAAGTTCTCGGTCCTTCCCATGGGTAGAAGAAGAGATGATTTATCTCCTCCAGTGAGCATAATTCTTATAATATCAATGAATTTGTCTCTTGATGGTAGTGGTGTAGTGGAAGCAGAGGATGAGGAACAATTAGAATTCTAATTGTTATGACAAGAAGTGAAATTGCAGAGCTCTAGAGGGTCCAAAAGAAGAGGGATAAGTGATGAGAGTGTGTTGTGCTAGGTGTCATATGGGTGACACATTAGCGTGGGATGTAGATCTAGGAAAAGTAAATATTATTGTAAATAACTTATATTTTAATTGTTGTTTTAAGGTTTTTTATTTATAATGTTTTAAGATATTATTATTTATTAGTATAGTGTATTTTTGTTGACATCATTATTTTGGCTATAGGGATTGCATGGATGCAAATTTATATTTAAGAAGATACCTATGTTTGTCCTATTGGTTACAATAATGCATGAATCTATAGAATGTACCTATAAATATATCTTATCATAAAGTATTTTCCTTATGATGTAGGTATAAACTTAAAATAATATCTTAATTCTCAATGTTCATTTGTGGATTGGGAAGTGAGCGTTTGTGATAAACTTGCTGGAGTTGGCAATAGGGTTGGTTGGATAGAAGAATATTCTTCATGGACATAAAATAAAATTAAAAAAATCATTGAGTACAAATCCAATTATCATTATCTCTCTCAAATATTATTAGGTATTTAGCATTGGATTTGTGTTTAACTTTCCTTGTAGGATTTCTTGAGAAAATAAATCTTATTGGAGTGATATGAACTTTGTTTGAATATATGGCCTATTATAGTTTGTTGTCTATATTTTATAGATGACCATATAGACCTTAAAAATAACATATTGAATTGTACCATGTAGATGGAAATCCCAATGGATTTCATGAGACCTTGTCCAACTATATATTTGCAATGGTTAGTAGTTGATCATATTTTTTTACAAGGTGACAAGCCATTAGTCAAAGCTACACTTGGATGGTCTTTAAATTGCTTACATATTTTATAATGGTATTATAACTAATATAAGACATCACAAGAAGTATGCAAAAATTATTTGAAAGATCTAATTCTAAGAAATCTACTTTAGTAGTATTAGCCTTTTGAAAAAATCCATGCAACTTTGACCATACCTTGATAGGGTCACTCTCTTATTTGATATGGAAAAGCAAATCTAATTCAATTAGCAAGGAAAAAAAATATAGAGCCTTTTTTACCTTTTGGTTCTAAGCTTCATCATCAAGAACCATTGCTTTATCCTCTTGAAATATGCACCATAGGTTCTTACTTTGTAGCAGACCAATCATTTGGGTTGACAAAATATTGTTATTTCACCCATTAAGATGAGTAACTAGGGATTTATCATCCATATTACATAATCCAACCGCTAACACCATAACAGGTATATCAACTAATGCCACCAGTTCATAAAGCTCAAAAAATTATTCAAATTAAAAAATGCTTAAAATATCATATGTGAACGATATGGCCTTCAAAATGCTTTTTCTAATGAACCCCAAATAATTAAAAAATTAACTCATCAAACCTTAGGTTCGTAGGAGTCTAACCAAATCCACCACTTGGAAAATTTGCTCTTAAGAGTGATGATAATGCCAAGTTTAGGTGTAGCAAAATAGGTAGAGAGGAGGAATAAATAGGTTATGGCACCTATTTGCAAAGAAATGAATTTCTCCTCCAAATTAGAATTTAATTTGGTCATTATAGTAATAACACAATTTTTTTAGTTTGTAATTTGCTTCTTTTGTCATAAAAGGCTTATGAAGCTTAGGTGAAAAAATTACCACTTGAAATAAAACAAGGATTAGAGGTACAAAAATAACCTTCTACATGACCAAACATTGTTGCTTCATACTCATTCCGATACCATGATGGAATTAACAATATTTTTAAAAAATGAATAACATCAAACCATTAACTCAATTCTTATACAAATAGCAAATAAGAAGGATAAAAGAGATTTGGGGTACATGTAGACACCACAAAAAATCACTATCTATAGATATTATTATACAACACTCTAGTAATGAATGAGGAGTATGAGTCTTTATTTATAACAATACCAAAACCCCTAATTACATAATAAAATTTTACCTAGGCCTATATAACAAATGTGATTTAGGTTAATTACAAATATTAAGTAAGGTTTAACTATAACAAGGTTATCATGGTCCATTAGGATTACATAATGAAATTATTGGGGGTCAAATACAACCCATGCACCTCCTTGGACATCATGACCTCTTGTAGTTGCAGTCTTCTACCCTCAAGCCTCTCTTTGATCGGGTGTGTTTGATACCCCATGCCTCACATGGGGTGTGTCAATCCTAGGAAGTCTAGGCGAACATGGGATGTGACTCCCACTAAATGACCTCTAGGGGTTTTTATCCAAGATTGGCTCCTTGCATTTGAATATGTTCTTTGGTGCTCATATTCTTCTAACCATCCACTTGGAGGGTCAAATATGGGGATAGGTGAGAAGGCTAGCAAGCTCATCCAATGGTAATAGGTGAGAAGATTAGCAAGGTATGTTGGTCTTGCTAAGCCCTTACTTGAATCTTCTAGTTCTCTCTATTCTTTCCTTCCAAGGCCTTTAGATTTCCTTTTATGGGTATGTTGCTTATACCCTTGAGTAATTACTCCTAGGTATATGGAGTGCTACAACCCAATTACCAAAGGAAGATAGCCCTGTCTTAGGGCCCTACAACTAGATGGGTTAGGCAAATACACATAAATTGAGCTATTGGAGGCCTCATCATCAAGAGGACCCTATTTTTCACCACCAAGAAGGCTCAGTGGTTCCTCTTGATGATGGGATAAGGTTTAGTCACCACCAAAAAGGTTGGTATTCCTTGTGGGTTTGATATGGATGAATAACTTTACCTTGGGGTAAATGGAGCTTTAAGAATCCTATCAATATTTGACATAAATGATCATTTGCAAGTGTTTTCTTTGTATTAGCTATTTTGGTATATGGATGGAGCTTCAGGGTCCTTAATTTGGTTAAATTAGCTAGTATTATTTTCTTGTCTCTCTTTTAGGGTAGGAACTTGCCCCACTATAGTGAGAACTTTGCTATAATTATGGTGATCCATGGGGGACTTCTTCTTGTAGGAGTAAAAGAACCCAATAAATGATAGATTTATTCATTGGGTACAAAGTATCTAAGGTAGGTTCTAGAATCTTTGTAACCTAGGAGAAAAAGTATAAGCTCTTGCAAATGTATCAAGGGGAATCCCTTCGTATAGACTTCTAGCTGATAAGGTATTGAAATACTCTTGTATTACCTTTCTTCCTCCTAAATCCTTCTCATACTGCTATATCATATATGGTATGATTATCTATTGCATTTTTACTCATTAGCTATGGGGAATATCCTCTTTTGAATCCTTTGCATACAACTCATGAGATGATTGCATCAAGCCAATCCAACTGATCACTAGTCCTCTTATTCCATGCACCTTTTCTTTTGCATATGTGGCAAGTTTTCCAAAATACTTTTCCCTTTATTTTTTTTTTATCTATTTACATTGGCTAATAAATATAGTACATGGCCATCTTTTATTTAAATTTTTCTTATTTAAATAATGTACATGACCTTATGTGTATACACACGTTAGTCCTTACCTGTATTGTCATTATTAGATTTTACAATGCTTGGACCATAGTGATACAAACTTATGTTTATCCTAATAGCTTGGCTAAGTGGGGAAATGTACCTTCACTCCTAGTGTAATATAGGTATTTTAAGGGCTAGCCTCTACTAGTATGTAACCTTCCATCAAGTGCATCTCAAGTTTAGTTGTCTCGGCTTGGTCATCTAAGTCTACTTCCTATGTGTTGTTGGCCCATTTGTCCATCTGATTATCTAACACTTAGGTGTGTACCATATCCCTGAGTGTCTTTGATTCTCCTTTAGCAATTAGGTAAGCCCACTTCCCTTTGATCTTGATCAATTTATTAAACTCTACATGATTCATGTGGAGTGGTTTAGATGGCATCTTCATATTAGTCCCTTAGCAAGTACTTAGAAACATGTGGGACCAATCCATATAAAGGTACCCACCAATTTTTGTGATGAAATCTGAAGAACACAAGCTTATACTTAGGGGGGGTAAACAGTATAAGACCACTTTTTACTTTTCTTTCCCAATCAAAATTATGAAATGTATCAATAGAAATATCAACAACATTAATCAAAGTAATGCATAAATCACCACACACAATAGAGACATAAATTTAACGTGGTTCACCCAATGTGCGCTACTCTACAGAGAAAATATTTCACTAATCTTTTCTCAATAAATCTCTTGGAAAACCTTTCCCTATTACAATTTTTATGGAAATTTATCCAAAGGAGACACCAATCTCCTAATCAGGTTCTTGGATCTCTATCCACATGAGAACTCCTTTCTCCTCTACTATGTCTAGTGATCTTCTAGAAGAATAGCTACCTCCACTACACTGGATAATGGATATCTATCTGCTGAAGACTCTTGTCCTCACTCATAATACTTGTCCTCACTTCCCTAGATTAATGGATCTCTATCCACTGGAGACTATCATCCTCTATACTCTTTCACCTCCAAACATTTCTCTCAACTCTATCTCAAATCTACACTAAACATAGTCCTTCGATCTAGCACAAATTTGCTCAATCTCTGTGTCTGGTTTGGCACAAACCTATCCTCAAATCTACACCAAACTCTGTCCTCAAATCTACACTAAACATAGTCCTTCGTTCTAGCACAAACCTATCCTCAATATCTATCCTCGAGCCTTAACACAAATCTTGACTTTATCACAAATCAACTCTGCTAGATCTGCCCCAAATCTTAACTCAAGGTTTGAACAAATCAATCAACTTTTCTCACCAGTCTTCTTTGTGACCAGGAGATCGAGTTTGACTAATTAAAATAATAATTTGCATTAACAAAAACATTAGCAATGAGGCTAATGTTAAATAGATTACAAAATAGGAATAATAACAACTACTCCTGCATCTACGCTAACTAACACGCCATAGAAGGTAGAGTGTTAGGTTTAGGATTCTTAACCTAAGATATTTAGGAACTTACCATTAGATATTTGGAACAGTAAATATCTACATGGTAGAAAGTAGAAAAGTAAATACTAGTGGTAAAAAGTAACAAACTACTTTTTACCATGCGGTAAATAAAATCTACCTAATGTAGGAAATGGGGTAAATATCCCAAATGATGAAATATTACTCTAACATCCCCCCTTATTACATTATTTGGGTAATGTATACCTATCCTCCTATACAACAATATTTGGGTAAAGTATATAACTGCCCCAATACAGTGGAAGAAAATGTCGATCTGTTGGTTCTTGCTCTGTCACAGTGCTCTGGCTGCTTCTAAGCAAAAAATGGGTCATTCCTCACTTTGTCTTCACATCAACGAATGTCCTTATAGTAATCTCATCATCCAACCAAATTGCATGGGTAACCAGCCACTGCAATCGCTAGGTGTAGTAGAATAGATCACTTCATACGAGGTTCATTCATTTACAATATGAGTTTGCAAAAGATAAGGTAGCTAAGGTGTCGGTCATTGCTGAAAATGCACCCTTATAAGTTCCCCCATTCTTGTTGCAAAACATGTTGTAATTAATTTTTGAAAGAAGTATGACTAAGGTGTCGGTCACTGCCGAAAATGCACCCTTATAAGTCTTCTTCCCTTTTTACAAAAATTTGTGAAGAAAAGAAAGTATATCCCCCTTAATTGCAAAAGATGTGCAACTTAAGAAGCTTTGTGAAATATTTTACAAATATTGCCTCCTAGGCAATTTTACACCAGAAAAATTCCCTCCTTTTGTTACAAGGACTTCAAACAATGAGAATTTGCTATTTATGAAGCCTAAAAGAGGTACAAACACCCCTTTATTACAAGTACTTCAAACAAAAAACTTATGCTATTTATGAAGCCTAAAAAAGAGAGAGAGGAAATGGTGTTTGCTCAAGGTGACACAATGTGTTTTCCCTCTACAATATTGTCTGAGCCATGAGCACTCTGTGTGCTCTCTTTGAACCAGAATCAGAATCAGAACTAGACACTTCACTAGAAATATTGCCTTTGTTTTGCTTCTGTGATGTGCCTTTGCCATTTTAGTTTTGCTTGTTTGGAAACCAACACTGAATGGTGTCATGGTTGTCCTTTGTACAATTTGTGCAAAACTTTGTCTCTTAGGCAATTTTATCAAAAAAGTTTACCAAATAATCCTTCCTTATTGCAAGTACTTCAAGCATGGTTGCTATTATGAAGCCTAAAAGAAAAGGTATAATTTTATGATGACTTCTACTTTTATGATTGCCTTTACAAGTTTTATCTCCCTCTTGTCAAAATCTGTGTTTGAAGGAATAAAGGAATTATCCCCCCTTAGTGCAAAGGATTGCAACTTTTTAAGGTTCCTTTTTTTTCAAAAACTTGTTCTTTCTTTTGATATACCCTAAAAGAGTACCAAAAGATAATTCACTCAAACAGATATTTAATGGCCCCTGCCTAAACACCCTTGAATAAGGATGATCAGTTTGAGGAGTTTAAGCCAAACAAATAAGAGTGAATTAGGGGTTTTGTTGTTTTAGGAGAGAATATCAAGTGAAATTGGCTTTAAAACTGTGCAAGGATTTACACAAATTTGTGAAATTTTGGGGTTTAGTGTGTTCTTGATTCTATGACTTATAATTGCAAAAGAAATAATGCAATAATCAAACAAGAATGCCCACAAAATTCTTATCACCTAGGTGTCGGATGCAACCGAAAATGCACCTAATTTGCCAATGAAGGTGTCGAGTAAAATCGAAAATGCACCTTTTAATTTTTGCAACAAAATATTAATGTGTGTTGTGCAAAAAATTGATATTTTTATGTCTCCTACTTTGTTTTACAATTTTGCAAAAGAAGTACAATGTTGTCTTCCCCCCTCTATTTTGCAAAATTAACAATTCGAGCACTCCTTCCAAGACAAGTCGACACACGACCCGCATTTGAAAGGCTTCCAGACCAGTCGACAAACGACTTGGTTTTGATGGACCCAAGGTTTCAAGTTCTTCTCAAGTTTGCAAAAAAAATATGTGCAATTTTATGTCTTATATCCCCATTTTGAGAAAACAAATGCACACTTTCAATTTTGATGTTTTGCAATTTTGGAGTCTCCTTGTCTTTAAAATTTGCAAAAAGAATTCAAGTTTGATCCTTTCTTGTATGCTAAATTAACAAGGTTGAGAAGAGTTTTAGGTTGCCTAATTTTGCAAGAAAATTCTGCTTTTAAATGTCTTATATCTCCTTGTTGAGGAGAAAACAAAAAAACATTATTTCATTTGATTTGCAAAAAAAAATTAGGTCTTTACCTTTTTTTTTTTTAATTTTCAATTTCATTGCATTTATTCTAATTAATTTAAGTATCATTTAATTAATAATAAAAATTATTCTTATTTAAAAAATCACTTTATTATAAAAATAAAAATGATTTTATAAACAAAAAACATTAAATTATTAAAAAAAATACTAAAAAATTAATAAAAAAATAAAAAAATAAAAAAAATTACCTTTTAATGTTGATGCTCCTTTGAGCAAAAAAGAGGCGTGATTGCCCCGACGGGAGTCAAACTCCCGACCTCCCATCGGGCAACGCCTTAAGGCTGGCCCTCTCTCCAGTCGGGCTAGCTAGCCCGACGGGAGGAGTAGCCCATTGCCTTCTCCTTGAAGGCTTCCCCGTCGACTAGCGGGGAATCTAGTGGGATTTATCCCACATCGCCCCTGCGGGCGATCTTAAGTTGCTTAAAAGCAACAGAGCACCTAGTGCTCTTTGATTGCCTATGGGCAATCAGGGTCTAGTCGGACCCCTTTTGCTGTCGCCCACGTGGCACGATCGGAGGGGTCCACGTGTCAGGTGGCACACGTGGTTGTCCGCCACATGGCCACCACGTGTCTAGTCCATGTCGGGTGCCACATGGCTAGTCCGCCATGTGTCACCCTGTATCTGGTTTATACCGCATCAGCAGCTTAGTCAACTGCCATGTCAGCCTCGTCTAGTCAACGTCTGTAGTCCATGTGTTCATAGTGTCAGATCTAGGGTCTAGGTGGCAGTGCCACGTGCTTGCTTTATATTTTTCCACATCAGTTGTGTCATATCTAGGATCTAGGTGGCAATCTGAGTTTCTCAATTTTTGTCTAACATGTTTGCCACAAAGGGCGCTCCTACCCTCACATGGTATTCAATCGCCTCACAGAGGGTGCTCCTACACTCATGTGTAGGATGGCCTGGTTGCCATGTGGACTCACACAGAGGGCTCTCCTATCCTCACATGGAGGTCGGCCATCGCACGAAGGCCACTCCTACCCTCTCGTGCAGGTTGACCGCTAGTGGCCACGTCTGGTCATTGAATACTTAACTCTGGTCGCTAGAAGGGCAGGCGAGCGTGAATTCTCATGATGGTTTTTGAAGTACCACCTATCCTCCCATGGCCTCCTGGTGATGTGGGTGCTACCCCACACAAGTCTATGGGCCTACGAGCCCTTATCACCTATGGGTTGTCCTACGGGCCCTCCCCACAGCCTTAGCTTGGGAGGTGGGTCGAGATGGCCTAGAAAAAAAAATCCAAAAGGGCAGGTGAGCATGAATGCCCATGATGGTTTTTGAAGGACCGTTTGTCCTCCCGTGGCCACCTGGTGACGTGGGTGCTACCCCACACAGGTCTATGGGCCTGCGGGCCCTTATCGCCTGCGGGATGTCCTGCGAGCCCTCCCCACAGCCTAATCTTGGGAGGTGGGATCGAGATGGCCTAGAAAAAAAATCCAGATGTCCACCTCCTCTGCCTCCGAGCTTAGTAGAATAGCTAAATAGGATTAATCAAGCTAATTAGCAAACTATAGGATTTAAGGAACGTAGGAAAAAAATCACCAATCGCCTTCTACAAAATTAAGATGCTTTCGCCTTCTCCAGTGGAACGATGCACTTCCTCCCTCTAGCTCCCTTCCTGATCTAATGCCAATGTGACTAGGATATCGAGTTTGACTAATTAAAATAATAGTTTGCATTAACAAAAAACATTAGAAATGAGGCTAATGTTAAATAGATTACAAAATAGGAATAATAACAACTACTCCTGCATCTACGCTAACTAACACACCATATAAGGTAGAGTGTTAGGTTTAGGATTATTAACCTAAGATATTTAGGAACTTACCATTTGATATTTGGAACAGTAAATATCTACATGGTAGAAAGTAGAAAAGTAAATACTAGTGGTAAAAAGTAACAAACTACTTTTTACCATGCGGTAAATAAAATCTACCTAATGTAGGAAATGGGGTAAATATCCCAAATGATGAAATATTACTCTAACATTCTCAAATACTTATCTCAAATCTGCCTTGTAAGCTTCCACAAAATCTCACACCAATATGTCCACAAGTCTTGCCTAGAACTTTTCTCAAATATGCTCAACAATCTCTATCCTCAAATATGTATTGTAAGCTTCCACAAAAGCTCACACCGATTTGTCCATAATTCTTCTCTAATACTTGCCTAAAATTTGCTCAACAAGTCCTCATTATAACTTTTCCAATCTCATAGAAACATATAGATAATTATTAGAGACTCAATATGCTTCACACTCACAACAATGTTCAAATACTTTCACTCTTTCTCTCTTTTTATCATAGAAACATATAAAAAAGTTGTTAGAAACTCAATATAATTCTTACTCACAATAATGCTTAATCACTTTCAATATCTTTCTCAAATCAATTTAGAATATAGAACAATTTGTTTCACAAAACTAGAACTATCACTTCAACACTTCCACTTGACTAGGCTCAACCAACTCCACTCAATCAATCACTCAATAAAATACTCCTTGCTCACAAACCCTAGTTCAATATAGTTCACAACTTCACATAACAATGATACTCATGTTCTTTGCACAAACCCTAGTTCAAGATAGTTCATAACTTCACATAACAATGATACTCATGTTCTTTGCACAAACCCTAGTTCAAGCATATGAAATATTTACTCAATATTTCCAACAATGCTTATCAAACAAGGTTTCTAGAATCAAATTTCATTCTAGAAAAACCAAACTCAACAATGCTTATCAAAACAACTCCTTTTCACTCCAACTTAGCATTCACAACATCCAACAATCACTCACTAGGAAGATGTGCCCATACCTTTTTGTTTCATGAAGAAGTGCCCTTTAGAAATCTGTCTTAAACACAATTTTCTTATTTGCCAATTTCAGTGGTTAGATGACAAAATATCACACTAACACTCTCTCAAAAATATTTCTCAATTACAAAAATTATCAAACTCAAATACACCTTATTACTCCTTTGAAATTAGCAATCATAAAAACATACATAAAAATTAATTACTCAATTACTCCTTATAATCTCCAATCTTTAATTAAAAACCTCCAAAAATCACACCCTCAAAAATAATACTGCCTATCCTTTTATCTCCCTCAAATACTCAATAATCATATTTAAAAATAAACTTTATAACCCTCCAAAATATTTATTTTTCATTCAACCTTAGAAAATCTGAAATACCTCATGCAACCTTGGCAATACAACAACGCATATCTTTTATCTCAAGCAAAAGGCCTTGGCAGGTTTCGAACGTGAGACCACTCCCAACCAAGCACCTTATCGAGGTTTTACCCACCACGTGGGCTACGAGCCTCCACATGAAGGGGAAGGCTCAAGCCTTCCTCTTTTTCCTTTTCGATCAGTGCAGCATAAAAACAAAACACCCCCTTCTCTTACAAAATGAACTTGACGAGTTTCAAACCCTGCTCTCCTAGCCTACCGTAAGTCTTAGCACCACTCGTTGTTGCCAAATGTGCTACACAACGTTGTGCAAAGACAAAGGAGCCCCGCTCCTATTTGTCTTATCCTCTACTATCGAAAGCCTTTAAAACGTAAAAACCTTACACTCTTCTTTGCGCATGAATTTTGGAGCCTTGATTAATCGATTATTACATGGGAGTATAGACTAAGTTTTTTGCCCTCTTTTATACACGAAGGCCAATGCCTTAGAAATTTCAATGCCTTATTCAAATTTTTAATTCAAATAAATAAATAATATTTATAACCCAACCTTAGGGTTATTTTAATTAACATAAATTAATTTTATAATTAAATTATAATTAATCTATAATTAACTTAATAACTTTAGAATTTAATTAAATTAATTTATAATTAATTTAAATCTCCCTTTTAATATTATAATATTATTTTGCTTGGGCCTCTTCATTGCTCTTTGAATCTCATCTGATCACTTGAAATCGGATCTGACCAACTGAAGGCAGACTTTCAATTTGCACTGATTGCAGAACCGCTTCTTCTTACACTGATCACTGAAACTAACTTTTGACATCAATGACAACTCACTCTTGACATCAATGACAACTCAACTACTCAAAATGTCCAACAAAATCTTAAGAGAGGTGGAGGACAAATGATGGAGGGAGATTAATCACAACTAGATATTGGATAACAATCACAATGGGATAAGCATACAAATAAATTTGTAGGTCATTCAAAAGGCTAAGGATCGGTATTGGGATCCCATCTAGCTACACCACTCCTTGTTTGACCGAATTCTATGTTAGCTCCAAGTTATCATCCACCATTTGGGGTATGATCAATATGCTTTCTCTAGACTCCATAAAGTAAATGTGGATGTGGTTATTGTCACATATGAGTGTTAGATAGAATGGCTATGGCTTGGGACCACTAGGTCTAGATATCTATAGTACAATTTGCTCCTTCTACTGCCTAGTGATCTTCTATTTCTCTAAGGCATGCTCTAGTTGCTTCATCCACTCTAATAGGATGAGGACATCCCATATCTACATTGATGCAGTGGACCTTTTAAGGTGCTCCACCATTTTGAAATATTCTAGTGGTTGGGCCTTTGGGTCCAAGTTGGACATCCACTATGTCATAGACCTTTTTGCATTAAACCTTGGTGCTTGGACCATATCTGATTTTGCTTGGATTGGTGTAGGTTGCCTAGGTGCCTGTTAGAGTATATTACATCATTTGGGTTTTGTAAATGTACCACCTTTGGTACATACCTAGAGTGGGAGTTTACTTTAAAGTAAAGTTAGTTGGTTACTTCAAGTTTTGTAATAAATACACAAGTGTCAATGTGCAAGTTGTAAATGTGCATGTAGTCCACATGTACATGAGTCCTAGATATAGTAAGGGCCAAGGAACCTATCTTCATATATAAAGGCCTCATAGTAAGTGATTAAGAGAGAACAAAATTATAGAGTGTCTAGTATAGTTTAGTAGTATGGTACAATGTAGTATTTTCATATACATTCATAGAGTGTTCATATCCTCTATTATATAGCATTGTATTATTTTTATCACTTTCATTAATGACATATTTTTGAGTTATTTGTAGATGTTTAGTTCATTATATTTCTAAATATTATTATGCCATTAGTTTATAGTTATCTTGGATTAGTTATCCTGCATCTTGTGGTTGTTCTTCTTGTAATAGTATCCCATCAAAAGCTAACAATGGTGTCAGAGCACATGGTAGATCATATCAGCATTAGGGAGAGACACAAAGAGAGATTGAGAGGAATTTATAAATCTTGCTTCCAAAAAAAAATTAGATTATATTTGGCTAGATTTTGTCCACAAGGTTGTATAAAAAACTCATGAAGAATAGGACTCAACATAGATTCCACTAGATTGATAAATCAACTAATGAAGATTCATCATCTATAGATTTAAGAGTTTCTTCTATTACTGTCCTAATACTTTGCTGTAGAAAAAAAAGATTCAAAATGAGTTGGAAAGCTTCCTACAAAATATATAGGAAGAATATCTTCTTTAGAATCAATCCAACACCAAAAGCAACAATTGAAAGAACGAATATTTGGAGGTCTGCAGAAAAGCTCCCATTACTAGATATTACAAACCTGCAAAGTGTAGAAGGAGAAAAAGTCATTGGAGCCTTGTTATAGATTCAAGAGAGAAAATAACACTCCACTAAAGAGTCCCAATAAATTTAGGATATTGGTGATCTCTAATGCATATTGAAGACTTCACCCTGAAGAAGTTGAAGATACCCTTAGAATATCTAGTTACAAAACTCTCGTATCTAGAAGATTGGAGGTTGGTGATCTCCATTAAAGCCTGTAGATTATAGAATTAAAGAACTAGTAAGATCATGTTTCATATTCTAGCAGCATTAAATTTCAAAGATCTGAGAGGAGGATCTCATTACCAACACTTCCATAGTAGAAGGTGGAAGTAAATGTCTCATTTGGAATATTATAAGAGCTACGAGATTGAATAACTTGGTGAGGTCTCAAGAAGAAATAAGGAGGCTTGGTGAGCCACATTAAAGGAGATTATGAGAAGTCCATTAAACGATTTTGTAGGAGAACTCATTGGAGAAATATACCACCAAGAATTTCTTGATAAAGGAAGATTTTGGGACAATTTTTGCCATCCAACAACAAGCCCAAACTAAGATATATTTGGCAAGGAGTTTGCCAAATATCGAAGAAGATTGGTGAAGACCTCCAAACTTGTAGATTCTTTAGAAGAGGGCTTAGATTAAAGTTAGAATTCAACAAGTAGGAGAATCAAATTCACCTACTACATTTAAAGGGTAGCAAGTTAGAGGGTTTTCAGAGCTGCAAAAAGGTGAGTTAGAGAGTTGTTTTTAATAACCAAGAATAGTTGCAAGATCATCCAGTTATAAGGTAGCAATTTGGTGAATCAAATCATCAAGCAATCTTTCATCTACAGAGATCATTAAGGTAAGCAAATTGGGTGCAAATAGATTCATTAATTGAACTTTAAATTAATCCCATTAAGCACCATATTTAGAGTTTTAATAAGTTGCAAAGTAAAGGTTGCATATTATAGTCTTCAAAAGAGTGCAGAAGGAAGTTTTTTTTAAAGGTTAATACCTACACATTAAAATAGGAGTTAGATATTTTTTGGTAGAAAGAAATTTATCATATTCCTACAACAAATAAGACTACATTAAGTTACAGAGATTATAGTCCTCTACAAGGAGCAATTACTAAGTGCATATTTCAAGGAGCATTAAGGTGAGATTAATATTGCACTATTCTAGTTGTTTTTTAGATGTACTAAGTATTTTAAGACTACAGTGAAAATTAGTGTATATTTCCAATTATTTTGAGGATTCATTTATAGGAGTAATAAGATGAAACTGCTTTATTCTAGTTATTCTTAATAGCATCAAACTTGGAGATATTATTGATGTCTTAATACTAGTTACCCTTAAGTTTTAAAGTGCATTAAGAGGTTATTATAAAAGAAAATTTTAGTGCACAAAGTAGGGTAAGAATGAAGTGTCTCAAGATACTATTAAGCATCCAAAACCTATTACATATCTTGGTGAAAGTAAGTCACCAAAATAAGACAACTTAACAATAGTATTACTCTCAAGAAACTGCCTCATCAAGAAGGTTAAAGGTCATAAAAAAGAGGAATATACTCAGCCTATTATCCTGGTGCATGTTAAGGTACTAAACCTTAACTACTACAGCAATATTTACATACATGAGAAGCACCAGTTGTGTCCTTTGAAACTTAGAAAATAAGGACAATTAATTTAGCCTCTATAGGTATTACAACGACAAGCAAGGATGGTTACACAACAATCATTTTGGTAAGGTGGAATGGCAGAGTTCAAGAAAGAAAATAGAGCAATTAAAGAACTCATATTACTCAAATTTAAGGTGCCTAAAGAACATCGTATTCATCATTGAATCCTTGTATGGGTTCAGGTCCTATTGAGCAAGTATGGTGTGGTGTGTCCTTCAAAAAACTTGTTATTCATAGCGAATCCTTGTAGAAAAGGAATAAAAATTTTGGGATACATTCTATAAGGTCTAGAACTATTTAAAGCAAATTGTTGTTGGGAAATCAGGTAGGGAGAGATAGATGCTTTCTCTAATTCCTTTTCTGGAAAATTTCTAATAGTGTAGCATAGAGATCTAGCTCAAATTATTAAAGGTTTAAGAAATAGAGGCTACAACAAATTTAAAGACCTCAAAAGGGTTGCACTGCTTGACATAGATCCTTAGAGTTGGAAAAAAATTGAAGAACTAAATATTCCCACCCGCCTCCATCATCTTTACATGGAGTTATTAATATTATTAAAAGATAGACCTATGTTTTTAAGGAAAGGTGAAGATGTTAAATGGGTTGAAAAGGATAGGTTGGTGATATATACTGTTAAAATAGGGTACTCTGCCTTGTTAGCTCAAAAAATGGGAGGATATTTAGTAGGATTTAAAAAGGCTACAAGGTTGGTTTGAATTTTTGTTGCCACTCCAAAATCTAAGTTCTTTACTAGGTTGTTGATCAGACAGGCAATTCTAGTTGGAGAAAATAGACAAAAAAGAGGATATGTTGAGCCAACAATCTGCTACCTTTGCATAGAAAATAATGAAACATGTATCCATGTGTTTATTCACTATCCATTCATAAACATTTTGTGGTCTAACTATGCAATCTTGTGCAACAAATACATCAATGTTTCTTTAATCAAACAGTCAATAGAATATTTTGTAGTTATATGGAATAGTGTGGTGATCAATAATAAATGTAATGAGGTCATCCGAAGTGTATGGATATTGCTTCTAATAAATATTTTTTGGAACGTTTGGCTTTGTAAGAACAAGGTCTGTTTTAACAATTAAATGGTCACAGCTAAAGGAACTTGGAAGAAAATTTTAAGAGGTGTGGGGGAACAATTCAGATCCTAGAAAAGAAGCATGGTAGCTTCCAAGGATTCTTGGAAGTAATCCGAACTCATAATTCTAAATATGCTAGATCTAGACAATGATAAGTTGACTAGAAAAATCACATAACCAATTGTAGTTGAAAAGATACATCTTGACAAAGGAAAAACATGTGTTTTTTTATGGAGCTTCCAAAGGAAATCTGATATAGGCGGGTGCAAGAGGCAGAATTATTTGGTTCTACCCAACAAAAAAAATTCATTCAAAGAAGGATTAGGCTGCAACACAAATAATATTGCAGAATTCAGAGGCCTGATTCGGAGACGCTATTCAATTTGAGTTGAAGGATGTGGTTACAAGAGGTGATTCTTTGTTGGTTTTCAAAATTATGAAACATTTATGGTCTCCATAGGATGAGTTAATAAATGACTCTTATGAGGAGGTGAAAGAGCTATTGGAAAAATTCTAGATATGGGAAATTGTCCATATTCCAAGAAGTCTAAATTTTGAAGCAAACAAACAGGCTAATGAAGGAGTGAGATTGAACAATGAGCAATTCACAATGATCCAGATTTTAGAATGAATTCTTTGTAGTGCTTATTTTTTCATGTAGGGTGTGAAAATTAGTTTTCTCCTCGGATTGCTTTGTACTTGTATTTTTCCATCAATAGAAATCTTGGTTTTTTTTTTTTTTTTAAAGGGATAATATAAGGTTGAAATTCTTATTATTATTATTTGCATATGCAAAATCAACCTTAATAAATTGAAATCATATAAAGGAGTTTTTAGTATTTCAAATAATTTAGTTGAAATACTTTAGGAGATATAAGGGTTACTACTTGGAAGAAAATTTTATTATTGCAAATATTATTATCATTAATTTCTAATCATCCAAATTTGGGAGTTATAGGGTATACTACATCAAACATAGATTATTGGAATTTAGAAATATTAAACTATTAAGAGGTGTAAAAGGAAGTTCAGTATTTACTTAAAGGATTTGAAAATATATATTTATACTTGTCTCATACTCATACTAAAGAGACAAAAGAAATTCAACCATAGAGAACTTCAAATTGATAAGTTCATAGTTCACTAGGACAAATAAGGTAAAATAGAAGTTGATTGTTGATTTACAAAATATTATCGAATCAACTCAAAAGGTGAACTTATTACTTACTAAGCACTTTATCATAACTTACACAATAATCCAATGACTAGGGAGACATAAGTAATCCTACAAAACCTAAATCTTATAAAGGTTTTGTCAAATTAGTTTACATACTCTAAACTAGGGAGTCATAAGGCAATCTACTACAGAAGGATCTATATAAAATATTGAAAGAACCCTATCATACACTGCAATGTATAAAGTAGCAAGAGACACATTTCATCATAATACACACTACAAAAGAATTCAATATTAGAATCCATCCAATATACCATATCATATATGCAAAATCACTTCAAATGATTTCATAGGACAAAGTAAAAAGAACATTTGGTATATTAAATTAGGGGAAATGAGTGTGGTCTACCGGCAAGAACACTACTTGCATTATCAATGATGTGACCCGATTTCAATCCCTATATTGGATGTGTATAAGAAGTATTACTCAAAAAAAAAGTCACCACATGATAGGAAATCTACATTGGTTTGATTGTCCTTAAGTCACTAATAGCTATAAGTTGAAAATAGCAGATGGTAATAACTATCATATACATGGATATGGGTGTGTATCACCTAGTAAATTTTTTCTAAACTTTTTGCTACATAATGTAATGTATGTTCCTAGATTAACATCTAATCTCATTTTAGTATCCAAGTTAGTAGAAAGTAAAAGGGTGGTTGACTTTAGATACATAAATGGAGCTAATGTGTGTCTTATTATACATAAAAATGAGATTGAAGCTACTAGATCAATCCATAAAAATATATATGTTATGGATTATATCAAAACTTCACAATATATTGTTATATTTCAAAATAATACTAATACAGTTCTTGAGGAACATATTGAAGAGAATGAAGAACCTATATACCATAAAAATAGAAGAAGAAATGGAAGGTTTAAAATTAAAAGGATGAGGGGAAAACAACTCTATGTCTTACTTGGTCATCTAAAACCTATAAAAGAAGAATAATCTAAACAAGATGAGGACACTCATCAAAATCTAAGCAAAGAAGACAATGAAAGTGGTTTGAGGAAAGAGCTCAAACTCCAGTACCAGATAAAATATTCATATTGAAGACTAAAGTCTTCAATACCAAAATAATGTAATATAAGGGGGTGTTAGAGTATATTACATTTTTTTATTTATGTAAATGTACCACCTTTGGTACATAACTAGAGTAGGATTTTACTTTAGAGTAAATTTAGTTGGTTACTTCAAGTATTGTAATAAATGCACAAGTGTCAATGTGCAAGTTGTAAATGTGCATGTAGTCCACATGTACATGAGTCCTAGGTACAATAAGGGCCAAGGAACCTATATTCCTATATAAAGACCTCATAGTGATTGATTAAGAGAAATAATAGAATTATAGAGAGAGTGTGTGGTATAGTTTAGTAGTATGGTACAATGTAGTCTTCTCATATCCATTCATGAAGTGTTCATGTCCTCCATTATATAGCATTGTACTATTTTTATCACTTGCATTAATGGTATAAATCTGAGTTATTTGAAGATGTTTAGTTCATTATCTTCCTGCATATTATTGTGCCTTAGTTTATAGTTATCTCAGATTAATTATCTTGCATCTTATGGTTGTTCTTTCTGTAATACTATCTCATCAAAAGTTAACAATGGTATCATATAATGTAGTAGATCAGATCAAAATTAGGGAGAGCCACAAAGAGAGACTAATAGGAGTTCAAAAATATCAGTTCTAGAATTTTTGAGATTACATTTGACTAGAGTCTTTCCATAGGGTTGTATAAAAAACTCATGAAGACTAGGACTTAGTGTGGATTCCACTAGATTGATAAATCAACTAGTGAATATTCATCATCTCTATATTTAAGAGTTTTTTCCATTATAGTCCTAATACTTTATTGCAGAAAAATGAGATTCAAAGTGAATTGGAAAGCTTCTTATAAAAGAGCTAGGAATAATATCTTCTCTAAAATCAATCCAGCACCAAAAGCAACAATCAAAAGAACGATGATTTGGGTGTCTAAATAAAAGTTCCCATTACTAGATATTTCAGACTTATAAAGTGTAGACGGAGAAAATGTCATTGGAGCCTTGTTACAAATTCAATGGATAAAGAAGTCTCTGGTGAAGAGTCTCGATGAAGATAGAAGATTGGTGATCTCCAGTGCGGGTTGAAGACTTCACCCTAAAGAAGTTGAAGAGACCCTTATAAGGTCCAGTTACAAAAATCTTAGATCTAGAATATTGGAGGTTGGTGATCTCCATTAAATCTTGCATATTATAGAAGTAAATAAGGACTAGCAAGATCTTATTCCAGATTCTAGCAGCAATAGATTTCAGATATCCAAGATTAATATATCATTACCAACATTTCCATAGTAGAAGGTTGAAGGAAAGATATCATTTGGAATACCATAAGAGATGTGAGATTGAAGACCTTGGTGAGGTCATAAATAAGGAGGAGTCTTAGTGAGCCACATTAAAGGATTTTTTAAGAAGTCCGTTAAAGGAGTTTGTAGGAGAACTCATTGGATAAATATACCACCAAGAAGTTACTAATAAGTGTGGCCATCCAACAATAATCCCAAACTAAGATAGATTTGGCAAGGAATTTGCCAAATCTCGGAGGAGATTGGTGAAGACCTCAAGACTTTCATATTCTTGAGAAGAGGGCTTAGATTAAAGTCAAAATTCAACAAGAAGGAGAATCAAAGTCACCTACTACAGTTAAAGGTTAGCAAGTTAGAAGGTTTTTAGAGCTACAAAAAGGTGAGTTAGAGAGTTGTTTTAGATAACCAAGAATAGTTGCAAGATCATCTAGTTATAAGGTAGTACTTTGGTGAATCCAATCACCAAGCAATACTTTACCTATAGCTATCATTAAGGTAAGCAACCTGGGTGCAAATATATTCATTAATTAAACTTTAAATTCATTCCATTAAGCACCATATTTAGATTTTTAAGAAGTTGCAAAGTGAAGCTTGCATATTATAGTATTCAAAAGAGTGCAGAAGGAAGTTTCTTTTAAAGGTTAATACTTGCACATTAAAATAGGAGTTAGATATTTTTTGATAGAAATAAAATTATCATCTTCCTACAACAAAGAAGACTACATTAATTTATAGATATTATAGTCCTCTACAAGGAGCAATTACTAAGTGCATATTTCAAGGAGTAATAAGGTGAGATTAATATTGCACTATTCTAGTTGTTCTTTAGATTCACTAAGTATTTTTATACTGCAATGAAAATTAGTGTATATTTCCGATTATTTTGAGGATTCATTTATAGGAGTAATAAGATGAAATTGCTCTATTCCAGTTATTCTTAAGAGCATCAAACTTGGAGATATTATTGATGCATTAATACTAGTTACCCTTAAGTTTTAAAGTGCATTAAGAGGTTATTATAAAAGGAAGTTTTAGTGCACAAAGTAGGGTAAGAGTGAAGTGTCTAAAGACACTATTAAGCATCCATAACCTACTACATATCTTGGTGAAAGTAAGTCACCAAAAGAAGACAACATAATAGCAGTATTACTCTCAAGAAGCCACCTCATCAAGAAGGTTAAATGTCATAAAAAATAGGAATATATTCAGCCTATTATTTTGGTGCAATTTAAGGTACTAAACCTTAACTATTACAACAATATTTACATACATGAGAAGCACCAGTTGTGTCCTTTCAAACTTAGAAAAGAAGGACAAATAATTTAACCTCTATAGACATTACACCGATGAGCAAGTATGCTTACACGATAGTAATTTTGGTAAGTTAGAAGGGTGGATTTCAAGCAAGAGAAGAGAGCCATCAAAGGTCTCACATTACTCAAAGTTAAGGTGCCTAAAGAGCACCGTATTCATCATAGAACCAAATTTCTATAAGCAATCATCAAGCCAATACAAGGAGATACAACAAAGGCTTGTCATAAACCAGCAAAGAGATACAATAGATATTAAGGAGCTTGAAGTCAAGCATAGCAATCATCAAACCTATTAAGGTATTTTATATGGTTTGATTAATCTTCTTTCATAAGGATCAATAAGGGATAATATAAGGTTGAAATTGTTATTATTATTTGCGTATGCAAAATCAACCTTAATAAATTGAAATCATATAAAGAAGTTCTTAGTATTTCAAATCATTTAGTTGAAATACTTTAATATTTGCAATTAAACACCATAATAGATACAAGGATACTACTTGGAAGACAATATTATTATTTCAAATATTATTATCATTAATTTCTAATATTCAAAATTTGAGAGTTATAAGGTATACTACATCAAACATAGATTATTGGAATTTAGAAATATTAAACTATTAAAGGGTGTAAAAGGAAGTTCATTATTTACTTAAATAAGTTGGAATTATATACTTATACTTGTGTCATACTCATACTAAAGAGACAAAATAATTCCAACCATAGAGAACTTCAAATTGATAAGTGCATAGTTCACTAGGATAAATAAGGTAAAATAGAAGTTGATTATTTATTTACAAAATATTATAGAATCAACTTATTAGATTAGCTAGTAGTCTCTACTTGTCTCTCTTTTAGGGTAGGAACTTGCCCCACTATAGTGAGAACTTCGCTATAATTCTCTTGACCCATGGGGGACTTCTGCTTGTAGGAGTAAAAGAACCCAACAAATGATAGCTTTATTCATTGGATACAGAGTCTCTAAGGTAGGTTGTAGAAGCTTGGTAGCCTAGGAGAAAAATTATAAGCTCTTGCAAATGTATCAAGGAGAATCCCTTCTTATAGACTTATGGTTGATAAGGTATTGAAATCCTCTTGTATTACCTTTCTCCCTCCTAAATCCTTCTCATACTGCTAGATCACAGATTGTATGATTATCTATTGCATTTTCACTCGTTAGCCATGGGAAATGTCCTCTTTGTCAACCTTTGCATATAAATCATGATATGATTGCATCAAGCAACTCCAATTGATCACTAGTCCTCTTATTCCATGCACCTTTTCTTTTGCACATGTGGCAAGTTTTCCAAAATACTTATCCCTTTATTTTTTTGTTATCTATTTACATTAGAAAATAAATATAGTACATGGCCCTTTTTATATAAATATTGCTTATTTAAATAATGTACATGACCTTATGTGTATGCACACATTAGTCCTTCCCTGTATTACCATTTTATTAGAATTTACAATTCTTGTACCATAGTGATACAAACTTATGTTTATCCTAATAGCTTGGCTAAGTGGGGACATGTACCTTCACTCCTAGTGCAATATAAGTATTTTAAGGGCTAGCCTCTAATAGTATGTTACCTTCCATCAAATGCATCTCAAGTTTAGCTGTCTCAGCTTGGTCATCTAATTATGCTTCCCATGTGTTGTTGGCCCATTTTTCCATCTGATTATCTAACACTTAGGTGTCTACCGTATCCTTGAGTGTCTTTGATTCTCCTTCAGCAATTAGATAAGCCCACTTTCCTTTGCCCTTGATCGATTTATTAAACTCTACATGATCCATATGGAGTGGTTTAGATGGAACCTTCATCTTAATACCTTAGCAAATCCTTAGGAACATGTGGGACCAATCCAGATAAAGGTACCCACCAATTTTTGTGTTGAAATCTTGAGAGAGGTATAGGACAAATGATTTAGGGAGATTAATCACAACTAGCTCTTGGAAAAAAATCACAATGGGATAATCATACAAAGAAATTTGTAGGTCATTCAAAAGGATAAGGATGGGTATTGGTGTCCCATCTAGTTGCACCACACCTTGTTTTATTGACTTCTATGTTAGCTCCAAGGTATCATCCACCATTTTGGGTATGATAAATATTCTTTCTCTAGACTCCATAAAGTAAATGTGGATGTGATTATTGTCATATATGAGTTTTAGATAGAATTTTTATGGCTTGGGACCACTAGGTCTAGATATATATAGTATTATTTGCTCCTTCTACTACCTGTTGATCTTCTACTTCTTTAAGTCATGCTCTAGTTGATTCATCCACTCTAGGATGATGAGGACATCCCATATCTACATTGGTGCAATGGACCTTTTAAGGTGCTCCACCATGTTGAAATATTCTAGTGATTGGGCCTTTGGAGCCATGTTGGGCATCCACTGTGTCATGGGCCTTTTGGCATTAAACCTTGATGCTTGGACCATACCTAATTTTTCTTGGACTAGTGTAGGTTGCCTAGGTGCTTGTTAGAGTATATTATATCATTTGGGTTATGTAAATGTACCACCTTTGGTACATACCTGGAGTGGGAGTTTACTTTAGAGTAAATTTAGTTGGTTACTTCAAGTATTGTAATAAATGCACAAGTGTCAATGTGCAATTTGTAAATCTGCATGTAGTCCACATGTATATGAGTCCTAGATAGAGTAAGGTCCAAGGAATTTGTCTTCCTATATAAAGGCCTCATAGTAAGTGATTAATAGAGAAAACATAATTATAGAGAGTGTGTAGTATAGTTTAGTAGTATGGTACAATGTAGTATTTTCATATCCATTCATAGAGTATTCATATCCTCCATTATATAGTATTATACTATTTTTGTCACTTTCATTAATGATATATTTTTTAGTTATTTGTAGATGTTTAGTTCATTATATTCCTAAATATTATTTTGCCCTTAGTTTATAGTTATCTTAGATTAGTTATCCTACATCTTATGGTTGTTATTCCTATAATAGTATCCCATCAAAAAATAACAATGGTGTCATAGCACATGGTAGATCAAATCAGAATTAGGGAGATCCACAAAGTGAGATTGAGAGGAATTTAGAAGTCTCACTTCCAAAAAAATTTAGATTACATTTGGCTAGAGTCTTTCCACATGGTTGTAGAAAAAACTCATGAAGAATAGGACTCAATGTAGATTCCACTAGATTGACAAATCAACTAATGAAGATTCATCATCTGTAGATTTAAGAGTTTCTTCTGTTACAGTTCTAATACTTTGTTGCAGAAAAAGGATATTCGAAGTGAGTTGGTAAGCTTCCTATAAAAGAGCTAGGAATATTATCTTCTTTAGAATCGATCCAACACCATAAGCAACAATCGAAAGAACGAAGATTGGAGGTTTGAAGAAAAGCTCCTATTACTAGAGATTACAGACCTGCAAAGTGTAGAAGGAGAAAATGCCATTGGAGCCTTGTTACAGATTCAAGGGAGAAAATAACACTCCATTGAAGAGTCCTAGTGAAGATAGGAGATTGGTGATCTCCAGTGCAAATTGAAGACTTCACCCTGAAGAAGCTGAAGAGATCCTTAGAATACCTAGTTACAAAACTCCCAGATCTAGAATATTGGAGGTTGGTGATCTCCATTAAATCTTGTAGATTATAGAAGTAAATAAGGACTAGTAAGGTCCTATTCTAGATTCTAGCAGCATTAAATTTCAAAGATCCGAGAGGAAGATCTCATTACCAACACTTCCATAGTAGAAGGTTGAAGTAAAGGTCTCATTTGGAAGACCATAAGAGCTACGAGATTGAAGACCTTGGTGAGGTCTTAAGGAGAAATAAGGAGGCTTGGTGAGCCATATTAAAGGAGATTCTGAGAAGGCCATTAAAGGTGTTTCTAGGAGAACTCATTGGATAAGTCTACCACCAAGAAGTTCTTTATAAAGGAATATTTTGGGACAATTATCGTCATCCAACAACAAGCCCAAACTAATATAGATTTGGCAAGGAGTTTGCTAAATATCGAATGATATTGGTGAAGACCTCAAGACTTCTAGATTCTTTAGAAGAAGGCTTAGATTAAAATTAGAATTCAACAAGAAGAATCAAATTCACCTACTAAAATTAAATTTCAGCAAGTTAGAGGGTTTTCAGAGCTGCAAAAAGGTGAGTTAGAGAGTTGTTTTGAATAGCCAAGAATAGTTGCAAGATCATCTAGTTATAAGGCAACAATTTGGTGAATCAAATCACCAAGCAATCCTTCATCTACAGAGATCATTAAGGTAAGCAACTTGGGTGCAAATAGATTCATTAATTGAACTTCCATTAAGCACCATATTTAGAGTTTTAAGAAGCTACAAAGTGAAGGTTGCATATTATAGCCTTCAAAAGAGTGCAGAAGGAAGGCTTTTTTAAAGGTTAATACCTGCACATTAAAATAGGAGTTAGATATTTTTTGACATTAATAAAATTATCATCTTCCTACAACAAAGAAGACTACATTAAGTTACAAATATTATAGTCCTCTACAAGGAGCAATTACTAAGTGCATATTTCAAGGAGCATTAAGGTGAGATTAATATTACACTATTCTAGTTGTTTTTTAGATGTACTAAGTATTTTTAGACTGCGGTGAAAATTAGTGTATATTTCCAATTATTTTGAGGATTCATTTATAGGATTAATAAGATGAAATTGCTCTATTCCAGTTATTCTTAAGAGCATCAAACTTGGAGATATTATTGATGTCTTAATACTAGTTACCCTTAATTTTTAAATTGCATTAAGAGGTTATTATAAAAGGAAGTTTTAGGGCACAAAGTAGGGTAATATTGAAGTGTCTAAAGACACTATTAAACATCCAGAACCTATTACATATCTTGGTGAAATTAATTCACCAAAAGAAGACAACATAACAATAGTATTACTCTCAAGAAACTGCGTCATCAAGAAGGTTAAAGATCATAAAAAAGAGGAATATATTCAATCTATTATCCTGGTGAAAGTTAAGGTACTAAAACTTAACTATTATAGCAATATTTACATACATAAGAAGCACAAGTTATGTCCTTTCAAACTTAGAAAATAAGGATAATTAATTTAGCCTCTATAGGTATTACAAATGCGAGCAAGGATGCTTACACGACAGTCATTTTGGTAAGGTGGAATGGCATAGTTCAAGCAAGAGAAGAGAGCCATTAAATAACTCACATTACTCAAAGTTAAGGTTCCTAAAGAGCATCATATTCATCATCGAATTGAATGTCTATAAGAAAGCATCTACCCTATAGCATCAAGCCAATACAAGGAGGTCATTATTGACTGTTATCTAAGTAAATAGGAATATCACTAAAGACAAGCATGAATAAGCAAGGTACAAAGATATTTACCCATGATAGAGGAACTACCAACTAAAACTAAGCTCACATAACCACCATTGGAATGCCATAGAACCTCCATCAAAGTATTCCTCATCACCTTAGTTGGAGCCACACACACAACATCTATGTTGTCTTGAAAAGAAGGTATTGGATATAAGTTATCAAGAGCACTTGTTGGCAATGGATATACAAGATATAATACATTGGAGGGAAGGTATACATGTAGAAAACCTAAGTACCACTTGGTAAAATCATTCTAGGCACCCTCACATTCCTCAACATACGTCTAGGAGAAGAGTGCTCAAGGAATAATCTAACATCTATCTTTGAGTGGTTACCAACATCATTGAGAGATTACTTACCAGTCATCATTGCATGGAGAAATGAGTGTTGAAAGAACCTAAGTATTAATACTCGTATTTAATGTAACTCTAAAATTCTACTTGTCCAAATTTGATTGGCATCCACACTATTTAAAGTGCCTAAAATTGAAGGAGGAGATAGCAAAATCAAGGCATGGAATCAAGCATTGAAGGAATGAGTCAAAGGGCTATTCAAGAGGAAATAAATATGCCCATATACATTTAAGAGCCTTTTTCATTCGCAGAAGCATGTAGAAATTCAAAAAAAATTCTATACACCAATCAGTGTGGATGAAATACCTTGCAAGGAAGATAGTCTAAGGTTTCCAACGTCAGAGTGGAAGCATATATGAGAGCACATTGAATTGAGGTGCATTAAAGGCACTTGTAATATAACATCTACCCGACCTATCATAAATCGGTGGAGATCGAGGAGTTTGAAGTTAAGCATAGCGATCATCAAACCTATTAAGGTATTTTATATGGTTTGATTAATATTATTTCATAAGGAGTAATAAGGTATAATATAAGGCTTACAAGGAGAAGAGGAGAGGTAGAGGAGGGTATAGGGAGATTATGGTTGCTAGGGCTATGCAGGTAGAGGATAAAAGATAGTAGTACGGTAGTAGATCTCATACTCATAAGAAGCAAGTTAGCTTTTGGTTTTGAAAGGTACCCTATGCAAAACCATATGGGGGCTCCACCCCTCTCCTCTGTAGATGGAGTGACTAGTTATAACCCTAAAAATTCAACCCCAGGTATGGGTCCAACAATATCAAGTTTATCTAGCTTTATTAAAAAGAGAAATATTGTTTTGGTGCTTAAAATCCACTCCCTAGAGGCTAATCTCGAAGTTCAAAGGCTTAAAAATTCTGCTCTTATTTGTAAATTCTCTAACATTTGGCTTACGCCAAGAAACCTCCAAGTGTGGGTAAGTAATATTGGGATCAGTATGTCAAAGGCCAAATTGAGCTTTCTATAGTGGGTAGAGGTTACTTCTTAGCTATCTTTAGTACACTAGAGGAGAGAGAGGTAATCTTTGACAAGGGTCCATGGTTTTTAGGATCAACTGGTTTGTACATGAACCACTGGTTTAAATAATTCAATCCTCTTGAAGAGATACCAGATAAAATTCTTGTATGGGTTAGAATCCCTTTCCTCCCACAATTTTGGTGGAATGAAAAGATTTTAGTAGGCATTGGTAACCAGATAGGTAAGTTTGTTAAGATCTTTGTCGAGGACTAGATCTAGGTCAATGGTAGATTATGTAAGAATATGTGTAAATATGAATTTGAGATAAGGTCTAATGGAGGCAATAAGATTACAAATTAATCACTCTAAATAATATTCATAAAAATTGGAATACGAAAAGTATTATTTTCAATTGCACAAAATGTCATGAATATGGTCATTTCGCAAGAGTCTACCCTCTGAATAATCCATAGGAAACTTAGGATAAATATAATAATTATGGTTTTACACAGGCTAGAGGTAGAATAAATAATCCAAGAAGAAGAGCTCAATACCAGGACCAAACAACTCTCCATAACTCTTTCGAGATCCTAAATCAAGAAAAGATAGTGGAAAGTTTGGCTAAGGATATTACTTCACCAATCTCTCCAACAAAGGCTCTGAACTCTAGAAAATGAGAGCAACAATGCACAAACATAGAAATCAAAGAAGGAAGACAAAAGTTAATCTTAGATACTGCTAAATATTTACCTAATATTGATGAAATAAACACTTTAAATTTAAAAATCCTTCGAAACAAGGAGATAACAACCAAAGAACTGAGCAAGAAGTCCATTCTACAAATGAGGTCTCAAAGTATAAAGAGAAAATATAAGTCTATCAACCTTCTAATCATCAAAATAATTCATTGGACACATCGATCTCCAAGGAGAAAATCACTCTAAAGTTGAATAATATAGATTCTATCACATCAAAAGGAGAACCAAAATATAATGCAGGGACATCAAAGATGAAAGGTGCGATCATTTATCATGGCTCCTCCATTCACATAGATCCACTTCAGTACCCTATAAAAATTGGAGATTTTTCATCAAAAAAGAACAAAAATCTCAAAACAACATATTCAATCTTGGAAACAATAGATAATAATATATTTATTCAATCAGTGGCTAAAAGTAAAGATACACCATTGGATTCAGACTCAGAGAATTCAGAAGATGGATAATCAGGGATAAAAGAGTGCTTAGCTTATGATTTAGATGTGGGGATAGGCAATAAGAAGGCAGGTAGAAAAAAAGCAGAGTCAAAAAATGCAAAGGCTAAAGAGGATATTGAGAATGGAAGTCAAAAGCGCATAGACAAGATGCCTCTGGCCAAGGCTAAGTCTTCCTCCAAATGAATATTTTGACCTGGAATGTGAGGGGACTGGGAACCCCTCAAAAATAAAAAATAAAATATCCTTAAAAACAAGATCTTAGAGGTAAAACCATGGATAGTATGCATTCAAGATACAAAGTTAGGAGTAAAAAAATCTGATAGAATTGCAAGACTGGTGTGGAAAAATTGTAATTTCCTGAAGATTTATGCTTTTGGATAGTCAGGGGGTCTTTTCCTCGTATGGTCTAAAGAACATGTACAGGTAAAAGAGAGTAAAACAAACCTAAATTGGATAAAAATCAGCTTTGAGTTAGCAAATGATCCTAAAGTTTATGTGCTTTATAATGTGTATGGCCCTAATTTAGTGGTAGCCAAGTTACTATGTTGGAACTCCATGTGGAGTGAAATAAAACAAGATAGCATTCAAAATGTTATCATTGGAGGAGACTTAAATACTGTATTGGATCTTGAAGATAAGAAATGGGGAGTCTTCTCACAAGATCACATTAGAATTTTACTAAAATATGGTTTGGATGAGTTCAATTTGATAGATTTGCACCCCAAAAAAGGTTGGTTTACTTGGACAAATAGAAGAATTGAGAGAGGTAATATCATAGAGGTTGGATTAATTTTTAATCTCGGAGGATTTCTTTCACAATAAGGTGATAGAAAGAAGACCTTAAGGAGAACTCACTTGGATCATTGGCCAGTGCTTCTTCAGGTAGATCAAGTCATAATTGTAAAGAATATTCCCTTCAAGTTCAATCCCACTTGGATTGAACACCCAAAATTTTTAGAAAAAATTAAAAGGTGGTGGCAGAAAGTTGAACTGGAACATGGAACAACCATGTATAGATTTCATAAAAATGTTATGGATAAATTTGAAGCTAAAATAATGGGCAAAAGAGACACAAAATAAAGGAAAATGACAAAGAAACTTTGAACAGAGAACTTGAGAAAATTCATAAAACAATATTGGATGAAGGTAACAAGGAAGAGTTGTCTTGCAAAGAACAAAAGTTACTAACAAAGTTAGAAAAAATTTAGGATCAAGAAGAAGATCTATACCGACTTAAATCAAGGATGATCTGGTTACAGAAGTGAGATCAAAACAGCTTTTTTTTCACATGTCCATACTCCAAAGAAGAAATCATAACTATATAAAAAGTATTCAAAGGGAGGATGGAAATACAGTGATAGACTTAGAAGACATCAAATTAGAGGCTCTTAATTTTTGTGGAAATATTTTACAAGAAGAACCAGTTGACAAGACTCTAGCTCAAGAGGAAGCCCTAAAATACATAGACAAGATGGTTAACGAAGAGCAAAACAAAGAGTTAACAAAGGATATCTCAATGGAAGAGTTGTGGACCACAGTCAAAGGTATGAAAAAGGACAAGGCCCCTGGTCTAGATGGGTTCTAAGTCAATTTTTACACAAGTTGTTGGGAAATTTTATAAAGAGATTTATTGGAAGTGGTAGAAGAAGTAAGAAAATTGGGTAAGATCCTCAAGGACATTAACTCCACTTATTCCAAAAGATAGAGATGCATCTTGCGTCTCTAGATTCAAACCGATATCTCTTTGTAACACAAGTTATAAAATTATAGCAATGATAATGGCAAATATATTGAAGTGCATTCTACCAAATCTGATTTTAGAGGAGCAGGGAGCCTTTGTTGTAGGCAGACAAATTTTTGACAGTATAATTTTGACTCAAGGAGAATTGCATTCAATTAAACATGGAAAGAAAAAGTTAATGTTATTAAAACTAGATATGGCCAATTCTTATGATCAAGTTAACCAGATCTTATTCTCAAAATGTTATAGAAATATGGGTTCAGTGAGAATTGGATCAAGTGGATCCATGCATGTATAAATAGTCCCCAGTTTTTTGTCCTTATAAATGGAGGTTCGACAAGTGTTTTTGAATCTAGTAGAGGAGGGAGAGATAGATGCTTTCTCTAATTCCTTTTCTAGAAAATTTCTAATAGTGCAGCATAGAGATCTAGCTCAAATTATTAAAGGTTTAAGAAATATAGGCTACAACAGAGTTAAAGACCTCATAAGAGTTGCACTGCTTGACACAGATCCTCAAAGTTGGAAAACATCTGAAGAACTAAATCTTCCCACCCACCTCCATCATCTTTACATGGAGTTATTAATATTATTAAACGATAGATCTATATTTTTAAGGAAAGGTGAAGATGTTGTTAGATGGATTGAAAATGATAGGTTGGTGGTATATACTGTTAAAAGAGGGTACTATGCCTTGTTAGCTCAACAAATGGGAGGATAGTTAGTAGGCTTTAAAAAGACTACAAGGTTGGTTTGGAGTTATGTTACCACTCCAAAATCTAAGTTCTTTACTTGGTTGTTGATCAGACAGGCAATTCTAATTGGAGAAAATAGATAAAAAAGAGGATACGTTGGGCCAACAATCTGCTACCTTTGTAGAGAAAATAATGAAACATGTATCCATGTGTTTATTCACTATCCATTAATAAAAAATTTGTGGTCTAACTGTGCAATCTTGTGCAACAAAAACATCAATGTTGTTTTAATCAAATAGTCAATAGAAGGTATCATGGTTATATGGAATAGTGTGGTGATCAATGATAAATTTAATGAGGTCATCTGAAGTGTATGGATATTGCTTCTAATAAATATTTTTTGGAACATTTGGCTCTGTAGAAAAATATTTGTTTTAACAATGAAATAGTCACAACTGAATGAACTTGGAAGAAAATTTTAAGAGTTGTGGGGGAACAATTCAGAGCCTAGAAAAGAAGTAGGGTAACTTCCAAAGATTCTTGGAACCAATCCAAACTCAGAATTCGAAAGATGCTATATCTAGACAAGGATAAGTTGACTAGAAAATCACAGAACCAATTGTAGTTGAAAAATTACATCTTGAAAAAAAGTAAAATACATGTCTTTTTAGGTTGCAACACAAATAATATTGTAGAATTCAGAGGTCTAATTCGGAGACTGAGAATTGCTATTCAATTTGAGTTGAAGGATGTGGTTATAAGAGGTGATTCTTTTTTGGTTTTCAACATTATAAAATGGTTATGGTCACTCTTATGAGGAGGCAAAAGAGCTATTGGAAAGATTCCAGAGATGGGAAATTGTCCATATTTCAAAAAAATTTAATTCAAAAGCAGATAAACAGGCAAATGAAGGAGTGAGATTGAACAATGAGCAATTCACAATGATCCAGGTTTTAGAATGAATGCGTTGTAGTGCTTGTTTTTTCATGTAGGGTGTGAGAATTAGTTTTCTCCCCAGATTGCTTTGTACTTGTATTTTTCCATCAATAGAAATCTTCAATTTTTTGTTTTTATTTTTAAAAGGGACACTATAAGGTTGAAATTATTATTATTATTTTCATATGCAAAATCAACCTTAATAAATTAAAATCATATAAAGGAGTTCTTAGTATTTCAAATAATTTAGTTGAAATACTTTAGGAGATATAACGGTTACTACTTAGAAGAAAATATTATTATTGCAAATATTATTATCTTTAATTTCTAATAATCCAAATTTGGGAGTCATACCCAGGCGTTGTAGGTGAGTTGGAGAGGAGAGGGTAATCCTCCAAGGGAGGTCCTAGGTTCAAATCTCCACCTTACCAAAAGTTGAATTGGGTACCCAAAATCCAATTGATAATGTTGGTGCGGGTAGGGCTGGGTGAGACCCCCAGGTGACTTTGATGGTGTAGAACCCCCTGTTCATGGAATCCAATTGATAATGTTGGCACAGGCAGGGCTGGGTGTGACCCCCAAGTGACTTTGACGGTGTAGAACCCCTTTTCGTGGTCTCTTAGACCAAGGCAGCCTGCAAGGAGTTTTTCGCTTTAAAAAAAAAACAATTGGGAGTTATAAGGTATACTACATCAAACATAGATTATTGGAATTTATAAATATTAAACTATTAAGGGGTGTAAAATGAAGTTCATTATTTACTAAAAGGATTTGGAATTATATACTTGTACTTGTCTCATACACATACTAAAGAGACAAAAGAAATCCAACCATAGAGAAATTCAAATTGATAAGTTCATAGTTCATTAGGACAAATAAGGTAAAATAGAAGTTGATTTTTGATTTACAAAATATTATAGAATCAACTCAAAAGGTGAACTTATTACTTACTAATCACTTTATAAAAACTTACACAATAATCCAATGATTAGGGAGACATAAGCAATCCTAAAAAACCTAAATCTTAGAAAGGTTTTATCCAATTTATTCACATACTCTAAACTAGGGAGTCATAAGGCAATCTAATACAGAAGGATCTATCTAAAATATTGAAAGAACCCTATCATACACTATAATGGATAACTTAGCAAGAGATACATTTCATAGTAATACACACTACAAAAGTACTCAATATTAGAATCCATCCAATATACCATATCATATATGCAAAATCACTTCAAATGATTTCATAGGATAAAGTGAAAAGAACATTTGGTATATTGATTCAAGGGCAATGAGTGTGGTCTACCGACAATAATGCCACTTTCATTATCAGTGATGTGACCCAGGTTCAATCCCCATGGTATATAAGATGTAGTACTCAAAAAGGAAAGTCACCACATGATAGGAAATCTACATTGGTTTGATTATCCTTGAGTCACTAATAGCTATAAGTTGAAAATAGCATATTGTAATAACTATCATATACATGGATATGGGTGTGTATCACCTAGTAAATTATTTCTAAACTTTCTACTACATAATGTAATGTATGTTCCTAGATTAACATCTAATCTCATTTCAATATCCAAGTTAGTAGAAATTAAAAGGGTGGTTGACTTTAGATACATAAATGGAGCTAATATGTGTCTTATTATACATCAAAATGAGATTGAAGCTATTGGATCAATCCATAGAAATATATATGCTATGGATTATATCAAAACTTCACAAGATATTGTTATATTTCAAAATAATACTAATACAGTTTTTGAGGAACATATTGAAGAGAATGAAGATACTATATATCATAAAAACATAAGAAGAAATGGAACGTTCAAAATTAAAAGGATGAGATGACAACAACACTATGCCTTACTTGGTCATCTACAACCTAGAAAATAAGAAGAATTTGAACAAGATGAAGACACTCATCAAAATCTAAGCAAATAAGACAATGAAAGAGGTTTGAGGAAAGAACTCAAACTCTAGTACCAGATAAAAGATCCATATTGAAGACTAAAGTCTTCAATACCCAAATAATGTAATATAGGGGTGTGTTAGAGTATATGGCATCATTTGAGTTATGTAAATATACCACTTTACTTTAGAGTAAAGTTAGTTGGTTACTTCAAGTATTGTAATAAATGCACGAGTGTCAATGTGCAATTTATAAATATGCATGTAGTCCACATGTACATGAGTCCTAGGTACAGTAAAGGCCAAGGAACCTATATTCCTATATAAAGACCTCATAGTGAGTGATTAAGAGAAAGAATAGAATTATAGAGAGTGTGTGGTATAGTTTAGTAGTATGGTACAATGTAGTCTTTTCATATCCATTCATGGAGTATTCATGTCCTCCATTATATAGCATTGTACTATTTTTATCACTTTCATTAATGGTATATTTCTAAGTTATTTGAAGATGTTTAGTTCATTATCTTCCTACATATTATTGTGCCATTAGTTTATAGTTATCTCAGATTATTTATCCTGTATCTTATGGTTGTTCTTCCTATAATACTATCCCATCAAAAGATAACAATGGTATCAGAGTACATAGTAGATTAGATCATAATTTGGGAGAGCCACAAAGAGATACTAAGAGGAAGAGACCCGTAGAAGGTCCAGTTACAAAACTCCCAGATTTGGAAGATTGGAGGTTGGTGATCTCCATTAAAGCCTACAGATTATAGAAGTAAAGAAGGACTAGCAAGGTCCTATTCTAGATTCTAGAAATAGTAGATTTTAGATATCCGAGAGGAATATCTCATTACCAACACTTCCATAGTAGAAGGTTGAAGGAAATGTCTCATTTGGAAGACCATAAGAGCTACGAGATTGAAGACCTTGGTGAGGTCTCAAGGAGAAATAAGGAGGAGGCTTGGTGAGCCACATTAAAGGAGATTTTGAGAAGGCCATTAAAGGAGTTTTTGAGGTTAAAGGAGTTTGTAGGAGAACTCATTAGAGAAATCTACCACTAAGAAGAAGTTCCTGATAAAGGAAGATTTTGGGATAATTGTCGCCATCCGACAACAAGCCCAAACTAAGATATATTTGGCAAGGAGTTTGCCAAATCTCAGAGGATATTGGTGAAGACCTCAAGACTTTCAGATTCTTGAGAAGAGGGCCTAGATCAAAGTCAAAATTCAACAAGGAGGAGAATCAAAGTCACCTACTACAATTAAAGGGTAGCAAGTTAGAGGGTTTTTATTGAAGCTACAAAAAGGTGAGTTAGAGAGTTGTTTTAGATAGCCAAGAATAGCTACAAGTTCATCCAGTTAAAAGGTAGTAATTTGGTGAATCAAATCACCAAGAAATCCTTCATCTATAGAGATCATTAAGGTAAGCAACTTGGGTGCAAATAGGTTCATTAATTGAACTTTAAATTAATTCCATTAAGCACCATATTTAGAGTTTTAAGAAGTTGCAAAGAGAAGGTTGCATATTATAGTCTTCAAAAGAGTGCAGAAGGAAGTTTATTTTAAAGGTTAATACCTGCACATTAAAATAGGAGTTAGATATTTTTCGATAGAAATAAAATTATCATCTTCCTATTATCTAGTTACAGCAAAGAAGAATACATTAAGTTATAGATATTATAGTCCTCTACAAGGAGCAATTACTAAGTGCATATTTCAAGGAGTAATAAGGTGAGATTAATATTGCACTATTCTAGTTGTTCTTTAGATGCACTAAGTATTTTTAGGTTGCAGTGAAAATTAGTGCATATTTCCAATTATTTTGAGGATTCATTTATAGGAGCAATAAGGTGAAATTGCTCTATTCCAATTACTCTTAAGAGCATCAAACCTGGAGATATTATTGATGCAATAATACTAGTTACCCTTAAGTTTTAAAGTGCATTAAGAGGTTATTATAAAAGGAAGTTTCAGTGCACAAAGTAGGGTAAGAGTGAAGTGTCTAAAGACACTATTAAGCATCTAGAATCTACTGTATATCTTGGTGAAAGTAAGTCACCAAAAGAAGACAACATAATAGTAGTATTACTCTTAAGAAGCCTCCTCATCAAGAAGGTTAAAGGTCATAAAAAAGAGGAATATATTCGGCCTATTATCTTGGAGAAAGTTAAGGTACTGAACCTTAACTATTATAGAAATATTTACATATTTGAGAAGCACTAGTTGTGTCCTTTCAAACTCATAAAATGACAAACAATTTAGCCTCTATAAGCATTACAACGATGAGCAAGGATGGTTACACAGCAATAATTTTGATAAGGTAGAAGGGCAGAGTTCAAGAAAGATAAGAGAACCATCAAAGGGCTCACATTACTCAAATTTAAGGTGCCTAAAGAGCACCATATTCATCATCGAACCAAATTGCCTACAACAAGAATCTAGCCTACAACATCAAGACAATACAAGGAGGTCATTACCGATTGCTATCTAAGTAAACAAGGAACAATACTAAAGAAAAGCACAAATAAGCAAGGTACAAGGAGCTTTACCCATGATAGAGGAATTGCCAATTAAAACTAAGCTCTCATAGCCACCATTGGAGTGCCATAGAATCTCCATCAAAGCATTCCTTATCACCTTAGCTAGAGCCACCCACACAACATCTACATTGGCTTGGAAAGAAGGCGTTGGAGATAAGTTATCAAGAGCATTTGTTGGCAAGGGATATACAAGATATAATACATTGGAGGGAAGGTCTACATGTAGAAAACCTAAGCACCACTTGGCACAATTATTCTAGGTGCCCTCACATTCCTCAACGTACATCCAGGAGAAGAGCACTCAAGGAATAATCTAACATCTATCTTTGAGTGGTTACCAGCATCATTGGGAGGTTACTTACCATAATCATCATTGCAAGGAGGAATGAGCATTGAAAGAACCTAAGTATTAACACTCATCTTTAATGTAACTCTCAAGTGCTACTTGTCCAAATTTAAAAGGCATTTGCACTATTTAAAGCACCTAAAATCGAAGGAGGAGACAGTGAAATCAAGGCACGCAATCAAGCATTGAAGGGAGGAGTCAAAGGGCTATTCAGGAGGAGAGAAATATGCTCGTCTGTATTTAAGAGCCTCTATCATTTGCAGAAGCATGCAAGAATTCTAGAACAAACTCTAGACACCAATAAATGTGGATGAAATACCTTGCAAGGAAGATAGTCTAAGGTTTCCAACATTGGAGTGGAAGCATATCTAAGAGCACGTTGAATCGAGGTGCATTAAAGACACTCGTAAGAGGACATCCGCTAGGCCTATCATAAACTAGCGAAGAGATACAACGAAGATTGAGGAGGTTGAATTCAAGCATAGCAATCATCAATCCTATTAAGGTATTTTATATGGTTTAATTAATCTGCTTTCATAAGGAGTAATAAGGGATAATATAAGGTTGAAATCAATATTATCATTTGCATATGCAAAATCAACCTTAATAAATTGAAAGCATATAAAGGAATTCATAGTATTTCAAATCATTTAGTTGAAATACTTTAATATTTGCAATTAAACACCATAGGAGATATAAGGGTTACTACTTGGAAGACAATATTATTATTGCAAATATTATTATCATTAATTTCTAATATTCCAAATTTGGGAGTTATAAGGTATACTACATCAAACATAGATTATTGGAATATTAAACTATTAAGGGGTGTAAAAGGAAGTTCATTATTTACTTAAAGAAGTTGGAATTATATACTTATACTTGTCTCATACTCATTCTAAAGAGACAAAAGAAATCCAACCATAGAGAACTTCAAATTGATAAGTGCATAGTTCACTAGGAGAGATAAGGTAAAATAGAAGTTGATTATTGATTTACAAAATATTATAGAATCAACTCAAAGGTGAACTTATTACTTACTAAGCACTTTATCAAAACTTACAACATAATCCAATCACTAGGGAGACATAAGGAATCCTACAAAACCTAAATCTTAGAAAGGTTTTATCAAATTGGTTCATATACTCTAAACTAGGGAGTCATAAGGTAGTCTACTTCAAAGGATCTATCTAAAGTATTGAAAGAACCCTATCATACACTACAATGGATAAAGTAGCAAGAGACACATTTCATCATAATACACACTACAAAAGGACTCAAGATCAGAATCCATCCAATATACCATATCATATATGCAAAATCACTTCAAATAATTTCACAGGTCAAAGTGAAAAGGATATTTGGTATATTGATTCAGGGGTAAGTCACCACATGACAAGAAATCTACATTGGTTTGATTGTCTTGAAGTCACTAATAGCTACAAGTTGAAAATTGTAGATGGCAATAACTATCATATACATGGATATGGGTGTGTATCACCTAGTAAATTATTTCTAAACTTTCTACTACATAATGTAATGTATGTTCCTGGATTAACATCTAATCTCATTTTAGTATCCAAGTTAGTAGAAAGTAAAAGGGTGGTTGACTTTAGATACATAAATGGAGCTAATATGTGTCTTATTATACATCAAAATGAGATTGAAGCTATTGGATCAATCCATAGAAATATATATGCTCTATATTCTATCAAAACTTCACAAGATATTGTTATGTTTCAAAACAATACTAATGCAGTTTTTGAGGAACAAATTGAAGAGAATGAAGAACCTATATATCATAAAAATAGAAGAAGAAATGGAAGGTTCAAAATTAAAATGATGAGGGGAAAACAACACTATGCCTTACTTGGCCATCTACAACCTAGAAAAGAAGAAGAATCTGAATAAGATGAAGACACTCATCAAAATCTAAGCAAATAAGACAATGAAAGAGGTTGGAGGAAAGAGCTCAAATTCCAGTACCAAATAGAAGATCCATATTGAAGACTAAAGTCTTCAATACCCAAATAATGTAATACAAGGGGGTGTTAGAGTATATTACATCATTTGGGTTATGTAAATGTACCACCTTTGGTACATAACTAGAGTAGGAGTTTACTTTAGAGTAAAGTTAGTTGGTTACTTCAAGTATTGTAATAAATGCACAAGTGTCAATGTGCAAGTTGTAAATGTGCATGTAGTCCACATGTACATGAGTCCTAGGTAGAGTAAGGGCCAAGGAACCTATCTTCCTATATAAAGACCTCATAGTGAGTGATTAAGAGAGAAGATAGAAATATAGAGAGTGTGTGGTATAGTTTAGTAGTATGGTACAATGTAGTCTTTTCATATCCATTCATGGAGTGTTCATGTCCTCCATTATATAGCATTGTACTATTTTTATCACTTTCATTAATGGTATATTTCTGAGTTATTTGTAGATGTTCAGTTCATTATTTTCCTACATATTATTGTGCCATTAGTTTATAGTTATCTCAGATTAGTTATCTTGCATCTTGTGGTTGTTCTTCCTGTAATACTATCCCATCAAAAGCTAACAATGGTATCAGAGCATGTGGTATATAAGATCATAATTAGGGAGAGCCAAAAAGAGAGACTAAGAGGAGTTCAAAAATTTCAGTTCTAGAATTTTTTAGATTACATTTGGCTAGAGTCTTTCCATAGGGTTGTAGAAAAAACTCATGAATACTAGGACTCAGTATGGATTCCACTAGATTGATAAATCAACTAGTGAAGATTCATCATCTCTAGATTTAAGAGTTTCTTCCATTAAAATCTAATACTTTATTGCAAAAAAATGACATTCGAAGTGAATTGGGAACATAGTTTGTTTTGATTCAGTGAATTAGAGCTAATACTCCTATAGAGGAATATATTTAAAATTTCCATTCAGTGGTGGTTGATAACTCAGGTTCTTTTGATGATACAAAGGGTAAGGGGGGTTATATTAGCCAAATATTTTGAAATTTTTCTAATGCTTGAGGGATATTATCTTATTATTCAATCTCTTATAACATTTTATAGCCTTTTAATTTTTAGGAATTGTAAGAATGAGTTGATAAATGTAGTGGGAGGAGTTTTCATGGATGGAATTTTTGAAATTTTCTCTATGTTCCTCTCCTAGGATTTTTTGAATTTAGCATTGAAATTATTCATAGCTTTCATAGAGGCTCTTTTTGTGGTCACTAGTTGTTCTAGCAATGAAACCTCGTATGTCTTCTCTACAAACCAGTAAACAAGCTAGCTTGTGAGCTAATCCTAGTTAGTGATAAAATTTTAGGTGAGAGATGTACCAATCCCTTGTTTTTTCTTTGAGGAAAGTGGCTAGAATTTTGGGGGCAATGTCTTGTTCCCCAACACTATATAATGCATACAAACTTACCATATACTTGATGTGCTATATTTTAGTGGTTTCATCTTCTATGGTGAAATATAACAAGGATATTACCACAAAAGTTAGAATTTAATCTCCTATAGTTGATGATGTTGGTAGAAAAGGAGATATATTATCCCAAACTAGGAGAGTTACCAAGTTTGGATTTACTATCTTTTATAATTGATAACTCTATAGGATGATAAGATTTAGAGTGAGGAGTAGCCAAGGGTTTGCTCTTGTCATCAATTTGATGGTGGGCCTCTTACTCGTGTAATCATAAACCTACTTTTAGACACCACATTGGAGGCTTCCCTCTTTCTTCTTTTGATTTTTACAATAGAGTCACCAGGTGGGGGATGTTGTTGGCTAGATGGACGTTCCCATCGCAACCTCAATTTGAGGATGGTGGATTCTTTTGGATTCTTATTTAGTAGATAATTCACCAAGTGAATCTATAGAGTGATTTAGAAAGTTAATGACTATAGCCATCACTAGAACCACAGTCTCACATCTTGATTAGGGGATGAATGTTTTTAAATTTGAATCCCACTAGGTATATTTTTTTGAACTATTGGGGGTTGAATATGACCCCCTGTGTCTTCTTGAATTCCATAACCTCTTGTGGTTGTGGTATTTTACCCTCAATCCTCTCTCTAAGTAGGTGCATATAGTGCCCCACACCTTGCATGGGGGGAATCAATCTTGAGAAGTGTAGGAGAGCATGGGATATGGCTCCCACCAAACAATCTCCAAGATTTTTTAGCCATGGTTGGTTCCTTGCATTTGGATATGTTATTTAGCACTTGTCTTATTTTGGTATGCTAATCTACTCCTAGTCTAGCTATTTTAGGGGAAAAATGGAAATATAAGGAAAGCATAAAATAAAGCAAAAACTACATAAAACATAACCTATATAGCCTATATAAGGGTGGCAATGCATCAAATAAGGGAATAAAATTTCCACCTTCACCCAATGGGATGAATGAGTACATAAACCAAGCAAGACAGAGAGTTGAACATATATTTTCTCATACAATTATGCAATATGTATAAGCAAAAGAGGGCCTATACATGTAGCTAGCTCAAGGCTCAAGTATAGATTGAAAAAGAGAGTAGAAAAGGCAGAATGGCATTATTACTTTTTCTAATTGTGGCTAGAATTATTGGAAGCATTATTACTTGTTCTAATTGTGGCTAGCATTATTGGACACATAACCTTAACATTCATATTGATCAGGTCAAAATATTCTCACACTAGTTGCAAGCAGAGATAAACTACCATATACCTTGAGAGGATAGGGTATGTTGTCTTTGATCTATTTAGGAGGTAGGGAAAGAATAAAATTTTATTTTTAGGCATATTTTTTACTAAAATATTCAAGGAAGGTATTGTTACAAGTATAGAGACATGTGGATCACTTACAACTTATTTCCAGCTATCTTGGCCAAATATGCTTAGATCAATATCTTATGAAAGCTATACTCCTTTGAGTTATTACAGGGGAGATAGACAACTACTTGATTAAAAATCTCATTCTCTCATTTTGTCTCTACTATTGAGAGTAATAAACATTAAGTTAAAGCTACAACTCTCTACAATGTTAATTATGGATGTGTCCACCCTTGTCTATATAAAATAGTGGTTATCAAGTTTTATTTTATTCTTCTTGTTTTTGATAAGATAAGATTGTAGTTTTACAAGGTCAGGTTTCAACCACCCCTCATGTTTTAAAGAATCCACCCCTCATGTTTTAAAGAATTGTAGATAGACACAACTCACCAATTTTGTGTCCTATTTTATTGGTTTCATAACCATGGATGTTAGAATAGTCTTCAAGGGTTAAACTCCATCTCCTCTTAGTATTATCCAACACGACCTTATTAGTTTTGGCCATTCTCCTAGGACTATCATTAGATCATGTGTTAGTCCTTTTTGGATATATAGTGATCATGGGCGGCCATGCTTCTAATTTACATCCTACTATAGGTTAATGTTGGTGCTAGGATCCATTGAAGCTCTCAATCTATATTTTTTGTACCTTGACTTTTAGCTCGCATTTTCTAATAATTTTTTTATATCTAATAAGATATCAAACATATGAATAATTTTAACAAGACCTTAGTCAAAGAAAATAAATTAGGTAATAGCATGTATTATTTACATTGACAAATTTAATGACTACTTAATATTTAAATATTTAAGGAATCAAACCTACTACTTGTATGTATACTATGCCCAGATCACTCTCCATTAAATGCATTGCCACCTAATGAAATTGAAGGTACAAATATCCATTGAAAATTTAGTGCAATACATTAAATTTAGAGTTCAAATATTACAAGACTAGCATAATTGGAATATGGAGGTCCTTATTATTTGCTTTGCATTTTTTTTTTAATTTGAAAGTTTTAAATAGGTTATGTTAAAATAACTTGTGGTAAATATAAATCAATGTGACTAGGTTTCTCACTAGGAACAACTTGTATATATTCCACGTCATCAATATCAATCTATAGGTAAGATAAGTGAAGTTAAGAAAATATTTTGGTTCAACTTTATTTTTTTGTTTAACACCCTTCAAATTCAGTTAAACATATTTATACCCTTACAAAAAAGTATTCTCATAAGCAAGTTCATAAAATTTTGTTGTTTCCTTATCAATCTTTGACATCAAAATTATAACGTTGATAAGCCTAATTTTAAATTTTTAGTTACATGGTATAGTAGTAACAATTATTTTTTATCATGAAAAGTTATTTATAATATTTGTAATGATTGTTAGTAATCGTCCTTAACTCTTGAACTTTGATTAAATTTTTTTAAGTTTTTCCATCAAGACTATATAGATTTTTCACTAATCGTCATAGAATTAGATATCCACCACTTGATGACTAAGAACATGTTACATTACGGAAGACGCCATTGCAAATGTAGATGAAGGGAAATGCACTGCTAATGCTAAATATTGTAAAATACAAAACAAAAATCTATGTGGACAACAAGTCCCTATTAATATAATTTAATTACTCTAACACTTTTTTTATTGTTGAAAGAATTAATGTGATTTGGTTGGTTTTTTGGGTCTATACAAATTATACATTGAAGGTTGTTAATTATATTTAAAAGGGTATTGTCATTTGTAGATCTATATATATTAAAATTTGAATAAGTCTAGGGCTATTAATTGTTATATTTCAAAGGGTTTAAAACACATACACACTCATGCTCATCCACTTGCTTTTTTATTTTTTCCAACTAACATTTTATGCCAATTCAGCCCCTCCTCATATTGACATTAACATTGATATGTTCATTTCCCAGTTCACTTGCTCTTTAGTATCTATATGTGGTCTTCTATATCTTCATAGGATGTCCCTCCATTTTATAGTATCTATATGTGGTCTTCAATTTCTTTGAAGATAACCTTACCCATGTGTCCCTAGGTCTTAGCCTCATAAAATTTAGATTGTTTTGTGTGATCCTATACATGAGGAGTTCCACCACCATAACTTTGTATTACAACTTGAAAGTGAACAAGAAGACAAAAAATTTGATCAAAAGTAAGGGTATTTTGGGATTCCAAGAACATAGGAAATGTATGAACTATTTATTACTTCTTGGGATAGGCCAATGAAGTTTCATAATGTGAAAGAGTTTGGTCTAGATATATGAGGTAAATTTTCCATTTTGAAGGATATGCTTGACTAATTTTGAGGTTGAAAGGCATAAGTGGAAAATTTCCACCCTGATTCACTACGTGAAAGAATTTGGCCTAGAGATGTGAGGAAAGTTTGCAATTCAAAAGGATATGGTTGACTGATTTAGATAATTAAAGGCATCAATGAAAATTTTTTACCACAACACTCAAGTGTATCAATAGCAAAAATCCTTTATTTAGTAGATAACCAGAGAAGGACTATGGCTTTTGGAAGGAAAATGCAATTCCATATTAGTTTCCAAGGAATTTTTCTCTCTCCCATTGGCCTACTTTATCCATCTATGGACATTAATAGAATTATCTTATCTCTTTAATATATATCCCTTGTGAATTAGTTGTACATTTCTTTTACAAGAAATAAACTAGGTTTACCACCAATCTAAGTAGAAGTGCTACGTATAAAGAAGAAAATATTGTTGACAACATAGAATGTTATCCAAGTCCTCATCCAATATCTTTAACACATCATTGCTAATTAGAATAGTAGTAAATTTCTATTTCTCCATATTATAATTCTCTTTACATGCTTCTTCCCATATTCTTCCTAATATGAGGGTAATAATCAAGTAATCATAGATGATGTTTATTGATAATATACTCAGATCACTTGGGTTACCCCATCTCAATCTCTTAGTCCTAGGTTGGACATCTACACTAAACATTTATGAAGATTGAGAATGACATTATTACTTGTGATTATGCCCATCATTATTGGAAACATAACCTTAACATTCCTCTTGGTCAACTTGTAATATGCTCACATTAGTTTCGAGTGGAGACAAACTACCATATTCATTGATAGGATAGAGTATGTTGTCTTTGCTCTATTTATAATATGGAGATTGAATGACATTTCATTTTTACATGTCTTGTTTACTACAAGATTCAAGGGAGGTACTATTACTTGTATGGAGTCTTATGTGGATTGCTTACCATTTTTTTAACTATCTTGGCCACAAATGCTTAGATCAATGCCTTTAAAAAGCTATACTCCTCGAAGTAAGTTATTACAAGGGAGGTAGCTATTACTTGATTAAAAAATTCATTCTCTCATTTTATCTCTACTATTGAGAGTAATAAGAATTGAGTTGAAGCTACAAATTTCCATAATGTTAATCATATATGTGTCCACCCTTGTATCCATACAAGAGTGGCTATTAGGGATTTAGTTCTATATACTTACTTTCGACAAGATAGAATTTTAGTTCTACAAGGTAAATTTTCAACCACCCCTCATGTTTCAAACCATTGTAGATAGACATAACTTATCAATTTTGTGTTATCTTTTATTGGTTTTATAACCATGTATGTAAGAATAGTTAACAAGTGTCGAACTCCATGTCCTCTCAAGATTATCCAACCAGGCCTTCTTAGCATTGGTCATTCTTATGGGATTAACATTAGATCATATGTTAATCCTTTCAGGATAGTTGGAGATGGTCGATGACCATGCTTCTACTTTTCATGCTACTATAGGTTAATATTGGTGTTAGGATCCATTGGAGTTTCAACAATTGTTTTACTTTAAATATTTTATATACTAAATCTAATAATATATCAAACATATGAATAATTTTAATAAGATCTTAGAAAAACAAAATAAATTAGATAATAGCATGTATGACTTATATTTACAACTTCAATGACTACCTAATCTTTAAATATTTAGTATTTCCTACTTGAACTTGAGACCTGGTAGGTATCATTCCCTATTATTGTTCCCTATAATCCTCTATAAAGTTATGGAATGATGTAATTTCTTTCATGGCAAGAAATCAAGATTGGTCCTCATAATATAAAAATGCACTTATGAACATAACAAACAAATGCAAATTTATGGTCATTGCAAATTTTTGCTTTTTAAGAAAAGGACAAGTTCAAGTTTACCATCATGATCATGGCCTCCTTTAGCTTTAACTTTTATAAAGGGTAAGGATATATTCTAGAAAAATTGGGTGATTATTACTTGCAATTAATTAGTCTCACAACAAATTTTAAAATAAATTGCATGCCAACAACTAAAATAGTCAAGATAGGATCCAAATCATCCGTTTCAAATTTAATATTTGAGAAGCAGATCCTCACCGAAGCATAAGGATCAAGCCCATTCCTTATCAAATCGATCTTCTACTTTAATTTTTTAAGGGAGAAAAGAGTGTGAGAGAGAGATATAATAGGGTATTGGTTGACACTTTCTCGTTGTCAATAAATCATAGAGAAGATGAGAAGAAACCACCATTGCAGGTAGGTAGTAGGCATGGGTGCAAAGAAGAAGCAACCATTACAATTGAGCAGTAGTGCAAATGTTGTAGCCAATAGTAGCACCAACAATGAGGGAACTCATAAAGAAAATATCATCATAGAAATATATCAAAATAAGATATAACTAGAGCACATTCTTCTGCGATCCAACACCTACATGGAATATTTTGGGATTTGGGAGGTGTTGTGGTTACTATTATGTATGAAGATGAGCACAATAATCTTGGTATCAAAGATAGATGTGGTGTTGATTATTTTTCTATGTTGGGTATTCCATAAACCAACCAAACCAAGGACCAATGCATTTCACAATAATCTCTACCAGCATGGAGTGTGATTGGCATGTTGGTAGTGAATAGGTATTGAATCCACAAGCCTTCATTTTATTTGTGATAATTCTATGTAACCAATTTAGTATAAACTTTGGAAACATAAGATGTTGTTAATATTTTGTTTTTCTTTAATTTTCCATAGTAGTCTTAAAGGACAAAGCCCAACCATTACTTGAAAGCATATCTCAAAGAAAGAAATATTGATGCTCTTGATTACTTTTTTTAAAAAATATTTTAAAGTTTCTTTAATTTAAGTTTTCATAGTAGTTTTAAAGGACAAATCCCAACCATAATATGAATGCAGATCTCAAGAAATAAATATCAATGTTGTTGATATCCTTTGTAATATTTTAAAGTTTCTTTAAGTTTAGTTTGCATAGTAGCCTTAAAGGACAAAATCCAACCATAATATGAACACAAATCTCAAGAAAAAATATTAATGCTCTTGATTACTTTTCTTTTTTAATATTTTAAAAAAAATTAACTTAAGTTTCCATAGTAGCCTTAAAGGAAAAATCCCAATCCCAATATGAACCTACATATCAAGAAAAAAATATTAATTTTTTTAGTGGTTTCCTATGTGCTATGCTTTTATGTTCCATTAATGTTTTATAAAATAAGGCAATGAGTAATATAATAATTATAGGGCATGGAGAAGAAGTCACGTGTTTTAGTCCATAATATATATAAGTATAGAGGCTTAATGGAAAATATTTTTAGAAAGTAGATTTTCATTCAAACAAAGCCCAAGCCCAAACCCTAGCCCTAATGGGTATCCACATCATTGCAATATATTTTTAATTTAGAATTTTGTATATATCATATCATTCAATATTAAGAATATTTTGATTTAAAACAACTCTAATAAGTCACAATAAATTATTTTTTTCTTTTATTTCGTCTTGAATAGGTATGTCAATGCTTATGCTTAACATTTTGTCTTCGATAGGCATGTCAATGTTTAACATTTTGTCACACACACTTAAAGTGTTCAAAGAATCTCGTGAGGTTATCGGTTGACATGAATGGATTGGTTTTTAATGTCTCTATAGACCTTACCCTATCCTAATTAAACTTTTAGTGTATAGATCATTAATTCCTTGACCATACATCCATGACCCCTAGAACTCTTGATTAAACTTCAAATTTTTTAAATGGGGATATTGAACATTGTATTTTAATAACTAGACCTAGATATTAGCATTATGAACAATACATTCATAAATCCAACCTATGAATAGAAACTTTAGTATATAAACCATATTTTTAAACCCATAATCTCTAGATTTATAAAAACACTTATGTCATAGACCCTCAATCTTAGACATATAATAATTAAGTCCTAAGAATTTGACACCTTAGATCTTAGCTTTAGAAGTATTATTAAAATATAAAGAGTTATAATTTACCCTATCCTAATAAAACCTTTTGTGTATAGAATATTAATTCCTTGACCATACACCCATGACCCCTAAAACCCTTTATTAAACTATAAAAAGTTTAATCAAGGGCATTGTCATTTATAATTTAATGATTAAACCTCTAGATATTAGCATTATAAATGATAGATTTGTAAATCTAACCTATTAATCAAAGCCTTATACTATAAACCATAATATGTAATCTCTAGATCCATACACTTTATAGCAAGTCTTTAAATAGTCATTCGACCCTAATTTGAAGTTGGAATGTGAATATAAGACCCAATGTAACCTAGTAATCTAGGTTATAAACTTGTAGGTTTTAGATCACTATACCTTAGATATTTCAATCCTTGATCATAGACCTAAACCACTCAAACCCTTATATTATAGGTGCTCAATCTCAAACATACAATAAATAAGCCCTTAGAAATTGAACCCTTAGATATTAGTTTTAATACCATAATTGAAGGATTTAGTGGGAGACCTTACCTTATCTTAATCAAACATTTAGTGTATAAACCATAATTCCAAAAACATAATCTCTAGATATATATATAGGATAAGGTCCTATATTATATGTCGTATACCCGTAATAATACTCTACTAATATGCAATACATAGACAATAAGATGGAGTTTTGGTATTGTGAATGTTGCTCTAGGAAAATGTCAAGGATGATGAATTTTAGAGTATTTGTATTTACACAAAATTGAAGAAAATATTATGGTCGAAGGAGATTCACTCAACACAATCAATTACCTCAAGAATAACATATATCCTTATTGGAGGGTTAAGTATTGTATTGAGGAAGCTAAGTTTTTGAGTCAACACCAACAAGAAATTATTTTTCAACACTCATTTAGAGAAAGCAACAAGGTTGTTGATAAACTATAAAATTATGGTATCAACACTGCAGGTATTTTGACTTGGACAAGTAGCATTCTGTCAAAAATTATTGACATGGTGGAACAAGACAGAGTGGTAACAACCAATAATAATGCCTAACCAATCTGCTGAATTGTTGTTCTTCTTGATCCATTTCAGTCCCTATGGCTCCTTATCTTCTAGTGCCATCAACACATGGGATTTTCAAATTTTTTAGGTGTTTCCTTGAATTTTTCCAAGAAACTTTCACATTAAGCTATAATCATTTCACCTCTCTCTTATTTCTTGATTTTTGCATCCGTATTTCATCTTTCAATATGAAAACCATCCCTCTACCCACCATTTTTAGTGGTGCCTTCTATCCACTGATCATCTTTGCATCACCTTCTGCACCTTCATCTTGCTCCTCTATATCCTCGTCGATTGTGCCCACACACACCCTTTGCCCACCAACCACCTTCACCTCGTCCCCCACACCATCACCCTACTCCTTTGTATCCTTCCCCTTGTTGCCTTCTTACTCGTTCATGCTTCCCACTATTCCCAATATCATCCCTTCATGTGGCCCATCAAGCAAGTTTTGCCTTTGAATCACAAGCCTCCTTATGCAACTTTTTCCATTTTGCATGGGAATCCTTCCATCGATATTTTCATTTCCCAAATATTCTAGATGTTTCGGACCCCCTTCCAAGAAGGCAATTTTCATAATACCAAGAGTCTTCGCCTGCTTTTCCTTTATAGTGAACCCATTTCTCATCTTTCCTTCCAAATCCTCCCCTATTCAAAGTGCTTCTTGTGCCTTGTTATCATGAGCTTCTTCAAGCCTAAATCTACTATTATGGACCCTATCACCAAATTTATGCTCGCAGAGAGAGGATTCATACCCTTTTTCAAAAGCTTCTCTAGTGATGATTTTAAAATATCCTCAAATTTCTTAGATACCTAGAACAATGGTAGAGTTACAAGCCGTGGCAAAACTTTTGAAGTTGACACTAAGTTGCCTGCTGAACTTACTAACCAGCCGGTGAGAGGGAGGTCCATCCGGTGTGAGAAACACAACTGGGAGGTGGAGCTGAAGGAAGTCAAGGACAAGGATATCTACAATAAGGCAAGGATGGGGATTAAAATATCTAAGCTTCCAACCCCTTGGAATAGTGTGATGAAATCCATCATGGAATTCATCATCGTTGATGATCCTGACAAGGTTTTGTGTAGCTTCCACTTTGCTTTATATAACCATTTTAGAGATGTAAATCCTATGAATATAACCTTAGTTTATTTAAATTCCATCACTTACTCTATTGAGAACATTCACAAAAAGAAGAGTGATGACCTTCCCTCTCATCAGGGTCTTTTCAATGTCCTGTATAATCATTGGCTTACCCATTGCCCTCAAGGCATTTCCATTCCCTCTGGTCATCCCTCCAAAGGTAAACCCAACCCCATCCTTGATAAGACTAGTTAGCTTCAGGATATTCAATTCCCATCCCACTTCCTAGCCATGTCTACCAAGAAACGTGTTGTTGCAAAGGTGATCGGAGCCTTGAGAAACCAATATACCAATAAAATTAAGTTTGAGGTCCCCGAGAAGCCCAATAAACTTGTAAGATCCTCATCTCATTTACAAAAACTTGATCATAAAAGGAAAACTCTGGTTTTAGATTCTGATGAGGAGGACAAGGATGCTCCTGATCAATGTTTGAAGGAGTTTATCATCAATTCGATTTCAAATTACATCGCCCACATTACGGACCTTCGTAATGCCCTAAACTTGTTGTTTTTTAAGAAGAAATTCTTAGAGGATGGTGACAAGGAAACTGTTGTGGATGATGTTAAGGACGACGACAATAAATCTATTGCTTTTGATATTGCTGAGGATGAAAGTGAGGATGAGATCAAGGAAGAATCTAAGGATACCAACTTTGAAGTCGAAGAGGAGGCTTAGCAATTTTTTGGTTCATGACTGGTTTTTGTTCCAGGGCATCCTTATGCTCTGCCCTTCCTCTTCTCCTCATGTTCCTTTTTGTCTTTTGTTTTGTAGGGTTGCATATCCCCATTTTTTTTCTTCTCGTTCTTGTCTCATCTTCCTGCTACCGATATAATCAAGTTTTGGGAGCCTATCAAAACCCGCATTAATTAAATTTTAAATTATTAAAAAAAATTGAAGAAAATCTAGAAAATAAAAATCAAGAATTTATGTTTTTTATGAAAATGATGTATGTATCTAGCTATATCAACTTAATTGAGATGATAATTAAATAGTTTGTAAACTCTCAAACTCTAAAGGAAAGAGTTACGGTTTATCAATGATAGGGGGCCTAAGTACAACCCCTTGTCCTCCAACAAAAAAAAAAGTTAAAACATAAATGTTAAACCAAAAATTTAAATCATAAAACTTAATATTTGATATTTGTAACCCAAAAGTAATATAATAATCTGATTTTATAATTATAGTTACAAATTTTTAATGTTAAATCTTATACTAAAAATGTAGATTGTATATTTAAAACTTTGGATTAAAAACATCAACATTTTAAAGGATATAATTTTTCATGTCTTGGTTTGTTTTAACCCTAGATATTAGACTTTCTAATTTATGCAATTACTATGGAATTTTAACTCTAGATAATAGTATTATAGACTTTTTCATCACATACTTAAAACCCTAGTCTTGGAATCTTTAATCCTCAAATTCTTAAAATCAAAATTCCCTAACCAATCTAATATATAAATAAAATCATAAAGCATCCATATTGTAAAACCTATGTATTTGAAACCCTAAAAAAATAGAAAATTAATCATTATACCCTAGACAATAACCTCCTAACATAGTGACAGCTAAGTTAATAATACAACTGATTTTGACAATAGAGCTTAATGTTTTGATCATCGTTTGAAGGATTTTTATTTTAAGATATAAGAAATATACGCCTTTAAAATGAAGCCATAGTAGACCTAAATTAATAAAATAATAAACTAATAAATATTGTGCCATAATATCTTAGATCCTTAATAACAAGAGTTGGACATAGTATATTATAGATCTTAAAACCTTAACATAAATATTTGGATACTAGAACCTACATATATGATTTAGATATTATATGCTAAAATGAGAGATTAAGTTGTATAATGTAGACCTTTTGAAAATATATCATAGGTCCCAAATATCCATTATATAAATATTTAGATATTGAGCCTTAAACTACCTCAAACATTAAATCTTAAACATTTGGAACTAAAATACATCAAATCTAAACCTATTTTGTATATCTTAAGCTTTCTAAGATATTTCTCTATGTAAGAACTTACATTCTTCTTATTCAATAGATTATGATGTTTTTCAATCATTAAACTTGGTCTTCTTCTATAGAAACCATTCAACACTTCTTTTATTTTATCCCAATCACACACATTCATCCATCCATAATTCATCTGTATTTTATTGGGCTTAATGTGTCATTCAAACCTAACTTTTGATCTATAAAAATATTAGATGTGTCATAACAAATATATTTCATCATGGGCTTAATGTTCAATTTATCAGTTATTTCAATTTGCTTTGTACATTGCACCTCAAGAATATCAAGAGTGAATAGTGTCATGCACATATTTCTTATAACAACTAGCTTAGATATAAAGGATATATATCTAAAAATGCCTAGAGTTATCAATATCGAGGCACCTATCTCATTTCTTGGGGGTGTGATCTCCAATATAGGTGCCTCGGGATTGATAACTCTCGGTGTTTTTAGATATATATCCTTTATATCTAAGCTAGTTTATTAAACAGTTGCAACGGTTGGTTAGTCGGTTGTTTTAGTTTAAATATTTTAAATGTTTGCAATGGTTGGTTAGTTGATTGTTTTAGTTTAAATATTTTAAATGTTTTTGTTAATGTCGGCTTTTTTAATAATAAAAAAAACGTGTTTATAGCGTGACATGTATGACCTCTTTGCCTCCCACCCCCCGTCTGCCATTGTAGGAACACCTCTCAGCATAATAATTGACATTTTTATACTATTTTGAAATCCTTCACCAATTTTAGTTTTTAAAAGTCATCATCTTCTTTAACTTTTAATGACACACATTTAATTTTACATGTTTTCTTGTCTTATTTACTATCATCCTTATTTCTTGGTTTTGACACTGCCCTTGACATGAGAACTTTATGCATTGTCTCATATTCTCCTTCACAATCTGATTCACCCTACACACAATATCCTTACTATTGTGGTATTTGTTGATATTTTACTCTTTGATATTTTCCTTGTCCTTGTGTATTTTGACATTGTGATTGATACCATTGATTCCTTTAATAAGGTCACCAATCTTGATTTATTCTAGCGAATAGATTATATTTTTAAAATCTTGTACTATATATTTTCACAAATATGGCAATACCATCTTATCCTTTGAATTTTATTTTGATAAATATGGAGCTAAAAGACCCTTTGATTTCTTTTAAATTTTTTGTTGAGATTGTCTTCTTTAATATTTCCCTTGTTGTGCTTGTTGATATTGTGATTGATAATGTTGATTCCTTTAAGGTCTTCAATCTTTATTTCTTCTAGCCAATGAATTATATTTATAAAATCTTGTACTATGTATTTTTCATAGATATGAAAATACTATCTTCTCCTTTGAGTTTTTTTTTTATAAAGATGGAGTCGAAGGACCCGTTGAATTATTTTATGATTTCTTTATTGAGATAAGGGTATTCTTGGATAACTCATCCCTTAGCTAATTCTCAACTTTATATCATTGAAGTATGTTTACCAATTACTCGAGTGACACACTTCTATTTTAGAGTCATAAGTTTTGATGGTTCATTATTAATGGTTTAAGATTTCTAGTATTTGAAGAACACAAGCTTATACTGAGAGGGGGGTGAACAGTATAAGACCACTTTTTACTTTTCTTTCCCAATCAATATTATGCAATGTATAGATAGCAATATCAACAATAGTAATCAAAGCAATGCACAAATCACCACACACAATAGAGACACCAATTTAACGTGGTTCACCCAATGTGGGCTACTCCACGGAGAAAATATTTCACTAAAATTTTCTCAATCAATCTCTTGGGAATCCTTTCCCTATTACAATGTTTATGGACCTCTGTCCAAAGGAGACACCAATCCCCTAATCAAGTTCATGGATCTCTATCCATAGGAGAACTCCTTTCTCCTTAGCTCTGACTGGTGATCTTCTAGAAGAACTGCTGCCCCCACTACTCTGGCTAATGGATCTCTATCCACTGAAGACACCTATCCTCACTACCCTGGCTAATGGATCTCTATCCACTGGAGACTATCATCCTCTATACTCTATCACCTTCAAAGCTCTATCTCAAATCTGCACTAAACACAGTCCTTCGGTCTAGCACAAATCTGCTCAATCTCTGTCTCTGGTCTGGCACAAACCTATCCTCAAATCTGCACCAAACTCTATCCTCAAATCACTAACATAGTCCTTCGGTTCTAGCACAAATCTATCCTCAATATCTATCCTTTGATCTGCACTAAACATAGTCCTTCGATCTAGCACAAATCTATCCTCAATCTCTATCCTCAAGCCTTAACACAAAGCTTGACTCAATCTCAAATCAACACTCTAGATCTACCCCAAACCTTAACTCAAGGTTTGAACAAATCAATCAATCAACTCTGCTCTCAAGTCTTCTCAAAGACTTATCTCAAATATACCTTGTAAGCTTCCACAAAATCTCACACTAATCTATCCACAAGTCCTCTCTAGAACTTATCCAAAATACTCAACAAGTCCTCACTAGAACTTGTCTCAAATCTACTCAACAAGTCCTCACTAGAACTTGTCCAATCTCATAGAAACATAAAGAGAATTGTTAGAGACTCAATATGCTTCACATTCATCACAATGCTCAATCACTTTCAATCACTCTTTCTAGAAACATATAGAGAATTGTTAGAGACTCAATATGCTTCACACTCACTACAATTCTCAATCACTTTCAATCACTCTTTCAGAAACATATAGAGAATTGTTAGAGACTCAATATGTTTCACATTCATCAACACTCAACCTCTTTCTCAAATCAATTTAGAATATAGAACAATTTGTTTCATAGAACTTGAACTATCACTTCAACACATCCACTTGACTAGGCTCAACCAACTCTACTCAACCAATCACTCAATGAAATAATCCTTGCTCACAAACCCTAGTCCAAGCATATGAACACTCACTCAAATATTTCCAACAATGCTTATCAATCAATCTCACATAACAATGATACTCATGATCTTTGCAAACCCTAGTTCAAGTTCTTCACTCAACTAATCACTTCAACAACAATGCTTATAAAACAAGGTTTTATCAACAACTCTTTATTCCAGAAAACCTTGAAGCATTAATTCAAAACACACTCAACAATGCTTACCAAACAATCCTTTTCACTCCAACTTTGCATTCACAACATTCAACAATCACTCACTAGGAAGATGTGCCCATACCTTTTGTTTGATGTAGAAGTGCCCTTAGAAAACCTATCTCAATCACAATTTCCTTCTTTGCCAATTTCAATGGTTAGATGACAAAATATCACACTAACTCTCTTTCAAAATATTTCTCAAACACAAAAATAATCAATCCCAAATACACCTTATTACTCCTTGAAATTAGCAATCATCAAATCACACATAAAAATAATCACTCAAATTGCTCCTTATAATCTCCAATTTAATAAATCAATCTTTCAAAAATAACCCTTCAGAAATAATAATTGCCTACCCTTTTATCTCCCTCAAAACACTTAATAACCAATTTTAATTTAGGCAAAAATTAAATCTTATAAACCATCAAAAATTTATTTTTCAACCTTAGGCACACAAAAATATTTTTATTTTCCTTCAACCTTAGCACATTCCAAATTAAGCGACCAACATAACAATCATCAACGCATACCTTTGTCTCAACCACAAAAGGCCTCGATGGGTTTTGACCCCGAAACCTCTCCGTCGAGCGCCTTACCAAGGTGCTAGCCCACCACGTGGGCTAGGCGCTCCCACGAGGAAGGGAAGGTGCTTGCCCCCTTTATTTCCTCGTTGATGCTACTTCCAAAATGAAGACCTTCCTTCCTTGCAAAACGTGAACCCCATGAGATTCGAACCTGCGTCCTCCCTACCAAAAACGTCTTAACACCTTCCACCATCGCCAGTTGTGCTATGTGTGTGTAAGGTGAAAGGAGCCTAGCTCCTATTTCTTTTTTCTCTTCCTTGAAGACTTTTCAACACAAAATCATTTTCTCTTTGCACTTTTAGAACTTAGGGCATTCAAATAAAAGCATTGGTGTTTTCTAAGGCAAAGGTTTTACCTTTATATATACATGATGCCTTATTGTCATAACACGTCGACGCTCAAATCGAATTTAAAATTTGATTTATAAATTTAACTTTATAACCCTTTTTAGGGTTTATTTAAATTAATAAAAATTAATTTATAATTAAATTAAAATTAACTTATAATTAACTTAAGTAACATGAAAGTTAATTAAATTAATTTATAATAAAATTATATTAATTAATTTAAATTTCCTTTTTAATATTATAATAAACTATTATAATATTATTTTCTGGGCCTCTTCTTTGCCCTTTGGACCTCATATGACTTCCTAGAACCGGGTCTTGATCAACTGAAGGTGGACTATCCTTTTGCACTTATTGGAGAACCTGAAACTGATGTTGCCCACTAAAACTACCACTGACTAGTGTTGAAAGCTTGACATCAATGACCACTCACTCTTGACATCAATGACAACTCATCTACTCAAAATGTCCAACAATCTCCCCCTTTGTCATTGATGGCAACCCAAATTATTTTTACCAAAACTTGACCTTTTTCTTATTCTACTCCCCCTAGGAAATTGCTCCCCTGACTCAATGCTCTCTCCTTAAACCAAATCTCTCCCCCTTACTCAAATATCTCCCCCTTTGACATCAATGGCAAAGGGTCACCTTTGGGGCTCGGGGCTAAGAATGAGTCTCTTAGCTTAGCCCCTCCCCCACCTCCTCTTGAGGTGGTTAATTATAGGGTGGGAGTATTTCTACTCCCAACAAGCACTGGTCTTTACCTTTGTCCTCTTTCCTTCTCATCTGATCCTTCTGATTCCTTTGAATGTTCCTATTCATGTCCATGTTCCTGTTCTTGTTCATGTCCATATTCCTATTCATGTTCATATTCTTGTTCTTGTTCCTATTCCTATTCATGCTTGATTCTGGAATGTCTGCTCTACACCACTTTGTTGTATGTCCATCATTATTGCACTTATAACACTTAATGTTATTATTCCTTGGAGGTGCAAATATCTTGGGATTTCTCCTAGTGAAGCCATATATGTTCCTGTCATGTACCTTGCAATTCATTGCCTTGTGACCAAACTGATTACATGAGTAGCAATACCCATGGAAAATTTACCTATTCCTGAAGTTCCCATATTCTTGTCTTTCATGTGTCCTGCACTGTGAAGCCATGTGCCCAAATCTGTGACATGAGAAACATCATCCATTGAAATTTCCTTGCCTTGACCTCATTGGTCTCTTAGTCTCTTTTTCTCTATGTTGGTTCATGTTCCATCTATTTCTTCTTTGTGCATTGTTCCTTTCCTTGTTGAAATTTCTATTGTCCAACTCATCCTCAGAAGTCTCACTTTCTCTTACACTATCTTCTTCTAAAGTTTCTTCTTCTTCAGAACTTGAGGTTGACTCTTCTTCTTGTTTCTTTTGAGCTTATTCAAAACCAAGACCTATTTTATTTGTTGACCTTCTTTGTACCTTGATCATCTTATCTAAAATCTTTGAAATCTTTCCAAACTTGTGTAGCTTATCCTTGGACTTTTCTAAATCTTCCCTTAGTAGAGCTACTTCTTGTTCTAACCTTTCACATTCTAAGACCTTTGCTTCTAACTTATCCTTGAACTTCTTTGTCTTAGCCATTGACTTGTTTAGATCCTCTATAAGCTTTCCTCTCTCTTCATCACATTCTTGAAACTGAATCTCAAGTTGGGAGTTTTGCTTTCTTACCTTCTTTAAAGTTTTAAGAGCATAAATAAGCTCTCCCTCAAGATCAACTCCTCCTTTTTCTGATTCTTCCTCTATTTGTTTACCTTTGATAACATCTTCATTCTTTTTTGACTTGTCTTCTATAGGATCACCTTCTTCTTCTTCTAGTGCCATTAGAATATTCTCTTCTGGTCCTTCAAGTGCATCCTCATATTCATCATCACTGAAACTGAAACCATTCCTTGTACAACTATCTTCAAGATGTCCAAAATTACCACATCTAAAACACTTGAGAATTATTGGTGACCTTTTCTTAACTTCTTCTTTTTCCTCAATCAGAAATAGGACTTCATCTTTATCATTACTTGAAGAACTATTATCACTATCACTTGAGTACTTACTTGCCTTGTCTGCATAGTAGCTCCTCTTTTGTCTTTGAAAGAACTTCTTTCCTTGTTTGCCTTGTCCATCCTTGCCTTTCTTTTGGTACCTGTATTTTTTTGATTCCCTGTTCTTGTGATCCTATTTTTCTTCATCATTGTTATTTTTAGCTTCTTGAAAATCAGTTGCATAGTGACCATACTTTCCACAATTGAAACATCTAACAGATTTTGCATCTTTAAATCTTCTTGAATCCTTATTCCTTCTGCCATAATTAGCTTCTTCATCACTGGATGACTCATTGCTTGAATCTGACTTTTTGCCCTTTGTCTTCTTAGTAGCTTTGAATGTTGCTTCCTTTTAGAGATTAGGTTCCTCTTTTGTTCTTAACTCAAAAGTTGTAAGAATACCAAGTAACATATCTCTTGTCAAAGAATCACCATATTTTGATTCTTCTATAGCAGAAATATTTTCACTAAATCTTTTTGGAAGAGATCTTAAGACCTTATCACAAACATCCGATTCTTCAACATTAAGTCCAAGTCCTTGCATGGCATTAACAACCTCATCTACCCGAAGTAGATAAGTACTAATATTTTCCTCATCCTTCATTCTTAATTCTTCAAATTGTCCTTTGAGATTTCGTATCTTTGCCTTTTTGACACTTTTATCTCCTTCATATATGCTTTGCAACTTATCCCAAATTCCTTTTGCATCTTTACAATGCATAACTTTTATGGATTTTGTTCTATGCAAACCTCTCAAAATTGCATTCATTGCTTTTGAATTGTAATGTTGTAGAAGCTTACCTTCCTTATCTGTAGGTGGATCAACTGGTGGTATGTATCCATTTTCAACTGCTTCCCAAATTTCATTGCCAAGTGCCATCAGGTGAATCTTCATTCTCATACTCCAAAATATATAATCACTTCCATAAAATATTGGTGTTGAATTATCTGAGGACACATTCTTAGAATCCATTGTGTTCTTGAAAGCTTTTCCTTCAAGTTGTTAAACTCTTCCGAAGGAACCCGCTCTGATACCAATTGAAGAACACAAGCTTATACTGAGAGGGGGGTGAACAGTATAAGACCACTTTTTACTTTTCTTTCCCAATCAATATTATGCAATGTATAGATAGCAATATCAACAATAGTAATCAAAGCAATGCATAAATCACCACACACAATAGAGACACCAATTTAACATGGTTCACCCAATGTGGGCTACTCCACGGAGAAAATATTTCACTAAAATTTTCTCAATCAATCTCTTGGGAATCCTTTCCCTATTACAATGTTTATGGATCTCTATCCAAAGGAGACACCAATCCCCTAATCAAGTTCATGGATCTCTATCCATAGGAGAACTCCTTTCTCCTTAGCTCTGACTAGTGATCTTCTAGAAGAACTGTTGCCCCCACTACTCTAGCTAATGGATCTCTATCCACTGAAGACACCTATCCTCACTACCCTAGCTAATGGATCTCTATCCACTAGAGACTATCATCCTCTATACTCTATCACCTTCAAATCTCTATCTCAAATCTATACTAAACATAGTCCTTCGATCTAGCACAAATCTACTCAATCTTTATCTCTAGTCTAGCACAAACCTATCCTCAAATATACACTAAACATATCCTTTCTACAATTTTCCTCAATATCTATCCTCTAATCTACACTAAACATAATCCTTCGGTCTAGCACAAATATATCCTCAATATCTATCCTCAAGCCTTAACACAAAGCTTGAACCAATCACAAATCAACACTACTAGATCTACCCCAAACCTTAACTCAAGGTTTGAACAAATCAATCAATCAAATCTGCTCTCAAGTCTTCTCAAAGACTTGTCTCAAATATACCTTGTAAGCTTCCACAAAATCTCACACTAATCTATCCACAAGTCCTCTCTAGAACTTATCCAAATCTCTCAACAAGTCCTCACTAGAACTTATCCAAATCTGCTCAACAAGTCCTCACTAGAACTTGTCCAATCTCATAGAAACATAAAGAGAATTGTTAGAGACTCAATATGCTTCACATTCATCACAATTCTCAATCACTTTCAATCACTCTTTTAGAAACATATAGAGAATTGTTAGAGACTCAATATGCTTCACACTCACTACAACTCTCAATCACTTTCAATCACTCTTTTATCATAGAAACATATAGAGAATTGTTAGAGACTCAATATGTTTCACACTCATCAACACTCAACCTCTTTCTCAAATCAATTTAGAATATAGAACAATTTGTTTCATAGAACTTGAACTATCACTTCAACACATCCACTTGACTAGGCTCAACCAACTCTACTCAACCAATCACTCAATGAAATAATCCTTGCTCACAAACCCTAGTCCAAGCATATGAACACTCACTCAAATATTTCCAACAATGCTTATCAATCAATCTCACATAACAATGATACTCATGATCTTTGCAAACCCTAGTTCAAGTTCTTCACTCAACTTAATCACTTCAACAACAATGCTTATAAAACAAGGTTTTATCAACAACTCTTTATTCCAAAAAACCTTGAAGCATTAATTCAAAACACACTCAACAATGCTTACCAAACAATCCTTTTCACTCCAACTTTGCATTCACAACATTCAACAATCACTCACTAGGAAGATGTGCCCATACCTTTTGTTTGATGTAGAAGTGCCCTTAGAAAACCTGTCTCAATCACAATTTTCTTCTTTGCCAATTTCAATGGTTAGATGACAAAATATCACACTAACTCTCTTTCAAAATATTTCTCAAACACAAAAATAATCAATCCCAAATACACCTTATTACTCCTTGAAATTAGCAATCATCAAATCACACATAAAAATAATCACTCAAATTGCTCCTTATAATCTCCAATTTAATAAATCAATCTTTCAAAAATAACCCTTCAGAAATAATAATTGCCTACCCTTTTATCTCCCTCAAAACACTTAATAACCAATTTTAATTTAGGCAAAAATTAAATCTTATAAACCATAAAAAATTTATTTTTCAACCTTAGGCACATAAAAATATTTTTTATTTTCCTTCAACCTTAGCACATTCCAAATTAAGCGACCAACATAACAATCATCAACGCATACCTTTGTCTCAACCACTAAAAGGCCTCGATGGGTTTTGACCCCAAAACCTCTCCGTCGAGCGCCTTACCAAGGTGCTAGCCCACCACGTGGGCTAGGCGCTCCCACGAGGAGGGGAAGGTGCTTGCCCCCCTTTATTTCCTCGTTGGCATCCGCTTCCAAAAATGAAGACCTTCCTTCCTTGCAAAACATGAACCCCATGGGATTCGAACTGCATCCTCCTTGCCAGCAAACGTCTTAACACCTTCCATCATCGCCAGCTATGCTACGCGGCGCGTGTGCAGGGTGAGAGGAGCCTAGCTCCTATTTCTTCGTTCCTCTGCCTGAGAGACTTTTCAACACAAAAATTGTTGCATCCTTTCTACGCATGTTTTAGAACTTAGGGCATTCGAATAAAGCATTGGGGTTTTCTAAGGCAAAGGTTTTGCCTTTATTTATACATGATGCCTTATTGTCATAACACGTCGGCGCTCAAATCGAATTTTAAATTCGATTTATAAACTTAGCTTTATAACCCTTTTTAGGGTTTATTTAAATTAATAAAAATTAATTTATAATTAACTTAAGTAACATGAAAGTTAATTAAATTAATTAATAAATTAATTTATAATAAAATTATATTAATTAATTTATAATTAATTTAAATTTCCTTTTTAATATTATAATAAACTATTATAATATTATTTTCCTGGGCCTCTTCTTTGCCCTTTGGACCTCATCTGACTTCCTGGAACCGGGTCTTGATCAACTGAAGGTGGACTATCCTTTTGCACTTATTGGAGAACCTGAAACTGATGTTGCCCACTGAAACTGCCACTGACTGGTGTTGAAAGCTTGACATCAATGACCACTCACTCTTGACATCAATGACAACTCATCTACTCAAAATGTCCAACAATATTAGTATACAAGATCATCTTTTTCTAATGCCTAAGGTGTCTAGGATTTATCTTCCTAGGGTATTATTAGGGTGTAGGGTTTTATAAATCAAATATTAGACAATCTAGGTTTATAATATCTCAAGGACTATGATGGTGACTCTATAATAAATACATAATATCTAGATTTTACAATTTAAAATCTAGAGGTAAATATTGAAATTTTATTTTAGATATTATAGTTTGACATTGATGGATAAGGTTTAATCTTGATGGTTTAGAGTTTAGAGTTCTACATATATTATTCTAGGGTTTTACAACTAGAGTTCTAAGTTCTACAAGTTATGGGAATACCCCTAAAAACATTGGTCTATATCTTGAAGGTGTTAATACTAGGATCATTTGTGTCTAATATACAAGTTAAATGCATAACATTTAAATTTCATATATATTTTTTTAATCCAACAAATGAAGGGATATGGTCAGTTACTTAATATGATTAAGATCTAAAATTACGAGTTCTACATACACATGTATTCTAAAGATTATATTAAGTGTTATAATTTGAGGATATTTAGAAAATGGTCTAGTTATGTGTGTTTAAAATTTCAAGGTTTAAGTATTGTGGAAGTTCTACACACATGTATTCTAAAGATTATATTTAAGTGTTATAATATGATGATATTTAGAAAATGGTCTAGTTATGTGTGTTTAAAGGTTCAAGGTTTAATTATTGTGGATTTAATAATTAAGGGTTCAAAGACATATACCTATTATCCATGGCTAAAGGAGTGTTTAAATCTAAGGTATTACAAGGGAGTAAATCTAGGTTCCAGAGTATGAGTCACTATGGGTTTAATACTAGAGATCTTAGGGTTATACTTTCTTCAAATTTAAGAACTATAGCTTTAATTAATATGGCTTACAATGCAATTTACAATGGATTAGAGGTTTATTTTTAAATATTATAAGGTTAGCACTTACACATCCATGGGAGTTTGATATTTGAAGTGTGGACATTAATTTAGGGCTTTAAAATCTATGCTTATTAATGAAAAAAGAAACATGGTAAAGCAATACTCTAAAAACATGAACTAGATTCTAACACCAAATCACAGATGTGCAAGTGAAGAGCATACTCCTAGTGTTACAAGCTTTCTGATTCACTAGATCACATTATGTGCAAGTGAAGAGCATAATACAGGAAACAAAAACGTATTAGAAAACAAAGGAAAAAATGAGGTATTATAAACTTAAAGAAATAGACGAGTTAGGAAAGGAACAAAAACATTTGATTAAATTTGTATTCCATCAAAAATAAGTGATACATCTACAAAACTTCAAACGTGTTTCGACCTACAGGTCTCATTAGTGGAGTGAGTTTCAAAGAGGTACAACCTCTCTTTATAAAGACCTAACTCTAGGGGGGAGCTAAAGAGTAATGCATGTGGGATAAAAACACCCAAGCATTAATACAAACCATAGGTTTATAGACCAAGACGGTAAAAATAAAAGAAGTCCCAAGCTCAACCCCCAAAAAAAACACCCACCCAAAAAAGAAAAGAAACACATTAAAAAATGTGAAAATACAAGGTGGAAAGAGTCCCTCAAATATTTTCAATATTGAATTGGGTCTATGATCTTATACTTAATTTTTCAACCTTAGGAAGGGGCATGAGTATAATTCAAATCTTGAGATTCGGAGTCCACGATTTAAATTTCGACCTCATGATCTAGAAAATTATTTAGGATAAGTACCACTAATTAAAATCTAAAATTATCAAATGTCTAAATCATTTATCTTGGATTTATGCTTTATCATTTAGAATTATTGATCTGTATGATATAATAGAAGGTATAATTCCACGTAGAATAAAACTTCTATATCCATAATCAATATCTAGGTTTTATGTTTTATGAAAATATCTATAATCCTATAAAATATTGAATATTTATGTTTTTATTATTTAATAATTTTCTAGCATCTAAAGATCAAGGTGTAACATATTTGGATAGGAGAGTCAAATTCATAACTCTTTGGAGAGTCCATGTTTCTGGGTTTTTTGGTCCTAGACATATTATATCATGATATAAAGTCTAAAGTAATTAATTCTATATATCTAAAATTTTATTAATCTATAATCCTAAGGTTCTAAGATTTTATTATATATATGGCTTGTAGTGATAAATCACTACACCTTTTGAAAGTGAAAATTTGAGTCATTGATAAGTGCATGAGAAAATTTTCTAAGTTGTGGATAAAATACAAGGAATGGAAGTCCTAACAAAGGTAAAAGTCTTGGAGATGCTAAGACATAAGATTATTGATGCCCTAAAAGTTAAACCAATGAGGTGTGCATTCTTCGAGGAATATTGTCCTTTCTTGTAAAAAAGTCTCATATCTTTAAAAAAGGACAACAACAACATGGAGCCATGACAAAAGCAACTCAAAGATCTAGAGTATTAATTAAAGCAATATTTTGCACCCACGTTATGGGAATTCCTAGAAATGGGTAGATGACAATAAAGATCATAGCTACTCATCCAAGGGCTAAGGATCAATTGACATTCATAATTTTAAATCCAAAGGATCTTAAAGTGTAAAATAATTAGACAAGACATGAGTCAATATCTAGAATGATAACCACCTAGAAATCTCTACCTGAGTTTTGGAGGGAAAATGCTCCCTTTGTAATCTATAAATAGGAGTAGAAGTCACTTTGTAAATGATCAATGAGTTTGCAATTGTATACATTTGTAGGCTTTCCTTTCATTTATTTTTGTAAAACCAATCGTGGCTCCTGAGTGGCTTGTGGGCAATCTCAAAGCTCTACTTCTAACACAATCTATATAAATTATTTCTTACACACACACATGTATATATACATACATGAGAGCCTATGTCTATTTTTTATTATAGCCATCACTAGTCTCCTTAAAACCTATTTCTGTGTGTATGTATTTGTTTATGGCTCTTTGCTTGAATTTTGAATTTTATTAAGTGTATGTCGTTAGATTTTAATGAATGAGTGCTCACAATAATATGGCCTCAAGATCAATAATAAATTTACAAATATAAAAGATATGATAATGCTAAACAAATAAGCATATAAAATCATAAACTACTATAGAAATCAACTCAAAGAATTCTAATAATAAATTTTCAATAAACTATGAAATCTTATTGAATAAAGACCTCAAATACATCATATTTCGTCACTCTCCATTATTACAATATGTGACTATCTGTCACACTTCGTCACTTGATATATTTCCTTCACATCCATATACACATATATAGAATGGAATATGACTCTTCATATGGAGGACTCTTGGTCTTCACTCTTCCTATGACTCTTCATCTTCCTACTCTATTGACACATGTACATAGGGACAACTATGCACATTTACATTGCCAAAATATCATTACACACTTGTGCATTTATTATATTACATAAATTAAATACTTTCATCCTAATCTAAGACATTATTTCCTAATCTATGGATGTACCCATGGTGGTACATTGGCATGTACCAAATAATGTAATATATTCCAACACCCCCTGTATTACATTATTTGGTTATTGAAGACTTTAGTCTTTAATATGGATCTTCATCTTGTGTCTCTTTGCACTATTTGCCTCCTTTATCAGATTCTTCTTTTTCTTCTTCTTTGTCTTCATCAGTCTTTGTATCTTCATAAGTTTTCATGTTGTTATTAGATTCATGTAAAACAATCTTGTCTTTGCCTTTGTCCTTTTTACAATTCTTCTTTAGTATAGAGTCCACTGTACAATCACTTAAGGCATCATGATAAGATCTTAAGTTAGAACTTGAAGTATCAATACAAAATGATGATTGAAATATCTTCTCTAGAAAGGATTCATCTACTTTAGTTTTCTCTTTAAGTGATTTAATTAGTTCTTTTTTATTTGAATTCATTTCTTTGTAATGTTTTTTTTGAAAATTTTGAAAAAACTTGTATTAAAACAAAGATCAGTTACAAGTTGGGATGAGACTTTTCCCAGCCATAGACAGAGAGAACACAAGATTACAATAGTAAAAGAAGATTTGCATTGGAGCCAAATCTCTTAAACCAAAACCTAGCTAACAGGGGAGTCGGCGAATCCGAGATTCAAGCGTGGAGAGACTCCTTCCCCATTGGCCTAAGGCACGATCCAACAAGTTTCAATGTTTGCACAATGTGAGATGTTGCCAGGGGGATCGGTTTGGTCTGTTGATGCAACTTGTCGCGATGTCGCGACACTTTTTCCTTCTTCTCCTTTGGCCGTGAAAATGCAACATGTCGCGATATCGCGACACTCTTTCTCTTTTGGCCGTGAAAATGCAACATGTCGCGATATCGCGACACTTTTCCTCCTTTGGCCGGGACAAAGCAACATGTCGCGATATCGCGACACTTTTCCTCCTTTGGCCATGATGATGCAACATGTCGCGATATCGCGACACTTTTTCTCCTTTGGCCGCGATGATGCAACATGTCGCGATATCGCGACACTTTTTCTCCATTGGCCGCGATGATGCAACATGTCGCGATATCGTGACACTTTTCTCCTTTGGCCGCGATGATGCAACATGTCGCGATATCGTGACACTTTTTCTCCTTTGGCCATGACGATGCAACATGTCGCGATATCGTGACACTTTTTCTCTCTTGGCCACGACGATGCAACATGTCACGATATCGCGACACTTTTTCTCTTTTGGCCGCGATGATGCAACATGTCGCGATATCGTGACACTTTTTCTCTTTTGGCCATGACGATGCAACATGTCACGATATCGTGACACTTTTTCTCTTTGGTCGACGATGCAACATGTCACGATATCGTGACACTTTTCTCTTTTGGCCATGACGATGCAACATGTCACGATATCACGACACCTTTTCTCCTTTGGCCGCGAAGATGCAACATGTCACGATATCGTGACACTTTTTCTCCTTTGGCCATGAAAATGCAACATGTCACGATATCGTGACACTTTTTCTCCTTTGGCCACAAATGCAACATGTCACGATATCGCGACACCTTTTCTCCTTTGGCCACGAAAATGCAACATGTCGTGATATCGTGACACCTTTTCTCCTTTGGCCATGAAAATGCAACATGTCGCGATATCGTGACACCTTTTCTCCTTTGGCCGTGAAAATGCAACATGTCGCGATATCGCGACACCTTTTCTCCTTTGGCCGAAAATGCAACATGTCGCGATATCGCGACACCTTTTCTCCTTTGGCCACGAAAATGCAACATGTCGCGATATCGTGACACCTTTTCTCTTTTGGCCATGAAAATGCAACATGTCACGATATCGCGACACTTTTTCTCCTTTGGCCACGACAATGCAACATGTCGCGATATCGCGACACTTTTTCTCCTTTGGCCGCGACGATGCAACATGTCGCGATATCATGACACTTTTTCTCCTTTGGCCGTGACGAAGCAACATGTCACGATATCGTGACACCTTTTCTCCTTTGGCCATGACGAAGCAACATGTCGCGATATCGTGACACCTTTCCTCCTTTGGCCGCGACAATGCAACATGTCACGATATCGTGACACCTTTCCTCCTTTGGCCGTGACAATGCAACATGTCACGATATCATGACACTTCTTCTCAGCTGGCCATGACGTTGCAACATGTCACAAAATCATGACACCTTCCTGCTGTCTTCAGGCTATCTCGGTCTGCTACCCTTTCAACACCCTGCCTAATCACTTCATCCTCAACAGCCATGTCACTATGCCACTGAACCCCTACCTCCTTCTCAGCACCCATCTTAGCCAGGAAGTCTGCCACTTTATTTAGATCTCTACTCACATAAACTAGAATCACATCATCTAATTCCCTCCATAATTCCTTAATTTGAGTGACAAGAATCCTTAACCTCCATGTTTTCAAAGCAAAGTTCCTCATGCAATCTAGAGCTCCAACCATTATTTGAGAATATGATTCTAGTATTATCCTCCTGTGGCCTTGTTTTACTGCCCAAATAGAAGCAGATTTGATAGCTAAGGCTTCTGATTCATTGTTTGTGGCTCTTCCCAAGCCTTGCAGTTCCCAATAGAGCACTGTTCCAACATGATTTCGGCAAACCACTCCAATTCCAGCTCTACCCGGATTGCCTTTTGCAGCTCCATCCGTATTAATTTTAATCCAACCTTCTAGGGGTGGTTTCCAACTAGCTCTATCCTATCCCTCTTGCACTTCAACTTCCTTTTCCATTGCCCCATTAACAACCTGAGTTTCCTCTTTAGCATAGACTGCCACAGTTTCTGTGACTTTGCTCCAAATGACCTGCCAAACTCCATCTAAAGAAGAAAAAGTTTCTCTAAAAATTCTAGCATTTCTCTCCAACCACACTTGCCACCAGATAAAGTTTAATCCAAGCTCCCAACCAATACAAAGAGCTTTAGATTTAAATCTACCCCTCTTCCATCTTTCCCAAATATTAATCCGATTCAAATCACCATTAACTTGAATTTTATAATATAAAAACCATCTCTCCCAAATCTGGCGCGTGAATGGGCACTCAAACATCAAGTGATCAGTTGTTTCCTCGCTCTTGTAGCATAAAACACATTGAGATGGACCGATGATTCCCTTACATCTGAGTTTATCAAAAGTAAGAATTCCATTATGCATGAACTGCCAGGCAAAAAAGTTTACTTTCGGCCAACCCTTGGACTGCCAAATCTTTCTCCAATCCTCCACCTGATAAGTATGAGGAGGGGGCTCTGGAAGGATCTTATCATATCCATCCTTCACTGTGTAGACACCAAGGCTCCCATAGCCCCAAGCTAATTCATCCTCCTCGTCTCTACCTGTGAGAAATATTTTTGCCAAGATTTTAGTCATGATGGGTGTCAAATCCGGAGGGATTGAAATTGGCCACTCATCCAACTTCTTAAACTGCTTAAACTTATAATCCCCCAAGTGACTAGTGTTGAAATAACTTTCAATTTGGACCCATCCCTTGGTTTCTATGGCTATTTTTATTGGTTGCAATTCAAGAAATTCAACAATGATAGGTGGGTATTGATCCCATGAATCTGTCCAAAATCGTGCCTTCTCCCCTCTCCCCACTTTCCAAAATAATCTATCTTTTACTACCTGAGATCCTAACTTGAGAGCCTGCCACACTAAGGATCCATTACCATCCAAAGGGAAATGACCCACCTCATTTGGGTTCACTTGTCCCAAATATTTACTAGTTAAGATTCTACTGAATAAAGAAGTTGGTTGGGAAATCCACCTCCAATAAAGCTTTCCAGCCAAAGCTTTATTATTTAACTTTGATCTTCTCAGTCCCAAACCTCCTTTTACCTTGGGCTGGCTTACTTTGTCCCAACCTACTAAGGCCCATTTCCTCTCTCCTTTTACTCCTTCCCATAAAAATTTTCTAGCCATCTTGTCCAACTCTTTCCATATAGTATGTGGGGCAGCAAGGATAGAAAATTTATAAATTGGCATGGCCTGAATGACTGACTGTAAAAAAGTTAATCTACCCCCATAGGTTAACCATTTGTGAGACCAATGATTAATTCTATCCTTGATACAATCCAAAAGATTCCTCCAGATATCTATTTTTAGTTTTTTAAAATGCAAAGGGACCCCCAAGTATACCACTGGGAGATAAGTCCTTGTGAATCCCAAGATCTCTAAAACTCTGTCCTGAAGCCTTTGATCAAGATTGAAAAAGACCACTTTGGATTTTTTATCATTGATGACTTGGTTTGTAGCCCTAAGGTAGACATTAAGTGTATCTCTAATCATTCTTGCTTCCCTAAAGCTGGCCACTCCCACCAATCCTGTGTCATCCACAAACTGTAGGTGAGTCAAAACTTCCTCACCCACCTTGATACCTGTTAGCAAACCTTGTTGTCTTCTCCTCAAGATAAGTCTACCCAATCCTTCAACCAAAATGAGAAAAATATAGGGAGAGCAAGGATCTCCTTGACGAAGGCCTCGAGAAGCTCCAAACGGTTGCGAGGGAAGACCCTTGATTAACACTGAGTATGTCGGAGTAGAAACACAACTCATGACCCATTCTATCCAATCCTGAGAGAAACCAAAGGCTGCCATCATCTTTGACAAGAAGCTCCACTCCACCCTATCATAAGCCTTTGACATATCTAATTTTATGAACATTCCTCTATTACCAGATGTTTGCATTGAATGGATTGCCTCCTGAGCTAGAACCACACCATCCAAGATCTGCCTACCCTCTACAAAACCCCCTTGCTCCGAGGAGATAATGTTATGTAGAAGAGGTTTTAGCCGCTCAACCATTACCTTTGTGATTATTTTATATATGACATTGCATAAGGCAATAGGTCTATAATCTGAAATGTGTACCCCCTCCTCCCCTTTTGGAATTAAGGTAATGAAAGTATGATTTAATGCTTTAAGCATTCTTTTACTACCTTTGGACTCCTCTATAACAACCATTACATCCTCCTCCAAGTTATCCCAAAAGGCCTGAAAAAACTCAATTGGAAAGCCATCTGGACCTGGAGTTTTTTCGGTGCTCATTCCAAAGACTACATTCTTCAGTTCCTCTCTATCAATGGGTTTAAGTAGGGTCTGATTTTCTTCTTCAGAGATAACAGAGGGTATGACAACAATAACGTCTCTTTGAGCCTCTTCATCTTGCACCATACTTTCCTTAAATAGTTTAGAAAAATAATCCATTGAATGGAAATGTATACCTGGAAGTGTATCAAAGGAGTGTCCGTTCTCATCTTGAAGAGCTTCCATGTTGTTCATCTGTCTCCTAGCACAGGCAATCCGATGGAAAAATTTGGTATTTTTATCACCTTCTAATAACCAAGTGGTTCTTGCTCTCTATTTCCAGTAGGTCTCCTCTTGGTTGTCAATGTCCTCAACCGCTTTACGCAATGCATCATCCTCTTCTTTGAGCTGCTCTGTAATTGTTCCTTCCCTAAAGTGTTTTTGAACCTCATCCCATCTGGCCACCAATGGAGCTCTTTGGACCTGGAAGTCAGTCTTGTTAGCTCGCCTCCATTGTTTCAGTTGATCTTTGACATAATGAAGTTGTTTGTGGAATCTAAACATTGTTGTCCCATATGTTGGGCGACCTTCTTCCCACCACTGTGGAATTTTCTTTCGAAGTTCCTCTTTTTGTAACCAAAAGTTTTCAAATTTAAATGGTTTGTGATGTTGCACTGTCTTGATCCCTCCTTCCAACAAAATGGGGAAATGATCTGAAACTGGACCCTCCAAAATCTGAAATTTTATATTCCATTTTACAAATGCCTCCTCTGAAACCAAAAAATGGTCTAACTTCACCTTCCTGCTATGTGGCTCCCTCCTCTTATTAGTCCAAGTATAGTTGGTTCCAGGGCATTTAATATCCACCAAGTGTAATGCCTGGACTTGGGCAATCATAAGTCGATCCCCTGGGTCCAAAATTGGGGTTCCCCCTTCCTGATCTCTAGAGGATAATTTAGCATTAAAGTCCCCAACAATAATCCAGTCTAAATCTTCCCTTGAGACTCTCATGTTATGCACAACTTTCCATTGATGCATCTGACCATCTAGGTTTTGAGCCCCATAAAAATTTGTGATTAAAACATGTTCAGTTGTGACATTATTTCTAAAATGTGATGTGAGAACACCCCTCCAAGCTATATGTTCTATTGCAGTCCATTCAAGAGAGTTCCAAAGAGTAACTATCCCCCCTGAGGCACCTTGGGCAGCCACTTCCATATGACCAACACCCCTCCAAATTCTGTTAACTATTTTGCACATAAGATCTAACGACATTTTTGTCTCCTGGATAAGCAAAAAATCTGTTTTACATTTTTCTAAGAGTCTTCGAACAGCAGATTGATGGGTTCTACTATTTAAACCCCTAACATTCCATGATTGTATAATCATTGGTTACCTTGAGAGCAGTAAGAATCTATTGGCCTCACCGATCCTCCAGTGATCAGTTTGTCTCCTTGAACTGCTATCAATTCCTTATTTGATTTTCTACCCACTCCTTGAGAGTTGCTATTTTTTGCTCTCTTTTCCACCTGAGTTATCCCTAAAGTTGGCCTTTCTCTGTTCTTTTCTGCTATTCCCATGCTGACATCCTTAATTATTGGCTGCTCTTGGTTATGCACTATCAATGCCCCTGCACTCTCTGATTGCGGTAACTCACTGTACTCAATTACCTGCTCTATGACAGGGGGAGATGAAAGAGGAGCTTGAACATGGATGTTATTATTTTCATTATTCCCATCCACTCCTTCCATGAATTGATCTTCTTGGTCCATTAGTGTCTTAAATATCTCATACCTATTGGAGGGCTTGAGTTGGGTTTGCTCTTTACCATATTTTTTCTTTTGCCTTCTCCTTCTTTTGGGCTGTTCAAAACCATCTCTCTGTGCTTCTTTACCCTGAGAAATATTGGTTGGTTCTTTGTTTATTGTTGACTTACCCTCCTTAGGAAGATTTGACATTCCTAGAGGAGCCTCCATTTTTGTGTTCATATTATTTGGGCAAGATCGGGCCAAATGCCCATATTTGTGGCAAACTCTGCATCTGAAGGGCAAAGCCTCATAATCCAGCTGTTGAATCCAAGATAGTCCTGCAAGTTCAAGTTCCACCTCTATCGGTAGAGGCTGGCTAAGATCCATTTCCACACATAATCTTGCATAAACAGTTGTGTTTCCTTCTATTGTGTCTTTGGATACACCCAAATGTCTTCCAAGGGAATTATCGATAATTTCCAATACCTGCTCGCTCCAAAACTCCATTGGAAGTGCATACAAATGGATCCAAACCGGGACAACAGTGGGTTCAATTCGAGGATCAAATCCCACTCTCCAGGGTTGAACAAATAATCCTGTCGGACCATGATTCCTCTTTTCTGATTCAAAAGCCCTATTTCTATCGGCCAGTGAAGAAAAACTAACAATAAAATATCCATTGCTAATAAACCATAAAGAATACTCACCAAGAGGCTCCCAGTTTTGTCGGACCCAGGAATGCAAAAAATTTAGGGTAGGGCGAATACCCATGAATTTACAGATCAAATCATGATTGGCTCTATATAAAACTGTTTCTTCAACCATCCTTTGCTCAATGACAATCTTTGGCCTTGATTCTGACTGTGGCAAGCATCCATTAACTCGTTGAGATGTTGATCTATTTCCAACGACCGTAAAGAGCATTTTTAATGCAGTTTTTTGTGCTTCTTCAGTCTTTGATGGAGATTTATCCTTTAACAAATCTGCAAAAGAACTATGTCTCTCTAGAAGAGGATCCGGAGGTGTCCCCATTGGACCCTCCTGGGGCAGCAATCTTGTCTTCAAATCCACAGTAACCAGAAATCTCTTCGGCTACCCAACTGATGCCCTAGTTTTTCCTTAGCTCCAGAAACCCTAGTTCATCCGCCCTTCATTTTCGGAGCTCCCCCATGCGTTGTTAGATCCTAATAGTCTCACTTCTTTGTAATGTTGGAATATAAGTAAAGCCATATCTAATATGCTTCCAATGTCAAGAGGAATTGTAATATCATCCTTTCCATTATCAATTGCTTCAATAATTCTAGCATGAAAATAATATTCCAAGGTTTTAAATTTTTCTACTAAGGCTTCACTATAGATCATTTTTGAAGTAATATTTGAGTTTACTTCAATCTTTGTAAGTAAATTCTTGATTCCAATTTTTATCACACTTGTACTTTATCTTCTAATAATTTTTTCCATATCATTGCTCATTGTATTCTATGATGTAAACATTCCTCTTATATTATAGATTGAATTTGTAATGAACTGTTACACCAAAACCTCGAGGCTGAAGTGAAATTGGAACACACTAGGATCATAACATTCTCACCCACTTCGAGACCGTACTTTGGATGACATACTTGACTCTCCGTTTGCTCCCATGCAAGAACTCTAGCATGGAAAACTTGACTTCTCGCCCACTCCGTGACTTAAACCTGGGTGGTTACTCTGATACCAAATATAACAAACTGTTACACCAAAACCTCGAGGCTGAAGTAAAATTTGAATACACCAGGATCATAACAGAATTTGAGTATGTGGACAAAGATTTGTAGACTATTATTAGTTAAGAATAATTTTGATATAATTTTCGAAGTAGACTACCTTATAACTCCCAAGTTTTAATATTGTTCTTTTAATTCTATGTTTGTAATATACCTTGTATCTCCCTAATGTTTGAAAGACATGTTGGACATTTTGAGTAGTTGAGTTGTCATTGATGTCAAGAGTGAGTTTCAGAGAGTAGTGCAAGAAGCAGTTTCGCAATGAGTGCAAAAGGAAAGTCCACCTTCAGTTGGTCAGTTTCGATTTCAGGTGGTCAGATGAGGTTCAAAGAGCAATGAAGAGGCCTAAGCAAAATAATATTATAATATTAAAAGGGGAGATTTAAATTAATTATAAATTAATTTAAATAATTTTATTATAAATTAATTTATTAATTAATTTAATTAACTTCTAAAGTTATTAAGTTAATTATAGATTAATTATAATTTAATTGATATATAATTAACTTAATAACCCACATGATGGGCTAGCACCTCGATAAGACGCTCGACTGGGAGTGGTCTCGCATTCGAAACCCGCCGAGGCCTTTTGCTTGAGATAAAAGGTATGCGTTGTTATATTGTCAAGGTTGCATGAGGTATTTCGGATTTGCTAAGGTTGATTAAAAAATAAATATTTTGGAGGGTTATAAAGTTTATTTTTAAATCTGATTATTGAGTATTTGAGGGAGATAAAAGGATAGGCAGTATTTTTTTTTTAGGGTGTGATTTTTGAATGTTGTTAATTAAAGATTGGAGATTATTAGGAGTAATTGAGTAATTAATTTTTATGTATGTTTTGATGATTGCTTATTTCAAAGGAGCAATAAGGTGTATTTGAGTTTGATTATTTTTGTAATCGAGAAATATTTTTGAGAGTGTTAGTGTGATATTTTATCATCTAACCATTGAAATTGGCAAAGAAGAAAATGTGTTTAAGATAGGTTTTTAAGGGCGCTTCTTCAATCAAACAAAAAAAGTATTGGCACATCTTCCTAGTGAGTGATTTTTGGATGTTGTGAATGCTAAGTTAGAGTGAAAAGGGTTGTTTGATAAGAATTGTTGAGTTTGGTTTTTTCTAGAATGAAAGTTGATTCTAGAAACCTTGTTTGATAAGCATTGTTGGAAATATTGAGTAAAGCTTTCATATGCTTGAACTAGGGTTTGTGCAAAGAACATGAGTATCATTGTTATGTGAAGTTGTGAACTATCTTGAACTAGGGTTTGTGAAAGAACATGAATATCATTGTTATGTGAAGTTGTGAATTTTCTTGAACTATAGTTTGTGAAAGAATATGAGTATCATTGTTATGTGAGATTGTTTGATGAGCATTGATTGGACATAATTGAGTGAGTGTTCATATTTTTGGACTAGGGTTTGTGAGCAAGGATTTTTTCATTGAGTGATTGATTGAGTGGAGTTAGATGAGCCTAGTCAAGTGGAAGTGTTGAAATGATAGTTCTAGTTCTATGAAACAAATTGTTTCATATTCTAAATTTATTTGAGAAAGAGATTGAGTGTTTGTAAGTGTGAAACATATTAAGTCTCTAACAATTCTCTATATGTTTTTAATGGTAAAAAGAGAGAGAGAATGAAAGTATTTGAGCATTGTTGTGAGTGTGAAGCATATTGAGTCTCTAACAATTCTCTATATGTTTCTATGAGATTGGACAAGTTCTAGTGAGGACTTTTTGAGCATATTTGAGGTAAGTCTTAGATAAGACTTGTGGACAGATTGGTGTGAGATTTTGTGGAAGCTTAAAATACATATTTGAGGACAGAGATTGTCGAGGAGATTTGAGAAAAGTTCTAGAGAGGACTTTTGGATAGATTGGTGCAAGCTTTTGTAGAAGCTTATAAGGCAGATTTGAGATAAGTCTTTAAGAAGACTTGTGAGTAGATTTGATTGATTTGTTCAAACCTTGAGTTAAGGTTTGGGATAGATCTAGTAGAGTTGATTTATGATTAATTCAAGCTTTGTGTTAATGCTTGAAGACAGATATTGAGGACAGGTTTGTGCTAGATCGAAGGACTATGTTTAGTGCAGATTTTAGAACAAATTTTGGTGCAGATTTGAGGATAGGTTTGTGCTAGACCAGAGACAAAGATTGAGCAAATTTTTTCTAGACTGAAGGACTATGTTTAGTGTATATTTGGAACAGATCTAAGAGCAAGCTTTGGAGGTGATAGAGTATAGAGGATGACAGTCTCCAGTGGATAGAGATCCATTAGTCAGGGCAGTGAGGACAGGCCTTATGAGTGAGGATAGGAGTCTTCAGTGGATAGAGATCCATTAGCCAATGTAGTGGAGGTAGCAGTTCTTCTAGAATATCACCAGCCAAAGCAGAGGAGAAAGAAGTTCTCCTATGGATAAAGATCCACAAACCTGATTAGGGGATTGGTGTCTCCTTTGGATAGATGTCCATAAATATTGTAATAGATAAAGGATTCCCAAGAGATTTATTGAGAAAATATTAGTGAAAGATTTTCTCCGTGGAGTAGCCCACATTGGGTGAACCATGTTAAATTGGTGTCTATATTATGTGTGGTGATTTGTGCATTGCTTTGTTTACTGTTGTTGATATTGTTATTGATACATTACATAATATTGATTGGGAAAGAAAAGTAAAGAGTGGTCTTATACTATTCACCTCCCTCTCAATATAATCTTGTGTTCTTCAAGACAATACAATTTTCAATTGCAATCAATGAGTGATTTGAATGCAATTCCAAATCCTTTACAAATCTTCAAATTTATATCTCTAATAATTTTGAATTTAGAGATTAAACTATCAAATGTAATTTTGTCAAACACTTCTATGTAGAATTCCTTTTATCTCCCAAATTTAAGAATATAATATTTAATTCTAAATTTCATAAACTATGTTGATGTAGAATCCCTTATACCTCCAACTCTAGAAATTTAGAAATTCTAAAAATAATATTTGCAAGTTTTGTAATCCTAGTTTGATGTAGAATACCTTATTTCTCCAAACTTATCAAATTGTAAATATTTAACTAGTTTTGTAAACTTAAATGTGCAATTTTACAAAACTCCAAAGTTAATGCTTCACTTTCCAAAATAATCTTCAATTTTTGATAAAAGGCTTCTAAATATAATATTCAGATTTTCTAAGGTTTAACTAAAGCTTATCTCTCCAAAAAATACCTCTAAATTTTAACCTTAGATAATAATTCACTTTTTCACCTTATAACTCCTACTAAGCATAAAATTTCAACTTTAAAACTTAGTAAATAATACCTTTATTAATTCAGGTGCTTCCTCCTTGAATTTGCTCGATAAACTGGTGCTTTCACTTCTTTGGTCAACTTCCAACTCGGTCAAGATGCTTTTCCTCTACATGCTCGTGCTTGTGGTATGTGAGACTATTCCATCTCATGCAATAAATGAGCTCTCAAAAGACCTTTCACCTTCCTTAGTAATTCTAGTAGTCTATGTAGGATGAGTGATATGTGTCACTAGAGTTCTTCCTTCACCTTCGTTAACATAGCTTGTGGTTGTGCGATGCTTCTTCTTCCTTGTGATAAATGGCTTTGCAATGCTCCTATGGCTCTTGAATGGTGCCAATGTTTCCTCTTTCCTGTGACAAGTGTCTTATGCAAACTTTCAATGCTCCCCACACATTATGGGGAATTTGTAATGCTTCTCTTGGCACTCAAAATTGTAATATTCCCTGGCGTTACTAGACACTTGGTTGTGCATGCGATGAATGTCTCCTTCCTTGGTAAACATTCGAATTTGAGTCTTTGGCCTCCTTGATACATTTCCAAAGAACGTAAATGCTCAACCTTGAATATTTGGCCTTCTTGATACATTTTCAAAAAATGTAGCTTCTTCCTTTTGTAGGTTTCATTTTTAGAATTGCAGGTGCTTCTTCATCTTCCAATGGCAGCTCTCAGGTGCCTCTTCTGGTGTCTTTTTCCATGATAGCTTTCCTTTCTTGGGCGCTCCTTCGATGGCTGTTCATCTGAATGTTGTTAGGGCTCTTACCCACCTGTGTTCTATTGTTACTCTTGCACTATTCAACAATGCTCAACCTGTGCAATATGGTGGTGATTCTAGCAGTGAATCTTACCACACTTTTGGTGATTTCCTTCACCAATGTAATCTGCAAGTTTGGTGTTCTTAAACACCTTAGATCTACCTTCGATTTGAGGACTCTTCAGCCTCAAAAATCTACTTTGCTTTGAGGGTTATTCGACCTCACTAAAACGTAGAATAGATCTGCACTTTGCTTACTATCATAAACAACATATACCAATCTTCTTATTGCTCCTTTTAAACTCTTTGTAAGTTCTAACTCTAGTTGTTATAATATGCATATTTCTACAAGAATAATGGTGTGCAATGGTGTCTTTTCCTTGGCTTAATGACACTCTAAAAAACTTCTTTTTGCTAGCTCTTGATAGCTCTAAAATTGATGCTCTTAAAAAACTTCTAATATGCACTTTCAAAGTTTTTTTAACACACCTTTTGTAGATTCTTTCGTAGCTCCCTTCTTGATGGCTTGTTGTCTTGAATCTGCAGCAATACACCTTTACTTTTGCTGCTTGTAGGCTCTTTAACTTGCAGTTGTAGTTGCTTGCCCAAAATCTGCTTTCTTGTCCTCAAATGTGTGCTCTTGATCTTTGTATTTTGCAGTTATAAATGCTACCCTTTTGCTGTTCAAATCTACAGTAGATCTCCTCCTTGGATGCTGCTAGATCCACTTATGCTTTTTTGTTCAAATATCTTCCAAAACTGTCCTAAAACTTCTCAAAAATGCAGCTTGCTTTACTCTTTCAATGTTGCCCAAATATGCAGCTTAAATCCTCTCTAATCACTGCTTACAAAATCTGATTCGTTGATGTCCACGAACCTTCAAATATGCTGCTCTCTTTACTGTCAAGCCTTCTCTTAGTTGGCTATCCAAAGATGCTTCAAAATCTTCTCCAAAGATTTTCCAAATCGTAGCTTTCTACCTTCTTCAATTTGTTGTCTTGTGACCTTTCGACTTCTCCTTCGAAAATCAGCAACTTGTGCTTTTACAAATCAGCCTACAAAACCTTTGTGGCTATATCCAAATCTCTTAAAATCGTTATCTCTGTAATATTCTTTATTTCTTCAAACTTCTTGTTGAATTTTGACTTCAAATTTGACCTCATTCTCTATCTTCTTCCTCAAGAATCTGATGTCTTGAGATCTTCAAAATCTTCTCAAAATTTGGCAAACTTCTTGCCAAATATTTTTCCTTTTGGGCTTGTTGTCGGATGGTGATAATTATCCCAATCTCTTCTGGTCAGGTTCTCCTTCTACTTGCAATATTTTGACATGAACTCTACTTCAAATCTCCTCCAATGGTCACTACTTCTGTTTTTGCAATAAGGCCTTCTCTAGCCTTCTTCTCCTTCTTGAGACCTCTTCTCTTGGGTCTTCTAATTTTGCAATAAGGCTTTCTCTAGCCTTCTTCTTCTTCTCTAGAAATCTTCTTGAGACCTCTTCTCTTGGGTCTTCTAATTCTGCAGCTACTCAAATCTTCTTAATCAAATATTTAATGAAACCTTACCTTGGTTTCTTCAATCTTCCAATTATGGAATTTTTGCAATGAGATCTCCTTTCTTGGATCTCCAAAATCTGTTGCTTCTCAATTCTGCAATAGGACCTTTTTGTAGTCCTCTTTATCTTTAGTCTTCAGACTTCAATCTTCAATATTCAATCTTCCAAATCTGGAAGTTCTTTAATATGACCTCTTCTTGGGTCTCTTCAATCTATAGTCTTCAATGAGAACCTTCTCCTTGGTTCTTCTCAATCTTCAATGGGGCCTTCTTCTTGGACCTCCTTCAATGTCTATTTTTCTACAACAAAGAGTTATTCCCTACACTAGGAAAGCACATAGAATTTCAGGCAATCGAAGATGAAATTCTTCTCTATCCATTGTAGGAAGCTTCTCAACTTCTAAGAACTAATCTTCTGCAACAAAACTTAGACAATAATAATCAGATATATTCAAAGTTCCAGAATCAATAATCTTCACTAGCTATCTTAAAAACTAGTGGAATCAAATCTATATTGAGTCCTAGTCTTCACGAGTTTTCCTTCAACCCTGTGGATAGACTCTAGCCAAATACTAATCTGGAATATTTACTCTCTCTCTATCAAACTTATCAATAGGACCTCTCTCAAGGGTCTCTAAATATTTTCAATGACAAGGTCTATCTTCAAGACCTATAAATCCTCTTCTATTTTGACTTAGCTCTTGGAATAGGTAAATCCTTAACTATCACTGGTTTTCCTTCAACACAGTGAGAAATGCTATCTTCTCTGGTTTCCCTTTCCAGAGGTAATTCCTTCAATATTATTGGTCTCTTCTTAACCAGTAGAAATCTTCTCTGCAACTAAAACCTGTGCAAGACAAAACCTTGTTGTAGCTCTGATACCACTATTAGCTTTTAATGAATGAGTGCTCACAATAATATGGCCTCAAGATCAATAATAAAGTTACAAATATAAAAGATATGATAATGCTAAGCAATCAAGCATATAAAATCATAAACTACTATAGAAATCAACTCAAAGAATGCTAATAATAAATGCTCAATAAACTATGAAATCTTATTGAATAAAGACCTCAAATACATCATATTTCATCACTCTCCATTGTTACAATATGTGACTATCTATCACTCTTCATCACTTGATATATTTCCTTCACATCCATATACACATATATAGAATGGAATGTGACTCTTCATATGGAGGACTCTTGGCCTTCACTCTTCCTATGACTCTTCATCTTCCTACTCTATTGACACATGTACATAGGGACAACTATGCACATTTACATTGCCAAAATATCATTGCACACTTGTGCATTTATTACATTACATAAAGTAAATACTTTCATCCTAATCTAAGACACTCTTTCCTAATCTATGGATGTACCCATGGTGGTACATTGGCATGTACCAAATAATGTAATATATTCCAACATACATGTGTGAAGGGCCTACATATATTTTTAGACTAAGTCACTTGCTTGGCTCTCCAGGGGGACCCACCTTTCTTGTGCATGCATATAACTAGTAACTATAATATATGCATTAGTGTGTCAAGGGGAGGAAGTGTGCACCATTGGCACATAACATTCAAGCCTATTTTTAAAGGAAGATCTTAGTAAATCTCTTGGCACATCATTTTGTTTCCTTTGTTGAGTTGTTTTTTCTTTTACTTTTTACTTTCTTGCATCCCTTTTTCCTTTGTTGAGCACAAGTGTACCTTGAAGATCACATCCTAAAAAGGGATCGACCTTGTAAAAAACTCTCAAAAACCCCTAATTGAGCCAAATCCCACACTCTTTATCATGGCCCCACCGTGTCGCTCCCCACAAGGCACAATCATCCCACACCGTGATGATCGAACATGACAACATGGCTAAAGGTAAAAAATACAATAGATCATGCTCTATTTTTAGGCTTCTTAACTTTAGAGTCAAAGAATCAATGGACTAAAAATTTTGTATGATGTTTATAATGTTTGAGACTTTATAGTTTAACATTTTTTAATGTTTGATAATCAAAGGGTCTAAGTGATTGAATTTAATGTCTCTCATCTATCAATATAAGGCCAAGTGCCTAATTGTTTGCACTTTTGATGTAGTTTTATAAAGGTTTAGATATCTATTATAACAACCCATCAACTTGACCTAAGGGAGAGAGACGTTTATTTTTTCTTTAACAAGGATGAAATCACAAAGAAGATCCAATATTTTTCATTAGTATTAAGGCATAACCATATTTTGAGTTCATTGTCACTACAGATGACACTCAAGTGGATAAGAGTGGCCAAATTCTCATACTTCTATGGTCTAGTTTTCTAAACCTCATAGTTTAGAAAAGATGACAAAATTTATTTCCCATTTTTCCTATACCCTCGTTGGTATAGAAAAACTTGATCATAATGTAGGCATTATCATTTAAGGCCTATAACACTTAAATGGGGATGTCTATTCCCTAACCCTGCATAAGTCCATCTATGTAGGATTAATCTAGTGTGATGCCTTAGTTCTTAGTTACCTTCACCTCACTATGGGCTAACTAAGGCCATTACCCCCCATTTGGTAATGATCATGGTCACTCTTACCTCACCACAAGGTACCACCACTATACTATCTTGTGAATGATCTAGTGGATTATCCCATACAAATCCACCATTAAGATTCCTAAGCCTCATCGCTGGGAATACATCCAAGCCTCACTGCTTAGAACTTGCTTGGACTACCCAAAAGCCTCACCACTTTGAGCCATCGAAGCCTCAACATTCAAGGTATATCATTCACAAAAATCTAGTTATTGCCTCGCTATAACTCAACTAGGATTGGGTATATTGACTAAAAGATTTCTAATATGGCTTTAGTATCATGCCCAAAAACCCCTTTCAAAATTCTTAACATTTTAAAAGAAACAAACATCTCTTCTAAAAGTAAATAAAGTGTTATATTAAATCATAACAAAATTCAACATAACACATTGCAAAAGACTAGGAATTTAAGTAGTTTTATAATTTAAAAACTAGAAATTAGCATTTCTTTTATTTGCAATGAAAGGATCATCCAAAGAAATCATAATCATAATCCATTTTGCAAATAATAACTATTTCCAAGATTCAATCATAAAAGATAATATTATTAAATCTTCCATTACTTATACAAATCTCAAATAATGTAACAAGAATATTTATAAAATATTTATTCCTTTATCAATAATCATGGTACTCATAATAATCCTCATCCCAGAAATATTACATTTCAATCTTTAAATCCATAAAGAATCTTTCATCTTTTCCTCGATATCTTCCACTTGTTAAATCTTCTCCAACAAACATTAAAAGTAAGTTCAGGGATCATGATAGCTCTTGAATGCATATGCAAGCTTAACATGCACTATGCAAGAAAATAAATCACAATGCAAGAGCATAGCATATAATATGTAAAACAATACCATACAAAAAAATTAAGAGAATCTCATACTTCTCTCGAATATGGGTTCCTTAGCTACTCAAGCCTCATCCATTTCTCTAGTTCAACTTTTCTTCTTCTATCATACATTATTCAATTTAAAAGAAAATTAAACCAATCCTTATATCTTGAAAAATTAATAAACCAATTATAATCATATTTCTTTAAATTCATAATAATAAGTAACAAATCAAGATCCAAAGATATATTAACTTTATTTAATAGTTTTAAGAATTATAACCATTAATCGATTATATAATTAAAAAATCAACATATTATTTACTTAATAAATAAAAAGGAATAGAGATCCTCCATAACAAGGGTTTGTACTTAGGTCCCCCACCCTTAACAAATTACATCTCTTTTCTTTAGAGCTTGAGAGTTTATAAATAGATACACATCTCATCTCAATTGAGGTTCTATAGTTAGAAACCTACATCATTTTACATAAAATGTTTGAATTCTTGATTTGCATTTTCTTGATCTTTGCAAATCTCTGTATGAATACAATTACTCCTGAATTTAGCATCTTTCTTGATATTTTCCTATAGCAGCCTTCACAATGCCAAAACTTCACCTATACTATCTATGCCTTACATCTTAGTAGAGTAATACTTCCAAAACATCACACTAACACAGTCCGCTTTACCAAATTTAATAGCTCTATTTCTATGACCACTATCAAACACTTATAAAAGAAATATCTATTGTGTTGACCTAATAATACTTTCTTAGCTGGTCAAAAAACATTCAATGAGATTTCTTTAATAATGAAGTGCCAAGTAAACATTTAAATTTTGTTGCCATATTAAAATCCAAAATTCACATTCTCTCAAAATAATACATTCTATATAAAACCAATAAATCATTTTACTGACTAAAGGCTACAACTCGTCTGAATCAAAGTGGCTCAATCTAAAATGCATGGTATCATTAAAATGGGTGATAGACACGTAGCAACATCATTACCTATAGAGTATTCCAACAAAGGAATGTCTAAGGATATTTGGATACCTTCACTACATTTACTATGAAAGCAAGCTCAACTCATCCAAACCAAACAACTCCAAAAAGGTCTGTAATGACAAAAAATAATTACAGCATAGAGTTAAAACCATTCAACACATTCCAACCAAAAGAAAAATACCTACAATTATCTTATTATGGGCTTGATGCTATACCGAAAGATACAACACCATTATCTTTGCAATCCACAACATCTTTCTTACAAAGGATTTCCTACTAAAGGTTACATGACTGATGCTTAGCTACAACCATAATTTCCACCAAAGACCAAAGAGGAAAATACCTTAGAAAACCATATAAAATATGGTGGTATACCTAATATGGATCTAATCGCAACTACAAGCAAAAATGATACATTCAAATTTAAGAAAAACAACCTTGCATGCAAAATTCTTAAATAAAAATAGATATATAGGCAGAGGCATCTCAATAAAATGATATACATTTTTTGATTGAAAATCAACATAATGCATTTCATGATATGTGATTTCAGATGCTCAATAAAGCAAAAAAAAACAACAATAAGCATGAAAATCATTTAGAAAACAAAAATTGTTCTTATCTAGGTAGATAATGTTTCAATAATTTACCCTTCAAAGCGTAAATCCTTTTAAGCAAAACTCTAATAAAAATATTTCAAAATGATTTAGAAGTTTACTCTAGATGAACCCTCCTAAAACTAGACCATACTAGCATCAAAACCAAGAAGCATAAAGAGAATAAATTATAACTTGATAAAAACAACAAGCACAACCTTCAAATATTGAATCCTCCTCCACTTTTTCCTTCCACTAGCAATACCAAAGCCTCATAACCCTGAGAAAAGAAACATATAAAAATTTAGAAGAGAAAATCAAAGGTTGAAAGCAGTTTCGTGGTTGATTCCCATATGGGCTTTCCATGCATTCTAATCCACCATGGCATTCCACCATATTACAATAAAAGGTAATGATTCACAATTTATGTTGTAAATATGGTTAATATTATTCTTAGGAATGCTTAAGTCATTATTTCTCATAATAATTGGAATGAGATTTATTTAACTTTTAAGTTTAGTTTAAAATAAAGCCTTTCTTCTTTGCCACACGTGGGTGGCACTTTAATTAGCAAGAGATGGAAATAGTAAGTAATGTTCCTTGAAAAATGAACGTTACCTTTGCCATGCAAAGAGTGCTCAAGCTTTTTGATTAAAAAGAATATTTTAGGAGGGTTTTAGTGGTTGTTTTTGGTTGGTGAAGGGACCACTGCAAGTTTTGGGAAAGGAGGTAGCACGTCAGTGAAGTGGAGGATGTTGGTCAAGATTTTGTTAGGTATCTTCTAGATGTTTTGATGTTCGATTGATATATTTTTTTGGTTTAGTGATGTTTTGATCATGCTTTTGCTTGGCACCTTGGTGGTTGTTCTATTAAGACATGTGAAGCCTACACCCCTTTGGTTTGGTTACCTTTTAACCATATTCTATTCATGGTTACTTCTCTTTGGCTTTGGTTCCTTGGTTGTTGCCATCATGTGTGTGTTTGGCTGAAGCAATCGGCTTGTTTATGATATTCTTTTAATCGATGCTTTCTTAAATTAGGTATGAGTATGTTTTAAGGCTTGTAAAAACCAATCATTGTCTTCTTTCTCCTTGGGAACATATTGCATGTTTATTAATTGATTCTTTTAATTTGTGAGATCATTCCATATCTTCGCTTTTTGAGAATGTTCCTTGCCTTTACCTTGTGAGAACATTCTTTTCCTTAAGAGACATTCCCTGTTGTCACATTGAGGGACATACCTTGTTGTTACCTTTGCAAGCGTAGGTAATCTATGGGCACAGTATATTGTTCACTCTTTTAGGTTGAAGCCAGATCCTTAGCCCTTGAATTTATGTTTTAGTCTAAGTTGCATGTGTATTTGGTTGTTTTATAAGGAAAGTTTAATTTTAGTGTTATGCACTAAGTTTTGTGAAACCTTTATCTTATAAAAGTGGAGCATTTTTAATAATATCTTTTGTTAATAAAGTATTTTAAGAATATTATCTTGTGCTTGAATTAAAGGAATGAACCTTGAAAGTAATATTGTTAGTAGTTATTTTGAAATAATCTTCATGTATATGATGATTGTTTATTTTGGTTTTGAAAGAGAAACTATTATAATGATTCCTGAGATCTATGTGGGTTAAGGGATATTTATAAAGAGAAGTATGAGATTCTATTTTATATGGTGATTTTTTATTTTGGTTTTGAAAGAAAAACTATTATAATGATTCATGAGACCTATGTAATTAAGGGATCATTATAAAGAGAAGTATGGAATTTTTTTATATATTGAATGTTTAATTTGGTTTTGAAAGAGAAATTATTTCTAGATAAAGGGACCATTGGATAGAGAAGTGGGGAAATTATCTTCTTGTTGGTTTGTTGGTTTCTTAACATGGTTACTTGCATAGTATTTATGGCATGTTTAGAAATTGCATTGCATTTGGAGTTGTCCTAATCCCAAAATATTCCTCAAGAAAAGTGGGTAGAATTCCTTTTATGGAAAGGATTGAGAAATTCCAGATGGCATGGAGACTCTTGCGGGTGGCTTCACAGTACTTTGAAAGTATAGATGTTGTGGAAAAACAAAGGCTATGTAAAAGAATGTTTTGTTCAATAAGTTTTGTAAACTTGATTATTGTACAAACTAAAAGATTATGTTGCTTGATGATACCATGGGGTTTGTACATTAAGGTGTTCTTAGCAATATTTTACTTGGATAGTTAGTAATGAGTTCTATCAATTGCAGGAATGCATCTTTATGTTAAATATTGGGTTTATTATGTTGTAGCATTTATGTTAAAATAATTTATCTTTGAAAACTTATGACAATAATTTGAGTTAAGCAAAATATGGTTTTATTTAAAAAGCATCATTGTTTATCTATTATAGCATTATGGATTAAATGGTTTATGACTTAAGTTAAAGTGCTTTTGTTATGATGTGACGTATGTGCTTACTTTAGAATTTTATTTTTAAAGTATAAGGGTTATTTAAGTTAAGTTTTGTTTGGGGGTGGTTAGAATCTCTTATGAACTCAAGTCACATAAATTAAAGCTCAATCCTAGGAGGAGTTGCAAGTATGCAATGCCCAGGTAGCCATGAGTCATAGAAGGAGTTACGATAATGCAATAGCTAGGGACTCATGAACCTAGAAGGAGTTGTGTGAATACAATAGCTAGGTTTTCTTATGAATTAATGCACCTTGAACGAGTAGGCTCGGGTGTACTTCAACTAAAAGTTGTAAAACTATTCACAAGATAGCAGTGGTGATCCCTTGAACATGTAGGATTGAGTGATCATGTTCATTTTAAATGGAATGGTAATGACCTTAGTTATCCCACGGAGGTGTGGTAACTAAGCACCAAGATCTAAGCCTAAATGACCTACCTAGATAGGTATAGAGTAAGATTAGGTAATAAGCATTCTCCTATAAGTATTATGGGCCTCAAAGGATAATCCCTACATCGTGATTGCATTATCGCATGTTGGTGAAGGTATGGGAAAGGTGGGGGGACCACTTTTGACATCCTTCTAAACATGTAGGTTTAGTAAGGTGAATCCCATAAACCATGGGAGGTGTCCACTCCTATCCATTGAGTGTTGTTTGCAACGACTTGAAAACTCAATTTTGATGTAGCCTTGTATGTTGGAAATATTAATCAAGAATCTCCCCATTATGGACCTTTTTTTATAATCATTCTTTTAAAAAAATTGGGTTGATAGTTTTGGGTTGTTACACTAACCTTAGTAGGAGTATGATATGTCATGTTATACCACCATTCAACCAAAGGAAGCCACTTGGCCTATTATGTAGGATGTTATGAGGTGAAGCAACAAAGGCATATTTCTAAGCACTTATTGACAATTTCAGTCTGGCCATCGTTTGAGGGTGATAAGTTGAACTTGTTTTGAGTTGGGTTCCCTACAACTTGAACAATGCCTGCCAAAAATGACTAGTGAAAGTAGGATCCCTATCAAAGATAATGGATTTAAGCATTCCATGGAGTCCAAAAATACTTGGGCAATGACAGAGGCATTATAGGGGTGGGACAAGGAACAAAAATGAGCATACTTCATGAGATGATCCACTACCACTAGAATAAGATATTTTTTCGCTTAATTTAGGTAACCTTCAATGAAATCTATAAAGATATTTGTCCATACTTGTTTAGGAATTGGTAATTGCTTAAGGGTTGTAGGGGAATACACATTTTTGCATTCCATACGCTAGAAATTGTCACATTTGATTATAAAAGTGTGAATATCCCTTTTCATTCCCTTTTAGAAAAGTATGCTTGATTCTTACATAGGTTTTAAGAAACCCTAAATGGCTAGTTTTTGGTGATGCATGTATTTCTTGCAAGATGGGGTCCATTATTTGTAAATTTTAAGGAATGACAAGATGGTCATGATATCATAAATCTTGACCATCCCAAGTATAGCCAGGGTATGCATTAGGCTTTCCTTGAATTTTGTTGACCAAAGTTTGCAAAGAGGAGTCCTTGGTCAACTCTTCCCTAAGATGATGGATCCATTGCAAAAGTGGTGTAGATATAACATGTAGTATTTCCTACTCTTCATGTAGTCGGGACAAAGCATCAACCACCACATTCTCCTTATCTTTATTAGAGGTGATGTCATAGTCATAACCTAGCAATTTAAAATTTCATATTTGTTGTTTAGGAGTGGCCACCTTTTTTTCTAAGAAATATTTGAGACTTTGATTATTAATTCTAATGGAAAAATATCACTCGATGAGATACAAATGCCAAATTCTAGCTTGATAGTGCTCTAGTAATGAAGGCTAAAGTTTTGTCTTATTGCATTAAAATTGCCCTAATTCCATTTTCAAACGCATCACTTTCGATGAAAAAATATTTAGAAAAATCAGGCTTTGCTAACACGAGGGTAGTGGTCATGGTATGCTTCAACTCTACAAAAGCCTTCTCTGCAGGTTTTGACCATATAAAAGAATTATTCCTCAACATGATTGTCATGGGAGCTACTATCTTTCCATAATTCTTCACAATTTTTTGATAATATCCAATGCGTCACAAAAATCCATGAAGTTCCTTTATGGTTCAAAGATTAGGCTAGTCATGAACAACCTGAATCTTTTGGGGTCCACTTGAACTCCATATTTGGTGATAATGTGACCCAAATATTCAACTTCTTGCTACCCAAAAGAATAGTTGGACCTCTTGGCATAAAGCTAATTTTTAGATAAAAGTTGTAGTGTTTGATCTAGATGCTGGAAATGCTCTTCCCATGAATGATTGTAAATCAATATATCATCAAAGAAGACTAAAATAAATTTGTGAAGGAAATGTCAAAAAATATAATTCATCAAACTCTAAAAAGTGGAAGGTGCATTGGTTAATCCAAATGGAATAACCAAGAATTCATAATGCCCTTCATGAGTTTTGAAATTCATTTTAGGTATGTCCTCATCCTTGATTTGAATATGATGATATCCTGACTGCAAATACAAATTTGAAAAATATTGAGCCCCATGCAACTCATCAACAATTCATCAATCACTGGAATAGAAAATTTATCTTTAATAGTGATTTTATTAAGGTCCTTGTAATCCATACACAAGTGCCAAGATCCATCCTTTTTCCATACCAACAACACAAGGGAAGAATAGGGACTAACACTGGGATCAATAACCCCCACAACATGAAGTTCTTGAAATATTTTATTAATTTCTAATTTATGAGCATATGGATACCCATAGGAGCAAACATTTAGGGGGAGACTACCAGGAAAAAGTTGAATCACATGGTCATGAGAATGACGAGGAGGTAGTCCTTTGGGTTCCTTAAAAACTTGATCATGTCTATGCAATAAACCATGTAATACCTCTAGATGGTCCTTATCCCTTTCCTCATAAGTGTTTATAGTAAATATTTGAGCCATAACCCCATGGGAGGGTTTTTTTTAACAATTTTCAATAAAGTTATGTGTACTTCTTAGGTCTAAGAATGATGACGCTTTGTTCTTTGAAGTGTCCTATCTCTTTCATCATTTGGGGAGTTGATATTCCTGCTAAGGCATGCATCGAGATTTTTGGTTGGGATTCCTCTAGAAATTTTGAATGTTCCATGGGTTTTTCCTCTTGATGATCCTCTTCTACCTTCAAAGATTCTACAGTTGGTGCCTCGTCCATATAAAGCAAATATATTTTTTGTACAAAATTATGCCTTGGGGAATACTTTTCATCATAATTATAACATAGCCCTTGGTCCCTTCTATTTTACATCTCTTCTCATATTAAATTTTTAATCGTAAGAGTTTTTTTTGGAAGGATTTGGCATAGGCTTAGACCAAAAAGATGGTCGATATTGAGAAATTTTGGGGGTGCATCCTTCAGCCTTAATTTTTTCTTTTTCCAATCTAGCCAAAGCTATTTCCTATTGTAATTATTGTGGCCTCAACATTTTAACTTCATACTTAATGTCATCCTTTAAACCACTCAAAAAACAACTTTGGAAGAATTCAAAACTCAAATCAGTTGTATGATTGGCCAATTTTTTAAATTGAGTTTGATAATCTCAAATGGTTGAAGTGTTTTTGAGTTTAGAAAGGGCTCCTGTAAAATATTCAAATTCATTAGGACCAAATTGAATGAGGAGGTATTGCTCAAATTCAATCCAAGTAAGATCATGATGCTTTATTGAGCCACTGAAACCAATGTAGTGTATCTGATTCAAAATTGAAATAGGCAATTATCAGGTGCATATATTATGGGACATTATGATGACTAAAATATTATTTTTCTCTATAAATCCATCCCTTGGGATCCTTCCCATAAAACTTTGGAAAGTAATATGGGCAGCTTAAATCCATTGTTATTGGGGACATCTCATTGATGATGGCTAGTTCCTTCATCCTTATGATCATGAGGACCAAATCTATCATGTGTGATGGAATTAGTAGAAAGACAATTGTCAAAGTCTTCAAATTTTCCATTTAATTTTACCTTCATTGTCCTCTGTCCCTTGATGACATAGTTCAAATATTCATGTAAAGATTTGATTTCTACCCTTAATTAGTTTAAGTTATTGTCTAATTATTTTCCCACCTGCTCTCCCCATACATGCATAACAATCTTTACCTCTAATTCTTGGGCCTTTTGTTGTTGTTGAGTACCTGAAGCCATGTTATAGGACTCATGATCTTCTAATGATACCTACTAAAAATAGAAGTGTGATTTCAAGGGTTACTATTTTTAGTAATGAGCCAAAAAAAATATTTGGGTGTTATATATCAAAATGATTAGCTTGAAAAGATGATTGTAATGGACTAGGTCCCACGATGATTTTTTTTGGCACCCCTAAAAAAGTGCATGGAGGCTATATATCAACTTGATGAGACAGTCACAATGAGATATATACCACAATATTTTTTTTTGGCACCTAGACTTTTCTTTCTAAGGGAGTGTTGTCTTCAAGTGTTGTCGATTTTTCTCCTAGAGTCTTGGTTCATTAAAAAATTTGGTTTTTTTATCGGACAACCCCTTACGAGACTTTGCACTGTCTGTTACTAAAATTGTTCTATGAAACAATGCTCTGTCACTAACACTATTGCTCATTGTTTTCTAGCAACTATCTTGACTGACTCTATCACTAACAAATTCTTTGTCTTTTATGATTTCTGAATGTCACAAGCAACTATTATTGATGCCGGCAGACTCTATCCTAACTATTATTGACTTTAACTAAGTTCATACCCAATTGTTATTGATTATTCTTGTAAAACTTGTCTTGACTATTGTGTTTATTATCAAATTATTTTGAGTTGGTTGATCATAGTGAGGAACTTAACAAAGGGTGTTCATTGTGGTCGACCCGGGTACGATCCCCACTCCCTCCTACGAATACACAAAACCCATTCCTCACTGGTTGTAGCTAGGGGTCTAAGGATTTTTTTGGTGCCCACCCTAAATCAAAGTTTTTTATTGTCTTTATGCTTGGATGAGGTCTCCTTTATGTTGTAGTGATCCTCTCTAGGGAGTCTTTTGGGGGCTGGTGGTTTCCATTCTCAAGGAATATGGTTGGTGTATTGCCCTCACCCTTGCTCTCTGGGATTGGGATTTTGTTATCTACATCTTGATGTATTTGATGCCCTTCCAAGTCTTATGAAAAAATAGAACAGGATGGTTGGTGCCTCTAAGAGAAAGTTGAATAAAAAATCTCCTTTATACCCTGCTAAGTGATGGGCTGGTCTATGCTCTTGGGTGGCTGTTGGGTTAATTTTTTTGTTCTTTTGGTCATGGAGGTTAGCTTGTGCTTAGTTAGCCTTCTATTTATCTACCTCCTCTAATATAAAATGTTATGGAACCTTTTCTTGTGGAAACTTGAATCCTTCATGGAAAAAACCCATCTCAAGGAAAAAATCCATCTCAACCATTAGAGGCTTAACTCAACAAATGTTGTTAAGGTTTACATAGCAATTGAAACCTTGACTTAAGATATAAAACTCCTCTCTATACACTGTTTTTCTTAAATCCATTAAGGTTTACATAGAAATTTAAACCTTGACTTAATATAAAACTCCTCTCTATATATCGTTTTTCTTAAATCCATTAAGGTTTACATAGAAATTGAAACCTTGACTTAAGATATAAAACTCCTCTCTATACACCGTTTTTCTTAAATCCATTAGGCTTAAAATATTAAGATTCACCCATAGAGTTGAAACCTTAATTTAAAGTATGTAACTCTTTCTTCTAAATTACTTGTCCAAACCCTTTCAATAGTTTGAAAAAATATAATATTACAATTTAAAATAATATTAACAAATAAGAGGGGACTGGGACCCCTCATAAAAACCCATGTATATTTCAATTTTATCCACTTGAGTGGGTCAGTTGGTTGATCATGGTGGGGAACTTAACAAATGGTGTTGGTTTTTGTCAACCCGGTTACAATTCCCACTCTCAATATGCAAAAAACCCATTCCTCACTAGTTGTGGTTGGGGGTCTAAGGGTTTTTTTGGTGCCCACCCCAAACCAAAGTTTTTTTATTGTTTTTCTGCTTGGATGAGGTCTCCTTTGCGTTGTAGTGATCCTCTCTCTAGGGTATTTTGGGGGGATGGTCCTTTTGCTCCTCGGTGGTTTCCATTCTCAGGGAATATGGTTGGTGTATTGCCCTCACCCTTGCTATTTGGGATTGGAATTTTTTTTATCTACATCTTGATGTATTTGATGTCCTTCCAAGTCTTATGCAAAAATTGAGCAAGATGGTTGGCGCCTCTAAAAGAAAGTTGAATAAAAAATTATCCTTTATACCCTGCTGGGTGATGTACTGATCTATGCTCTTGGGTGGTTGTTGGGTTTAATTTTTGTTCTTTCAGTCATGGAGGCTCATATGTGCTTAATTAGCCTTCTCTTTCTCTACCTCCTCTAATATAAAAGGTTATGAAACCTTTCAAATCACCATTAACAAAAAAAATATTAATAAATATAAACATTATAAGGTTGAAAATCAACTAGCTTAATAAGTATTTTACCATACAAAGCCTACCAATGTTTTTAAAAAAATCTCATTAAAAATAGTTCTCATAAGTATTAATATAACATGATTGCACAACGATTCAGGTTTTAGCTCTTCTTCGGGAGTTTCAAGGTTCAAACCGTGACGTGAGTGAGTGTGTGAGGGGTTGGGTGTGTATTAAATTCTCAATTGATAAGCATAGCTCTTGAATTTACAAGGGGTCATGGTTTTGAGGAGACTGGTCAACTTAAATACGTTGATCATAGGGGTTTCTTACACTAACCAAATAAAAAAATATATAATTTATTATAATATTATTTTATAGTTTATTGAAATATTTTTTTTGGTAGGTTAAAATTATATTAAAAGTGGGTTTTGAAAGGACCCCAAAACCTTTTTACAACAGGTCAACCGACCAAACCAAAGGTAAAAAATAATCAATTTGAAAAATCTCGCCCAGCAGGAAACAAACAATTTGGAAAAACTCCCCCAGCGGGAATAGGTAAATTTGAAAAAATTTGCCCAACAAGAAACCACCAATTTGGAAAAATCTCGCTTAGAGGGAAAACATGCAGTATGACAAATTTGAAAATTCGGCCCAACAGGAAGCAGTCGAAAACCACCAAATTGTAAATCCTGCCCAGCGAAAAAACCAACAGGTTTGGAAAATTTCAACCAATGGGAAAACCAGCAGAAAAAACGAATTTGAAAAACCTCTCCTAGCGAAAAAACTGGTAGGTTTGGAGAATCCTGCCCATCGAGAAAACTAGTAGAAAATGAATTTGAAAAATCTCATCTAGCGGGAAAACCAATAGGTTTAGAAAATCCTGCCCAACAGGAAAACCAATAGGTTTAGAAAATCCCGCCCAGCGGGAAAACCAACAAAAAAATGGATTTAACTTAAAACCAGATATCCTACCTGAAAACCAAAAGCAAGAAATTTGAATTTAGAAATTTGGAGAGGATCCCCGCATAGGGACAACCCGAGATGCACCCCAGGGTGTAGTAGAGTAGTAAGCAACTGTGTGAGCTAAGCAACCAACAACAATGAGATACAGTCCAAGAGGCAACAACGAGATAGCTTGGGAAATGACATTAGGACCCTTAGAGAAACAACAATGGGAAGCCTCCGCTTGAGCTTGTGAAATTGAACAACACTATTAGGGTTATCTACAGGCCAAGATATCCCCATGCAAACCAAGTTAAACTATAAGGAAGTCGAAAGGAGCCAGGGACAATAGCAGCAGGCACAAAGAAAGGATCCTCGTAAGCCAAAACTGAAGGAGGAAGGAGTGACACAACTACAAGCACACTTGTCTCCACCCCAAGATCAAAAAATGTAGAAAAAAATCTCAAGCATACCAACAAAAAGGACCAGGAATCCACCATCCTTGCTCATAAATAATTCCAAGGAACTAGAACTAGGACTGAGAACAACTCAAGAATAAGATGAGGCCCACCTCCAAGGCCAATAACATGCTCTAAGAGTCCACCGAGAAGCAAGACTAGAAAGTAGAAGCCCCCGAACAGGAAACCGAAACGAAAAACCTATGGAGCCTAGGCGAAAAGAGATAGTAGGCACAAATATGGGATCCACGAAAGCCTAAACTGAGGGAGCTAGGGGTTTGCAAGCATAGATCACATGTCCCTTCCCCAAGATCGAGATATGCAGTAGAAAACCCTAAGAACCCCAATAGTAAGGACCCCCCATCCTTGCTCACGAACAACTTCAAGGAACTAGGACTAGGACTAGGAACAACTCAAGCATAGGAAGAGGCCCCCCCAAGGCCATGCAAATACCCTGAGCATCCACCAAGCAACAGATCCAGCAAGAAGAAGCCTCCGAATAGGAATCCAAAAAGGGTCCCACCTAAAGGAACGAGACCGCCAACAACCAAAGGCATCCCAGAGAGGAGTCACAACAAAGAGAAAACTAGCCCCCCAGACCAACCCCGATGACATGAAGACCTCCCAGGATGCACCAAGAAGCAGTCGAAAACCCAACCTACAACCACCATAGACCAAGAAAGCCCTGGGAACCGGATCCAAGTAAAAAACCTGCAAAAAACCCCAGGGGAAAGCCTGAGGGAGATCGGAGAAAGGATCCCAAAAATATCCAGGAAACCCTAGAAAAACCCTAAGATGCACCAGGCCCATGACTCAAGTAGGGAAACCCCGAAACTACTAGAAAAAGGAGCAAAAAGTAGGCAAGGATCTCCCCCAAAAGAAATCATCTGCTACAAAAAATTCCCATAATGGGATGACCCGAGATGAATCAAAAACTAGACAAGAAGCAAGGGAGGGAGAGTAGGGAGAGGGAGCAGGTCCCTCCCCTCTCTTCCAGTTTATTGAATATATTAAATTCAATATAAACAATTAAAAAATCTTAATTAATATGGTAATCATTTTAAATAAGGAGAGAATCAAATCATCTTTACTTGGTCTCTTCCTTTAATTTTCATAGATTCTTAATCTTTATTTTCAATAGATCTTTAAATACTAATATCGCTATGCATAATTATTTATACACTAGCCAAAAAAACAAATGATAAAATAATTTTTAATATTAGATATGTTTTTAAAGCATACTCATATTTTATATTTAATATTTTTTTAAAAATGTTAAATTTAATAAAAAATATATAATTTATTATAATATTATTTTATAGTTTATTGAAATATATATTTTTTTGGTAGGTTAAAATTATATTAAAAGTGGGTTTTGAAAGGACCCCAAAACCTTTTTACAACAGGTCAACCGACCAAACCAAAGGTAAAAAATAATCAATTTGAAAAATCTCGCCCAGTAGGAAACAAACAGTTTGGAAAAACCCACCCAGCGGGAACAGGTAAATTTGAAAAATCCTGCCCAACGGGAAACCACCAATTTTGAAAAATCCCGCTTAGCGGGAAAACATGCAGGATGACGAATTTGAAAATCTCGCCCAGCGTGAAGCAGCCAAAAATCACCAAATTGTAAATCTTGCCCAACGAAAAAACTAGCAGGTTTGAAAATTTTCAACCAACGGGAAAACCAGCAAAAAAAACGAATTTGAAAAACCTCTCCCAACGAAAAAACCAGTAGGTTTGGAGAATCCTGTCTAGCAGGAAAACCAATAGAAAATGAATTTGAAAAATCCCATCTAGCAGGAAAACCAGCAGGTTTAGAAAATCCCGCCTAGCAGGAAAACCAGCAGGTTTAGTAAATCCCGCCCAACGAGAAAACCAGCAAAAAAATGGATTTGACCTGAAACCAGATATCCTACCCAGAAACCAGAAGTAGGAAATTTGAATTTGGAAATTTAGAGAGGATCCCCGACTAGGGATGACCCGGGATGCACCCTAGGGTGTAGTAGAGCAGTAAGCAGTTGTGCGAGCTAAGCAACCAACAACAACAAGATACAGTCCAGGGCGTAGCAACGAGATAGCCTGGGAAATGACATCAAGACCCTTAGAGAAACAACAACGGGAAGCCTCCGCTTGAGCTTATGAAATGAAACAACACTACTGGGGTTATCTATAGGCCAAGATATCCCCATGCAAACCAAGTTAAACTACGAGGAAGTCAGAAGGAGCCAGGTACAATAGCAACATACACAAAGAAAGGATCCGTGTAAGCCAAAACTGAAGGAGGAAGGAGTGACACAACTACAAGTGCACCCATCTCCACCCCAAGACCAAAAAATGTAGAAGAAAATATCAAGCATACCAGCAGAAAGGACTAGGAACCCACCATCCTTTCTCACGAACAATTCCAAGTAACTAGAACTAGGACTGAGAACAACTCAGGAACAAGATGAGGCTAACCCTCAAGGCCAATAACATGCTCTAAGAGTCCACCGAGAAGCAAGACTAGAAAGTAGAAGCCTTTGAACAGGAAACCGAAACGAAAAACCTGCAGACCCCAAGTAAAAAATGATATTAGGCACAAATATGGGATCCACACAAGCCTAAACTGAGGGAGCTAGGGGTTTGCAAGCATAGATCACATGTTCCTTCCCCAAGATCGAGATATGTAGTAGAAAACCCTAAGAACCCTAGTAGTAAGGACCCCCCATCCTTGCTCATGAACAACTTCAGGGAACTAGGACTAGGGCTGGGAACAACTCAAGCATAGGAAGAGGCCCCCCCCAAGGCCATGCAAATACCTTGAGCGTCCACCAAGCAGCAGATCCAGCAAGAAGAAGCATCCAAACAGGAAATCAAAAAGGGCCCCACCCAAAGGAACGAGACACCAACAACCAAAGGCATCCCGGACAAGAGTCACAACAAAGAGAAAACTAGCCCCCCAAACTAACTCCAATGACGTTAGTACCTCCTAGGATGCACCAAGAAGCAGCCGAAAACCCAACCTGCAACCACCATAGACCGAGAAAGCCCTGGGAACCGGATCCAAGTAAAAAACCTACGAAAAAACCCCAAGGGGAAAGCCTGAGGGAGATCGGAGAAAGGATCCCAAAAATATCCAGGAAACCCTAGAAAAACCCTAAGATGCACCAGGCCCATGACTCAAGTAGGGAAACCCCGAAACTACTAGAAAAAGGAGCAAAAAGTAGGCAAGGATCTCCCCCAAAAGAAATCATCTGCTACAAAAAATTCCCATAATGGGATGACCCGAGATGAATCAAAAACTAGACAAGAAGCAAGGGAGGGAGAGTAGGGAGAGGGAGCAGGTCCCTCCCCTCTCTTCCAGTTTATTGAATATATTAAATTCAATATAAACAATTAAAAAATCTTAATTAATATGCTAATCATTTTAAATAAGGAGAGAATCAAATCATCCTTACTTGGTCTCTTCTTTTAATTTTCATAGATTATTAATCTTTATTTTCAATAGATCTTTAAATACTAATATCACTATGTATAATTATTTATACACTAGCCAAAAAAAACAAACGATAAAATAATTTTTAATATTAGATATGTTTTTAAAGCATACTCATATTTTATATTTATTTAGTTATAAATTATAATTTTTTAAAAATGTTAAATTTATTATATTTTCAATTTAATTTATTAACATAAGAAACATGTGTAAACTCATTTAAAAAAAATCTAATTTATTTGATTAAATTTATAAATGTTATATTCATTAACAAAATTTACTTTAATAATGATTTTTTTCAATTGGTTATATAAGATTGAAATGGGTCCACCGATATCACATCATCATCACATAGTGGTATTACAATAAAGCTTAAATAATATATTTGACAATATTTAAAACTTGGATCTCCTCCTTAAATATTGAAGAATCTAATTAATTAAAATAATGCCATTTAATGTATAGTTTGGCGAGATTTAAACCTTAGTCTTCTCCTTAAATATTGAAAAATCTAACCAGTTGAGCTAATATCACTTGATAATTTATTATTATTAATAAAAACTAATAAATTATAAATTTCATCTATCCCTAAAAATATCGATTACCAAGATTCATAATAATTTCTGTACACAAGCTCTCTCACACTAAATAATTACTATACTATTTCTCCTTAAGAAAAGCCAAAACTACTTACTATCCCTATAAACAAATCTGCACTTTATTATTATCTTCACGTAACATCAACCATAACTTCATCAACAAACACTATTTAACGATGTTTTAATAAATTTTAAATAAGTTTAATCAAAATTATGTTGGTAAAAGCTTCCAAACCAACTACAGGGCGTTCATTGTATAACCGACAAGACCACTATGACCCACCACATCATAAAATTAGAAACAAAACCTAATATCCCTCCTGGAAATTGATAACACCATTGGATGTTGCCTCTACAATCCTTAGCTTATTGGGTAAAACAAAGTCAACAGGCTCTTAGATTCATAAAGACATTGAACTAAAACAACTAACACCATTGGATGCTGCCTCTACAAACCTTAGCCTGTTGGATAAAACAAGGTCAATAGACTCTTAGGTTCTTTAGGACATTGGGTAACACTTATTACTACGATATCCCTCTTGGAAATTGATAAAACTATTGGATGCTACTTCTACAATCCTTAGCTTACTCGGCAAAACAAAGTCAACAGGCTCTTAGGTTCTTAAGGACATTGAACTAAAGCAACTAACACCATTGAATGCTGCGTCTACAAACCTTAGCCTATTGGTTAAAACAAAGTCAACGGGATTCTCCAGGACATTGAACTAAAGCAACCATCTACAAATATTCGACCACTACCATCCAACCTACCTATCCTTTAAGTACAGTGTGATTTAACCTTGAAAGGTACAATACGATTTAAATCTTAGACCTTCTCAAAAAAAAAAAAAAAAAATAACAAAACAAAACTCTAAGTGCTATACTATCTCCTCAAAAAAACCAAAACTCTAACTACTATACTATTTCTACTAAAAGAAAAAGCCAAAACTCTAACTACTTACTATCCCTATAAACAAATCTGCACTTTATTATTATCTTCACTAACATCAACCATAACTTGATCAACAAACACTATTTAATGATGTTTTAATAATTTTTAAATAAGTTTAATCAAAATTATGTTGGTAAAAGCTTCCGAACCACAGGACGTTCATTGTATAACCGGCAAGACCTCTATGGCCCACCCCATCATAAAATTAGAAACAAAACCTTGCTTACTAGAAAACAAATCTTCTCAAATATGCCTTTGGACAGGTTTTAGTATTATCTTAATTTTTCAATATAAATTTAATTAAAAAAATAAAAATATAATAAAATTTATAACTTATTTAAACTTAAACAAAAATATAATAATTTTTTTTTAGCTTATTTAAACTAAGTAAAAAATATAATAAAATTTTTAGCTTATTATTATTATTTTTAAATGAAAAACTTTTTGCGGAGCCGTCTTGGTCTGAGAGACCACGAACAACGAACAGAGGTTCTACACCATCAAAGTCACCCGGGTGTCGCACCCGATCTTGCTCGCACCAACATTATCAATTGGATTTTGCATACCTAATTCAGCTTTTTGGTAGGGTGGAGATTTGAACCTGAGACCTGCCTTGGAGGATTGCCCTCTCCTCTCCAACTCACCTACAACACCTAGGTTAACTAATTTATAGTTGAAAAAACCCCTTTCGAGGTGTCACTTTCAACAGGTTGGACATAAGAAGAATGGAGCCTTGTCGGCCTCTACCAGCACATAGGACATTCCCAACTACACCATATATCTGCAAGATGAAAACAAAGTGAATGAAACTTGGGTCGACCTCTACCAATATCCAAGACATTTACCACTACACACAACAAACAAATATTCTTAGCTTATTTAAACTTAAACAAAAATATAATAAAATTCTTAACTATTTAAACTTAAACAAAAATATAATAAAATTCTTAGCTATTTAAACTTAAACAAAAATATAGTAAACTTATTTAAAGTTAAATTTCCCTTATTTTTCATTGAGATTAGACAAATAAAGCACGGGACCAATTATTTAAGACCTGGGACTTTATTGCCATCCCCGTGCAGGACTCCACCGCACATGCTATTCACATTGGCGTGCGTATCATACTACAATTACATAATCGGAAAAGGTTCCTATCGTCTTAAAGGTAAAAGCGTTATATAATTAAAATCCAAATAAAGATGGTGGCATAATAAAATGTTGTAGTTGGGAGCGCTGACCGCTACAACCAATGCCATATCCACCGACGTAGAAAAGACGCGAACTTTTTCATCATTTGGTTTTAACATAGAGCGATTTTACAGGTGGTTTTAAAGTAGATGCAAAGCATAAAAATATATTTGGTTTTTTTTTTTTTTTAAAGATTTAAGTTTAAATGATAGTGGGTTAGGGTGTATGTGTAGACCCAAGGTTTGCGTATGTGAAATTAATAATGTTAGGATTTCCAAAATTGGAAATTGATAAATATGAGGACCCTCGACGCCACAATATTGATATATTTATATTCATTGGAAAGCTTTTTTTAAGCTTGATCTGTTTTTATAATGTTAAGATTTCCAAAATTGAAAATTGATAAATACGAGAACCCTCGACGCCACAATATCGTTGAAAAGCTCTTTTTTGAACTTGTTATGTTTTTTATAAACTTTTAAGGTGTGAAGATGATTGATTTAATTTGCTTCGTCATAATTTAAGTCCAACCCTTTATACATAACCCTCAATGAATTTATATTAAAAAATAATTTTTTTTTGTTAAATACAAAATTTTATGTAAAAAATTAAATTAACAATTATCTAGCAACCTATTTTTTTCCAAATATTATAAATAAATAGATTTCTTAAGATACAATAAAAATTACCATAATTTGAATTGAGATTTCTTTAATACAAACCCAAAGAAATTCTTAAATACAAATTAAAAAAATAAACAATTATTTATCAACTTATTTTTTTCTAATATAATAGATAAATAAATTTGTTAAGATACAATAAAAAATTAAGGATTTCTTACTCAAAGGAGGACAGATGACATTCTTAATTTTCCCATTCCTACATTAATCCAACGGGCATTCTTCACGAGTTTTTGAATATATTTCCAAACCTTCTGCGCCTACGGATCGAAACCCCATTTAATGGAGACGGCAAAAAAGGTTGTGGAGTGATGAGGAGCCAAGGCAAAGGTGTAGAGTTCAAGAAAGTCAAATCCAGGCCATATTTATTGAACCGGGGCTAAATTCAGGGTCACAATTAGCAGAATCGATAGTATGCTTGGGAGCAGGCGTCAAAGGAGAGGTCTTTAATGGTACAGAAGAAGATCTTGCGATTGGATCTTCAAGGCGCCGTGCTGACTGCAATTTCCGTCATTGAATCGCATCGGGTCAGTTTCGACCTCTTGACCTCTCATGTTATATTCTTGTTTTGTCAGATCCGGAGAATTTAGCTTTCTTGTATTTATTATAGGTATGGTAGCATCTAAACCGCCCAGGTGTCGGTCGCGGGTTCGAGGCTGTGTAGGCTTTAGGGCAAAATTTGTGTTTTTAAACCCTGGCTTACCGAACAATATTGAAGATTTATATTTGCTTTGGGATCTGGTGGTTTTATTTACACAATTTCGTTCACTGTCGGCTGTCATGGATTTGGTTCTAACGATGATGTAATGTGATATGAGTCGTGCATATTTTTCAGAAGGCATGATCAGAGCATCTGTTCGAATTTTGTTCAAAGGGGGATCTGGTTCTTTGTTTTCCCTGCGACGCTTTGAAGGGTTGATCTCAAGCAATGGATAAGCCAAAGAGCAAAGACAATTTGCTAGCTGCGGGTAAAAAGAGGGTACGTATTTCTTTTTTGTCGCCTTTCTGAATAGAGTGGCATGCAGAAAACTAACGATTAAAGAAAGTCGATGCTAGCCAAAGAAGGAGATGGGGATTGGGATTGGATCATTTGAGAGCTTACGTTCTCGGAAATTCTATGTTTATGTTAATCGACATTCCTGCAATAAGATCTACATATCTTGTTTAACAACAGCAACTTGTACAGTTTATCTTCACCTAAACTTCCATCTGCAGTTTCTCTTTGAAGTTTTCTTGTTCTTTGTTTTGCTTGTGGAAGAATGCCCATTTTGTCTTGTTTTGAGGAAAATAATTTCCATATTTATTTATTTATTAGGTATTTATGTATTTGCAGCTTCAGGAATTTCGGCAGAAGAAACAGACTAAAGGAAGCCATGGAAAGGCGTCAGACAAATCTAAAAATTATATGGAAGAGGCAACATCCATGGAAAATGCTGCAGATCCTGATCAAAAGCTTGAGTCTGAGTTGGGGCCTAGTGTTCTTTCGATGCCATCTGAATGTAATGAGAATTCCAATTCACAGGCTGCAGATTCAGGCAGGGTAGATTTAGAACAGACAAGGAATGAAGAGGATATAGGTTTGGCCACAGATGAAATTCGTAGGGCCAAGGATTCTTTATACCGGGAACCCGTTAAATTGGATGGGTTAGATGATGATACTCCGCAAGAAATCTCACAAGTTAACGAGGGACAGACAGATACAGGCACAGAGTCGGTTGTTCTTACTAACTTGCCAGATTTGACAAACGATACAGATTCCTCTTTAGGAATTTCAAAGGAGGATTCAGCTGTAAATGCCGAAAGCACACCTGCTGGTTCTAGTGAATTTGAGCGGAACCCTGAAAAATCTGCTATGATGGAATCTAATAATGACATTGCAAATTTTGAGGCAGATAGTCCGCAGGAGACGAACGATAGATCCTCAGAGGCAGGTGCTTTTGGAGAAGGCCAAGAAGTCAATCTGATTAAGGAGGAATACTTTAAAGTTGATAAATCAGGTATGCTAGCCGATCAGGTAAGAGGGTTACACCATTTACAACTATATGTTCTTTGTATTAGTCTTTAAGAGAAATGGTGCTCGAGAAGTCGATTTGTCAGTTACAACTATATGCTAGCAGTGGATATATTGACAACTATATGCTCGTTAGAAGTTGTGATGACTTTTGGTGTATAATTATATTCTCATTTTGTGTTAGGTAGGGCCGGTGCAGGATATTGTCTCTTCAGAGGTGTATCACCAACAAAACACAGGTGAAATTTTACTCCAAACAACACAGGTTGACACTAAGGGACATGTGGTAATGCCGTCGATCAGTGATCAAATAATATATGAGGTGAACCTGTCACATCAGTCGGAACATGAGAAAAATGGGGTTCTAGACCATGAGAGTGCAATTGATGTTGCTTTTTCAAGTGACCTAATAACTGCGGAAGGAAAAAGCCTTAACAATAGGCTTTCAAGGGAGGATATTGAGAGAGGCCTTGAGGAGGAAGACCTTTTGTCTGAAGTTGCTTCTTATAAAGAGGCTCTCACGCAAGCACAAGAAGAGAATATCCATCTTACAGCAAAAATTAGGTCTAATGAGCTGCTAGAACAACAAAATTTTCAAGAGAAATCTTCTTTGAAATCAAATCTTGAAGCTACAAAAAAATTGCATGCCTTAGAGCAACGTGCCAATGAAGGACTGGCCGAGGAAAATGCAAACCTGCTTAGAGAATTAGAGCAATTAAAGCAGACACTTGGAGACATGGAGGGGGTGAAATTAGAAATGGCTTCTGCGTTGGAAGAAATGAGGATTCGGTTGCAGTCCGAAGCGGAAGAGAAGACCTCTCTTTCAAATCAGCTAGACATTGCTGAGCAGAAACTTCATGAAGTCATCGGTGAAAGAGATTCACTTCGTGATTGTCTACAGGCAGCAGATATTGAGATGGGAAATGTCAGGAGGGAAAGATTACTAGCTCTTGACGATCTTCAAATGTCTCAGAGCTCTTTGATGGAGTACAAAAATCAATTTGAACTTGAACTTATGGTTCTACAGCAGAAATTACAGGCACTAGAATCAGAGAAAGTGGCTGCTTTGTCTCAATTGAGACATATAAATCAAATGGTAACTGAGGCAGAATCAGAAAGTTCTAAAGAAACAGAACAGACTGAAGGTTCTACTTATAATGAACAATACCTTGTCTATGAGATTGAGAAATTTGCCAAGGAGGCCAAGCTGAGAGAAGAAGAGTATCTTGCTAATTTGGAAAGTCTTAGATCTGAGTTGCAGTTGGCTGTTGACGAAAAAGATGCACTTTTGCTGAAGCTAGATGAACAGGCCAATGTAAGGGCGGAGATTGAAAATAATTATCAGGAAGTGGCTCATGGCATAGTTGAAATGACAGCTTTAATTGACAAAATGCGTAAAGAGAATGATTGTTTGGTAAGCAGTAATGAACAGGGTGAATTAGATGCAAGCTGTGTGCCACAGGAGACAGAAATATCAAAAAATGGGCTTCTCTCCACGAGGGAGCAGACAGAGCAACTTAGGGTTCAGATATGCCAGCTTAACGATCAGTTGCAACACATTCTTCAACATAGAATTAAAATAATGGATGAATTGAATGGATGCAATGCATTCATTGAAAATTTAAGTTCTGAGAAAGAAGAATTAGTTCAGAATCTTCAATCGACAAAAGATGAACTTGAGAAAATCAAATATGAATCTGGTCTACAAGAAAAGGTTGAAAATGAAAAACATCATCTCATTGAAGACAACAACAAACTTTCACTAGAGCTACATGAGCGCAAGAATGAGATAGAGGAGTTGATGCGAGAAAGAAGCCAACTTACTTCAAAGATGGAACTGAAAGAGCAATGCTTGCGTGGTTTATATGAAGAGCTGACATGTGCTCAGCAAGAACTCGCAGCTTTTCAACCACCTCAAGGGGAGGAGAACCTGGGAGAGGTATGTCAGGTTCCTGTTAATTTTCAAGCCACTAATGCTTCCCAGAATTTTACAAGGGACAATGAGCAGCTTATTGTCCAGGAGAAAATTCATACAAGTGATACCGATCTTGAAAGGGTAAATGTGAGTTTGGTGGAAAAGGTAAAACATCTACGTCAGTGCATCAGAGAAGCGGCCAGTGAATTTGTGCATATGAAGAAAGATTATGGATCAGCATGGCAGCAATTGCAAGCACTGAAAGCTACAAGAATGCAATTTGAAGAATTGGATGGTTCAAGCGAACAAGAGAAAATTGTATCGGACACTGAAATCAGAGGATTGCAACAACATGTCGCCAAGGAAGATTCAGATCATGCTGATAAAGTATCAGTTCTGAAGGCACACTTGTGTGAGGCTGAAGCAATTTCAGAAAAGATTCAGAAATTGGTCCAGGAAATGTTTCGGGATCCAAGTAGCCTAAGCAAGGGCAGTCGCAGGGTACCAGCTCGTATTTCAAAACTTATTCATGCTTTTGAGGCCAAGGCACAGCATGATGATGGAACATTGGAAGCAGAGCCTATGACAGAAACAGATGATAGCTCTCAGCAATCCTCTGAAATGGCTGACCATGTTAACAATTCTAATCCCAAGCAGGATGCAAGTTTTGTGTTACAACGCTTCAGGGAAGTAGAGGATGATATAGGAAACTTGAGAACAACTATTGGTCAGCTTGAAAAGGATACAGATGATATTCAGCAGTATATAAGGAAAGAAGAGCAACATAAAGAATATTTGGCAGCTACTTTGAGACAGCTAGAGGATGATATCAGTGAACTGAAGCAAATAAGAGATGAACAGGATCACATTATGGCAACATTGAGAGAGAAGAATGCACAGCTTGTGGCACAGGATTTAGAATATAATTCTCAAATTGAAAAATTGAATGTTCAATTACAAGATCTGAAGAAGCATGCTGATCAGGAGTCAGCAGCATTACATAACCAGTTAGAAAGAATGCAACAAACTTTTTCTGAGCAGATATCTTTGTTAGGGGATGAGAGAAATTCATATGTGGTTGCAATGCTGAATGCTGCAAAAAATCTTGAAGAATCCATCCAACTTGTTCAGTTGAACCCTACTTATGAATCAGATCCCTCAAGTGTTGATTTGTGGCTTGCTACTAGCGTAAATGCTGCCATTGAGAAGATCAATGAACTGAGGGATCTGGAGGTGAAACTTGAATTCGCTCATCAAGAGAGTTTGCAAATGCAAAGATCATCTGAAGAATTTACTCAGAAATTTGAAATTATACAGCAAGAAAGAGACATAGCTGTTAGAGAACTTCATAATATTCACACGAGGCTTGGCAAGTTGGTTGAAGCACAAGAAAGAATGAATGTGGAGGACCAAGATGTGGTCGGTCATTTACAACATATGGAGGCCAAAGAAGATGAAAGGGATGCACAAAATGTGCTTTCTGTCCTTTCTTTTGATTATATGTCCAATGAGTTGGATAAATTTGTTGGACAGTTGCTAGAAAAACTGAGAGAAAAGTTACACTTTGAAACAAAGATTAATGAGCTTGAGTCTGCTTTATCTGTGAAAAATCAACATATTGAAGGTCTAGAGGGCAAATGCATGGAGTTGTCTAAAACGTGTGCAGAATTTGAAGAGAGATATGCTGATATGGTCTTCAAGGAGGCACATCTTTCTGCAGAGAAGGATGTTTTATCGTCTGAGCTAGCTACTGTACAAAGAATATTGACAGAACAGGAAGAAGCAAAGAAAGCCATTTCAGAGGCACACACTCAATTGAATTTGCATTTGGATTCACTATCAGAGAAATTGGTTTTAGCTATCGATGAAGGCGTTCAAGATGAAATCGTAGTGACCGATCCAAACATGCAAAATAGTTCTTACCTGGAAGCCCAAATGCTTTTGCTCATTGAAAAGTACAAGGCGTCTCTTAAACAAAATAATCTCTTCCAAGGATGCCTGCAGGAGTTGCTTCCGAAATATTATGGTGATTCAAGGAATGACAAAATGGAAATGCCTTTGGATGTTGCCTTGAAAGAAGTTTTTAGTTTGAAGGAGATGGAACTGACTGAGTTAAGGGAGAAAATCAGTGAAGTAGATCCCACAAGGGCTAAACAAGAAGAAGAAATGGAAAATCTGAAAGACCTGGTCCATAAAATGGAAGAGGATCTCAAATCAGTGAGCATGGATAGGAATAAGGCATTGTTTGATCTTGAGCAGACAGAGCAGAAGTTGTCATCTGTGAGAGAGAAGCTTAGCATGGCTGTATCCAAGGGTAAAGGTTTGGTTCAACAACGTGATGCATTGAAACAATCCTTGGCTGGAAAATCAGATGAATTGGAAAGGTGTTGGCAAGAACTGCAGATTAAAACTGCTGCATTACATGAAGCAGAGGCAAAGATCAAATCATATGGAGAAGCTGGTGAACGTGTCGAGGCATTGGAATCAGAATTAGCATATATTAGACATTCAGCAACTTCTCTTCGGGAATCCTTTCTACATAAGGATTCTGTTCTTCAGAAAGTAGAAGAAATTCTGGAGGAGCTGAATTTACCAGAGGAATTTCATGACAAGGAAATCATTGAAAAAATTGAGTGGCTTGCAAGGTCATGTACTGTTGAAAATGCTCCAGTTTCTAGGAGTATAGGTCAGGAAATGTCTGAAATGGATGATAAAGATGATATCAGTTTTCAAGTTCCAAATTCACAATTAGACGCATTCAATTTGAGTCAAAATGAAGTGATTGAAGATTTGAGAAGAAAACATAAGGAACTTCAGGAGAAGTACTTAAGTCTGGCTGAGCAATCTGATATGTTGGAACAGTCTTTACTGGAAAGGAATCAACTTATTCAGAGGTGGGAAGAGGCTTTGGACACTGTGCAGATGCCAGTTTCTATAAGATCGATGGAACCAGAAGATCAGATTGAGTGGTTAGGCAGAGCATTAAATCAGGCCTGGCAGGATGTAGCTAACACTCAGAATCAGATTGAGAATGCTCAAAGTGCTGCTGATTCCCTTGCCATTGAGTTTGAAGAATCACAAAGGAATGTATTAATTCTTGAATCAGATCTCTCAACAGTAAAACATGATAAAGAGCTGCTTTTGAAAAGCTTTGAAGAGCTTACATCCAAATATGAACACCTGATGGAGCAAGTAGCTCAAAATGCATCTGAAAAAGAAACATTACTGAAGAATCTTTCTGATTTACAGACAATAGTTAATGAGCAAGAATCTAACTTGAAAACTGCCAAAACTGACATAGAAGGTATGATGAACAGATTCATAAATATGATTGGAGAAGTATCACAAAGCGAAGATCTTAATGATATTCCCTTTGGTTCAAGTGGTGAGTATTTGGGAGGATGCCTCAGGAATCTCATAGATAAGTTCAAGTCTTTGTCAGAAGCAGTCCAAATGCATAAAGAAACCAATCAGGGAGAGCCTTCAGACATGGTTGTTTTGCACTCCAATGCTGCAGAACTCTCGAGTCTTCAGGTGGCCCTGGATGCAAAGGAACAAGAATTATTGGAAGTGAGTTGGAAGCTAGAAGAAGCTAAATCAACAGTTGCATCATATCAGAATGAGCAAGATAATCTCGTAGAACAGTGTAGAATATTTTCAGAAGAGGCACAAGCTTTGAAGAACCACAGAGATGCATTGCAAATACAGCTTGAGGAGTCAGAGCAAAAATTATCAACGTCAAAGGATAAACTGAGTATAGCAGTGAAGAAGGGCAAGGGAGTGGTTCAGCAACGTGATGGCTTGAAGCAGACCCTAGATGAAAAAGTAGCAGAACTTGAACAGTTGAAAAAGGATCTTCAGGTGCGTGAAACTGCAATCAATGAGTGTGAAATCAAAATCAGAGATCTTTCAAGTGTGCTTGACCATGCTAATATTTTGGAATCAGAAGTAATTTCTTCAAGAAGCCGCATTGCAGATCTAGAACATTCTCTGCATGAAAGCCAAATCATGCTGCAAAGAGTAATGACTGCATTAGGTGATATTGATGCTTCTCGTGGAACTGAATTTAGGGATCCGGTAAAAGTAATTGAATGGCTCATTAAAGCATTACAAGAACAAGAAGCTAAGATAGTTTTGGCAGAACAAGAAGGTAAGAAATCAAAAAAAGCAGCAGAATTACTGGCTGCAGAGCTGGATGAGGTCCATGAAAGAATGGAGAGTCTAGAGGATGAATTAGCAAGTACACAAAGTGAAATGTTAACACTTAGAGAAGATAAGAATAGGGCTGAATCTGCAAAGGATGATGTGATACGCCGTCTTGAGCATGCATTAGCTCGTCATGCAGAAGAATTAAATATGGCTTCAGCTAGTTTTGACAATCAGAATAATGCCCTACTGAACCTACATGCTGATCTTGAGCACTTAAGGAAAGAACATGGTCGTTTACTTCCCCTTCTGGCAAATGATTTTTTGAAGAAGTTGGAACTTTTGAGAAATGTGGAGGATACATTGCAAGGTATCTTCAGACAGCTGGCTAGTTTAAAAGCTTCAGACGTGTCTAGTCTACCAACAACCCTGGCCAATGAGGTAACTTTGTATGCTTCATTTGTCTATAATATTTGATTTAATCTTATGATTCTTGCAACTGTGCAGCCATTGATGAACCCATTCTTCTCTTTATAGGGGTTATTGGATTGCATTGATTCTTTCTTTGCCTTTCTAAGAAATACTTGTCCCTTAGTTTCTTTTTAATGGGGACTTCAAATTTCCCATATTAACTTTTTTCCATGGAGTTGTTGACATAGCACTCTGTTTTAGTCTTAAATCTTGCTTGTAGAGGCTGCAGAGTTTCTGGGTTATTGGATTGCTTTGATTCTTTCTTTGCCTTTTTAATAAATACATGTTTTTAGTTTCTTTTTTAAAGAGGACTTCAAATTTCCCATATTAACTTTTTTCCATGGAGTTGTTGACATAGCACTCTGTTTTAGTCTTAAATCTTGCCTGTAGAGGCTGCAGAGTTTTCTGGGAGGTGTTACCAAAGCTGTCTGTGCCATTCATATATGCATAGTCATTGAGCTCTGGCTTGCTACATCTTCGTGTTTGTGCTATAAATGTTAATTATCAACTAATTAATTGAACTCCCCTCTTGCATTTCTAAGAGGACATGCATTGTTGGCCTATTGATTTTTTTTTTCAAGGTCTTGATTTAGAATAGAAATGGGATCCTTTTTTGTCTCCAATTTTCCCTTACTGGTTTTTGTTCTCCAGACACTCCCAAGTTTGTGAAGCTGCAGTATCTTTCCTGTGTATTTAACTAACAGTTGCATTCACATTTGTAAGTTAGATAGCAGATGTGGGGGCGCAGTTTAAAGATACAATAAAACTTATTGTGTCCATTATTAATCGTCCCTGGTTCTAGAGGGTTTATGCGCTGTAGATATATTTTGTACAGATGCAGTTCTATAGGGTAATTTAAACAAAACTTCGTTGCCATGAAATCTGAACGTCTTGATAATAGTCTGTGTGTTGTAGATGCATTTTGTACAGATGCATTTCTTTAAGGTAATGTTTGTTGCCATGAAATACGAAGTCTTGATAATATTTATGCAAACCTCTTTTTCAGGATTTGTTGTGGTAAGGTTCTGTGCATTGCGTTTATTGTGATAAAAACAACCACGGTAAAGATGATTCTTTTAGAGAGGAATTCTTCTTTTTTTGATGCAGTAGTTGATTGGCCTCTTATTAGTACTTGGACTTTGGACATTGCCAACTTGAACACGAAAGTATAATGACAAGAGTACATAGACAACTTTTAGTAATTAGTTACATATGAGCTTTGATGAAGAATTAGTGGAAACTTGTGAGAACCACCTTTATCAAAAGCAAACAGCAGAATGTTTTTATTAATGTAGATCTCAGTGGGTTTTATATTAATGTCAATGAATGGTCATGGTAGGTCAATATGACTTGAAAGTACCCCACTGTTAAAGTAGATTTGTGCTGCCTGTGCTGAGAATTGGAGGAAGGGGTTTCGGTTACATTCTGCAATCCCCTGGAACGAGCATTGCCTTGGGACCTGTTTCTATCTTAGTTTTGCTGACCTTTTTCAATCAGTGTGTTAAGCGGCCATTACCAAAAGGGGTTTAACATCTCTTGCTTATTGAGCATGATGGGTCTAGATGTCCTTGAAAAACTCTACACCTGAAAGTAACTATCTTTAGTGGTAGAGAGGAAACTGTTGACGTGTGTCTGCCCTCAAGCCTTAGCATGATTTTTGGAACATCTAGAATGTCCCAGACGCTGGGACAGTATAGGCTAGAGAGTCGCATTGTCTGTGCTGAGAATTGTGGGCAGTGGGGTTGGCCTCTCTCTGTGATCTCCTGGGAGGATGTTATCTTGACGACCTGTCTTCCATCATGTACGAGCATGCTGGGTCTATATGTGCCTTTAAGATCTCTACACCTGAAACCGTCTCTTGAAGAAAGAGTAGCAAGCATATCTGATCAGTGTAGTGAAATAAAGCAGAGAGTGAGCTTCTAAAGTCTTTATGTAGAGAATCATACCTTCCATGGATCTTACGAGAAGGATGAAGTGATCTTCATCCTCTAGTTCCCGGAGGGAGGAAAGACTGCAGATCCTGTCCCTGCAGGGGATATGATGGTTGGTCTTGTAAACAAAGCGGTGAATTACTGCAATGTTGCTTTTACTTTTAGTGGCCTGTTCTTTCAATTATAGTCCTGTGTTATCAAATTTCTTATAGTAATAAATAACTTATTCTTCCGTTTAGTTTATTTATTTGTTTTTATTAATTGGTTATATGGGATTGAATGGGGCCCCACCCATGTTACATTGTGACCACAGTGGTATTACAACCACTTGGCAGTTATGCATGTATTGCTTCGAACCTGGGTATCCTTGTTAAAGTTGAGGAATTTAACTGGTTGAGCTCATTGCATTTAATATAGTAAGAATTAACTTCTTATTTTTTAATTGGTTATTTAGGATTGAAGTGGGCCCCACATGTATTACATCATCACCACATAGTGGTATGACAACAACTTGGCTATTATGTATGTATCGCTTGGTAAGATTTGAACCTAGGTTGCCTCCTTGAAAGTCAAGGAATCTAACTGGTTAAGCTAATGCCTGTTGATAAGAAATATCTTTTAGTACCAGATAAATATACATTTTGTAAGATGCATTTTTATTTTAAAATTCTATAATCTTTTTCCTGTGTGAAGTTCTTTGTTATTGCCTATATCATTTTTGAAATTGGACTTTCAATGAGTTTGCCTCTTATGTGGCTTTATCTGAAAACACATTAATTTTTCTGTTGGTAAAATCCTTAGATGAAATATTAAATATTAGTTTTTGTTTGGGCTATTACATGTTACTCAACAAAAATATAATATCTTTTAACATTACATTTGGCTTATTAATGGAACGAGTATGTTTCATAGGGAAAGTAGTGGCAGTCAAAGTGGAAATATTAATGAGGAACAAATGGTCAGGTGGCAAATGGGAGTGTTGTACAACATGAGTGTTATCTGGCTAATTTTTACAAGCATGCAAGCCAGATACAAAGAATCTTTTGAATTACTTGACCTCAAAGCGATAAATAAGCATTCATATTACTTACATAGCTTGAATTATGCAGTATTAGTAGATTAATATATCAATCATCATTTGTAAATGCATATTATATTAAGCTACTGTGCAGATTGTGCCATCCCTTTATGAATCAAAATCTGTGCATATTTTGAATTATTCAATAAAATGATAAATATCTTTATTGGTGTTAATGCTTCTTGTGACAAATAGGAAGTCTTGTATATTTGGATGTAATTTTTCACAGCTTTTGATTTTGATACCCACCTCTATCAGTATATTTTTCCAGCATTTCTATAAAATAAGATAGGTTCAGTTCTGTACTTCTATTAATATTTGGCTTTTCTAATAAGAGTGTAAGATAGTATCAATATCTCTAATTGAATCATATTGAAATTCTGTGAGTGTGTGTATGTCTTCTGTTTCTATGCATGTATATTGCAATTTTGCTTTTCAGTTTTATAGAGAGTTTGTTAAAGAAATATTTACAATATATTTAAGTTCTTTTCTCCGAAACTTACATTTCTTTTTTTCCTTTTCCAATTTGGGTCCAGGGAAAGTATTTTCCAAGTGAGTCAAATGCAGTGTCATCTCCTGAAGAGTATGTACACCACTTAAGAGAACATCTTGTCACAAACGACAGACAGATAACTGATGAGCTCTTGAGTTCTTTGGCACAAGAATTGGAAGAGTGTAATGGATGTGTTGAGATTCTCAAAAATAGATTAGAAGGACAATCTGCCACTTTTAACCAGAAGGCTACAGGCATGTTAAAAATGGTGCAGCTTGCGGTGCAGGAAGTTACAAATCTTGCAGAATCATTTAAAGCTACGAAATTAAATGTTACCAATCTGGAGGATCTTGCAAAAGAGAAGGATAATGAAGTTTTCACGTTGCGTAGGAGTAATGCTATTCTTCAAGAAGCAGAAGCAAGGGAAGCTGACAAGTCAAGGGTTTGTGAGGAGCTACAGATCCAATTAAAGCATGCAGAGTTTGTTGCAAATAATCTTGCACGTGAAAGGGATATGGACAAAGAAAGAATTTCTCAGTTGGAGAAATGCATGGAAACTTTACAGAATGATTATCATTCTTTGGAGCTTAGTGTAGAGGAGTTCCAAAAACAAGCAAATTCTATTGACGGAATGCAAGAGGAGATTAGATCCCTGCATGATGCATTATCATCTAAGAGTCAAGGTGAATCTTGATTTCATTGTTCTTAATTCTTCAAGATTTTTTATTTTAACCTGTTGGCATATTGAATTGGATTAATTAGCTGATTGGCGTGTATGTTTCCAAATATACAGAAGTGGAGGTCCTTATGCAAGCACTTGATGAAGCGGACATGCAAATGGAGAATTTATCAAATAAAGTTCAGGAACAGGAGAGCATCATCCAGCAGAAACAGGCTTCATTGGAGAACCTGGAGTCTTCTCGTGGAAAGGCTGTGGCCAAACTTTCTGCCACAGTGAATAGACTAGAAGACTTGCGTAAGCTGTCTGAAGGGCTCCTTGCAGAGGTTGAAAGTTTGCAGGTACAGGTGGAAAGTCGTGATACTGAAATTTCACGATTAAGACAAGAAGTTACAAGGTGTACGGATGACATCTTAGCTTCACAGGAAATTATGAAGAAAAAGGCTGCTCAATTACAAGATTTTGAAGCATGGTTGGAGAGGATGGTTTCAAAATGTGGTGTGTCTGGTGAGATTCTCGAAGACACAGAAGCTATCAGAATAGCTGCACTTATGGTTGCCCTAGAAAATTGGAATGATGCTACCATGTCTGACCTAGAAAGCTTCCAGAAGGATTCCAGAAATAAAGATGCTTTGTTACAGGATTCACAAAATAGGGTACATGAGTTATCAAGTAGGATAGATCTTCTTGAGGCTAATCTCCATGATAAGCAAAATCAAATTGAGAGGCTACAGAGAGAAAAAACTTCTGGGCTAGGACCTAGTGCTAGTCCAGAAGTGTCAGAAATTGAAGAAAAGGTAATTTTTAATGTCCTCCTTTGTTTGCTTTGGATTTTCTTGTTTTTATTTTTTGTCTTGATGAATGGTTGGTTGACGTCTACATAATCATATGATGTCCTTTATGAGAGGGATTGAGTCATTGATCACTCTAGAATTATAGTCACATTACTAGTTTGAGATAAAGGCAGTTAGAAAAACACATTTGAGACAATTAACATATGGGAAAGCTCAGGCTGGATAGAGCAAAATTGCAAGCAATTTGCAATTTTTGAAAATATCCCTTTTATGTTACTTATTAATTATATTGTATAGTATTTCAGATTGCCACAGTTTTGTAGAAGGCCGAATCAGCTCTTGACTCTTCAGCTTGATGCGTCTTTGCATGGTGTTTGAGCCTTTATGTGTTCGCTGAGTGAAAGGGATTATAATCTGTTTGAGGCAGGTTATATGGGTGTGCGGGTGCGTGGGTATGCAGGGTGCAGGGTGCAGGGTGCAGGGTGCAGGTGTGAAGTATATGGTGCGGACCCCAAAATTTTGGGTATGTAGGTGTGTGTGGTAAGGGTGCGAGCATATAGGCTATGTGGAGTGGATGTTAGAAGTACCTATGCATTGTCAAAATGTGCTTGTGTAATTAATGTACCCAGTATGTATCCGGTGTATCATTAGGTTGTAAAGCTTGTACCATATCAGGTAACACATATCTGATGTAAGCCAGCATGAACCTCAAATCATGGGTACAATAACATTGGTTTGAGGGTATTCCATTTGTACAAAAACTACACGATGAATTTAATACTATTATATTCACTAGTAGAATTATTGAAGGATTTTGTAAGGATTTGGTAAGGACTAACTGCTGCTTTGCTTATTTGGTAGCATACCTACAATCTCCACAAGGATAGGTATGCTCTTTCTGAATGTTTTAAAGTGCTGCATTTTCTGTTGATGTTGAGCTCCCTTAAGTGTAACACTGGAGAGCTCCCATTTATATTCATATTCTGTTGTATATAACAATGACATGTCAGTGTCCCCAGGGGCTAGGTGGATTGGTAAGTTCTGGTGCTTACCAAGAAGAGACCTAGGTTCAAACCCTGGGGGCATGCCTGTTTGTGCAAAGGTAGTAGTCTGACCTGCGTACCTGAGTGTGCGCCAGCCCGACAATGGTGGGACCAATCCCGAGCTCCCGGTCCTCCCCCTCTTGCCGGGTTAAATAACAACGAGGTGGAATAGGTGTAACCAACTTGCTCCCCCTCATGCTTCGTAGTAGAAAATGACTTTGGATGTAACCAACTCCCCTATGGATAAAAAAAAAACCAATGACATGCCAGTGACTCTGCTGATGCAAATAACATGCCATGATGAGCTACAAATGCTGATCATTCATCAGTCTCGACATGCCATCAGTTAGCAATTAATTTGATAGATTCACCTATGTGAGCAATTTCCATATTTGGGTCTCCAATCATGTCCATATACCCACTTCTGTATTTATTTTATTTTAGAACTTCAGCATTTTTGTTTAGGGATCGTTGATGATGGCTACACATGCATATTCAGCTTTTTAAAGGGTGTTGAGAGAGGGCTATAACTTTTTGATTAACAGTTTTTAGTCAACACGATGTTCATTTTCAGAAATATCGTATTATAATATTGGTTGTTGAGAATGAACCCTGCTTGACAGGAGAACCTATAGTACATAGAAATTGCTTTCAATGAAAACCAACTATGCAACCTACATTTTGTTTGCCTTACAAGAAGATTTCTGTGAGCTGAAGTTAGTCAACAAATGATCCACAAGGGAGAGGGAAGAGTCACAGACACCAATATGCGACCACATAATGAAGATCAAAATCAGTTCTCCCTGTGGATCTCTTTAAATCCCTAAGAGGAATACTTCATATTTAGCATCTGCATTAGATAAGTACAGTTTTTTGTCTAAAGTTTTCTCTTGATAATGGGACTGAATATTGAAAGCAAGTTCTTCTGTGCTTCAGAAACCAACACATCTGATGGATTCAATTCTTGCAATAAATTCTTGTGCTAATGATTACAAGTGTGTCTGCACAATTGAAGTATTCTACTTTGACCTTGTTATTATCCCATTCATCCGCATGTGACTCTGCTTAGATTCTGAAAGACTTGTAAGTCTGACTGAGTCAAGGCAAGGTGAGGCAAGTCAACTTGTTGATCTGGTGAGTGATGTCAGGTCTTTTAGTTCTATTATAAGCCCTGTGAAATCAAATTTTATAGAAAAAAGTCTCTCACACCTCTTGTTTTAGCCCATTCAATAGCCTTCCAAGGAGAAACAAGGTTATCCAGGTGACTGGAGCCTTGTCATATCCTGTTTTTTCAGTGTTAACCACTATTGCACATATTTTTTTAGCCCATTCAATAGACTCCCAAGGAGAAACAAGGATATCCAGGAAACTGGAGCCTTAACAAATCCTGTGTTTTCAGCATTAACCACTATGGTAGCAACCCCATTTAGTCTTCTCTCCAGCACTGTAGAAATGTCTTTTTATGCAACATAAATAAGGTTATAGTAGGCCGACATCATATCATACCTGTATTTGAGCCTTTGAGGATGAGTTGGACGGTTTGTGCATTGATCTTTGGCTACTGAAATCAGGCTATGACATCCTTAAGAATTTTTTAAAGAGTCTGGAATATGTTTTCTCTCGAGCTGGGATTTGGATTATTTCTCACCCTCCAAATCTGTGTAGCACTAGTTTTCAGACATCAAGCTCTTCTTTCAGTTTTTGCAAAGAGTTTCTTCGGCCCATTACTTCCTTCTGCAAGGAGTTAAATCAATCCATCTCAGCAAAGATCTTTTTATGGTTAATTAGAGGCTAAGGTCTTGTGTCTTTGCTTTTCTTCTTCTTCCTCCTCCTCCCCCACCCCCCTCAAGTTTGGATCTGCTTCTCACCTACGTGCAAAGAGTCAAGGTCACTGTTCAGTAACATCTATCCTAGAAGCAGAAAATAATCCCAAATCTAAAGGAGAGTTGTCGACCAGAAAATTGTTTACATTGCCTTCTATAATGAAAGGAGATTGTAACAAGGTTGCTTATATTTTTTGGTAGAAGTTCACCTTCCTAACGTAAAGAGCTTAGAAAATGTGCAGCACACTCTGCTTGAATTCAGAACAAACACATCAAGCATTGTTTCTTCTTGCCGTTTCATAACTTGAGCATTTCTGTGCAACCTGCGTTAGACAATTTCATGATATTCTTATGCATCGAGGGCAGTTGAGCATTCATGTCTTATAATGCATGTCAATGGCATGGCATGCATGCCATGCCATCTCACACCAATCAACTGCATGTTTGCATTAACTTTCTCCTGCAATAAGTTGGCTAATGATATCTCGTAATATGAATCCAGATTTTGCCCTTCCAAAGCAGAGTAGGCCTAAATCGAGTAGTATAGACTATTAATTATCTAGTGGCCCTTGGAGCCTCTCTTAAGCCATGATGGATAAGAATATGCTTGGGGATTCTCATTGTAGTTGAATATTTATTGCACTTTTATTTTGGGAGTATTATCATAATTTTTCACTTTCGACTGCTGGATGTGCCACTGTGAAGCTGAGTTATTTCAACTACAATGATGCTGCACATTGATGGTCTTTGCATTTAAGAAACTATCATACATGCATAATTAAATGAGAAAAATGTTCATTTTAAGTTACCATTTATATGCCCATGGTCTTATTATGTCTGTGAATGTGCATTTATGTTGCATTCTTTGTTTTCATAATTTCAAAATATTAGCATTATAAATTTTTGTGGTTCTTCTCAGGCACAAATAAGCAAGCGCTCTGTTCCTTTGGCTCATGTTCGGGGTACCCGCAAATCTTCTAATGATCACCTTGCAGTAAATATAGATGTTGAATCAGGCCAGTCAACTTCAGACCTTGAAGATGATGACAAAGGTAAGTTGAAATCACACTGGTAATGCTTGTCTGGACTATAAATATTTATTCGAGAAAGAAGAGTTCCATTAGGCAACAACTAATAAATTGTTTTATTTGGTTCAACCTTGAAGGTCATGTTTTCAAGTCACTTACATCATCCAGGCTTGTTCCAAAGGTGACAAGACCCATAACAGACCGGATTGATGGAATTTGGTATGCATTTTTAAACATATCATGTATGTTAAAGCAATTTATTCTTGATATCCAAGATACATATTTGAACTGAAAGTTCGGTATTTACATTTGAATCAGGGTGACAGGTGGGCGAGTACTAATGAGGCAGCCTTCAGCAAGATTGGGCCTCATAATTTATTGGATTGTGCTACATCTTTGGATGATGGCAACAGTGCTGTAGCAAACTTTGGTGAGTGTTTGATATACTCCCCTCCAAATAAATTGTCTATGCATATTTGAACAGATTAATATTTACATATGCTCGTACTAACCTCTGGAACAAGTATTTGTCTAATCTTTGGTTGGATCCCTTCATCTTTGTTGTTCATTATCACATCTATTCTCATAAGTTTCAGTTTTGCCTTGTTTATGTGAATCTACCTGGGCAGGAATTTCAATTTGCTCATATTTTTGGACAGAATGTGAAACTTTCCTTGTATCACCTAATACAATAAGTTATAACAGATTTTGGTTGCTGCTTGGTTGCTATATGCTTCTTGGATGTTAGAAACATTTTTGGAGAATTGCATTGCCCTAGTACCAATTAAAAATGTTTGCCTAGGTGTTTCTAGTAGTGATTAAACTTTTTCCTGAAATTACTGATATTTTTGGACTTTTCTCTGAATCCACTGCAAAATATGGATATGATCTTATTAAGGTCCTTGGAGGATCCAGCACAGATCCCATGATGGATCCTATGACATATGAATGATTCTAGGCAGATCATACATTGCAAATTGAAACAAAAAAGAACATATACAACAAGAGAAATCAAAAACAGATTCAGATTTTTGAAGTCCTTGCCAACATGTGATATATGTACTTGACTGAGGAGAGCAGTCTTGATGTATCCCTAAATCTTATGGTTGTTGAAGTTTTTGGCTTGTGCCAGTTTGATGCCTTGATGATCAAGATTATAGTTAAGCATAGATTCTAAAATGATTTTTGTTGCTGCTTGGTTCCTGTAGGTAGCAATGCCTCTTGGACACTGGAAATATTATGGAAAATTTTATACTCCTAGTAAGAATTAGGAATGTTTTACTGGGTATTTCTAGCAGTGATTCAACTTTTGCCTGAAATGACTGATGTTCCTGGACTTCTTCAGAATCCACTGCAAAGCATGGGTATGATCTCATCAAGTTCCTTGTAGGATCTAACACAAATCCCAAGATGGATTCTTTGACCTGTGAATGATTTTAGGCCAGGTCATACATTGCAAATTGAAATAAACAAGAACAAATTCAACAACAGAGAAATCAAAAGCAGGTTCAGATTGTTAAAGCCCTTATCTACAGGTCACTAATGTACTTGACCAAAGAGAGCAGGTTTGATGTGTTTTTGAACCTTATAATTTTTGAAGTTTTTGTCTGAATCATTTCTTTTGATGCTGAAAATTATAGATAAGTAGCCAGACTCCCATAACAATTTGCACATGGTAGTTGATCAGTAATAGAAGTTTCTAGACATGTGCTATATGATGCTCGTGTAAATATTTTCCTAATTAAAGATTGCTTTCGTTTTGGTTGTAATTGGAATTCATAGGCATAGAATCCTTGTTACCTTCATTCAAAGATAGATACTGAAGTCTTGATGTGTTGGTAGTGGGGATAATTGTTAGGTCTACCGTTGTTTTCATTGTTTATTTACATTGTGAATGTTCATTGAAATTTTCTAAGCATTTAACTACATAAGATCTTGACTGCAAGTGCTAAGAAAAGGCATAGCAAATCTTCCTTTTTAATAATATCTTTTTTATGCTATATGCAATACAACTAGAGATCTCCCATAAAGGCACTAGCACTTTGAGAAATGGCAATGGTTAAATGAGATTCTGCAAACTTGCAATCATGATCCTTAAGGATTTACTATTTAATCAATATAAAACTGACTTCAAATCCATCAATGCTCCAAATTGGATAGGTATTATGCCAAACATATTAAAATGTTTTTTGGTTGCTTAGAATTAAAGTAAACGTTACATCATTAGGGTTCAAGGTGGGGCCTAGACGTTAGATCCACAATGAGATGAATTATTTGGGCAACATAGGTTTTCTGAATAACATGGTAACACATAGGGCTATTATGAATCATAGACAGGGTCTACGTTTAAAAGCTTTAAAATTAGGGATGAGGATTTTGACTTTGGTCAGGGCTTACACACTAATGTAGTACAATGTCTGCATATGGAAATACTAGTTGCCACGTTTTCATTTGAGAAAGCTAATGAACAGGTATGTTAGGTGTGTAAGATCATATGTTTTTGTTCAAAAACTTTTTTGAATAACTATGAGAAGGAAAATCTGACTAAATGGGCAATTAATGGTAAATATGGCAACTCGGAAGAACAGGTTGAAAGAGATACAATAGAACAGGTTGAAAGAGATATACAATAGAACATATAATGAGATTCTGCAATTAATTTCTTTAGTAAGGGAGTTCTGAATTTAATTTCTTGATTATCAGTTTTAGTTTTTATGTCCTTGATTGAAGGACATTTTTGAAGTTTGTAATTATGAGTATGTGTAGTAACATTAACTATTGCTTAATAGAAGTCGCTATTTTATAGTGGTTGTGCTTTTTATTTTACAGGAAATGAGAATGTTTAGATACTGAGTTGTAAATGTTTTCTGATTGCAGGACTTTTATATGTATTTCTTTAAAAGTGCGATAAGACATCACGGATCTGTTTTTATTTTTTCACTTGGCATCTTAAGTCCAAGTACATGTGGGCATTCTTTTGTACACTGGCAATTCTTTAAAGTTATAGTAACAGCAATAGAGTGAAATTATTTGGCCTCAAGGCAGCTGCGGTTTTTAGTTTTGCTCCTTCAATCCCAGTTAGCCTTGGTTGTATCTAATAAGGAATTATGTTGCAAAGGCCATTTAAAAGTTCTTTGAAATGGCTTAAAGAACTTCAATAGATGATTCGATCAACATGCATAATTCTAGCGAAACTTTTGATGTATTATCCTTTGTCCATTTAAATTAAGCTTTGTTCATAATGGCTAATCTAATTGTAATTTATATAAAACTCATAAATTTCAAGTTGCAACTCTAATAGTGAATACAAATATTTCAATAAATACAAAATTTTACATGCAAATCAATGGAAGGCTTGTGCAGAAACCAAGTGACAATGATGAGCCAGCTACAATACCTAAAAGTATAAGACAACCTCAATTTAAATGACCTGGTACTTAACGTCTTTGTTTGAGATTAGAAGATTTCATATGAAGCTAAGAAAACAAAGTCAAATTTATGCAAGTGGTTGTGTTGCATGCACAGATAATCTACTTGCTAATATTGGCCTTGGTTATAATGGTGAGCAATGTTGCAACATGTCATATGAAGCTAAGAAAACAAAGTCAAATTTATGCAAGTGGTTGTGTTGCATGCACAGAGAATCTACTTGCTAATATTGGCCTTGGTTATAATGGTGAGCAATGTTGCAACATGTCTCTTCAACGAAAACCATCATGATCAAATTCTTTTTGCACTTGATTCCTAAGTATTTAGTTCAATTGTTTATGGATGCTTGGTAATGTTAAATCCAAGGGAAAGTCTGTATTTAATAATAATGAACAAGCATTACATATTTCATAATACATGACCATATCATGCAAACTTTTGTATTCCAGTGATCAATAGCTAAGGCCCATCACCGACAGACCATAGTGAATAAATGCCATCTTACTGTTCATGGAGTCTAGGGCTCTTATCTCTTCCAAACTTTTGGTACTTGTGACTAGAGGGGCATGGGCATATCTAAACCAGGTAGAGGCATGTTTATCGTCTTTAGCCAGGAAAGCATTCATATATGCTTTTCTGGTTGTGTTTTACAGTGGTGGAAGTGTGATTGTTGTGTATTTGCAATCTTTAATATGCTTGCCTTGAATTCTGAGGCAGTTTATCAGAATATTATACTCTTGACACCTTATTAATGTGCCTGTTTTGGTTATGGTGCTGTATTTTGAAATTATTGCGGTACAAATTTGTATTTTTGGGGGTGTATTTTTACAGTTGAGGCTTATCTCAATGCATATCTTAGCTAAAAAGAATAGTTGAGTTGAAGTGAATCTATCTCATCAACTAGGTGGGGTCTATATCATTACATGTAAGAATTAACAACTTTCTAAAAAGTGGAGTGCTGCATTGTCCGAGGGAAGGCTTCTTTAGAGGGGTAATAGATAGAAAAATTGACACACTCACTCTTGATTAAATTCAATCAAATTAGGGGACCGGATGTGGATTGATGGTAAAGAGGTCATTTCCTTTGATTCTCATCTAAGAAAATGATTAAGGAAAAAGATTCTAAACATTTGAGGGTTTGCTTACGAAACAACTATATAAAATCTAAATTGGCTTTTATTCTGGGATTAAAAAATTTAGCTTTGTAAAAATCATTTTAAAATAAATGCGACGAAACAAAGCTTACGGTAAAATTACTGTACATTAGTCATATTTAGATATTTAAATTTATGTCTAATAGAAGGTTGTTGATATAAATAAGAGAACATATGAAATTCCCTGTTCTAAAGAATGCTATTAAAATGTTTTATATTTGTAAGGTTGTCTTTTTCCATTTTGCAGCTATTTCTTGTCACTGAGATTGAACCATGGTATAGTTTAGGCTACTTATTTGTCACCATTAAACCATGGTCAGTTAACCTTTGCAATGGTATTAAAAATATAATCCAAATTAAATCAATTGTTGCAGCTATGATTATGGCATTTAACAGTCCAAAGGTAGCGCAGTACATTGAAAATTGAGATACAATCATTTCAGTATTAGCTGAGTACAAATTCTAGAACTGTGATTCACACTCAACACTTACGTGATGAGGCCGCTCAGAAATGTCATCATGTAAGAATTAAGGGTCATGCACTAACTTTGTATAAGCAATTAAAAATTTTACCATTTGCCTAATGTTCTTCATTCTAGAACTTCACTATCTCATTGATTAATGTCTAATCTAATGTTACATGTAATGTTTTTAATTTAAGATAATAAAAAATGTTATTAGAATACATTTTATGGATAACAATAAATGTATAGATGCATAGGACCTGTATTCCTAAATCCTGTCCTAATCAAAATTTTTAAATTTATGTCACAAAGGTTGTTGAATAAATAAACAAGATCACCCTTCCCACTTAGTATTGATAGAACGAATAAGCATGTATTGAATAACAGCCATGACAGAAAGAATAAGCCTGTCCAAAATAAAGAGGTATAATAAGAAATAATTATTTGCTCTTTACATCAGATCTTTAAATTTATGATTGAAAGGTGGTTTGATTAAACAAATACCAAAGCTTAAAGAGGCAAAAGAGGGAGGAGACACGAAAAGAGAGACGTTTTTCGCAGGACTGCCCAAACTGTCGAACTCGTTTCGGCCATATCTCACTCATCCGAACTCGAATTGAGCTGAAATTTTGAGGGTAGATGCCTGAAAAACCCTAGAACGTCTCCACCAATTTTCATATCATTTGGAGCAACACAGATCCTAGCGCATCCCTATGTGTGAACGATATATTTGGCAAGCGGCTATGCGAGGGTTTCATCTGGGTTGAGTGCAAGCAGCTCCGGAGGTTGGTTTTTAGGGCCTTCGGGCCCTAGCGGCCAATATTTTTGTGGTTTATGCTCAATATTTTAGCAGGAAATGTTGCAGGGGATACAAGATGGGTTAGAAATTTGTCTTTCAACAGATCATACTGTGAACTTGAGTGACAACGACTTCCAATTTGCTGCACAAAAGAAAAGTGAAAACCATACCTTTCCACGGCGTCTAGGGCAAGGATTAAAGAGATCACGAAACAAGTTTCAAGCAGTTGATCAAAAAATGGCTCATATCTCAAGTGAATCTGGTGCTAAGGTGCACCCACAAAATAATTCTACCGTGAAAACCCCTATCAAGGGTAAGAATTTTGAAGACTCGGTCCCAAAAATGAATTTTAGGGATGCCCTTCGTGGTGGACAGCCTCAACCCAATGCTAATATCAATATTAGGGCTTCCCATAAACCTCTAAGAATGCCTAAGATTGATCCCGGGAAAACGGAGTCGGGATGTCTTAAAGCAGTGATGGAACTCCTATTGTTAAGCTTGATATGGGTAACATTCGGATTGGCATTGAAGATTTGGAAAAAAGAGGACTAATTTGTCGGTTCGTGGGTTTTCGTCCGAGTCTATCTGCTTTCAAAGTCCGGGCTGCAAAAAGCTGGAAAACTAAAGGTGAGTTACAAATCTCTATTTATCCAAATGGTTATTTTCTTGTTTTATTTGCTAATAATGAAGATAGAGAGAAAACTTTTCAAGGGGGTCCTTGGTTTTTTGGAAGGGCAGGGCTTTTCATGAAGCCCTGGCATACTAAATTTAAAGCCGAAGAAGAGATGCCTTCTATAGCTCCTGTGTGGGTTAGACTCTTTGGCCTCCCTATTGAATTTTGGAATCCTACTATTTTTTCTTCAATTGGAAACTCTTTAGGAACTTTTATGATGACTGCTGATTGTACTCAAAATTTTGAACATATTATTTATGCTCGAATTTGTGTTTTAATGGATTTTGACAAACCCCTACCTAAAAAGATCACATTACAATTTGGGGAAGACACTTGGGAGCAAGTAGTGGACTATGAGAACATTCCTTTTCGTTGTAGAATTTGCCATGAATATGGTCATTTGGCCGGTGCTTGCCCAAATAAAATTCTTGATCAAAAGAAAGAAGATATAAACTCAACGAGTTTCCAAATACCTAAGAAGAAGAACACTCGAAAAAACCAATTATGAAGGATCAATCAAAGTCCTTTGCTAATATGTTTGAAATCCTTTCCACAAATGATGTCCCAAGTGAGGAAGAGGAAATAATGGAAACTGAAATCTTAGAAACACAATTTAAATATGAAGGGAAGAACTCAGAGACAAACCAACAAATCAAAGGTTTTCAACAGAAAAAAAAAAGGAGAAAATTTACACAAGAAAAACAATATTTCAAATGTCAAAACTTCAAATAATGCAAGTCCCAATATAGACTCCATTGAACCATCTAGTAAAATTTTGGTTGTGTATGAGCATTCTTCAAGGTTAGAAGCCATCTCGGATTCAATTGGAATAAGTCAAGAAACAGGGAAAAAAAATTGAAGATGGATTCTAATCAAAAAGTAGGTCGCAAGACCAATCAATATCATATGGTAAAAGAAGGTGAAAAGCTTGTAGAGGAAGGTAAGATTAATGCCCTTCCCAACTTTTTTAGCCCTGGTATTAATGAAGATCATCACTTGGAATATTAGAGGACTCAAAGGGAGTCTTTCAAAACAAAATGAAATTAGAAGAATGATTCAGATAAATCATCCACATCTTGTTTTCCTTCAAGAAACAAAGATGTCAATGGAGGATATGGACTTAATTGCTAGTAAAATTTGGCCACTGGAAAAGTGGTTTCCCTCAGTTCCCAAGGGACTTCGGGTGGCATTGCTTGTCTTTGGGACCCAAAAGAGGTAGTTATTCACCATATGGTTGGCAGTTGGGGTTTGTTGGCTATAGCTATTCAAAGTAGACATTCCAACCAGATTATGCTCTGCATTACTATTTATGCCCCGACTTCTTTGGAGGAAAAAAGAAGACAGTGGAAGGATATTACTCATATTATCTCTCATTTTCCTAAAGCTTGGATCTTGATCGGAGGAGATTTCAATACCATCCTCTCTCTGGATGAGAAAAGGGGGGAAATAGAAATTTGGACAAAAGCACTCGACCTCATGAGCGAATATATTGCAAACCTCCATCTTGTGGATATCCAACCGGATAATGGCCTTATGACTTGGTCTAACGAAGGCAAGGCTTAGCTTGTATAATGGAGAGATTGGATAGGTTTTTGCTCTCTCGAAAATTTCTTAATCCATGGTCACATTCCTAAAGTGAAGACTCTTAATAATGCTGGTTCGGATCATTGGCCAATCATGGTGGAAATGTGGAAAACCAATGTGAGTTTCTCTCCTTTTCGTTTTCAATTAATGTGGCTTAGAGACATTTCCTTCAGACCTCGTGTGCAACAATGGTGGAAGGAAGGTAAACCTAGGCATGGGACTAAGATGTTCTGTTTTGCCAAAAGACTGCAATACATTAAATCCAAAATCAAGACTTGGAACCTGGAAAGAGTTTGGGGATGTTCATAAAAAAAAACATGAAGTTATTGCTCATCTTGAAAATTTGAATAAGAAAATCCGTTTAGATGGCCTCACAGAGAAGAGAAGTGCAGATGAAATTAAACTCACAACTCAATTAGAGGAATGGGAAAAAAGAGAAGAAATCTTATGGAAGCAAAAATCTAGAATTCAATGGCTCAAAGAAGGAGATCGAAACACAAATTTCTTCCACAAATCTCTTCTAGCTCGAAGATCTCACAACTTTATTTCTTCCTTAAAATCAGATTCTGGAGATGTTGTTTATACTTGGGATGGCATGAACTCTATTGTTGTTGATTACTTTTCCAATCTTTTTCTCGCTACTCCTCTTGACTCAACTTCACAACAAAATGTTCTTCAAGCAATCCCTTCTCTTATCACTTCGTGGGAGAACTCTATTTTGATTGCTCCTGTTACTATCAATGAGCTTCAACAAGTAGTTTTTAAAATGCAAAAAGGGAAAACCCTAGGTCCTGATGGTTTTCCTATTGAGTTCTACCAAGAGTTCTGGGATATCCTTCATGTTGATTTATTAGAGGTGGTGGAAGAAGCCAAGAAATCCAAAGAAATTTTGAAGGTTATCAATAAAACTTATATTACTCTTGTTCCAAAAGCTCAAGAGGTTGATCATATCTCAGCTTTTAGACCTATTGCTTTATGTAATGTTCTTCTCAAAATTATTACTAAAATCATGGCAGAAAGGTTGAAGCCTCTTTTGCATAAGATTATTTCCCAGAGCAAGGGGGATATGTGGAAGGACGTCAAATAGTAGATGAGATAGTTCTTGCTCAAGAAGCCATCCATTCCATGGATATGCAAAATTCTCCTTCCATGTTCATCCGGTTAGACTTATCCAAAGCTTATGACAGAGTGGATTGGCACTTCCTTATCAAAGTTTTGAGGCAATTTGGTTTCTCTAAGGATTGGATGGATTGGATTATGGGATGTATCTCTTCAGTTTCCTACTTAGTTCTTATCAATGATAGGCCTTCTTAGTCTTTCCCAACTTCCAGAGGTATTAGGCAAGGTGACCCGCTATCCCCTTATTTATTCATCATTCTTGCTAAATGCTTGGGTAGGACTATAACCAAAAAGAGGGAAAACAAAACCCTTGAGGGAGTTACCATTGCTCATGGAGCTAGACCTATCTCTCATCTTCAATTTGTGGATGACTCTACCCTTTTAGGTAAAGCTACAGTTAAGGAAGCTTCTAATATTAAGCAAATCATTAGTTGTTTTTCTAAGGCTATTGGGCAGTTTGATCAATGAAGACAAATCTAAAGTTATTTTCTTTCACCGCTCGCTAGACAGGAATCCATGGTCTTGGATAAATTAAGATATAAGAAGACCTCTCTTCCAATCACTTATTTAGGTATTCCCATAAATATTCAAAGGCAGAAAAATAAAGATTGGAATTGGTTGTTGGACAAAGTCAAGAAGAAAATTGGAAAGTGGACCAACAAGTGGCTTTCTTCCGGGGGTAGAATCACCTTGGTAAAATCAGTCCTTCAAGCTATTCCTATTTATGTTTCTTCTGTTTTGAATATCCCAAAGGTCGTTCTTCGAGAATTGGATCAAATCAATCATCGTTTCCTTTGGAGTGGTACTAAGGAGAAAAGAAAATGGGCCTTGGTGAAATGGGATACTTTATGTCTTCCTAAGAGTGAAGGGGGGTTAGGATTCCGGTCTTCAATTAATAACAACAAAGCTTTAGTTGCTAAATTATATTGGAGGATGTTGCATAACCCCAATGCTCTTTGGGCCAATAATCTCCGTGCTAAATATGTTGAGAACAAAAGTCCTCGAAGACCTTGTTCGCTATCAACTTCCTACCAAAGGTTCTCCCATTTTAGCAGTTCTTAAGACTGGTGAGGATTTGATAAAGAAAAAATTATTTTGGATCATTCATAATGGTCAACATGCAAATTTTTGGACAGATTCTTGGGATGGTCACAAGCCTTTGATAACTCGGCTTCCCGATTGGAGGCCTTGGATGGAGGAGCTTCACCGAGCTAATTGGATAAAGGTGGCTAATTATCGTCGGTACCATACTCGGTAATTCAAAGGTTGGTAGATATTGGATCCCTATTGAGGACTCGGCCTATTCAAATCCCGGAAAGGCAAAGACAAGATATCCAAGGCATCCTTCATATGAGATCCCTCTCTTGGTCCCATGAAAAAGATTGTTTTGGATGGAACAACACTACTAAGGGTGAGTATTCGGTTGCTCAAGGTTATTTGACCTTATGCCATAATAATCCCAACCATTCTTCTCGACATATTTTCTCAATTGTGGGCTCAAAAGCTCGGCCTAAGGTGAGGTTCTTTAATTGGATTTTATTGCATCGTAGGGTTCTTACTGGTGAGCAACTTATGAAGCGTGGTTTTCATGGCCCTTTTAGATGTGAAATGTGTGAAGAGAATGTAGAAAATATCAACCATCTTTTTATTAAGTGTACTTTAGCCTCTGAGCTGAGGAGAATGACAACTTTACTTGGCTTACAATGTGTTACATACCAAACCTAGCCGTCGGCTAGGTTCTCCATGTGCAAATATTTCATATTTATTAGAGTAGATATTTTATTGAAAATCATCTTATCGTTTTTATCTTCTTTCACTGCGTATTTGCATTGTGCCTTAAAGGCGGGATCTGCCCTCCTAGTGGCTATATTCTTTTATAGTAAAATCATTCATCGCTGAATTGTGTTTATATTTCCATTGTCTTCTATATTCGTTGTCATATTTACTTTCAGTGTGCTTAATCGTGTGTTGAGCGTGGGAAGGTAAGGAAGACCTTACCAAGTGGTATCAGTTTGCCTTCGATCCAAGCAAGGCCTCAGGCAATTTCGAACAATTTCGAGAGCGGCGGAACTTCCAATCGCAAGACACAACAGGTGCCAAACACGTCTTTAGCAACTTGGCTTATCGCAGGCTAGCCAACCAAACCTTGGGAGAACGTAGGTTTCAGAATAGGTCTTTCAGTGGTTCGCTTAAACAACTTCTGCTGAGCATAACACAGTCGTAGTCACCATTCACGTACCGAAAGTCGCTTTTACCTGATCAATGTTCTGTTAAATTGCAAGGGAAGTCGTCAACCAATCATAATTCGCGAAAATATTCAATAATTCGGGCAAAGCTAAGGTCGTTCATTTAATTTAAATTGCTGACGTCAGATAAAAAAAAATTTCGTTGCGTTGGGTTTAAATATTTATCCCACATTTAGTGTATAAAGTTTGTATAGGGGTTTAAAAAGCATAAGTCACACCTTCTACGGTGTGACTTCGGTCACACGTTGGGAATTCCTTCGCACGTAGTCTGGCGGGCTTCTCCGTTAGCCAATCCTCTGTGTCTTCTGTCCAGTGGTTTCGCGTCGGGTCGTGGTCTCCTGTCCAGTCTTCTGCATCGATTTGCGGTCTAGCTGTCGTGTCTTGTCCGATTTGCTCGCGTCTCGGTCCTTCGTGTCCTATCGTGTCCGATCTACTCGCGTGTCTTGTCGTGTCCGATCTTCTCTCATATCTTGTCGTGTCCGGTCCTTCGTGTACTGTTGTGTTAGGGTCTCGCCGATCGTGTCAATTTCGCGGTGTCGCTAGTCGATCTAGTCTATCTTACGTCGTGTCATATACGTGTCGCTTATGTCTTGATTAGTCGTGACACATTGTCGGTCTTAGTCACTGTCGTGTATATCGTCAAGAAATTGTCGAAAGTTGTCAACTAAAATTGCCAAAAGTTGTCAATTAAAAGAGGCGAGTCCAAACTCCTATCTCAAATCCGCGTCGCAGTTGGAGCGACAGTTGAAGCGGAATACAAATTTTTACCACTTTTAGCAAAACTTTGTAGAAATCGAAGCTCAAGAACTTTTAAGCAGGAGATTCTGGAAAGTGCATGAGCAAAAAGTGGACCAAAGGATCTGACGGTCGACTATCAAGCTCGAATACACCCAACAAAGACATAAGAAGACCTCATCGAAGCCAAGGTACAAAAAATTCTCCTTCTCCTTTCAAAATTGGCAGTTATAATCCGAGTCATCCACTGATTGACTCCATGGCTGCTAACCCTCCCCCAACTCACGACAACGTCACACAAGGAGAATCAAGCAACTCTGCCATTACCACTGATGAAGCTCTTCGACACTTACTAGATGGTATGGTCCAACTTAATATCAACATATCTAAACTGTTGGACACACAAAATTGACCTAATCCCAACACTAATTCCCAAAATCACTCTCACGAACAAAGGAATGAGGAAAATAATGACCAGGATGAAAATTGGGAGCAACAAAGAGGCAATCCAGATAATTACAGGAATCACTTTCATCGACAGAGATATAACCAAGATCAGGATAGGGATATGGGTTATCACCAACCGAGAGGCCCTAATAATTTTCCACGCATTGATATGCCCACTTTTGAAGGTCATGATCCTCGTGGTTGGATAGCAAAGATGGAAGGCATTCTGGACTTATACCAAATTAGGGATTCTGAGAAAGTCCCTTTCGTTGCATCAAAATTAGGCATTGAGGCCTACCAATGGTTCGTATGGCTTAAACGCGAGAAAGGAGCTACTATTTACTGGGATAATTTCACTACCTATTTTTTAGAAATATTTGATGAAGGAGCTACATCATCATACACAATAAGACTGTTATCTCTTAAACAAGAAGGATCGATTAGTGAGTTCATCTCGAAATTCACCAGTTTACTACCGTATGCATTACACCTCAGTCCAGACACAGTGGTAGGAGCTTTTCGCAATGGATTGAAAGAAAATATTAAGGTTGAGGTGGACATTCAAAATCCAACCTCGTTGAATGATTGCATAAGAATAGCCAAGCTGGCTGAGAAGAGAGTTCAAATGTTTACACGACGTGAAACTTATAGTCGTCCTTCGTATCGCAACAACTCCTTTCGCAGAAATGATCAACCATCAAGATACTTTTGCTATAAATGTCGCAATCACCATCCCAGGGAACAAGCATGTGCACAAAAACAAAACTTTCATATTGAATGCGATCAATATGAAGGAGAAGAGGAAGAAGCATACCACCAGGAAGAACCTATGCAAGAAGAACTATCGAGTGTTCTAGAAGAGAAGGAAGAGGATACAATGGCTATTTCCGTGCATGCCCTCATGGGGTTAACAACCCACCATACAATCAAGGTACCGGGATTTCTCCGCCAAAAAAAGGTGAATGTGCTAATTGATTCAGGCAGTACCCACAATTTTATCGACATCAAAACAGCAAAAGCTTTGAACTTATTCATTAACTCTTCCAACAAAGACAAATTCTAGGTTCTAGTAGCCAACGGGGTGAATGCTCAATGTGTTGGGAGAACATCTCAAGTTTCCATTAAAATGGGAACTTATACATGGTATGGATCTCTCTTCGTAATGAATTTAGGGAACTCTGATGTCATTTTGGGAGTCGAATGGTTGGAAACACTAGACACGGTTAGCTTCAATTTCAAAAAATTATTTGTGGAATGGAAGGAAAACGGATGGGTCATTCGCTTACAAGGCATTACTACTCCTCCATCACAGATGGTGAGCTCTCATAGTATGGAGAAAATGTTAAAAAAGGGTGGATACGGATTCATAGCTCAAATTAATTGTTTGGAAAAGCAATCTCGAGCAACTTCGGATATTACTGCTCCAGATTTATGAGACATCGTAGCAAATTACGAAGAGGTCTTCCAAGAACCTAAAGGATTACCACCTAAACGATCTCATGACCATGCCATCCATTTGATTCCAGGGAGTGTTCCACCTAACAGTCGTCCTTATCGCTATCCTCAACCACAAAAGATAGAAATCGAGCAGATCGTTCAGGATCTGCTAGACCATGGAGTCATTCGTCACAACACTAGCCCTTATTCTTCACCTGTAGTTCTGGCCCGACGAAAAGATAACTCTTGGCGTATGTGTCCTGATTTTCGTTCCCTCAATAAACTCACTATCAAGGACAAATTTCCTATTCCTGTCATAGATGACCTACTAGACGAGTTGCATGGTGCAAAATTTTTTACAAAATTGGACCTTCGCTCGGGATTTCACCAAATCCGTGTCAGAGAAGAAGATATTCCCAAAACTGCTTTTCGTACTCATGAAGGTCATTACGAATTTTTGGTCATGCCTTTCGGTCTCACTAATGCACCATCCACATTCCAAAGTCTCATGAACCAAGTGTTTCGTCCTCTCCTCCGTAAGTTTGTGTTAGTTTTTTTTTATGACATTCTCATATATAGCAAAACATGGAAGGATCATTTAAATCATGTGGATAAGGTCCTTCACATTTTACACAGAGAAAAGTTATTTGTCAAACATTCCAAATGTTCATTTGGTGTCCAAGAAGTCGAGTATCTTGGTCATATAGTTTCACACGAAGGCGTCAAAGTCGACCCCAATAAGATTAAGGCAATTCAAGAGTGGCCTTTACCTAAAACCATCAAGAAACTTCGTGGTTTTTTGGGTCTCACGGGCTACTATCGCAAGTTTGTACGGAATTATGGTAAGATTGCAGCACCTCTCATAGCACTCACGAAGAAGGATGCCTTTCGTTGGTCAGAAGAGGCCACTCAAGCCTTCGAAGCTCTTAAGGAGGCCATGTGTACCACTCCAGTTTTAGCAACTCCAAATTTTCACAAACCATTTATTATCGAATGTGATGCGTCAGGCACAGGAATTGGGGCCATATTAATGCAAGAAGGTCATCCGTTGGCATTTGAAAGTAAACAGTTATCGGGAAAAAATTTGGGAAGATCAACTTACGAAAAAGAAATGTTGGCCATTCTTCACGCAGTAGAAAAATGGAGACACTACCTAATCAGTAGCCGCTTCATTATAAAGACAGATCATAGTAGTCTCAAACATTTTCTCGAGCAAAGGTTTTCCTATCCAAAACAAAATAAGTGGTTAACCAAACTTTTGGGTTATGATTTTGTTATCGAATATAAGAAAGGGAAGGAAAATGTAGCTGCCGATGCGTTATCCAGGAAATATGAAGACGAAGTAGTCATTAACGCTATTTCGGGTCCTTGTTCCCAATGGGTGAATCAATTACAAGATGAATGGTTGTCCACTAGCGAAACTGCTCAGATAATTCAAGAATTATCTATAGGGGCCTCTAAACACCCTTTATTCTCTTATGAAGATAAAATCCTACGAAAGAAAAACCGCATATACATTCCACACAATTCGGAACTCAAATCAAAGATTCTCGATGAATCGCATGCTTCCCCATCAGCGGGACATTCAGGATTTTTGAAAACTTATTTAAGGGTCAAACAATATTTTTGTTGGAAAGGATTAAAAGCAGAAGTCAAACAATGGGTAGCAGAGTGCGAAGTTTGCCAGCGCAATAAAGGAGAAACAATCAAATCACCAGGGTTGTTACAACCATTACCCATCCCTGAGCGTCAGTGGGAACATATATCCATGGATTTTATTGAAGGTCTTCCTAAATCAGAAGGCAGGACAGTAATCTTCGTAGTCGTAGATCGCTTATCCAAATATGCTCATTTTCAGGCTTTACAACATCCATTTTCCGCAAGCAAGGTGGCAAAGGTATTTATGGATTCAATCTTCAAATTACATGGTATGCCAAAAAATATTGTAAGTGATAGAGACCCCATCTTCACTAGTAACTTTTGGCGGGAATTATTTCGACTTAGTGGTACCAAATTGAATATGTCTTCGGCTTACCACCCACAGACAGATGGCCAAACAGAAGTAGTTAACAAATGTTTGGGTACGTACTTACGATGTTTCATTCAAGATAAACAATATCAATGGAGCCAATGGCTAGCATTGGCAGAATGGTGGTACAACACTTCTTACCATTACTCAATTAAGATGTCTCCCTTTGAAGCATTGTATGGAACCAAGCCTCCAATAGTAGCGGATTACGTACCAGGTTCATCCAAAGTAGCCAAAGTGGATGATTGGTTTCAACAAAGGCAGTCTACACTCACCATCCTCAAAGAGAATTTATTCCAAGCACAAAATCGTATGAAACAACAACAAGACTTGCACCGATCAGAGCGAACTTTTAATGTAGGTGACAGGGTTTTCCTAAGGTTGCAACCCTACAAACAATCATCGTTAAGGATAAAGACCAGTCAAAAGTTGGCTCCACAATTCTATGGTCCTTACAAAATTGTGCGCCGCATTGGAGAAGTAGCCTATCAGTTAGAGCTACCCTCATCATCACGAATACACCCGAGTATTTCATGTTTCGTGTCTCAAAAAAGTAATTGGTCAGAAAGTGCAAGGTCAATCAGAATTACCAGTGCTCGATGAGGAAGGACGCATATATCTCCAACCTGAAGAAATCTTACAACACAGAATACGAAGACTACGGTCGCGCCAGATTCAAGAATTTCTCATCAAATGGCAAGACCTACCAGAGGAGGATGCCACATGGGAACCTGAAAGTATTTTCCAGACATTTCCAGCTTTGAGGACAAAGCTTTCCGAGGAGGGGAGTCATGTTACATACCAAACCTAGCCGTCGGCTAGGTTCTCCATGTGAAAATATTTCATATTTATTAGAGTAGATATTTTATTGAAAATCATCTTATCGTTTTTATCTTCTTTCACTGCGTATTCGCACTGTGCCTTAGAGGCGGGATCTGCCCTCCTAGTGGCTATATTCTTTTATAGTAAAATCATTCATCACTGAATTGTGTTTATATTTCCATTGTCTTCTATATTTGTTGTCATATTTACGTTCGGTGTGCTTAATCGTGTGTTGAGGGTGGGAAGGTCCAATTTTTTCACTTTTGAACAGCTTTGGAGGGATTGGCCTAATCAAGAGGGTGTTGATCATTTTATTAGGCGGTTAGTTTGGATGGGTTCTACCATTCTTCTTTGGAATATTTGGAATGAAAGGAACAACCAAATTTTTAATCAAGATAGGAAGGATATTCACTATATTTGGCAAAAGACCATAGCCAACTTAGTTGAATCAGTCCATCAACTCCTTAATCACCCCCAAAACTCCCACCAAAGATGAGATCAAGTGATGCAAAGATTGAAGATTAAACCTTCTAATGGCAACCAACTTAAATGGAATGTGAGTATTAGTAAGATGGATAGGACTAGAAATTGGCAACCTCCTCCTAAGGATTTTGGAAAAGTCAATACTGATGGAGCCTCTAGAGGGAACCCTGGAAAAGCCGGTGTGGGAGGAATTGGTAGACTTTCGGATGGCTCCCTGGTTTTTACTTTTGCCGAGAATTTGGGTATTCTTTCCAATAACCTTGGCTGAGGGGTATGGTATCCTTAGAGGCCTTCGGGAGGCTACTAAGGTTGGATGGGAAAAGGTGTTAGTTGAGTTCGACTCTCAACTTATGATTAATCTCTTGAAGACTCCTTCTAAGAATCATAAGGTGGATTGGAGAATAAAAAGAATTATTGAGAAGATTCAGCTTAATCCGGATGGGATTTTTGAAAGTTGATTACAATCATGTGGTCAGAGATCAAAACAAGAGTGTTGATGCTTTAGCTAATTGGGCTTTGGACAAAGGTGATCTTACTTGTTATGGCCACCCTCCTATATGGTGGGCTTCTCAAATTAGGGAAGCTCTTCTTTCTATCATTTCTTTAGATGGCTCCAGTTTTGAAGGTACCTAGTTTCTTCTTGTTTTTTTTTTTTTTGTTTCTCTTTGGTTCATTCAGTTTTTTTAGTTCCCTAGCTCATTCTATTCTTTATTTTGTTTCCTCTGTTGATTCTTGCATTAATAGTCTTCTGGTCTAGATAGGTCATTGTTTTGTTCATTTTTTTTTTTTCTTTTGTCTTCTTTGTTTAGTTTTTTAAGGTGGGTGGGTTCTTTTGTTTTGTTTTGTTTTTGTGTTCTTTGTGTTGTTTTTTGTTGTTCTTGTGTTTCTGTTGTTTTGTTTTTTTTAATGTTTTTTGTTATTGTTCTTGTATTTTTTTTCGTTCTTGTTCTTGGGTTTCTCTTTGTTTGTGTTATTTCATTTTTTTATGTGTGAGTGTTTTCTATGTTTTTTATTTTTGTTTATTGTCTGTTGTTGGTTGTTTTTATTTTTATTTTATTTTTTAGGTTTTGGTTGTGTTTATTTTTCATGTTTTTTTGGGTTATGTCTTTGTAGTGTCTTGTTGTTTTTGTCTTGTTTGTGTTTTGTTATGTGGTTCTTGTGTTTTTCTATGTGGTTTGTGTTGTGGTTTCTTTTATCTTATTGTGCGTGTTTGGTTGTGCTTTTGGTTTTGACACACTCAAGGAGCATGTTTTTTATTTTATTTTATTATTTTTGTTGTTATTTACTTTTTTAAATTTGGTTTTGTGTGTTTGTTTGCTCCTTGAGTATGTCAAAGGTGGTAGGCCAGGTCCGAGTCCTAGGCATTTTTGGCGGAATGGATACCCCTGCCTCCTTGGGTCTTACCCGAAAGTGGCATCCCTTTTGGGATGTTTTCCACAAATAAAAAAAAATATTAAACAACTAATTAAGAGCCTCAGCCAAATATGGATTTTTTTTTAAGTTAGAGATAGTTTGTCTATATAGGTTGTTAAAATACTATGATAAAATAATTATGAGGTTTTCCTTTTATAAAAGGAAAAACAATAAGAGCAATTTTTTTGAAAGTAAAGTAGCTTATACTATCCATATCGGTTGTTAAAATACTAAATAAAATAATTATGAGGTTTTAGCTTATACTGTCTATATAGGTTGTTAAAATACTATAATAAAATAATAATGAGGTTTTAGTTTTATAAAAGGAAAAATAATAAGAGCAATTTTTTTGAAAGTAAAGTAGCTTATACTGTCTATATAGGTTGTTAAAATAATATGATAATATAATTATGAGGTTTTAGTTTTATAAAAGGAAAAAACAATAAGAGCAATTTTTTTAAAGTAGTTTAGGATGTACTTGTTTAGGCGGATGCAGGTCATTTTCCAACTCCACATTTTGGTGGAGTTGCGGCTGAGAACGATGGCTCCGTGCAAAGGACCGAGGAAACTGGTTCCGAAGGTTTACCACGAGGTAATGATCTTGTCCTTGATGTTGACATTCCTCTTCCAAATTTTAATGAAGCTTGTGAATGGCTTGAAGGACACACCCTTGTTGGGTATTTCTTGGGCCGTATCCCTTCGGATTTTGTAATCCGTGGTTGGGTTCAGCACTATTGGGTTGCTTATGGCATAGAAGTCGAGCAAATTCAGAATTTGACTCGTGGGTTTTTCTTGTTTCACTTTTCTACGGCTGATACTATTAAGCAAGTGTTCAACCACGGTCCGTGGTATGTTCGTAATTCCCTGTTGGTTTTTCAACCTTGGTCTAGGGATTTTTTGTTGATAAAGATGCTTCTTTGTTAATTCTTGTGTGGGTTGAGCTCCTTGGTTTGCCTGTACCTTGTTGGCATTTTTTGAAAACAATTGTTGAGCCTTTGGGCCAGTTTGTTTGTGTTGAGCAGCCTCGCTTCTTTGGTGTCCGACCCAATAAGCGGGTCTGTGTCAAAATTGACCTCCACAATGAGCTGAAAGACCATCTGGTCCTGCGTATAGGTAATTTTACCTACTGTCAAAAGTTGGTTTACATAAACCTGTCGGATTCTTGCTACCGTTGCTAGTCCAGAGACCATAATATTAGAGACTGTTCGCTCATGGAGGGTCGGTTTACTGCTCAAGGTCCCAATGCTCCTTCTCCCCCATCAACCCAGCATGCACCACCCTCAGGTGGTCAGGGTAATGGTAACTCTGATGGCCCTTGGATTAGTGTTGGCAAAAAGAACCGTCAAGGACGACAAGGTGATAGGTCGATTGGGAACGGTTTCGTTCCCCCTTGCATGCAACCTCCTCTGCTACAACGCAACATGTGTCTTATGTTGGTGGGTCTCAACGTGCTGCTGATAAGCAGCCGTTACTTTCTCTTTCCTCTCGAGGTGAATCTGCTCGTAGTGGTGTAGAACAGAGTTACAAAGATGCTTTGGCCCGACCCCATTGGTCTCGCAGTCCTGGAGGACATGTTGTTGGTGTTCGCCATGCTAAGCGCTCTTCTACTGTGTTTGCAAGTAATGCTCCTCGTCGTTTCTCAGACAACTCATACGATCCGCTGACGGGTCTAGGAGATGATGAGGAACTCGAGGATGATATTGATGATGAGCTTGAGGGTGATATGCACCTTGACCCTGCTCAATGATTTTTCTATCCTGGAATGTCAGAGGGCTGATGGACTCAGTCCGTAAATATCAAGTCCGCAGAGAGTTTGAGCAGATGTCTCAGGAATATGACAAGATAGACTTTCTTTGTTTACAAGAAGTCAAAATCTCAGATTTCAATTTGCAGTGTGCATGTTCTTTTATTTGGCCGAATAGCGTCATTTTTGCCATGAAACATTCTCTAGGAAAAGGTGGTGCAGTTATTTTGGTTCCTCCAAAGTGGCAGTCTTGTTTTGTGTCTTGGGGTGTGGATCCCTCAAACCAAGCGGTCTGGGCCCTTTTTGATCTTGATGGGCAGCCGTTTGGGATTGTAAATATTTATGCTTCTAATAATGGCTCTGATAGGTGTGCCTTGTGGCGGTGGTTAGCCTTGTCTCTTCCCTAGGCCTTTTGGATTTTTTGCGGGGACTTCAACATGATTGAAAAAGCTGCAGATAAGGTTGGTGGTCTTCCTTCAAAGTGGTGTTCTGGGGAACGAGAAGCTTGGTTTTTTATGAGGAAACAACACCGTTTGGTGGATCCCAATGGTCATTTTTCTTTTGCTGATTTTCCCCACCACCTGTGGTTTACTTGGTCTAATTTTCAAAAAGGGGATGACAAAATTTTGAAACGTCTTGACAGAGCTATGCTTTCAGAGCATTCAAGTTTTACCTTTCATAATGTTGCTCGTTCTGCTCCGCCTGTGTTAGCTGTTCTGGGAACGACATTTTCTGACCATGCACCCATTCTTTTCAATGTTGCTTGCTCCCCTCCTCCTTCGCGCAACTTTCGTTCACCTTTTTGCCTCAATGTTTCTTTTTGCATCACCCTGCAACTGTTGCTCATATTCATAGAATTTGGAACCTCATACCTCGACCCTCAAGAGTGGTAGGTTGGATTGAGTGGTGGAATGAGGCAATTGCTCGTACCACCTTCACACTGAGAGCCTTAGGAGTCAAATTAGCTCAAATTAGGAAACATTCTTCCAAAGTTCTCAGGGCTGAGTTTGTTACAGCCACCCTCAGGTTAGAAGCCAATCCTTTGAGCCCGTCCTTACAATAGGAGGTTGCTGCCATCAGGCATGAGATCCGCAAAGCCAAAGTTTATGAAGCCAAAGGGGCTCAGATCCGTGCCTGACTTCATTGGCTTAAAATTGGTGATCGAGTCACCAAGGAGTTTTTTCAAAGGCTTCGGCCTCAGAAGTCTGTGTCTCAATTTAAAGCCATTATGGATGCTGACAATCGTATCACTGAGCCTCAGGCTATTTCTCAAGTCTTTGTTAAACATTATCAGAATGTTTTTGCTTCCCAAGCCCTTACGCCTGAGCGACAGGCTGCTATTGATGAGTGTTGTGCAGTGGTTCCTAATAAGCTTTCTGATACTCAAAAGGCCACCTGTGATTGTCCTCTTACTCTCAAAGATTTAGAAGAAGCTCTTGCTTGCATGGCTAATGAAAAAGCTCCTAGTTTAGATGGCTTCCCTTGTGAGTTTTATAAAGGTCTATGGGATCTGGTCGGGCCTGACCTTCTCTGTGTCTATCAAGAAGCTTTAGCTATAGGTTCTCTTGGTTCTTTGATAAATAAAGGCAATATTAAGTTCATTCCTAAGCCTGGGGATCCAGAGCTTCTCACCAATTGGCGGCCAATTACTTTGCTTAATGTGAGTTATAAGATTATTGCCAAGGCTCTTGCTCTTAAGCTTCGACCTCTACTTCCCTTGATTGTCCGTCCTGAGCAAACTGGTTTTATTCGTAATAGATATATTCTGGATAATGTAATTGCAGTGTGGGAAGGCATGGAGTGGGCTAGAGCCTCTCAGCAAAATGCCTTGTTTATCAAAATAGACTTTGAAAAAGCCTATGACCGAATAGAATGGAATTTTATTCTTGTGATGCTCAAAGCTCTTGGCTTTGGCCCAACTTTTCTGAATTTTGTTGCTATGCTTTTCAATCATGCTTCTGCAGTGCTTACGTTAAATGGGGTTCAGTATGAGACTATTGGTTTGTTCAGATCAGTCAGGCAGGGTTGTCCGTTGGCTCCCTCGTTGTATGTTTTAGTTGTCGACACTTTTGGTTATCTTCTTGCTAACCGAGCTTCTCAAGGTCTTGTCAAAGGCATCACCCTTCCAGGGAATCAAGGGCAGTTAATTAATGGGCATTTTGTCGATGACTCTTTTCTTACTTTGGCAAAAGAGGAACAATCTGTGAGCCAGGCTCTTTTGTGTTTGGATCTCTTTTGTCAAGCTTCTGGCTCTAGCATACAGTGGAGGAAAACTTCTTGTTTTAGACAGTCCCCAAAAGAGCTTCCTAGTTGGTTAGTTAATATTTAGTGGCATTGGATTCAACCAGGTGAGATGTTTAAATTCTTAGGCATCCCCTTTGCTTTTCAAAGCTCTCCTGCCCAGTTATGGTAGTATGTCCTTCAGAAGGTTGAGAAAAAGCTCTCCTATTGGGTCACTAAGAAGCTTTCGCTTGCTGGCAAGTTTCAAATCTGTTCTAAGGTTTTAGCTTCAACCCATGTCTACTACTCTTCATGTTGGGTGCCTTCTCAGTCTTGTTATAAGAAACTTGAAAAGCTTCTCAGAGATTTTCTCTGGGCTAGCTCTAAGGAGAAGCGAGGTTTTCATCGGGTGGCCTAGGAATTTTGTTGTCTTCCTAAGACTTTTGGGGGTCTTGGTTTGTTTGATTGCCAACGACAAGGGTTTGCTTTAAGTGCAAAATGGATTATTCATGCTTGTAAAGGTTCAGAGGCTTGGAAAATCCTTATTCGTCATATTATTTCTCAAGGTCTACCTTATGGAAAAAAATAGTGGACAGGTATGAACTTACCTTCTCTCATTCTTGCTCCTGTGCCTGTTAAAGTGTCTGGCTCGTTTGTTGTTAAGAGCATTTGGAAAGCTTGGGAAGCTGTCAAACCTTGGCTCCAATGGAAATGCCTGGCAAAGGGTCGAGGCACTCCTCTTGCCTCGCTCTGTGTGTGGTGGTCTCCTATTATTCAATTTCAGTCACAACCGTTAGCTAACATTCAGTGGATTCATGCTTCTCGATTTTTTAGAAAAGGGATTTCATCCCTCTCTGATTTTTTTAGTCTCTCTTTGCGGGATTGGATCCCTTGGGATGTTTTCAAGAGGACTTTTGCCCTTAAGCAGTCAGATAAGAGCACTTATGATACAGTGGTTAATTGTACGCCTTTCTCTCTTTGGCCCAAGATGGGGCAATTGGCTCAGAGACCTTGGTGGTCTGAATGGCATTGGTTCAAAAGCACTCATTTTTTTAATTACAGAACCAAGAATGGCTATAGTTGGCTTTCACCAAATTTGTCTATGGTTCCCAAGCTCAATGAGCGCTGGGATTTGTTCTCTTCCAGAGCTAAATGGTGGGATCATTTTTGAATGCTTTGGGCCAGCTATGTGGAACCCAAACAAGCATGTTTTGCTTGGAGCTTGTTGTATCATGGTCTTCCTCTTGGTCATCGACTTACCCATTTGGGCATTGTTCATCCCACTTGTGCTTTTTGTGGGGAGGAGGAATCAGTTATGCATGTTTTTTGGCACTGTGTTAAAGCTCGACAAGCATGGACATGGATTGAGTCCTTTTTCAGTCCTTTTCTTCAAAGGCCTTTACAGTGGTTCCATAACCTGCTTGGTGATAAGCCCATTTTTTCAGAACCTCTTGTTGCAGTTTGGAATTTGTTTCGACTCAAAATCCTTTTCCATCTCTGGAAATGCAGGAATGATATTGTATTTAATGATAAGCCTCAGTCTTCTGATTTTACTATTGTTGATAAGCTTTCTATCTTTTATGATGTGTGGCTTCAGATTAATGCGCAGACGAGAAAGGTGCAGATAGAGCTCAGCCATTTGCAGGAGCTCATTGATCATTGGGGGAATGCCCCTTGTTCGATGAGTCATGAACCACCTGAGCGTGATGCTCGTCCGAGGTCTCGCTCTCGTTCGCATCGTCGTCCCCCTCCTCAGAGGCGAGACCGAGCATCGGAGGGACCGCATGCATGGACTCCCACTCATCGCTCAGGCGGATGGAGCTCTTCCCGCCATGGTGGTGGCTGGGGTGATCGCCTGACATCTTCTCGATAGAGTGATGTTTGGACCAATGGAGTAGTTGGAGGAAATGATGGTTGGAATGATACTGGCGCAAATGGTGGCTGGAATGATACTGGCACCGGCCTTACAGTTAATGTAGAAGGTATGGCCGATGATCAGCCAACCAAGTGGCCTCCAGACATCCCCCGGAATGTGTGGCGCCATAATGAGGATCCTGATAATTCGGGCGAAGCAACTCCTCCCACTTCGTAACGCCTTGAGGTGTTAATGCTTGGTGGTTTTGGGTTTTAATGCATAATTATGAAACTGTTGATCTTGGTGCTCCCGCCTTTGGCGGTATGATGTTTTAGACTATGTTTGTTTTTTGGCTTTCGATTTTCGGACGGTTTCGTAGCTGCGGTGGCAGCCTCTTTTGTGGACAAGTGGCACTTGTTTGGTTGTCTTTTTGCAAGCGTTGAACGCTCGGGGTGTGATTCGTCCACCTAACCCTCTTTTTGTATGATATGTTTATACTTTAATACAAAGTTTTCATTTCATTCAAAAATATGGAATGACTTGATTATTCAAGTGCAAATATTCATACTAGGGTATGATATATTATTCTATTTTTTTCAAATTAGTACCTTAATTTTTTTTTCAAAATTTTAAAGATTTAATGGTTAAATCTATTTAAAATTTTAAAATAATGTAATACAAATAAGAATTCGATTCAATTTTATATAATAAATTAAAAAAAAATTAAAATAAATTTATTTACCTAAATAGTTAAAATAAGCAATAAAATCAAGTGGCATTAGTTCAACTGGTTAGATTCCTCGACATTTCAAGAAGAAGACCCAAGTTCAAATTTCACTAAAAGATATATGGATAATATCTAAGCTTTGTTGTAATACCACTATATGGTGATGATGTATATGGGTGGGGTTGTCTCAATCCCATGTAACCAATTAAAAGAAAAGAAAGAATAAACAATAGTTTACTTTGTACTTTATAGTTGTAGAATAGAAACGTCTTTTTTTTTGGTAGGTAAAAATATTTTATTTGCTTTACGGGTTAAAGGGTCCCGTCCCTGTTACATCAGTAGCAAAAAGAGACAATTGTGGCCTCCAGTGGCAACAAACAAAAAACAACTGAGGCTTAACCTCATACATCATGACCCAGACAAGGCCAAAGCCCTCCAAGACAAAAGAAACTAAACTATTACAACAACTGATAAAAGAAAAACAAGCAACCCTGCTGCCCAGACACGACCTTCCCAGGTTATTGGGATTCCTTGTTCCTTTCCTGTTGTGCACTGTCATCAGGGGTGAGGAGAGTCTTGATCAGGGCCGAGAACTCTCTGAGCTCGTCCATAGCATTGGACAACATGGCACAACCTTCCCTGTAGATGTTGGCAGCCATCTGCAAATGGCTTACAACTTCACTGGCTCTCTTGAGGGCTATGGAACGCAACGTGTCCTTGGCGTTATCAATGTGTTGTTCTTCGTCATCACTGATGATTTTCGTATCCGGTTGTTGATCACTCGTCTTAGGGGACTTCAACCTGTTGGATTTCCTACGCTTTTGAGGTGGCCGAACTGACTTCTGTTTGGGTCTGGGATGCTTACCAGAACGGACTTCCTCTTTGGGAGTAGAGAGCGGGGGTGAATCTTCCTTACCTTGGTCAAGGGGGAGAGCGCACAGGGGGAGGGGAGACGGCGAGGGAGTGAGGGGGGTTGGAGGCTTCAACTCGGGCAGAGCTGGAGGAACGAGCGGGGTTGGGGGACCTAGAAGACATAGTCCCTGACACCTGGTGGGCTAGGGCATACTTGTACAAAACCAAAAAAAGCCCCTGGTGACGGGGGGTTTTGGGGACTTGCTTTCCCTATAATTGTTGATGGCGATGGTGATGGACCGAAAGAGGAAGTCCGGGATATTGACAGGATGAACATCGCGTAGGTGATTAACCAAAGCAAGATTATAGGCTTGGAGGGGCTTGTTGGGGTTGTCTATAGAGACATACTAGATAACAAGAACGATAGTCGAGGCCCAAGGACGAGGCAAGGAAGAACGCACCACTCCTTTATTTTCCCAAATTAGATTTTTCCCCTTATCGAGGAATTGATCAGTTTCCTCTTTAAAGTTATGCCTATCTCAGCGCACCACTCTACCGTCAGCCGGAATACCAAAAATCTGAGAAATGGAGTGAACACTTACCTCAAACCGGAGGCCACGAACCTGCACTTCCCCTTCGTTCCATGTCTCGATGAAAGTATTGGTCACTTCCTCTTCAATTTCGAAGAAAAGCTTGAAGAAGTTGATGAAATGCTTGGCGTCGAGCAGGTCAGCGGTCCCGACCTCAATTTGTAGGCTAGTAGGCTCAGTGGTGGCCATGGTGGAAGCCAGACCAGAGCTTACAGAGCTCGCTAGGAGAATTCTAACGAAAATAGCAGAGGAAAGGGATAGAATAGTCCTAGCAAGGGCAAAGTGAAGGTGAACTATCTGGATCAAGATAAAAGGATGGTGAACAAGGGTCTCGAGAAAAAATTCTGAAAAGGGAGACTGGGAACGCAAAAAACGGTGTAGGCGTGGCTCGTGATGACAGGGCCAAAGTGGAAGGGAGTGGAGGAGAAAGCGAAGAGGATGGCGAAAGGGGTGGACGGGGGGAAGTGGAGGTGGGAAGGCGAGAGGGCGAAGGGGTGGTGGGGAAAATGAGGCGACATGAGCAACTGGACTACGAAGTCAGAGCTCGACTAGGGAAACACGGGGGGTGGACACAAGCCATACAAACCGCATAGAAAACCGTACAGACAACTCTATTGGGGGTGGTGTTTAGAAACACCCTAGGTGTTGAAAAAACATTGCTTTGGTGGCGAGAGCCACCTTTGGTGGGGTACTTGTTGGGAGTAGTGGAGCAGTGAGCGGCCACCTTGGGTATTGAAGAAATACCATCGTGGGGGTAGCACGAGCTACCTAACGGATCACTTTCCCACATCCTGATTAGCTTGGGTGATGACTTCTTGTGGGAAGTCTTCTTCCCAGATGACCAGGGTGGACTGATTGACTGCTTTGTTGGCTAGAATATCAACCACTTTATTAGCTTCCCTGAACACATGGTTGATCTGGCTTTGAGGATTGCTGTTGAGAGAAAGTTGGCAATCCTGAATGATGTTCTGGATATTCTTCCCCCCTGTGCTCTTGTTGATAATGTGGCCAATGATCACTGAAGAGTCTCCTTCGAATATGATTGGCTTGGGAAGGGTTTTGCTTACCTCGATGCTTCTCCACAAAGCTCTAGCTTCTGCATAGTTGTTGGTTTGGGTCCCCAGATTTTCTGAGAAAGCCTTGATAATGTTGCCTGTGTGATCCCTGATGACTCCACCTACCCTAGCTCTCCTTGGGTTTCCTTTGGAGGCACCATCGAAGTTGACCTTGAGCCATCCCTGCGGAGGGGGGACCATTTGGCCATGGTTCGAGGGCTGCAAGAATTCTGGACTTTGCTACAGTCTGTGGGAATCTTGAGGGATGCAAAAAGGTAAGCTTCTAGCCCATAGTTAGGTACATCACCACATGGGATGAGGCTGTTGTTTTCAATAGCAAGGGACAGAGCTCTGTTGGCAACAACTTCTAAATTTCTGGTGACCTCCATGAAGATGCGGTTATTACATTCCAGCCAGATCTTCCAGGCCGCATGGTGAAGCAGGGAACTCCATAAGAACTTGAGTCTTGGATTTTTAAATGTCCCTGGCCATTGGATGAACAGGTCCACAACTACCTTGGGATGGGTCCAACAAACCTGGAATTTGTTGGTCAAGATAGAAAAAACACTCCCGATGAAAGGGCAATCCAACAAAATGTGTTGAGTGGATTCCCAAGCTTGAGTACAGAGGTAGCACCTATTGGGAACCATCACTCCTCTTCGAATTAAGTTATCGGTGGTTAGAATTTTATTGTGAGCAACAAGCCAGTAGAAGTGGGCCACTTTCGAGATCAGGAGCTTGAGCCACATGCTTTTGGCTAGGGTCTAACTGTCACCTTTTCTAAAGCCTCTAGGAGGGGTTTCCAACATCTGGGATGCAGTTTTGATAGTGAAGCCACCATCACTAGATTCCTTCCAACAACGTTCATCCTTCTTCAGGGTCTGTGGGATGAAATTCGCTTTAAAAATGTCCAGAAGGGTTGCTAGGCCTTTGTTAATGGTGTCATTCTTAATTTTGAACTGAACCTGCTTCCATTTATGGATACCCTGATCAGATGTGATGAAATCAACAACATGGGCTCCATACTTACTATCGATGAGATGTTTGATTGAAGTCAGATCGACATCATTGATGAGGGGATCTTTTCTAGCCCACGCATCTTTCCAGAAGTCGATAGACTTACCATCTCCCAGCTACCACCAAGATCCCTGATGTACAAGCTGCTTGGTGTGGTTGATGGATTTCCAGAAGTGGGATCCATTGCGGGGAGTCTCCATGTCCAGGAATGAGTGATGTTGTAGGTATTTTCTTTTGACAATCGATACCCACTCCAAGTTGGCATATGTGACCACCTTCCAATCCTGCTTGGCCAGGAGGGCTTGATTTGTAATATTTATGCGGCGCAGTCCCAACCCCCCCTGTCTTTAGGGGTGCAGATTTTGTCCCAGGCTACCAAGTGGAACTTTCTTTGGTTATCATTCCTAGACCATAGGAAATGCTTCTGCAGTTTCTCAATAGCCTCTCCCACTACGATAGGGATTTTGAAGACCAACAGAAAGTAGGTAGGAATACTCTGGAGGACCGAATTTACCAACGTTGCTTTGCCTGTGCTGGAGAGGAGGGCCCCTTTCCATCCTGCTAGCTTCTTGTGAATATTTTTTGTGACGTTGTTCCACATATCTTTAAGTGGTCTTCCCTTGAACATTGGTAGGCCCAGATAGGTGGTTGGGAAGTCAGCAATGGTGCACCCCAAAATACCTGCAATCTTGGCCTACCTTCTGGTGGGGGTGTTGATGAAGTAGAGTTTACTTTTGGTGTAATTGATCTTCTGACCAGTCGCTTCCTCATACAGATTGAGGATGACTTTGATGACTTTGGCCTTAGAGACTGAATCTTTAGTGGCCAACAAGGTGTCATCCACGAATTGTTGGTGAGTGGTGGGGGGTAAGCCTGAAGCTACCTTGATGCCAAAGATCAGGTTTCTATAGTAGGTATTTTTGATGGTTCTACCCAAACTCTCAACCAGAATGATGAATAAAATAGGGGAAAGAGGGTCCCCCTGCCTCAACCCCTTGGTGTTGGGAAAGTAACCGACAGTAGACCCATTCACAAGGACCGAGAACCAAGAAGAAGAGACACAATTTGAAATCAGATTCACCCAAGATTCATGGAAACCATATTTGAGGAGAATTTTGGACAAGAATTCTCGGTTCACTCTATCAAAGGCTTTGTTCATGTCAAGCTTCAGGAAGAAGGCAGCGGAGTTGGAATTATGGGCAGAGTGAATCATCTCATGGATGGTGATGACCCCGTCAAGGATGTTTCATCCCTTAACTGTGCTTCCCTGACAGTGGTCGATGATGGTGGGAAGGATCTCAGTGAGCCTGTTGGCCAGGGCTTTGGACAACACTTTGTAGATGACATTGCACAGACTAATGGGGCGGTAATCAGAGAGGGACTGGGAGTTAGTTCCTTTGGGGATCAGGGCCAGGAAGGTGGAGTTAACATCTCTGGGAATGGACCTGGACTTTTGCATGTTAGTGATGGCGAGGCACAGGTCAGGGCCCACAATGTCCCAAAAATTTTGGAAGAACCTGGGGGAAAAGCCATCAGGCCCGGGGGCTTTATCGGGCTTCATGGAAAAAAGGGCTTGGTGGATTTCCTTGTGGGACAGGGGGCTGAGGAGGAAATTGTTTGTATCGACAGGGATGGTTTTGGGAATATTCTCCAGAAGGGACTCCATGGCCAAGGGAGAGGAAGAGGGGGGAGGCGAGAAGGTCTTTGAAGTGGCTGACAACTTCATCCCTGATCTGGTGGATGTCAGAAGTGAAAGTCCCATCCTGCTTGATGAGGCCTTTAATTCTGTTGACTCCCCTGTGCTTGAGAGTGGAGATGTGGAAATACTTAGAGTTGGAGTCACCTTCCCTGAGCCAGGGTTGTCTTGAATTTTGGCGCCAAAAAGTTTCTTCTTTACCTAAGGTGCTATGGAAATCAGAGAGCAGAACCCTCTTCAAATCTAAGACTGTCATCACCCTGCCCTTTCTGAAATCTGTCCTCAATTTGCCCTAATCTGGTTTTGATGTTCTGCTTAGCTTCAAAAATGTTCCCAAAGGTTTCCCTGTTCCAAACTTTAAGATTTTCCTTGACCCACCTAAGTTTTTGCATAAATTGGTTAGAAGTTGTCCCAGGGAATTTTGTCCCCCACCATTCTGCTATCCAATTTTTGAGATCCGGGTGATGGGTCCACATTGACTCGAACCGAAAAGGAGTCTTGAACTGGGGCTTGCTTGCCGTCTCAAAAAGGAGCGGGCTATGATCTGATCCGATCAAGGTGCTCTTGGATGAGTTTATTTCCCATTCGTATGTTACTCTAGGTGTACATGGATCCCTGCAACGGAACGTCCATAAGGGCATTAGAGTCCACAAACTGCCTCAAGTCATTTGTATTCCTATGAGTGACCATGTTCCCTCTTTTTTATCAAAAAAGTGCAGGGGGAATTGAAGTCCCCTGCCAACACCCAAGGGATATTGACAAACGCCTGCCTCATCTGGGTGAGGGTGTTCCACAAGATCATTCTTCCTTGGGATGTGTTGGGAGCATAGACATTTGACATAATCCAGGAGGTCTGGGAGCTGGGGTCATGGAACAAAATGTTGGACAACCTATCTTGGCCTGAAATAAATCTACCTTCAACTTTGGTTGGGTTCCAAAGGCACAGGAGCCCTCCTGTGGTCCCGGAGGTCGGGGAGTAGACGAAGTCATAGTTTTCCATATGATTTTGGCTACCCTAGGAGACCATTGATCGTCTAATTTGGTTTCCTGAATGAAGAAGATTGTGGGGTTATAATATTTTCTCATGGCTGCAGCCAGTCTTTGCTTGGCTGCCCCATTCAGTCCTCTCGCATTCCAGGAGAGGACTTTCATTTGGAACTTTTGGAGAGTTTTTTGCCCCCTTTGCCTTGTTGCGTGGGGGGTTTGGGTCTTCGGTTTTCTTCCTTGATAGTGTTTTCGATTTCCTAAAATAGGGTTTTCTACGTTCCATTGGCTATATCCTCGGTTGTATCCCGGTTTCTTCATTTTGTACCTGATGGCCTACCCTTCTTTCTGTCTACTCCTACATCGACTTGGGACTTTCTAAAACTTCGAGTTTGTTTGGGGCTCCAATGTTCAAGGGAATCCTAGGCGGCCTCGTCACTGTCGGAATTGGTGGCGTTAGAGTTGGTCGGGGAGGCAAGGAAGACAGACCCACCCAAGGGGGGCGACGGGGCTAGGGAAGATGGCGATCGAAGGGGTTTTTGGGTGGGGCTTTGAGGGTCGTCACTAGTGGTGGGGGTTTGACCCTGGTGAGGGGGGCATGGACTTTTATGAGTAGGATTGGGAGCAGGGCGCGGCTGGGAGGCAACGTTAGGGGTCGAGGAGGATATAATAGGGATTTCACCTTCCTTAATTTCCTCATTGGTTCCAAAATCATTAAGAAAATCAAATTTATTAGTAGTGGTGACCAAGGTACTTGCCTTTTGGAGAGTTTGGGCTGGAGGCGGTCGAATCTGCTATTTGTTCTTCAAGATTTGCCTTTGACTGGTGGTTGTCCTCTGACTGGCGATTGGCTCCGGGTGTCTCATTGGCTAGTGATCGACATTAGGGTTTTTGCGCTTAGGGCATTGAGACGGGAGGTGCCCCTAGGATTGGCACTCCAAATAGAAAGTCGGCTTGTTCTCGAAGATTAGCGGTTGTCTCCACCTGAAGTCCCCATAAATTAGATTGAGGTGATCTGGGAGTTGCGACTCCAGATTCACACTGACACAGATGCGGGCCTGGGTTAGGCGAGTTCTGGCACGAGTGGCCGGATCAATGGCCACTAATTCCCCAAAGGCCCTAGCCAGACCTTGAAGAGCATCCTCGTAGAAAAAATGAGCGGGGAGATTGGGGAGCCGGACCCAAATGGGGGCGAAGTTAATGTTCTGTGAGTCGGGGTCAAAATTTGGCTCCCATTTCTTCAAAAATAGACTTCGTCTCCCGAAGAACCATGGACCTCCGAATAGAATGCGTTTTGCGTCCTCCCGAGTGTTCAACTGTATCATAAAAAAGCCTCTGGTCATCATGGATAGCCCCATGTTTCCCAAGATTTTCCACTTTGAAGTCGCACACCGACAGATGGCATCCATGTCTAGGCACCCTCCTACAAATTTTCCCACAAGGGAAAAGGAGTCGCGAGACGCATACCCTTCCATAAGGTTTTGAGGGCACAACACATCGCACCCTTGCAAAACAAAACCTTTCGAACCGTCTGTGGGCGATCTAAGTTTGTTCTACAAGCGGTCTATGTAAGACAGGTGGTCTCGATGGCTTCCTGGGCTGCCCATTTTGTCAGGGGGTTCTTTTCCTCGATCGATGTCACTTCGAAAGTTCCCATATTTGGCGGTAGACGGACTCCAAGTTAGCCCTGTCGCTGCCTGAGCGATGGGAAAGTCCTACAAAGTGTTGCTAATGTCTTCTCTCGTTCGCGCTTTCTCTTTGTTCGTGGGTTGGTTATCGTTGAATAATTCGTTCGTCAAAACCATAGTCATTGATCGCTCCTCCGAAGCCATAAATTTAATTTTGAATAGAAACGTCTTTTGATTTAAAGAAAGTTTGTTAAATATTTTTTAATTTAAAATAAAATAAAATTGATGTTTATTTTAATAAAACATGAAATATGTTGAATTTTTCAGCCAATCCCATATAACCCATTAAAAAAAGAAAGAATAAGCAATAGTTTACTTTGTGCTTTATAGTTGTAGAATAGAAACCTCTTTTTATTTAAAGAAAGTTTGTTAAATATTTTTTAATTTAAAATTTACAAAAATTATGTTTATTTTAATGTAACATGAGATATGTTGAAATTTTCAGTTAATGAAAGTTTGTTTGGTAGGTTAGAAAGTTCTTAACCACAGTGATAAATGTTACAAATTATAAAGATTATATTACAATTTATCCTTTATTTAGATGATGTGTTAGCGTACTATTCTGTTCTTGCTTATTTAGCATACTGTTACACTGTTGTAACAGTACTGTTCAGCTGTTGCGCCGGTGACTATTCCCGGCATTGTAAAACTTATTTAAACGCCTCCTGCTGAATAGAATAATGTTTCGTATTTTCCTACATGGTACCAGAGCCGGATTACTGGGAGAAGCTGGAGGCGGACAGAAAATTTGCAGAGCGTTTTTCTTTTTTTTTTGAATTCGAGCAGTGCATTTTTTTTCCGCGACGTGATTTCCCTGATCCCGTCGCGTGATAGCAGCTGCGGAAGAATTTTTTAAAGAAAAAAAGAAGGGCGCAGGCCGTCCCAGCGTGCCCGCAGAGGGAATAAGAAAAAAAAAAATTCCGATTAAGAAAAAAAAATTTCGGTTGGAGGACGGAGTTGCAGGCCGGGGCGAAGTTGTTTGCCCGCGGAGGAAGAAGAAGAAATTTTTTTCCGGTTGGAGGACGGAGTTGCAGGCGGAAGCGGCCGGGGCGAAGTTGTTTTTTTTCAAAACGCAGTGCGAGGGAGGAACGCGCGACGAAGCAAAGCCGCGCCCGCGAGTTGCAGAGGAGGAGCATCCCGAGGTTGAAAAAGGAGGGCTCCGGTGATCCCTTCGGATCAGCCCGCTAGCTCACGTGGTCGTGAGCCGTGCGGTAAGGCTCAGGGAGCCTGCAGGTCGGGGGTTCAAATCCCGCCGACTTCCCCCCAAAGGTATAATTTTTTTTGCATAGTGTTTTTTAATTATTATTTTTTAATTAAAATTTTTAATTTTAATTTTTTTTAATATAGTTTTTAAACTTTATAAATTAAAATTTTAATTTTAATTTATTTTTCTTAAAGTTTTAAAACTATATAAATTAAAATTATTTATTTTAATTTTAAATATATAATAATTATTAAAATGCTTTGTTAAAGAAAGCCTTTTTAAGGGGGGATATTTTTTCAAAAAATCAAAGGGGGATAGTGAGTAATTTTTCGAAAAATAGCAATTTGGCAAATTGTAAAAGGTGCATTTTCGACTGTGACCGACACCTTGTGGGTTATTCTTGTGGGCAGTTTTTTATGTTGTATGTTGCATATTTCATTTTTGCACTATAACATTAAAAACTTAAAATCAAAACACTCCCTAAGTCCCCGGAATAATTAAAACCCATCCGTGCAATTTTATTGCACTGCAGCGTTCGGTATTTGTGATACCTCTGGCCAGCACTTACAGGTAAAGTTGTCGTGATTTGGCTACTGTATCCGCCGCCTAATATAGTCTGCTACAACGACGTACGAGCTTGTTCTCTATAAATCGTCGGGGAGGAATAAGTACGCCATTTTTGCATTTTTTTACTCCATCCACTACCCTTTATCGCACTTGTGTTTAGGCGTAAATCCTGACGAAGTATTCTTCATAGTGTTTAGGGGAAGTTACGCCCCACGCATGAGAAGAATCTTCTATGGTAGGTGCCATCAACAAGGCGATTCCCTTTCGGTACCGCTTATGTTCCACGTATCGTATGATCTCTAAAACTCACCTATAGTCTCCCTCACGTAAGGGCGGGTGATTTTTGTTGATCTTTCTAAATACCTATAGTTTCCCTCACGTAAGGGCGGGTATTTTGTACGGTATATTGGCCTAGCAAAAGGTATATCGAAAGGGGGACCAATTGGTGATATAAGGAACCTTCACTATGGCCGTTGTTGCAAAGTTGATGATTGATCCGCATCAGTTATTGAAAGGTCCAAATTATACACCATGGAAACATAAGATGAAGGCTATTCTCCAAATGGAAGATTTGTGGGATATTATTCTTGGAGTAGCAACTAGGCCTTCACCAACGGCGGGATCCACGAGGTCCTTCGACGGATCGAGATAGCTTTTGACAAGAAAGACAGTAGAGCAAAGGTGCTCATTTTGTTTGTTATTTCAGATGAAGTGCAACCTCATATAGGTGACAAAGCAAGTGGTAAAGAGGCATGGGATGCCCTTAGAACCATCTATGAGGGGAAGAATGAATCCACCATTCTTCATCTTCAACAACAACTTCATAACTATGAGTTTGAGGCGGGGTGAAACGGTTGAACTCTTTACGTGCGAGTGTACGAGTTGAAAGAGAAATTGAGTTCTCTGGGAGATACTGTGGACGAAAAGCTTCTCATTTCACTTGTGATGAGAGCTTTACCTTCTTCATTTGATATGTTGATAACCTCCATCCGGGTGTCTCAACGACAAATTACCTACATCGAGTTGGTCAATCTGCTTCAACAACGGGAGGCACGCCAACTTCACAAGGATGATTCTTCCAATACGAGCCCTATACACCAACGAGGCGGGGTTCTAGGAAGAAAGGTAATGGGCAAAAAGGAGGCAACTTTCAGAAAGGAGGAAATTCTCAACAGGATACGAAAGGAAAAGGCAAACAACCTCAACGAGAAGAAGAGGTGGTGCAAGATGTGTGAGAAAGACAACCATGACACCAACAGGTGTTGGCATAAGAACAAGCGAAAAGGCCAAAACAAACCACAAAATAAAAACAAGCAACCCCCAGGTGAATGTTGTTGTTGAAGAATCGACTCGGATTACGAATGGGCACACAAGGTGCTCATGACTACCACAGATTCCACACAGAGGGATCCTATTTGGTATGTCGATTACGGAGCTAGCAAACATATGATCGGCGACGGATCGTGGTTTGAATCATTTGTGGCCAAAGAGGGCAAACCTGTCACCATTGTCGATGATAAAACCTACGGGGTTCGGGGAGAGGGTACGATTTCGAGTCACTCTTCCCGATGGCAAGTGTCAGATTGACAAAGTCCTCTATGTTTCGGGATTGGCCAACAATTTGTTGTCAGTGACACAAATCCTGGACAGAAATATGGTTGTCAACTTTCGTGTTGAGAATGGAAAGAAGTGTTGTACCATTACCAGGAAGGGTAAGCAGATTGCAACGGCTTCATATAAGCACGGCTTATTTGCACTAGATGCTATCTCTACTCCACATGTTGCCATGATTGTCTCTACCAAGGAGGCAACTTCCCTATGGCACAAGAGATATGGGCATCTTAGTTACGGCTACTTACTTGAGCTCAGCAAGTATGAGATGGTAAAGGGTCTTCCTTCCCTTTCTGCCACATTGCCAGTGTGCTCTGACTGCTTGGCAGGAAAGCAGCATAGAGTACCATTTGAGAAGAGCTCTACAAGAGCACGAAAACCTCTGGAGTTAATTCATACCGATCTGTGCGGTCCTTTCACACCCAACAGTTGTGGAGGGAAGAGGTACTTTCAATTATTCGTAGATGACTACTCACGAAAGATGTGGGTTTTCTTTCTCCAACTGAAATCTGAAGCTTTCGCATTCTTCCAGCTGTTCAAGAAATCCGTTGAGAAGGAGTCAGGGGCTTCTATTAAAACCCTCCGCTCAGATCGAGGGGGAGAGTTTACCTCTAATGAATTTTCTGCATTCCTAGATAAGCATGGGATCAAGAGACAGTTAACAACTGCCTATACTCCTCAGCAAAATGGAGTTGCTGAGAGAAGGAACCGTTCTATCATGGAAATGGTTCGTTGTATGCTCACAGGAGCTACTCTTGGGCAACAATATTGGGCAGAAGTTGTCACCACTGTAGTGTATCTGTTGAATAGGGCACCCACAAAGGCCCTAAAAGGAATGACTCCACAGGAAGCATGGAGTGGTCGAAAACCCTCCATATCTCATCTACGTATTTTTGGGTGTCAAGCTTTCATGCACATACCGAAAGAGAAAAGGAAGAAGCTAGATGAGAAAACACTGAGATGTATTTTTCTTGGTTATTACGAGCACTCTAAAGGATATCGGTTGATAGATCCTTTGACCAAGAAAATTCATATCAGCGGAGATGTTGTCTTTGATGAAGCTTTCACATCACAGAGCACATCTAAAGTACACCAAGATATTGTGGAAACTAAGGAAGAGAAGATTCCTTCGTCAACACGGACAGGAGGTCCTTCTACATCTTCTTCAACCCCACCGAAGAAGAATCCTAAATGGTGTACAAATACAATCAGAGACGCAAATTTATCCACTCCTCCCAATTTGAATTTGGATAGACCTCGTACACGCGGTATGGCTCAAAAGGAAAGAGAAGCCAGAGAAACTGGTGAGGTTGATGATCTTTGTCAATCTTTTGAGGAACTTTCTGTGACTCCAAGTACAGAAGTTGAGGATATGGATATTGATGATGACAGGGCATTCATGTCTACCATAGATAGTCTTGAACCTGCATCAGTGCAAGATGCTCTCAGTGAGCCTCAGTGGAAGGCCGCTATGGATACAGAGTATGAGTCTCTGATGAAGAATAAAACTTGGAAGCTTGTTGATCTGCCGCATGGAAAGAAGCCCATTGGCTGCAAATGGGTATATAAAGTCAAGTACAAGGCAGATGGAACAATTGATAAGCATAAGGCCCGTCTTGTTGCAAAGGGCTATGCTCAAAAGGAAGGCATTGACTATGAGGAAACTTTTGCACCTACTGCTCGGATGACCACAATTCGGGTTATGTGTGCTATGGCAGCACAATATGGGTGGAAAGTTCACCAGATGGATGTCAAAAGTGCCTTTCTAAATGGTGATCTCCAAGAAGAAGTCTATATGACTCAGCTGAAGGATTTGAAGTGGAAGGCCAAAAGCAGAAAGTTTGCAAATTGGTCAAATCCTTGTATGGTCTGAAACAAGCTCCTCGAGCTTGGTATATAAAAATGGACAATCACCTTATGCGGCATGGATTTAAGAGATGTCCGTCAGATGCAAACCTCTATTTCAAGAAACGGGGTTACGAGATAGTGTTGCTTGTACTCTTTGTGGATGATCTGCTCATTATGGGGAGTTCAGAAACTATGATCTGTATTGTCAAAAGAAACTTGTGCAAATATTTTGATATGACAGATCTCGGACTTCTCCATTACTGTCTTGGTCTGGAATTCAGCCAGAAGGAGCACTCCATCAAAGTGTCTCGGAAAAAATATGCCAAGACATTCTTTGGATAAATATCGCATGATCTGATTGCAAGCCAATGGCAACTCCAATGGAGAATGGACTTCGGTTATCGCGATATGATGACTCACCTCGGGTAGATGGTACTCTCTATCGACGATTGATTGGGAGTCTCATATATCGACCAATACTAGGCCGGATCTCGTATTTGCTTGTCAACTATCTTTCGAGGTTCATGCGGGAGCCTAAGACCACTCATTGGAAAGCGACAAAACGTGTTCTTCACTATGTCCGTGGTACTATGGAATATGGCCTAGAATACAAGAGGAACAACAAATTCTTCTTGCAAGGATACACGGACTCCGACTATGCCGGATCATTTGATGATCGCAAGTCAACTTATGGATACATTTTTCATCTGGGATCCGGTCCTGTCTCTTGGCACAGCAAGAAGCAACAGGTGGTTGCTATTTCATCAACAGAGGCAGAATATCGTGCCGCACGTGAAGCTGTGTGCGAAGTGATATGGTTACGTCGCATTCTGACAAGTATGGGCCATCCATCAAAATCTCCAATACACTTGTTTTGCGACAATCAGGGTGTTATGAACCTCGTCAAGAATCCGGTCCATCATGAAAGAACAAAGCACATTGACACACAATGTCATTTCATTCGAGATGAAGTTCCAAAGCACCGAATTCAGCTTCGCACATTCCCACCGATGCTCAAGTTGCGAGACATTTTCACTAAGGCACTTGGACGTGTCAAATTTGAATTGTTTCGCAGCTCACTTTGTATTGCAAAATGATGTAAGGGGATGTTAGTAGTCTAGTATAGCTATTAGTTATTACATTACCCAAATAATGTAATAAAGGGGGATGTTAGCGTACTATTCTGTTCTTGCTTATTTAGCATACTGTTACACTGTTGTAACAGTAATGTTCAGCTGTTGCGTCGGTGACTATTCTCGACATTGTAAAACTTATTTAAACGCCTCCTGCTGAATAGAATAATGTTCTGTATTTTCCTACATGATGTCTCTTTCAATATTGCAAGTGTGTATAGATTGAAAATTAATAATATTATCTGCTCATGTAGAGGAGTTGGAGAGCAAGTGGGTAGTTAAAACTCTCCATTTATCGAGAGGCCCAGGTTCAAATCTCTCCCCTCACATGTTGAGGATATGTTGTATATAAAAGGTTTCTCATCAAAAAATAATAATAATAATATTTAATGAGACTTTCTTTGGAAATGATACAAAGAAAAATTTAGGTTCTCTTTGTAAGTGGGATAAAATTTGCAAAAGAAAGAATATCGTAGGAGTAGGTTACAAATTTGCAGACTTGTGAGTTTAGCTTTAGTGGCAAAACTTGGGTGAAGATTATTAAGAGATCAAGGAGAGAATCGGGGAAAATGTTACTTCAAAAATATATAGGTTCTCATGATGCAATAAACTTATTTAGGAAAATAACCCTACCCAAAGAATTGTTGACATGGAATTTCATATAAGATGGTTTGCAATTGATTAAGAAAAATATTATATGGTCAGTCAATGAAAGGAATTATGCAATTTTTTGGTTTGATGATTGGTTGAACCCTTATCCCTTTCTCTTATTCAAAATGACAATTGTTGGATCGGGCATGCCTAGCTTGTAAAGGTCCAAAGGTCAAAGATTATATTCATGCAATCAACTCTAGATCATGGATTTCTATTAGTAATATGGTTGAAGGAGAGGAACCCAAACATATTGTAGATGAACTTCAAAAGATGCTTCAAGAGTTTTATTTACCGATTTTTATAAAAAATGATGAGTTGGTTTGGAATCTATCAAAATACGGTGATACTCGATCAAGTTGGAATATGAGGATTTAGAGCAATCAAAATTTACTACTCGCAAATATTTTCCTTGGAAAAATGTTTGGTCACTTCCTAAGACCTCAACATTCCTTTGGTTAGAAATTCAAGTTAATATTCTTACACAAGAGAGTCTACAAAGAAGAGGATACAATGGACCTTGAAAGGAATTTATGGCTTGAAAGGAATGACAATTAAAAAAAAAAAATCTTGAAATCATACCCAAGTTTGGAGTTGTATTATTGCCTCTCTTATAAAATGTTTATATACATGGTACTCATCATGGGAAGTCTCAAAAGTGGAAAAAGAGGTGCTAGCTGCTTGGTTACAAATTTTGAATATATATAGAAGAGCCATTTGCAACAATGAATTTAAATCAAAGCATTTGCTCTAATATATGGTAAAATGAAAATATCCAAAAAATGGGTTTATCAGAATTAATTTTGATGGTGCTTTCAAAGGAAATTTGAGAAAAACCAATGGAGGTGGTGTTCTTCAAAATAGTGAAGACAAAAGTCTTGTCACTCATAATCATGTAGAACTTAAATTAACAACTATGTAGAGGTTAGGACATTTCTTATAAGGATTAAAATTACAATTGAAAATGGATGAAAATATATTTCAGTTGAGGGGATTCACAAGTTATCACTAATGCTATCAACAAAAATGAAAGTGAGGATTGAATAAAAAATAATAATTTTTTCAATTGGTTAAATGGGATTGAAATGAACCACACTCATATTACATCATCATCATGCATGCAATAGTATTATAACAGTTAGGATATTATCCATGTATTGCTTGGCAAGATTTGAACCTAGGTCTTTTCTTTGAATGTTGAGGAATCTAACCATTTGAGCTAATGTCATTTAACGGATAAGAAATAATATTTTTTAATACTATTAATTGAAGAGGGTTTTGAAAGGCATCCCATAACCTTGTAAATCAGCTCCATCAAGAGCACAACACACAACACCGACAAGAAGGTTTTGAAAGACGTCCCTCAAATTTTTACAATAACTCTGACAAGAGGGTTTTGAAAGGCATCCCTCAACCTTTTACAACAACTCCAATAGGAGTAAAGAATACCGAAATGATTCACACCGAAGGCAACAGTTTGACATCCCCAAATCGAGGGAAAGCAGCATAATCCTAAGGTAAAGATCACCAAAAATAAAACAATGAAATTCCAACGACAAATCTAAACCCCACTAGAGATCCCACCCAAAAATAGATTCAAATGATAAAATTTGAAATTTAAAAATTAAAAATCTCGCTCCATCATGCAACTTCCCTCCACTAGCCAGCACGAACACCAAGGCCAAGGACAAAGCATTCCACCATAATGTAACCTGGGTAAAACCAGAAACCAGGGAACCAACAGGACCCTGCAAAGAAATCCACCCCACGAAAACAACAAACCCCTACACCTCCACAAGAATGAACTACCCTACAAAAACCACACGAACCTGAGTGCAAAGAAGGATTGAACTATGAATCACCCACTTAGACAATAAAAAGAAGCCAGTTTCCTCCCACTAGTAGATTTGGATCTTTGTCGGAAGAGAGGTCTTGCTTGAATCTACCCAAACACCCCAACAACAAGGTGAATTCAAAAAATCCCAAAAGCATAGCCATGGAACCCTCGGACAAACCCTGCCACCAGTGCTATAATTGGAGATAAAAACTTTGCAAACAATCGAAGAGAAACCATCCATCCAACTAGAGTAACAGAGCAACAAGAGAAGATATTAGCCAAGGGAAAAAAACTAGACATTACCGCAACAACAACAACCCAAGATCACCCCCAATGGGTTTGGTTTGACGTTTGGCCCTATCCCCCTCGAGGATATTTCAAATACAAACAAAACCCATAAGAAAAACAGATCAATCTAACCAAGAGCCTACAACTGGCAACCCACCCTAGAAACATCATCATTCAAAAACCAACCAGAGTAACACAAAGCCAAAGCCGACTAAGGAGTCAACAACCAAAACTTTTTGTAGTGGCACAAACAACCCAAGATCACCCTCGCGGGTTTGGGTAAGTGTTTGACCCTATCCCCCTCAAGAACCTCAACTAGATATTCAACGACAAACTAACCCCAAAAGAAATACAAAGCGAACCGACAAGATCCCCCAATCTTGAATGAATATATAAAACCTTATGTTAAGAAAAATTGTTCCCCATATCCCCTATGGGCCAAGACTTTTCGTTCCATGGGGCTTGTCCCATCCGGGTATACCCCTCAGGCTAGTCGGGGATTTTTTTGTATCCGATGCAGGCTACCTGGCTTGAACCTCGAACCTCCTTTCGAGGATTGAGGGAAATTACCAGTAAGGTACCTGGTCCAAATTCAAATTTTAGGTTAGTGTGAGAAACCCCTACGACCAACGCATAGGGCTAAGCAGTCTCCTCCCAACCATGACCCCTCATAAAATCGAGAGCTATGCCTATCAATATAGAATTTAACACACAACTTTTGTGTCCCCCTTTGCATCATAAATGTTCAAACCGTGGATCTCCTGTTCAACAGGGTCATGCTCACCTTCTCCACTTGCGCTACAAAGACAGATAAACCTTAATTAAGGAAAATTATTTCTCGTATCTCCTAGGGGCTAGGAATTTTCATTCCACGAGGCCTATCCCATTCGAGTATATCCCTTAGGCTAACAGGGGGTTTTTTGTATCTAGTGCAGGTTGCTAGGCTTGAACCTCGGACCTCCTTCCAAGGATTGAGGGGACTTGCTAGTAATGCACCTAGTGCGAATAAAAACCTTATGTTAAGGAAAATCGTTCCTCGTATTTCCTAGTATCTAGGACTTTTTGTTCCACGGGGCCTATCCCATCCAAGTATACCCCTTAGGCTGACCGGGGGGTTTTTTGTGTACCCTACGCAGGCCGCCAGGCTTGAAACCCGGACCTTCATCTGAGGATTAAGGGAACTTGCTAGTAAGGTACCTGGTATAGATAAAAAACCTTATGTTAAGGAAAATCATTCTTCGTATCCCCTGGGGGCCAGGACTTTTTGTTCCATGAGGATTGTCCCATACGGGTATACCCCTTAGGCTAGTCAGGGGGTTTTTTGTATCTGGCGTACATCGTTAAGCTTGAACCTCGAACCTCCTTTTGAGGATTAAGAGAACTTTCCAGTAAGGCACCTGGTGCAAAGTTGGTGTGAGGCTGCCAATTGAGGTCTGCGATCCATACCGTGGGTCTATTCAACTTCGGTTCAAATCACGCTGGCTATCATATTGAATAGGAGGTTCAAATCACACTGTCTATCGTAAGCCCTATCCCTATTGAATAAGAGGTCCATGATTCGAACCTCTACAATGCAAAGGGGGACACAAAGGTTGTGTTAAATTCCCTATTGATAAGTATAACTCTTGGCTTTATGAGGGGTCATGATTGAGAGGATACTGCTCAGCCCTATGCATTGGTAGTAGGGGTTTCTCACACTAACCTAAAATTTTGATATGCTTGTGTAGCACAATTGGTGAAAGTCTTGGGTTCTAGTAGAGGCCGACCCAGGTTCTATTCCCTTTTTGTCCACCTTGCGATACAAGGTACAATTGGGAATGTCCTATGGTTGGTAGAGGCCAACAAGGCTCCATTATCCTTGTACCCACCTTGTTAATATCCAAATGACTGTGTTATTCCCCTATTGAAAAGTGTAGCTCTCGACCTTATGAGGGATCATGGTTGGGAGGGGACTGCTCAACCCTATGCATTGGTTGTAGAGGTTTATCACACTAACCACAAATTTTTGTGTTCGTCTTTGTAGCGCAAGTGGAGAAGGCAAGCCTAGCCCTTTTGAACAAGAGGTCCATGGTTCGAACCTTTGTGATGCAAAGGAGGACACAAAGGTTGTGTGTTAAATTCCCTATTGATAAGCATAGCTCTCGGCTTTACAAGGGATCATGGTTGGGAGGAAACTGCTCAACCTTGTGTGTTGGTCGTAGGGGTTTCTCACATTAACCTAATTTTTTTGATAAAAAATAATATTATTAAAGAAGTTCATCATCTATTATTAGAGGCAATCTCTTGTAAATGTGAGCATATCTATAAAGAAGGAAATTGGATAGCAGTTAATTTAACCAATTGTGATGTTGACTTTATCCTAGTGAAATTTAAATTTTAGAAGGTAATTGACCAAATAATATTTTCTCTTAATAAAAATAATTTGAAGGAGTTGAATGTAAAAATAATGTGAAGGAGTTGAATGTAGAAACATAACACTTTGAAGAAGATGAAAAATATATTTTATAGAAAAAATGAAAAATATATATAACAAAAGACATGTTAGAAAATATTTAATTAATCTAATAAAAAATATAATATTTGTTATTTGATGAGAGTGACCTTGGTAAAAGCCACATATAACTTATTAAAAAATATAGACTATTAATACACTTTCAAAAGCACGCTCATAAATAAATAAATAATTTGCAAAAAGAAAATTAACATACGTAGTTTTATAATGTTCAATTCTTTGTTACCATAAGATGAAGTTTTAACTACATTAAAGGTATTTTATGATTATACCAATGATTTTTTGTTCTCTATATAAATAAACAAACATTATATTGTGTGATAATATAAAATTGCACTGACCTTGATGATAAATTTCTGGGAGGACAAATGTCTCCTTTGGATCTATATGATCTATTTTTTCAATGAATTGGACCTATATGATCTATTATAATGGATAAAAGTTTTTTTTTTTAAGTCCAATGCTTTAATTTTGACAAGTATGCATGAATGAATCTCTTAAGTACTAATGAATGAATTTAAAAAGAAGCATCCCAAAATGGTGTAAGCAAAGAAGTAATTATATGATGTGTTTAGATCTTTTTCATACAATGCACAACTAAAAGGTATACAAATCTTTTTTTTGGCATATTTTTATCAAGAAGAATCTTGCTTTGGACTGTAAACAAGGGAATGGTAAGGCCTCAAGTGATCAAATATTCTTCCAAAGGAAATATATATATATATATATATAGTTATAGAGTCTTATATCACCTTGATTGAGTATTCACCATCATTTGATAGATTTTAAACCAACTAGTATTTTTTCTTAATTGACCAAATAATATTTTCTCTTAATAAAAATGATGTGAAGGAGTTGACTGTAGAAACATAACACTTTGAAGAAGATGAATATATTTTATAGAAAAAATAAAAAATATATGTAACAAAAGACATGTTAGATACGGTTTAATTAATCTAATAGAAAATGTAATATTTGTTTTTTTGATGAGAGTGGCCTTAGTAAAAACCACATATAGCTTATTAAAAATATAGACTATTAATACACTTTCAAAAGCATGCCCATAAATGAATAAATAATTTGCAAAAAGAGAATTAACATCTTTATTTTTATAATGTCCAATTCTTTGTTTGCATAAGATGAAGTTTTAACTACTTTAAAGATATTTTATGATTATACCAATGACTTTTTGTTCTCTATATAAATATACAAACATTAAATTGTGCGATAATATAAGATTATCTTGACCTTGATGATAAAATTTCTGGCTGGGCAAATGTCTCCCTTAGACCTATATGATCTATTTTTTTCAATGAATCAGACCTATATGATCTATTATAATGGATAAAAGGTTTTTTTTTAGAGTGCAATGCTTTAATTTTGACATGTATGAAGAAATCTCTTAGGTACTAATGAATGACTTTAAAAAAAGCATCCCCAAATGGTGTAATCAAAAAGCCAACAAAGAAGTAAATAATTTGATGTGTTTAGATCCTTTTCACACAATGCACAACTAAAAGGTATACAAATAATTTTTTTGGCATATTTTTATCAAGAAGAATCTTGCTTTGGACTGTAAACAAGGTAATGTTAAGGCCTCAAGTGACCAAATATTCTTCCAAGGGAAATCTTTGGATATATATTTTTTATTGTTATAGAGTCTTATATCACCTTAATTAAGTATTCACCGTCATTTGACAGATTCCAAACCAACTTGTTTTTTTGCTTAAAAAATAGGTAAACTAAACATTTGAAGCATTCTTTGAATTTCATTAGCTATTTGTTTGAGGTCCTCTTCTTCAAACAGGTTGCTAATACAAACCCATGATCTGAAGTTGTTGCTTACATTAATATAACTTATTTTCCTTTGAACATTTACAAATTAAACATGGTCGATCGAATAATTATCATTTTGCTAGAATTCCAAACCAACTCATATTTTTGTGTAAAAATTAGACAAACTAAACTCTTAAAGCATCTTTTGAAGATCATTCGATATTTTTTTGAGGCCCTCTCCTTCAACCATGATCTAGAGTTGTTTACATGAATATAATTTTTTACCTTTTAATATTCACAAATTAAATATGCTCAAGCCAATAGTTGACATTTTGATAGATTCCAAACCAAATCATATTTTTGCATAAAAAATAGGTAAACTAAACTCTTGAAGCATCTTTAAAGTTCATTTGTTGTTTTTTAAGGTCCTCTATTTCAACTAGGTTGCTAATATAAATCCATGATCTATAGTTGACGCTTACATTATTATAATTTTTTACCTTTAAACATCTATAAATTAAATATGATCAAGCCAATAATTACCATTTTTGATAAAAATAAGAAGATAAGATCTCAACCAAGCATCATACTAAAATTTTGTAAAATCTCCCCTATTGGTTGGCAATCTAATATGTTTCTTGATCAATAGTAAACTACTTGGTATGAAATTCTAGGTTTTCAAGCCTCTAGGTAGGTTTCTTTTCCTAAACAATTTTATTGTATCAATACAACCTTTATATTTTTGAAGTAATAGTTTTGTCCAACTCTTTCCTTAACTTTGAAGAATCTCCAAAGTTTTTCCCTTAATACCAAACTCATAAATATGTAATTTCAAAAGTATACCCCTATAATAATGTTTCCTTGGTAAACCTAATCCCACTATAAAGATGAAAACCAAATATTTCCTCACATAAGTTCCAAAGAAAAATTGTTTGAAATTTATCAAATTCGGTTGTTATACCTACTAGCAATATTGAATGTGACATCATATATAGGGATAGATTACAATGTAGTCTTTGTGAGTTGTAGCCTTCCAACCATGGTTAAGAACTTAAATTTCCAATGTATTAAATAGGATTTCATTCTATATAAAAAAAGAGTCTCATAGCTCCTCTTCTTTCCTTTACCAGATAAAGGAATACCTAGATATATTGATGATATTTTTTTAAACTTTAAACCATAAAATCTCCATAATAATTTGTTGTAAATCTAGGGAAATGTTAATGGAATATATCCTCTTCCTGTTGTCTCCAACTAAAACATTAGAAACTTTCATCCTTACTTCCAATTAGTGCTTCTATAAGCAACTTTCCTTTCATGTTATCTAAATTTTTTTGATAAGAATCCTTCATTTTTTGAAGTTCCCCAATAGGTAAAATAAGAAAAAGTGAGGCTCACTCCTTGCTTGCACTTGCTCCCTATTCATCACCAAAATATTAATGTTTACCCATGAGATAAAAACCTTCACTTATGGTGTGAAACACCTTATTTCATACCACTTATCCAAAAATTGATGGGTATATTAGATATTTTTATTTTTATTTTAAAAAGAAAAGGAGTTATATATTGATATTCAAATTTGCAAAGAATAATTATCCAACAAGGAGCTTGGAGGTCACAAGATTGTTGTCCAAAAGGAGGCTTGACAACATAGAATTTCATAGCAAATTATATGTTGTCAAGCCTCTAGGTAGGATTATTAATCTCCTAATGTCTTTTTGTTTATGATATACATATTTTGTGTTAAAGACTATCTCCCTTAACACTCTATTGGTTAACACTCAAAAATTGGTTCTTTTGCCATAAAAAATTATCCTATTTATGTCCTTTCATTAGTTCTAAATAATGAATATTGACATTGAATACCATAACTATCTAAGGTGCTTGTCTTTCAGTCCCCATTTGTACATTTGGTCCCAATTGGTTAGGCAATTTTCTGATTAGAAGGTTCTTGATAGTATTGATCCTAGTTGTTGGGTTATTTCAATCCAAATTTAATTGCTTCTATACACTTAAAGAATAGATATGATTTTCATTGTTCTTAATACACCTATAGTGAATACAAGACCCCATGATATTCCTCTTAATGAGGTTATCTCTAATAAGAATCTTGTTTTAGAGCACCAACCAAAAAACATTTGAAGTTTTGGGGGAACCTTGTGATTCCATACCTTAGCTATGGTTGAGTTCTTCTAACCCTGTTACTATAATAACACCCCTTTTTTGACTGTGCAAACACCTGAACCACTAATAGATCCCTATATAAGTTGATTTGGAACTTGAGGATGAAGTTTAATCCCTTCAGTTTGGATGTGCAGTTGTCTCCATGAGTCTTGGTCAAGATGTGGCAAGGGTGGATCTCTCACCCATTCAATTAAGCTCGCAAGAGAGTTGATATCCAACTATTGTAGGTCTTCTTTTATTTATGGAAAATAATTCTTAATGATTGGAGGTCCTCCCAAGGCTGGATTGATGTAGATAACTCTAACGTGAAGATACTTTATTCTTCAATGCAATGCAATATATAGGAAATACATAAGAATCTCACGTAGGTTAAGTGGTTGCAACAATCTGCCAAACATGACCAACCACTTAACTAATAGCTAACAATCTACTAACTATGGATGTCCACTAACTGTTAGAAGACAAACAAGATCTCTAAAAATTAACTAACATCTAACAACATAACAACTAATGTCTTATGTGGGCATACTATGCCTCACCTGCATACAAAGTGTAATAAATAAGAAATAATAATAATATTGCAATATGAACTTAGGTTTAAGTGGATAAGCCTAAGTATACTCAAAACTGCTCCCAACCATATAAGCATTGAATCCCAATGCTCTCAACAAATGTGGAAAGTCATGGGCCATCTCATGGTGAGGAATCCAGCGAGTCATGTGTGGAAAGTGATCGCAATGAATGACAAGGTATGTAGTGGAAGAACCCTATCCAGTGTAATGAGCCTTCATCTCTAAAACTCTATCTGAAATGAGTGGAAGTTGACGATCAAGTGCCACTGTTGTTGTAGGGCTGACAACAGGATCAGGTACCAAAAGAGGATCCTGTAATGATGTCTCTGGAAAGTGGTGTTTATTCAAAGGAACCCAAACTCTATCTCCAACCTGTGGTGAATGAGTATTGTGATGCTTACACACCACTCCCTGCAGAGTCTCCTACAATTCAAATGGTATCTTGCCTAGAAGGCTCTACCGGTGCTTAGTGAATGAAGTAACATTAGCTTGCTCCTCCATGTGTGCAATGGTGGGAGTGGGCAAAGCCAAAGGTAACTTCTGTGGAATAAGTGGTTGTGTAGCTGAAGGTGTACCCAAAATGATACCAATGGAATGAATGACATATTTCTCATCAGTGAGAATGGTGGGTTACTAAACCACAACTCTTGTAATTTTTCATTAGGTGGGAGTGAAAATTCTTCCTTTTCATGTTCCTTAGATGGTGCTTGTTCTTCATTTTGTGTGGAACTGATGCTAGTAGGATCCAAAATGAGTGCTTGACTTAATGGCTTCCTTACTTGCCTACAACTTAACATCAAATTGGAAGTAGGTGTAGTGCTTTGTATCAAGTAAGTTTTATCATGCAACTCTAATGTGTAGGTGTTCTTTTTAGCATGATAAATAGCATTCCTATCAAATTGATAGGGTTTACCTAGCAATAGCCCACAACAATCCATCTCTGTGACATCACACCTGACTTTGTCCACAAACTTGTCACCAAAAGCAAAAGTCAAGGTACAAGTGTGGGTGATGTTAGATGTGGAGTCTACATCTTTCCACCCAAGTGCATATGGTTGGTGATGTGGCTTTATGAGAAGTTTCAACTTCTCCACAACGGACTTTGCAATGAGGCTCTTTTACGATTTTTTTTCTATGATATAATCACCATAGTAATCATGTGTAAGGTGGGATCTAGTAACAAACAAATTGTCACGATCCCCTTGAGCAAATATATTTGACATAAAGGTAACTTTGTTCAGTTTACCCTTTAAAGTAGGATATTCTTCTTATGTCCTTGTATCCACAATGGGACCATCATGTGGTTCCTCATGTGTAGGTTGTACAAATAGGGATTTCTTCTTATTAAATTTGTCAAAATTAAAGCATTTGGATTTTACATGACCATGCTTTTTACAAAATTTACAATACAATGAAGAAGAAGGATCTTTAGCATGAAAGGAAGAAGAATATGCTTTAGGATAAATGGGAGGAGAAGAAGAATGAGGGGAAGAATGAGAATTGTTCTTCACCTTATGTTGATGTTGATTCCTACCTCTAGAAGAGCTCTCCTGTGATGAACGAGATTTGTGATATGCACCAACTTTCTCCTCTGCAATAATGGCATGATTGAATGCCACATCCAAGGTGAGGAAAACATTAAATTTGATTTCCCTAAAAATTTGATCTTGCAATCCACGAGTAAATTTATTAATCAAGTCCTCTTCTGAATCTTTCACACCAAGCAATACCCTTAGCCTATTGAATTGGAAAATGTAGTCAGAAACAGACATACCATAGGTTTACCTCAATCTATACCATTTGGTAGTGAGGTCACTTTGGTAGTTTGGTGGAAGAATGTATTTTTTAGAATTTGGGTTAATTACTTCCAAGTCATTGTGGCATTGTGGATCTATCTTTCTCCAATTAAAAATTTTGCTAAACCTGTAATTTTGATTGTAGCAAATGTAGCTTGTTCATCCTCTATAATTTCAGCATAAGCAAACCAAGTTTGCATATCCAAAATCCATGCAGATAAGACATCCGGATCTCTAGATCCATCATACAACTTGACCTCACATTTTGCTTTGTTGGCATGATTATGGTGAATTTTGATTTCACCAGGATTGAATTGCACAACAATTTCTCTCACCTTCTCTGTCAAAATATCTACTGCTTCTGTGAGGTTTTCCATGTTGGTTTTGAGGTCATGAGCCATTTGGTTTCGAGTGTATGCCAGACTAGGAGGATTACAAAATGGTCTTTGCAAGAACTAATCTAGGCTTAGGAACAATTTTTAGTTTCCTAATGCAGAAAATTGCCTAGATTTTACAATTATTTGCTCTCCAATTTCACAAAAATGGGCTATTTAGTGCTTTTACAAAATAAATTTTTAATTTTGCATTTATAATTTTAGCACTAAAATCTAAAAATTTAGCCCTTACAATACCAAAAATTGGGTTAGAATGCAAAATAAATGATTAGATTGCTGAATTTGCAAAAAATTGCAAAACAATTGGACCAAATATGGAGAAGTTATCATCTCTTTTGCTTGTTGTCCTTGTTTGCAGGTTTTTGGCGCCAAATTTGAATTTTTGAATTCAAAAGTTTGAAAATTCCCACCAATTCTTACTTTACCACCAAATTTTGGTTTTCGCACACAAAAAATAAAACTGGTTTTGGTAATAGGTCCGTGCGGGCCGGTCAACTCCCTGGTGATCGATCGAAGTCTACGGCTCATGGCCCTCCCGCTTTGGCCTCAAATGTTGTGCCCCTCCACTAAGTGCTATCGCTGGCGTATGTTCGATAGTGCGGGGGTGGTTAAAAATTTTGTGCTACCCCCCTACACAATAGATGTGGGATAAAAGCGCACAATAAACTTGGCGCTTCCCACCTTTCGCGGTTGCCGACGGTGCCTAAAAAATTTTTCGACGGCCACAAAAAATCTAACCTTAGGATTTAAAAAATAAATAAACTCCTCAGTGCCAAAAAAACCAGAACTTGTCAGGAATCAGCAGAACTAGCCGAAATTACGCAGCCAACTCGACAGAGGATTTGTGCTATCGTCAGGAGGTTTGTGCTCTCCAAAAAATTTTAGAATTTCTATCTAACTCGTTAAAACCCCTACCAAAATGATTCTCAGGCCGCCTTATGCAATTTATTTCTTCTATGCAGGTTGTTCTGGCCTATGTTGTGCTTTTGTCTATGATCACCGATACTACTCACCAAATTTCAGTCGAGGGTTTGCCAAAATTGTGGTTTTGTGCACTGGAAAAAAAAATCTTCGTTTGCACGTTGGTAGTAGTTCTTATTTTTGTGGGGTGGCCTACAATGTCTACAGCGCCTACGACTCAAGGAGACCATTGTCACCAGAGGGTCGTCGTCAGAGTGTGGGACGGAGGGGTTTCGTTTGTCGAAAATCTTTGTAATCGATCAGCTAGAAATTATGGAATTTTGCTTCCACCACCCTAATGCCTTCTGTAGTTTGATGCGCGTGAGATGCAATCGATCTCTTTGGCACCTACGCGAGGCTGTCCATCTCCTACCATAATGAAAATAGACTGCTCGTTGAAAATGCACCTATTGGGTGTTCGTCATAAGGTAAAAACTCCCTTAGGAATGGTAAAAACCCATCAGAAACCACCTTTAGTCGCCAGTATATCAGCATTTTTCTATCAGCCAAACAAATTTTTATGTTGCCTATGTTCTGGATCACCTTCGAAACTCTCGTTGGGCATCGTTGGTAACGCAGAATGGTGATGATAGCTTGTTGGTCACACTACATGTTAAACAATCATTGAAAGATACTATTGTTGGCTGGAATTCAGTTGTGGGGGGTGTCGAGTGGTCACCATTCACATCGAACAGTCGTCGAAAGGTAGTGTTGCGGGCTGGCATACGGTTGGTGGTCTGCACCGTAGGTCGGTTGTCGTGAGTTGGAACCGGTTGTCGTGCACTGGTCCTGCGGGCGGTCCACAAAATCTAGGTGGCCATGAGTACTCTAAAATAGGCTAAAGCCTATATTAAGAGGAATTTTTATGCATGCCCTTTTTTTAATAAAATATTAATATTTTATTAAAAAATATATTTTCATGCATAAAGAACTTTACTTTTTCATGCACAGATGAAATTAGCTCAAACTTGAGCTCAACTGATGAAGTTCTCCTCCAAAAATCTACCTTTCTATCTGATCTCTGACCTTCAAAGCAGACAAATAGATTGTCTTCAATCTTCAAATGGATAATTACCAATTTATTACCTCTAAGGGGTAATCTAATTTTTCCCTCTAACCTGCTATCAGGGGTAATTGGTGCAGGGGTAATTGCTCTCCTCTACTACCTTAGATTCACTTGATGTTGTAGGTGGTTTCAAGCCAACTCCAAACAACACCTACCTAGGATCTAGCAGTGAAGTGGCAAATGTGTCCTTCCTACAAAAATCTCCTTGGCTAACTGATACCAATGATGTAGATAACTCTAACGCGAAGCTATTTTATTCTTCAATGCAATAAAATATATAGGAAATATATAAGAATCTCACGTCGGTTAAGTGGTTGCAACAATCTGCTAAACATGGCCAACCACTTAACTAATAGCTAACAATCTACTAACTATGGATGTCCACTAACTGCTAGAAGACAAACAAGATCTCTAACAGTTAACTAACATCTAACAACATAACAACTAATGTCTTATGTGGGCATACTATGCCTCACATGCATACAAAGTGCAATAAATAAGAAATAATAATAAATAATGCAATATGAACTTAGGCTTAAGTGGATAAGCCTAAGAATCCATACGCTAGTAAAATAGTGTTCTCTGCAAATTGAGCACGAGTGATTATTCTATATCCTGTAGTTGTTTTGATTTCCAATACTTATTTCCTTCTTCCCAATATTAGATATTATATTATTATTACAGAATCTTATATAAAATAGAAAATTCAATGAGTATATATCAAAGATAAGATAATTTGTACTAATAAAAATTTAAATGGAAATAAAATCTCCTAAAACGAAGGACAAATATTCCTAAGATAATGTCATAAAACTATAAAAGAAGAGAGTAAATGTTCCTATTTATTTTATTATAATTATCTTTTTTCATTTTGAAACTAAAAATTATCTTTTTTATTTTATTGGTTGTGTTTTAAAATTGGAATTATAGGACTTCAAAAAAAGAGAAAATAGAAATAGCAAGGATAGATTTAATCTTCAATCCCATAAACATTTTGAAAAGCTTTTGAAGGTAAGCTACTAGTTCTACCTTATGCTAGCTATGAGTGTGCATCGTAGTTATTTCATTGATATGGATATTATCAACACAGAAAGTGACTTCTTGTTAGTATAGAGAATCATTGATGATAGTTTGTGATGACTACTAAATGAAAATATAAATATATTTTGTTGTTATTAATATACTATGTTCTTGATATTGATTGATTTTTAATGTATCCATTAGACGATATAGAGTAACATAACATCATAGTTTGTAGCTTATCCATCCTAGGTCAGTGAGTTTATGGTCACTCATGTACTATAAAATTGTAGTCTTGGATCCCTAAAGAAGTGATGGTTTCTAGTAGGAGCAGGTAGGGATATTAATTTGTATTATTGCCCATCAATAAATGAGATGTTGAACATGAAAACAACTTTAAGCTAATGTTTAAGTTTAGATTCTAGACAAAAAAATTGCAATGCATCCCATTATTTTTGAAGAATTTAAAAGCAAAGAAAAAATTATGAAGTAGGTGTTAATATCAATAAATGAGGAGGATGAATAAGTATAGTAGACAACTACTACCATTGTACTCAAAATGTGAAATTCATGGTGGAGGAAGGATATAAAGTTGGAATACATACAATCACTATCTAAAAATCATCAAGGGTATATGCAAAATAATACATGGCATTTAATTTATTGGTTTTGGGAGGTGTAAAGCCCAAATTCCAAAATTTAAAGAAAAACTCTACATATTTAGAAATGTGTGATTCATTAGGATTAGTTCACATAGTAAACCAAGAAATGATTCATATGGCGATTTAAAGGTTTTGGGAGGTGTAAAGCCCAAAATCCAAAATTTAGAGAAAAACTCTACATATTTAGAAATGTGTGATTCATTAGGATCAGTTAATATAGTGAACCAATAAATGATTCATATGGCGATCCAAAGAGTGATTTGCATTGCAAATCAAAGAGTGAATAGTTATCATCTTAAGGAGTGAATCACATCTCAAGGAAATCAATGAGAGTGCTTATGTTTGATATATATATATATATATATATATATATATATATATATATATATATATATATATATATATGGGTTTGAATCCTGCTCCTTGCTTCCACTATAACCCCCAATTATGCGGGGTCGACTTTTTAATGTAGTCGGTGGCGTTGACGCAACATGCCATCCGATTCTATGAGGTTTGAGGGATTCAAACCGTGGTCTCCACCCTCCCACAGGAGCACTTTGACCAACATGCCTGACCCTCTAACCTATGTTTATCATATATTTTAAGTTATTAATTTTGAATGTGATGATTCTCTCTATATATAGGTTTAGTGGAAGAATAGAGCTACTAAAGTTTTTTAGAATGGATTTTTGTGTCAGATTTGGCTAGGAGTGTAACCTTTTGTATTTAGGAGTTAGAAGTTACTTTACTACATTAGGAGTAGAGTTACGCTATTTTGCTATTAATAAGAGATCCATGCTCATTTGTAAGGGTCATTTTTGTATTTTATAATACTAGATCTAATATTTGAGATTAGATTTTTAGTTGTTATTAGAAAACTACAATTAATGGGATATATTATGCATTGCTTTTATGGATCAATTGTGTCTATGAACTTATTTATTCATGAGTGATTGGCATTTGTGGTTTTACCCTCCTATCCCTCGTTAATCCTCTCTATCCATTTTATTATAGGTTATTTGAAGATATGATGCACTAAAGTTATTTGATCACTTTTAGATACTTCAATTGAACCATACACAAATATCACTATAATCATATAGTTGTTTTATCTAATTATATTTACAATTTTCTCTCACATCCCTTTTTATTAAATAAATTAGATTAACTTAGATTAGTTACATTAGTAGGAAGCCAACCCAAATCTAGACATTGAGGGCTATTTTGACCCTCTTTCAATGCTCAACTATGATCTTATGAGTGCATAAGAAGATCAAGCATTTTTATAGATCAATAGTTCTAGCATGCTTGGTGGGACTATGTTAACTTTTGATAAAGTATGCCAAAGGAGAATACAATCACAGGATATGAAATATGCATAAATGTAAGATGTTGAAATATGCTATTAATGGTAAGTGATAGAAATGATACAATGCAATATGGAGGAAATAAACACTCCAAAATAGATGCTAAATAAATACATTGTATCCATCACGAATCTATATGGTGATCTACACAGTATACCCACTACTCCCTTCAAGGATATATAATCACTCACTATGAGGCCCTTTATATAGAAATATGGATTGCTTGACCAACACTCTACCTAGTTGTACAAGGGGACACCTTGCACAGTTACAACTTACAAATAATTTTTTGTGCATTTATTATATTACTTGAAGTAACTAGCTAACTACCCCCTAAAGTAATCTACTACCCTAGTTATGTGCCAAGGTTGGTACATTTACATGACCCAAATGATGTAATATACTCTAACACCCCCCTGTCATTATTTGGGAATTAAAAACTTTAGTCTTTAATATGGATCTTCTTCTTTGTTTCCTGTATCTTTTTCAAGCAAGTAGTTAATTTCTGCATACCATGTTACCCTTGATGTAAGAGCTTTGACTTCTTTATCATATGTTGTATCTTCTAGTTCTTCAATTTCTTCGATCTTCTGAGCTAGATGTTCTTTTTTATTTCCTTTTCGATATTCCAATTGTGGATAATAGTTTTAATGCTGAGATTGTTGATGTCTAGGATTATTTTGATATTGCCTTGGTTGGAATACCCTATTTGGTTGGCTTCCATAGTTCATATGATTTCCTTGATTATTATTTCTTGGATTGAATATGTAGTAGTTGGTGTTATGTCATTTTCCCCTACATATCTAACAATATTTATTATTCCATGGTCTTTGACCTTTTGATGATGAAATAATGTTTCCATGTGGATTATCTTTTAGGACCAATGCATTGTTAGTCATTTCATCTTTCACTGTATTTTCTATCTCATATTCTTGAAGAATGTTGATTAGTTCATCAAACTTTGTATCTTTGCTTAGAACCTATAAGGATGTAACTAGATGCTTATAGCTATTTGGAAGTGCTCTCAAGGTTACTTGAACAAGAAATTTATCTTCAAATTTTTATCCTAGGGTTAGTATTTTTCCTTTGAAATTTGCTATCTTCCTTAAGAATAGTTCTATGCTTTCACCACTATTCATTTTCAGGGAGTGTAATTGAGTTTGAATATTTTAAATACTGGCTTTATTTTTCCCTTAAAATATTTTCTCTAATGTTTTCCAAGCATCCGTAGATGTACCTACTGAGCTAATGTAGGCTTGTATTTCATTTGTGATGGCAAAGGTTATTATCATTAATGCCTTAGCATCACTTTATTCAAACTTCTGAATCTCGGTTTCTCCCTTAATTGGTTTAGTTTTTGCTCTTTTGACAATATACCAAAGTTTTTCAAATATCAGAATATCTCTCATTTTGTTATTCCATGAGAAGTAATTTGGGCCCTTAAGTATTTGAGATTATGTGAGAATGAATATATTTGTGGTCATGATGACTTTCTAGGTATAAAGCCTTTCTTGGATTTAGGTTTTGTAGAATTTCTTATATCTCCCTAGTTAAGAGATGTGAACTAATTTGATAAATCCTTTCTTAGAATTAGGTTTTGTAGGCTTCCTTATATCTCCCTAATAATTAGAATATTCTTATTTCACTTTGTAAGTTGATTTTTTAATGTATTGAGAATAATCGACCTTTTAATTTTACCTTATCTCTCCAATGAAGTATGCTTTAATGGTTGGATTTCTTTGTCTCCTTAGAATGAGTATGAGATAATTTTTACCAATTAATTCTAACTCTATTATGTAGGCAATTGATTCGATTCTCTTTCCAATAGATTAATTTTCTAAATTCTAATTATATATATATAGTTTGAAGTAGCATGCCTTATATCTCCCTACTTTTGAAATACTAGAAAATAATGGTATTTGCAATTTAATAATGATTTAATCAAAGTTGACAACCTTATATATTCTACTTGGTTAATTGCAAATATGAATATTCAATATCTTGAAATAAGCTTGCTTGATAATTACTAATGCTTGATAAGTTTATTCTAATGCAATAGTCTATATCACCTTATAACTCTGATTTTAATTAAAGCAAGCAAATTTAACCATAATCATGACCTATCTCAATCTCTCTTAGTTAGCCTATCCCTAGAAGCACCTCCATCAACTGTGGGGCCTAGTGACTTTTCTTTATGGGCTAGCCCTGACAATGCATACATCCACATCTAGCAGAGACCAATAATATCAGCTATATAGTTGTAGACATTAAAAATTGATCCACTCCACATCAATTTTCATTAACTCTCCCTCATGCATTAATTCTCCAATCATCCAAATTCACCTCTTTAAAAAATTTAAAATATTGCCTCAAAAATCAAGGTCATATTTGACATGAATTTTCACCAACCAAATCATCTCTAAAATTCTCAAAACCACCACCATTGGATTGGACTCAAAAAGAGCCTTTTGATGATTTTCTCCAAATTTCCTCTAATTCTTCTCAATTTCCTCCAAAATCTCTAATACTTCTTCTAAAGTCACATATTTCCTCTAATTTCTTCTTAATATTTTTAAATATCCTTCTAATACTCTTAGCTTCTTCTAATTCTCTCTAATTCCTTTTTAATTTCCCTAAGTTCACTGTTCATTGTTCATTGTACACTGTATATTGTTCACTGGACACTGTTCACGGATCACTGTAAATTGTATGTTGTTCACTGTACACTATTCACGGATCATTGTACACTGTTCACTGTTCACTATTCATTGCACACTATTCACTATTTTTAAATTCAAAGAAGAATGTGTCATTTTCAAAATGGCATTAGCCCACTTTCAAAGTGGCATATTATTTAATTATTTTCATTAATCCATTTTCAAATAACATGTTCTATTTTCAAGGGGGCATGTTATTTCAAAGTTCATTTTCAAAGTAACATGTTTCATTTTCAAAATAGCATGTTACTTCATTAGCCCACTTTCAAAGTGGCATATTATTTTATTATTTTTGTTAAGTCCATTTTCAAAGTAACATGTTTCATTTTCAAAATCCCACTTTCAAAGTGGCATATTATTTTATTATTTTTGTTAAGTCCATTTTCAAAGTAACATGTTTCATTTTCAAAATAGCATGTTACTTCATTAGCCCACTTTCAAAGTGGCATATTATTTAATTATTCTCATTAATCCATTTTCAAAATAGCATGTTCTATTTTCAAGGGGGCATGTTATTTCAAAGTTCATCTTCAAAGTAGCATGTTTCATTTTCAAAAATGGCATGTTACTTCATGATCCATTTTCAAAATAACATGCTTCATTTTCAAAATGGCATGTTACTTCTTTAACCCACTTTCAAAGTGGCATATTATTTTTGTTAATCTATTTTCAAATTAGAATGTTCCATTTTGAAAGTGGCATGTTACTTCAAAGTCCATTTTCAAAATAGCATGGTCCATTTTCAAAGTGGCATGTTATTTTCCACCAAAGTTGGTGGATAATATTTTATTCCATTTTTTAATTCAATCTACTTTCCCTCTCTCCCAAGGTCATGAAAAAACTATAAATAGAGCCCTTGGGATAGCCTCATCAATCAAGTTTTTCAAGCACTAAAACTCTGCAGGTTTTCTTCAAAGCTTTCAAGTCTCCAAGCAAGGGATATCAAAGGAATCATCAACATATTCTTAGGCATCTTGAGGAAGTCATCATCAAGCCCTTATCAAGAAAGAGAGAGGCAACCTTGTTCAAGGGTTGTGCTCTTTCAACCTCTTTTTATTATTATTGTTTCATCTAATTTCTAGAATCCTTTTATTAATTTGGAATCATATTTCATTTCATAGTTAGGTTCTTTTAATGCATACTAATCTTACATATTTTATTTATTTTGCTATTATCTTTAACGTTCTTTCATATAGATATTTTATTTAGTTTCTTCACATCTACCTTGTTATTTTATCTCACAAACACTATCATTAATGGGATCCTACTCCGTGTATGCTCTTCCCTTGCACTTCGTGCGAACTTGGGAATCAAAATGGGTAAATCCTCTAAATTCAATAAATAACATAACCATTTATTAGCATCTTAGTTTCTTACTTTCATATGTTCATCCAAAAGGTCAATACTTCTTTTATTTTTACAAGGTCAACTAAAAGGACCAAGGGGGCTTGACTGCAAGTTCGATCATATTGCGGCCTAAGCAGGCCCCCAAATACTAATTCAATTTTTTTTAGTGCTTGTGAAGTTGTTTTACAGGATTTAGAGATTTTGTGGAGCTTTACGGACACAAGATAAAGCTAGTGGTCAGCCTTTTAGATTCAGGTGAAGTGTTCTTGTTAGTTTTCTAGGTTGCTTTTTGAAGTGTTTTCTTTTAATAAAATTTCAATTATCACTCATTAAATCACATAATTACATATATAAAGGAACTAATTTACTTTAGGCATTGAAAGTGAAAGTGCATATAGTTTTTGCATCTAGGTTAGATTGTTTGTGCATATTCCTTGCGCCCTTGCTTCTAAAAGATTAAAAGAATTTAGATTTTGTAATTAAAATTTAGATATCATTCAAATTAAGAATTATTTTAGGACTAGTTCTTGTTTGTTTGCATTTGTATTCCTTGCATTGTTATTTCATTTATTTTAGTTTAGTATATAGAAGGCCAAACCTTAGGTGTTTGTTCAAATTTACATACAAAATATTCCAACCCTTGGACTTGGAGCGAGTCCTTAAACCGTTCCTGGTGAACCCCTTTTTCCTTGTCCATCAAGTGTAGAGAACAACGTACCCCTACGGTTCACCTCAAGGCTTTCTCTCTTTGCGGATCCATATTTCAAAATCATACGTAGTAGGGTGGTTTTCCCCCTCTATAATAGCACCTCATATTATTTTAGTAGGTAATTTTCTAAGTTGCAAAATAATATCTTTAAGAAAAAATAGGATGAAGCTTATGTTGTTGAAACCACAATCACACCATATGCTTACAAATATCATAGGGGTGGAAGATCGGTTGTCGAAATATGGTCCACCTACATCTCCAATAAGTACGTAAGAATTTGATGAGGGATCGTGAAGCATCGGATTGGGATCCATGGATGCACAGAAAGAAGTCAATTCCTTATGAAACCTAGGAGCGAAGGGCGAGGACATCTAATTTGATGGGGCATTGGGCTTTGCATTCACATTTGGGAAAAATAAAGGAAATATTGCACGTTTAAGCAGGACAATACGAGAACCAAATTGGAGGAAAGTTATGGGAAGTTGTGTACGAGGAGCATGGAATCGACGAGAAGGGCAGTTACAAAGGGACGTCAAATCTGTAGTTGGAGAGGGTGAATGTGTATTTCAATGAAGAAAGCGGAGGGCGCTACATTTTTTGAGCGATGCTCATGGATTTAGAGTTGGGAACTATCGATAACCTCATATTGGGGCCATATGGCCACATCCTCCAGCTCGATAACTTCGTGTTTGGGGAGAACGGTACTAGTAACAACTAGGTCAAGGGCCATTACATCGAGGGTGTTGAGCTCATCGACTCCATCCTTGACATCGTTCATAAAGAGGTCAATAATTGTGATTGTCTCCAAGGTATGTCTCTCAACCCATCCCTTTCCTTCACTCCTACTTTCAAATGCATAACGTGAATTTGAAAATTGCAGGTTTGCAGATATGTCATTCACTAGGAGGAGGAACTAGATTTGGAATGGTAAATTTAGTGATATCGAAGATCAGAGAAGAGTATCCGGATCGAATGATGCTCACATTCTCGGTTTTCCCATCGCCCAAGGTGTCGGATACAGTTGTAGAGCCTTATAATGCTACCCTTTCCGTCCATCAGCTTGTGGAGAATGCAGACGAATGCATGGTGCTTGACAACGAAGCATTATACGATATTTGTTTCAGAACACTCAAGCTCGCCACTCCCACCTGTGAGCAATATTTCTCTCTCTCTTTCTTATATTTTCTTGTTTTTTGATCTTGGGTTACACTTTCTTGTGTGAAAGTCTGTTGACAATGAATTTGTGTTTCTATGTTAATGATACAATTGGGAATTTGAATCACCTGATCTCCACTACAATGAGTGGAGTTACCTACTACCTTCGGTTCCTGGGTCAGTTAAACTTTGATCTTCGAAAATTAGCTATGAATCTGAATTTAACTTTGTTGTTCATCCCATCATCCAAACCTTGGTTGATAGATATTTGCAATTTCATTTTCCTGTGCCTAGAAAAATTGTCATTGCCCTTGTTTCAAATGGATGACTTCATAGGGTCATATCTCTCTCAATACTGCTCATATTCCTTCATATGACCACTCATTTTAAAACTCTCCAAGTTATGCACAAATTGGTCAAAAAATCATCTAAATCAGATAATCCCTTATAAAGATACGATTCCTGAAATATGAAATATTTTTTTGAAAAAATTATCCTAACACTGCCTTTATTTTAGTCGACTATCTTCACATAGACATGTCTCCCTCAATATTGCTTGGATTCTTTCGTATGACCACTCATTTCAAATACTTCAAGTTTTGCACAACATAGATTAAGAATCGTATGAATCAAATAACTTTATATAAAAACATAACTTAAAAAAAGAGACATCTTTCTAAAAAAAATTATCCTCATTACAATCGAAAAAACTAATTTTTAATTAATATATATCTACTTTTATAACTTCAATTCAGTGTTAGGAAGGAAACTAACAATCTAGATTTGGTAAAGTAGACTATGATAATGCGATGGTTTAGAAATATTACTCTACTAAGATGCAAGGCATAGATAGTAGAGATGAAGTTTTGGTATTGTGAAGACTGCTATAGAAAAATATCAAGAAGGATGCTAAATTTTGGAATATTTGTATTCATACAAAAAATTGAAAAGATCCATAAAATAAAAATCTAGCTTTGAAACATTTTATGTAAAATGATGTAGGTTTCTAGCTATAGCATCTCAATTGAGATGAGAAGTGTATCTATTTGTAAACTCTCAAGTCCTAAAGAAGAGAGTCATAATTTGTCAAGGGCAAGGGACCCAAGTACAACCCCTTATTATCTAGCAAAAAAAACTTCAATTCAATGTTATTAACTTATTATTCTCTTATATCTTGTATTTTATTGTTTTTACTTCCCATTTACATGCTTTTGATCCAAAAGTTTATTGCAATAATCAACCATGTAGTAAAGAAATTGTCCTATAATATTTTCAACACTTTTGCAAACTAGAGTTGTCATTTAAAAATCTTTGATATTTTTATTTTATTCTTTCAAATTAGTGTTGTTAAGGTGTAATGCATTTCTATCATTTAATTTTACTTTAGAAATACATGACATTACACCTTAACAATTGATGATGAAATACCTGGATCAACGTCCTACCCATACCTATATCCATGTCCTACCACCGATGGGGTCCCATTTATTCCTCGTTGCTGGCCCCATCACTGGAAAGAAATGATGGTTCCAGTCCTCTCCCCTCCTCGCAGGTTGGCTAGGCTATTTTCAAGGTAAAGGTCCCTTTTTAATACAAGAGTCCTCCTCCTTTTTAAAAGCCAAATTCGAGGATGTTTTTTTATGCTTTTAAATAGGTTAAGAATGTGTCTCTCTTCTCTTCAAAAGGGGATCCTGAGGGGTGTGATCTTCATTCACATATTCCCTTAAAACTATCCCTAAGGTTATTTTTATCCTTCCAAAAAGTCATCCTCCTATCCAATCTATAGACGAATTCACTAAACACAGAATCGGTTTTATTCGCGCTGGGGGCGGGCGAAGAGCAAGAACCAATTTATCTTTATAAAAGAGTCAGTCTTATTGTTTCCTGACTGTCATGAACCCTTATGAGAGTGGGGGGCGAATTCCTATTTAAGAGCCATATCCAATACTGAAATCATCTTTAGTCAAGTGGGTGCAAGCAACAATTCTTACTCTAATGAAAAAGAAAGGTGTATTTTGACTCGCATGAAACCCCTCATGGAATGGACTATTTATTAATCGTGCAACTTTGAATCCCAAGCCTAAAATTTTGAAACAAATCCTATGGGTTTGGGGGAAACATCACCCTAATCATAGTGGGAAGAGAGAGCAAACCTCAATGAGTTACACATCGTTGTTGTTATTCATTGGTTGGATTGAAGGTATGGGCATTAGTCTGGAGAAAATACAGGTTGAAGCAAACATCTTTAAAATAGAGATGATCAATACTTAGTCATACATCGATGGTATAGAGGTTAGCATAAAGAAAATACATTTATTTTATAAGGGCCTTTTCAAATTCAACTCTTAAAAATATCTCCTCTGTTTTAAAAAAGGGTAAGAAGGGGCACTTTTATATCACTCATTTCATAGTTGAACCCAACCTCCATTTCTCAGTTGGTTCATCTCTATTCTATTCGATCCTAAGGACCAGACCCTAAAAAAAGGAGTGTGCCAAACCAAACTTTTATAAGTGGGCACTTCCATATACCATTGACCTTTTAAAGCTCTCTATCTATAACCCGACTCTCCATCCATAATCTCAAGAGGGAGCCCTCTCTATTTGAAAAGGGGACTCACGGGAGAGCGCTTGACCTCAAAAAGCATATAGAATATCAATAGGTCGAGGTCAGCGCTTGACCACTTAAAGTTTTAAAGGGATGCATTCAAGATTTAATTTAAAGAGGCTCCCGAGTGACTTCATATTAGTCTTCCTCATCCTCCTCTTTCTATTCCCATTAGCGGGTAGGAGGCACACCAACAAGCTTTGAGAAATGCGAGCACCCCTTCTCATAAAGTTGTATGTGAGTGTTTTTTTAATTTATTTATTATATTTCTACACCTCTTCATGGGTTCGAATCTTATTTCTTGTTGCCACTATAACCTCGAATTGCACTGAATAGACTTTTTAACGTAGTCAATGATGTTTTTATTTTTTGATTAAAACAAGCTCCACGAGCTTGGTATGTTATAATAAACAATCATATTCAACAACATGGTTTTCATAGAAGCTTTTTAGACTCAAATCTCTAAACCTATAAGGTGGGTTATGACTAAGTAACACTTTTTTTTTAAAGAAAATATTTATTTACTTAACAAAAAAGTACAAAACTCTTTAATCAGAGATCAAAGTGAACAGAGCATTCTAAAAAACAGAACATGAAGACAAAAAAGAACCTCATTATTGGAGTCTTTGTCATCCTCGCATACCACCCCTGCCCTTCTGCTTCTTGATGATTTGGCGGCAATAACCAGGGGCTATATTTATTGCCTGATTCGCTAGTGTGTCAGCCTCTTTGTTGAATTCCCGCCTTATGTGTTGATAGGATATTTTGCCAATGATCCTGCCTAGTTGTCTAATCCTGTCTTGAATAATCTTCAATTGTAAAGATCTAAAATCTTTATTTTTGGCAAGAGTTGTTATTATCAGTTTAGAATCCCCGTAAACTGTGACCTGAGTGATTCCTTGCTTTGCCACCAATTTTAAGCCGATTTCACATCCAATAGCCTCTGCCACATTGTTAGATGTTGTTCCCAAGTTGATCATGTATTTGAGTAGGATCTCACGAGGTCCTGTAAGAATCAGTCCCCCTATCGCTGCTTGATCGGGGTTGGACTTGGAGGCACCATCAAAGAAGAGTGCCGAAAAACATATGTCAGGCAAAGAATTGTTTGCTCTGCATCCTCCCTATGTCAGGAAAGCTTGGAGATTAAGTTGGTAGATCATTCTTCTTTCTGTGGGTGACAGATCTTCTTCATACTATTGTTGACAGAAACTAGATTTGATATTTAGGACTAATTCTTCTTTTATCCTTCGTATTAGAGTTTTATTGTCCTTACCTTTTCCTTCAAAAATCCTCTGGTTTCTATCCAACCAGATGTGCCAGATGACAAAATATGGTATAGAGCTCCACAAATATTTTAGGAGGGGCTTACCTACCAGTTTACCTTTATATTCTTTGTTCCACTTGGTAAAACATGTGTCTATGGTTAACCTTCCAGAGTAGGAAATGCCAAGAATTTTGGTTATTCCTAACCAAATTGAAATTACCTTTGGGCATTCAAACAAAATATGGAAAATTGTTTCACTATTCTGCTTGCACCTGTAACAAACATGAGGCCCTGCTATACTCCTCTTTTGCAGATTATCACCTGTTAAGATTTTATTTTGAGAAACTAGCCAACTGAATACTTGCAGTTTAGGTGGTGCTCTAGTTTTCCATAATATCGATAGTTTTTTGTTGGTAGGCCCAATTTGCTGATGTTGGACTCCTAGATGCATTGAGTATTCCCCATTACTATTGATGCTACCCCAAATAAGTTTGTCTGGCATCATGGGATGAAGAGGTCTAATGCTCGCCACGTGGGACTTAAAATAATCCCAATCTCCTTGAAGCTGAGATGGAATGGGAGGGGAGATCCAGTTCAAAGTTTCTGAGGTCCAATAAAACAAGTCACCTAATTTGAGTATTCTTTGGCTTTCCAAGTGATTCTGCAATTCGATTGGAGTTCTCTCTCTTAATGGTGGATTTCCTAGGATCGGGTCCTCCCATAGATTAATTGACTTACCATCTCCCGGTAGCCAAGAAATTTTATCCTCTATTATGCTCTTTGCAGCCACTATATGTTTCCAAACCAACGAGGCTCTAGGAAGTTTGTCTATATGTTTGAGCATTTGAATACCTGTTTGATTATTTACATACTTGTTGACTAGTATGCGTTGCCATGCTCGATTGTGTTTAAGCATGTTCCAGAGAAGTTTTGCTCCCAATGCTTTCGAAACTATCTCCATTTTTTTATTCCTAGTCCTCCTTGAATTTTACTTTTGGTGACCATCTCCCAATTGACCAAGTGGAACTTTTTTCTTTTTGATTGCCTACCTCCTTGCCATAGGAAGTTGCGTATGATTCCATCTACCTTTTGCAAAATAAACTTGGGAGCATGATATACTAATAGTTGGTAGACTAGAAGAGAAGCTAACACTGATTTGATCAATACTACCCTTCCTGCAAGACTGAGCCAACTATTACTATAACTTTGTATCCTCCTAACCATCTTGTCCAATATTGGGGTCCAATAGTCTGAGGCTTTGAGGTGGAAGCTCATGGGCACTCCTAGATATCTGAAGTATTTTTCTATGCTAGATCAAAATCCTAGGATAGTGCAAAAGAGTTTGAATCTTATTGTTGCAACATTTTGTGTATAGAACTGACTCTTTTGAGTGTTTATATGAGCCCCGGTAGCTTGTGTGAACCAATCCAGACATTGCTTGAATTGTCTAACATTTTGCTTGGTGGCTTCACCTAGAAGAATGATATCATCTACAAATTGGGCATGTGTTACAACTTTGCATCCTGTTGCAACCTCTATCCCTATTATTTTTCTTTCTCTTCGAAGATGGTTGATTAATCTTCCAAGAGTCTCAGCTAAAATGATGTAAAGGTATGGTGATAGTGGACACCCTTGTCTAATTCCCCTTGTAGCCTGAAAGAAATTTGTTGGTTCTCCATTTATTAAGGGGGCTATCCATGGGTTTTTTATGCATGCTCCGATCCACTTGATGACCTGATGTGGGAATCCAAACTTTTGTAGGACCTGTTCTACAAATTGTATATTAACTCGATCAAAGGCGTTTGCCATATCAAGTTTTATAACAATTTGTTTCTTTTTTTATTTTCTACTACTATGGAGGGCTTCATGCACTGTTATGATATTATCATATATTTGTTTTCCAGGCATGAACCCTCCTTGCTCTTCTGATATTAGTTTGTCAAGTTTCTTCTTTATTCTATTTGCCAACAACTTGGTAATAATTTTATAGGAAGAGTTACATAGAGAAATTGGTCTGAATCTAGAGAAAGTAGTGGCATTTTTTTCTTTAGGAATCAATGCTAGAAAGGTGGAGTTGATGGCTCCAAGAAGCTTACCTTTCACCCTAACATCCTCAATCATGCGTAGCAAATCTTCTTCAATGATGTGTAAGTATTGTTGGTAAAAGTTATTTGTGAATCCATCAAGTCCAGGAGCTTTATCCTTTGGTAGAGCTGCTATAATCTCCTTAAGTTCCTCCATAGTGATTGGCTGACTGAGATCCTATTTGTCTTCCAAAATTAATACTGTTGGTATATGCTACAATAATATTCCCTGGGAATGAGGGTTACCATTTTCTCTGGAGAGCAAAGCTGAGTAATGTTGATTGGCAAGTTCCTTAATTTTCTCCCTATCTATATAAGTGGTTCCTTCATGCTCTATCTCCTTGATTGTGTTCCTTTGGTAGCGTTGCATGGTTTTTAGATGAAAATATTTGGTGTTTCTATCCCCTTGCTTAGCCAAACCATTCGGGATCTAAGCCTCCAATGTGTTTCTTCTTCAGTGCTTAATTTATTGAGCTTCTGAATCAGGTCATTTCTTGCATCTTCTTGCCATGGTTGAGGAGGATGATCCCCAATTTTTGTTTCTAGTTGCTCTAGTTGTTGCATCAACTGCTTCTTGTCTAGTTTGACTCTCACTTTTTTTGCCAACCATTTTTTATCACGTGCTTCAATTTTTGAATTTTGATTTTCCACTTTTCTTGGGGGTTGGTGGATTGGACCTGTTGGTTCCAAGTGCTTTCCACAAGTTCACTAAAATCTTCTTCTGCTGCCCATTCAAAGTTGTATTTAAAAGGAATTTTTTGGGGTTGTAGGCTTTGGCCGCTATCCAAGAGAATTGGCTTATGATCTGAGATAGAGTTCTGAATGATGTGATTGGAAGTGAGGGGAAAGTGTGTTAGGATATTTTCACTGATAAAAAATCTATCCAATATTTCTGCAATATAGTTTACCCCTACTCTTCTATTGCTCCAAGTGTACTTTCCTTTGGTCGATCGAATGTCTTGTAAGCTTTCATCTGCCATAATTTGATTGAGTATATCTCTATTTGGATCCCTTGCTAAACTTCCCCAACCTTCTCCCAATGGTAGAGAATCATGTTGAGATCTCCTCCCAATATTATGTTGTCAAACTTCTCATTGTCTAGCCATTGTGCTAAGTTTTGCCATGCTTCTCTTTTCTGGATAGGATGATTTGGACCATAAAAATTTATTACTGCTACACTAGTTCCATCTGGTAAGACAAATTTTGTACCTATCCAATTATTATGCTTATGTTGTAAGCTACAAACTAATTGTTGTGGGTCCCAAGCCAAAGCTAGTCCCCCTGAAGCTCCCACAGAATCAATAGTTATCAATTCTGATTGTGCCCATATCTTCTACCATTCTGTAGTCAATGTTGCCTCTACTATTTTTGTTTCCTGAATACAAACTATTGTTGGCTTTTGCTCCTGTATTAGAACTTTGAGATAGTTTTTTAGAGGACTTCCCAGTCCCCTACAGTTCCATGACATAATCTTCATTTTTTGGATTGCTTCTTATTTTTTATGAAGCTCTCCTCAATTCTGACCTGCATTTTGGATTGCAAGTCTTTCTATGCTTGCTCATTTCTGAGTTGTTGGTTCGATTTTCTTCCCTTAGTTGTAGATCGTGTGGTCGACAAGCCCTCGAGAATCACTATTTCCTCCACTTGTGTTTCTTCTACCTCTTCCTCTGAGTTCCCATCAGTTTCTTCTCCAGCTATTGTGTTCTCTAGTGTATCTCCTAAGATCTCTAGTGACTTGTCAACTTCAATTGTAGGTATCTTCTCTTTATCTTTAGGAGCCATCACATCTAGAGAGGTGATTTCCTTTTCTCCTTCATTAAGACTTGCAAATTTATTTTTGTGTTGGAAGCTTTTTTGATCCTGTGGTTGAGGTTGTCGATTCTTGCTTCTTGATCTGCGCGATCTCCTTTTGACTTCCTGGAATCCTAGTTCTTCCTTTTTTGTTTCCTGTGCTTGTTTAATTGGGTAGTTTTGAGAGAAATGCCCATGCTCATGGCATGTTATACACTTGAATGGTATATGCTCATAGTCCAAGGGTTGGTTATGTATCCAATCAAACACCTTTATTCCAATATGCTCAGGCAAACCCTTTTTCAGATTGACTTGCACACAGATGCGTGCGCATATAGCATTATTGGCCTTTGGAGGAGCCCAGTCAATGAATGTTCCAATAGCATTTCCTATTAATTCCATCGAAGGTTTGTTCCATAGGTGCAATGGCAAAAATGGCAACCTCACCCAAACAGAAACTTCTTCAGGCTCCTCCTCTTGAGGATCAAATGTCGTGCTCCACGGGGTCATGTAGAGTGGGTTGGATCCCAGAAACCAAGGACCTCCATGAAAGATAGTGCTCTTGTCCTCCATAGAGGTAAATGTAACGACAAAGTATCCCCTACCTATCATCATGAATTCATAAGAGGAGACTTTACTCCCCCAATGTGTGTTAATCCATTTCTGGATTGTGATTGGACTAGGCCATATTCCCACAAATTTGCATGCAAGGGCTTGGGTGGAAAGCGTGAGCAAAGGCTACTGGATGTAAGCTGGAGGTACCTCAATCACAGGAGACTCATCTAACTTGGGCACAAAGGTACCATTGTTAGAGCGAGCAGGTGGTTTTGGATGGGGTGCTTTTCTCGCTTTAAGCACTTGACGCATATGATCCAACTTCTCCTCATCAAAGGGAAACTATTGTGAAAACATGGAGAAGGCCTCATTGCCTGCTTGTTTGAAAAGTGAGGCTGCAGTCGTCATTGGAACCAACAGACTGCCATAAATCACTTCCCAAAGAAGAGGTCCCTATTTTTAAAGCCCTAGCCAATGAAATATTTTCAAAGCTAAAGCCAAAGAAGTACCATACCTGAACTGATACTCACGATCTCTCCTGGAAAAATCGATCGATGCTAGGTTTTTTGTCTTCCCCCAAATTCGTTCCTCCTCCAACAAATAAAATATTTCTCCAAAAAATAAATTACTGTCACTTTGCAAACCCTAGCTTTGTTGCGTGCACTCCACGATTCTAGCCAAACAAACTTCTTCAAACTGTTGTTCACATGCACAAAAAAATTGTAGATGGATCTTCAACTGTCACCATGGTTGCTCCAATCCTTGAAATTTTAGAGTTCTCCACCTGAGTAACACTTTTGGTGTATGTAGATGATCTGGTTATCATAAGTAGTTTTGATGATTTAATAGTTAGCCAACGATGTTGACGCAACATGTCCTTCAATATTATGAGGCCTGAGGGATTAGAATCGTGATCTCTACACTCTCATAGAAATATTTTGACCACTAGACCAAGCCCTCATAACTCTTAATTTACATATTACACTTCAATAAATCAACAATATATTACATTACACCTTAATATACATATTACATTTTAATAAGATTAAACAATATAGTCACTAGTCAAAATATAAGATTAAACAATATAATCACTAGTCAATAAATATATATAAATATATATAAATATATATATAAACCTTAGTCCGTTCGATAAAACAAAGTCAAACAGACCCTAACTCTTCAAAACATTTGATAAACACTCACCACTCAGTAATAACATATATATATATATAAATGAGTGAACTTACATGAAAAAACTTTAATTTAAAGTAATTGTAAAATAAAAAAATTTAAATTCATTAATATTACAAATATTTTAAAAATAAAACTATTTTCACATTTAGGGACTATGACAAAAGGTTGATTTTGGACTCTTTCTGGATAGATTTAAGTTCAAATTATGAATTGATATATGTAGGTCTTTAGATCTTATTACGAAAATAAACCCTAACCAGATTTATAAAAACTTCCACCAAATATAAATGAATAAATATAGAACATGGCGCCGGCCTGTCCAAATGTTGTCTGTTTGAATTCTCCAGCCGATTGATTTAGAACCGGAAAGAGCTATGCTAAATGCAGACTCTCTCCGTCAAAAACGCAAAATTGAAGCTTTCTCGGCCAAATAATCTCCTCTTCATCTTTCAAATCTGCGGGTGCAATTATTTTCCCACTCCAACATCGAATACCGCCAACCCCTCCTACAATTTCCAATTAAACCCAACAAACAATGGCGAATTGCGCACCCAACTCGTTCAGAGCACTGCCTCTTCTGGCCTCTCCACAGTCACTCACACTCCCTCTCAACACCGAGAGATTCCACGAGAAGCCCAAAAAGTGGAGAAAAACCTATGCGAGAGGCTGGACACACTCATCGACGCATCCCTAACGGCGACCAACACACACAGGGCTGCGAAAAAAGGTATTTCTACTACTTTTAGATTTTCTTCTAGCGATGAAAGTTTGCCAGACACAGAGAAGGTCTACAGGATTCTCATGAAATTCCATAATAAGCCCGATATGCTTGAAATGGCCTTGGATAAATGCGGGTTGACCCCGACGCCCGAGCTCGTTCTGCAAGTGCTGAGACAATGCGGTGCTCAAGGAAACCCAGCTTTCAGATACTTCGAATGGGCTGGAAAACAGCCCGGATACTTACACACCGGCGAGACATACAATCTAATTATCAATGTCATGGGTCGAATGAATGATTTTGGGAGGGTTTGGGCAATTGTGGAGGAGATGAGAAAGAGGGATGACCCTTCCCTCATAACCCCCCAGACGTTCATTATAATTATGAGGAGGTTTGCAGCCGCCAAAATGGTGAGGAAGGCCATCGATGTGCTGGACGAGATGGGCAAGTTTGGCGTTGAGGCCGATGAGGAGGTGTTTAGGTGCCTGCTTGATGCCCTCTGCAAGCACAGGAAGGTCAGAGAGGCCTTGACATTGTTTGCGGATATGAAATTAAGGTTCCCACCCAATGTGAAGAATTATAGTGTTCTGCTGAATGGGCTGTGTAAAGAAGGGATGTTAAAGGATGCCCAATATTTGATGGGGGAGATGCTAGGGTTAGGGTTTGATCCAGACTTGGCATGCTACAACACCCTCCTGGATGGGTATGCCAAGGCAGGGAGAATCCCGGAAGCTTTTGATTTCTTGAATGAGATGAAGAAGAGGGGATGTGCTCCCAATATAGTTTCATACACGAGCCTGATCCATGCACTTTGTGAGGCGCAGAGATTGGAAGAAGCTTCTAGGCTCTTTAAGGAGATGAGGAAGTATGGGTGCTTTCCAGATGTGGTGTCTTATACTACACTGATTGGTGGATTTTGCAAATGGGGGAAGTTGGATCAGGCTTATAAGGTTTTGGATGAGATGATCCAACAGGGTTGTGCTCCTAATCAAATGACTTATTTGTTCTTTCTTCGAGAACATGAAAAGAGGGAGGAGCTGACAGAGGCACTAGAGCTTGTCCAAGAAATGTCGGAGAATGGTTGTGATCCCGATCTCAGCATTTACAATATATTGCTTAGATTGTCTTGCAACTTAGGCCTATTAGATGAGGCTTCTGCTCTCTGGTGTAAGATGGAGAGGGAGGGGATCAGTGCTGATCTCCACACTTACACGGTTTTCATTCATGGGCTTCTCAAACAGAATAATCATATGGATGCCTGCACATATTACAAAGAAATGGTTGGGAAAGGTCTTGTTCCCGCACCCCAATATGGAACCCTTAAAGTGCTGTTGAATCAGCTTTTGAGAGCAGGGAAGCTGGAAACGGCTGTTGATATTTGGGACTGTATGAGGAAGCATGGTTCCCATATAAATGTGTTTGCCTATACAATCTGGATACAGGGATTGTGCGAAGTGGGTGAGGTGAAAGAAGCTGCCGGGTACTGTGCAGATATGATAGATGATGGACTGCTGCCACAAGCTACTACTTACGAAAAGATCAAGAAAGGGCTTAGGAAATTACACAACAGACGAATTGTGGACGAGATTACCAGAAGACTTCGACAAATGATAGATGAGAGGAATCTAAACTTTAAGAGCTATGTAAAAGAGGGCGAGAGAAAGGAGGAAGAAAAAAGAATAAAGTCGAAGAAAAAACGTAAGTGAAAAGAAGAAGAGACATACATGCAGATTGGATGCTCGATATTGATTCTTTATGGATTTTAACGCAAGGAAAAGAATGGTTATGGTACTGAGTTGAGTATTGTTTCACTTTGCTCCGAAGAAGTTTTTCTTGGATGGCTGCTGCTCACAGTTTCCATGTTCAGCAAACGACGAGGGCAAAGTCCCTAAAAGAGGCTTTCAGAAGTTAAATGATGAAGTTCTAAGCTAGCTAACCCGTGCGGTATTGAAAATCTCAAAAAGGTTATTTGTATCTAAGCAATAGGTTATATGCTCTGAATGAGTATGGGGAAACCCTCGCTTCAAATTTCTGGTAGTTGTATTTATTGGTAGTTATATTTATCTTCACAAAATTTGTTTCTTTAAGTGTCATGATTTGTAGAATTTTTTTTTACCAAATTCCTCATCTTTATACTCTTGCTTTTTATTTTTATTTTTAAATTGTTTATATGGGATTGAGATGGGACCTGCCCAAATTACATCACAACCACGTAGATATCACCTGATTAAATTCGAACCTGGGTCTCCTCCTTGAAAGTGGAGGAATTCAACAGGTTAAGCCAACGCCATCTGTTTTTTTTAAAGGTTCAAGTTTATGGTGTGACATTCTTCACTCCCAACGGATTGTCCTAAACACATGGGAAAATATTAGGGTTCCCTATAGGATTGGAACTTTGGTTGATGGTGTGACATTCTTCACTCCCAACGGATTGTCCTAAACACATGGGCAAATATTAGGGTTCACCTATAGGATTGGAACTTTGGTTGATGGTGTGATATTCTTCACTCCCAACTGATTGCCCAAAACCCCATGGGCATCTTTAAGCTATTAGATTATGTAACAAAAGTCTTAACATTTGTCTGTTTTTTTTTTAATATTTCCCGTTGTGTAATTTTTTTCAAAAATATTGACCTCTTGTTTTACTTGAGGAACTTTTCAAAACCATTTTTGCTTAGCTTGTTATCTATGCATTTTTTGGTTGCTTGTATCTCAAAGTATCAAGAAATTGCACTGTTGCAATTTTTGGCCTAGAAGAGGGGAGAATTAGGTATAAATTATTATGTTACTTTATTGAACACATTCAGGGGATTCCAATTTTCATTTTACAATTGCCTTTGGTTTTTAGAACTGTTGAAGTCCGTATCAGACAAATCAGATGAGTAAATTGCTTATTATTTTATATAAAATACAGTTAAAAGTTGTTGACTGTGGTATAGAGGGATGACATATTTATTTGCCATAATTGCTTATCTGAATCATATGGTTAGATGAAAATTCAGGGTGTAAAGTCTTTATAAACTTACTATTTTTCTTCGTGGCCTAGTTGCTAAATCATTCTAATTACAGTGTATACATCTGCTGTGTATGCAACTAGCACAGGGTTAGTCCCTCGGACAGTGGTGGCATAGCAGGGGTGGTAGGTCTTCCCATCAACTGTAACCCAAATAAGAGGTTGGAGGGATCTGCATCATGGATACATAACGCATGGGCTGAGGTGTTTCCTCCTGTGTTGCAACTGTGATGAGGACAGTCATGCAGGGGTTTTCACCATGTTTAACTCCCAAAGAGCACACCCGTTGTAAAATTTTAACTCATTACAGGATGGCAGCAGGTTTCACCATAACTTTGTAAGCCACTATGGTGAAAACAGTATGCTTGACACTTGTTTCTGTACTAAAGTAAGGGGGGTAGCCATGCATGAACGTAGGACCAAAGAGGGTGATTTTGGAGGTTTATGTGCAGGTCCCTTTAGCTGCTGAAACTTAGTGCTAGTTTCAGGATTTAAATGAATGAACACTTGATAATAGAATTATAAAATTCTAAATTAAAGCCCCTTGTGGGATTTTCATTATGTTCTCTAAAACCATGCAGGGTCATGTTTTCCCATTATAAAATATTTTCTGCTATATTTTCTTATATTTTTTTGAGTCTTTATTAAGTTTTGTTGCTTGTCTCCCGCTCAAAGGAGACTTGGCCATCATGTCTATAAAGAATCCCTTAATCTTGCTATTAAACTAGCTCCTATAAACTAAATCTGCTTCATTCAAAGAATGCTAAGATTGAATTTTCTTTAGAAAAATTGAAGTCCAGTTTTGACAATGCATTTATCAGGTTGAAAGGATGGAACTGGTTGATGCTCCATATTAGAACCCAAGTGGCTGCTCTCTTAGAACATGATTTCCTGCTGCTGCTATGGCTGAAAGCTTGTGGCATCCAGTTAAGAATCTTATTATCTATTTTTGCATTGTTTATATAGGATCGAAACAGGCTTCACCTGTATTAATTCATGACCATGTTATCATGGTATTTCAACAAACCACATAGTGGTATTACGACAATATTTTTAACAATTATGCATATATTGCCTGACAAGATTTGAACCTGGGTCTCCATTTGATAAAATGTTAAGGTTCACCCATGGAATTGGAACCTTTGTTTATGGTGTGAAGTTCTTCATTGCCGACCAATTGCATCAAACGGTGAACCTCATGGGCAAAATGTTAAGTTTCATATTGGAGCCATTGTGTATAGTGTGAAATTCCTCACTACCAATCAATTGCACCAAATGGCAAACTCCATGGCCAAAATGTTATTTCACCCCTAGGATTGGAACTTTGGCTGATAGTGTAATTTTTTTTTGTTTCACTGTTCGTTTCAAATCTGATCACCTTAAAATATTAAGGTTCACCCATGGGATTGGAACCATGGTTTACGGTGGGAAGTTTCTTGTTTCTTACTGCTTGTCCCAAACCCCTTTGATTCAGTTAAGAGTTTTATAGCTGAGTCACACCCAATAATTTTGTGTGTATATATATATATATGGCAGATGCTCCTAAAATCACATAGCAGAGCTGAATTATGGCATCCCTGGGACAATTTCACCTCAAGGGTCTCCAAAGTTTACTCAGCACCACCTATTGAGAAATTTAGGAAAGCTATTTCCATAGGACCACTATGCTTGCAGCATTTGCAGCTAGCAACCCTGAGTTGCAGCAGAACAAAAAATGGAAAGCAGTGGCAGAAGAATATACAAATTACTGAAACAAATAGTATTAGAAGGCCTGCTATTATATTGCTGTCTCGAAGAGTTAAATGAAAAGTTCTCAGTTCTGTATTGTCAGGAAAGGCAAGATGGTTCGTGCTCTTATGCCGGGGTTGATTGCTGTCCAAAGAGCACTTGTGGGGAAGGAAGAAGTTATGAAAGCCTCTTTAAATGTCAACATGCCATTGATTTGGCATTTGATCATGATTTCTGGGAAGTTGGTTTTAGCTGTTGCTGAAGTCATTTGAAATGAAATTATACTCACTAATCCAAATATGCAATGATTCTCTCATCTGGAGGCTTATAGACTTTTGCTTATTTCAAAGTACAAAGAATCTCTTAAACAAAAAAACATGTTCCAAATATGTTTAGTGGAGTTATTCTCACGATCTGATGCCCATTCAATGAAGGTGAAAACTGAAATGCCTTTTGAAGCTGCCTTGAGAGAAACTCTCAGTTGCAAGTAGATGGAATTGATGCAGTTACTAGAGAAACCTAGTGAAATGAAGTCAATAAGAGCTTAACTTGAATTTGAAATGAGGAATTGGTATAAATCACTCCATAAAATAGAAAAGAATCTTAAGTTAGTGAGCATTGATGGGAACAAGGTACTCTTTAATCTTGCGGAGACACAGCAGAAATTGTCATATGTGAGAGAGAAGCTTAGTATGGCTGTATCTGAAGATAAGGTTTTTTTCAAATGATGAACTGAAACAATCTTTTGCTGAGAAGTTGGATGAGCTGGAAAGGTGTTAGCCGAAGACTACTGCATTGCATGAATCTGAGACAAAGGCACAAATCATATGGAGAGGGTGCTGAGCTTGTTGGTACTGAAATCAGAATTAATATGTATCTGAAGTTTAGAGACTACCCAAATCATATGGGGGGAAGAGGAATTGTCAATGTAGACACAGAAGGCATGATAAGTAGATTAATTGCATGAATGGCAAAGCATCGCAAGACAAAGATCTTAATGACTTTCTTTGCAGGTCTAGAAGATTTTAATGACCTTCTTTACAGGTCCAGAAGATCTTAATAACCTCCTTTGTGGGTCCAGAGGTGGGCATTTGGAATGAAGTCTTGGAAATTTCATAGCTAAGTTCAAATTTTTGTGTCAAATTGCCCAGATGCAAAAGGGAACTAAGCTGGAGGAGCAATCGAGAAATGTTCTGTCATTGAAGGCAAGCAAAGTTCTAGAGTCTTCATCTGATGTTGGATGAAGGAGCAAGAATTACCGAGAGTTCTTAGAAAGCCAGGAAAGTCCAAATCAAAATTGGCATCATATGAATGAGTGAGATAATCTCCTAGAAGAACACAGAATACTACAAATTAAAGCAGATTGTAGATGAAAATATAACAGAACTGTAACAGTTCAGAATAAAGTTTCAGCTTAATGTGAAGACAGAATTAGATGCCTATCAAGTATTCCTGACCCTTTTTGAAATGTTGGAATTAAAAGTAACTTTGAGTGACAATACCATAGATTTAGAAGTCTTTGTGTGAGATCAAAGTAATCCTGCAAGGAGGGAAGACCATATAAGATGTCATTGTTGTTGCTTGTGGAATATATTAGAAAAATTCAACAAAGAGATTGAATGACTCATTTAATGATTTGAAGAATTACAAGATAAGTTAGTATATATGGAACAAGAAGTTGGTGGGTCCCATTTCAAGTTACAAGAAATACAACTGCAGAGCCCCATTGCATGTGTTGGTGGCTAAATTGGGTCTGCAATGAAGATGGCTGCCACAGACAGGATCTGCCATTTTTTGGGTGCTGCAACTGGGCCTGCAGTGGCTACCTTTTGGGGCTGGTTGTGGGGTCATCTTGGCCTGCAGATACATATAGTCCGCATGAAAGCAAATACTGAAATCACAGCATCATATTGGATTAGGTTGCGCATGAGGGTACATTGCAATGCAATAAGATACTACAAGTATATTTTTTTTGAAAAAATTGAAAAAAACTTGTATTAAAACAAATAACAGTTACAAGTGGGAGAGAAGACATCCCAACCGAAAGCAAAGAAGCCAGAAGACAACAGGCCGCGAAAACGCGACATGTCGCGAAATCGCGACACCAAACCTAACAACGGCCGCACCCCGGCAACAAGTCGCGAAAACGCGACATGTCGCGAAATCGCGGCAAAACAACGCCGAGGCCGCAAAACCCAAAAGGAGTCGCGAGATCGCGACGGCACAACACCAAAGCTCCCAGACGCCAGAATCGTCGCGAAATCGCGACGAGAAAGCCAGAAGGCACCTGATCTCCAAAATTGTCGCGAAATCGCGACAAGGTCTCCCTTTGACACCAACATTGCAAAAGTGTCGCGATATCGCGACGTTTTTTCCTCATGGCTCCAGTTGGCCGGAAGTGTCGCGATTTCGCGACGAGAAGACCTTTGGGCGACCCTTCAACAAAGGTGTCGCGAAATCGCGACGTGTTCTCCCCGCGGCGCCCTTTTCTCAAACGAGTCGCGATATCGCGACGATTTTCCCTCCTGAAGCTTGTTCTCCAAAACTGTCGCGAAAACGCGACGAGTTTTCCCTTGAGCATCCTTTCCTCAAAAATGTCGCGAAATCGCGACAGATTCTCACCTTGAAGCCCGCACTTCAAAAGTGTCGCGATATCGCGACGACTTTGCCTCTTAGTGCTATTGCTGCCAAACTGTCGCGAATCGCGACGGTTTTTTCCCCCGAGAGCCCATTCGGCAGAAGTGTCGCAAAATCGCGACGAATTTTCCCTTGGGCACCTTTTCACCAAAAGTGTCGCGATATCGCGACAGATTCTTTCCTTGGGCATCCTTTCCTCAAAAAGGTCGCGAAATCGCGACAGATTCTCACCTTGATGCCCGAACTTCAAAAGTGTCGCGATATCGCGACGACTTTTCCTCTTAGTGCCATTGCTGCAAAAATGTCGCGAAATCGCGACGGTTTCTCCCCCGAGAGCCCAATCAGCAGAAATGTCGCGATATCGCGACGAACTTTTCCTTGGGCATCTTATCACCAAAAATGTCGCGATATCGCGACAATTTTTCCCCTTAACGCACTTTTTCCAAAAACGTCGCGAAATCGCGACGACTTCCATCCAACGACTGCAGCAGCAAAACAGGTCGCGAAATCGTGACACCTGCTCATCAGGGGCCACGACGGCGCAACAAGTCGCGATATCGCGACAAAAACCAACCTTAGCCATTTTTGTGCTCATTGATGCAGGGATCGTTCCAGACCACGCCGAATCTCTTCATCAATCAGGGGCATATCACTGTGCAGCTGTACCCCTGCCTCTTTCTCAGCCCCCATCTTCGCAAGGAAGTCAGCAACCGTGTTCAAATTTCTGCTGACATAAACAGGGATCACATCATCTAATTCCTTCCATAACTCCTTGATTTGGGATAACAAAATCCGCAGTCTCCAAGCTTTCAAAGAGAAATTCCGCAAGCAATCAAGAGCGCCGATCAGACTTGAGAGTCTGATTCGAGAATTACCCTCCGATAACCCTGCTTAATAGCCCATATAGAAGCTGATTTGATGGCTATGGCTTCAGCTTCATTATTGGTGGCTCGGCCCAAGCCCTGCAGCTCCCAGAAAAGCACCGTACCAGAATGATCTCGGCAGACAACACCAATACCCGCACTGCCCGGGTTGCCTTTTGCAGCTCCATCAGTATTGATCTTTACCCAGCCTACTGGGGGAGGTATCCAGCATACTCTGCCATGCCCCTCTTGTCCCTCAACCCCCTCTTCTAGATGCCCAAGATCAGCCTGAATCTCTTCTTTAACATTGATGGCAACAGTTTCAGTGACTTTACTCCAAATGACCTGCCAAACACCGTCTATCGAGGAGAAAGTATCTCTGAAGATCCGGGCATTTCTCTCCAGCCAAACTTGCCACCAAATGAAGAGAAAGCCTAACTCCCAGCCAATTCGGAGGGCTGTAGATTTGAATCTGCCCCTTTTCCACTTTTCCAAAATATTGGCACGATTTAAAACACCATTAGCCTGGAATTTAAATTGGGAGAACCAACGCTCCCAAATCTGATGAGTAAAAGGACACTCAAACATCAGGTGATCAGCAGATTCCTCATGTTTTTGGCATAATGCACATTGAGAGGGGCCACTGATTCCCCTACTTCTTAGATTGTCAAAAGTAAGAATTCCATTGTGCATAAGCTGCCAGGCAAAGAAATTCACTTTCGGCCAGCCCTTAGAATGCCAAATCCTTCTCCAATCCTGAACCGGAAATGAGTGCAGGGGAGGCTCAGGGAGGATCTTTTCATACCCAGCCTTCACTGAATAGACCCCAAGGCTCCCACAGCCCCAAGCTAATTCATCATCCTCATCCCTCCCTGTGAGGAACCTTTCTGACAAGATTTTGTGCAAGATGGGCGCCAGCTCCGGAGGGATAGTAATTGGCCACTCCTGCCACCTCTTAAACTTTTTGAATTTATACTCCCCCAATTGGCTGGTGTGAAAATAGTTATCAATATGTATCCAGCCCTGGGCTTCTAAGGCAGCCTTGATTGGTTGAAGCTCAGGAAACATGGCAATGATGGGCGGATGCTGGTCCCAAGAATCAGTCCAAAAATGTGCCTTATCCCCTCTCCCCACTTTCCAAAATAATTGGTCTTTGACAATCTGAGATCCAAGCTTAAGAGTCTGCCACACTAAGGAACCAGTGCCTTCCAGGGGAAAGCGGCCCACCTCATTGGGAAGAACATGCCCCAAATATTTGCTAGAAAGGATTCTGCTGAAGAGGGAGGTTGGCTGGGAAATCCACCTCCAATATAGTTTTCCAGCCAAGGCTCTGTTATTAAGCTTGGAACTTCTCAGGCCCAGCCCTCCGTTGTCCTTAGGCTCGGGAAACTTTATCCCACCCAACCAAAGCCCATTTTTTCTTCCCTTTTGCACCTTCCCATAAAAATCTTCTAGCCATTTTGTCCAACTCTTTCCAGATGGTATGAGGGGCAGCCAGGATAGAGAATTTATAGATTGGCAAAGCCTGTATAACTGACTGCAGGAAGGTTAACCTACCCCCATAGCTTAACCATTTATGTGACCAGTGATTCATTCGGTCTTTGATGCCTTCCAACAGATTCTTCCAGATATCTATTTTTAATTTTTTGAAATGCAGGGGAACGCCCAAGTAAACTATTGGAAGAGAAGTTCTTGTGAAACCCAGGATCTCAATAGCCCTCTCCCGCAACTCGTTGATCAAGATTGAAAAAGACAACTTTGGACTTCCCGTCATTGAGGACCTGATTTGAAGCCCTAAGGTAGACATTCGTAGTATCTCTCGATTCCTCTAGCTTCCCTAAGATCGGCCACACAAACCAGTCCAAAGATCGTCCACAAATTGCAAGTGAGTCAAAGTTTCCTCCCCAACCTTGATACCAGTTAGCAGGCCTTGTTGTCTTCTCCTCAAGAACAGTCTGCCTAATCCCTCAGCCAAAATGAGGAAAAGATAGGGAGAGCAAGGGTCTCCTTGGCGAAGACCACGAGTGGCACCAAAAGGATGCGAGGGTAGACCCTTAATGAGAACAGAATAAGAGGGTGTAGAAACACAACTCATAACCCAATCAATCCAATCCTGGGAGAAGCCAAAAGCTGCCATCATTTTCGACAAGAAGCTCCACTCCACCCGGTCATAAGCCTTGGACATATCCAGTTTAATGAACATTCCTTTATTGCCCGAAGTTTGCATTGAGTGGATAGCCTCCTGAGCAAGAACCACCCCATCCAAGATTTGTCTTCCCTCAACGAAGCCCCCTTGTTCTGAAGAAATGATATTATGAAGAAGGGGTTTGAGCCGCTCAGCCATTATCTTAGTGATGATTTTATAAATCACATTGCATAAAGCTATAGGCCTGAAATCAGAGATATGAGTCCCCTCCTCCCCTTTTGGAATTAAAGAGATGAAGGTGTGATTGATCGCCCTGAGCATTCTTCTATTGGATCTGGATTCCTCTGTGACAGCCAAAACATCCTCCCCCAAAGTGTCCCAAAAGGCCTGAAAAACTCAATAGGAAAGCCATCTGGACCAGGAGATTTTCCAATATTCATACCAAAGACCACGTTTCTCAATTCATCACTTTCAATGGGTCTAAGCAGGGCCTGATTGTCTTCTTCAGAGATAATAGAAGGAATAACATTAAGAACTTCATTCTGAGCCTCAACATCCTGCTCCATACTTTCCTTAAAAAGTTTAGAAAAGTAATCAATTGAGTGGGAGTGCATACCGGGAAGAGTATCGAAGGCATGTCCATTCTCATCTTTAAGGACTTCCATGCTATTCATCTGACGCCTAGCGCAAGCTGACCGATGGAAAAATTTGGTATTTCTGTCCCCTTCTAATAACCAAGTATTTCTTGCCCTTTGTTTCCAAAGATATCTCCTCTTGGTTATCAATGGCCTCAACCGCTTTACGTAGTGCATCATCTTCAGATTTGAGTTGCTCAGTAATTGATCCTTCCCTAAAGAGTTTCTGTACCTCCTCCCATCTGGCCACCAAGGGGGCCCTTTGGGTCTGGAAATCCGACTTATTTTCTTTCCTCCATTGTTTCAGTTGAAGTTTGACAAAGTGGAGCTGTTTATGCAATTTGAACATTGCTGTCCCAAAAGGTGGACGGCCTTCTGCCCACCATTGTGGAATTTTCTGTCGAAGGTCCTCCTTTTGTAACCAAAAATTCTCAAATTTAAAAGGCCTATGATGCTGCCCTACCGAAGTCCCTCCCTCCAGCAAAATGGGAAAATGATCAGAAACAGGGCCCTCCAAAATCTGGAACTTAGAAGTCCATTTTACAAAAGCCTCCTCCGAGACCGTAAAGCGATCTAACTTGACCTTCCTGCCGTGTGGCTCCTTCCTCTTATTTGTCCAAGTAAAAAAGGGTCCAGGGCCTTGAACGTCCACTAATTGAAAGGCCTGAACTTGGGCAATCAGAAGCCGGTCCCCAGGATCCAAAATTGGGGTGCCACCTTCCTGGTCACGAGCAGATAATTTTGCATTAAAATCCCCTGCAATAATCCAGTCAAAACATTCCCTGGATGACCTCATGTTTTGAACAGCTCTCCATTGGAGCCTCTGGCCATCAAGGTCTTGGGCCCCATAAAAGTTGGTGATTAAAACATGTTCTGCTGTGAAGTTATTTTTGAAATGAGATGTGAGAACACCTCTCCAAGCTATATGTTCTAATGCAGTCCATTCCAGAGGGTTCCAAAGAGTAACAATCCCCCCTGAAGCACCTTGGGCAGCCACAGCCATATGACCAAAGCACCCCGCCAAATTCTATTAACTGTTTTACTCATAATATCTAAAGACATTTTTGTCTCCTGAATAAGCAAAAAGTCTGTTTTACGTTTTTCTAAGAGTCTTTGAACAACAGATTGATGGGTTCTACTGTTTAAACCCCTAACGTTCCAAGATTGAATGATCATTGAAAACCTTGAGAGCAGTAAGAATCAATAGTCCTCACCGATCCTCCATTGATCAGTTTATCTCCTTGAGCCGCAATCAAGTCCTTGTTTGACTTTCTCGCCCGCTCCTTGAGTGTTGCTATTTTTGGATCTCTTTTCTACCCGAGAGATACCTGTGGCTGGCCTTTCTCGATTTTTTTTCAGCAATTCCCATGCTAACATCTTTAATTACCGGCGACTCGGGGTTGCACCGTCATTGCCCCCGCAATTTCTGGTGGCAATACCTCAATTGGCTCAAGCACCTGGTCTAAGACAGGAGAAGATGAAGGAGAAACATGAGTTTGAGGGTTAAGGGCCTCAATATTCCCATCCACACCTTCCATATCCCGGTCCTCCCGATCTACTAGAGACTTAAAAATTTCGTATCTCGTTGGCCGGCTTGGATTGAAATTGCTCCTTACCAGCTTTCTTCTGCTTTCTCCTTCTCTTGACTTGTTCAAAGCCATATTTCTGACCCTCATTAGCTTGAGGCGAATTGGATGTTTCTTTGGCAGAGCTGGCCTTATTCTCTTTGGAGCGGTTTGGCATACTATGCTGGGCTTCCGTTTTGGAGTCCAGGAGAGTTGGGCGTAACCGGGCCAAATGCCCATGCTTGTGGCAGCACTCGCATCGGAAAGGCAAAGCCTCATAGTCTAACCGTTGGATCCAGGAAACTCCGGCCGGTCCGGCTCCACCTCTCGCCGGTAGAGGCCGGCTGATATCCATTTCCACACGTATTCTAGCATAGACACCCGAGTTACCTTCAATAGTATCCTTGGAGACACCCAGGTATCTACCCAGAGAGTTACCTATCATTTCCAAGACCTGCTCCCCCCAAAACTCCATTGGGAGAGCGTACAGCCGAATCCAGACCGGGACAGCCGTGGGTTCAATGCGGGGATCGAAACCCACTCTCCAGGGTTGAACAAATAGCCCCGCCGGACCGTGGTTTCTTTTTTCGGATTCAAACGCTCTGTTCCTATCAGCTAAAGAAGAAAAGCTAACGATGAAATACCCATTGCTAATAAACCACAGGGAGTACTCACCATGGGGCTCCCAGTTCTGTCGGACCCAAGTGTGCAAGAAATTCAGGGTAGGTCGGATACCCATGAATTTGCAAATCAAATCATGATCGGCTTTGTATAGAATTGTATCTTCCACCAGCTTTGGTTCGATTACAATCTTAGGCCTCGAAGCGGATTGAGGGAGACATCCGTTGACACGATGTGCTGTGGAACCCCTACCAACATTCTTAAGCATCATATTCAGGTTGTTTCTCTGCACTTCACCGTTAGAAGACGAGGGAGTGTCTTTGAGCATTTCTGCATAAGAGCCCTTTCTCCCAGAGAGAGGGATTGGAGGGGACCCCATTGGGCCCACCTCGGAACCGCACACGATCCTTCGGATCCGCAAAGACAAAACAGAGCAGGAAGCCACCTGATGTCCTGGATTAACCTTCACCCCACCGATCCAAGAGCATCGCCCGTAGCCTGCGCAGAGAGTTTCCCGCCAAAACGCCAAATCCAGTTGTATGAGGAGAATGACTATCTTCCCTCTATATTTGTATAGAATCTTGTCATTTTTAGGCACAATTTCCATGTAAATTATACGAAGAGCCTACAAGTATATTACAAAAGCAAATAAAAAGAGATAAATTGAATGAAATAGCCATATCAGATTTGACAAAAGAGATAAGATTTAAAGGGATAAAATTTTAGCATAAAAAGATTATGAACTACCAAGCAAACAACAGTGATATTCCTTGGTATTTTGAGCAGTCCATGAAATTTGTACATATTCTTGGATGTCTGTCAGACCCAATTTAGATATATGTTTTAGATGCATTGTCTTTACGTCAAGGACTATTTTTGGCTTAAAATGGCCCTGATATGGGTTCTTCAATTGAAGTGAACTTTCATGGGGAGATTTTTAGACCAATGGCCCTCTCACATCTACTGAGACAACCACTGAATTGATCACTATCCTGAAATTAGGGAGATTGCTATTAAATCAATCATTTTAATTGAATATTTGTTATAATGATATATTCCCAAATCACCATCATGTCTAGATTGCAGTGACTACTTATCAACAGACTTCTATTAAGCCTCCAAGGAAAGGCATGTCTTACCTTTGCATTCTCGGAGATTAAGCCTCTGCAAGCTCTCAAGCTTTTGTCAAATCATTTCCGAATCTTTATCGCAGACTCAGGAAAAAAAGATCTTGACATTAAGTGCGAGAAAACCAACTCAACAAGGGCATCCCACCTGTACGCATAGGCACCGCACTTCAATGGAAACAAGTGACGGTGCACTGCAACATCAGAGGCCCCACCTGCATGCACAGGCACTGCCTATCTATGCACTGCAAATGTAGCCATGGCTTGCTTACCATCCCATAATTCTTTGTCAGAGAAATTTATTGGTACAGTACTAGGAGTGGGTTGCAATTTGATGTTTTTATGGAAAATGCACTTATGGATATGTATGCCAAATGTGTCAGCATATAGATGGATGCTGTATTGTGCTTAATGCTATGCAGACTTGGAACCGCATATGAATCTGTTCTAAGTTTTATTTCCAGTTTTTTTTTACAATTTACATTTCAGAAGGCAGAGGTAAACCTGTGCTTGTTGGACATGGTTGTCCAAAGTGACTGTTGGAGTTGCAGATGCATTCAATTAGTTGCATGATGTCTATTCATAGTCTGTAACACGTGTATATGTGAATTAAGACTCTATTCATAGTCTATTCATAGTCTGTAACACATGTATATGTGAATTAAGACTCTGAACTGCAGATACAGTAATTGTTGAGGCAATAATGTGCAAGCCCCATTTGGAAGTGCATTTTTCAAATAAATCTTTTCTAGTGATAGAGATTAAGACATTGGTAAATGATATAACTAATTAAATTAAAATATTATTTTGGAGGAGTCTGGGGATGGGAGGGGAGGGACCTGCTCCCCTTTCCCTGGTTCTTGCCCAGTCCCTGATTCATCCCAGGTCATCCCACTCTGGGAACAGTTTGTAGCAAATGATCTCCTTGGGGGGAGATCCTTGCCCACTTTCTGCTCCTTTCCCAGTAGTTTTTGGGGTTTCCTCGTTTGAATCTCGGGCCTGGTGCTTCCTAGGGATCCTTTGGGGTTTCCTGCATGTTCCTAGGATCCTGTCCCTGATCTCCCTTAGGCTTTTCCCTGGGGTTTTTTTTGCAGGTTGTTACTGGGATCCGGTTCCCAGGGCTTTCTCGGTCTGTGGTGGTTGCAGGTTGGGTTCTCACTCGCTTCTTGGTGCATCCCGCGAGGTTCTCTCTTCATCGAGGTTGGTCTGAGGGGGCCACTTTCCTCTTTGCTCGTGTTTCCTTAGGATGCCATTGGTTGCTGGTGGTCTCATCCCTTTGGGTGGGACCATGTTCGTTTTCCTGTTTGAAGGCTTCTTTTTGCTGGATCTACTGCTTGGTGGATGCTTTGAGCATTTGCATGGCCTTGGGGGGGCCTCTTCCTGTGCTTGAGTTGTTCCCAGCCCCAGTCCCAGTTCCCTGAAGCTGTTCGTGTGCAAGGATGGGGATTCCTGGTCCTTTTTGCTAGGGTGCTTTGGGTTTTCTGTTGCATGTCTCGATCTTGGGGGGGATCGGTGATCTATGCATGCAGACCCTTGGATCCCTCAGTTTAGGTTTTCATGGATCCCATCTTTGTGTCTGTTGTCGCTTTCTGCCTAGGCTTCGCAGGTTTTCGTTTCAGTTTTTGTTCGAGGGATTCTGCTTTCTGGTCCTGCTTCTTGGTGGACTCTCAGAGCTTGTTCTTGGCCTTGGGGGGAGGCCTTTCCTTGTTCCTAAGTTGTTCCCAGTCCCAGTTCCTCTTCCCTGGAACTGTTCATGAGCAAGGATGGTGGGTCCTTGGTCCTTTGTGGCTTCCGGGATCCTTTCTTTGTGCCTGCGTTTGTTTTCCTTGGATCCTTCCGGCTTCCTCATACTCTTGTTGGCGGGATTCCAGTGCTGCAGTTTCCCAAACCCGTTCTTCTGCTAGTTCTCCTGCTGGGTGGGATTTTCCATTCCTACTGGTTTTCTTGCTGGGCGGGATTTTCAAATCTTTTGGTTTTTTCGCTGGGCAGGATTTTTCAATCCCGTTTTTTTGCTGGTTCCTGCTGGGTGGGACGGCCTGCCAATCCCGTTGGGCGGGATTTTTCAATCCCGTTTTTTTGCTGGTTATTGCTGGACGGGATGGGATTTCCTGCTGGGTAGGATTTTCAAATCTTCTGGTTTTCCCGCTGGGCGGGATTTCCAATCTGGTGGTTTTCAGCTGCTTCCCGCTGGGCGGGATTTTCAAATTCATCATCCTGCATGTTTTCCCGTTAGGTGGGATTTTTCAAAACTGGTGGTTTCCTGCTGGGCGGGATTTTTCAAAATTGGTGGTTTCCCGCTGGGCGGGATTTTCCAATCTACTGGTTTTCCCGCTGGGCGGGATTTCCAACCTGGTGGTTTTCGGCTGCTTCCCACTGGGTGGGATTTTTCAGAACTGGTGGTTTCCTGCTAGGCGGGATTTGTGGTTTCCCGCTAGGCAGGATTTTTCAAAATTGTCTTTTCCCGCTGGGTGGGTTTTTCCAAACTGTCTATTTTCCGCTGGGCGGGATTCTTCAAATTGATTGTTCTTGACCTTTGGTTTGGTCGGTTGACCTGTTGTAAAAAGGTTTTGGGGTCCTTTCAAAACCCACTTTTAATATAATTTTTACCTACCAAGAGAAAAATAAAAAGAAAGACACTGGTAAATGAATTCATTTGACAAAACTACTTCTCAGCGTTATTTACAGTAGCTGTTACATTTTGGGATGGCAATTACTTATTACTTGTAATGTCTTTTTAAGAACATTTGTATAGGGCAACTTCTTGCTGCATTATAAAGTACTTTCATAAGAGGACTGCGTTACCAGAGCTGCTTGCCAAAGTTTCGTTGTCATAAACGTTTCAAGAAGTTCAAAATTTAGGGGTTTTGCTAGAGAAAACCCCAATTTTATTTGGCCTAGTAGAGGCCACGTTTCCACCTTGCATGTGGCTAATAAAGGTTATGTGGGCACACTTATTTCCCCTTATTTAGCTTCCCCAGATATAGAATGGTGTCAAGACATTTCCCAATCGGTGGCTGGATCTTTTTATTGAGGGAAAAACTGAAAAACTGAACTTTAGAATTGGTTTATACAGAACATTTCTGAATCTAATTGGCTGGATTTCAGTGATTTCAACAAGGTAGAATTTTTTAATAATAAATGTGGTTTTTTCCCGTGTACTGGGCTGCCCGCAAAAAAGAGGCCTACATCATGTAGATGATTCAATCATGCAAAGGATAGATTTCTTAGAAGTATGGCAGAGCCATCTTGTCCAAACAACCCTATTTTCAATTTTTTTTTTTTTTTACAACTGAGTCATTTTCATTAGAGTTTCAGTAGGGTATGATATATTTTGTCATTTTCTCATTGTATTTACCTCGTCATCCCATTGAGTGATCAAATTCTTGAGCATTCACTAGGATATGAGTACTTCTTTTACCTCGTCATCCCATTGAGTGATCAAATTCTTGAGCATTCACTAGGATATGAGTACTTCTTTTGCCATATGTGGAATATGAAAACCATAAGGTAATGATGTGTGGTTTGCTTGATAGAATGGAGCTATCATTTGCACCAATATGAAAAACTTGCTCGAGTACAAGAAATAGTTAATTTATCTTTATTTGTTTATTTGAGAGGCTAAAAGCTCTCACCCTCTTAATCCCTAGCTTTAGTGGCAAGCTGCTGAACTCAAACATCATAGGAGGGTCATATTCACATTGTAAGGCTATCCTTGTATTACTTATTTTTTTCAATGAGTTTACATAGGTTTTTATGAGGGGTCCTGGTCCCCTCATACCGAGTGGGGTTTGAACCTTAAACCTCTTAAAAAGAGGCGAAAGCCCCTCCTTGTATTACATATTGAGCCAATAGTATATTGGCATATATTTAAATAAACACCTCCACTTGCAAATCGTTGGCATGTCAAGTTTTGTGATCTTTTTATTGTTAATGAAGCTATTTGGTGTCCTTCGACATCGTACAAAATATTTCTTCTTGTTCTTTTCTTTTTATTCCTTTATTTTCTCTTTTTTTCTTGTCCAAAATAGGGTAATATGTTCATTCCATTTGTTCTTGTTACTATTGCAAAGTTCTTCATGGTATAAAAATAGGTGTAAATTGTCATAACTTGATTGTGAAGGGCAGTTTGCAATCTCTTGTGATGGCGTGTTCTATTAAGTGGTGTTTTTTGAAGGAGAATATGTGTAATAAGGTTTTTGGTTAACTTATGCTCTTTATTTTTTAAGAAAAATTTAAAGTCTATTTAGGGTTTTTGAAAGTCCTAATTTTCATTTCAGTAGTTAGATTAGTGGATGTTTATGGCATTGTTTCCAAAGGATTTGTGCTTTTGAGAAGAGTGATTTTAGAATGAGAGTCTCAGGTTTGAATTGGATTTTTGTGTTTTTGAAAAGCCTTAGGAGGAATGAGTGTTTAGGATGGCCATTGATTTTTTTAAAACCCAAGCTTATCTTTTTAAAATTAAAATACTAATTTCTTTCTTTTTGCAATTCTAAATGGTGAAAAGGATAAAGTCCTTGACATCCAAATCATTTAAGATGGTGTTGGAAATTAATAGAACTTCTACAAATGTTGACGGATTTGGGGGTAGAGTGCAGTGCATCTCCACTCATGGATTCCAGAGGAAGGATGTTTGATTGGGGTTTCATATTCCATAGAATGGTTATGCAATGACCATTTGTGAAAATGGTTAGCATTTTTCGAAACAACGCAAAAACTATGAGGGTCTCAATTCTATGTTTTTGGTCATTCCTCCATTTTGATGCTTAAACCATTGGAGGAAACAATGACATTCATCAAAAATCACTTTCAAATTTTATTATATTGGTGAGCTTTTAGAGACTTTTAACTTTTTTATACATTTTTTAGATTGCATATATATTTTTGAGCTATGTGCAAAAATATGGTTGTTTCAATTGTATTCTTCCATATTGAGGATGAAATTGTGTGCAATGCCTAGCTGACACTACCGATTAACACCATAAATATCATAAGTGTTCCCTCTTTTTTTTAAGCAAGTAAATGTTACAAAAGTAAAAGGCACAAAGGCCTTACCTATTGGTGGATGGCCAACCCCTCGGTCTTTTCTTACCCATGCCTTAGCATGAGTTGTCTAATCCACTATCTACATCTAACAAGTCAATATACTTAGGTGTATTGTGAGTTCTTCGCCTCCTCCTTACTAGGTGGCATTGTATAAAATATCATGCACGTCTCTGGCAATATGATTTAGATAAGCAATACAACCGATAGTCAATCCGTATCCAATCCATTGTAATATATTTCCACCCTCTACATCCTTTAGACTCTAACTACTTGTATCCTTAGTTAAGGTCTCCCCTGACAATCTCTTATCTCCAATTTCCAAGAGAATCCATGGCCTTTCGATGGGGCACATGAAGCGTGTACTTGAAGCATACTTATAGGAGGTCCCCTCTTATGTCCACAAGCTACCAATAGAGCCATGTTTGTACTATAGGATGCTTGAATATCCATGTATCTCTTTGGTGCATAGGAAGAGACTATGTCACCTTCAATCTGAGATGGACAACCTATAAACCTTGGTCTCTATTTCACCTTAACTTCCTACAGATACACCCAAGCCATAACAATCATGCATAGTAATCAAAACACATCCACAATAATCCATTGAATAACCAAAAATCATATTCATGTTAGGAAATCAAACAACATTGTCTTATTGAATCAATAAATAAATAGTACACAACATTCCTGGATTAGCCCGAAGAAGGCGCATCTCAACAGGATGCCGCTGCAACAATACAATAACAGTACGCTAATAATAATCAACGAATAAATTAAAATAACTAATTAATCCTATAATGTAATATATTTCTAACATCCCCCCTTATTACATTATTTGGATAATTGAATAACTTCTAGCTATGCTAACATCCCCCCAGATTACATTATTTTGAAATACATAGAGAGCTGCGAAACAATTCAAATTTGACACGTGCAAGTGCCTTAGTGAAAATGTCTGCAACTTGAGCATTGGTGGAGATGTACTGAAGCTGAATTCGGTGTTTTGGTACTTCGTCTCGAATAAAGTGGCATTGTGTATCAATGTGCTTGGTTTTCTCATGATGTATTGGATTCTTAACAAGATTCAAAACACCCATGTTGTCGCAGAACAAGTGTATTGGAGATTTTGATGGAAGACCCATACTTGTCAGGATGCGACGCAACCATATCACTTCGCACACAGCTTCACGTGCGACGCGATATTCTGCCTCTGTTGATGAAATAGCAACCACCTGTTGCTTCTTGTTGTGCCAAGAGACAGGACCAGATCCAAGATGAAACAAATATCCTGAAGTTGATTTACGATCATCATATGATCCGGCATAGTCGGAGTCCGTGTATCCCTGTAAGAAGAATTTGTTGTTCCTCTTGTATTCTAGGCCATATTCCATTGTGCCACTGGACATAGTGAAGAACTCGCTTTGTTGCTTTCCAGTGTGTAGTCTTAGGTTCCTGCATGAACCTCGAAAGATAGTTGACAACAAATACGATATCTCGGCCTAGTGTTGGTCGGATATATGAGACTCCCAATCAACCGACGATAGAGAGTAGCATCTACCCGAGGTGATTTGTCATATCGCGATAATCGAAGACCTTGTTTCCATTGGTGTTGCCATCGACTTGCAGTCAGTCATGCGATATTTTTCTAGTAGTGTCTTGGCATATTTTTTTCGAGACACTTTGATGTAGTGCTCCTTCCGGTTCACTTCCGGACCAAGACAAGTAATGGAGAAGTCCGAGATCTGTCATTTCAAAAGATTTGCTCAAATCCTGTTTGACAAGTAGAGATCATTGTTTCTGAACTCCCTGTTATGAGTAGATCATCAACATAGAGTACAAGCAACACTATTTCAGAGCCTTGCTTCTTGAAATAGAGGTTTGCATCTGACGAACATCTCTTAAATCCATGTTGTAGTAGGTGATTATCCATTTTTATGTACCAAGCCCGAGGGGCCTGTTTCAAACCATATAAGGATTTGACCAATTTGCAAACTTTCTGCTGTTGGCCTTCCACTTCAAATCCTTCCGGTTGAGTCATGTAGACTTCTTCTTGGAGATCACCATTTAGAAAAGCACTCTTGACATCCATTTGGTGTACTTTCCACCCATATTGTGTTGCCATAGCACAAAGAACTCGAATGGTTGTCATCCGAGCAATAGGTGCAAAAGTTTCCTCGTAGTCAATGCCTTCTCTTTGAGCATAGCCCTTTGCAACAAGTCGGGCTTTATGCTTATCTATTGTCCCATATGCCTTATACTTAACTTTATACACCCATTTGCAGCCTATGGGCTTCTTTTCGTATGGCAGATCGACAAGCTTCCAAGTTTTGTTTTTCATCAAAGACTTATACTCTGCATCCATAGCGGCCTTCCACTGAGGCTCACCAAGAGCATCTTGCACTGATGCAGGTTCAAGATCATCTATTGAGGACATAAACACCCTGTCATCATCAATATCCATATCTTTTGTATCTCTCTCTGGATCTACAAAAAGTTCCTCAAAATATTGACACAGATCATCAACCCCAGTATTCTCTATTGCAACTTTCTCCTGTCGAGCCATGTCTGCGAGTACGAGGCCTATCCAATGTCAAATCTGGTGGAGTGGATAGCTTAGAATCTTTGATTGTATTTGTATACCACTTTGGATTCTTCTTCTGAGGTGTTGAAGAAGATGAAGAAGGACCTCCAACCTTTGATGAAGGAGACTTCTCAACCTTAGTTTCCACAAGGTCTAGGTATACATCTGATGTGTTTTTTGATGTGAAAGCCTCATCAAAAACTACATCTCTACTAATGTGTATCTTCTTGGTTAAGGGATCAATCAATCGATAACCCTTAGAGTGTTCATCATACCCAAGAAGAATGCACCTCAATGTTTTCTCATCTAGCTTTTTCCTCTTTTCTTTCGGTATATGCATGAATGCTTTACAACCAAAAATGCGTAGATGAGAGATGGAGGGTTTTCTGCCACTCCATGCTTCCTGTGGAGTCATTCCTTGTAGGGCCTTAGTGGGTGCCCTATTCAACAGATATACTGATGTGGTGACTGCTTCTGCCCAATATTGTTGCCCAATTCTAGCTCCTGTGAGCATGCAACGAACCATTTCCATGATGGAACGGTTTCTCCTTTCAGCAACTCCATTTTTTTGAGGAGTATAAGCAGTAGTCAACTGTCGTGTGATCCCATTTTCTTTCAAGAACTCAGAGAATTCTTTAGAGGTGAACTCCCCCCCTCGATCTGAGCGGAGGGTCTTGATAGAAGTCCCTGACTCCTTTTCAACAGATTTCTTGAATTGCTGAAAGAAGCCAAATGCTTCAGATTTTAGTTGAAGAAAGAATACCCACATCTTTCGTGAGTAATCATCCATGAATAACTGAAAATACCTCTTACCCCCACAACTGTTGGGTGTTAAAGGACCGCACAGATCGGTGTGAACCAATTCCAGAGGTTTCTTTGCTCTTGTAGAGCTCCTTTCAAAAGGTACTCTATGCTGCTTTCCTGCCAAGCAGTCAGAGCAAATTGGTAATGTGGTAGAAAGGGAAGGAAGACCCTTTACCATTTCATACTTACTTAACTCAAGTAAGTAACCAGAACTCATATGTCCATATCTCTTGTGCCATAGGGAAGTTGCCTCTTTTGTAGAGACAATCATGGCTACATCTGGAGAAGAGATAGTATCTAGGGCAAATAAGTCATGCTTATATGAAGCGGTTGCAATGTTCTTACCTCTCCCGGTGATAGAACAACACTTCTTGCCCCCCTCAACACTAAAATTTACAACCATATTTTTGTCTAGAATTTGTGTCACTGACAATAAGTTGTTTGCCAATCCTAGAACATAGAGGACTTTCTCAATCTGGCACTTGCCATCAGGAAGAGTGACAAAAACTGTTCCTTCTCCCTGAACCTTGTAGGTTTTATCATCGACAATAGTGACCGGTTTGCCCTCTTTGGCCTCAAAAGACTCAAACCACGATTTGTCACCAGTCATGTGTTTACTGGCTCCAAAATCGACATACCAAATAGGATCCATCTGTTTGGATACTGTGGTAGTCATGAGCACTTTGTGTGCTCTCTCAAAATCTGTGTCAGATTCTTCAACAACAACATTCACTTGTTGTTGTTTGTTCTTTTGTGGTTTGTTCTGGCCTTTCTATTTTGATTGTTTATTTTTATGCCAACATCTGTTTGTATCATGACCTTCTTTGTCACAGATCTTGCAATATCTCTTTTTCTGTTGAGGTTGAGTTTGTTTCCCCTTTGAATCCTTTTGAGAACTACCTCCCTTCTAAAAATTACCCTTCTTCTTGTTTTGCCCCTTCTTGTTGGTATATAGGGCAGTGTTAGAAGAATCATCTCGTTGTAGTTGGCGTGCTTCCTCTTCTTGTAGCAAATTTACCAACTCAACAAAGGTAACTTTCCTTTGTGATACCTGAAGTGAGGTGATCAATACTTGAAAATAATCAGGTAATGCTCTCAATACCACTGAGGTAAGGAGCTTATCATCAACTGGCGCTGCCAAGGAATTCAACTTTCCTTTCAACTCAGATACTCTGCACAAAAAGAGTTCAACTATTTCTCCCTATTTCATGCTTAGATTGTGTAATTGAGATTGAAGAAATAGAATGGTGGAATCATTCTTTCCTTCATAAATAGTGTTAAGGGCATCCCATGCCTCTTTACTATTTTGACAATCAACAATATGGGGTTGAACTTCATCAGAGACAGCAAGCAAAATGAGCACCTTTGCCTTTTTATCTGTCTTATCAAAATCTTTCCGATCGGCAGTGAGAGTTGTGGCTCCAGTTGCAGATGAAGGTCTTACTTGTTGCTCCAGAAACAACATCCCAAAGATCATCCATCTCTAGGATTGCCTTCATTTTGGTTTTCCATGGTGTATAGTTTGGACCTTTTAACAACTGATGAGAATCAGTCATTAGTTTTGTAGACATTATGAAGGTTCCTTATAACACCAAAATGGTCACCCCTTCGATATACCTTAATGCCAGGCCGTTATACCGTACAAAATACCCGCCCTTACGTGAGGGAGACTATAGGTATTTTGAAAAAACCAAAAAAATTACCCGCCCTTACGTGAGGGAGACTATAGGTAATTTTAATGATTATACGATACGTGGTACTTAGGCGGTACTGAAAGGGAATCACCTCGTTGATGGCACCGACCTTAGAAAGTCTTCAATCCGCATGCGTGGGGCATAACTTCCCCTAAACACTTTGGATATCCGAACGTTCGTCTGGATTTAAGCCTAAACACGAGAGTGATTGGGGTAGTGGATGGAGTAAAAAAATAGCAAAATGGTAAACTTATCTCTCCCCGATGATTGATAGAGAACTAGCTCAGACGTCATTGTGGCAGCTATATTAGGCGGTAGATACAGTAGCACAAACACGACAACTTTACCTGTAAGTGTTGGCCGGAGGTATCACAAATACCGAACGCTGCAGTGCAATAAATTGCACGGATGGGTTTTAATTATTCCGGGACTTAGGGAGTGTATTTGATTTTTAACTTTTAATGAAGTAGTGCAAAAAATGGAAAATGCAACATACAACATAAAAGTGCCCACATAAATAAACCTCTAGGTGTCGGGCACTGCCGAGAATGCACCTTTACAATAATGCCAAATTTGCTTTTGAAAAAAAATTACTCACTTTCCCCCTTTGATTTTTGAAAAAAAAAATACCCCCCTTAAAAAAAAATTTCTCTTAATAAAGCATTTTTATAACTATTGTATAGTTTTAAAGTAAAAAAAAAATTAATTTTAATTTATATAGTTAAAAACTATTAAAATAAATTAAAATTAAATTTTAATTTAACTAAAAAAAATAATTAAAAAAAAAAACTTTATTAAAAAAAAATTTACCTGTTTTTTTTTTATGTGGGGGGGGTCGACGGGACTCGAACCCGTGACCTCTGGGTTCCCAGAACCCACCACGCGGCTCACTTGCCAGTGAGCCCGTGGGCTGATCTGGGTTCTAAACCCAGGCCCTCCTATTAGAGGTCGCTCGGCGGCAGCTGTGCCGCGTGGCTGCTGCGGGGCTGTGACGGAGGTCGCGCGGCGGGGTAGCCGCAGGCAGCGTGCTGGGGTGGCGCCGATGTGGCATGGGGAGGAGGGACCACGCGGGATGGCTGCTCTCCAGCATGAGGTGGCTGCTCTCTGCACAAATAGGTCTCCAGACTCCTCTCAGACCAGCCCTTAAAAAAATAAAGCTCTCCAACCTTTTAAAAAAAAATTAAAGTTCTCCAGCCTGCTTCCGTCAGTGCTTCTTCGACGGAATAAAAAAATTTTTTTTTTTCACACAAGTCTCCAGCCTCCTCTCATACAGGCTCTGATGCCATGTTAGGAAATCAAACAACATTGTCTTATTGAATCAATAAATAAATAGTACACAACATTCCTGGATTAGCCCGAAGAAGGCGCATCTCAACAGGATGTCGTTGCAACAATACAATAACAATACGCTAATAATAATCAGCGAATAAATTAAAATAACTAATTAATCCTATAATGTAATATATTTCTAACAATCCAACCAAAATCAATGACGTAGAAAGTGTTATCAATCATACAAATCATTCTCAACAATTTTGCCTAATTGAAATCTTTACCCTTTTCTTTTTTGAACCTCTAATTGTCTACCTCTAATTATGAGCAACAATATAAAGAGTTCCAATATTACTGGATTGAGTACAAGAAATTATGAGCAACAGTATAAAGAGTTCCAATATTATTGGATTGATTACAAGATAACAATAACCATGAGAATGCATGAGGATGATCCTACTTTAATCATTCTCAGACTTTTTGTAGTTACTTTTTATTTTTTCATATAAAACAATACTCTATATTAAAACAAATTATATTGATTTTTTTTATATTGATTTTATGATTGTTGTCACGAAATTATATTGATTGATTTATTAATTATTAGTTTAAATCGGTTATATAAGATTAAGAATGACCTCGAGTGTTACATTGTGACCACATAGTGGTATTATAACAACTTGGCAATCATACACATATATTGTTGGATAATTTAAACCTAGATCTTCTAAAGAATTTAATTGGTTGAGATCATACCATTTGTTTTATTTATTTATTATTCTTTTCAATGAGTTTACACAGGTTTCAGGTTTTTATGAGGTGTTTTGGTCCCCTCATATTGAGTGGGATTTGAATCTTAGACATCTCAAAGAGAGGCCAAAGCCCTCGCCACTGCAGTAAGCTTGCAACTTTATTTATTTTATTATTTTATATTTTACAGTTCCTTTTGTTAAAAGAAAATATTGGTTCTTATTTTTTAAATTCTTTTTAATAGTTAAAATAAATAATATATATATATATATATTATTTGTTATTTATTATAATAATATATATAAAACAATACTTTATTATTTTATTATTTAAATGGTTGTATGGATTGAAACCCACCCTTATTGGACTATATAGTGGATTATTGGTAGTAAGACAACTAGGAAATTAGGCAAGTATCGATTGGAAAGATTCAAACCTAAGTCTCCTTTGGTTGGAATCATGCCATTTGTTTTAATTTTTATTATTTTAATTGGTTATATAGAATTGAGACACCATCATCCATATTTTTGTTAATAAGCTATATGTGGCTTCTATTGGGGCCACTCTCATTACAAAAACAAAACATTACAATGCTCTCATTAAATTTCTAACAAGTTAATTAAAGCATATTCAATTTTGCCTTTCTATCAAAGATATTCTTTATTTGCCTTTCTATCAAAGATATTCTCCATCAAACTGCTAAGTTTTCACAATCAATCCTTTTATACCAAATGCCTTTCAAAATTTAAATTTTGTCAAGATGAAATTCAACATCTTTAATGGCTAAAATATTTGCTGCCCAACTTCTATATCTATAAATAAATTGTCTATAACAACCTCACAAATTTTTAATACTTTTTTCAGGGTTCTTAATCATTCCCCTAATACTTCAAGATATTATTTTCATTGTTATTTTTTGTTTTTATTTGTGGGTTTAGCCCCACTTCTTGTTAGCACTTGTGACATTTGCTTTTGTTTTCCCATATCAACACCCCTTTGTGTTTCATTTTCTCTTTGTTTTTGCTTCTTGAGTCTTTTTTTTTTTCATTCCTAACAATACTTTCATCTTCATCAATATCTTCAATCTTCTCACACTACTCATAGTAAGACTTATCATATTTAGCTTTGCCTTGTTCTGAAGGATATGAAGTGCAAGGAATAACCTCAAAAGCATTTTCTTCTTTATGTTGCATTCAAAACCCTTAACTGCAAGGATGTTCTTCTATAGCAATTACCTTCTTTTTCTGCTCTAAAAAACTTAAATTGTTATGGGTTTCCTCCATTCTCATTTCTTTATTATGTTGTTCTTGAAACCTTAAAGTGCAAGGGATAACACCTTCATCTCTTTCACTCTTATTACTTGGAGAAGATTCTACACTACTTGAGGAAAATGAAGATGATTTATCTGGAATAAACTTGACATCTATTGTTGTCTTTGTTTTAGGATTTCTCTCCATATCTTCTTTAGCACCTTCAATTCCTTCTAAACTTTCCAAATGATACTGTAGATAGGCTTTATTTGTCTCTTCTTTTGGAGCGGAATATTCTTGATCTAGTCTAAGCTTCTATTACTGTATGATTTCCTTGCTTTGTCTTGAAGTTTATCTTAAGGCTAGATTTTTTTTTTCTTTCTTCATAGTTTTCACTTTGCAAACTCTTGTCATGTGTCCAATCTCATAACAATTGTGATATTTTCATAGTCTACTTGTTGATCCCATTCTCTTGATTCAGATTTTATCTTAATGGATTGCGGCAAAGGTTTTGAAATATCTATAGAAACACATATTCGAGTATATATAGCATGTTTTCGCTCCTTAATAGTTAGTCATTCCTTGATGAATTCCCCTAGGGTATTTCCAATATTCTTTCAAACATCCTTATTTATAAATTGATAATAGAAGTCCAAAAATCCTAACCCATATTGGAAGCTTCTTAATAGTTTTTGTCTCAACATAAAATTTTTCATTCCATGGTCTCAAATAAAGTGCATCTCTTTCCCTAAACCATGGGCCACCAACCATTATTTTATCCCTAATTTTTGAATTGGAAAATATGATGAGGAAAAAAGCTTTAGGAAGAAAAGTCAGAGTAATTTGAATTTAATCCCCACTTCCACTTGATCCAATTTTGGATCTCAAAAAACCTTGGCCATGATTTGTGGAACTTACATATTAACCCTCTACTTTAAAGAATCATTATATCATGCTCAATCATCTCATCCTTGATACTCACTTTTGTTGTTACATTTGCTACCTGGATTGAACATGCCATGTATTCGCTCTTATGCTTATCTCCAACTAGGGCATCTTGACTTCCCAATAGGGCTTTCAAATATGACTTTTCTTCCATACTAGCTAATGGGGCTCGCTCTTGGATTGCACTCCCTCTTAGCTCAAATTTCTTAGCTAATGGGGCTCGCTCTTGGATTGCACTCCCTCTTAGCTCAAATTTCCTAGCTAATGGGGCTCACTCTTCGATTGCACTCTCTCTTAGCTCACACATTCCCTCTTGGCTTGCACTTGCTCCCAACTTGCACTCTCTCTTGCCTCACACTTGCTTTTGGCTTGCACTCTCTCTTGGCTCGCAATAGCCCTTGTCTCTTCTTTTTCTTGGCATTCCTTTGCTTCAATAATTTTAATGTTCAATGCATTTGTGGTAAGGGTTTAAAGCATTGATGCACTCCGAATGAACTTGCTGCTTTTCTGCCATGATTGAATCTCGGATTTCACTCCCTTTTAGCTCGCACTTTCTTCCCCCTTGCACTTCCTCTTGGCTTGTACTTCCTCTTGGCTCGCACTGGATTTTCTTCAATTGGATTACACTTTGATTTTGACTTCCTGTTAACACTTCCTCCTTGCTCCTAGCTCACACTAAATTTTCTTCAACTGGATCACACTTTGCTTTCAACTTCTTGCTCACACTTCCCCCTCACTCCTAATTCATGCTTACACTTGCTTTTGGTTGCACTCACTCCCAACTTGCACTCATACTCGCTTTCGATTGCACTCGCTTCTAGTTGCACTCACACTTGCTTTCAACTGCACCTACACTCGCTCTTGGCTGCACTTGCACGCTTTCGACTGCACTCGCTCTTGACATCCCATCCATATTGCATAATGATCTAGTGTTATTATAATAGCTTGGCAATTATACATGTATTATTTGACAAGATTTAAACTTGGGAAACCAATTAAATTAATACCATTCAATTTTTATTTGTTTATTATTATTTATATTTTACAATTACTTGTATTAAAGAAAATAGTTTGATTCATATTTCTAAATTCCTTTAAATACTTCGAAAAAATAATTAATAATATTACTATTTATAAAATCATTAAATATAAAACCTTATGAATACAAATGTTTTTATTTTATAAACAATAAAAATTATATATATATATATATATACCATAAATTATTTATTATACCATATATATCACAATCAATTATTTTAATTATTTATACCATAAAACTTAAACTTATATGAGAACATTGTTGTTCCAATGTTAAAATATCAATAACTATCTTATTGTATATACTATAAATTACCTCTCTTGGCTCGCAATAGTCCTTATCTCTTCTTTTTCATGGCATTCCTTTGCTTCAACATTTTTTTGGAAACAATGTTCCATGCATTTGTGGTAAGGGTTTAAAGCATTGATGCACTCTGAATGAACCTGCTGCTCTTCTGCCATGACTGAATCTCGGCTTTCACTCCCTCTTAGCTTGCACTTCCTCTTGGCTCGTACTTCCTCTCGGCTCACACTGGATGTTCTTCAATTGGATCACACTTTGCTTTTGACTTCCTGTTAATACTTCCTCCTTGCTCCCAGCTCACACTAGATTTTCTTCAATTGGATCACACTTTGCTTTCGACTTCTTTCTCACACTTCCTCCTCACTCCTAATTTATGCTTACACTTGCTTTTGGTTGCACTCACTCGTGGCTCGCGCTCATACTCGCTTTCGATTGCACTCGCTTCTAGTTGCACTCACTCATAGCTGCACTCACACTTGCTTTCAATTGCACTCGCACTCACTCTTGGCTGCACTTGCACGCTTTCAACTACACTCGCTCCTGACACCCCCATCCATATTGCATAATGATCTAGTGTTATTATAATAGCTTGGCAATTATGTATGTATTATTTGACAAGATTTAAACTTGGGCAACCAATTAAACTAATACCATTCAATTTTTATTTGTTTATTATTATTTTATATTTTACAATTACTTTTATTAAAGAAAATAGTTTTATTCATATTTCTAAATTCCTTTAAATACTTCTAAGAAATAATTAATAATATATTTTTTTGATTGGTAAAAGGGGTTTTGAAAGGGTCCCGTAACCTTTTACAGAGAGAAAAACATTACAAAAAGCTCCATAGAGGCAAAAAGAAACAGGAGCACCAATCCTAGCTGAAAGCCTAGGAGAATCTTAAAACACCTAAGGCGATCCAAAACAGGACAAAACACAAAGCCATGAAACAAGCCCACACAGGGGCTGAAAATGCAAACCCAGAAGAAATACCCATGTAGGGGCAAAAACAACAAAATCAGAAGAAAAACCCACTCAAGGGCAAAAATAGCAAAACCCATGCCTTCCCGAAGCAAAACCAACCTAGGATACCCGATTAGGCATTAAAACTGTGCGGCCCTTGGTCGTTATCAGCAGTGCTTGCTCCCACCAAGTTTTTGAATTCCTCAAATAATTATTAATATTATTATTTATAAAATCATTAAATATAAAACCTTGTGAATACAAATATATATATATTTTTGATGAGGAACCTTTTATATACAACATATCCGCAACATGCGAGGGAGAGATTTGAACCTGGGCCTCTCCATAACTAGAGAGTTTTAACTACCCACTTGCTCTCCAACTCCTCTACATGTAGAGCGGATGAATACAAATATTTTTATTATATATAAATATATATCACAATCAATTATTTTAATTATTTATACCATAAAACTCAAACTTATATGAGAATATTATTGTTCCAATGTTAAAATATCATTAACCATATTATTGTATATACTATAAATTACCTCATACATATAATATTATATTTAAGAGCTAAAAAATGCAAATAAGTGCATTTCTTTATGCGAAGAATGAAATATAATATCAAAAGATTATTTTGTAATTTTGAGAAGTTTAATATAAGACATGGCATTCCTATCCTCTTGAAAAGCTCATATTCAAAAGTAGAGAATTGGAGGTTTGAAGGAGAAAATGATGGCAAGGATATTAGTTAGGGTAAACTATTAAAATTGATTTTCATGATTGAGGTAACTGTTTCTCCATCAATGATTTGGGTTATTTATGATTGTTTTTATGTAATGGATTAATGTGGATGTGTTATGAATACTATGCATTATTGTTATGGATTGGGTGTATTCACAGAGGGTTGGGGATGAGATAGAGAGCAGAGGTTCACAACATATCCATCATAGGTTGAATGTTACATGGTCTTTCCCCATGTATCATAGAGACATGGTTTAGGTGTCCCATTTAATAGATGTATTTCTATAGGTAGCTTATAAATATAAGAGGTTGGGGATCTCCTTTGAGTCTTCCATAGATACACGTTTAGAGTGCCCCATTAAAGGGACATTGGAAATACCTCCTTTGAGTCTATCATAGATGTAAAGGGTTGGGGAGTGGGGAAGAGATCTCCTTAAATAAGGATGTACAAGGTTGCTATATAGTGTGATGAATTGTATATGGATTGACTATTGGTTATATTGTTTATCTAAATTCCTAGGCATGCACATGATAATTTACATCATAATATTATGAATGACTTCATCTTACAAAAAAAAGGTGAAGAACCCTAGATACAACTAAGTATACTAACCCATTATTTGTAGATGATGGTTTAGGCTACATATGCTAAGGCATGGGTAGGGAACATACCAGTGGTTGGTCATCCACCAATAGGTTAGGACTTTGTGCTTTTTATTTTTGTAGAATTTACTTATTTTTATTAAAAAAAAGTTATTTAGCTTGTTAGTTATAGTGTTAGCTAGTAGTGCCAAGTACATGTTAAATACTAGTATCAGAGTTAGTCTAAAAATATAGGACCTTGTTCATATACTCTTACTTGTAGGAGTTAATCCCATCTTTATGACTAAGTGCCATGGATACTACTAATTAACCTAAAGTAATAGATTATTTTTAAATAAGGTTTGTAGATCTAAGAAGAAACAATAGGTTATGACGGAGTTGGCTTAAAGGTTTGAAAATATAAGAAGAAACAACATGTTACGATGGGGTTGGATTGAAGGTTTGCAGTAAGAAGAAACATGTTACGATGAAGTTGGCTTGAAGGTTTGTAGATCTAAGAAAAACAATAGGTTACAATGAAGTTGGATTTGAAGGTTTGCAGATTTAAGAAGAAATAGTAGGTTACAATGGAGTTGGCCTGAAGTTTTGAAAATCTAAGAAGAAACAATAGGTTACCATGGAACTAGCTTGAAGGTTTGCAGATTTAAGAAGAAACATGTCACAACGAAGCTAGCTTGAAGGTTTATAGATCTAAAATAAATAACATGCCATGAGAGAACTGGATTGAAGGTTTGTAGATCTAAGAAGAAATAATAGGTCATGGTGGCATTGGCTTGAAGGTTTGCATATCTAAGAAGAAACAATAGTTTGACCACAAACCATAAGGAACTAAGTGGTAAATTTTAGTAATTGTGGATTGGAATGAACTTTTTGATGATGAAAAGGAAGCAAGGGAGGCCAAGGACAGACGGGCTAGGTGGCAACATGGCATTGGCAAGGATGGGGCCATCAATACCATAGAATCATAATAGAATGCAATTTTTTGGATCCAACAGAAAACAACTGTTTGCACTCGAGCAAATGAGGTTCTCATTACTGAGCTTCAGTCAGTAGGGCCAAGGAGAGGGGACGATGGAAATTAAAAAAAAAACTCGAAAAGAACTCTCAATCAGTATAAACTTGGCCCATTGATCACTGACAATGGTAGGACGACTAAGACAATGTATTGAGAGGATGTAGTGGACTACATTGAAGAGTTTGAAGAATATACAAAGGCCTAATTTTTTTTTCTCTGAGATATTTTTTTTGTTGCACAAGAAACCTCTATAAACCTTAGCCCACTGGGTAAAGACAAAGTCAATGGGACCCCCGACCATAAAGGAAATCAATTTGGGACAACCCATCGACAAGCACTCGACAACTACCAACTAGCTCATACCTTTTGGAATCCAAGGAAGATTTTTTTGGATGTGGTATAAGGGGGACAAGGTACATGGAGGAGTCGAATCAGACCCATGCTTGAAGGCCCAATTTCAAACCCTAACCCTAGGGCATACAAGGGGCAATAGAGAAGGGGAAGTGCCTCCAAATGAACCAAACGAAACACATAAGGGTAGTTTGGCCAAACTAGAAGATAAAGAAATTAAGTAGAAAAGGGGAAAATAAAGTAAAAAAACTATCCAAAATTAGAGGAGTTGGTTTGAATGGTTGTAGGTGAGGATTTGATGCTAAAGCAAGTTTTATCAGTAAAGGATAAGGATTTGGTATGAAAATTTATAGGTTGTTCCATGAAATTGAAAACTCTGCAAGAATGAATCAAGGTTGCCTAGTTGGAGGTTGTGGGCTATACTCCTACATTTCATGTGATGATGAAGGGTCGATGGTTTTTGTATTCCAAAAGGTAGAATATGCTATAATCATAAAAAATAGACGGAGTTGGGGGCTTAACAGTTTAAATATAAACACGTGTATCAAAATTATATCTCAAAATGATTGGCTCAAAGAGGATCGGAATGGACTATACCACAAAATGATGATTTTAGAAGGTAGGATTCCAAAAATGGGTTATTGGAGTTATGTCTTAAAAAAATCAATGCAAAGAGGGGATCACAATGGACTCTCTCAAAGTGGAAAATTTTAGATTTTCCAAAAATGGGTTACCAAAATTAAGTCTCAAAATGATCATCTTGAAGAGGGGATAGTACTAGGCTATCTTGCAAAATGGTGAATTTTAGTTTTTTGTACTCATTTTACTCCCTAGTAGGTTATTAACATTGACTGCACCACTACGAAACTATTGACAACTAGTCGCTCTAATTGTCAAGTTGCCTACCCCTTACACTATCAGACTGGATATGCTCTACACTATCAATATTGAAAGGTTGGATGTTCTTTGAACTAGAAAACTATAAATTTTCTACACAATTAGGTTGTGGTTAGAGTAAACACTTCTATAGTATGCTTAGATTTAGTTTTGGTTTTAAATTGGAAAGGACTGAAACAAGGTTTCAACAAGGACAACCTAAGTTGGGGTGTGTTTGATTTCGTGGGGTCTCTGATAGATATTCTTGTTCATGATTAGTGGTCTACCCAATATTTTAGAGCTCTATCTACAAAGGGTTCCACAATATCCATAGCTACACTCTGTTTCTAAAGGTACTATGAGAGTATATTTCTTGAGCTAACTACTTATTGGTGCATCATAAAACTCAAATAATTGATATATTTCTATAAATGAAAGCTTTTCCTATTTCTTAGGGGTCTCCACATATACTCGAGGGTATGTGGGAACTCAAAACTGTATACATGTGTTGTCTAAGGCCTAGGTATTAGGGTCTACACACCCCTCACTTCACTAGATGCTTTATGGGAAATCTAACTTAACCAATAATGACATCTCCTCCATGATATTTTAAACACCTCAACATAGGGTTTCTAACCTATCCTACTAAAAACAAAAGAAAAAATTCTAGAAAGAACAAAATGAAAAAATATAGAAAGTAATAAAAATAAGGCCTGCAAGGGATACTGTAGTGGTAAGTCCTTGGGTTTTCATCCAAGAGACCCAAGTTCAAACCTCAATACAAGAGGACCAGGACCCCTCAAATAAACCAGTGTAAACTTAAAATTTTACTTATTAAAAAAAAGTAATAAAAATAAGCATAACCATGCAAATGAAAGTAATATAAATGCTCATGAAAATAAATGAATGGAAATAACATCAAATTTATATTAATTAAGCAGAACAAATATTTCAAGCCTCTTTGAGGGGAAACCTCCTTTGAAGCAAAAGTAGAGATCTGATACAAAATATATGATATATGATGCCTTCTACTCACAATCCATGTCCTTATACATACTTTTATTCACCCTAACTCTAATGGTCAAAACTCTAACCCTAATGCTCAAGGGTCTGCCCACATGCAAGAGGGGGTCTGAGCCACTAGCTCCTACTTACAATAAATAGTTACATCTAATGGACCCATGCACACTAGATGCCCAAGGTGTAAACACAATATAAACACTAGACAAGTACATAGTTGTGTTAAGTTAGTCCCCTAACATACTAACCCTCCATCATTATGATCCTTTGATAAGTTGAGCCGTTATTTAGATAGCATTATATGCTAGGCTATAGAAATTTTAACATGGGATATATGATATTAGCAACATCTTCTAAAATAGTAGCACCAAAATTGCATCAAAATATTGACACCATGGTATTGATATAATGCTAAATTTAGAGTGATACTGCTATAGAACCACTCTATAGTAGCATAATTCACAATGCACTTGGTCTAAAACAAGGTGAAGTGATTATTATGTTGATTTCAACTAAGTTTTACAAACAAATTGACACAACCAAAACACACAATAGATTAAATAGAGGTGTGTTGACTTGGATTTAAGGAGATTGTAAACACATCTCATATAGCTTTTAGAAAGTCAAATAATTGATAACATAAAGCATGTGTTTTCTAGGAAATTAAGTTATTTCTATAAGAGCACAAGAAAAATATGTAAAATATGTATTTGATTCTTCTTTGAACAATTTTCTCAACAACCCATTGTTTTAAATTATATAAACATTGAGGTCCTACAAATTTAAAACTTACAAGTTACATTGAAAAATAAAAATAGGTTTAAATTATAAAAAATATTAGTATATTATTAATTACAAGAATGTTGAAATTATATAATAAAACAAAATAATTGTTTATATTACACAATGAAACAAACTAATTTACCTCTATCATAATACCACATTCTTCTTGAATTAATGTCATCACAATGCCTATACTATAGTGAAACTAAGGTAATTTTAATTTTTGTAGTAGTAAAAAATTCAAGCTTTTAACATTAGCTCTACGTAAAAGAAGGTGGTATGAATAAAAAGGTAATAATGTGAAGTACACATGTTTAACATGCTTTATCCATATAAAAGCATGGGTCATCTTTCTAAGAAATTTATGTCTCCATAAAAAATTATAACTCCATGATCTCAAATATAAGCCATCATCCCCAAACAATGGACCATTATTAATTATTTTATCCCTAATTTTTAAAGTAGAGAATATGATGAGGGAAAATCCTTTTGGAAGAAAAATCACAAAGTAATATTGAATTCAAATCCCACTTCCATTTAATCAAATTTTAACTTTCTAAAAAACTTGGTGAATGTTCGTGAACTTACATATTGACCATCTACTTTTAATAACCATTATATCATGGTATATCATCTCATCCTTGGTAATCACTTCTAGTGTAGCATCTATTGTCTAGATAAAACAAATCTCATATTTTTTATCTTCCTATTATTCTTAACTTGGGTATTCATACTTTCAACTAGGACATCCTTACAAGTTCTAATTATGGCTTTCATAAGTAATTTTTTTCCATGCTACCTTGTTTTTATTCATAAGAATACTTTATTTTCTTAATTTCCACAAAGATTTGAAATAAGAAAAGGAGAGGCTTGCTCCTTTCTTGTTGTCAATCATTTGTCTACCTAGAGATATGAATTATGGAAAGAAGAGACTTATTCCATGCTTGCACTCATTCCTTGCTCATAATAATCAATTGTATTGCTTAAATATTTAATTTTATTATGCTTATGATCTTTTTGAAGGATTCAATTTTTTTTAGTTTATATATCAAGGTTAACATAGTCCACTTAATTTTTATCTTATACTACAAGATGCAACTTAGTCCCCTTGGACAAATGCCAACATAAGAGGGTGATAATTATTGAGGATGATGCATTAACCACTCACAAGAAATACATACCATTATTAAGATCTCTACTATATTGTATCCAAACATATGATTTTATTAAATAAATTCAAAATTTATGATAAACTAAATAGTGAATTTTGTTTAAGTTTAGCACTATTTGTAATATTGAAAAAACAACTCACTTGGTCCATTTACCATTAAGTGAATGTTGTGTCAATTTGTTTCTAAATCTTATCGATAGATCACCTTTAATAATGTTCTTGGTTTTATAAAAAGTTTATATGATTGTTAAGTTGATATTATTAAATTCTAGGATGGAAACAACACTAACAAATTACACAATTAAATTAAACAGAGGTCATGATTTAAAATTGGACCAATTATGGTTATTTCTAATACATTTTTTTAAAAGTAAAAAATGATCTTAAAAGGATTATCAAAGTGTATGCGAGGATGAATTATCTCTATAAGAATTGGAAACATATATTTGGTATTTCTTATCATTGCAAAACTTTCTCAAGAAATTGTTGTTTCCAATTCCAAAGAGCTTAAAAACCCATTTCAATAATCCTTTCAAATTATATTGAAGCTAAATCCATCTTTATAATCAAATGAACTATTTTTTTTTCTTTTTTTTTACGGTTTCCAAATAGTTTCTAATCTATCCAAGGTTAAGTGCCTCACACATGCATATAGACCCTAATTGGGACTCAAACCTAGTTCCTCTTTCCAACAAGCATTTTATATTTGTCAATAACATAGAACGCACTTGCTAAAATCAAGCAAACTTAAAATATAAAAGTTAAATTATGAAGGTATTTATATTATTTTTTTAAAAACAAAAAAAATTAAATTATGAGAATAATAATAATAAAATAGTAATTATGAAGATTTTTAAGATATTTTTAACATAAAAATATTTTATATTAATTAATATTCTTAAGAAGATGATAGAAAACTAACAAAAAAGGGTTTATATTTTTGTTTGCACCCTTCAAAATTGAAAAACTTAGAGTTCATGGTGACTTTGCTATGTGAATGATTCATGCTTGATGCCATGGAATGCAAATATTCTTTAAAAAAATGTTTTATTTTTGAGGTGATTACATCAAAACTTGTTGATTCAAGGACTACATTAAAATTTAATTTGGCCTATGCATGGCTTGCTCAATAATAAGATTCATTTAAATTTCAATGTAATGAAACAACAAATCATGTGATGCTAGTCCCTAAATTTAAGGGAAATATACATTCATTTTGTTAGGTTTTAGAATAGAAGATCACTATATTCCAAAGAAAATATAGAAAGGGGAGGTCCTTGCTTAAAGTGCTAGTCTAAGTTTAATCCGCTTGTTCTTCTTCCTAGTGCAATGCAGGGAGGTCTCATCATTTTTCTTTCATATAATCAAAATGTTTAGTGGTATGTTGAAGCATTTAGAAGGACATGAGAAAGAAAATTATTTAAATATGGGCATTGACATCTACAATCATCTACTTTTTGGTAAACATGGTCATGGTGCCTATTTGAATCTAAATATGAAGCCCATGGAAGAAGATATGAAAGAGAATGATATAACTATTATTCTTCCAAAAGAGAAGGTGAAATTTGAGGGGAGTAAGTTGACCACAAAGGAACATATAGGTCAAAGGGGGATGCATCAAGCATAGTGAAGGAGTACGGGAGCATTAGCTATGTCTTCTTGTCTATATGACAATAACTACAGTTTCTTATGTACCATTGTGAGTTTGTTTTAGAATGTTTTATTCATACTAGACTTTGGAAGGTCACTCGAATCCTTCCAAGATGAAGATGAAGCATAAAAACAAGCACACTAACATTAACATTAATACTAAAACCAACACCAACACCAACATGGCACTAGCACTAGCTTCAATTCTATTTCAAGATCTACTTGCACTTACGTAATAGTAGAGATTATGTGGATTGGTCCCATGGTCATATTCTCTCTCTCTCACACAACCTTATAACCATGGTGGAAATATCATACTTGAGTATCCTCTCCACTTAGCTAGAACTCTTTTAGGTTAAGATCCCCACAAATTTTAGCATCAAACAAGGTAAAAAACATATCTTCCTCATAAAGTATATGTGGGATTCAAGCCTAACAATATGTATACTTTTTAGAATCCTAATATTATCACAAGATACATTATGCCTTGCAATTCTCAACAACATCCCAAGGAACCCAAATTATAACCACCTAATTCTAATTTTCAAGGTATTGTTGCTTTTGTTCATAGTCCAAGTCTAGTTGAGGTACACAAACCTAGCACTATGTTAGATGAATTTCCTTGCAATCTATAACAAAGAGCATATATATTCACTATCCACCATATACAATGGAAAGCAAGCTTCCAACCTATTTCTAAAATAAAATGAAATAAATATGGAAAAGTGAATATTAAGCCAATTATCGACGATGATGACAAGCTAGACCTATTTTTGCATCTTTAACGACTGAAGAGTAAAAACATCTATTAGATTTTTTTTTATTAATTGCATGAAGGTTGTAGGGACATTAGTTAGGTCAACAAAATAACTAGCCACTCAAACTGACCTTGGTTGATAGGTCAATTTCCACACATTGGTTGATTTAATGAGATCTTGATGGTATCCTGTTTTTAGATCGATCATGGTGAATATTTGCATCCCTCTAAGATGATCTAGAATATCAACCCATGGAATTGAGTATCAATTCTTCAAGTGATCCTATTTAACGCATACTAATAAGTATAGAGATGTTATGTATCACCCTTCTTCATGTAAGGATGATTATACTTCCACAATATGACTCACTTGGCCAAATGTGATCCTTGGATATCAACTCTTGAATTTAACACTTTATCTTATCATTCTTAACATAGATATCCTATACATCGGTCTGTGTGGTAAGAGAATGCTAGGGGTCAATTCAATAGAGTGCTTGGTCAAACAATGTAGAAGTATACTTGTCAATGAGGTGAAAATATCCCTATACTCTAACAATATTTTATCCATCTCCTTTTATTGTGTTGTCAGATGAGTTATACTAGGCCACTTTAATGTTGTTCACTTTGTGCTTTATCATATCTTATAATTAGCAATATAAAGGTATTAGTTTGGCAATAATCCTCTAACACTATATGTTGACAAGGGTTGCTACAACTACTTTGTTTAGGGCCGCCTCTAGGACTCTAACCATACTTTCACCTAGTGTGATAATGATGTTTTTTGACCTATAATCATACATCCCATGGCATTACCATATGTATAAATACCTAAGTAAGAAATCATAGAGATATAAAGGGGACACATCATATATCACTTTATTTTTTAATGGATTGATCAAGTATCACAAGAGACACTGACAATTGATGTGGATTTTTTAGCCCTAGATCAATAACCCAAGGGAATAGAGTTTTGGATGCAAATTTATCGAAAGGTTCAACCACTTGATTGTCTTGTTGGATATTAGATTATTTTAAATCCTATTATGAATGATGAAGTATAGTGGATTCTTACTTCCCCACATCTATGAGTAGAACATGTGCTTTGCATCATCAGTTGTGTTAAGAACCTTTAATTCTCATAATTTTATCCACAATATGCTAAATAATAAATAAATTAACCATAATAATTAATACGCAAAAGACAAGATATGATGATACCCTTCAGGTTGGGCAACATCAATGTTATTCCTTAAGGAAGGAATTACTCCAGAAGATCTCCCAAGATGAGAGTCACTCTATGACCAAGACTATTACAAGAGAAAATATGAATGATGATTCTTGCAATGATAATATACCTTCTTTATATATCCATATTTATTGGGTTATATGTGGCCCATGCCAACTATCTATAATGCCCTTATACAATATAATATCATATTCCCCATATGCCTATCTCTAGTGGGTTATGTGTGGCCTAATATAATATCATATCCACCATATACCTATCTCTTTGTACCATATCATTCTATGTATTTAGTGGAAATCATGTACTATGGATCTACCTCCATTATCTACTTGTCATTTCTCTAAATGAACTAAAGGATGACCATTTGTGAGACATATATCTCTGACTCCCAAGTATCTATTAGAAGCATCTTCTTTAGGGCTTAACACTTATTTTCAAAATAAGTGTTGGTATTTTGGATGTTGAACCACTTATTGATTTTCTTTTATTGCTTCTTGTCATTGACATTGTTGAGGATAACTTAGGCTTATCCACTTAAGCCTAAGTTAATTATTATTATTATTTATTATTCCTATTTCTTGTACTTTGTATTCACGTGAGGCATAGTATTCCCATGTTAGAAATAGGTTGTTAGCATGTTGTTAGATGTTAGTTAACTGTTAGAGATCTTGTTTGTCTTCTAGCAGTTAGTGGACATCCATAGTTAGCATTTGGTTAACTAGTAGTTAAGTGGTTGGCCATGTTTGGCAGATTGTTGCAACCACTTAACCTACGTGAGATTCCTATGTAATTCTATATATACTTGCATTATGATGAATAATATAGCTTCATACTATTGTTACTACATCATTGGTATCAGTTAGCTTCAGGAGAATTGCAGGAAGGAGGAGAGAGCTACCACTTCATTGCAGATCCTAGGAGGTGTTGTTTGGAGTTGGCTTGAAGTCACCCACAACATAAGTGAAGCTGAGGTGATAGAGGGAGAAATTACCCCTACACCAGGTGTTAAGCACCAGTTTGAGGCCAAATTGTGGCCAAGAGGTGGATATTGTAGATCTACCTAAGGTTTGTCGAAGAAGCTTGCCGAGAAACACTAGTCTGCAAAAGAGAGGTTGTAGTTTCCTTTGAAGCAAAAGTTGGCTTCAAATTTGCATGGGAGATAGAGAGCTTGCAAGTTGAAGTTTAAAGGTGGAGTTCACTGCATGAAAATATTTTTTTTTATAAAATATTAATACATTATTAATATTTTATTAAAAAAAAAAAATTCCATGCATTATAATTTTCTAGGCTAAAAGCCTAATTCGGGCACGACTGCCCGATCGCAGCCACCAACCCGGTGGGACCCCACAACCGACGCCCACACCGATCTATCACTGAGCAACCGAAAACACTCATCGGTAGGCACTAGTGCTATCCCCAACGTTGGCCTAGTTGTCGACGTCATTCGTAGGCGGCAACCATCGGACGGACCACCGACCCTTGACGATCGGTGGTCACCTAACGTCGGTGCCAACAATCGATCGTGACATGGATAGCCCCACAAGCTAGTGGAGCACAACCCCACTAGCTGACAGACTGTAGCCCACCAAAATTCAATGGTAACTGATGCAGTCGGGCTAGCCATCCATCCAACATTGACCAGTGGACGTACTGCACAGGACGCAGTCACCCGACAGACATAGTTGATCTTCGATGCAGGCACAGATCGTAGCCGCATTCATAGAGTTTTAGTTTTTGACGTGTTCGATCGACTCCCGATGAAAACTATAGCAAAATATAGAAGGTGAAAAAGTTTTGGTTTTTTTGGCTAGGACACAACGAGTTCCCGACTCTTGCAATTTTTCGGTGGTCATTTTCTGATGATAGGCCACAGGGAGGAGGTTCATGGGATTATCCCACATTGAAGACACAAAGGGCTTTTTGTGGTTTAAAAGACCACACTCTCACCTTAAAGGGTAACCACCATACGGTGGTCACCCTAGCCGCGTGGTGGGGCATGCATCGACGCCAGTTGAAGGCGCAGGCTGCCATGTGGCAGCACTTGGAGCATTGTTGACTTCCATGGCAGAATTACCTTGACCGGGCAGTTGACCGGCCCGAGCCAACCCCAGTTGACCGGGGAAAATTCGAACCATTTTTTTTTTGGCGGGAGAATTTTCAAAATTTGAAAATTTAAATTCAAATTTTTGGCGCCAAAACCAGCAAAAAGGAGAGCAACTTCAAGAGGTGATATCTCCTCCGTTATTGGTCCGTTTTTGACCAAATTTTTTGCGTTGGGTTCAAAATTTTTTGCAGATTCATATTTTTTTTTCTCCTAACCAAATTTTGGCATTGTAAAAGGGCTAATTTTTCAGCATTTTTAGTGCACCTTTGTAATTACAAAATTGAAATCCATTTTGTAAAAGCACTAAAATAGCCTATTTTTGAGAGCAAAATTTGTAAAATCTAGGCAATTTGGCTGCATAGGAAACTAAAATTGTTCCTAAGCCTAGATTAGTTCTTGCAAGACCATTTTGTAATCCTCCTAGTCTGGCATATACTAGGCAAAATATGGCTCATGATCTCAGAACAAACATGGAAAACCTCACTGAAGCAGTAGACATTTTGGCAGAAAAAGTGAGAGACATTGTTGTGCAGTTTAATCCTGGTGAACTCAAAATCCACCATAATCATGCAAACAAAGCCAAATGTGAGGTTAAAATGTATGATGGATCTAGGGATCCCGATGTCTTATCTGCATGGATTTTGGATATGCAAACTTGGTTTGCTTATGCTGAAATTCCGGAGGATGAAAAAGCCACATTTGCTACACTAAAACTCACAGGTTTAGCAAAAGTTCTCATTGTAGAAAGACAGAGTCATAATGCCACCATGACTTGGAAAGAATTAACTCAAATTCTGAAAACACCTTCTTTCCACCAAACTACCAATGTGACCTCACTACCAAGTGGTATAGATTGAGGCAAACCTATGGAATGTCAATTTCTGATTTCATTTTCCAATTTAATAGGTTGAGGGTATTGCTTGGTGTGAAAGATTCAGAAGATGATTTGATTAATAAATTCACTCGTGGCTTGCAAGATCATATTTTTAGGGAGATCAAATTCAATGTCTTCCTCACCTTGGATGTGGCATTCAATCATGCCATTCTTGTAGAGGAGAAAGTTGGTGCATATCAAAAGTCTCGTTCATCACAGGAGGGCTCTTCCAAAGGCGGGAATCAACATCAACAGAAGGTGAAGAACAATTCTCAATATTCCCCTCATTCTTCTTCTCCTCCCACTTCTCCTAAAGCACATTCTTCTTCCTTTCATGCTAAAGATTCTTCTTCTTCATTGTATTGTGAATTTTGTAAAAAGCATGGACATGTAAAATCCAAATGCTATACTTTTGAGAAGTTTAAGAAGAAGAAATCCCTAATTGTACAGACCTACACATGAGGAACCACAAGATGGTCCCATTTTGGCTACGAGGGACAGAAGAAGAATATCCTGCTTTAAAGGGTAAACTGAACAAAGTTACCCTAATGTCCAATGTATTTGCTCAAGGGGGCGTGATCATTTGTTTGTCACTAGAGCCCACTTGACACATGATTTCTATGTTGATTGTATCATTGATAACGGATCGCAAAAGAACCTCATTGCGAAGTCCGTTGTGGAGAAGTTGAAACTTCCCATCAAACCACATCACCAACCTTATGCACTTGGGTGGAAAGATGTAGACTCCACATCCAACATCACCCATACTTGCACCTTGACTTTTGCTTTTGGTGACAATTTTGTGGACAAAGTTAGGTGTGATGTCACAGATATGGATTGTTGTGGACTCTTGCTAGGTAAACCCTATCAATTTGATAGGAATGCTATTTATCATGCTAAAAAGAACACCTACACATTGGAGTTGCATGGTAAAAACTACTTGATACAAAGCACTACACCTACTTCCAATTTGATGTTAAGTTGTAGGCAAGTAAGGAAGCCATTAAGTCAAGCACTCATTTTGGCTCCTACTAGCATTTGTCCCACACAAAATGAAGAAAAAACACCACCTAAGGAACATGCAAAGGAAGAAGTTTCACTCCCACATGATGAACAATCACAAGAGCAAGTGGTTAAGGAACCCACCATTCTCACTCATGAGAAAGATACCATTGATTCCATTGGTATAATTTTGGGTACACCTACAACTATTGAACCACTTGTTCCATAGAAGTTACCTTTGGCTTTGCCCACTCCCACCATTGCACACATGGAGGAGCAAGCTAAGGTTACTTCCCTTACTGAGCACCGACAGAGCCTTCTAGGCAAGATACCACAGGACTTGCAGGAGACTCCATAGGGAGTGGTGCGAAAGCATCACAATCCTCACTCACCATAGGTTGGAGGCAGAGTTTGGGTTCCTTTGGATGAGCGCCGCTTTCCAGAGACACCATTTTAGGACCCTCTTTTGGTACTTGATCCTATTTTCAGTCCTACAGTAGCAGTGGCACCTGATCGTCAGCTTCCGCTCATTTCAGATAGAGTTTTTGAGATGAAGACTCATCACACGGGACAGGGTTCTTCCACTACTTACCTTGTCGCTCATCGTGGTCACTTTCCACACATGGCTCGCTGGATTCCTCACCATGAGATGGCCCATGACTTTCCACATTTGTTGAGAGCATTGGGGTCCAATGCTTATATGGTTGGGAGGAGTGTTGAGGATAACTTAGGCTTATCCACTTAAGCCTAAGTTAATTATTATTATTATTTATTATTCCTATTTCTTGCACTTTGTATTCACATGAGGCATAGTATGCCCATGTTAGAAATAGGTTGTTAGCATGTTGTTAGATGTTAGTTAACTGTTAGAGATCTTGTTTGTCTTCTAGCAGTTAGTGGACATCCATAGTTAGCATTTGGTTAACTAGTAGTTAAGTGGTTGGCCATGTTTGGCAGATTGTTGCAACCACTTAACCTACGTGAGATTCCTATGTAATTCTATATATACTTGCATTATGATGAATAATATAGCTTCATACTATTGTTCCTACATCAGCCACCCTTCTTCCACCTCATCTGTTTTTAGAATTTTTGACCTTGTTGCTATTTTTTGGGCTTGGAGATGCCCTTTCCCTTTTGTTGTTCTTATAGCTACTTCTAGTCACTAACAAAGAGGCTTTACCTAGTTCTTGGCTTGAGATTCTCCTTGATATTGATAGTGTATCAGTAGGTTGTTCTAAATTTTGAAATGGAGAAAAATACCATCTCATTCTAGATGTGTTGAAGGAAATTGCTCAGGTACATCAAAATTTAGTGTTTGTTTAACTCTTGTATGATGAGCTTGGTATACAAGGTGTGGAAGGCATTTTTATAATCCATCATGGGATAACCTTCCTTCTACCACAATTATTAGTATTACATGTACTTCTCCTTGCACTATCCTCAAGGAAATATTTTTACTTCACTACATCAATAAAGTAAATCCATGTGGGGTGTTATTTATATTCAAGAACTAGGTCCTCATCTTGCCTTGATAATTGATGGGTCCCAACTAGATCTGAACATGCAACATGAATTTTAGCAAAGCAAAAGAGATATTCTTTGCATATACGATATGGTTTATAGATAAGAACTTCTCCAATTTGCAAAGCCAAATCTCTATAGCGTCAACACCAATTTTTCCTTCAAATTTAGGGCTATCGTAGTTCACCTTCATTAAAAAATGAGGGTGATTTAATGACCTATTAGCCTATGTTTGTGAGACACTTGGGATGTTTTGTAGAATTTTAAAAACTAAGCTATGCAAATTCTCTACAATTTTAAGACCTACTCAACCAACAAGTTGATCAAATCAAAAGAATTGTCACCATGATTTGAGGTCGACATCTTTGTGTGCTTATATTATTCAGAGAGGTAGTTTAATGGGTCTCTAGTTTGCAAACCAAACTTATTGTATCTTGCTTATGTCTAAGTGTATGTCTAGGAGAAAAAATACTCTAATACCACTAATATAAATTTTGTTGGGCAATTTAGACAAGACAACACGAAATTATAAAAAATTGTATTATGAAAGAAAAAAATGAAAAAACACAAGAAAAAGAAAAATATATTTTATTGTTTTGAACTACAATATTACAAGATAGTGTTACAATGGATATTTATATAACACACCTACTTATTAAAGTTTTCAAGTGGATGACAGGTTACATTATCACATGTAAGACACATTGTCATATGTGAAACAATATAAGATGTGAACACATTAAAAAACATTGTCACATGTTGAAAAATGCTACATGTGAACACATTGAAAAATATGGTCACATTTTAAAAACATTGTCACATGTAAAAATAAATAGTCAAACCATCAAAAATCCAAATTTTGTCTACTCAAATAAATTATTTTAATGAAATAGGTTAAAATTATGAAAATAATAATATATTATTAACATCAAGAATGTTGATATTATATAGTAAAACAAAATACCGAGTCGATATTGAGGGTGTGGGTCATTTATGACATTAATGTTCAACTGGTACAAAATATTACCAAATATTTCTTCCTTTTCAATTTTATGAACACTGCTCATGTCAAAGCTCTTTATCAGCATGGTCCCTGGTTCTTGTGGAACTCTTTGCTAGTTCCCTCATCATGGACCCATGATTTTATTGTCTTTGAGGACAAACTGCAAAAATTCCCAATCTAGATGGAGTTCCCTAGTCTTCCCCTTCCTTTGTGGGCTGGTTTAGACCAAATCACAGGTGTGCTTGGGCATATTCTCACTGAACCTAAAAAATTTTCAATGCCCATCTAACCAAGAGGGTATGTGTAGAGGTAGATTTGTCTAAGGATATTCTAGAATCCATCACTATTTAAGTGGGAGAGACCACCATTTCTTAGAGGGTGGTTTACATTAATGTCCCAAACACATATTTTTATTGTCAAGAACTCGATCATAAGGTTTAATATTATCTGTGTAAGTTACATCCCAAGTAAAATTCAACTTTCATTCCTACCCCTAGGGCAACCAATCACCCTAAGGAGGAGGGTTGGACCATTGTGGGCCATCACAAAAATCAACATTCTAGTGCCGCTCCAAATCCACAGATGATAGTTTTTTTTGCTCCACAAACGATGGTCATTGCAAGCTCACAACTATAAGATCCATAGCTAACAATTTTTTACTCCATATCTGGTGGTCATCGTAAGCTCAGAGTCTTCGGCTCCATAGGCGACTATTTTTTCGCTCCATAATCCTCACCCAAGGAAGAAATGTAACTATATATAGAGCCATAAATGATAGAAATTGTGATCCCTATGGAGGAAGAGAAATTTGAGTCTCCTTTGTCTTACCCTCTAGCAAGTTCTCTTCTCCCTTCTCCATCTGTGTGATTTCAATATTCTTGCAATCCTCGACAAGAGAAAGTAGACAATGATAGTTTACCCAAAAAATAATTTCATCCATCCGACCCTTGTTGGGTGAGCTCTAGACCAAGAAATTTCAACATCTTTGATGCATTGGAGTTGCTTGAATAGATGGGGATTTAGTGGAATATTCAGTTGCCTACAGTCAGTTGGGGAGCTTCAGCAATGACCTTGGAGGCTCCAACAATAACAACTTTTTTACATCCTTTGGCGGTTGTAGCAATTTATTTTCAAGCAAGCATTAGTAGGATCTGTAGATTTTTTATTTGTTCTCTACAATATTCTTTTTTATTCTCTGCAGTGTTTTAGTTTAACAATTTAGGGCTTCAAATTGTTTGCTCTATTTTAATTTTAGTTTAATTGTGTAATAGTGTAAGTCCCTAGATCTCTATTTTTAATTCTGGTGGAATATCTGTTTGACATTTTAAGGTGTGCTTCCATACCACTCGCATTTTTTGTGATCAATATAGTTGTTATTCTTCAGTAATACAAGGGAATTTTCAATAAAAATAAAAAATAAAAAGTAAATACTCATTGATATTACATAGTAAAACAAACTAATTTACCTCTACCACAATACCAAAGTATCCTTGAATTAATGTCATGGTAGTGGCTATAGTATGGTTGATCAATATTTTAACACTAGCTTGATGCAAGAAAAATATGGTATGGACAAAATATAGTAATGTTAAGTACTTATATTCAACATAATTTACCATCTCTCCAAAAAAATGTTTCCATAGAAAAATTCAAACTCCATGATCTTAAATATAAGCCATCTCCCGTAAAAAAAGGGTCATTATTAATTATTTTATCCTTGATTTCTAATGTAGAGAAGACAATTAGGAAAAATTCTTTTGGATGAAAAGTCATAGAGTAATATAAATTCAATCCCCACTTCCATTTAATTCATTTTTTAACTTTCTAAAAAAATATCCAATATGCTTTGAACGTACATATTGACCCTATACTTTTTAAAACCATTATATCATGTTCAATCATTTCATCCTTGGTAATCACTTCGTATGTAACATCTATTGTCTAGATAAATATTAGCATACATTTTCTATTCTTCTTATCTACAATTCATACTATCAACTAGGACATCCTTGCAAATTCTGATTATAACTTTTGTAAATGATTTTGTTGGTAATCCATGTAGCTTTTCTTGATAAGAATCCTCTACTTTCCTAATTTCCACAAATATTTGAAGTAAGAAGAGGAGAGGATACCTTGTTGCTTGCAATGGATCATTTATTTACCTCATAGATATCAATAAAATAAAATAATCCTTACTACATGCTTGCACTCATCCCTTGCTCATAATAATCACTTGTAGTTATTGCTTAAGTGTTACTTTTTATATTTTTGAAGGATTTCAACTATTTTAGTTCATAACAAGGTTAATACAATTCACTCTTTCTTTTTTTAGCTTATACTACAAGGTGTACCTTAGTCCCCTTGGACATATGACAAGATAAGAGGGTGATTATTGTTGAGAATGATACATTGACTACTCATAAGCATAAGGGGACTATGTCCATCATGACTTCAATTTAAGGCTTCTCCATGCAAGGAAACTTGTCTCAACAACTTGATATTAGCTAGGCATGTTGTTATTATTGTGAATTTAAAACTATTAAAACATGTACAGGGTACAAATAATACTAGCAATATTTTCTATACGTTTTATTTAGGTGTCATATCCCAAAAACTACTAGATTTTTTAAATTATTAAATTTCAAAAAAAAAATATGAGGATTGATAATTAATGGTTAGTTAATTTTAGTTATCTATTGATTATTATTGATGATATAATTAAAAATGACTAACTTGTAAATTTTACTGCAAGTGTTGATAGGTTATCCCTAGAAGGTAAAATATAGAAGGTACCATCTAGGAAAAGGCAACAAATCTAGAAGAAATAGCTAGTAGACAAAGACATCACACACCACACTTGCACATGCATAAGTTTTCATTAAGTTGCATTAGTGCTTCAATGTGCATTTAAATATTTCTTGTTGAACCAAGAAGAGCATGCAAATTGTACATTTTTCAAGAGTTTGTCGGTGATATTAATATAAATGCAATGCATAGAATTTACTTCATATAGTAACACAATATTATTTTATGAATAGAAATTGCATTGAGTGGCTTTATTCTTATATGGCTTTAATGAACCTATGGACACCAAAAATGTGTCATTTTGTATGCCCTAAAATCATTTTAATAAATTTTGATATATTCTCCAATTTCATCCAAAATCCCAATTTCCCATCTAATCTGCCTAATTTCCTCTAAAATTCCCCTATTCTACCTCCAATTCTTCCAATTTCTCTAAATTCCTCCAAATTCCTTCTAATTCCTAGTTAATTTCTTCAATTTCCTCTAATTTCCTTCTAATCCTTCTAATTTCTCCTAATTTTCCTCCAACTGGCTCTAATTATCTCTAATTCTTTTCTAATTTCTTTAATTTCTTCTAAAATCTCCTTAAGCCTTCTAATTCTCCTTTAATTTCTTTTTATTCCCCAAATTCCTCTAATTTTTTCCTAATCTCCCTAATTTCCCCCTACTCCTATTTAATTCTTCTAATCCCCTCTTAGCCTCCCTAATCCTCTAATTTCCATCTAATCCATCATTTATTCCACCCAATTTCCTCAAAATTCCCATAATATAGCTTATCTCTCTAATCCTCATAATCTAGCCCCTCATCAATCCTTAATCCCATCTTAAGCCATAACCAATCCCTAGGAGATTTGCATTATTAATTTAAAAATCCTAAGCAAATCCCTAGATATCCCCAAATCCTCATGAAATCTCCTAGAAGCTCCCACTATTTAATGCCTAAACCCTCCTACCCTCTTTCCCTCCATTTGCAAATGAATTAAAAATTCAAATAAAACTCAAGTCAACCCTTAATTAAATTATTTTAATCTTACATGTAAATCCCCCTTCCACATCACAATTATGATAATTTAAAAATTCCCTTGCTCTTCACCCAAGGTGCACATAAAAGAAATTTTAATTTCCTTTTGCTTCCCCTAAGGAATCTCCACCCAAGATAATTTATGGAGGATGCACAATCCTCCACATGAGATTTTATAGATTTTTCCATCCACCTACCCATGTCACATGGGTGCCACCTAGCTTCCAAGTCACTTCCATATCATCCCCCTCCCCTTGGCTAAAATCTATAAATCCTCCTCATTTACCCATTTTTAAGAACAATCCATGTTACAAGCCAAATACTACCAAATTTTCTCTAGATCAAAGTATGCATGTTTACATGTTAATTTGTTGTTGTTTTTAGTTTGTTTAATGTATTAGTAGGTGCTACTAACCAATTTTTGTGTTGCTTGTGTGTAGGATCTTTGGAGGCACATACAACCATGGGTGGTCACTAAAAACCCACCCAAACCTTCTTGTGGACATAGAAAAAATCTTATTATACCATTGTATTATTTTGTAAAAGCCCCAATGGGGGCTATTTGTCACAAAATATTGGCATGTAATATCTTTTACATTATTCAATGAAATGGTGTTTTTCTATGTCTACAGAACCAAGTACCTTAGCAAGTGGTTTTGTTTTTATAAATAAAAGTGCTTTGCACTTGATAAGGTTGATTGAGGATATTTTAGGTCTTATTAAAATAAATGGGGGTTTTTCTTTCTCTTTCATACCTTGTAATATTAACCTTGTGTTACTAATAGCTAAAAAGGAAAAAAGGTAAATTTTGTTTTGTTTTGAAACCAAAGACACCATCAAGAATACTTCCATTTACATTGTTGTCAATAGGGCATTCATATTGCACGAGAATACATGAGAATGCAACCATACAAAGAGAGTGGAGAGGATTCGAGGGTTTTTAGGAAGAAATGTCATGTTGGATCTTAAAAAATGAGATAATCTATTAAGATGTTCACCCATTCTCTTCTTGAATAACTAACATTACAGATTTTTAAAAAAATACTTAGACAATGGGAAACAAAGTGAAATGGAAATGGAGTAAAGGTACCATCTAAACTAGGTCACATTTTATTCCCTTCATGGCTTGAATTTCATTGTTTTTCCACTAAGATTTTTTTTTGTTGGAAAAAACTACTATATTGATTAAAATATAATAATTTTACAAGCAATTGTTAGATCACAAAGGTACCATTGTTAGAGTGAGCAGGTGGTTTTGTATGGGGTACTTTTCTTGCTTTAAGCACTTGACGAATATGATCCAACTTCTCCTCATCAAAGGGAAACTGTTGTGAAAACATGGAGAAGGCCTCATTGCCTACTTGTTTAAAAAGTGAGGCTACAGTCAGAATTGAAATTAACAAACTACCATAAATCACTTACCAAATAAGAGGTCCCTATTTCTAAAGCCCTAGCCAATGAAATATTTTCAAAGCTAAAGCCAAAGAAGTACCATACTTGAACTAATGCTCATGATCTCTCTAGGAAAAATTGATAGATCCTAGGATTTTTTGTCTTCCCCCAAATTCGTTCCTCCTCCAACAAATAAAAGATTTCTCAAAAAAAATAAATTATTGTCACTTGTGTTTGTTTTTTTAATTTTCTTTGTGCTTCAATTTGCAAACCCTAGCTTTGCTGCGTGTACCCTACGATTCTAGCCAAACAAACTTCTTCAAATTGTTGTTCACATGCACAGAAAATTGTAGATGGATCTTCAGTTGTCACCATGATTGCTAAAGACTTCTTCCACCAATACTTTCATCTTCATCAATTTATTCAATTTTCCATACTATTCATAATGAGACTTATCTTCTAAATATTTATGTTGCCTCTATAGAATCTAAAATGCAAGGAATAGCCTCACAAACATTTTCTTCTTTATGTTGCCTTAGAGACCCTAAAGTAAAAGGATGATCATCCATAGTAATTACTTTCTTATGCTACCCTAGAAACCCTAGATTTCCATGGATATCTTCCTTACATATTTCTTTATTATGCTTCTATTGAAACCCTAAATTGGAAGGGATACACTTTGTACTACTTTCATTTTTATTACAAGTAGAGGATTTTATACTACTTGAGAAAAATGATGATTTGCCTAGATTAAACTTGACCTCATTCATCTCCTTTACTTGATATTTGCCTCCTCATCTTCTTTCATATCTTTAACTCCTTTTGAATTTGAACTTGTGTATTATACTTCCTTTTCCTTTGTATAATTTTTCTTTTAATGGTTGATTTGAGTAAACTATAGTGGTCTTAGTCATTTGATGATGCAAATGGGCTTTCTTTGCCATTTTTGTAGGAGTGGAAAATCCTTGAATTGACCCAACTTCTACTATGATATGAGCTCCCCTATTCATATTGAAGTTTATCTCATACTAAAAAATTTCCATCTCTTTCCGTCATTTTCACTTTATAATCTTTTGCTTTGTTTAGTCTCATAAAATTTGTGACATCAAAATGAAATGTTTTCATATTCCATTTGTTGATCACATTCATTTGATTCATATTTAATTCTAATGGACTATGGCACATGTTTTGAAATATCAATGGAAATACATATTTGGGTGTATACAACATGCCTTCGTTCCTTAGTAGTTAGTCCCTCCAAGATGAACTCCCCTTGAGTATTTCCAATATTCTTCAAAATATCCTTATTAATTAGCTGATATGAAAGCCCAAAAAGCCTAATCCACATAGAAAACATTTTAATAGTCTTTGTCTCCATAGAAAATTTCTCAATCCGGTCTTAAATATAATGCATTTCCCCTTAAACCATGGGCCACCATCCATCATTTTATTCTTTAAATCTCAATAGCAAAAGATGATGAGGAAACATCCTTTGAAATAAAAGTCATGAAGTAATTTGAATTCAATCCCCACTTCCACTTGATCTAATTTTGAATCTCCAAAAAGCATGGCTAGTATCCATAGAACTTACATATTAATCCTCTACTTTTAAGTACCATTATATCATGCTAGATCATCTCATCCTTGATAATCACTTCTAGTGTTTAATATGCTACTTGGATAGTGTTTTCCATCAATTTTGTCTTCCTATTGTATCCAAATAGGCCATCCTTACTTCTAGTTAGGACTTTCAAAATGACTTTCCTATCATGTTATCCAAAATTTCTTCACAATAATTTTTTAGTTTTTGACTTTACCTTAAGATCTAGAATAAGAAAAAGTGGTGCTCACAGATTGCTTCTTGGTCACACTTGCTTCCTATTGGCACACACACGTTATTTGTTTGCTTTTTAAAACAAGAAAATGTGAGGCTCACTCCTGGCTCAAACTTGCTATAAGCTTGCATGGTTTTCTCATATATATCTATTAAGTTCAATATAATATATTTTATGTATTAAATTTTAATGGGTAAAATGTTCAATCTCTTTAAATAAAATGTTGGACTACTCTATGCACTTCAGGTTGAAGGATGAAAAATAAAAATATATTTTTATTTAATAAAAGAAAATTTTTATTTTAGCCTTCTTTAAAGGATAACATAGAATTTGAAGGGTTCCAAAGGCTATAATTTTAAACCTTGATTTCCACCTAACTTGTCTACTTTAAATGCAAAATTTTCAACCACTTTTCTTTTAATCTCTAAATTTTCAATCTTACCATTCAACCATTCTTCTTTTTAATCCTCAACCTTGTCATTCAAACCATAGTGAAATCCTATTTATCCATCCATAAGAGGGGGTAAGTGGTTTTCATATTTAACTAAGTTTATTTTAAAAATTAAAAACCAACCAAACCATATGGTGATATGTAATATATACCCATTCAATGATTAATATGTATAATTTCCTTATTTATTGTAAGTGTAAATTAATTGAAGTTGTAGCATTGGTTGAATGCATCAAAAGTTTTACATAATTGATGAACCAAAGGATGTCCTACATCTCTTTAAATTTACAAAGTAGTTTGGAAAATTATTAAAAACAATATACATTGAAAAGTAAGGTTGATTAGATGCATGTTTGAGGTGATGTATACCATTATTGAGGTACTTAATCTCAACATTTTCACATCGACATAATCTCTTAAACTTTATTCTACATTAAATATACATAATTTTTTTTATTGGAACCAATAATTATATTAAATAAATAAAAGAGGTTACAATAAAAAAGGAGTTGGAGAGATCACAACTCGGGGTCCAAGGCCACCCACACGATCAAAACCAAAAAATAGCTAGAGAAACCATAATACAAATACAAAACTAGTCCTTAAAAGGGTAAACAAACATCATAACTAAGCATAGGGAGACAAAACTGGGAGGAGGAGGGTCATTCTTTGGCCCAAAAGAGACCAAACCATGAGGATTATCTCTAGGCGTATGGACAGACCAAGAGTTATCAGGAGTAATAGTGTTCATCAAAGGAACGATAATACCCCAACTAGGGGGAGTAGAATTGATCAAAGTTGAAGGCGATAATGGAGAAAAAAGAGCAAGAGCAGGAGGAGAAATAATCGATCGAGGAGATGATCCAGGGCTTCGAATAGTACCATGATAAATCGAGCATGCACAAGATTCCAACCACACTATGAAGAGCATGAACGTGAACAATACCTATTGTGAGAACTAGGAGAAGATTGAGCTCTACTGTGAGCACTGGCAGAACGACCTGAGGCTGAAGAATGTCACCCCCTCGTCCTACTATATCAAGACCTCAAAGAAGTCAAGGGATATTGAGGCAGCTAATACTTGATAAGATTCATCAAATGTGCCAACTCATGTGCCACCTTGGAATCCTGCGAATGAATTGAGAGGTAATAGCAAAAAGCACCGTAATTTTTTTATTTGTAGAAAACTAAAAGGAAATTAAATCTCCAAAATAGATAGCAATATTCCTAGCTTTCCATAGCTAAAACAAAATAATTGCATGAAAGAAATTCCACAAAGTAGAAATATAAGTAGGCCAACAACTATTATCACAAAAAAAAATCATCTACCATTTGAAGATCTCGGGAAAAAAGGTTTAAACAAATGAATCCAAGCCCAAGCAGATTGAGCATGAGGGAAAAACCAAAATAGATGCTTAAGTGTTTCAAAATGACCACAAGCAAGACACTTAGGATTAGGAAGACCAACCCTATTGAGCCTCTCTCCCATAGGAAGACCTTGATAAATAAGAGACTAGAGAAAAAATGTGATCTTAGGTTCAAGATTAGAATGCCAAATATAGTTCAAATGAGCAATCCAAGTATAGGAGGTAGAGTGGGTCTGTCATCTCTCATTAAGCTTGTCAATACTAGAGGAAAAAAGACTAAGAAGTTGATAAAGCAAGAAAGAAGAGTTCTTGAAAGAAGTATCTACATTCCAACGCCAATCTTTCCACCAGGCACTCAAGGGCTGAAGACCGACCTTATGTAGCATGACATCAAACACAAGCTCCTAGATCTTAATAATAGAAGGAAGATCCGAGTTTTGAAGATTAAATTTATGCTTGAGGGCAAGCCAAGGAATCCAATCCTGAGAATACACTAAATATTTAACAAATCAAATGCCTTTGCAAAATAGCCTCAAAGATTTAACCCCTGGCATATCAACAAGAAAAATCGAAGAGTTAAACAAAATAGGAGATCACCAAATGTTCTAAGAATTGAATGAAAGACCATTACGAAAACCATCACCAATCCAACGAAGATGAGGTTTCAGCATCTCAAAAGTGTGCTAAATACTTTTAACAACAAAGGAACCCTGAATCTTAATCGGGGTAGAAGTAATGATAAGAGTGTAAAGGCCAATATTAGCCCAAGATTTACGCCCATAAGGCAACCGTGAAGAGATACAATAGCGAATTAAAACCTTCAATAGCTTTAGCCACCCACTTAGCACACAAGGAAATGCTTTGCATGTAGATTTCAATGATATCCATCCCACCCTTATCAGTAGGCGTGCAACAAATATCCCAAGCAACCCGATGAAAACCACATAAATTCTTCCCCTTGGTCCAAAGAAAATCCCTAAGAATTATGGTAAACTTATTATAGGAATTCTTAGAAAGGGCCCAACAGAAGGAATAGTAAACATGGATGGCAGCAAGAATCTTAGTGCAAACCTAAAATTTACGAGCAAGAAAAATGGGATGTGAGGCCCAATAGGAAATCTTCTTTTCAATTTTGTCAATGACATATTGCCATAGTTCAGAGGATGAGCAGTCAAAAGCAAAGGGAATGCCTAAGAACTTAAAACGCTCACCCCTCTAAAGTCGATGCCATGAGAAATGTCTAAGCAAAACAGGTAGATCAGAAAAAGCAAGGCAGAAACAAAGAGACTTAGGCCATTGGATATTGGAACCAGAGGCCTTATAGAAAGTGTCCAGACAAACCAAAGTAGTCAAAACAGAAACAGTAATAGTGAAAAAATAATCATTTGCAAAATGCCCATTAATAAGTTGAATGGACATATTAAGAAAAAAATTACCTTTGATCAACTCCTTAGACGTTTGACTAGCAAAAAAATAATCAAAAGCTTTAGTCGCAAGGATCTGAAATTTTAATAATTTATTATTTAAAATTTTGTATATGTTATTTTCTGATATACACAAAATTTTAAATATACAAATATTTATAGCATTAGTCATATCATAACATTTCTTCTTATAAATAAAACTTATTCTTAAATTTATTCATACATTTAACACCAAAACTACACATCTCTTTATTGTTAAATGTAGTTACATTTATGTTCAAAACAAAGACATCAATTAACAATAATAAATAATTTTAACAAAAAATTATTATTTTATAACCAAACTTCAAATAAAAAACAAAAGTTTTCAATCAAACTTATACAAAATTAAAAATAAAAATATATTTAATTATTTATATATATATATATATATATATATATATATATATATATTTATACATAAAGACATCGATTACATCCATAGTCCTTTTCTTCTACCACCAAGAAAAGTTTTAATGAGGCTGCCTGTCTCCTGTAACTCCTATGCCTCCTCGTTGTTGTTGACCCGATATGAAAGGACCACCTGTTGCTTGGGATTGGTACTCATTGAGTTAACACACACTTAACAAAGATAAGGTCAAACTACTACCTTTACAAACAAATATGCCTCCAACTTTTATTTTATTTTTAATTTTATATTTCAAAAAAATAACAATCTCTTTCAATAAACTTATACAAAATTAATAATAACAAATATTTTTTCCTTATGATTTTATAACTCTTTTTATATATTCAACGCCCTCTTCCCCATTCAAAGTGAAACCATAAAAGTCCATAGGCACTGACGATGAGTTCTAGACGGTTGAAACCATAAAAGTCCATAGGGACTGACGATGAGTTCTAGACGCTTGAAACCATAAAAGTCCAAAGTCCATAGGGGCTGACGATGAATTCTAGACGGTTATCGTGATATATTTTCTCAAGGATTTTGATCTTTTAAAAATTAAACTGGTAATGGTAAACATTTGGCCATTATTATTTTATTTTTTTATTAAAATTTTAACTATGAAAATTCAAAACCCTAACAATTTGGTATCTTTTTATTAAAATCCTAAAGATTAAAATTCAAAACCCTAACAACTAAACTGTGTTATCAACCAGCGTATCCCCTTCTACCTAAAATCTTAACTATGAGAATCCAAAACCCTAAAAGCTGCACTGTGTTAGCCAACAAAATGTTAATATTTTTTATTACAAAGTTCACTTGGTGTCTTGGAGTGAGGAGACTCCTGGTGGCTCAAGGATTGGAACAATTATTGTCAGTTTGGACACTCACTAGAGTTAGGTCAGTCTACTATCACTGCCCCAAAACAAAACTAACCTCCAAGATTTTGAACCTAAGTCTCCTCAATTCCAAAATTTTGAACCTAATTCTTTTCAATTCCATATTTCATGATTGGAATTCCGTTCCACCTTAATATTTATTTATCTATCTTGATCAACGGGTGAAACTTACAATCCACCCAGGCCTTGAAACTAACAAAATGTTAATATTAATCAATTGTCAAATTAACTCGGTCTCCGTGCCCTGGTAGGAGTTTGGACCGCTGCTGTGTTCTCCTCTCATTCCTATGAAAAAACGTACGCCCTCGTTACACTCTTTCTATTCTTTAAATTCAGAGACAGCGTATAAGAGTTGCACTCGGTGGCAGAAGGATAATTCTTTAAGTTTGGGATATTTATCTTGTTAACTTGTTCCTCAGCAGAGCGCAGCTGCGAATTTCTGGATTGTACATCTATCTCATCAGAAGAAGAAGAAGGGAAATAATGTGTTATGCGGTGAATTGCAGCAAGTGTGGGAAGAAGACATGGGCAGGCTGCGGAAGGCATGTTTTGTCAGTTTACAATAGCCTTCCCACTGGTCAACACTGTCTCTGCAATCCATGGCCTGGGGTTAACCTTAACCCTAACCCTAACCCTAATCCCACTTCCACCTCCACCTCCACCTCCGCCTCATCCTCCACCTTCGAGGCCAAACAGGATACGAGCGGCAGCTATTGCGTCATCCAGTGACAGCAACAATTTCATCTTCATCTTCCGTGTTTGTGTTATCTCTATCTCTCCTGTTGTGGTGTTTTTCTGAATTCAATAAAATTAATGTAAAAATGTGGGATTGTGTATGTGTGGGCATACATGACAGGATTTAGCTTCAAACAAAACGGCCTCTGACGCTCTTCGTCGGAAGCCTCCCTTTCTTTAGTAGTCCTTCATATGTTATCATGGAATGGGGTTTGGATTTCCCATACTTATAATCTTAAATAAATTTTAATTCTTTTTTTTTTCTCGGAATTGTCAAATGCTTTTACAAGAATTCAATTTGGATGGTATGATTAAGGTTTAATTATTATTAATTAGAATTATTTGAAGGGTTAAATTATAAAAATCTTCCTCGAGATCCCCTTGTCGTTGTCTTTCATCTCTACCACGCCCTTGTCCAGTGTAAGCTACTGGATCCGACGCCGGGCTCTAGAGCCCATCGTTCCTTACCATGGGGAAGAATGTCCTTCCGTATATTCAAACAATATCCGGCTAGACAGACTGATCGGATCGGGGGCCGGGGGTTCATGCATCTCCATCGAGCGCCAATGAAATGCACCAAGGTTGGGAGGAACAAGGCAAAGCAAACAATGTTGTAGAGGCTGAGGAAATAGAATTTAGACAGAATGATGGGATTCGGGCCGGGGTACCAAGGCTGGAGGAAGAAGGCCAGGCAAAGCAAAAAATGTTGTAGAGGTTGAGGAAATAGAATTTGCGAAAGAGGAGGGAAAAATTCCACAACCTCAAAGGGCAGGATTTGTTCACAAAAAATGTTGTAGAGGTTGAGGAAATAGAATTTGAGAAAGAAGAGGGAAAATTTCCACAATCTTAAATGGCAGGATTTGTTCATGCTATAATACAGATTGATGTGGATAAAAATTTAGACGGCAAACTTCATTAATTTACAAACATAGGTATTTGAAATGCCAAAATTATTGATATATATTTTTTCAATATTTTAAAAGTATATAAAACTAATTAATTAAAGTTTATGCTAAAACAATGAGATGTTTATGCTTATCCTTATGAGGTATCCGCTTAGACAATCTTTGTGGCTGACTTTGCTTAGACAGTCTTTGTGGTTGGTGAGATTTACCATAAGTCACTAGGAAACCGTTATTTGGGGCTTAGTTCATCAAATTTTCTACAAAAGTATCATTTGACCATAAACATTAGCTTTAGTGAAGTAGACCATTTCAAATAGAGGAGGGTGAGATTGTCGGTATAGAGGAGTTGTAGGGCTTGTATGTTTATAATGATTATGGTGCTAGGAAATAAATGACTAGAGGCAAGAAAGGAGTTGTAGGAGACGAGAGTGTGAGGCAACAATTGGCTTAATGTGCAGAGCGATAGAGTTGGATTAGTGCATGGTTGAAGGCTTTACAACACAGATAAGAATTTAGAAGGATATAGTTAAGCATATTGATGCTAAGGATTGTGAATGTGTAGTTGATGATGCTCATGCTTCGTTAAACCCATCTCTCTTTATTCTAAAAGAGAAAAATCCAAATCTATTGTGTGAGAGTAGTTACCTAGACAAGGACAATAGAACATGAGTAGAACGCTTGGAGGGTAAGAGAAGTGGCAAGGAAAACAAGGAACAACGGTTACCGATCTCCTTTGAAACTAAGAAGGGAAGAATATTTTTTAATATTCCTGATAAAGTCTATGAAAGAGTACAAAATAAACTTAATAAAATTCTTATAGGAAAGTTCATAGGCTCAAGACCAACAGGGGAGCAGTTCAAGAAGTGGGTGGCTAATCAAGGGAAAGTTAAAGTTCACATGGAATTCTCTTTTCTACCAAAAGGTTATTTCATTGCCTCTTCTAACATCGAAGAAGATTACCATAGGGCTCTTCTAGGAGGCCCATGGTTTATGGGTAGATCTAGCCTTTATCTCAAGAAATGGGCTCGTCTTTAACCTTGACACATGGAGGATAGATGTGACACCAATATGGGAAGGGCAACCTGGTTTACCTCTAGAAATCTGGGAGGAAGAAGTTTTTGAAAGCTTAGTAAAATCCTTTGGGCACTTTCTCATAATGAATTTTATCACCAAAGAAAGAAAAATGATTTTTTTGCTAGGATGTGTGTCATGGTTGAATCAGGACATAATCTACCAAAGGAGATCAAGATGATCTCAGGATGGGGGGTGTAGAACCAAAGCATAATTTATGAGAATGACCTCTTCAACTATAGAATCTATGCCAAAACATATCATCTAGCAAGGGATTGCCCAAACAGACAGAGGAGAGATAACATAGAAATCTAGAATAAGAATGAAGGAAAAAAGGCCTAATTTGGAAGAAAAAAGAGCATATCTCTGAGGAGAAGGGTAATTAGTTTCAAAATTAGGAAGTTGAGGAGCAGAGAGAATCAAAACAAAGTAAGGAATATGGTATTGAATCTAAAGAAAACATAGAAGGAAATTGAGATGGAAAGAGGTAAAATACTAACTCTAAGAGAGGAATCCTAAAACATAGAAAGCTAGGATGCTCCACAAAGGATAACCTCTTTGATACCACAAGATGAGCTGGCTAAAAAAGATGAATAAAATGGATCAAATGGAAGAAAAGAAGAAAGAAATGGTTGGGGACATGGAGGCTTATGGAGATTCAAATCTATAAGTTTTGTTGTGTACAATTAATCTTGAAGAAGTGGATGTAGGGTCCTTAGGGAAAGTACCATACCTAAGGATGTCAAGGAGTGCTAAGAAGTGCCTAGATGTAGGAGGAGAGGAGGGAAAAAAGGTGGGCAAACCATATTTGAAGAAAAAACGCTTAAAGGAAACTAAGTGATTTGAAATATGGGAAGCAAACAACAATAGTCTTGAGTGGGCAAAAGCCCACTACAAGAAGTAAAAAATGCAAATCATATCATGGAATATTAGGGGAACGAATGCCCCTAACAAACACATATTGGTGAGATCCATGTTGATAGACCACCAAGCTAAAACAATATTATTACAAAAAAACTAAATTATCTTGTGTGAAGTGGAAAAGTATTCAAAGTGGAATATGGAAGAAGGGTAAGAGTTGTCAAGAGGGAGCTAGAGGAGCTTCAGGAGGATTGTTAACTTTGTATAACTTTGACCTCTATGAGGGAGAATTTATCTCTAGAAGTGTAAATGAATTATCAGTTCTTTTCTCAGTCAAGTATTCAAAGATGACTTTCCTTGTTACAAATGTCTATGCTCCAAATGTAAGTAAACTGAGATAGGAGTTTTGAAAGAGCTAGAATAGATGGGACATAGGTTAGGGGGATAAGATGGATAATGACAAGAGACTTCAACACTCTGTTAAGGCCAGATGAGAAGAAATGGAGGTACCATGGATTCACCAAGAGTATGGAAGACCTCAACAATTTCATATCAACATAAAGTCTTTATGATGTTGACTTGAATAGCAATGCATTCACATGGACTAATAAGAGGTTAGTGGAGGATTTAATCCATGTGAGATTAGACAAGGATTTTCTATCCTTGGAGTGGTTTGAGGAAAATTATGAGCATGCTTTAGCACCATTACCCAAAACAAGATTAGACCATAACCCTCTTGACTTCATGTGGTTGTAGCACCTAAGCATGTATGAGGAAATGGAAAGATGATGGATGCATCCGATCCAAGTATACAATATGTATGTGGTTGCTTGGAAATTGAAACATGTGAAGAGGGAAGTAATAAAGTGGAATAAGGTCTTTGAAAATATCTTCTTGCAAAAGGAATGGTTAAGGCAAAAATTGAGTCAAATTGAAGAGGAAATAAGGAAAAATGGGATGGACCAGGTCCTTTTAAATAGAGAGAAAGTTATCCAGGAACAATTGCATACTATAATGGCAAGGGAGGAGACGTACTAGAGATAAAAATCAAAGAACCAATAATTAACTGAAGGAGATAGGAACACAAGATTATTTTATGTCTCTATCGTAAGACATAAAAGTGCAACAATGATATTTGAAATAAGAAAAGAGGATGGAGAAGCAATAAGAGATAAAGATCGAATTAGATAATGGGCGATGGACTTCTTTAGATAATTGCTAACAAACGATAGGGAGGATGATCAAGAAGCTTTGGAGGAATTAATTCAACATATTCCAAGGATTCTATCTAGAGACATGAATGCAGAACTTGTCAAAGAGGTGAGTGAGGAGGAGGTCAAGGAAGTAGTCTTCTCATTGGGAAAAGATAAATCTCCAAGGCCTGATGGATTTCAAGTGGGTTTCTTCCAAGCCTTTTGGAACATAGTAAGGATGTAGTAGCAACAATAAGAGAGTCACACCATTTAGGCAAAGTATTAAAAGAATACAATAATACTTTCCTAGTGCTCATTCCAAAGAAGCTTGGGTTGAAGGGATTTAAATACTTTAGGCTAATTAGTCTGTGTAACACAATTTATAAGATAATGTCAAAAGTGATTGCATAAAGACTAAAGTTTGTTCTCCTAAATATTGTTTCAAAGCAGCAAGGGGGATTTTTGAAGGGTAGGTAGATTTTGGATGAAGTAATCCATGATACCATGCATTCAGTTAAAAGTAATAAAAGGGAGGGAATGGTGTTAAAGCTTGATATGAACAAAGCCTACAATTGGGTCCCATGGTGTTTCCTGGAAAGAGTCCTAAAGAAGTTTGGATTCAAAATACATTAGCAAAGGTGGGTGAATAGCTACTATGAAGGATCTAAATTCTCAATTATAATGAATAATTATTCAACTAGATTCTTTGGAAGCAGGAGGGGATTAAGGCAATGAGACCCTTTGTCCTCGTATCTTTTCATAATAATGGCAGAAGCATTGGGAAGGTGCATCGGATCAGAAAAACAAGTAGGAGCACTAAGTGGGTTGAAACCATATATATCCATAGAAGGTATTACTCCCCAATAATTTTGTGGATGACACAATTTTGTTGGGAAGACCTTCTATAGCTGAGGCGAAGGAATTTAGGAGGATACTAAATCTCTATGAAAAAGCATCCCAACAAATGATAAATATGGACAAGAGTGTAGAGAATTAACAAAAAATAATAGCAACAAAGCTTGGGTGTAGTTTTTCAAGTCTCTCTTTTGTTTACTTGGGAATGCCAATGATCGCAAAGGCATGCAAGGATTAGATGTGGAATGTACTAATTAATAGGGTCTAGAGTAAATTAGTTGGTTAGAAGGGGAATTTGTTGAGTCAGGCATCTAAGTTACAACTTCTTAAGAGTACTCTCCAAGCAATCCATGTATATTTATTATCAATGTTTAAGATCCCACATAAAGTAGTTAATACTATAGAATGTATTTAGAAAATTTTCCTACGATCAAGACTAGAGGATAATAGCATAATCCTGCTTGTAGCTTGGAAGAGAGTATGAAATGGTAAATCAAGTGGAGGACTTGGGCTTAGAAGAATAAGGGATATGAACAAGGATTTGGCAACAAAGGTAGGATGGAGGCTAGTGAAGGAGGGTCATGCCTTATGGGCAAGAATTCTAAGAGATAAATACCTTGACAACCAAGAGGATAGTATATTTTTTACCACACTAGAGCCTTATTGGGGATCTTCATTATGGAACCATATAGTAAATGGTAGAGAGATGCTATAGAAAGGCACCCAATGGAAGGTAGGGAAAGGTAGGTCTGTCCACTTTTGGGAATATGCATGGCTAGATAAGTACCCATTAGTGAAGGATGAGGAGTTAGCAAGTACTAGAGTAGATATGGAATATAATTATAGGAATATGGTGAGTGATTATTTGGCTATAGGAGGAAAGGTAAGATGGAAGGAGCTGAGAATCCATAATCAGAATGAGAAAAAGCTTCAAAATCTAACTACTAAACTAAGAGCATATTATGTAATCCCTAATTTTGCTTCATATACATTAGTATGGGGAGATACTCAGGAAGGGTTGCTCACTGTGAAATCAGCCTAGATCTTTCACTTACAATTCCTGAGGGGGATTTTAATGGGATCGATTATGGGGAAGGAAAGCAATTCCAAAGTTAACAATTTTCCTTTGGTTGGCAGTCCAAAACAATATTTTAATAGTATATAACTTGCATAAGAGGGGTTTTCAATTCCCTATCAGATGTTACCTTTGTGAAGCTCATGAGGAATCAATGAGTCACATATTACTAGAATGTAATTACTCCCTCAAAATATTGTATGATATAATAAAGAAGATAGGGGTGGTGTGGGTGTTGTCGAATAACATGGCAGGATGGATAGAATAGTGGGAGAAGCCATTTAAAATCTCAATACTAAATCAAATTTGGTATCTAATTCCATTTCATTATGCGTGGGAAGTTTGGTTGAAGATAAAGAGAAGGATTTATAAAGGGGAAAAGAGATCCGCATCCAAGAATAGAGAGCACATCATAATGGCCATAGTGAAGAATGTTAAAGCTTTGAAAGTGCATGAGAATATCGAGTCATTTGAGATGACTAAATTAAGTGAACATTGGAACCTAAGTCCAATTGGAGTGAGTGAAAATCCTCGAGGAGGCTTGAGGAGTATGACCAAGTGATAGCCACCCAAACAAGGATACCTGAAACTAAATTTTGATGGGGATTTTAAAGGCAATCTAGGGAATGTTGGAGGAGTAGTGCTAAGGGATAACAAGGGAATGATGATTGGAGCATTGATTGAGTAATTGGGAAAAATGACTAGTATTTATGTTGAAGCTAGAGTAATCATGGCAGAGTAAAGATGACAATTTAATTGGGAGCTAAGAGATTAATAATTGAAGGAGACTCATTAAATATTGTTAATTACCTCAATAAAAGTTTGGTGGTAAGCTAGAGAGTAGCAAACATAGTAACATATACACTATGATCCTTGGATGAATTTTAGGTGATACATGTGTATAGGGAAGGAAATGGGATGACCAATTAGATAGTCAATTGGGGAGCTCTCAAAAAGGAAGATAAAATATGGATACCACCATATGGGATCCATCTAAATGTACTCCAATTAGTGTTGAAGGAAAGAAAATTTAGTAATTCAATTCAATGGGTGAAACTTTTAAATTTTATAATATTGGAGATTTATGGATATCTATGGGATTTGTTCTCTTTTAGTTGTAAGAAGTTGAGAAATCTATCTGTTTGAGTTTTTAAGATATTTATCTATTGAGGATTCTAAATATCTATGGATTTGTCTGCTAAGGAATCCATTTTCTAGAGATATGTGGATTTGTCTGCTGAGACTTCCTTTTTCTAGAGATCTATGGATATTTTTGTTGAGGGTTCTATATTTTGGAGATATGGGTATTTGCTTGCTAAGGGATCCATTTTATGGAGATCTATGGAGCTATCTACTAAGGGCCTCATTTTTTGGTGATGTGTGGATTTGTGAGTTTTTGGAAGTGTTGTGAGGTTCATAGTGAGAAATCTATTAGTTTGGGTTTTTGTGGTATTTGCCTTCTAAGTGTTTCATTTTTTGGAGATATGAATTTATCTACTTAGGATCGCATTTTTTGAAGATCCATGGATTTGTATGCTAAGGGTTCCATTGTCTACAAATTCTGCTAACTTGTCTACTGGGGGTTTCATTTTCCAAAGACTCTTCATAGATATGAATATAAAGAGACTGATAATGAATGCAAATATGTAAAGTTTTGAAACAAGGTAGTTTAATGTTTTGAATGTCTTGTAGCCTTTAGAGATGAGGCTTTTTATTTGGTAAGACTAGACAATCCAATCTAAAATTGTAAAAGGATTTGGTCCCTTTTAAAAAGTCAAATTTACCCTAATAAAAAAAATCAATCTCATAAAAAAGTATGTGAAACTTAAGATAGTTCAATACCTTTTATAATAAAATGGTCTAAAAAATAATAATAATTAACTATATATGTAAATACCATTTTTAATTACTTTTATTAAATGAATCAAATTTATTTTAAAATAATTTGAAAAAGTTCATGCTGTCTCCTAGGAACTAACATGTCTAAAAAAACATGTGCTCACTATCATTGAAAATATGGTATATTTTTTGGTAGCAAAAGAGTTTTTGGCGATCGATAGAATCCCTCCCTACGGTGAAAGTTTAGGGCACGTGCAATTTTTGTGACGGTGATCCCCCCTCGATCGTTTCCCTGTGCCATCGCCAGACTCCCCCGCATCGCTGGTCTTCTGGCCGTTAGGGACTAGCGCGACGCGCGAATGTGGAACGCAAAGGTTCCCCATGACGCCGCCAAGCATTCCTGAGTTCGGGGACTGCGGTGCCCCGAACCCTAGCGGGACTGAGTCCATGGCCTGCGATCGAATCAGTCCGCTCTTAGGAGGAGACGGGAATCTCCATGCGGCCCTCCAACTCTTCGAGGGTGGAATCCTTAGCGGGAAAGCATCCTTCGTCGATATTTTGCAGAAAAAGTGGTTCCCTCCCTCATCCGTGGCAAACGAATTCATCACCCATGGAAGCGACGTTTTGTGCTCTAAAAGCCTTATGGAGGGCTATGAGTCCCGGGACACCCACTCCCTGGTGGGAAAATTTATCGGAGGCCACCCCGATATGGACGTCATCCGCAGATGGGCTGCGTCCAAGTGGAAAACCCTAGGGAATATGGAGATCTCAGCAATGACCCGAGGGTTTTTCATGATCCAGCTCAACACCCAGGAAGACGCCGAGCGCATCTTATCCGGAGGCCCATGGTTCTTCGGAAGGTGAAGTCTATTTCTGAAAAAGTGGCAAGCAAACTTTGATCCCAATTCCTAGAATATCAACTTCACCCCCATCTGGGTCAGGCTCCCGAATCTCCCAGCCCACTTCTTCTACGAAGATGCCCTCCAGGGTCTTTCCAAGGCCATTGGCAAACTCGTGGCCATTGACCCGGCCACTCGTGCAAGGACCCGTCTAACCCAGGCGCGTGTGTGTGTAAATGTGAATCTGGAGAGCCAGCTGCCAGATCACCTGAACCTAATTTATGGGGACTTCAAGTGGAAACAGATGCTCATCTACGAAAACAAACCGACTTTTTGCCCCGAATGTCAATCCCAGGGTCATCTCCAGTCGTAGTGTCCCAAGCTCCGATTCCCACCCCAAACGGCCCGCTCTGAGGATCAGCCGAGAACGACGCACCACCGCCAGTCTTCCATTCCTCCAGCGTAGAACAGAACCACCGCCAGACCCCCATCGGGACAACTCTCTCATAAGGCAAGTACCTCTGTTCCCATGGCCAATAAATTTAGTGCTTTGCAAAATTTTATTTCTATCGAGGACATTGAGGAAGGGGAGATCCCGGGGAGCTCTGAGCCGATGCCCATCCCCTCGATCCTCCAAACCCTTTCTGTCATCCCTCCCCGCCCTTCCCAGACCATTCCCCTGGCCAAGCAAACTCCCATCCCCCCTCCCTCCTCAAGCCCTAGCTCCCCTGGGAACCCTTCGAAGCCTCCCTCCAACCCACCCCATATTTCTCCCCGCCCGATCCGTGAAACCCCAGCCTCACCAGCCCCCTCCGACCCCGTCACCTCTGACTGTGAGGATGAGGATCTGTCGTCCCCTGAGCAAAGGAGCCCCAGACAGACCCGAAGCTACAGAAAATCCCAGATGGATGTGGGGAAAGAAAAAAATAAGGGCAGACCGACGGATTCAGATAGAAGGAACAGAGACACAATGGAAGACATAGCCAATGGGACCCAAAGAATGCTCTTTCAGGAAGGGGCAAGCAACTCAAAGGATGAAGGCCAAAGAACCAAACCCCCTGCTCAGCAAGGAAAAGGGGGCAAGAAAACCTCCAAGAGTTCTAAATGAAAGTCCTCTCCTAGAACGTGAGAGGACTAAATGGGGCAGCCAAACAAAGACTGGCTGCAACCATGAGAAGAGAGCATAACCCAACTATATTTCTAATTCAAGAAACAAAACTAGGCGATCAGTGGTCCCCCAGCATTGCCAGAAAGATCTAGCGAAACTGTGACTTCGTGCACTCCTCGACGTCCGGGACGTCAGGAGGGCTCCTTTGCCTGTGGAACCCTACCAAAGTCCAGGGAAACCTCATTTCAAGATAGGACAGGATAAGCAATATTTTGTTCCATGATCCTGAGTCCCAACTTTCTTGGGTAATGTCAAATGTGTATGCCCCTAATTCCCCCTAGGAAGGGAAGCTCTGTGGAACATGCTCACATCCATGAGGTAAGCCTTTGAAGGAACCCCATGGATCCTGGTCGAGGATTTCAATTCCCCCCTGCACTTCAGTGACAAGAAGGGCGGAGCCAGAATCACTCACAGGGATACTGAAGCTTTCAGGCACTTCATTGATTCCAATGCCCTCATGGATATCCACCTCCAGGGATCCCTCTTCACCTGGAGCAACAGAAGGAAAGGTGGCAGTCTCATCCAGGAGTGCCTAGACAGATTCCTCCTTTCCTAGGAAGCCCTCCCCTAGTTTGGAGATGCTAGTCTACGAGCCCTCCCGAAGATCGATTTTGACCATAGCCCATTGTTGTTAGAATCAGATACCAAGCCGTAGTTCAAGACTCCCTTCAGATTCGAATCAATGTGGACCCACCACCCTGACCTCAAGGGGCTGATTGAGTCATGGTGGAAGCAAAAATTCCTAGGGTCTGCCACTAACCAGGTCACCCAGAAACTCAGATTCATCAAAGGAAACCTGAAGAAGTGGAACAGGGAAACCTTCGAGAATATATTTGAATCTAAGCAGCAGGTCAAATCCCAAATCAGCCAGATCGAGGACACCTTTCAGAGAGGGGAAGGCAGTGACAGCCTCAGGGATGAGGAGCGTAACCTGTTGGCTGAGTACCACAATATCCTCTCTAAAGAAGAAACCTTTTGGCGCCAGAAGTCAAGGCAGCTGTGGCTCAGGGAAGGGGATTCCAACACCAAGTTCTTCCACATTTCAACCCTTAGGCATAGAGGAGCCAACAAGATCAAGAGACTAGTCACTCAAGATGGGGCAGCCACTTCGGACATCCATCTGATCAGGGACGAAGTTGTTAGCCACTTCAAAGCCCTCCTAGGCCCCTCTTCTTCCCAGTCCCCTTTGGCCATGGAATCCCTCCTTGCCAATATCCCCACCCTCATTTCCCGGGATTCCAACGAGTTCCTCCTCAACCCTCTGTCCCACAAAGAAATCCACCAGGCCCTCCTTTCCATGAAGCCTGACAAAGCTCCCGACCCGGATGGATTCCCGCCCAGGTTTTTCCAGACCTTCTAGGATGTTGTGGGCCCAGACCTCTGTGCTGCAGTCAAGGAAATGCAATCTTCCAAAACCATTCCTAGAGACGTTAACTCCACGTTCTTGGCTCTTATCCCCAAAGGAGCTAATCCTCTATCCCTCTCAGACTATCACCCCATCAGCCTTTGCAACGTCATCTACAAAATCCTTACCAAAGCCATAGCCACCCGGTTGTCCAACATCCTCCCTGCCATCATTGATCCATGCCAGGGGAGTACAGTCAAAGGCCGCAACATTCTGGATGGGGTCATCACCATCCATGAGCTGATTCACTCTGCCCAGATGTCCAAGACCGCTGCTTTTTTCCTCAAACTGGACATGAATAAAGCCTTCGACAGGGTCAACAGGGAATTTCTCAGCCAAGTCCTCCTCAAGTTTGGGTTCCATGAGGCCTGGGTGAATCTGGTCTACAATTGCATCTCCTCTTCCTGGTTCTCGGTTATGGTGAATGGTTCCACTGCAGGCTACTTCCCGAGTTCCAGGGGCCTGAGACAAGGAGACCCCCTGTCTCCTATCCTGTTCATCATTCTTGCTAAAAGTTTGGGAAGAACTATCAAAGAAGCCTGTTCTAGCAATAAACTCTCCGACATCAAAGCAGCTTCAGGGCTCCCCCCTCAACCCACCAACAGTTCATGGATGACACCCTGCTCGCAACCAAAGCCTCCATTGCAGACGCCATCGTGATCAAGGATATCCTTAACCTCTTTGAAGAGGTTGTTGGGCAGAAGATCAACTACACCAAAAGCAAGTTGTTTTTCATCCACACCCCGATCAGAAGGCAGCGCAAGATTGCCAGAATTCTGGGATGCTCCATAGCAGACTTCCCGACCACCTACCTTGGCCTTCCCATGTTCCAGGGAAGGGCCCACCCTGGCATGTGGGAGAACATGGTGGACAAGATCCGCAACAGGCTAGCAGGGTGGAAGGGCGTTCTCCTCTCCAGCGCAGGGAGGGCAACCCTGGTAAAATCGGTCTTGTAGAGTATTCCCATGTATTTTTTATCAGTTTTTAAAATCTCGACGACCGTGGGTGAAGCCATTGAAAAAATTCAAAAATAGTTCTTGTGGTCGGGGTCCAAAACCCAGAAGAAGTTCCACCTTATGGCCTGGGATAAAGTCTGCACCCCCAAAGATCAGGGAGGCCTGGGTCTGCACCGCATCAATGTCACCAATCTAGCGCTCCTGGCCAAGCAAGCTTGGAAAGTGGTTACCAACGCTAGCACTGAGTGGGTGAACATTGTGAAAAGAAAGTACCTCCAGCATCAGCCCTTTCTCCAAGCCACCATACCCCGCAATTGCTCCCATTTTTGGAAATCCATTTCGCTCTCCCAAAGCATCATCCGCGAAGGGTCTGGGTGGATTTTGGGTGATGGCTCTAACATCAACTTCTGGGAGGACGTCTGGGCTGGGAAAGAAGCCCTCAACAGCAATCCCAAGCTGGCTGTAGTTAGGCATCTGACCGATAGCAAGTTCGGGCCCAGAGTTGTCGACTTCATTTCCTCTAACCAAGGGATCCAGGATTGGAAGCCGATCAAGTTCAGGATTACTAATGATACCATCGCCATGATAGTAGAAGGGATCCAAGAGGTCCTAAGGTCGATTTTTCTCCCCTAGTCCAGGAAGGAGGATGAACAATGCTGGAATGGCACCATCGACGAGAATTTCTCAGTCAAGACTACGTCTCACCTCTATGAAAGGAAGGCCATTGGGGAAGGCTCCAGCAATGGGAAACTGGTTGCCCAAAGGATATGGCTCAGGTCCCTCATCCCCAAAATAGCCCACTTCTATTGGACCGTTGTTCATAATAAAATCCTCACCATGGACAACCTAATTCGCAGAGGGGTCATGGTCCCTAACAGGTGCTACCTTTGCATGCAGGATTGGGAATCAGCCCAACACATCTTAATGGATTGTTCCTTTGCCAGGAAAGTGTTTTCTGTAGCCACTGATAGATTCCAGGTCTGTTGGGCATGGCCCAACTCAGTCAAAGGGTTGATCAGTCAATGGCCAAGACCCTTCAGGCATCCCAGACTCAGTTTCCTATGGAGTTCCATCATCCACCACATTTTTTGGCAGATCTGGCTAGAACGTAACAGGCGAGTTTTCAGCAAAGAACCCAGAACCCAGGATGCAGTGGTTGTTAAAGCCTTGGCCTTCACCACGAAAAATAGTAGTCTCATCCCCTGCCAGTTCTTGCCTCCGCCTGGGATTGAAGAGCAACTATGTTCTTCCCTTAAGATCCCTCAAGACTGTTGTAAAACCAAGAACCCCTCGAAGGACAGAGCCCTGGTCAAGTGGAATCCCCCCTCAAGGCTGGCTAAAGGCCAACTTCGATGGAGCATCCAAAGGGAACCCAGGCAAAGTCGGGGCAGGTGGAGTCATCAGAGATCATAAAGGCAGCATCATCAAGGCCTTTGCTGAAAACCTGGGCACCCAAACCAACAACTTTGTCGAGGCTAGAGTGGTTTGGAGGTGCATGGATTTATGCAAAAACCTGGCGAGCCCAGTTATCTTCGAAGGGGACTCTAAAATCATAGTGAACCTCATTCAGAGCAGCAGTAGGGGAGCAAAAAATATCCAAAATATCATCCTGGATTGCCAACGATGGATCCGCGATAGGGAGAGAAACCAGATCAAGCACATCTACAGAGAAGCCAACCAAGTGGCTGACATCCTCGCCAACAGAGCTATCAGAGGAAGCTCCCTCATCATTTGGGAAAGCAATTTTCCCACCGAAGTTATCAAAAAGGTTAACCATGATATGGGCAAAATACCCACCAGTTAGCTCCATCCTGTCCTAGAGGCTCTCCTTCCCAGCGGTGACAAGTCCCAGGAGACTGGGAAATGACGGCGGCAGTTCCAGTGGTTTTAGAGGGGGGTTTCCTTTCTTTTTCTATGTTGCTCGGTTACATATGTTTCTGGTTTTGGGATGCCCGGGTTAGAGGGCTTGTTTCTTTTTGGATTGTTGCCAGCCTCGTGGCCTGGCCTATTCGTGTTTGTATTGTCTGCAACTTTTGTGCAGCTATTCCATATGTAAATAGGGTCGGGCCCCTTCAACCCGTAAAGTAAATAAAATTTACTTTTACCTACCAAAAAAAATATGGTATATTTTTTTTATAAAAGTCATTGTTATTCTCATTATAAAAGTAGATGATTGTGGTTATTCTTAAAGAATAAAACAAACATGCCCAAGAAAATAAGTGAAAACTATCAAATTTTCAAAACATGATTATCCACTAAAAGTTGTCATTTTCTCAAAATATTATCATCTATTGTGGAAATATTTGTTGGTTATAATTTTTTTAATTTTTAATAACAATAATGATGCCATTCAAATTGATGATGTAGAAACTATTAATAGTGTGACAACCCTTGATGACATGGCAACTCCTACTAATGTGACACTCTATGATGATAAGGCAATAGATGGTATTTCCTATTTACATGCATGTAATGATGTGGTACTAGCATATGGATGACACATGGTAGTTTGTATAGCTAACTTGACATCGAATGAGTGAATCCCAAGGCAACACATGGTAACTCATACACATGACATGACACAACACATGGCACTTAATATGGCATTCTATACGAGTGATATGGCATGACACATGGTAGTTGGCATAGGTGCTAACCTAGTTAAGGATATGACACAAATCATGAGGTAACATATGGTAAGTAATGAAGGGGTTGATGTAGGTGTTGACATGATGATTTTTTACTAGGCCAATGTGATAGCTTTTGAATGGGTTGATGTGATAGCTTTTGAATAGGCCAAAATGCTAGGGTGTATGCCATTGGACGTGTATAAATATGGGGTCAACCAATCATATTCTTCCATCTCATCAAAATTAAACAACTCGCATAGTTAGCAATAGACTTAGTGATGCATGCATTTTAGAGCAAATTAAGATGCAACAAGTGACACGGTATGGTTTGCAGATTAGACAAGTTAAGTCATGGCAAGTTATATCACATGATTTCCTAGTATGTTGCATGACCAATACATGCTTGGCACTCCCTCAACCATTCACATAGTGACATGTGGCAGCCTCTCATTTGCTACAAGAATTGAAATTGTTTTTAGTTTTTTAAACTTTTGAGGGCCATAAATTTTACATACGAAAGAATTTGCCCCCTTTTTTCAAATCATATAATTTTTTACTCTTTGCATGGTGGTGTTATTTTTGGTCATAACTACATGCAAATTTTTGTATTTTGACAAAATAGTTATGGATCACCATGTGCCCTTATTGAGTGGTCCTAACTATGCTACCTAGAAGATCAAGATTGAAGCTCTACTCCAAAGTAAGGGGTTACTCAAATATGTGAATAAAAAGCCTCATGATACTAATTCTAAAGAAGTGAAGTAACTCTATAGGAACAAGAAGGATAAGGCTCATGGTGTTATTGTTGTTCGTATTGATAATGTATGTGACACTCATGTTAGTAGCATTATGGATCCTAAAGTGTTGCTTGAGAAGTTTCAGGGGTTTGTTTTCAAATTGATTTCATGTAAATCAATAAATTAAAGGTTAAACTTGTTAAAGAGAACGAAAGATTTTTAAAGAAAAAAGACAAGGACAACATAAGGAATAGAAAAGATTCATACGATCAAGAGAAAATAAGAAAGAGGCCAAGTTAGTAAAGTTAAAGGCTTATGCTACAAAGGAAAGGAAGTATTACTTCCTAGCTATGTTTAGATACATGCCCTTATGAAATTAGAAATAAAAATGTAGTAATATGTAATACGAAGAAGGAACATAAGCACTGAAAAGAAGCACTAAAAAGAATTTGTTCAAGAAACGACAAGGCAATTTAGTGCTTAGTAAAGAAGCACCCAAATAGTGCTTATCAAATAAGTGACAGAAAGGAGAAACCAAAGAAGTCTATAGAGGAAGTAATAGTTGGTAGAAGATACGTGCAACAACAAAAGATGAGCCAAGTTCAAGTCAAATATAGATGAAGCCTGAGCAAATATTACATTGAAAACATGTAGAAGTAAGATGCCCTTAATTTAGAGGTGAAGCACCAAATTAAAACTGCACTAAGTAAGGAAATGAAGTAAAGGATGAAAGAAGTGCTACATAGAGTGCCAAGTAAGCATCCAAGCAAGATATAGAAACCTAAGCATCATTGAAGGTGAATAGAGTGTTTCCATCACCCTACTATTTAGGAGCATCCTCGGTTGAGATGAGGACTACCTTCATGGGGAAGAAGGTGGAACATGAGCCACCATGTAGGGAGCATTCACCCAATGATCCACAAAAGTAATCAAATATTGGATGTCAATGAAAATATTTTTAGCTTGAGCTTGTATTTGAAGTATAACATTAAATCATATTAAATCTTTGAAAGAAACCAAAATATTTTCAAATATTTGTTGTGTAGAAAAAAATAGCAAAATTACAACTTTTCCAAATATCAAAGAGAGTTTATGCTATAAAAATATGTCATATTTTCTTAGTGCTTACTAGAATATTGGTCTTATCCTAAAAAAAGAACATCTTCCATGAGAATATTTTAGGTCAAAAAGGTTTGAAAAAGTCATGTATCCAAGTCTAGGCTGCCTTTGCTCTAGAACAATACTAGAACAAATGCTTAATGGACTCCTTGTGTTGACAAAAAGGACATTTGGAAAAGGTTATTTCGAAATGCACAAGACGTTCTCCCATAAATAACCTAATAAAGGAGGCACCATAGGAAGTGAGCCACTTTAGGCTTGAGCACTACATCCCAAATGGTGAGAAAATATTTTTGCCATTCTTTACTAGTTGACCAGATTTTCCATCGCTTATTCAACTTTAGAATCATTGGAAGGTGAGGGGAAATCCAAGAGTATCCTTTGCAATGTTTGCAACTCCTGATTGGAGTATCTGGATACCACTTCTAGTATTTCCACCATGATCAAAGGCTTCTAACCCCAATCTTGTGTAGCATATCAAGTGAGACTATGTCGACTGCTGCCTAGAAGGTTTCCTTGTCCTGCTCAACCAAGTGAAAATATGATTTGGCATCTTCCCATTCAATACAACTTTTAGTTTATTTGGAGAAGAGACCAAAAGTGACCTTGGTTCTTTTATGGATGAAATATAGGACCCAAACCCAAGGAACTTTGGCTAATGGTTTGGTGGGTAAAAATGGGGGACCAAATTTATTATTAGTTAAGGAAAACCCCCTTATTGAAGTCATTGACATTCCAAAGAAGCCAAGGTCTAAGAGTTTTCCAATATTTCTAAATACTTTTGACCACAAAGGTGCCCTAAATCTGTACAGAGATCTTCATTAGCAATATGGAGTGAAGGCCAAGCTCTATCTAGGATTTTCTCCCATATGGAGATCCAAAATTTGTGCAATGTTGAAGTAAAAAGTTTCAAGATTCATTTTCATAAATAGCCATAATAACCCATTTGGGACATATATTTGTACCTTGGTGAAGGGTTTCTAGAAGATCTAATCCATTATAATCTCTTCTGAGGCTACAAAATTTCCAATCTACTCTATGAAAACCTTTTCTCTTTTGACAAGGCCCACATAAAATCTATGACAATTTTCTCCAATTTTTGGCAAGAGGCATTAGAGGGTGCCCAACATGATGAATAGTAAATCTATATGGAAACTACAATCTTGGAGCACACTTGGAATTTCCCTTCTAGAGAGAATGGTTTAAGAATCCATATCTAAAGTTTCTTTTCCACCCTAGCAAGGACATATTGCCATAGGGAAGAGAAAGAGGATTGAAAAGCAAAAGGGATGCCAATGTTAAATCCACATCCAACCATAATGGTCAATCCAAGAGGGTTTTGGTAGAAATTATTACCTATAGCACTATATATTTTGCCATTGAATAATGGAACCAGATGCCAAGAAAAAAAAGTGTCTAAACACTAAAGGGCCTAATCCACATTATCCTCATTTTCAATAAGGGTAAGAAAGGATTCATCAGTGAAATGGCCATTAACTAGCTACTGAGAAGTGTTGAGTAATGATATGCCTTTCACCTGACCTTTGGCAATAACATCTATGATAAGATAGTCAAATCCATTAATTGCTAACACATATAATGTCAAGGCCATAGGATAACCTTGCTTGATGGATCTAAAATCCCAAAAGAAGATGATTATTGGACATTAGTAATGCAAGTTGAAGCATCCATAAAGAATATTTTAACAATATATAAGATAGTAGGACCAAACCTTAGTGCTTGCAACTTGGCTAGGATGAGGGACCATTTGATTCTATCATAGGCCTTAGAAAAATAAATTTTTAGGAATAGGAATTTTTGCTAAGACGTTCTTGTCGACTCCATCCCTTCCCAGACAACAATGATGTCCAAAATGTAATACCCCTTAATTAATCTAGTTTGCTCTGATTGAATGATGAAGGTTACAAGATATTGCAATATGAGTACAAGAGCTTTGGTGATGATATTATGGGATACATTGAGCAAAGTAATCGGTCTCCAATTGTAGATATCCTTAGGATCCCTAGCTTTGGAAATGATCTTGACATTACCTATGTTGACCAATTGGACCAAGGAATTATATTGGAGGACCTCTAAGTAGACATGATGAAGATCCAAACCCACTATATCCTAGAGGGCTTTGTAAAATTTATAAGGAAACCCATTTGTACCAAACTATTTGTCATTGGCCATAGATAAAATATTCATATTAAGCTCATAAAGAGATAAAATATGGTCATGGAGATCCCTTTGTAAGGAGGATAGTTGACTTTGAACAACACTTGTGCATTGCTAGATAGCAATATCTTGAGTAGATGAAGGTTCTTGTATTGTAAACACTTGTTCGTAGTGTCATAAAAAGACCTATACAATATCAACGAGTGTAGAAAGAACTCTTTGTCCATCCTAAATGGCCTGGATTATTTGAATTGGCTCATGGTATTTGATCCCTTGAAAAAATTCCTTGGAAAATTTGTCTTCCCAAGTGAGCCAGCGAAGTCTAACTTTGAGTTGTGCTGCATGAGTTGCATATGCATTAGTAATCTACTACTGATATCTAAGCTTGGCCACTTCTAGTCAGAGAGAAATGGAGTAGGGCTGAGCTTCTAGCTCTAGAAAGGCTTGTCATAATTTGGAGGAGGTCACCTCATAAGACCAATGACAAAAAAGTGCTAGTTAGCACCCATAAGTGCATAGAAAATGTGTGGTGCACTCAACCGCACTAGTCCACCAATCAGTCATCTATCATGTGAGGATGTGGTGAAAATTTTTAAATGTGTCAAATATTTGCCATATAAGGCTTATGAAAAAGTAATGATGTGTTGAAATAGAAATGGCTACTAAAAGAGGTGCTCCCACTACTTTTCCATTCAATATGAAAGTGTATGGGGGAGTGGTCTAAGAGGAAAACCTCAGACATCAATTCCATAGGTAGTCCATAATAGTCACCAAAATTAAATATGGTTTTACCTATCAAAATTACCCTATCAATCCATTTGAATATCCTATCAGTGCCACTCTACAAGTTGGACTACATGTACCAAAGGAGGTGTGGTTGAATCCCAATTTTTATCGCATATAGAACCACATAGCCCTTTCACCAATTATCGAGTGCATATGATAACCCTATTTTTTATCTGAGGTAGCTTCAAACATATTAAGTCATCAAATAAGACCCAAGTGGTCGAGGGTAATGAATTTGTAATCCCAGATCTATAAACAAAGAATTCTCAAATCTATAAAATTTTGGCTAACCTTACAAATAATAAAATTTCTTTTAGATTCCATTAGATCCCAAACATTCCATGAGAGGAAGTTCATTAAGGGGAGGACTATAATGACATATCCTCATTTTCAAGGTACTCCAACACACTATAGTTATTGGAGGAATCTAAGATATAGCTTCCCAAATGAAAGTTGAACATTTGCATCTTTTACATAGTGTAGACTCTTCTTATAATTCTCCTCATCCTGGGATAAAGGAATGCCAAGCACTTGTCAAGGAAAAGTGTGTGAGAGAGCTCATAACCTGAGAAGAAACCATGGTTTCCACCCTCAAGGTATGGTTCTATTGAGGTTGAGGAGCCTCTTTTTTGGTGTGGGACCAATTGTATCTTTGTTATTTGTCTTATCCATAGTCTTGGATGTTGGTGCCAAAACTAGCTTTGGTTGCACACCCTTTGAAATTGTAGAATGTGCATTTTTCACCCACTCACTATTATCCAACCATATTTTTTGGTCAAAGGGATAGGTGCACTAGATGGAGTGGGGATCTTCTTGTCCCTGTTATGTGGTACAAGGGGATAATATTTCACTTTGTGCTATAAATATTGACATCAAAAGCATGTGTTGGGAAAGTTGATGTACAAAACCCACTATGAAATCATGGAGTCACCAACCTGAATATCAATTGTTTCTTGAAGGTCCTGGGATATATCAACCTCCACACATACACATTTTTGTGGGTATGGATGGAAAAATGGGAAGGGGGAGACTTAGGAATTCAACCCAAATGAAGATGTTGGTGGTCCTTTCCTCATAAACAAAAAATTCATGGGTCCATGGTGAAAAAATAAGCAATAAGCTCTGCATGTACCATGGGCCATGCTCATATATTGCCTTAGCATGAACAAATTATACGAAGTGAAAAATAAAGAATCCTTCTATAAGTTTTTGTGTCATCTCTAACTTGAATCCATGAGGAGTCCAAGATATGTTCACCTTGTCTCATAGGGAAGATTCATTGGGGATAAGACCCATAAAATATCCAACCAGGGTACTTAACTCTAACCATTTACATGCATTATAAAAATTAGACAAAGGAATAACTACATCAGGGGATGAAGAGTTACCTCGTGGACCACCTTCAGAACAAATTTCCTTGGATTCTTGATTGGAGTCATTGTCACATTCAATCCATTTCATGATGCCAACGTTGTTATTTGGCCCATTAAGGCTAGGGACCATAGTAAAACTAACAAAGAAACCCTAAGGCTAGGGACCATAGTAAAACTAACAAAGAAACCCTAAAAACTCAAACTAAAAACCAAAGCTTCAATAGTCAATAACATCCACTCATCTTCTTGTTTCACTCTCACTCTCTGATGGATGGAAAATACTTTGCTATTTTAATATCACATATGGATAAATTAATTCTATATATCTTGCCACATATTTATTAATGGCCTAAAATCTATATAAGCATCCACTTCCCCTTCCTAATACACATTATATTATAAATGGTAAATTGTTTACCATAAATCTAGATGGTGCACAAATTGAGTACAATAGTACAAAGTATAAATAGAGTGATACATGTTCTTATAGGCCATATTGTGGGCATGTCAGTTGATATCAAATGGGCTTTTGTAGTTGACAAAGTGTAAGTCATGATCCAAGTGGTTCTAGGATATCTCTACCATGGGAACAACCTCCAACATAGTACATACGAATAATATATCTCCATAGGTGGAACTATATTCATTCTTTGTCAATTGCTAGATAAAATGATTTAGGCCAAAGCACATGAACTAGTCCTTCAAGTGTTCTAGTAGATATCACAACCCAATACCTAACCTATTATTTAAATATATATTGATGTTATTATTTATATTACTATTATTTTCAATATAATTATTATTGTTATCATAATTATTGGTAGTTGGGTTAGTGAGCAAAACTATCATGGAGTTGAAGGACATCTTGTAGCATCCATGGTCTTGTCCATGGCACCTACAACCATCTAGATGGCCTAGAAGACTAGATATATTGTAAAACACATGATACTTAAGAGGGAAACTATGATCTTGACCATCTCCTCTATGAATTCCCCATTGTAGGTGGGGCACATGATTCTTCACTCATAAGAAAACCAATGGAACTGGTCATACTAAAATGCAGAATACATGTCTCCAAAAATCTCCTTGTTTACAATATTTATAAAAGACCCTTTACATTTTTTAGTGTCCTTATTTAATGAATCATTGCTTCATAACCTTGGTCCAAAAGGAATAGGGAAAAAGAAAAATAGCATGGAACTATGGGTACAATCAATCAAGAATAAGGTAATTTCCAATTACTAAACTTTCTTAATTTCATTCCATGACAAACATAAAAATTGGTATTGCTAATGCTAAGTTCTCTAGACAAGATTATGATTGATAGTAAGGCACATGCATTAAATATCTAAGCATATGCAAATTTTAATTATAGAAATGTATACAATTGATACATGCATTAAATATTTAAGTATATAAAAATTTTAAATACAATCATATTTACAATCACATGGACTGGCTACTACATTGTGCTCATTTTACTTAGTTATTAATTCATATAAATATTTATTAAATAATAAAATAATAATTTCAACAAAAATTAGTCATAATCTACTATTTTCTTGTGAATGGGATATTATCAAAAATATTGGAAGCAACAAAGTTATATAAGGAATTTGGTCCTATGCTAAGGCTATAATACAAGGACAAGATCTTAAATATTGTATATAAAAAATAAGGAAATTAAATTACAAGGATTCTAGCATTGCTAGTGAAATCCAATATGTTGACATAAGACAAAGAGATTACACATGAGGACAACACCACTATGTTCTTCCATTCCATGATGGTAATTGTCATTGAATTTGTTGTTCATGATGCATATGGTATTGTTGTCATATGTATTAAAACCCCACTTCTTATTGCAACCTAGATATCTCCATGATTGATCTAGCCATTTTTTTCTTTTCAATATTGTTCAAAGGGTTAACATATATGCAACTTGTTTTATTTTTTTAGATAAAAATAACAACATTACTTGCACCAATTTTGAGCATAATTTAGTTTATGTTAATGTATATTCATACATAAAATAGAACTTCTTGAAATGAAAAGTTATAAAATATGAAAACTCTCATTCTATTGTAGAAATATAAGAAAAATAATCCATACAAGTAATTCAATAACATTAATTTGTGTGATTAACCATATAAAGGAATTCATAGTGAATTCACTAATTCCTTAAATTTAAACATAGTGAGACCATTCAAGAGTAATACATTGGATATGGAGTTTGAGTATCCTAAGTATAACTACACTACAAATGAAATCATTCATTGGTCCTCAACATTAACCAAAATATGCTATCATTCGTTCATAATGACGAAGCTAGCTAGATTCTAGGGTTTAAGGCTCCCTAATTTATAGAATGATAATCATATATTGTTTGTCATCTATCTCTAAGGTAATAATATATGTAGACGATGCCATAGCATCAACATGATAGATACTAGACCTATGGATGGCTTCAACGGTGATTGTGGGAAAAGCAAACATTAGTTTATCGATAATATCTTTGTATGGTTTGAGATTTTTATCATTAATTTGTTAAACATCATTGACTTGGTAGACTACGAGCTTGCAATATTTTAAGGTAGAGAGGATTCTAGCCAAAAGAGTTGATGCTACATGTAGCCTTAAGATAAGGGATTTATACTCAATGATATTATTGGTAGAAGAAAACTTAAGCTTAAAGGATAGAGGGATCAACTACTATTGAGGAGTGGTCAAGATGACTCCTACCTCAAATCCTTTGATACATCTATCATATCAAAGTACAAAGTCCTAAAGTTAGGTTGAGAGGCTTCTAAGGTAAATATTGTCTCATTTGGAAAGTCTATTACTAAGGGATGGTTAGCTTCTAAAGGTGCAACTACTAGTTGATTAGCAATAGCCTAACCTTTCCATAAACTTTTGATTGACAAATTCAAGATCAAATTTTCTAAGCATAATTACCCACTCGCCAATTCATCCCTAGAGTGAGGTTTCAACATGAGAAAATGCAAGGGATCGACCCTCATGATGATAAAGCTTTTATGGATGAGCATATAGTGTCTAAGCTTCTAGCAAGCAAACACCATGGCTTGGAAAGGCTTCTCTAAAGGGGTATAATAATTTCATAATTGACCAAAGTCCTACTAATATAGAAAATGGGTTGCTCTCTATGTTGATCCTCATGCAACACCAACACATCTCCTAAGGCATGGTCTATTGCAGGATTATGTATAGTAACAAGGATTTAGAGGGATTAGGTAGGACAAGGATGGGAAGAGACAAAAGGTAGGAATTAAGAGCATCAAAAGTTGATTAATAGTTAGTGCCCCATTTTAAGAGCACATCATTCCTTAAAATCTTAGTTAAGAGTTGACAATTGTTGGCTAGCTAGGATATGAATCTCTAAAAGATTTGGATTTTTCCTTGGTGACTCCTAAGTTGGATCAAAGTTCGAGGGCATGGAATATCGATAATAGTTGATATCTTGTTAAGATAAACTTTGATTCCATGTCAAGATACAATGAATTCCAACACTTTTCTTGATGTAACTCCAAAGATGTATTTCTCAGGATTTAAGCATACCTTGTACTCTTGCAACCACTCAAAGATGTGCCTTAGGTTTCAAACATGATATTTTCAAATTAAAGACTCCAATACTTACAAAATAGAGGGGAATAACTAAGACATCTAATTTTGAGATATCCTTTGGATATAATGAGGAAGTTGTCCTTATTTTTATTACAAGATAAAAGATAATAGAACCACATCGAGTCTACCAAGTGCATGTGTTTATATATTATTTATCCAACCAAACTCTAGTTTTAGTACATGATATATAAACCTATCCCTTTTAGATTCAAACCTTAAACTTCTATTTCAAATTTCTAAGTTTTTACCATTAAACTCACTCATATACTAATTGATATCCTAAAATTATTTAGTGTATGGTCATCATAACCACTTAAATTTTTAATTTAAAATTTTAAAACATTTAAATATTATTTAACATATGCTAAACTTAAAAAATAAAAGATATTATATGATGATGTAATGATTAAAATATAAAACCATCATTTGTTATGTGTTTAGTTTAATCTAAATATATCATGTTTAAAAAAAAAATATGACATTTTAGTGAAAGTAAATTCCGTGTCTGGTGCGTACATTTTGCGCGTAAAGTCTGTGTCTGTTGCGTACATTTTGCGCGTAAATGCCACGGCCGTTGTCTACATTTGCCTGTAAATTCTTCGCGGTACATTTCCATGAGTTGTCATATTCGACATTAAAATTTAAATTTAAATTTACAGCAGCTAGGCTTTAAAAGTCTTGATCCATTGACCTGAAACTATGCGTTCTTGGATACGGCTGTTGCCTACATTTGCCCGTGAATTCTACGCGGCACATTTCCATGATTTGTCAAAATATTCGACTTTAAAATTGAGAGCAGGTAGACTTATCTAGGGTAGGCATTTTTTGAGATTTCCTTGGTGGAAAAGTAGCACATAATGGAGGGCCGTATTAGTTGTGACAAATGTTCCAATTTTGTTTTTAGTTTAAGATTGTCAAAATCAAAGTATTCACAAAATTATTTATACATTTTTATTTCTAAAAATAATTTTAGAAATCTTTAAATCTGAGTCATTATTTATACATTTTTATTTCTAAAAATAATTTTAGAAATCTTTAAATCTGAGTCATTGATCGTTTAATTATGGCGAGCATTTTGAATGCCATCCTAACATCTATTTATTTTTATGTAACTTAACCTCCCTTACAAAATCATTTAAAAGCCTCATGATTGAAATGAATATGGCCACACTCTAAACTTATTAGGGTAGTCAAAGATTGAATTTTTTTAAAATTTATTTATTATTTTTATTTTATTTATAATTTATAAGTTAAATTATATTATTTTATTAAAAAAATATATTACTATAATATTAGTACTGTTTACAAAAATAAGAAGTTTATGAAAAGAATAGGAACCAACAAAACTATAATTGTACCGTGTAATGGCACTCATCTAGCTTGTCTCATATTAGTGGAAAAGCCTGTCATGTAGAGCGATGTTGAAGCTCTCTTGTCCTTCAAACAAAACATGACAGTCGACCAAGAGAATCCTTTTACAACTGGACCGCCAACAGTTGGAAGATTGTATGCTTATGGAATGGTGTCTTGTGCAGCAGAAACACTAAAAGGGTGGTTTCCATAATTCTTCCTCAGCTTGGATTGGAAGGTACCATTTCTGTGGACTCCTTACTTCGCGCTTTGAATCTTTCTGCTAATAATTTGACTAGAAAAATTCCACCACACCTCGGGGACCACGATAAACTTATGAGCGTGGTGAAAGATACTCGTCGTAAAAGATGGCATCTTGATGTGAGACTTTTCTACTTCCGTTGATGATGCTCACGTTGCACGTACAATTTGCAGCTCCCACGATGTTTCTCTACCGCGTCAAAAAACTGGACTGAACGCTTTATTTATGGCTGAAGAGGAGGAAATTTGTGACTTGTGGTCTGTCCTGAATCTAGTTTTGTTGGATCAAACTAAGACTTTTGAGGAGGGCAAAAAATGGAGAAAGCCTTTGTCATGCAAAAGCTGCTCACCTTGGAGCTCGCAATATTTTTTTTCTGTGCAAGTGCAACGTTAAACGGTCCCAACGTTCAGGAGAAGATAGGCAAGGAGAGATTTCATTTTCAGAGAGAACGAATACTGCGTCCACGAGAAGCGGAAGGATCTACGTGGACGGGTGTTGGTACTGATAACAATGAGGTTGAAGCCCTCCTGTCCTTCAAACAAGCCATTACAGTCGACCCAACACAATCCCTTCAAAACTGGACCGCCAACAATTGGAAGAATGTATGCTTGTGGAATGGTGTCTCCTGCAGCAGAAAAACTAAAAGGGTGGTTGCTATAACTCTCCCTCAGCTTGGATTGGAAGGTACCATTTCTCCATCCTTAGGTGGTCTCTCCTTACTGCGCACTTTGAATCTTTCTGCTAATAATTTGACTAGAAGAATTCCGCCACACCTCGGGGATCTCAAAGCGCTGAGGATATTGGACCTCAGCAGTAACTTTTTGTTTGGGTCAATCCCCATGTCTCTCTCGAATTGCACGCGCCTTCGGGCGCTAAACCTTTCGGAGAACAGCTTGACGGGGAGCATACCGACAGAATTTGGTCGCGGCCTGAGCCGGTTAGAGACGCTTGTATTGTCAAACAACCCACTGGGAGGAAGCATCCCGAATTCTTTGAGCAACTGCACGTCTCTTCAGAATTTGGAGATTGACTACAACAATCTCTCCGGCTCCATCCCTTCTGAGCTGGGCTTTCTGAAAGGTTTATCTTATCTTTCCTTGAGAGGAAACTCTCTAGCTGGTCACATTCCTTCTTCTCTTGGTAATTGTACTCAGCTGTATTATATAGGATTTGCTCACAACAGTATAAGCGGAATTATCCCGCCTGAGTTGGGCATGCTTCACCAGTTAGAACTGCTTCGTCTCCAGTACAACAAAATCACAGGAAGCATTCCTCGGACAGTGGGAAATTGTTCCTCGCTTCAGGTCTTAGCTTTGGGGTTTAACCCGTCAATGTCGGGCAATATACCACATGAATTGGGAAATTTGAGAGAGCTTGTTCAAATATCAATTTATGGTCCGGGGAATCTGACGGGATCTATTCCTCCGGAAATTGGGAACTGTAGCAAACTTGACTGGTTCGACATAGGATGGAACAAAGTTAATGGGGCAGTGCCTATGAGTATATTCAGGCTTCCTTTGCTCTCGACCCTTGCCTTGGAAGGTAATGGCATTGAACAAAGACTACCAGAAGCAGCCTTCAATATGAGTTCGCTGGAATATTTGGACCTGAGCGAGAATTTCACCCCCTCAGGCTTTGGAGCTCAGTGTTTTTTGTTTCTGATTCTTTTTTTCTTCTCTCTTCCCAGTTTATCTGGTACAATTCCGTCAACACTCGCCAACTGCGCATCTCTAAAGAAGCTAAAGCTATCCAACAACTCATTCCATGGAAATCTTTTCATAAACTTTCCATCTTCTATGGAAGTTCTGTCTGCACATTCTAATAATTTCTCTGGGCGTTTGCCTCCATCCTTGGCCAACTGTACCCGCCTTCAGCTTCTGGATATGAGAAAGAATAGATTAACAGGTGAACTTCCTTCGCATTTGGCAAATTTTAGCGAGTTAAGAGTTTTGAGTCTTGGTTATAATAAGCTTCACGGGGTCGTTCCGGAGTGGATCACAAACCTGACCCAGTTGCAAGTGTTGGATTTGTCCAACAACGAATTTGTGGGAAGAATACCTCCTAATCTGGCGGGGATGAAAGGGTTTGGAACCCTTGGAGATCCACAATTGAGCGGCAACACACTGGATGACGAAATAAGAGTGGCGATCAAGGGTACCGAATACAATATCAACAATGTGCTACAGTCCAACACCATACTTGACCTGTCCAACAATAATCTGAGCGGGGAAATACCAGCAAGCATGGGGAGTCTAAGCAGCCTGCGGTTGCTAAATCTGTCCAGAAACCAGTTGGAGGGCAAGATACCATCATCTATTGGGAATATCTCTACTTTAGAACAGTTGGACCTGTGCCACAACGAACTGAGCGGGCAAATTCCGTCAGAGCTGTCCAACTTGTCCAAGTTAGCGTATCTGGATGTATCTTCAAACAAGCTTTGTGGGCCAATACCCGGAGGAGCGCAGTTTTACACTTTCAACGAAACTTCATTTCAGAAAAATCGATGTCTATGCGGACACCCTTTGCAAAGTTGCAAGCAAAAGAACAAAAAATCAGGACAGCCTTCCGAAGAGGTTAAGAAGGTGGGAACGTCGTGGTTGAGTAGCGTGGATGAAAAGGTGTCGCTCATTGCAGTGGGCTTAGGATGGGCAATTGGATTTGGTACGGTCATTTCAGTGATGGTGTGGTGGAACACTCTCAGCCTTGCGTCTTCTATGATGACAGCCAAAATAAGGGACGTCTTTGAGTCTAGTGGATTCAAAAGTGGCAGTTGGAGTTTAAAGATCACCCTATTTCAGTCATTCTCCACTTCCGAAACACCTGTACGATTTCTCCGTCCTCTCTTAATATATTTTTCTATAAAGTGTATGGGGTTAAAAATAGGTTTTTTTTTTAAATAAAAAGAATATTAGTTTGAAAATAGAAAAAAGAGATTATAATTTTAGGAGATACGAGAATAAGCGTAAGATGTATATATATTGGGTGTTATGCACGGAAAGAAAAATCTTGGATCTAATAAATTTAGAGGAGAATATTTGAGTACGGTCTTCTATTTTAATTTTTTTTATTAATTAATTTATTTATTGTTTTCTGAATTTTATTTGTTTTTAGTCTTTGTTTAAAATTAGCATTGTAATATATATATATATATATATATATATATATATATATATATATATATTTATATGTATATATCTATTTATTTGATATGTATATATCTATTTATTTGATACATAGAGGAATCTGTAGTATATTAGTAGCCGTATTTTTTTATATTTAGTATCAAAGTTTCTAGATTAAAAAAGATCTAAAGATTGTTTTATTTTTTTACAGGTGGTTAATCAAAGTGAAGTGCATAATTGATGGTTGCAGTAAATTTTTTATTATCAATTCCTCCATTCAACAGAGTTCATTGTGAGCATTAGGTGATAAAGATGCAAATATAATCCCCGTGAGTGTGGTCCACCGGCAAGGAGGCCACTTGCATTACTCAAAAAAAAGATGCAAACATATATATAGTTTTTAAAGAAGCATAAGATACAGTCTAAGTGGGGGTATGAAGAGCCTTAAGATTGAAATGCATTGGCAACACAAAAGAGAATTGAGAAGAAAGAGGTAAAGAAAAAAGATGTCTTAGCCATGTTTTAAACTCAATATATGTGAGTTTTTTTCTTAGAATCGTTGTAGTAAAGAATGTCAAGGAAGTTTGGGACACATAGTAGTTTACTTATCAAGATATTGATAAAGTCATATTGGTTCATTTGCAAAATATTTTTGAAATAAATAACTTAATGAATTAAAAATAAATTGGTTAAGTTGGTGGATTTTGTTAGATATTTCTTGTAAAAATAAAATTATTTTAATTAGCTAGTACTATAGGACTATGGTAAATTATGTCCTTTATGATGGCTACATGAAGTAACTTTGCAGAGTTTTTTTCATGGATTTTTGAATTAAACTTTGACTTGGTAGAGTTTTTATGTAAGGTAAATGTTTGTATAAAATATATGTAGCTTAAATGAATGAGATCTATACAATTTTAAAATATGAAAAAAAATACTCTATGTTAATTGTTAACCTTTTTCATACCTAGCTAATAGATCACAACAATAGATTGATATCCATAACTTTATAATGTAATTATAGTCATTGATCCATCTCCTAACTATAATTTTCCAAGTTTGTAAACTTACAAAAACCAGAGTAGAGAATAACTTTGATATGAGGGGTGTCTAACCCATGTGTTAAAACTCCCTTGAGTATGAAGAACATATAAGCTTTAAAGGAAAAGTGTAAAAAATGTAACTTATTTCTATATACTTTGAGGATTGCTATGATAAATCTTGTGAAAGTCTTGAGATAGATGTTAATGTTGATCCTCAACATGATCATGAGATCTAATTGGTTCAAAAGAAACCCATGAAGGACAACCCCTAAACTTTGTAGGTGCTCTAAGTTTATGAAAAGATCTTATACCTAAACCTAAATGTCCTTGGGGGTTGCTTGGTGGAGTTACAAGTAGGTAAGTTGGTACCTTCAAGAAATAAATTAAGGTGAGAATGAAATACATATTATATCATTTAAAATCAAAGTCCCAATGGGACATAAATTCATCTAAGCTATTATGGAGATAGAGTGTGGACCTTTTTTGCCTTGTGGAATTGATAGAAATTGTTAAGAAATTAATAGGTCTTAAAGAGATTCAAGACTAGTTCATGGTGAACCAATAAAAACCATATTTTCTTTGTGATATCATCAGACACTTTTAAGGCTTGAAGATATGATATGCTTAAAGTTAATAAGACTAGATAAACTAAGTAGATTATGTCCAGGATGGAGGTACAACTATTTGAATAAAAATGATCTATTGTTGAGTAAATGCTTCACTCATAAGATTCGATTAGATTAGAGTAACCTTGTCCTTTGATTGATGATAGTTAATATTATTCCATATGGTGTTTAGTTTTAAAAATTATTTATTGATAACTAAAAACAATAAAATAAATCTTGTAATTTTGAGCAACCCAAGTGAGGGATTGTTACAAAATATAAAAAATTAGTTACTCAAAAAGCATTCATGCATCGAGTGTCTTGGCACTCCATTGGATCTTCTCTTACTCGAGCCTAGGTGGGGTAGGAGTCTTCTTAAAAACTCAAATGGCATTAGCTTAATCAGTTAGTTTCCTCAACATTCAAGGAGGAGACTCGGGTATGAATCTTGCCAAACGATACATGAATACTATCCAAGCTATTGTATCACTATGTTGTGATGACGTAATATAGGTATGGTTCATTTCAATCTCATATAACCAATTGAAAGAAAAACACAAATATATCAAAAGTTACATGCATTGTAAAAAGCATGCATGCATCGAGTTTCTTGGCACTCCATTGGATCTTCTCTTACTCAAGCCTAGGTGGGGTAGGAGTCTTCTTAAAAACTCAAATGGCATTAACTCAATCAGTTAGTTTTCTCAACATTCAAGGAGGAGACTCGGGTATGAATCTTGCCAAACAATACATGAATACTATTCAAGCTATTGTATCACTATGTTGTGATGACGTAATATAAGTACGATTTATTTCAATCTCATATAACCAATTGAAAGAAAAACACAAATATATCAAAAGTCACATGCATTGTAAAAAGTATGCATACATAAAAAATAAGCATGCAATGTAAAAATATGTATGCATTAAAAACGTATGTCATATTCCAACATGATGATGAGGTTTAGTTGGTTCAAAATAAACCAATGAAGGGCAACCCTTGAACTTTGTAGGTGCTCTAGGTTTATGAATAGATTTTGTACTTAAACCTAAATATCATTAGGGTTTGTTTTATGGAATTACAAGTAGATAGGTTGACACCTTCAAGAAAGCAAGAAAGCAACGAGGGTGAGATTGAAATACTTATTTTATCAATTAAGATCAAGTCTCAATGGAACATAAACTTATCTAAGATATTATGAAAATATAGTGTCAACCTTTTTAGTCTTGTGGAATTAATAAAAAATTTCAAGGAATTAATATGTCTTAAAGTTATTCAACACTAGTTCATGGAGAACCAACGAAAACCGTATTGTTTTCATGATATTAATGGATACTTTTAAGGCTTAAAAATATGGTAAGCTGAAAGTTAACAAGACTAGATAAGCTAAATAAATTGTGTCCAGGATGAAGATGCAACTCTTTGATTAAATATGACTTGGTGTTGAGTAAATGCTTCACTCACATGAGTCAATTAAATAGAGTAATGTTTTCATTTGCATGATGATAGACAATATTCTCTCATGTGGTGTTTAATTTAAAAAATTATTTATTGCACGAATCCCTGATCAGTGAATGTCATAATATTACCCGTTCTCTGGCTATTGTAGAGTTTCACCATATTTTTAGAGAAGGTAATTCGATGGCAAAATTTATGGCAAATGTCAGTGTAGCCACTCGGAGCCTCTCAGTTTGGCATTCAAATTTTCTGCCCGAGTTGATGAATTTGGCCAATGCATAAGTCATTAATTGAATTGATTTATTGGTTGAGTTGGCCTTTTTGTTGATAGCGGCTTCGACTCTTCTCTTTATTCTGGCCTTGTCACATTAATAGTCTGGTTGGTGTTTCAATGGATGATTGGGTGGGTTGTCAGGCTTTTCAATTTTTTAATTCTTCCTTCCCAATCAGTTCCTCTTCGATTGAGGCACTCCTTTCTAGTTATTTGGAGGCTTCGATAAGCTTCCTTTCGTGTGAATGGGCCTATCTTGCCTTGTTTTGTTCACATTGGTTTGATTATTCTTGTTGTTCTATTCTCTTGGCATTCGATTATTTTGTTGTACTTGAAGTTGAAAGGTGCTTTAGGTGAGTCTGTGGAAGTGTCCAACCTAGCAACTATGGCTTCTTAGAATGTTAACTCTGTAGGGTAGAATCATCTTGATTCTCCTTGAAGGTTTTTTTGAGTAAGTTCTGTAGTAGTTTGTCATTCCACCTTAATCACGGATTGGTTCTGTTGTTATTTTTGTTTTCTTTTGTTTCTTGATCTCTGAGCATGTGCTATGTAAAGGTTGTAGGATCCCTTTAAAAACCTCTTCTTATTAATATTACCAAAAAAAAAAAATTATTTATTGATTATTAAAAATAGCATTTTTGTATTTTTGACCAATCTAAGTGAGGGGTTGTTATAAAATATAAAAATGTGGTTACTTAAAATAATGCTTACATCAAGTGTATTGGCACTCTATTGACTCTTTCTCTCACTCAAACCTAGATGGGTTATGACTCTTATTAAAAATTCAATGGTATTAACTCATTCAGTAACATTCCTCAATATCGAAGGAGGAGACTTTGGTTTGAATCTTGCCAAATGGTACATGGATAATATATTAGCTAATGTAATACCACTATGTGGTGATGATGTATATAGGTAAGGCCATCAAAAGTCATATGCATTATAAAAACCATGCATACATAAAATAAGCATGCAATGTAAAAATATGTACGTAGTAAAAAAACATGCATGTATTGTAAAAACTATGGATGCCTAAAAATAAATGTCATATTCCTCAAATTATAATAAGTTTAATATAAATATTTCAATACACTTTATACATTTTTCAAATGTTGTTTTTTATTAATATTCTAGTAACCTAGTTAGTTGGATCTTTTGCCTTCTTTTTAATTGAACATTAGTATAGTAAATGATATGTTTTGGATATGGAAAGGAGTAAGGGGTTTGTTACAAAAAAAAAAAACACATAAAACCATAGCAAAGAAAACAACAAAAAAAACACAAAAAAAAAAAAAACAAAAAAAGTTACAAAATATAAAAATGTTGTTACTTAAAAGCATGCACACATATAAAACCATATGCATATAGAAAGTATGCATGCATGAAAATTTCATCCATTTTTTTTTTGAATTTACATGGTGGAATTGGTAGCTGCCATGAATCCAGGAAGGCTGTTTGGATTTTATGGCCACCACAGTATTCTGTATTGTCCACCCCAAAAGCCACCATACAAATATTTACGTAGTCCACCCTAGAAGCCACCACATAGATCTTCGCGTAGTCTGCCCCTATAACCATCATGCCACAATCATTTTAAACCTTTTATGCCACTGAAATAACCAGGAAAGGAATAAGCCTTCAGTTCAACAAGGCCCTATATTTGAACCTTGGACCTACACCTCACCCTTACGAGGTTTGGTCGAACCAATTGGTCTAAACCTAAGACCTATAAATGTCTTCTTATACACATCCACCATGGGTATTGAACTCGGGTCACATAACCGATAATGCAAGTGGCATCCTTGTTGGTAGACCATACTCATGGGGATAATGTTAGAATATACTATATCATATATTAAGTTGTTACTAGTATAACTTTGAATGGCTGAGATTAACTCAGTTTGTTATGATTTAATGGATCAGATTGTACATATTTGTTATTTAAGAAAAGCCACTTTCATTAAATAATATTAAGTATTTCATTTTATAACATGGTATTGGAGAATAATTTCCCTACCCTGTGAGCCTGAGGATCTTTTCCTCATGGGGGATTTCCCTCATCCCTCATGGAAATCCCCCCATTTTTTTTCCTCATTTTTTTTCTCCCCATTATTTTTTTCTAAAAAATGAGGGAGTATGCTCTCCATATTTTCATGGATCAAAAACCAAATGGTTAAAAGAAAAAATCTATAGTTTTGAGAGGTTTTTTTAGTTTTATGTGGATTTGCAATCTTATACTGTAGACCTAGATTTATAAATGGTATTGTTGCTCAGGCTGCACTTGATGAATTTACATAAGAACCTCCAGATCAAAATGGAAGCAATCAGATCTGAGGCTGGAATGTTTTTTTCTAGAGAAGAGAAATGGGCTCAAATTTTTGTTATTTCGGTTTTGAAGAGATTTAAGAGTGACTCCATTTGGCTATAAAAAACAACCATATGAATCCTAATTTTAATCTAGTCTTGCTTCTACCTGACATAGGAGGCTCTTAAAAATAGGAAAAAAGAGCGTATCTGGGTTCATCTTTTTATCGCTCAACATGAATGTCGAATAGAGCCTTGGTCTTTATGTGATAAACTGGATTCAGATTTGATTATTCGGATGAATGTTGTTTACTAATTCCATAAAAGAGCCAAGAAGAAGAGTCGCATAGCCCACCTGGCACCCTGACAACACTCATCCTATGAAGAAAGAAAAAAATTAACCATTTGATGGACTTTTGAGGTCGCACACACTTTCCCGATGAACCAACCTTACCAATTGATCATGTTCGCATGTCGTCCACAGATGTTGAGGCTAATGGAGCTATTGTAGAGTGCAGTCTTGAAGTAGAACCACAGTTAGCCACTTCTTTAAAGGAGGAAAGTATCTTTGTTTTGGATATTACTGGACCTAAAAATCTGTGTTGAAGAAGTAATCTTAAAAATTGAATTTACATCACAGATCCAGATATTCTTTGATGAATCTTATGGCCGCATCAATAGTGTACCAACTAAGCTCAGCTCTTGTTTTTGTGGAAACCATAATCATTGGTGTGAATATGGAGAGCGATTTTTTTACTGTTAATGTCTATGATTTTTTTTTTATTCTTTAGCATCAGTGTCAGCTTCGGTGATGACAGGCTATTACACATAAGATAATATTGCCAACATGCACTCTATAGTATTCCATTAATTAGAATTTAAATGTGTTGGAGCTTGTCTATTATGCAAAAATCCTTAGTTAGGTGAAGTCCTCATCTGCTCATCAAATTTTTACATGTATTCCAGACTATACCTATGATTGGTTTGGGATGTGGAGATGCACATCTCAGTGGAGGTACGATGGTCTGCATGTATTTATTTTTTGTGATGAAGGAGAACTATGAAGGATGGTATAGTGGCTAGATACCAACCTGAGGCCTTAGATCTCTTTTTGTGAGCATATATTTTTTTCAGATCTAATCATTTTTTTATCTAGAGATTTTTGGTACAATCCGTGACCGTTGCTTTCATGTTATTTATTGTCTGAGCAAGATAACTTAGACTAAATAAATTACCGCAATCATACTAGAATGGATGTCAAAACTTAGGGTGATCAAAGCAACCAGCTATAGAGGACAATCAGCCCTGCATTTTCCACATCTTTAGAGCACCATAGAGATGATTGAGGCTCTCTACGTGATTTTTAGTTTTTTGTGCTATCTACAAGTGAGCGTAGTGATCGGGGAGAGACCAACTATTCTAGAAGGCTGATGATTATGACTCCCATATGGATTCTATTTATGGGCCACTGATTCCATTGCTTGGAAATTTGGCAATTTAACGATGCAGGAGATTATTTTTTGATGTGTGCCTGTTTGTGGAGAGGTTTTTTAGCACATTCAAAGTTCATGCAATATTGAGGATAAGCCATGGTGAAAGGCATGAAGAGGCCATAAGCCAAGAGTTTTTTGGAGGCACTCTTGAGCGAAATTATCACCATTACCTTGAAATTATTTCCTTGTTATCATGTTGAGCAGAGAGGAAAGCGACAGTACTGTAGTAAATAGCACTTATTTTAACTGCATCCTCCATGAACTTGAGTTCCCTGATGGTCTCCCCTTGCACCTATTTTCTAAAGTTATGGTGGATCGATGCTTTCAAAAAGATCCATTTATTGCACCACCAGAAGTCTAATACACAAAGTTGTGTATAAGGGAGATGTTTCTAATATTTTGCATGGGGGCCCACCTACCCATGCTTGGTGTTCAAGGGAGTGGTGAGTGAGATTTGCAAAGTGGAATTTATTTTTTAAATAGTGACTAGATTTTAAAAATAAGAGATGGTTACCAAAAACAAAACCTTGTTTTGATGTTTATCCACAAGTTTTGGACCTTGTTATCAATCCATTGTGTTCATATAGGTGGAAACCATATACTTATGCTTGTGGAGTCATTTTGGACTACCCTTGTGATTCTTGTGGTTTTTTCTCCATCCTATCTTCTCACACTCCTTTTGTGAGACACTTTGGTTTCAGAGGATTTTCTTTAGTGACTCATTTTCATGGTTTATATATTTTTTCTTTGTCACAAGCACCGATCTGGAAGTAAAATTTCATTTAGTTCGACAATGAGGCTTCTCTATTTTTTTGACACATCTCATGGGTCCTTTGCAATATTCTTAATGGAAGTTGTCCTAAGGGGGATTGAAGAGGACATATTCCTTCCTCTCCACATCTTCTCTTCTTCTTCTTCTTCTTCTTCTTATTCTTCTTCTTCTTCTTCTTCTTTGGTAGTTGGTTTTCTCCCTTGTGGTTTTTTCATCATCTTTCAGCAAATATTTCTTTAAATATATATTGTACATGGGTACCTTATTAGGTCTTGTTGTTGGGACTCATATCTGTGGATATGCCAATTGTTTGATTTTGTTTTTCACTACCTCCTAGTACCACTTAAGGGGGGATGTTAGAATATATTATATCATATCCTATGTTGTTAATAGGATAAATTTGAGTGGCTCAGATTAACTCAGTTTATTATGATCTAATGGATCAGATTGTACATATTTGTTATTTAAGTAAATCCACTTTCATTGAATAATATCAAGTATTTCATTTTATAATAGATAATGCATCATCCATTATTAAAACATGAATGTAATGGAAAACCATTTATGCAGTAAAAATGACATGTATGCATTGTAAAAAGTATACATGTACAAAAAACATGTTACATTCCATATTATAAAATGTATAATATAAATTTTGTTAAAGGGAGATAAATATTGGATGGTGTGATTACTATTCATGAAGTTCTTCACTCCATAGATAAAAGTGGTAAGGATAGATTTTTGTTTAAATTAGACATGAATAAGGCATATGATAGAGTATCATGGAAATTTTTGTTTAAAGTTATGGGTAGATTTGGATTTCACCCTACTTAGATAGACCTCATCAAAGGATGTTTATGCTTAGTCATGAATTATGTCCTAATTAATGGTTCTCCAACAGGTTATTTCAAAAATATCCAAGGCTTAAGACAAGGGGACCCATTGTCTCCTTATCTATTTTTTATTATTGCTAAAGCCTTGGGTAGATCTATTCAGATATCCCAGTCTAAGGGGTTAATTTCATGGATAAATCATATCTCCTCTTGCAATCCCACAACCCACTAGCAATTGTAGATGATACCCTTCTTGCTTTAAGATCCTCTATTCTAGAAGTAAATGAGATTAAGTTTATTCTATCTTCTTATTGTAGACCCAAAAAGGCCACATACTTAGTAAGTTTTTAAAATTTTTGGCTAAGTGTTGAAAACATACTTTGTTCCTAAAATTTAGTGCTAAATTTTGCTTAGCTCAAGTAGTGTGAAAATCTGCAAAGCCAAATCCTTCATTATTTTTTGCGATATTGCAACACAATATAAAATTCCATGATAAAAGTATCCAAAGTTGGTTTACACACAAGTCAACCCATGAAATTTTAAGAACAAAGCTGATCATTGTGTTATTTTTTGTGCACCAAAAGTATTGTGTTAATTCCTATGGTCAACTTGGTCAAATTGGCTTCGTGAGCAAATTAAAGTGCAAAATTTAGAAGAGGAGGCTCAACAAGAGTTATTTTCCATGAAGGTATTTCAAGTTTAAAATTATGTGGTCAAGGAAGATAAATTTCACTTGCACATGAATCAAGTTACATAATGTGAAGGACAAGGTTGAGAGCTTTGTTATTTCTCGCGTGACAAGAAACAATGTTAATTTTCGCGTTCTACTTGGTCAAAGTGGGATTTTAAGCAAATAAAGTCATAGAATTCATAAATTTAGGAGACTATGTTAGATTTTATGCTCTGAAATACAATGTTATTTTTCATGCCTGGTCTAACCAAAGTTAGAATTTCAATGATATGAAGAGCGGTAAGCAAAGTTTCTCTCCCATAAAGCATTAAGGCTTATTTTTCGTGCGAGAGATGGCTCTATGATAAATTCCATAAAAATATGAATGTTTTGTTATTTTACACATCATAAATGATCAAAGCTACCTTATGCACCATTTGAAGCATGTATTTCAAAAAGCAACAATAATGCAGGGTTATTTTTTGCAAGGGAAAACATTTTTAATTTTTGCAATGTTGTAGATTTTAAAGAGGCAACTCAGGGCTACATTCTATTTTTTGTGAGGAGCTTAACACAATGTTATTTCCTACGATCAAAATGGTCAAAATTAACACTGTGAAGTTTTAGGGCATGGATTTAAACACTATAAAGTCTTCAATGAATTTTAACGAAGGAACTACCTCCAAATTACAACAAGTGAAAGGCTGTGAAAAAGTAAATGTTTTTAGCCACTGTCACTTTGAGCACCAAGGATGTCTTCATGAGATATCTAATATGGATTGTTCAAAAGTATATCAAAGTTACATTATTGATACAATTCAAAATACATATAAAAGTAATATTAACAACTGTGATATGTTGTGGATTTTTACTGGATTATTCTAGGACTGAAATGAAGAGGATGAGAAGTCAAAGAGACACATAATACATATCCAAGAACCATTTTGTTGTAGATCCATGGTAAAATGGTCACTACAAGAATGAGGAGTGACTCTGATCATTCTTTGACCTGGTTTTCATTTAGAAACTGAAGGAAGCTGGACAAGTCAGGGATATCAAGTTGCAAAAGACTCATGGAGCTTAGCCCCTCTTCTTTATTCAAAAAAATAAAAGGTCACCACCTCAGCATCCTATTTATCTAGCACTTCAATTTCCTTTTAATTTTCTTAATGCTTTTAATTTTTCAATTTTATTGCATAAACTATAAATAGAGGTCAAACCCTTGATTTAGAGGATCGACTCTAGAGTATTTGCTTGCCCTACTATATTATATTTTTTACAAATTAATAGAAGGAGTATTACTTGGATACCCGATTTTTGTGCTTATGGAGATTTAATCTTATGATATTTTGCTTGTTGCTCAATTAGTCTAAACATATTAGATTTCTAACTTAGAGCACCTTGAAATGCTTCATGTTTGAATATATGCTTGAAAAAGGACTTTATTTTCTGTTAGTCTAGGTATTTATCTAATTTTTCTATTTGGATTATTAGTACTCTAGATTTTTGAAATAATTTTCGAAGCATATCTCTTGTTATTTTATTGGTGAAGATTACCAGTTTTGAGTGCTATTAATCTCAAGTGTGGATTACTAGAAATCAATTTGTGGAGAATTTTCTTATGGATGTCTATGTTGTTAGCTTTATTTGACCATCATTCAATTATTACTTTTCTAATCCTAGTCCTATTTTCTATCCCTATATTTATACATTTAACTAAGCTTAAATGAGTCAACATCCAAATTAGTTGATAAGGTATACCAACCTACTCTGGAGGTTGGGTTAAAGTAGTCTTTAACTCATCCAATGTTAGGGTTTGGAATATGATTAGTGAGTACACATCTAACAAATCATTGTAGATGATAGTCACAATTTCAATATTACCTTGATGTCAATTTAAACCCCAAAATTTTTGGCACACCCTATGGGACCCTGTTTACAAGAACATTCATCCACCTACAAGATTTCATTTCTACTCTTCCCAAAGAAATCAAGATTTAGTGGATTGTCTTGACCTCATCAAGCGGTGGAATCAAATTCACTTGCTGACTCCCTAAAATCAAGAACCTAAGAAGCCCTTTCAATAGCTCATTCTTTCATGTTTACTAGGTCATCTATTAGAAATAGTCAAGAACCTATCCTAGTTTTTGAGCTACCACTAAGAAGATATAGACATAAAATAAGTTTATATTTAGACTCACTCTTTTAAATTATTAAAATACCATCAATAAGCTATTTTATCCCTCTTCAAACTCCATGAAAAACCCTAGTAAACATGGCTACATAGCAGAATGTAAACCTAAATCAAATTCCACAAAATACCCTAACTGGGATACCATTGATCCTTTATGCCTTGCCCAAATGCATGACATCCCTCAAGATATATCCAAAGCTAATCCCACATATGATGGTTCAAGTAAAACCACCTATGAAAATTTCTAGGATATATTGAACTTAGCAACCATACACAATATTAGAAATGAAGAAGTGATTGTCAGATTTCTAGCCTTGTATTTTAGAGGAAATATTCTGCATTGGTTTAGGACCTTGGAAGATAACAACATCACTTCATGATATGCATTAGCCAGACCTTTTGTAGAATAATTTAATGAATTTTTTGATCCTTTTCCCTCCTAAACTAGTTCACGTCTATGAAAAAACATTAGCAAGAGTCAATCTCTAATTTTAATCAAAGGTTTAGCATAACATGGAAGAGGATACCTCTTGAAGCTAGACTAGTTGCCCCCTTTATTTCATATACTATATCAGAGATCTTGGGTCAGACCTAAGGCTACAAACTCAACAGTTAGGGGTAGCTACTTTTCCTCAAATATATAATGCAGTCGTATAGGCAAAAAATATCCTTATTAATGTAGGAAGGCTACCTCCAAATATAGTCATACCCTATTATTCTGGTGTTCCTCAATTCTAATATAAGGTAGTTACATCCTCCTATTTGAATCCACCTCATTTATCATCACCACTCCCTCAGGTGGCTCCAATTCTAACCCTCAAAGCAACATCTATGCCAATTTCCTTTCCACCACTCCCATCTCAAGTACCTCACGAATCCACCCTATTGCTCAATATCCAAAGTGTCTTGAAAACAATCAATAATAAGGTGAATGCAATGGAGAAAAGAGATATGGATAGGTCTCAATAGAGAAGGTATTCGTACATTAACAAATATTAAAATCCTGGTACCAGTAATAGTGCAAGGACCAGGATTAGCATAAATCAAGAAGATCAAGAATATGCCCCCGATACCATGCTTGTGAATGTCTGATGCCTTGTGTGTAATGATCCTCATGATTCATATTTTTATGTTATGTACCAACACCATGTGCAATAGGCCATGGAAAAAGATAAGAGGAATCAAAAGGGTAAAGTCAATATGTTGTGGTAGCGAGAACAAATCATGGTCATACAAGATATCTATGAAGAATAATATGTTTCTATCATGATCAGATCTAGGAAGAAGATATTGCAAGTTGATTCACAAAATATGGGTCAGTTTCAAGTACCTTCTCAGAAATAGAGAGAATCACCCTTACAAAGTAGTGATAAATTCCTTGTTCCACAAGCAACTGAAAAAAGATATGCAACTCCTAAATTTTAGTAAAAGGGGATAAAATTTTCCCAAACAATATGAGAAGGATAATAATAAATAACGAATAAGTTCTAAATATGAAGCACAAGAAAATATGAAATTCCCTTCTATTACTAAGAGGTAAAGGATTGAAGCTACACAATAATATAAGAGAAAATATGGAGACCTAGAGAAGAGGCATGAGAAGCTCCCCTCATAGAAGTCAAAATATAACATTGTGTATGATATGAAGAGAATTCCCTCCAAAGCAAGTCTCTACGATACCCTCTTTCTTCCTGGTCAAATAGATCTACTCAAAGCTTCTTTAAGTAAGAATTCTTAAGAAAAATAGACTACCATAATTTTTAGTATACATTTTGGTAAGGAGAAGATGACTCTCGTTGCTCTGAAGAACAAACTACCTTCCTTTTATATCTTCTTGAGAATGGAGGGTTGGATAGTCCACAACTATATGATTGATTCAAGGGCTTCAACCATAGTCATACCTAAAGTAGTATGCAATAATATGGGTATGGAGTATACCCATTCCTATCCTACATTTTTGCAGTTAGATGGTACACCAGTTAAGACCATTGGAGTAGTGAAGGATGTACTAATGAGACTACATAGGGCTCTAGAAGTGACTATTGTGCAGGAAATTATGGTGGTGGACCTAGAGCCTTACTTCAATCTATGTCTTTCCAAAGAGTTCACCGCTAAGCTAAGAGGCTATATGTACTTGAAATACTTCGACATGATTATTCTATTTAAAGAAAAGAGGATAAGGATAACACCTAAAAATCCTATGACCTATCACATTGAAAATATAGAGGAAAACATGTGCAACCTCTCAACTCTAGATGAAGTTGAACTAGTAGAAAGCTTTGAATATTTAGAGGTGGAGGATGAGTTTTCCATTCAGAGAGGATTACAACCAGTTTAGAATAGGTATGGACACTTACAATATTTCCTCTAAAGCAAATAAAAAGACCCCTCCCATCTCTAATCAATCCCTGAGAGAAATAGAGATATGGACTATGCATTTTGGTGGTGCGAGATGCAGGAATGGAGTTGGTGCAGGCATAGTCCTACAATCCCTTTCAAAAGGTATAAAATCTTTGCTTATAGACTAACGTGGTCTTGTACCAAAAATATTGTGAAATATGAAGCTTTATGTGTGGGATTGATGAAATCAGAGAGTATGGGAATCAAAATGTTGGACATATATGGTGACTCCAAACTGATAGTTAATCAGGTTAGAGAGAAGTGCAATAGCAAGCACCATTACCTAAAATCATACAAGAATAGGGTATGGGATTTGATGGAGTCATTTGATGCTCTTAATATCCACTCTATTCCTAGGAAACAAAATATGCTAGTTGATTCTTTGGCGGTTAAGGGTTTTAAATTTTATCCCTTATTCAAATATGGGATCCTCAAAGGATAGAAGATTCAAACTAGTTTTCAGACCTGCAATACTAGACAAACATATTTTTTGGTAGGTTTTTAAGAGTGATGATCAAATTATTGACTTTTTAGTAAGGGAATCTTGCTTATCCAATGTACAGGAGGAGCTACCTCATGAAATAGATCAATAATATGTTATTCAATTGAAGAACAATCACATACCTAAGGGTTTGATCACCCTAGAAAGTCTCTTTGATAATGAGGATGGGAGAAAAGCAAGAGTTACGAAGGTTAATGAAGAAATATATAAAGAGATTGAAGTTGAAAATGATAGAAAGCTCAAATTTGGTATTCGATGTTATCTAGAGTAAATAGAGGAAATCAAAGCCCTATGCCTCAAATATCAAGATATTGTAGCCTAATCATATGAAGATCTAAAGGTATATGATAAAAAAATCATTTAACATACTATTAAGCTAGAAGTTGATGCAAACCCTTTCAGGAAGAAACAAAGGCCAGTCAACCCCAAGATTGAATCCATAATGAGAGGAGTTGCTCAAATTACTAAAATCCAAAATTATTTACCCCATCAAGCAGTCCACATGGGTGGCCAACTTGGTCCCTATCAGGAAGAAAATTGAAGACATTCATTTATGTGTGGATTTTAGGAACCTGAACAAGGCATCACTGAAGGATAACTACCCTCTTCCCTAGATTGATCAAATTTTGTAGATTTTTGTAGGTACTGAGAGGTTATCTCTGTTGGATAGTTTCTCAGGGTACAACCAAATTTGGGTGAAGGATGAGGATCAATTTAAAACAACTTTTACTACTATGTGGGGGACCTTCACCTATCAAATGATATCTTTTGGTTTATCTAACACAAGGGCCACCTTACAGAGAGCCATGGACTATGCTTTTAGGGAGAAAAATAATAAATTCATCCTCATCTATCTAGATGATATGACTATGTTCTCTCACAAAAAACAAGCTCACTTGGAGCACTTGAATCAAGTGTTCAAAAAATACAGAGTTTAACCCAAAAAAGTCCATTTTTGTAGTCCATAAGGGAGAGCTATTAGGACATGTTTTTAAAGAAGGGATGTCAATTGACCCTGATAGATTGAATTCAATTCTAGCTCTGCCTCCACCTATGAACAATAATGCATTGTAATATTTCTTTGAGAAGATTAATTTTGTGAGAAATTTCATCTTAAACTTTGCTCAAGGGGTTAAATTCATCTCAGAATTGCTAAAAAAGAATGCGGACTTCAAGTGGACCGAAATAAGAAAATACATTTTCAAGGTAATTAAGAAAGCTATTGCTACTACCCCAGTTCTGGTGAACCCTAATTTTAGCAAGGATTTCATTTTGTATGCCTATGGAGCTGAAGAGAGCTATGTAGTTGTACTAACGCAAAAAAATGATGATGAAGAGGAACATCCCATATTTTTCTGGAGACAAAATCGTCATGAGGACCAAACTAAATATAAATTTATTTAGAGGCAAGTGTTTGCAGTAATGAAATCATTGAATAAATTTAGATAATACTTGGCTCAGAGTAAAAATCTTGTTTATGCGGTACATCCACACGTCAGAAGTTTCATCCTGCAAGGTGAGCTTGATGATAAGAGAGCTGGTTGGATTACCAAGATCCAAGAGTATAATGTAGAAATCCATCCTACTAAGTTAGTCTGAGGTAAAGCATTATGCTAGGGGATGATAGAAAAAGTAATTACAGATCAGATATCAACTTATCAATCATCAATATCAAAATAGAGTGTAGACAGTTCCTTAGAAGATGCAAATTGGGTGGATAATTTTATAAGTTACTTCTAGACAGAGGTTTATCCTCAAGATCTTAATCCCTCATAAAGAAGAAGGTATAGGATTTAATATTTTAAGTATGTCTTGTTAATAGAAGGATTATATAGGAAGAATCTTGACAAAGTTCTTCTAAGATGTTTAAGGGATAACCAGAAACAAATTCATTGAATAATTCCATGAAGGATTGTCTAGAGGACACCTTTTAGGAAAGGTCACAACCATGAAAATTATAAGGGTAGGTTATTACTGGTCTACTATCTTTGCTGACACCTTAAAGGTAACAAATACATGTGATAAGTTCTAGAGATATGTGGGAAGGAACAAAAATGTTACATTCCCCCTTAAGCCTATTTAAGTAGATATATCCCAATGGGTATTGGATTTCATTGGAGTGATAGATCCCAAATCCTCAGCAGGGCATAAAAATATATTGATTGCTACAAATTACCTTACCAAATGGGTCGAGGCTATTCCTACCAAGATATCAGATCAAGAGGTAGTAATTGAATTCATGGAAAGCTTGATCACAAGGTTCGATGTCCCTGAGGTCATAGTAAGTGATAATGGTCCAAATTTTATAGGTGCAAATTACATTGAATTTACAAGTAAATATGGCATAAGTTTGAATAACTCTTCTAAATACCACCCTCAAGGGAATGGGTTAGCATATTCAAATGACAAAAAAATTCTTAGAATTTTAAAAAGAGTGTTGGAGGATAATAAAAGAAGTTGTCATCTTCTTTTAGAGCAAGCTCTATGGGAAGACAAGATTACTATTAATAAATCTATCAAGACAACCCCTTATGCATTGGTGTATGGGAAATAGATTATCCTACCTACCCATTTGGAGATACCAGCTCTAAGATTAGCTAGCCAAAATGAAGAGTCAAACAAGAGACTAGTGGAAGCTATATTAATGCACCTCTTATAGCTTGAAGAACAGAGGAGCAAGACATATGAAAGTTTTTAAAAGCACTCTATGGATACAAAAGGATGGTTTGATAAGAAATCAAGGCTCAAGAAGTTCAAATATGGTGACTCAATTATGAGATGGAACGTAGATAAGTCTAAACCAAGAAATCACTAGAAGTTTGATTCATTTTGAGAGGGTCCATTCAAGATAATGGAAGTAAAAAAGAATAATGCATTTCATCTCCAAGATAAGAATGGAAATATGTAGCCAATTCTTATCAATGGATATCACCTCAAACTATATTTTGAGTAAAGGATTTCCTCTTGTGTATAGTATGTACATATTTGTATTATAATTTCATTTCTCATTTGGTTTAATTCAGCAATAAAGAGAAAGAAAGGGGAAAAGTAATGTAAAAAATCTATGAGTTGTAAAAATCTGTGGTGTCTAAAAATCCATGAGGTGTAAAAATTCGTGAGGTGTAAAATTCTACGAGTGGAAGAGAAGCAAACTGAAGATCGAGCATTGTAATCCATTACTAAGAGAAAAGTCAATGCACCTAAAAAAGTGTTCCAATGGGCCGCAATTTACAAAGTGCTCTATACTGTGTCCAATAAATATTGAGAACTTTGACGATAACCATACCACCTTACCACCAATTTGTGCGCTTGAATGCATGCGAACTTACTGACCATTTTGTGAACATTGGAATAGATTCTCATTCATATGACCAAATATAAATAATACATTCGGAGCCAATAATAGTCCGAAGGTTACGAAACCACCTAGGACAAAAATAGGCATTGTTATAACAAATAACAACGAGCCTAAAATATGTCCAACAATATAATATTGTTAGGATCATAATAAATCAAATAAAATATTGAAATATGCTAACATCCCCCCTTATTACAATATTTGAGTAAACATATAACTACTAGCTATACTAGCATCCCCCCTGCTTACATAATTTTGCAATACATAGAGAGCTACAAAACAATTCAAATTTGACATGTGCAAGTGCCTTAGTGAAAATGTCTGCAACTTGAGCATCGGTGGGAATGTACTGAAGCTGAATTTGGTGCCTTGGAACTTCGTCTCGAATGAAGTGACATTGTGTGTCAATGTGCTTGGTTTTCTCATGATGCACTAGATTCTTAACAAGGTTCAAAACACTCTGGTTGTTCAGAACAAGTGTATTGGAGATTTTGAAGGAAGATCCATACTTGTCAAAATGCAATGCAATCATATCACTTCGCACACAGTTTCACGTGCGACACGATACTCTGCCTGTATAGATGAGATAGAAACCACTTGTTGCTTATTACTGTGCCAAGATACAGGACCGGATCCAAGATGAAATATATATCCTGAAGTTGACTTATGATCATCATATGACCCGGCATAGTCAGAGTCCGTGTATCCTTGCAAGAATAATTTGTTATTCCTCTTGTATTCTAGGCCATATTCCATTGTGCCATGGACATAGTGAAGAACATATTTTGTTGCTTTCCAGTGAGTAGTCTTAGGTTCCTACATGAACCTCGAAATATAGTTGACAACAAATACGATATCTAGCCTAGTGTTCATCAGATATATGATACTCCCAATCAGCTGTCGATAGAGAGTACCATCTATCTGAGGTGAATCATCATATCATGATAACTAAAGCCTAGATCCATCGGTGTTGCCATTGGCTTACAATCAGTCATGCAATATTTTTCTAAAAGTGTCTTGGCATATTTTTTTTGAGACACTTTGATGTAGTGCTCCTTCTGGTTCACTTCCAGACCAAGACAGTAATGGAGAAGTCTGAGATCTGTCATCTCAAAATATTTACACAAGTCTCTTTTGATAGTAGAGATCATAGTTTTTGAACTCCTTGTAATGAGCAGATCATCAACATAGAGTACAAGCAACACTATCTTAGAACCTTGTTTCTTGAAATAAAGGTTTGCATCTGATGGACATCTCTTAAATCCATGTTGTAGGAGGTGATTATCCATTTTTATATACCAAGCTCGAGGAGCTTGTTTTAAACCATATAAGGATTTGACCAACTTGCACACTTTCTGCTCTTGGCCTTCCACTTCAAATCCTTCAGGTTGAGTCATGTAGACTTCCTCTTGGATATCACCATTCAAAAAAGCACTCTTGACATCCATTTGGTGAAATTTCCACCCATATTGTGTTGCCATAGCACAAAGAACTCGAATAGTGGTCATTTGAGCAATAGGTACAAAAGTTTCCTCATAGTTCAATGCCTTCCTTTTGAGCATAGCCCTTTACAACAAGACGGGCCTTATGCTTATAAATTGTCCCATCTGCCTTGTACTTGAATTTGTACACCCATTTGTAGCCTATGGGCTTCTTTCCGTGTGGCAGATCGACAAGCTTCCAAGTTTTGTTTTTCATTAGAGACTTATACTCAACATCCATAGCAGCCTTCCATTTTGGCTCACTAAGGGCATCTTGTACAGAAGTAGGTTCATGTTCATTCACTGAAGACATAAACACCCTGTCATCATCTATATCCATATCCTCTATTTGTTTCTCTTGATCAATAGAAAGTTCCTCAAAATATTGATAAAGATCATCAACCCCAATAATATCTATTGTTGCTCTTTGTTGTCGAGCCATGCTGCAAGTACGAGGTCTATCCAAAGTCAAATCTGGTGGAGTGGATAGTTTGGAGTCTTTGATTGTATTTGTATACCATTTTGGATTCTTCTTCTATGGTGATGAAGAATATGAAGAAGTCGAAGGACCTCCAGTCTTTGGTGATGAAGGGGACTTCTCAACTTTAGTTTCCACAAGATCTAGGTATACATCTAATGTGCTTTGTGATGTGAAAGCCTCATCAAAAACAATATCTCTACTGACATGAATCTTCTTGGTCAAGGGATATATCAAATGATAACCCTTATATTTCTCATCATAGCCAAGAAGAATACACTTCAATGTCTTCTCATCTAGCTTCTTCCTTTTCTCTTTCGATATGTGCATGAAAGCATTACACCTAAAAATGCGTAGATGAGATATGGAGGGTTTTCAACCACTCCAAGATTCCTATGGAGTCATTCCTTATAGGGCCTTTGTGGGTGCCCTATTCAACAGGTATACTATTATGGTGACAACTTCTGCCCAATATTGTTGCTCAAGACTAGCTCCTATGAGCATGCAACGAATAATTTCCATGATGGAACGGTTCCTCCTTTCAACAACACCATTTTACTGAGGAGTATAAGTAGTAGTTAACTGTCCCTTGATCCCATGTGCAATCAAGAATACTAAAAATTCTTTAGAGGTAAACTCCCTCTCTCGATATGAGTAGAGGGTCTTGATAGAAGTCCTTGACTCCTTCTCAACATATTTCTTGAATTACTGGAAGAAACAAAATGCTTTAGATTTTAGATGAAGAAATAACACCCACATATTACGTGAGTAATCATCCACAAACAAATGAAAATACCTCTTCCCCCCACTACTAATGGGTGTGGAAGGACCACACAGATCGATGTGAATCAACTCCAGAGGTTTCTTTGCTCTTGTAGAGCTTTTCTTAAAAGGTACTCTATGCTGCTTTCCTGCCAAGTAGTCAGAGCACACTGGAAAGATGGAAGAAATGGAAGGAATACCCTTTACCATCTCATACTTACTTAGCTCAAGTAAGTAGCTAGAACTAAGATACCCATACCTCTTGTACCATAGGGATGTTGCCTCCTTTGTAGAGACTATCATGGAGACATGTGGAGTAGAGATAGCATCTAAGGCAAATAATCCATGCTTATATGAAGCGGTTGCAATGTTCTTACCCCTCGTAGTAATAGGACAACACTTCTTTCCTCCCTCAACACTAAAGTTGACAACCATATCCTTGTCCAGAATTTGTGTGACTGACAAAAAATTGTTCACCAATCTTGTAACATAGAGAACTTTGTCAATCTGACACTTGCCATTAGGAAGAGTGACTAAAACTATACCTTCTCCCTGAACCTTATAGGTTTTATCATCGACAATAGTGACAGGTTTGCCCTCTTTGGCCTCAAAGGACTAAAACCATGATTTATCACCAGTCATGTGCTTACTAGTGCTAGAATCGACATACCATATAGGATCCATCTGCTTGGAGGTTGTGGTAGTCATGAGCACCTTGTGTGCCCACTTAGAATCTGAGTCAGATTCCTCAACAACAATATTCACCTTTGGTTACTTGTTCTTATTTTGTGGTTTGTTCTGGCATTTCTATTTTGGTTGCTTATTCTTGTGCCAACATATGTTTGTATCATGACCCTCTTTGTCATAGATTTTGCAATACCTCTTAGTTTGTTGAGGTTGTTTCCCTTTTGAATATTTTTGAGAGTTCCCTCCTTTTTGAAAATTACATTTCTTCTTTTCGAACCCTTCTTGTTGGAATAGAGGGTTGTGTTAGAAGAATCATCTATCTGAAGTTGGCATGCCTCCTCCTCTTGAAGCATATTGACCAACTCAACAAAGGTAACTTTTCATTGTGAAACTTGAATGGAAGTGATCAACACCCTATAAGAATTAGGTAAAGCTCTCAATACAATGGAGGTAAGGAGCTTGTCATCAACTGGTTCTCCCAAAGAATTCAACTTTGCTTTCAATTCAGACACTCTGCAAATAAAGAGTTCAAACTGTCTCTCCTTGTTTCATGTTTATATTGTATAACTGAGATTGAATAAATAGAATGGTGGAATCATTATTTCACTCATATATAGTTTTAAGGGCATCCCATGCCTCTTTACTATGTTTACAATCAGCAATTTGGGGTTGAAATCCATCAGACACAGCAAGCAAGATGAGCACTTTTGCCTTGTCTATCTTATCAAATTCTTTTTTATCAGCAGATGGAGTTGTAGCTCCTAAAGCATATGAAGGTCTTATTGTTGTACCAAATACAACATCCCATAAGCCATCCATTTTGAGGATTACCTTCATCTTATTTTTCCATGGTGTATAGTTAGGACCTTTCAACAACTGATGAGCATCAATCATTAATTTTGCAGACATTGTGAAGGTTCCTTATATCACCAAATGGTCCCCCTTTCGATATACCTTAATTCCAGGCCATTATACCATACAAAATACCCACCCTTATGTGAGGGAGACTATAGGTATTTTGAAAAATCAGAGAAATTACATGCCCTTACATGAGGGAGACTGTAAGTAATTTCAATGATTATACGATACGTGGTACTTAGGTAGTACTGAAAGGGAATCGTCTTGTTGATGACACCTACCATAGAAAGTCATCAATCCTCATGCGTGGGGCGTAACTTCCCCCAAACACTTCAGAAATAAGAACATTCATCAGGGTTTACGTCTAAACACAAGAACGATTGGGGTAGTGGATGGAGTAAAAAAATAGCAAAATGGTAAACTTATATCTCCCCGACGATTAATAGAGAACAAGCTCAGACATCATTGTGGCAGCTATATTAGGTAGTGGATATAGTAGTGCAATCACAACAACATTACCTATAAGTGTTGGCCGGAGGTATCACAAATACCGAATGCTGCAGTGCAATAAATTGTACGGATGGGTTTTATTTATTTCAGGAACTTAGGGAGTGAATTTGTTTTTAACTTTTAATGAAGTAGTGCAAAAAAATGGAAAATGTAACATACAACATGAAAGTGCCCACAAAATAAACCTCTAGATGTCAGGCGTTGCCAAAAATGTACCTTTACAATAATGCCAATTTTGCTTTTTCAAATGCTGAAAAAATTACTAATTTTCCCCCCTTGATTTTTGAAAAAATGGTTTCCCCCCAAAAAAAAAAAATCACTAAAGCATATTTTAAAAAATTTAATTTCTTATCTAGGGATAATAAAATAAATAAATTACTTATCATAGTAAAATAATTAAAAAAAAAAAACTTTAAACTATGATTAAAAAGTAATTTAAAAAATTAATCATTAACCTTAGTAGAAAAAAAATAAAAGAAACTTAAAAAAAAAAAATTACCTTGCTTGGGGGGGTCCACGGGTTTTGAACCCACAACCTCAGGGCTCCCAAAGCCCTTACCACTCGGCTCACAACCAGGTGAGCCAGTGGGATGATTGGATAGAGGATCGAGATGCCCACCCTCTTATCGAGCAGCCACGAGCCAAAAAAACATGCGGCGATGCTCCCACCTTGATCGCGGCTCGGGCGACGGCTCTCGAGCTACGTCTGGGTGGCGCTTGGGTGGCGGCATGGTGGCGAACAAAAAAAATAATGTTTTTCAATCAACAACTCTCGAAACTGCTCACTTTAGGTGTGTAAGGCTATCTGTTGTTGATTGCAATCAGGTGCCTTGTTAGGATGAAAAAAGAAAACTACTTCATGGAGCTCCTCCATACATATCTTCTTCATCAATATTTCATTTTGTCCTTGAGTGATAATTGATAGAATATTTTGTAGAAGTTTTTCTTGTGCCTCCTTATCTTGCCTATAATCTGATAAATTATTTTTGAAATAATTTATTGCTTCCTTCCTTATATCTTCTTCATCATCAATATTTCTTCCATCTGGAGTTATAATATTTTTGATATGATAAACATAAAATTTTGTTTTTGCTATAGCATAAAAAAAATGTATTTCTATCTCCTTCCTTGAGCCATTTCTCTCTAGATTTTTAGAACTGATATGACTCATTTTTCAATGCATTATGATAATAAAAAAGTAATTGTTTTTCTTTCACATAAGAATCCTGATCCATTCCATTAATTTCTACTATCTCTTGTAAATTTTTGAGCTTGGATTTGATTTTGTTTCTTTAAAAATATTACCAGAATATTTGACATTACATATCCTCATTTGCTCCTTTAAATATTTCAACTTTTAAACAAACATGCACATACATGATCCTTCAAATTTTGATTCATCCCACCATATCATAACCATCTAGAAAAAATCAAGGTCTTGGAGCTACATAGACTGGAAGCAAAATGGATTTGTATGACCATTGTTAGGTGACTCACAAGTCAAAAGAATGGGTTTGTAATCTGATCCTACCCATAATAAAATATCTACAGAGATTGTATACTTTATTTGCAACCATTTATTGGATAACAAGAATCTATCTAGTCTTTCTACTATATGATTTTCCCAATGCGTCTATTATCCCATGTGTATTGAAAACTTGAGGGACTAACATCCTAAAAGTCATTTGAATTGAAAAATGAAGTAAAATCTTGCATTGATTTAGACCATCCTAGATTGCCACCCTTCATTTTCAAAGGAGATCTAATAGTATTAAAATCACCCCCAAGAATCCATAGATCACACTAAATCATCATTTTATTCGACAAAAATATACTAAGGTCCTTCCAACATCTTTGACAAGGTGTAACTATAGTTGGAGAATATACATTTATAACCCCAACTTTGATGTTTTCCTCTTTCCAATAAAATAATCCAGTAACCCAAGTACTTTCTGCTTCTAATAGTTGTCCATCCTATTTGCATTTATCCCATATTATTGCAATACTTCCTAAAGATCCTATAGAAAAAACTGCTAAACAATCACTTATCTTCCAAATCTTCTTAAAAACATCCTTACATTCCTCACTGATTAATTTTATTTCTTGTATTAAAATAAACTCAGGGTTATAACAACATATTAATTCCTTAATAACTCTTTTTTGGAGGTTTTATTCATACCCCTAATATTCCATGATATCATTTTCATCATCAACACTTTTTATCTTTATTAGTGGGCTTAGCCCCACTTCTTGTTAACACCTTGTATTAAAAAATCAATGTCCTTTTGAGTTTCTTTTTCTCTTAGCTTCTACTTTGATGCCTTCCTCTCCTTCTTCCATTTCCACCATCACTCTCATCTTCATCAATTTCTTCCATTATTTCATATTGTTCAAAATGAGACTTATCTTCTAAAGATTTATATTTTTCGAAAAAATTGAAAGTGCAAGGAATAGTCTCATTAGCATTTTCTTCTTTATGTTGCCCTAAAAACTCTAAACTGCATAGATGATGCTCCATAGTCATCACTTTCTTATGTTGGCCTGAAAACTCTAAATTTCCTTGGATATCCTCCATAAGATTTTCTTTACTATATTGCTCTTGAAAACCTAAAGTACAAGGAATATACTCTATACTAATTTTATTTTTATTGTAATAAGAATATATTAAGCTACTTGAGGATAATAAAGGTGATTTACTTGGATTAAGCTTGACCTCCTTCACCTCATTTTCTTTAAAATTCATCTCTCCATCTTCCTTTGTTTTAAAATTTGCCTTACCCTCTTCCTTCACACCTTTAGCTCCTATATTTGAATTTGCACATTGTACTTCCTCATCCCCCATATCAAATTTTTTTTCTGATGGTTGATTCAAATGAACTGTAATGGCCTTTACCATCTGATTATGTAGAGGGACTTTTCTAGACACTTTCTTAGGAGTGAATTATGTAGAGGGACTTTTCTAGACACTTTCTTAGGAGTGGAAAATCCTTGTTTTGACCTAGATTCTCCTATGATATGGTCTCCTTTTTTCAAATTTAAGCTACCCTCATGTCCAAAAAATTCCATCTCTTCCTTCATTTTCATTTTGTAGTCTCTTGCCATGTGCCCAGTTTCATGAAATTTGTGACATCGGAATGTAATATTTTCATAATCCACTTGTTGATCCCATTCTCTTGATTTAGATTTAATCCTAATCAAATATGGTAAAGATTTAGAAATATCCATGGCAACACATATTTGAGTGTATATTGCATGCCTTCTCTCCTTAGTAGTTGGTCCCTCCTAGATGAATTCACCTAGAGTATTACCAATATTCTTGAAAATCTCCTTATTGATGAGTTGGTAAGGAAGTCCAAAATGCCTTATCCATACTTGAAGTCTTTTAATAGTTTTTTTGTCCACAAAAAAAATCTGACTCCAAGGTCTTTAATATAATTCATCTTTACTTCTAAACCATGGGCCTCCATCTATTATTTTATACCTTTTTTCTAAACAAGTGAAAGTAATGAGTAAAAATACTTTTGGAAGAAAAGTCATGGAGTAATTTGAATTTGATCTTCACTTCCACTTAATCCAATTTTGAATCTCAAAAAACCTAGCCAATATCCATAAAATTTACAAATTAACCCTTTGGTTTTAAGAATCATAATATCTTGCTCAATCATCTCATCCTTGATAATCACTTATGGTGTAGAATATGCTACGTGGATTGGGTTTTCCATAGATTATATCTTACTCTTATTTCTAACTAGGGCATCCAAAATTCCAACTTGGCTATTCATACTTTCAATAAGGACTTTCACAAATGACTTTCTTTCCATGTTACCTAGATGTTTTTCAAATGAATATTTTAAATTCTCCTAAGATATGGAACAAGAAGTGGCACTTGTTACTTTATCATACTTCCTCCTCACTCCCAACTTGCACTTGCACTCACTTTTTTCTACACCCACTCATGGCTCGCGCTCGTACTCATTTTTTATTGCACTCACTCCTAGCTTGCACTTGCTCTTGCACTCACTCTTGGGTTGTACTCGCACTCTTATTTCTAGTTGCACTCACTCTCGACTCATGCTCATACTCATTCTTGACTCATGCTTGCACTTGCTCTCAGCTTGTGCTTGCACTCACTTTCGGTTGCACTTGCTCTCAGCTTGTGCTTGCACTCACTCTCGGCTTGCACTTGCCCTCGCTCCCGGCTGCACTCCAATTTGAATAGTATTTTATATTTTAATCATTTTAGTTTTTAGTTGGAAGATATTTAATTGAAGAAAATATATATTGTTGAGACATGACATACTCCAAATCAAAATGCTTATATGTTTAGTATATTTTAATTACACTTTTACTTACATCAATATATAATTGTCACATCTTAAAATTTGTATTACGTGCATAAACTTCTACCTTTTATGCAATGAATGAGTAGACATTCATAATTGAAAAATTACATGTTAAATAACACAAATTTTCAATTATTTTCTTTTCATTCTTGTAAATAGGTTTAAATTACTTGAGATTTTATAATTTGTAAAATCTTTTGTTGTATTATTATCTTTGAACAATTTGTTTGAACATTGCATAAAAATATAACAAAAATATTTATGATTTATTTTAAATTTCTCTTATTTACTTTAGAATTAGGGAACTTATAAATAAAATTGATTATAAATGGTTTTATAAATATATGTTTATAAAAAAGTTTAAAAAATATTTTATCAATAATACATCAAAAATATGTTTTAAATGTATAATATTGTTTTACAATTACTTATCATCATCATTATATATGAATAATTATTAAATAATAAATAATAAATAACTATTCATGAAACTTTATTTACACTATCATTTTATTATGTGATTAGCCTTTATATTTATATTGTAACTTTTTTTTTCTAAATAATGATTATGAAGAATCCTTTTTATTTCATTGTAATCTCAACATCTTAGAAAAAGTTCAACTTCTAATGAAATATTTTAAATGCATAACTTTAAAATATTAACAATTATCCTTTTTGGCGTAATATAGATTTAATTTTTATTATAATTATTTAAAATTATAGATTATTTATGGATGAGTATCCCAGGTTGGAGCTAATTCATATTGGTCCAAAAATTGAACCTCCTAAAGGAAGATCAATTTTTATAAATATGTTTTTAATTGAAGGCTAATTAAAAATTTTGATTTAATTTTGCAAGAAGGGCTAAATTTTAACTTTGCAAAAAGGGGGAAAATATTTTTTTGTGCTAATTTAATTATGCCACTTTAGCATTGTAAAGTTACAAATAAACAATTTGTTTTTACAATTAATTGGGAAATAAGCACTCATTCTTTTGTAACCCATTTAGGTCCTTTTGTAAATTATATTTCTAGCTTATACACGGTCTCAAATTGCTTTCTATTTGGCAGAGCAAATGACTGCAATAGTTGTAGTAGTTAGCCTTTTCGTAGATAAAGTCACCAATAGTGAAGTCAATGCTAGATGTGAGGTCAAGACTTATGATGGGTCCTATGATCTTGAGGTCCTAAACAATTGGATTCTTGATATGGACACATGGTTTGAGTATAGAAATATTTCAAAGGATGAGCAAGTCTCCTTTGCTAAGCTAAAGCTTTTAGGCATAACCAAAGTCTTGATAATAGACCGCCAAAGCAATTAGGATCCCATCAATACTTGGGATGACCTAGTGAAAGCATTGAAGGAAACCTTCTATCCTTCAAATTATGTTGAAGACCTTGAATTCCAATGGCTTCATTTGAGGTAAGGATACAACATGAGTGTCCAAGAATACATTGGCAAGTTTAACAAATTGAGGATTCTAAATGGAATTCAGGACTCAACTCCAAAACTAATCAACAAATTCAAGAGTGGATTGCAGGAACCACTTTTTAGGGAGTTGAAATATACATCATCCAAAACTTTGAATGTAGTGTACAATCAAGCACAACTTATAGAGGAGAATTTTGCTACTTAATCAGGTGGATCTTAATCTTAAGATACATCCAAAGCACCCAAACGATAGCAATAAAAAAAATGAATAAGACTTCTTCTTTCTCTCCTTCTTCTCCTTATTATTCTTCTTATTTTAATAGCAATAGATTTTATAATTATTGTAAAATGAGAGGATATGTGGAATCTGAGTGCTTTAGAAAGAAGAAGAATCTTGTTGTAGAATCTCAACCTAAGGAACCACAAGATGGTCCTCTTGAGGTTATGGGAGAAGCCCAAAAGTATGATGAGATCAAGGATAAGCTCCACAATATTACCTTGTTAACACAAAATATGTATGAAGGTGGTCATGAAGATTTGTTTGTCACATGAGCCCACCTAATGCACAATTACTTTGTGGATTGTATCATTGATAATGGATCTCAAAATAACTTTATTTCAAGATCCATAGTCGATAGGTTGTAGCTTCTTGTAAAATCCCATCCTTTTCCATACTCACTTGGATGGAAGGATGTAGGTTCCTCCTCCATGATTACATAAACTTACACTGTGTCCTTTGTATTTGGCCCAAACTATGTGGATAGAGTCACCTGTGATGTGACTCCAATAGATTGTTATGGTCTAATTCTTGGAAAAACCTACAAATATGACAAGAGGGTTAAATATGATGATTATAAAAATACATACACATTGCATCATGAGAAAAATATTTCTCATTCATTCTAAGAAGAATACGATGCTCCATTCCACTAGGCCACAAAATATTACATTGATCTTCAACAAGACAAAGTACACACCAGTACCAGTTCCATAAAAGGAGGTCATTCCTCATTCTTTAGTACCTCCTCCTACTGATCTAGTTGCTCCTTTTGTTGCTTCTTCATCTATTTAACAACCATAATCTTCTTCAGTTCAACAAGTTTCTACTTTGAAGCAAACTTTGTAGACTAAGCAACAGGTCATTGGTCCTCAATAACTTCCTCCATATTTTTCTTGGATTGGTAATCAAGTTGTGACCAAGAATTGTCTTCCATATAAAGCACCTCTTGGCCTTCTTGATATCATTAGTACTCCTACCCATTTGACACTTGATTTGCAGCTTCTACTTCATCCATCTTGAGTTCCTCCAACTAAGCCCACCACTATTGTAAAAGTATTAGAGTCCAATACTTATATTGTGGGGAGGTATGATGAGGACATCAAGTGATAGGAATAGGTTTAAGTTCTTAGGTTTACTAAAACCTTAGGTTAGGCTTAGTCTTTGGAATAGGACTTAGTCTTAATTTTAAATTTTATGAATAATTTGTAAAATGTGAGACTTAATTGCTCACATTGGACTTGGTAGAAGTCTTCTAGAGTAGGATAGTTGGCAATATCTTCTAGAGGATGTTACTAGTTGGATTGATGATAGTCAATCCCTGAAATAAACCTCTAGATAAGAGTTTATCTTCCCAATTTGGAAATTTATTGCTCATTCCAAGGGGTTGGTTGCTTGATCTAATTAGTTGTAATTTGGTGCCTATTTAAGCACCCCTTAGCAATGCAATTATTAGATAGTTTGATTCCACATCATAGCAAGCATTGATAATAAAGCTTATATATATATTTTTGAGCAATTCATATTGTAAGTATTCTTCATGCATGTACATGAATTATTTTGGCCATTTTATATTCATATTTGATATTATAAGTGAATGTTATTTCATAATTATATTGGACTAGATATATATTTGATTGCTTACATATATAATTCTACTCTTGATTAATTGATAGACCTATAATATTATGGCTTCTTTATATTGGGACATATGATATTTTATGGAAGGCTTAAAAGCCAATAGTGGTATCAGAGCTACCACTTAACTTTATCAAATTTTTATAGAGTTATTTTATTAGTCGCCATTACATTGAAGTTTATCCACTTTGAAAGTAGTGAAGACTTGGAATCTATTTTTGAAGGTCTGATTGAGAAGATATTGAGAGGAAAAAAAAGTCACCCTGATTTAAATGCTAGGGTCTTTCCACTTGGTTTAAGGAAAACCAATGAATACTAGGACTCAACTTGAAGTATTTAAGGGCCAACTCAAAAGGAATTTGGACATGTAGATATATTCATAGTCACCCTGATATTGATTTTGGATTCTCTAGAAAAGAGGAGAATAATATTTTGTTCTTAGGTGTGACCTAATACATTGAAGATAGATTTCAAACATTGGAGATAGATTCTAGAGATAGAGGAGCATATTAGCTTTCAAAGAGAAGCATCATAGCTTCTAGGGATATAGAAGCATCTAACCTTCCTAAGCTTGAGAAAAATTAAAGCTTCCTAAGTATAGATATTGAGAAGAAACATAAGCTTCTAGAGAATAGATCAGAGTTGTAGTAATAAGTACAGAGGAAAAGCCTCCAAAGATAAGAAGAATAGAGGCATATAGAGAAGTTGAAATTATGGTCATTCAAAGATATAGACCAGAAATATAAGGTTAACTAGAAATTATACAAATATTTTATTCTTGGCCTTAGGATAAATATTCAATAAATATAAGAAGACATTCAGCTATTAAATGAGCCATTAAGAAAAGTAAGAACTATAAGTGCTATCGAGAAGCGCTATCACTAGAAATCTATCTGAGAATTATTAGTTGTATCGTTCCAAATTTTTCGCACCCTTACCTTCAGGCTAAAGGATCCGCGCCCGGAAGGGGGATGCAAGAAGGATGGGACGGTACCTTGGACTGAGAGGCCCTTTGAAGGTCGCGCCTCTCGGGGGAGGGGTATTAAGGTGATTTTTTGATGGATGGTGGGGTTCACCAGGAAACTTTTAGTGGCAGTTTCCATGCCTAGGTTGGGAATGAGTTTAATGTGTTCAATTTTATCTTTAACCATTCAAATCCTAGGTTTGGCCAAATGAATCTAAACTATTCTATATGAAATGCAGATTTAAATGAATACAGAAAATAAATTTAAACAGAAAACACAGAGAATAAGCTAGATAAGAAAAACCATACCTGATCCGGATGTCTGATGGAGGTTCTAATTTTTGAAGCAGTCCAGATCGCCTCTGATATGACAGGATCATCTGAGATCAGACAAGATCATTTGAGATCTGACGAATTCGTCAGACGAATTCATCAGAGACCTACAATCAGAGAAATAGATACAAAATACAAAAAATGCAGCAATACCAACAGAGGAAAATGGTGTAAAATGGCAATATAGATACTAAGATGATAATTACAAATAGAAATTCAAGTAAATTATGATGTTCTAATGACAAATTATGACTTTATTATGCACTTAAGCTATATGGGTGAACTCCAAGATGCAGAACAATAAGGAATAACAATAAAATTAATTAAATGCAGAATAAAACACTAGAAAAGAGTAAAGAAATGCAAACTATGGGCATTGATTGCCCCCAATGTTGGCTGCAGTCGAAATCGTCTGTAGAATACGAAATCGTCTCAAATTTTGGCGTGATCGTCCGAGATCGTACAAGATCATCTGCGACGATCTGAGCTTGCTTCGGCTGAAAAATAGTGAAGTTCCTGCAAGCAAACTTGGAAAAATACGAAGGCAAATAGTGATTTAAGATACTCTAATGCAAATAAAACTCATGTTACAGAAAATTTCAGCCAGGGGAATGTCAAGGGGAGGGCCTAAGATTAAATAGGCATAGGAAGGAGGTTGGGAGGTTGGAGATCATCCCAATTTGGGAGATCTCCAATGGGGGAGGTCTCTAACCGTGCAGACATGCTTTTTCCCTGGTTAGAGACGTCGTTGGAATAGAAGCTAATTATGAAAAATTAGTTTTGGGACGAAATCGTCTGGACGTTCTGCTCCAGATGAATTCATTCGATCTGAGGCGATATCATCTGATCGGAGACGATATCGTCCAATGGTCACAACAAATCCTAAAAATGGCATGAAAAACGAGGAAAGCGGTTTAACGGGTAGTTCGGGATTAAAATTTGAATTTGAATATTTTACTAAAGTAATTTTAATTATTTGCTAAGGTTTTACTGCGCCAATTTTAGGGTGCTACATTTTGCCCCTCTTTAGCGAATTTTCCAAGGAAAATGCGTTAAAGACGAGTTCTTCTCGATTTACGAGAAAGCAAAATTTATTCCAATTTTTAGGCGACGATTCTAGGTTGAATCGTACGACAGCTTACTATGGTGCCCCCTCCGTGTTTTTACCCAAATCGAACGTTTGAGGTAAAAACGTGGAAAAGCAAATTTAAAAATGTTTTTAATTATTTTTGAATAAAATTAAGAAAAATAGGGTAAAACCCTAATTCATTTTTACTATTCATTTTCCTGATTTCTAGAGCTCTGCAGACAAAATGGTCGAGACAGCGCATAGATCGACAAAGGTCCGACGCGGGCTATGGGTAAGGGTCTAAACTTAGTTTAGAATGCTTTAATTTGAATTGCCATGCTTTTTAGATTAATTTTGAATGATTTTTGAGCATCGCGGCCATTTTTGGGCCGTCGACATTTTTGGGATGAAATTGTCCCGATTTCGTCAAAATCGTCTCGATATCATCGATTTCGTCTAGAGGTGAAATAGACGATATGGGGACGATTTCATCCAATAAGGGACGATTCCATCTTGCGAAATCAGAGACAAATTTTCTCAAATTTGGGACGATATCGTCCAATAGTGGACGATATCATCATTTGTATGAAATTGAACTAATTTTTTTACTTGCATTTAATCACTATTTTATTAATGATTTTTATTGTTTTGTTGTTTATGTTGCAGAGAGGATTACTAAAGAGCCGAGAATGGAAATATGACGGGCTGAGGGATGACTTGGCCACTCTATCTTAGGCAGAGCGAGATCAGTTGGCTCAGGTCGGCTTACAGCATATGGCAGCAGAGAGGTGGTATCCGGGTTCTTCCTATTTTCGATTACCGACAGGGGAGATGGCTCCCACATTGGAGGATGTATGGAGGATCTTGAGGATCCCCATACAAGGATGGCTGATAACTCCCATGGCCAACCAGGGCCACATGATGATGCGACTATGCAAAGATCCGAGCTTCGCCCTGGAGAAGGGCGGAGTGAATATCGAGTCGCTACGCCAGATGCCTGGGGCATCTAGACTGCACGGTATTGGCGGGGGTAGTAGGTGGTCTGATGCTATGCCATCAGAGTGGATGCAGGATACCATGGGTACTGACAGATGTGGTCTACGACATGAGAGACCATGGGTACAGGTTTGCCTGGGGGAGCTTCATACTATGCCGATTGTACAGGATCCTGCATGGGGTCATGTACAAGGGCGGCCGATGTCTAGTCATGACATCTCTTCTGTAGGTTTGGTGTTGGGAGCACATTGCAGTGCGGAGGCCGGTAGGGCTTCCTTTGATAGGGATTGAAGGGGAGAGGCCCCGGGTTTTCTACTGGTGGCTCCGGAGAGGGTCACAATGGCGGATAGATCTGTCGATGTCCCGGAGACTACTTGATGACCTTGTCTCCGACCAGATCACCTAGAGGCCTTGGAGAGATCATCCAGGGTGGGCCGAGGACAAAAAGGAGCTGGCTCGCATCAGGTGAACCTGCTGGCTGAGGATGGAGAGGGGAGAGGTGGAGCTCCATCGCTATGACCAAGTTTTGAGGTAGTTCGGTCTACAGTAGGGGATCCCTACTCTCAGGGATTACGAGTTTTCTAGAACTGTTCGGGATAACACCATAGTGAGCAGGGATCCAGATATGTAGCGCTTTTGGAGTCAGGACATAGATGACGCCCCTATCCAGCCAGTGGATGGGGATGACGCTGGGGTAGCCGATGGCTATGATGCCTGGTACACAGGCATCCGCCCTCCTCGGATGACGAGGGCTCAGGGTCCGATTCACGTAGTTGTGCATCGGATGGGGAGGCGGTGCCAGGCAACCATTAAGGTGGCACAGGGTCATGGAGGGAGAGATCAGAGGAGGCCACAGGCTCAACAGAGGCCACGATAGCAGGAGAGGATGGAGGAGAGACCCCCTTCTCCACGGAGAGAGGCCACCATCGCCCGATAAGGGCAAGGGTGTGGACGTAGGAGAGAGTAGCGAGATGGCTACTCTCTGAGTGGAGAATGTCCGTCTCTAGGCATAGGTGCAGACCTTATAGGATGAGGCTGCATGACACCGAGCTGAGGCCACACAGCTCAGAGATGAGGTCACCCGACTCAGGGCATGGAGCGGAGGGGCGAGCACTCGAGACCTATCATGGGCTATTACCTAGACTACATTCTATTAGGGGATGTAATACCAGGCAGTGCCAGCAGAGCGGAGAGTACCACTACCAGCTCACATGGTAGAGCCTATCGTGATGGGGTCATCTAGGTCCTCATCACGATCAGCATCTAGGACTCATAGTACCACATGTACTACGATGGGGCCACCTCCTTCACGTCCAGGCGAGAGAGGAGATGAGGCTGAGAGCTCGAGGGGTTCTCGAGGCTAGCTCGCTAACTACACTGCACAGATTGATAGATAGTGTTTATTATTTTTGATAGAGGATTGAGTATGCCAATTAGATTGAGTTGCGAGGTACATATTGTGGCATACCAATCTAGTTTTGATATGATGTATATATTGTTGATATATATATATATATGAGATATTTTTGATCATATGACTTGTCTTATGTGTTTGTATGATGCTTTAATGTTTTGATGTGATTGATTTGATGATTCATGTGATTATGTCATTTGGAAATATTATAATTTTGATGTCATGCTTTTAAAATTTAAATGAAATAATCTGATGTGAAACAAATTGGTTGTTTGTGGTGATTAGATAAAAATAAAAAAGGGACTTTTAACAATAATTTCAAAGGACATTGTCGCTATTTATGACCATTTCATGGAGTCGCCGCTCGCTAGGTCGTCAAGCTAATCCCAGTATAGAAATATTGCTAAAAGTAAAAGAGTGCTTAAGAGACTGTCTTAAGACTTTGATGAGGTTGTGATGATAAAAATGGTGATGATGATGATGTTGTTTTGTTTTCAGATTTCCATGAAAATATTATGCATGAAATATAAAAAAAAAATGATTTTTGCTAGGCATAAATTCCTAAGTGTGATAAAATTTTTGAATAATTCCCTAGGAATTATACCATCATTGCAAAATTGAAGTTTGACATAATGACATGAAATAGCAAAGTATTCGTTCTTTTTAAAGCATAATTGTGGAACATAATGATTTAAGTCATATGTTTTTATGATTTTAAATAAATGGGAAAATAAAATTAAAACAATGGTTTGCGCTAGGCATAGAATATTTAGGTATAGACTTATACCATCATCGCGAAATCCAAAAAGAAATTGATATAATAGTTTTATTGCATGGTTGATTTTTTATTTTTGTTTTTGAAATAAACAAAAAAAATATAATATGAGGACTTGCGCTAGGCATAAAATTCCATTTTAAGTTTTGGAACTATACCATCGTCGTGAAAGTCGACAATATATATATGTGGTTTTATTGCATATTTTTGAAAGCAGTTTTGATTTTGAAAAGAAATATATGTAATTGTTGTAAATGAAATCATTCCAGAAGATTTGCATAAATATTTTTACATTATCTCAAAGACAAAATTTAGACTTATAAAGAATCCCATGTGCATATGTGAGTTCGTTACCGTTCTTGATTTATCATAATGATACAAAATCTCTCAAATACAAATGTGTGTGCAATTGCTTTGTGCATTTACCAGTTTTGAGCAAGATACTTTGATACAAGTGATTTGAATTAACCAAATAAGTGTTCATTGACCATGATTTATATGCATGTAACCGTACCAGACTACTATGTAAGTCGGGTTATCAAGAGCTAGCTAATCCATAAGCAGACATAGGTCTGTACAAAAGAAGGTCGCTAATGTAACAGACATATCACCACGCTAGGAGTTACCCAAGGCCAAGCGGGTTGGGCACAAACCACATGTTATGGGGCTTACCTCACAGTTTTTGAATAATTGAGAATTCCAGGGATTCAAGCTCATCAACCCTTCTTTTCTTTTCAATGGGTAGGGAAAAGGGATTTTATTGCTTTTGCTTTTTTCTTTTCTTTTTCTTTTGTATTTTTGCTTTGATATTTGAGATAATGCTGAAATAGTGCTGAGATAGTACAAAATGATACTGAAATAATGCTTCTTTTTCTCATGATTTTGCTTGATTTTTCTTTTTTTTTTGCTTCCTATTCTAGGGATACTTGCTCGGATTGGTTGTAGAGCAAGGGATTTTTATTCTGGGTAGGGGTGAGCTTGTCCTTTTGTCAATTCTCAAAGATTCTAGACCATGTGCATGATAGGATAGCAGGGGAAACTTTTCGCTCAAGAAACCACTTCTACTATGTAGCATCGTGTTGAATTTGCAAATGTAATCATTTTAATGTGAAAAAGTGCACTTGGTTTAAGTAAATAACAAGATCAGTTCTCTATGCTCAAACTTTATTTAATTCAACATGTGGACTTTGATATAAGAGAGATAAGTAATCATGCCAGATAAAATCAAGATTTTATTCATGTGTTTGTGAAATGTGAGGGATTCCAAATAAATGCTAATTTATCCGAAATAATATGAAAATATAACTGCAATATTTCAAGAATCTAACAAGTACAATAAGTAAATATATACAACAAATGTTTTTGAAGATTTTGATGATTTTGATGTTTTTATATGTTTTTTTATATATTTTTTATGATTTGAGAGAATGAATAATATTGTTGTTTGTTTTTGAAATTTTTGTATGTTTTATTAAAATGAAATAATATGCAAAATAATATATACAATATACAAGGTTATTTGAATATAGCACGCCTAAGGTTGCTTCAAAATCAAAGGCGGTTTTGAAGGATAATTTGGTTGTGGTGAAGGTAAGAACAAAAGGTGATGAATAAAAGGTAGCGATAACAAAAGCTTTGTTATAATGTAAAATAATGTAGCAAAATATTTGACTTTTATATGTGTAAAATTGATCATGTTACAAAATAAAATGCCAGAAGGATAAGAAAGTTCTTCATTCTTATTACTATATTCCAAGTCTTGATAAGATGGAGAAAGTATATGTGAAAGATATGCATGAGTGTTATTTGGTAAACAAGGATGATCATATATGGATGAAGAAAAATGATGGATAGAAGGTAATTGTGACAATGGAGAATGTATAGAACTTGATGTTTCTTGAATTTCATTATTAAAATATTTTATAATAACATTTGATTCATTAAGATCTTCTTCCTTTAATTTGAGTTTTTGGAATAATTGATAAGTGCATAAATTAAGAGAGGAGCCATTATCTACCATGATAGTTTTAACAGGTATTTCTTTACTAGATCCTGTAATGTAAAGAGATGAGTCTTCTTGTGGAGTAGAGGAAGGAATATCCTCATCATAGAATGAAATATGATTAACCTCAAGAGGGTTTACACCATTAATTATGTCCTTAGGGAAAATATCATGAGGAACAAATTGTTGGCTAGGTATTTTGAACAACGTTTCCTTATGAGAACTTTGTAATACTTCTAAAAGGGATATCTTTGCTTGAGGGTTAATCACTTGTTGTTGGCTATCAAAGTGGACTTCAAATTGAGATTTTGATTCTAAAGATGAGCTTTCTATGCTTACATTCCATTTTGGATCATTCTCTAGAGCCAAAGATAGTTTTGAAGGTTGGTCAAATGAGGAATCCATATCTTGAATATCAGATTGAGTTGATTGAACTTGAGGTTGCTCATTTGTAGTTTTTGTTACTATATTAATAATATCATCATGATGGGACACATTAACATGCAATATTTGATTGGTTTCTTGTTGTTGATAATTGAATAGGGGTTCTTGGGAGATCCCCATGTCTTGATTGATTATTGGTATTTGTTGTGTAGGAGTTTGATTGTTTACTTGGAGATTTATAATCAGTTGTAGATTGTAATTCCTTTATATTAAAAAGACCCTCATCAATCAAATCTTGAATTGAACATCTTAAATCTTTACATTTTTGTGTCATATGTCCATCCACTCTATGATATTCACAATGTAGCTCAGGTTTAAACCAATCTGTTGTGGTATCAGGTTGTCTTATGGAAGGGAGTTCAATCCTATTTGTGTCAAGTAAATACTTGAGAATTATATCCATTGGTTGATTGAGCTTAGTAAATTTACGTGATGAAGGTTTTCGAGAGGTTTTTGATAAGTGCCTTAGGAATTCCGTCATAAAAGGACCTAATGGTTTCTCACCTCTACTTTCTTTATTATGGGTAGAATGATGATAGGAAGATTGTGAAGTATGAGGTGAGTGCATGGTAGAATTGGAAGAATAAGTATTTTCTTGTTGAAATGGATGTGTTGTATTGAAAGAAGAATATTGAAAGGGTGGAGGAGGATTGTATGTGGATTGATAGACATAATATGGATATATGGGAGAATAGATAATATCGTTATGAAGAGGATTGGCAAAGGGATTGTCCTGTTGGGGTAAGGATGAAAAATGAGAAAAGTGTGATGGAGGTGGTGTTGAATAGGGATGAGGTTGGTCATAATCAACAAATGTATTTAGCTGAATTCTTCCAACATTACTGATGGGCTCATATTGATTTGAGTAAAAACTCATGGTTTCTTTAGTACTTCTAAAAGTAATATTTAGTATCTACTATTTAGAATTGAATCTAAAACATACAAACTTGAAATGATGATTTTGTTACTTTTTTTTTTGTATACATATATATATTTTTTTTTTTTTTTTTATATTTTTGAATCAGAAAGATGCCTATGTTATTCACGTCGGGTTCACCAAAATGTATCGTTCCAAATTTTTTGCACCCTTACCTTCAAGCTAAAGGATCCGCGCCCGAAAGGGGGATGCGAGAAGGATGGGACGGTACCTCGGACTGAGAGGCCCTTTGAAGGTCGTGCCTCTCGGGGGAGGGGTATTAAGGTGATTTTTCGACGGATGGTGGGGTTCACCAGGAAAATTTTAGTGGCAGTTTCCACGCCTAGGTTGGGAATGAGTTTGATGTGTTCAATTTTATCTTTAATCATTCAAATCCTAGGTTTGGCCAAATGAATCTAAATTGTTCTATATGAAATGCAGATTTAAATGAATACAGAAAATAGATTTAAACAGAAAATACAGAGAATATGCTAGATGAGAAAAGCCATACCTAATTTCGGATGTCTGATGGAGGTTCTAATTTTTGAAGCAGTCCAGATCGCCTCTGATATGACGAGGATCGTCTGAGATCAGACAAGATCGTCTGAGATCTGATGAATTCGTCAGACAAATTCGTTAGAGACCTGCAATCAAAGAAATAGATAGAATACAGAAAATGCAGCTATACCAACAGAGGAAAATGGTGTAAAATGGCAATATAGATGCTAAGATGATAATTACAAATAGAAATTCAAGTAAATTATGATGATCTAATGACAAATTATGACTTTATTATGCATTTAAGCTATATGGGTGAACTCCAAGATGCAGAATAATAAGGAATAACAATAAAATTAACTAAATGCAGAATAAAACAATAGAAAAGAGTGAAGAAATGCAAACTCTGGGCACTGATTGCCCCCAATGTTGGCTATAGTCGAAATCGTCTGTAGAATACGAAATCGTCTCGAATTTTGGCGTGATCGTCCGAGATCGTACAGGATCGTCTACGACGATCTGAGCTTGCTCCGTCTAAAAAATAGTGAAGTTCCTACAAGCAAACTTGGAAAAATACGAAGGCAAATAGTAATTTAAGATACTCTAATGCAAATAAAACTCGTGTTACAAAAAATTTCAGCCAGGGGAAGGTCAAGGGGAGGGCCTAAGATTAAATAGGCATAGGAAGGAGGTTGGGAGGTTGGAGATCATCCCAATTTGGGAGATCTCCAATGGGGGAGGTCTCTAACCGTGTAGACACGCTTTTGCCCAGGTTAGAGACGTCGTTGAAACAGAAGCTAATTATGAAAAATCAGTTTTGGGACGAAATCGTTTGGACGTTCTGCTCCAGACGAATTCATCCGATCTGAGGCGATATCATCTGATCGGCGACGATATCGTCCAACGGTCACAACAAATCCTAAAAATGGCATGGAAAATGAGGAAAGCGGTTTAACGGGCGGTTTGAGGTTAAAATTTGAATTTGAATTTTTTACTAAAGTAATTTTAATTATTTGCTAAGGTTTTACTGCGCCAATTTTAGGGTGCTACATTAGTGCTATCAAGAAGCACTATCATTCTAAGGTGAACATAAAATCTAAGATTCATTACTATTATTCTAGAAGCCACCAACTAGAAGTACTTGAGCACTATTCTAAAGAATCATTACTAGGAGCACCAAAGTGCTATTCTAAAGTGCCATAACCAGGAGGACCTGAGTGCTATTCTAAAGTGCCATAAGCAGGAGGATCCGAGTGCAAGGACTCAAGTGCTATTCTATGCACTATTCAATAGAGAACCAAATGTGAACCTAAGAATTATCTAAAGTTATAATCACAATAGAACCAATAGGTATTTAGGAACTATTTGGAGCACTATTCATAGAGAGCTATATGTTAGCTTGAGTGTTGTCTAGAGAACTACTTGTAGTGCTATCTAGGTAAATATTAGAGTGCTATCCAAAGTGCTACCTTGAGATAGCTACCACCTAAGAAGTGTATTCAAAACCAAGGTGTGCATCCAAAAATAAGACATACATTCAAAATCAAGAAGAGAATTTAGACTCAAGGGAGCATTCAGACCTGAGAAGTGCATTTAGAACCAAGATGAGCTTTCAAACCTGAGAAGTGCATTTGGACATGATATGAGCATTCAAACCTAATATAAGCATTCAAATATGAAACTTGAATTCATACTTAAGACTAGCATTCACACCTGAATCAAGTATCTTAACATGCATGCAACAGGATGACATCTAAAGAGCAAACTCAAAATAGAACCGACAAGGAATACCAAGCATTGGCATTGGACAAATAGAATGTTAGCTTAGAATGCTAACCTACTTAGAATATTAAAAGGCCAGGCATGCTAACCAACACCAAAACAAAGCATTAATTTACCCAACCACCATAGGTAATATTCTACGTTATATTTCTAGCATTTATGCATCATTTAAAGTTTTTTTTGGAGGGAAACCAAATTTAAATTTAGTAAGTGGAGTTCTAAGGTTTTCCACTTTGATATTTATGCACCTTAATTATTTAGTTTTAATTTCTTTTTAAAGTTACGGAGTGATAAGGATTACTACTAAGATTTACTTTAAAAGCTTACCACTTCTTTAAAAGCTTTGAAGATTTTAGTTTTTTAAAGATTTGAGTTTTTGAGTGATTTGAGTTTTTTAAAAATTGAATATTTGTTTTCTAAAGTTTGGGGGAGTTAAAAGGTTTTAATAATTGATATTTTTAATATTTGAAGCTATTTTAATTTTTTTTAAGATTTGAAAAATTAAAATTTTAAAATTTTGCAAATTGAATATATTAGGGAGTTAAAAGGACTTTTACTTCAAAGTATTAGAAATTTTAAAATTTGCAAATTTCTTATTTGAGTGATTTTTTTACTTTGGAGTTATAAGTTTTACAACTTCAAAGAAATTGAATGCAAATCATGGGAGAAATTATTAGAAATGCATTCAGTGAAGATATTGAATAAATGATACACAAGTTAAAGGTTGATACTCAAAACTTGATAGATGGGAAGAAGAAAATACCAAAATGGCTTAAAGATACACTTGAGGACTCAAAGTTAGATCTTATTACTACAAAATTATAAATGGGTAGTTTAACAAGAATAAATTCTATAACAAAATCTACAACTACTTAGAGTTCCATAGATTCCGAAAACATGTAGCTTATTTATAAATAAAATAAAGGAAGAATGACCTTAATAGTGCATTAATGGTTATATTGTTTTATTAAGAAAATTAATGAACACAAAGCATTAGCATGGAAGCATAGATCAAATAAAAGACATTGTAGTCAATTGAAGTGTAATTATTACAATAGAATTAGGCATGAAGAAGTTAATTGCTAGAATATTTATCCATGTAAATTTTGTGGAAGAAAATATCATTCTCCAACATTTTGTTGGTACAAAATAAAATATTATGAGATATTTGAAAGAATGCTATTATTCAGATTAGACAAATTTCTTCAAAATATTATTTCTGAAGCAACTCCTAACAATAGAACAAAATGTTCTATTTTGAAATACATGATAAAATTAAAAAATAACAAATCAAAGAAAAAGTATTTGATATTATTAATGGTGAAGTATTTGATTTTTCAAAAAAACAAGAAATAGGGAAATGGATCAAATATGGTCTAAATTTATCTTGTAGAGTAATCAAGAAAGAAGCACATGAATCAAAAATTAAATATGAACAAGAAGTTCAAGCCATTCACAAACAAGAATCAGAAGTCATATCAAAGAAGCATATGAACTAAATATCAAGGGTAAAGAAGAAGCTCAAGCAGTTCGTGAACAAGATAAATATGTAAAGTCTAAAGAACACAAGAATGAAGTTGAACATGAATCTCAAGAAAAGGTTCATGAACAATGAAAGGTCACTTGAATATTGAAGATCAAAAGATAAATATTGAAGACTAAAGTCTTCAATAACCAAATAATGTAATATAGGAGGGTATTGAAGAATATTACATTATTTGATACATGCAAATGTACCCCCATGGTGCCTTCATGGTATAAATATAAATATGTAATAGATTACGATTTGTGTCTATAGTTTAGATGAGTGATTTACATTTATGTTAGTGTTCATGTATATGAAATGTACAAGTATCATGTAAGAGTGTGCACAAGTGTCATGTAAGTAAGAGTGCATGTGTGTATTGAGAGAATATGCACAAGTGTCTTGTATTAGGAGTGCATGTAGGAGAGTAAGAGTCATGTAGAAGTGTGCAAGTATCATAGAGTTAAAGTATACATGTAAGAAGAGAGTGAAGAGTCTAGTATACAAGTGGCAAGATGATAAACCAAAGGTCATGGGAGTTGTCATATGGAGAGCAATAGTCAAGTATGTGAATAGTTACTTCCTATGTCTATATTATGGAGATAAAGATCCATACATGTAATATGAGAGAAAGGAAAAATAGTTTGTAGTGATCACCATATAGCAAGCATTAATAATAAATCTTGTGTACAAATTGTAACAAATCCAAATAGTACCCAACCTGAGTAAGAAAATTGTTTTATAGAAGGAAGAATTAAGTTTGCTAATTTGTTACCAAAAGAAAGGATTTAAACATTCACATAGGGCTTAACCACATTTTGAGCTTTACAACACTACAAATGTCACTTGAGTGGACAGGAGTGGCCTAAATCTCATAAATACTTTGGGTCTTTCCTAGTACACCTTTGCGGTATACAGGACATCTTAACATGGTTTCCCCATTTTTGATATTTATCTGTGAAATAAGGATATTTTAACCATAACATTGGATTAATCATTTTCTCTATCCATTGAGATCAAGGGACACTCTTTTCCAAGATTCATCATAAGTCCTATGATGTTTCTTATATTAGTGTAATTCCATATATGCCTAGATGATTACACCTTTGTGGTAAACCTCTAACAACATTGTTCTTAGTTATATCCATCTCCCTGATGTGATATCTAAGGTGGTCTCTAATCCATACAGATAACACACATGGAACCCTCAAGCCTACTCATCGTGGTTCCACCACATAATCCTTAACAACAATGATATCCAATCCTCCATGGATGGAAGGGGGTTCCAGGTTACACCACCCACCTCCTGTTTCAAAGATTAACTATTCTTGAAACCTTCTCAAAGTTTATTTATTGAGAATTACTCATTGTGTACCCCCTAGATATTACACAATCGTAACTACTTAGTCAAGTTGTATGCTTAAGGTTAATCCATAAGGAAAGGCTAGGTTCAACCCTAACCCAAGTCTTATCCCATGAACCAAAAGGAAACATAAATAGAAATAAACACTTTTCTAGAAAATGAACACTTTTCTCCCTTGATTAACTTTAATGCATATATTAAATAAAAATAACCGACATGAACCCATTTAGTGTAATAAAAATATATATTCTAACACTATACTTAAATGCAATAACTTTAATAATGCTTCTCTTAAATCCTCATTTGACCAATCACCTCATCAATTAGGATTAATATGTCCCTTTTGTATAACTAAAATATCCATAAATAACCAATGTAAATGATCATCTCTTTCCAATATTGCCAAAAATAAAATATAATAAAACTTTAGCAAAAAATATTTAATTTATAATATCCAGCTTGTTGGTTCGTATTTAATTGTCCATCATTAAAATGCTTTGACATAAAATTCAACAACTAGATACTTTTTCCAATAGAAATCTCTTCTTGAGAGAGTTCAAGAAACAATGTTTATTACAAAAATTACAACCAAAATATCCTTTAATCAAATGAGTATACAATACTTTCAATATTCATTCCAAACGTGGACTGAAAAGAATGCTAACAAAAACTCTTTCTTTTGTCCTATGCTCTTATGCTTCTTAACTCTCTCCATATTTGAATTTTCTTTAAACCCACTGATAAGGAGATGTATTAAGGGATCAGAACAGCTCCCCAACATGAGAGTGCATTCCTAAATGTATGTATATTTTTTTAATATACACACAACATTCCAAGAACACCTAATTCTATAGCATTCTTATTCATTATTTCCATACAAAGCTTCTTATATAATCTTGTTCATTTTCCAACATCAACAAGTGTTAGCTTTTTATGAGATGGTAATACAGGAAATACAACCACAAGATGAAAGATAACTAATATGATATAACTATAAACTAATGGCACAATAATATGAAGGAAAGTGATAAGATGAACATATGCAAATAACTCAAAGATATGCCATTAATGAAAGTGATGAAAATAGTACAATGCTATATAATGGAGGACATGAACACTCCATGAACATATATGAAAGGACTACATTGTACCATACTACTGAACTATACCACACACTATATTTTCTACTCTCTCTATATTTTACTACTCTCTCTAAAAAACTCACTATGAGGCCTTTATATAGGAATACAGATTCCTTGGCCCTTTCTCTACATATCTACCTAATGTACAAGTGGGCTCCTTGTACATTTACAACTTGCACATTGACACTTGTGCATTTATTACAATACTTGAAGTAACCAACTAATTTTACTCTAAAGTAAACTCCTACTCTAGTTATGTACCAAAGGTGGTACATTTATATGTACCTATAATGTAATATACTCTCTAACACTCCCATGTATTACATTATTTGGGTATTGAATACTTTATTCTTTAATATGGATCTTCAATCTTCAGATTTTCTTCAGCTTGATTTTGTCCTTTGTATTATCTTTAATTCACATTGCACTGTATGCCTCCTTGATTTAGTTCCTCTTCTTCTTCTTCTTCTTCTTTATTCTTATCTTTGGAGTTAGTATTTTTATAGGTGGACGTAATATCACCTGATTCTTACAAGAGTATATTCTCTTTGTCTTTGTCCTTTTTATCATTTTCTAGGTTCTGCATAGAAGCTTCTGAAAAAACACTTAAGGCATCATGATAAGATTTTGTGTTAGTAGAACTTGAAGTATCAATACTGCATGAGGATTGAAATATCTTATCTAGGTATGATTCATCCATTTTTATTTTTAGTTTAAGTAATTCTATCAATTCTCTTTGTTCTACATTCTCATCCTTGTAACATTTGAATGTAAGTAGTGCTATATATAAGATGCTACCAAATTCTAAAGGAATTTAAATGTCACTCTTTCCATTATCAATTACTTCAATGAGTCGAGCATGTAGATAATATTCCATGTTTTCAAAGTTATCTTTTAAAGCCTCACTATGAATCCTTTTTGAGGTAAGGTCAAAGTATCCTTCATACTTTATAAGTAAATTCTTGATTCCAATTTTTATGAAACTTGATCTTTCCTTTCTAATAGTGTTGTTCATATCATTGTTTACTATATTCTTTGAGGTAGACATATTTCTTAGTTTTGTCCCTTTATGTTTTAAGAACACTCTTTGATATATCCTTTGTATTAGACTACCTTATGACTCCCTAGTTGAAAGTATATGAACCAATTTGATAAAACCTTTTTAGATTTAGGTTTTGTAGGATTTCTTATGTCTCCCTAGTGATTGGAGTGTGCTATAAGTTTGATAAAGTGCTTAGCAAGTAATATTTCACCTTTTTGGTGGATTTTGTAATGTTTTATAAATAACAATAATGAACTCCTATTTCACCTTATCTCTCTTAATGAACTATGCACTTATTAATTAGAAGTTCTCTATGGTTGGATTTCTTTTTTCCCTTTAGTATGAGTATGAGAAAAGTATAAGTAAATAATTCCAACTCCTCTAAGTAAATAATGAACTTATTTTTATAGCCCTTAATATCTAGTAGTTTAATATTTCTAAATTTCAATAATCTATGTTTGATGTAGTATACCTTATAACTCCCTAATTTGGAATGTTAGAAAATAATGATAATAATATTTGTAAATTGATATTCTAATTTACCAAGGTTGACAACCTTATATCTCCTACTTGATTATTTGCAAATATCTCACTGTTTGAATATCAAGCAATTTTATAATGTCTTCTACCTTTGTTAAAATTGCTTTCTAAGGTTGATATTTCAATGAAATAATAATCAAATTTCAACCTTATACTTATCACCTTATAACTCCTAATTAGAGGAAAGTAAATAATTATATGATATACATATATACCTCCTTTCAATATATAGCAAACGAGTTTATTGGATTGCAATGAGTGTTCCAAATTCGGGCATTGATATTCAATGTATAATATGAGCATTCAATGCTCTCTCTGAATGGTGTTGGTCTTAACATCATAATGTGAGCATTCAATTCTCTTTCTTCTTTTGGATGGTGTTGGTCGATGACAGGTTCTCACCGCACCTTGACTTCGAATGAGATGCTTCCACTACGCACTTTCACTAATCTCTCACTTCGTAGTTACTTTGCTCTTACTTCATTGTTATCTCGCTCTTACTTCTTTGTTACCTCGCTCTTAAATAGATTCGATGCACCTTGGAATCGTACCCACATGGCATTATGATCTTGAAGAGCGTTACATTCTTGAATAACACTTGCTAAGATGCTTTCAATGCTCCTACCTTCTTCGAATGATGAGTTGTGATGAATACGCTTTCTAGCCTTTGAATTATGACTTCTAACTCTCAAGGAATAGACATTACTCTGAGCATTTTATGTGGACATTATGGAATATAAGGTACTCTATCAATTGTACCAAGTGGAAGTCCTTTATTTTGCATGTAAATATTTCTCCAACATCTATTAAACCTTATAACCTCTTCTTGCCAATGGATGCACTGTTGTATCTTGTCCTCAATGCTTCCCTTAGGAAAATTATTATGCTATTATTTTTGTAAGAGGTTGGATCCAGTTCAATGGTGATTGTAGGGCACTTCAAATATGGTTCTATGGTGCTCCATTGGCAACTGTAAATGCTACTCTTAGCTGGAAGTTTATCCATAATATATCCTAGTATTGCACCTTTTATTTTTTGTTGTAATAAGTTATCCTTAACATTATTGATATAAAATGATGACATCTCCCTTGTGTTGTAGGTATGCTTCCATGGACACTCAATTTTATGGTTTATGGGGTGTATTTAGACACCTTAATGTGAGCCTTTTTTTGGCTCTCTACCTTGCTTGGATAGTGCTCTTTTACTGGCCTCTTTGAAGTGAGTCTTCCTAGTTGTTGGAGTGTCCTTGAGACACTAAGTCTTTGTCCTCTTTTGCTATGTAGGATAAGATATTATGGTGCAAAAAATTGATGTAAATAGTTTTACAAAAGTTAGAATAGAATACCTTAAATTTGCACCTATATCTAAGATCTTCAAATCTCCTTTTGCAAGCTTTCTTTCTACTAATTTTGATGGTGGCTTCTTTGTACTATTCCTTGTAGGTAAGGGATGATTTGATGTTGTCTTCCTTACTAGACAACACTAAAATCTAACTCTTTACTTGGATAACTTTAGCACAAATAAATCCAAGCTCTTAACCATACAATTAAGTTTAGAGGTTTAATTTTGCACTAATGTTCACTTTAACTAAAACTCCTTAGTGAAATTTGAATAACTAATATAGTGTAATAATAGTTTATGCTTATTAATCCTATAAATGAACCCTTAAAGAAACTTGAAATATGCACTAATTTTCACTGCAACTTAAAATACTTAGTGCACCTTAAGAAATTCTTAAAACAATTAGTATAGTGCAATATTGATCTCACCTTATAACTCCTTCTAATGAACCTTAATTCATGCATTAGTAATCTCTATAGCTTAATGTATTCTTCTTTGTTTCAACTAAACAATAGGAAGATGATATTTTCTTTCTATAAAAATATATCCAACTCATTTTTAATGTGCAAGTATAAACTTTGAAAGAAACTTCCTTCTGCACTCTCTTGAAGACTATAATATGCAACATTCTCCTTGCAACTACTTAAAACTCTAATATGGTGCTTAATGGAACTTGATAATGAATTAAATTAAAGTTCAATTAATGAACCTATTTGCACCCAAGTTGCTTACCTTAATTATCTCTGAATATGAAGGATTACTAGGTGATTAGATTCACCTTATTGTTGCATTTAACTTGATGAAGTTGCAGTTATTCTTGGCTGTCCTAAATAGCTCTTTAATTCACCTTTTTGCAGCTCTGAAAAACCCTCTAACTTGCTTCTCTTTAACTGTACTAGGTGACTTCAATTCTCCTTTAGAATACTCTCTGTAAATCTGAAATTCTACTTCTAGTAATGTTGTCCCAATTGTTGCATTCTCACAATCAATTTTTGCACTAAAATGTTATCCTTGAAACTCAAAAATTTGGTAGGAAACTCCTCCAAATCATAGTTGAGTTTTCTCCAAGAACCCCTTCAGGTTTCTATGGTAGAAACCAACAAATATATTTTCTTCAAATGAGCCTTCTAGCCTTCAAAGGTAATCTTCAAACATTTTAGGTTTGGTAGTAATGTTTGGCTCCTTTCTCCTTCAATATCCTTGTCAAATTCTAACTTCAATCTAGGTCTTCTTCTCAATAATATGGAAGTCTTGAGATCTTCACAAATATCCTTTGAATTTTGCAAAATCCTTGCCAAATATTTCTCTCTTAGGCTTATTGTCATATGGTGATAATTATCCCAAGTTCTTGCTTTATTAGGAACTTCTCCTTGGTGGTAAATTTCTCTTAGAATCTCTTTTAATGACCTTCTTTGAATTCTAAAATAAGGCTCTCCAAGCCTTCTCCTTATTTCTCCTTGAGACCTCACCAAGGTATTCAATCTCATAGCTCTTATGGTCTTCCAAATGAGACATTTCCTTCAACCTTCTACTATGGAAGTGTTGGTTATGAGATCTTCCTCTCGGATCTCTATAGTCTGTTGCTTCTAGGATATAGAACAGGATCTCGCTAGTCCCTATTTTACAATTTGTAGGCTTTAATAGAAATAACCAACCTTCAATATTCCAATAATAGGAGTTATTTAATGAGACCTCTTGTAGGTATCCTTCAGTTTCTCTAGCTGATTTCCTCAATCTGTAATGAATATCACCAATCTTCTATCTTATTCTAGACTCTTCTCTAGAGTCTTTTGAATTAATAGTAAGTCTACTATGACCTTTTTTTATTTTGCACTTTGTAGGTCTGCAATCTCTAGTAATGGGACCTTTTCTTCAGGCCTCCAAATCTCCAATCTTCCACTTGTTGCTTTTGTTTTTGGATTGATTCCAAAGAAGATATTCTTCCTAGCTCTATGTAGGAAGCTTCCCAAATCACTTTAAATCATCTTTTCTTGCAACAAAGTATTAGGACTGTAATGGAAGAAATTCTAAATCTAGATATGATCAATCTTCACTAGTTGATTTGTCAATCTAGTGGAATCCTTGCTGAGTCCTAGTCTTCATGAGTTTTTCTGCAACCTTGTGGAAAGACTCTAGCCAAATACAATCTTAGAAATTCTATAAATGAGATTTATGGATTTCTCTCAATATTTCTTGTGGCTCTCTCTATATTCTAACTAATCTACCATGGCTATGATACCACTGTTATATTTTAATGAGATGATATTATAGGAAATACAACCACAAGATGAAAGATAACTTATCTAAGATAACTATAAAATAATGGTATAATAATATGCAGGAAAGTGATGAGATGAACATCTACAAATAACTCAAAAATATACCATTAATGAAAGTGATAAAAATAGTACAATGCTATATAATGGAGGACATGAACACTCCATGAATAGATATGAAAGGACTACATTGTACCATACTAATGAACTATACCACACACTCTCTATATTTTCTACTCTCTATATTTTACTACTCTCTATAAAACACTCACTATGAGGTCTTTATATAGGAAGATAGATTCCTTGGACCTTAATCTACCTATCTACCTGATGTACAAGTGGACTCCTTGTACATTTACAACTTGCACATTGACACTTGCGCATTTATTACAATACTTGAAATAACTAACTAAATTTACTCTAAAGTAAAATCCTACTCTAAAAAAAAAAAAAAAGCAACAAACAAAAAACCAAAAAAAAACCCAAAACAAAACCCTCAAACACAACACACAACCGCAGAAGTTATGTACCAAAGGTGGTACATTTACATGTACCTAAATAATGTAATATACTCTCTAACAACAAGAAATACAAAACTCAAAAGAAACCCCATAATTTCTTTTGGCAACAAAAGGCTCCACATGCCAAAACATAATCATAAATGATCAAACATCCATTTTAGCAACAACACTAAGGAACCCCATAATCCCTTAGCTAAAACTTGGATTCTCTATCCTTTTTTTTGTGCATGGTTTAACAAAGAAATTATGTTTAAAAGCCACCCTCACATAAAATTAAAACATCAACTATAACCTGACCTAATATCACAAAGTATATAATTAAAAGTTATTGAAACAACACCAAACACAACATACGGGTAGGTTATTACTTTTCCATACGTAATGACAATAGTAAAGCTCTTTCATTTAAAACAATGAAAAAGGAGCAAGGCCTATCCATATATTAAAACCCAAAGACAGTGCAAAGCCTAAAGCTCCACTTATAGACTCCAGCTATACAGTGCATATTGCTCTAACATAAACCACTAAATGATTATTTTCAAGCCTCAATGGCATCTCTAGAGCAACAACAAAAACAAGCAATGAAGTAAAAATAACAACTTCAAAAATCAAGTCTATCCTACACTGGATACGTCTCTTAAAGGAGATATTATAGCACAACCTTGGAATGCTAGAATAATATAGAGAGTTAAAAAATCATTTAGACCAAAAACTCTAATTTGTGCTCAAAAGAGTATCTTAATAAAACATTAACATACTCAAGCAATCAAAGACTCATTGAAACCTTTGTTTAGATAAAACAACATAGTGACCTTACATCATTACTTCAAGTGTACCATTCAAGCTAAAATTAAAGCATTGTAAATATGTTAATATTTAAAACATTTTGGATACACCCAATACTAACATAACTCCACACTGAACCACCATTAGTAGTATTCTAAAGCTCTTCAAAAAACAAGCACCAAAAGGAGATATACTTGACGAAGGTATTTTATACTCTTTTTTAATTTAAAAAGAAAAGAAGAAGTCAAGCTCACATGCAAACATCAAGCTCAAAGACAACACTTAATGGAAGTAATGGATATTATTTTCAACCCATCCGGTTCACACAAGGGATGTCTTGTAGCAAGGTAAGCTTATATTAAAATCAATATTCAAAGCAACTTAACCAAAGGTTAAGTGTTCAAGGCCTACCTAAAACCTGCAATGACTTATAGCAATACCTCTCATGATTCATCGAACTCTTCTTTTTTCAGACTTGTTTCTCCTTATTTTTTTCTTTCATTTTATGCATGATTCTCCCCAAAAATCTCCCTCAATAATTGTAACCATCTTACCTTACTTCCCCATTACCCGCTTCCCTTGGTCCTCAAGGAGTGCATTCAAAATAGTCATAATTCTCCATGCCTCCGCATCGCAAAGCAAGGTAAAAATGGTGTTCCTCAAAGCAATTATCCATAGCAATAAAACAATCAACATTCCAAATAATTTGAATGATAACTCTATTATTTCAGAGACAATCAATATTACCTCTCTACCGTAAAGCAAAGTAACATAGTGTTCCTCCAAGCAATTATTCATAATCTAATTAAATCAAATGACATCATATATGCTTGAATAAAAGTTAATATCATTAGCTATAATAAACAAATATCCAAGGCATTAAGTCCTCCTATTCAAGGAATCTTCCAAAAATAGCCTTTCCATTCAAAACCACATGCAAAAGCAAAAGCATACGAATGGTTTTCATCATAAAGAGTATAATCTTCATTGCATAGGGAAAAATATTCTAAGAAACCCCATTTCTCTAAACATCCATTTAAATAAAGCAAGGAAGACATTTATTGATTATACACATAATAATCAAGCAATCATATGCCAAACAAAAACATGGAAGGTCTTTTTCATGATAGCCTTTTTGGTTATCCATTTCCATTCCATCGACTTTGTTTTTTTCTTTCTTTTAAAACAACCTTCCTGCCAATGGTTTTATTTCTCAAAAGTAAAACATGACATGCATCTACATGAGAGGAAAGCTTGTCTTCCTCATAGCTATCACCTTTAAGAGCAAACATCATTTCCATTTTTGCATCTCATTGTTTGTGGTTGATCCTTCATCCACCCATGAGAATGTTTGTTCTTGAAAAACATGCAAATCAATTAGCAACATCAATTCTTACATAAAACAAATATTTACAACAACAAATTATCATATAGCCATACAAACCATCATTAAATTAGTATAATAATTCATAATTCCATCATATGAATAAGTTTGCCAAGGGAGGGTCATGACACAATTTTTTGACCAATTCATATTGTAATTATTCTTCATGCATGTACATGAATTATTTTGGCCATTTCATATTTATATTTGATATTATAAGTGAATTTTATTTCATCATTATATTGGCCTAGATATATATTTGATTGCTCACATATATAATTCTACTCTTGATTAATTGATATTTTGACCTACAATATTGTGGCTTTTTTGTATTGGGACCTATGATATTTTGTGATAGTAAGGCTTAAAAGCCAACACTCTTTACGATACTTTCCACTCTTCTCCTTGCTTTGAGGATAGGGTATTTTATTAGCTTAGAGTCTAGAGTTTTATGTATTGATTCAAGAACACATATGTTTCTCCTAATATACTTCTTTGACTAAGCTTAACTATAAGCTAGCCCTAACGCAACATACAAATATAAAAATAAGACCTAAAATTAAAATGATTTTTTATTTCAATGATTAAGTAAATGATCATTTTATTTTTAAGGGCAAGAGTGTAAGAAGAATGTAGCAAAAAAGTCCTAAATGCATCTATGCACAATTTTGATTAAATGTTAATGCTTAGAGATTTAGTCGGTTATATAAATGATTAAAGATTAAACTAGATCCTTATTTTACTTTTGCTTATTCTACCAAATAAAGAAAAAAAAATTAATTTGATACACAATAAATAAAACTCAATCCTAAATGTTAAAATAAAAATAACATCGAGTAGAAAAACCTATTTCTTCTAATGAGGCAGAAGCACTATTGGTCCCATGAAAGCATAGTCGATGATTTTACCTTTGTATAAAATAAATAAAAAAATATCAAATTAGCACCAAAGGGGCTTCCTTGAGCTAGAGGATAATGCCAAAATCCCTTGGCTAGCATTAGACCCTTGTTTATATAAAAGAAGAAATAAACTACAATGACTAGTGAATAGATTAATTGATCAGTGGAAAACATTCCACTAGATGGTGATATTGTTGTTAGTACTTTTATATGACTTCCAATGTTTTTCCTCATTATATTTATGTAAAACCAAAGAGTGATAGTGCCATCAAACTTGTAATATGACAATGCATTTGCTTCAAAGAGTAGCAAAAAAATATTAGATGTAAGATTCAATGCTTTAAATATTAATGTGGTAAAATCCTCTAACATGGTGGTGCAAAGACATGCTCAATTCTAAAAAGTAGAGATTTATTCCTCAAAGTAAATATTAATTATGATAATATGATATATCAAACTAGATACAAATGAGATATCCAATGTTAGAAAGTATGCAATAAGTGTAAAACTTAGAATTGCAAAGCAAAGAAAGTGTTAAAAGCAAGTAAGGGGAAAGAGCATAACCTAGGATCCTAGGATCTATTGTTCCAAAGTATTAAGTATGATGTTGACCTTAGAAAAAAGAACCCCCCCATACAAAATTAAAAATATATTCTAAGGTTTTTTTGAAATAAAGTAAATAGCTCTCATTGGTTGCCAAAAATGGGGTATCGAATGGCGATTGGTCCAAAAATGGATGGTCGAGGGAGCCCCACCACATCAACAATGGATGGTACAGATTCACCTACAAGGAGAGTGGTGCTCAATGGAAATTTGCTAGAGATGAATGACTCACCATGTTTCACCGTGATAGAAATGAATAGCCCATATTTTAATGCCACACCCTCGATGACGAATGATAATTGGCTAGAGATCGATGATCCATATTTGTAGTACCCAAGCAAAGGTGGATGACTTATATTTGATCATCAAATATCAAGCAACACATACCATTGGCTAATTATGAAACATGGATGATATATCGTGATCGTTAAGGTGGTTATCAAGGTTTGGTCAAGTCACAATCTCAAGCTCAAGTAACCATAGTTGAAAGCCTATATAGAAAAAATCAGGTATTAACAACCAAAATGAATAAACTACAAAAAAAATGAAATATTTACAAGAAAAAGTCAACAGGCTTCAGGGACAGACACTACAAGCACAAATACGAGAGTAGTTTGATAGCAAGTTATTTGTGAAAAGGTAAAGGGAGAACTGGTTTTAGAATTAAAAACATTCAATCTAAAAATCTACTTAGAAAAAGTGCAAAGAATAATATTGTTAGACAAGCAATAAACAAGTGACCATATCATATGGAATAAGTTATGAATACCAAGCAAATTTTCTCAAGTTGAACACTTATCTCCATGAGAAGCCATACTAGGAAAACTTTCTTCAAGATATGGAGACTTGGGTAAGTGAGATGGATAGAAAAGGAAAATAGGCTGACATTCAACATGAAGAACCTAGTGTAGGTTAGAATAGGAGTTATTTTGAGTGGATATTGGGAAGCTAAGCTCAATCCATAGGTTGGAATTATCCATTGACATGCACTTCTAACTTTTATGAAAATAGAATTGGGTGCAATACCAAATTAGAAGTCAATATAGTCTTCCAAATGAATAATAGGCCATGTGGATACTTGATAAATAGTTATAAATTTAGTTATCCAATTTTCTAATAGGAAACATATAGCATTCAAAAATATTGAGAGGATAAGTAAGTAGGTCTCTTATTAAAGAGGCTATAGTTAGGTTTTAAATTGCATTAGGATGCTATGTATGGTCTTTGTAGTGATAGAGTCATAAAACCATATCCAAACTCATCATTGAATTGATGGAAAATTATAAATATAATTTATGATGGTCATATTGTCAATTGAAAGCTTAATGTGTCATCCTAGGGATAATGTTCATTACTTTCACACTCAAGGAAATTATGTGCTAAATATGAAATATAAAGGTCCTTTGTCAATCCCCTTATTCCCTCATTAGTTTTGTTTATTATATGGAAATTTTAAGAACATGAAATCTAAAGGTATATTTTCAATCCATTTTTTCCCTTTTTTTTTTTTATTATTTTAAAAAATTTTTAAAGAGAGAGAGAGAGAGAGAGAGAGAGAGAGAGAGAGAGAGAGAGAGAGAGAGCAAGGGGATTTGCATCCCAAATGCATAAAAAATGCTAAGAGATGAAGAGGAAGAAAATATCAATAAGAAAAATAAATAAAATCACTCCTTAAAAGCCAAATATACAGTAGCTTCTTATGCTTCCAAATAATCAATTTTATTAAAGTAATTAATGGAAGAGTTGAGATTCAATCAATTTTCACATGAGTCATGGTATACAAAATTGTTTTGTAATCACTAAAAATTTAAAATATCATTAAAAGACCAAGCATATTGTAATCAATTTCATTTAATTTGATAAAAATTACAAGAAAATCAACATGGAGTATTATTCTTAGCAAACATTGTTGGGGTTATATTCATCAAGTGTTTCCTTGAAATAATTCTAATTATCATATAATGCAAATACAAGTTATTTTCAAAAAAAAAAGTACTGACTAAGATAGTTATTGGAATATTTAGTTAAATAAGTTAATACAATTTTTTACTGTACTAAAAAGTTGTGTTACTTTTTTTAAAAGTCCATTAATAAGAACTTATACACTTTAAGTTATTTTTAAATTTACATATTAGCTTATACAATACTTTCTAGAGTAATGTTAAATGAGATTCAATCATATGAGCACAATCCTCTCACTTGATTTGCTAAATAGCACAATAGTTTTTTCTTTATGATAAGGGTTCCATGTTTGTGATGTATCCACTCTAAAAAAAATTATTTAGTCAAGAATAATTATTAAAAGTTACTAAGAAATAATGCAATCATATATAATCATGTTTGAATTCATTGATTGAAATAAATTGAACTAACTCAAATATTTATTAACACCTAAATCATATATAGACAAAAATATTTATAAAAATATCTATCTTTTTAAATTTGCATCATTATCATATACACATATCATCATGAATTCATCATTACACAAAATAATATTTTTGTTAATTATTTATTTTGAATATATTATACATTTATTGTCCTTGAATATATGATAAAAATGTCATACCTAAAACACACTACTTTTTGTGTTTTGTTATTTTTAGTTGAAGGTGACTTGATATTATTAAATAAATAATAATAAGAGTACATAGTTCACAAAACATTGGGTGGTATGGAAGCACACTCTGTAAAGCTTATGCGATAAGATCTTTCCAGAACCAATCGGTTCTGGAATAACTACAAGATAATTAATAGTTCAACAAAAAAAGAGAAAAGCATAAATATTCTAACACTTAGATTGTCATAGTGGTGGCTCTATCAAAGAGAGGGAGGCCTTATCCAAGATATTGTCTCAACCAATATGAGATTCAGGCTCTATTGCTATCATAGGCTCCTAAAAAAATCCATCACCCTACTATTTAGGAGCATCCTCAGTTGAGATGAGAACTACCTTCATGGGGAAGAAGGTGGAAAATGAGCCACCATGTAGGGAGCATTCACCCAATGATCCACAAAAGTAATCAAATATTGGATGTCAATGACAATCTTGTTAGCTTGAGCTTGTATTTGAAGTATAACATTAAATTATATTAAAGCTTTGAAAGAAACCAAAATATTTTCAAATATTTGTTGTGTAGAAAAAATAGCAAAATTATAATTTTTCTAAATATCAAAGAGAATTTATGCTATAAAAATATGTCATATTTTCTTAGTGCTTACTGGAATATTGATCTTATCCTAAAAAAAGAACATCTTCCATGAGAATAGTTTAGGTCAAAAAGGTTTGAAAAAGTCATGTATCTAAGTCCAGGCTACCTTTTCTCTAGAACAATACTTGAAAAAATGCATAATGGACTCCTTGTGCTGACAAAAAGGACATTTGAAAAATTTTATTTCGAAATGCATAAGACGTTATCCCATAAATAAACCTAATAAAGTAGGCACCATAGGAAGTGAACCTCTTTAGGCTTGAGAACTACTTCCCAAATGATGAGAAAACATTTTTATAATTCTTTACTAGTACCAAATACAATATCAACAATGTGCTATAGTCCAACACCATACTTGACCTGTCCAAAAATAATCTGAGCGGGGAAATACCAGCAAGCATGGGGAGTCTAAGCAGCCTGCGATTGCTAAATCTGTCGAGAAACTAGTTGGAGGGCAAGATACCATCATCTATTGGGAATATCTCTACTTTAGAACAGTTGGACTCTATGTTAATTTTTAACCTTTTTCATACCTAGCTAATAGATCACAACATTAGATTGATATCCATAACTTTATAATGTAATTACAGTCATTGATCCATCTCCTAACTATAATTTTCCAAGTTTGTAAACTTACAAAAACCAGAGTAGAGAATAACTTTGATATGAGGGGTGTCTAACCCATGTGTTAAAACTCCCTTGAGTATGAAGAACATATAAGCTTTAAAGGAAAAGTATAAAACATGTAACTTATTTCTATATACTTTGAGGATTGCTATGATAAATCTTGTGAAAGTCTTGAGATAGATGTTAATGTTGATCCTCAACATGATCATGAGGTCTAATTGGTTCAAAATAAACCCATGAAGGACAACCCCGAAACTTTGTAGGTGCTCTAAGTTTATGAAAATATCTTATACCTAAACCTAAATGTCCTTGGGGGTTTCTTGGTGGAGTTACAAGTAGGTAAGTTGGCACATTCAAGAAATAAATTAAGGTGAGAATGAAATACATATAATATCATTTAAAATCAAAGTCCCAATGGGACATAAATTCATCTAAGATATTATGGAGATAGAGTGTGGACCTTTTTTGCCTTGTGGAATTGATAGAAATGAAGAACACAAGCTTATACTGAGAGGGGGGGTGAATAGTATAAGACCTCTTTTTACTTTTTCCTTTATACTTCAAAACAGTAAAGCAATATACCCAAAGCAATGCACAATATCATCCACAAAGTGACATCAATTTTAACGTGGTTCACCTAGAATGGTTGGGCTACGTCCACAAAACTTTTCTCTAAAAGTTATCTCAAATTTCTTTGGGAATCCTTCCCAATTACAATGTTTATGAGCCTCGGCCCAAAGGAGATACCTTCCCCCAATCAGAATTTATGAGCCTCTACTCAAAGGAGATACCTTCCCCCAATCAAAATTTATGAGCCTTTGCTCAAAGGATATACCTTCCCCTAATTAGAATTTATGAGCCTCTGCTCAAAGGAGATACCTTCCCCTCAGTTCTGGAAATGATCCCTCAGAAGATCAACTGCCTCTACCTCTTGCCAGCACGTGGAACTCCTTTCCACCGAAGACCTCCCTGTCCTCAATGCTTAGCCTAAGAGACCTCTCGCCTTCTATGATCACGTCCACAGCAGCTCATCAACCTGTACCAAACACAGTCAGTCGGTCTAGTGCAAGTCTTCCTTTGTCTATCAGATCTGTCCAACTCTTGAAAAAATCAATCCTTTGCATACAATCCTTCTCAAAGACTTGCCAAATTTGTCCTTAGGTTCTTCTCATAGAACCAATGCACCTCTATCCTCAAGTTCTCTGATAGAACTATCAAACTCAGCTCACAAGTCCTCTGCTAGGACCTATCCAAATCTGCTCACAAGTCCCCACCGGAACCTGTCCAAAAACTGCTCACAAGTCCCCATTGGAACCTGTCCAAGAACTGCTCACAAGTCCCCACTGGAACTTGTCCAAAAACTCAGCAAGCTCACCAAGAAAAACTTTCTTAGTAGGAAATCACAAAGTGAATTGTTAGAGACCCAATGTGATTTGTTAAACTCATAGAAGCATAAAGAGAATTGTTAGAGACTCAACATGTTCTATACTCAAATCCTAATCTCAAAACTCAACTTAAATCAACTCAGCTCAATCTCAAACTCAAATATGAAAACTCAACTCAATATCTGAAATGGATAGGATAGAATGTTTTATTTCAAGAACATGAAACCCCAACAATTGCCAACTATGCAAAGAATCACATAACAATGATACTCATGTTCTTTTCACCATCAATTAGGGTTTCAACAACAATGCTCATCAAACAAGGTTTAGTCAACCAACACAATTCAACTGAACATCAACCTTGAAGCATTCAACCAATCATCACAAGAAAAGGAAACAAGTAGAAATCCTTTTCCCTCCAAAGATATTTGAAAAAAATAGCCACCAACACAATATCACCAAATGCAAAGAATAACTTGCTCAAATCAACTCAATGGAGTAAGCCCAATATCATGAATCAAGTAAAGCAATAACTTGATCAAACAACCTCTATGGAAGAAACTCAACCATCAAACTCAAAACAACCAACCAAGGGTTCCACCAACTCAATGCAAGTAGCTAGACTCATAAATATAAACCCTAGTGCATAAAGCTTCCACTATCTCAAACCAAAAATTATGCATTCACCAAAAACTCTCCTTAAGGATAACAATGCATAAGTAGTCTTCAACAAACAAGAAAATAGGATTTACACCTAACCAAAGGATACCTTGTAGAATACCTTTTCACTTCAACCTTATTTCAGAAAACATACACCAATCATACTCATAAGAAGAATGTGCCCATACCTTGTTGGAGTAGAAGATAAATGAACCTTCAAGCTGTCACCACACACAACTCTCAAACTTTCAACCAAGTTAGGGTTAGAATAAAAAGAAATGAGCAATAATATAAACTTCCTTTATTACACCTTTTAGCTCCAATTCTTTAAACACAACCACCATAACATGCCAATAAATCAACAATCATAGACTCACACATTCTATCTCCATTTTTAATTTTAGCATAGCAAAGAATAATCTTAAAAATACATCCAAAGAAATATGCCCTTATTTCTCCTAAGCTTTTATTCAATGCTAATCACAAAAGCCAAAAATCATAAAATTTAATCACACCTTATAAATCGCTGTCCAAGAAACTCCAAATTTCACGGCATAAAGACGTTTTAATAAAAACGTGTGTTACTCTAGCAAAGCACCCCCGCGATACTCGAAACGGCGACCTCTGCCAATGCAGCGCCCAACAGCAGCCTTCGTTGCCACTAGCCCACGCGGGCTACGAAGTTCGCAAGTGAACTTCCCTCCACTTCACCCTCGAAAAAACTCCCGAAGCCTTTTCAACCGCATGTGCCTCTAAGTTTTCCTTCGATCGCAGTGAATACAGAGCACCAACACCATAAATTGCATTCGAGGAATTTCCAATTCATTAGCCTTCCAACCTTAGGAGATGGAGAATAAATAGTCTCTTCGAAGACACCTTGACGTCGATGAAAATAAAGACCATTTCGAAATTAATCAAAAGTCTTTTCAAAAAGGGTTTAAAAACCCTTAATTAATTAAATAATTAATTAATTAAAACCTTGAAGGGTTTTAAATAATAATTAAATAAATAATAAAGAGAACCTCCATTGGTTTTAATAAAAACCCTATCCAACTTGGTTTTAATAAAAACCGGTTTGGTTTTAATGAAAAACCCTTGCCAATGGAATCTCTTCGGATTCTCTTAAAAATATTCTCTTGGAATCTTCCACCTTTGAAGCCAACACATCCTATTAACATTAATGCCATTTCCTTTTGACATCAATGACAACTTATAGACAGGAAGCTAGGATCTCAAACCCAAAATTGCCAACAAGAAATTGTTAAGAAATTAATAGGTCTTAAAGAGATTCAAGACTAGTTCATGGTGAACCAATAAAAACCATATTTTCTTTGTGATATCATCAGACACTTTTAAGGCTTGAAGATATGATATGCTTAAAGTTAATAAGACTAGATAAACTAAGTAGATTGTGTCCAGGATGGAGGTATAACTATTTGAATAAAAATGATCTATTGTTGAGTAAATGCTTCACTCATAAGATTTGATTAGATTAGAGTAACCTTGTCGTTTGATTGATGATAGACAATATTATTCCATATGGTGTTTAGTTTTAAAAATTATTATTGATAACTAAAAACAATAAAATAAATATTGTAATTTTGAGCAACCCAAGTGAGGGGTTGTTACAAAATATAAAAATTTAGTTACTTAAAAAGCATGCATGCATCGAGTGTCTTGGCACTCCATTGGATATTCTCTTACTCAAGCCTAGGTGGGGTAGGAGTCTTCTTAAAAACTCAAATGGAATTAGCTCAATCAGTTAGTTTCTTCAACATTTAAGGAGGAGACTCGGGTATGAATCTTGCCAAACGATACATGAATACTATCCAAGCTATTGTATCACTATGTTGTGATGACGTAATATAGGTACGGTTCATTTCAATATCATATAACCAATTGAAAGAAAAACACAAATATATCAAAAGTCACATGCATTGTAAAAAGCATGCATACATAAAAAATAAGCATGCAATGTAAAAATATGAATGCATTAAAAATGTATGTCATATTCCAACATGATGATGAGGTTTAGTTGGTTCAAAATAAACCAATGAAGGGCAACCCTTGAACTTTGTAGGTGCTCTAGGTTTATGAATAGATTTTGTACTTAAACCTAAATATCATTAGGGTTTGTTTGATGGAGTTACAAGTAGATAGGTTGACACCTTCATGAAAGCAATGAGGGTGAGATTGAAATACTTATTTTATCAATTAAGATCAAGTCTCAATGGAACATAAACTTATCTAAGATATTATGAAAATATAGTGTCAACCTTTTTAGTCTTGTGGAATTAATAAAAATTTTCAAGGAATTAATATGTCTTAAAGTTATTCAACACTAGTTCATGGAGAACCAACGAAAAGCATATTGTTTTCGTGATATCAATGGATACTTTTAAGGCTTGAAAATATGGTAAGCTGAAAGTTAATAAGACTAGATAAGCTAAATAAATTGTGTCCAGGATGAAGATGCAACTCTTTTATTAAAGATGACTTGGTGTTGAGTAAATGCTTCACTCACATGAGTCAATTAAATAGAGTAATCTTTTCATTTGCATGATGATAGACAATATTCTCCCATGTGGTGTTTAATTTAAAAAATTGTTTATTTCACAAATCCCTAATCAGTGAATTTCATAATCTTACCCGTTCTCTGGCTGCTATAGAGTTTCACCATATTTTCAGAGAAGGTAATTTGGTGGTAGAATTTATGGCAAATGTCAGTGTAGCCACTCAGAGCCTCTCAGTTTGGAATTCAAATTTTTTGCTCAAGTTGATGAATCTGGCTGATGCAGAAGTCATTAATTGAATCGATTTATTGGTTGAGTTGGCCTTTTTGTTGACAACGACTTTGACTCTTCTCTTTAGTTTGGCCTTGTCAACATTAATAGTCTGGTTGGTGTTTCAATGGATGATTGGGTGGATTGTCAGGCTTTTCAATTTTTTAATTCTTCCTTCCCAATTGGTTCCTCTTCGGTTAAGGCACTCATTTCTAGTTCTTTGGAGGCTTCGGGAAGCTTCCTTTCGTGTGAATGGGCCTATCTTGTCTTGTTTTGTTCACATTAGTTTGATTATTCTTGTTGTTCTATTCTCCTGGCATTCGATTATTTTTTTGTACTTGAAGTTGAAAGGTGCTTTAAGTGAGTCTATGGAAGTGTCCAACCTAGCAACTATGGCTTCTTAGAATGTTAACTCTGCAGGGTAGAATCACCTCGATTCTCCTTGGAGGTTTTTTTTAGTAAGTTATGTAGTAGTTTGTCATTCCACCTTAATCACAGATTGGTTTTGTTGTTATTTTTATTTTCTTCTATTTCTTGCTCTCTGAGCATGTGCTATGTAAAGGTTGTGGGATTCCTTTAAAACCCTCTTCTTATTAATAACACCAAAAACAAATTATTTATTGATTATTAAAAATAGCATTCTTGTATTTTTGACCAATCTAAGTGAGGGGTTGTTATAAAATATAAAAATATGGTTACTTAAAATAATGCTTACATCAAGTGTATTGGCACTCTATTGACTCTTTCTCTCACTCAAACCTAGATGGGTTATGACTCTTATTAAAAAATCAATGGTATTAACTCATTCAGTAACATTCCTCAATATCGAAGGAGGAGACTTTGGTTTGAATCTTGCCAAATGATACATGGATAATATCTTAGCTAATGTAATACCACTAAGTGGTGATGATGTATATAGGTAAGGCCATCAAAAGTCATATGCATTATAAAAATCATGCATACATAAAATAAGCATGCAATGTAAAAATATGTACGTAGTAAAAAAATATGCATGTATTGTAAAAACTATGGATGCCTAAAAATAAATGTCACATTCCTCAAATTATAATAAGTTTAATATAAATATTTCAATACACTTTATACATTTTTCAAATGTTGTTTTTTATTAATATTCTATTAACCTAGTTAGTTGAATCTTTTGCCTTCTTTTTAATTGAACATTAGTATAGTAAATAATATGTTTTAGATATGGAAAGGAGTAAGGGGTTTGTTACAAAATATAAAAATGTTGTTACTTAAAAAGCATGCACACATATACGACCAGATGCATATAGAAAGTATGCATGCATGAAAAATTCATCATCCATTTTTTTTTGAATTTACATGGTGGAATTGGTAGCTACCATGAATCCAGGCAGGTTGTTTGAATTTTATGGCCACCACAGTATTCTGTATTGTTCACCCCGAAAGCCACCATACAAATATTTATGTAGTCCACCCTAGAAGCCACCACATAGATCTTCATGTAGTCTGCCCCTATAACCACCATGCCACAATCATTTTAAACTTTTTATGCCACTGAAAGAACCAGGAAAGGAACAAACATTCAGCTCAACAAGGCCCTATATTTGAACCTTGGACCTCCACCTCCCCCTTTCGAGGTTTGGTCGAACCAATTGGTCTAAACCTCAGACCTATAAATGTCTTCTTATACACATCCACCATGGGTATTGAACTCCGGTCACATAACCGATAATGCAAGTGGCATCCTTGTTGGTAGACCATACTCATGGGGATAATGTTAGAATATACTATATCGTATATTAAGTTGTTACTAGTATAACTTTGAATAGCTGAGATTAACTCAGTTTGTTATGATTTAATGGATCAGATTGTACATATTTGTTATTTAAAAAAAGTCACTTTCATTAAATAATATTAAGTATTTCATTTTATAACATGGTATCAGAGCAGACTTTCCCTACCCTATGATCCTAAGGATCTTTTCCTCATGGGGGATTTCCCTCATCCCTCATGGAAATCCCCCCATTTTTTTTCCTCATTTTTTTTCTCCCCATTATTTTTTTCTAAAAAATGAGGGAGTATGCTCTCCATATTTTGATGGATCAGAAACCAAATGGTTAAAATAAAAAAATCTGCACTTTTGAGAGGTTTTTTTAGTTTTATGTGGATTTGCAATCTTATACTGCAGATCTAGATTTATAAATGGTATTGCTGCTCAGGCTGAACTTGATTAATTTACATAAGAACCTCCAGATCAAAATGGAAGCAATCAGATCTGAGGCTAGAATGTTTTTTTTTAGAGAAGAGAAATGGGCTCAAATTTTTGTTATTTTGGTTTTGAAGAGATTTAAGAGTGACTCCATTTGGCTATAAAAAAATAACGATATGAATCCTAATTTGAATCTAGTCTTGCTTCTACCTGACATAGGAGGCTCTTAAAAATAGGAAAAAAGAGCGTATCTGGGTTCATCTTTTTACCTCAACATGAATGTCGAATAGATCCTTGGTCTTTATGTGATAAACTGGATTCAGATTTACTTATTCAGATGAATGTTGTTTACTAATTCCATAAAAGAGCCAAGAAGAAGAGCCGCACCATTCACTTGGTGCCCTGACAACACTCATCCTATGAATAAAGAAAAAAAATTAACCATTTGATGGACTTTTGAGGTCGCACACACTTTCTCGATGAACCAACCTTACCAATTGATCATGTTCGCATGTCATCCATAGATGTTGAGGCTAACGGAGCTATTGTAGAGTGCAGTCTTGAAGTAGAACCACAGTTAGCCACTTCTTTAAAGGAGTAAAGTATCTTCATTTTGGATATTACTAGACCTAAAAATCTGTGTTGAAGAAGTAATCTTAAAAATTGAATTTGCATCACGAATCCAGAAATGCTTTGATGAATATTATGGCATGTCAATAGTGTACCAAATAAGCTCAAATCTTGTTTTCGTGGAAACCACAATCATTGGTGTGAATATGGAGAGCGATTTTGTTGTTGTTAATGTCTGTGATTTTTTTTAGTTCTTGAGCATCAGCGTCGGCTTCGGTGATGGCGGGTTGTTGCACATAAGATAATATTGCTAGCACGCACTCCATAGTATTCCATTAATTAGAATTTGAATATGTTTTGGAGCTTGTCTATTATGCAAAAATCCTTAGTTAGGTGAAGTCCTCATTTGCTTATCAAATTTTTACATGTATTCCAGACTATACCTATTATTGGTTTGGGATGTGGAGATGCACATCTCAGTGGATGTACAATGGTCTGCATGTATTTATTTTCTGTGATGAAGGAGAACTATGAAGGGTGGTATAGTGGCTAGATACCAACCTGAGGCTTTTTTTTTTTGAAAAAATGAAAAACTTGTATTAATACAAAGAGCTGTTACAAACGGGAGAAAGCACATCCCAGCCAAGAGCAAACACTAAGACAACAAGAGCAGAGCAGAAAAGTCTGCACAAACCAACAAAGAGCACAAAAGCCAACAGGGCGCGAAAAAGCGACATGTCGCGAAAACGCGACATGTCGCGAAATCGCGACATGTCGCGAAATCGCGACAGTCAGCCCCGTCTCGACCGTCGAGGCGCCCCTAGTCGCGAAAACGCGACATGTCAGAAAACGTGACATGTCGCGAAATCGCGACAACCAGAGCCCTCGGCAACCGACCGCCAAAAAGGTCACGAAATCGCGACGGCACCTCCCTCCGACGCTCCAGCAACAAAGGTGTCGCAAAATCGTGACCAAAAATCCAAAGAGCTCCCGAACTCCAGAAAGGTCGCGAAAGCGCAACAAGATTTCTCCAAATCGCCCATCTAGCATGAGTGTCGCGAAATCGCGACGAATTATCCAGTTGGTGCCCAAGCCGAAGAAGGGTCGCGATATCGCGACAGTTTTTCCAAAAGCCTCTTACGTGCCAAAAGTGTCGCGAAATCGCGACAAGAATTCCTTTCGACACCCAGCCACAAAAAGTGTCGCGAAATCGCGACCAATTTTCCATTTTGCATCCAGTCGGCAAAAGAGTCGCGATATCGCGACAGGTTTTCCTTAAGACGCCAGTTTGCCCAAAGTGTCGCGATATCGCGACAAGTTTTCCTTTTAGCTCCCAAACCTCAAAATTGTCGCGATATCGCGACGAGTTTTTCACATTGCACCCAGTCTTCAAAAGTGTCGCGATATCGCGACAAGTTTTCCAGAAAGTGCCCGTTCGCCAAAACTGTCGCGATATCGCGACAAGTTTTCCTTGCAACTCCCAAACCCCAAAACTGTCGCGATATCGCGACGAGTTTTTCACATTGCACCCAGTCATCAAAAGTGTCGCGATATCGCGACAAGTTTTCCAGATGGCGCCAGTTCGCCAAAACTGTCGCGATATCGCGACAAGTTTTCCTTGCAACTCCCAAACCTCAAAACTGTCGCGATATCGCGACGAGTTTTTCACATTGCACCCAGTCTTCAAAAGTGTCGCGATATCGCGACAAGTTTTCCAGATGGCGCCAGTTTGCCAAAACTGTCGCGATATCGCGACGGTTTTTCCTTGCATCCTCCAAACAGCAAAAAGGTCACGAAATCGCGACGGAATATGCATTGTGCTCCAATTCCCGAAAATGGTCGCGATATCGCGACGATTTTCCTCCTTGCCGACCCTTCGCCAAAAACGTCGCGAAATCGCTGCATCTTCCAGCCAAAGGCCGTGTTGGCTCACCATGTCGCGAAATCGCGACAACTTACCAACGGAGGTCGCGACAGCGCAACATGTCGCGAAATCGCGACAAAAACCAACCTTAGCCATTTTTTTACTCATTGACGCAGGGATCGTTCCAAACCTACCCGAATCACTTCATCAATCAGAGGCATGTCACTGTGCAGCTGCACTCCTACCTCTTTCTCAGCGCCCATCTTTGCAAGAAAGTCAGCCACCTTGTTCAAATTTCGTCTCACATAAACCGGGATCACATCATCTAACTCCCTCCATAAATCCTTGATTTGGGAAATCAAAATCTGCAGCCTCCAGGCTTTCGAGGAGAAGTTTCGCATGCAGTCAAGAGCGCCGACCAGAACTTGTGAATCAGATTCAATAATTATCCTCCTATGACCCTGCTTAATGTACCCAAATAGAAGCGGACTTGATCGCAATGGCTTCTGCTTCGTTGTTTGTAGCTCTGCCCAAACCCTGCAGTTCCCAGTAGAGCACCGAACCAACATGATCCCGGCAGACAACACCAATACCCGCACTGCCCGGGTTGCCTTTTGCAGCCCCATCCGTATTGATCTTGATCCAGCCTGCTGGGGGAGGTTTCCAACATTCTCTATCTTGTCTCTCTGGACCCTCTACCCCCTCCTCTGAAAGCCCAAGACCAACCTGATTCTCCTCATCAACATTGATGGCCACAGTTTCTGTAACTTTGCTCCAAATGACCTGCCAGACTCCGTCTGTCGAGGAGAAAGTATCTCTAAAGATCCGGGCATTTCTCTCCAGCCAAACTTGCCACCAAATGAAGAGAAAGCCGAGCTCCCATCCAATACGGAGAGCTGTAGATTTAAATCTGCCCCTTTTCCATATTTCCCAAATTTTGGCACGATTTAAATCACCATTTGCCTGAAATTTATATTGAGAGAACCAACGCTTCCATATCTCGATGCGAAAAAGGGCACTCGAACATCGAGTGATCAGCAGCTTCCTCATGTTTATGACACAGAGCACACCGAGAGGGACCGATGATTCCTCTACTTCGAGCTTGTCAAAGGTGAGAACTCCATTGTGCATGAGCCGCCGGGCAAAGAAATTCACTTTCGGCCAGCCCTTGGGATGCCAAATCCTTCTCCAATCCTGGACCGGAAAAGAATGCGGGGGAGGCGCAGGGAGGATCTGCTCATAACCATCCTTAACTGAATAGACCCCAAGGCTCCCATAGCCCCAGGCTAATTCATCCTCCTCATCCCTCCCAGTAAGGAACCTTTCAGACAAGATTTTGTTCAAGATGGGTGCCAGCTCTGGAGGGATTGTTATTGGCCACTCCTCCCACCTCTTAAACTTTTTAAATGTATACTCCCCCAAATGGCTGGTGTTGAAGTAGCTTTCGATGCGGATCCATCCCTGGGCTTCTATGGCGGACTTGATTGGCTGTAATTCAGGAAACATAGCAATGATGGGCGGGTACTGGTCCCAAGAATCGGTCCAGAAACGAGCCTTATCCCCGTTTCCCACTTTCCAAAAAAGCTGGTCTTTTATGACTTGAGATCCAAGCTTGAGAGTCTGCCACACTAAGGAACCAGTGCCATCCAGGGGGAAGCGACCCACTTCAGTAGGGTGGACAGGGCCCAAATATTTGCTGGATAGGAGTCGACTGAATAGGGAGGTTGGCTGGGAAATCCACCTCCAATATAGTTTTCCAGCCAAGGCTCTGTTATTAAGCATAGCGCTTCTCAGGCCCAGCCCTCCTTTATTCTTAGGCTGGGTAACTTTATCCCACCCAACCAGAGCCCATTTTTTCTCCCCGTTTGCACCTTCCCAAAGAAATTTTCTAGCCATTTTGTCCAGCTCTTTCCAGATGGAATGAGGGGCAGCCAGGATAGAGAATTTATAGATTGGCAAAGCCTGAATAACAGACTGTAGGAAGGTTAATCTACCCCCATAGCTTAGCCATTTGTGGGACCAGTGATTCACTCTATCTTTGATACCTTCTAATAGATCCTTCCAGATATCTAATTTTAGTTTTTTGAAATGCAGGGGAACGCCCAAGTAAACAATTGGAAGAGAAGTCCTAGTGAATCCCAGGATCTCAATAATTCTATCCTGCAGCCTTTGGTCAAGATTGAAAAAGACCACTTTAGACTTCCTGTCATTGAGGACCTGGTTTGAGGCCCTAAGGTAAACATTAAGAGTATCTCTGATTCCTCTGGCTTCCCTGAGACCGGCCACACCAACCAATCCAAATATCGTCCACAAACCGCAAATGGGTCAAGGTTTCCTCTCCAACCTTGACACCAGCTAGCGAGGCCTTGTTGCCTTCTCCTCAAGAAGAGTCTGCCTAATCCTTCAGCCAGAATGAGGAAAAGATAGGGAGAGCAGGGGTCTCCTTGACGAAGGCCACGAGAGGCTCCGAAAGGGAGCGAGGGAAGACCCTTGATAAGAACAGAATAAGACGGTGTAGACACACAGCTCATGATCCAATCAATCCAGTCCTGGGAGAAGCCAAAGGCTGCCATAATTTTTGACAAGAAGCTCCACTCCACCCGGTCATAAGCCTTGGACATGTCCAATTTAATAAACATTCCTTTATTACCCGATTTTTGCATAGTATGGATAGCCTCCTGGGCAAGAATCACCCCATCCAAGATTTGTCTTCCCTCAATGAAGCCCCCTTGTTCAGGAGAGATGATGTTATGGAGAAGTGGTTTAAGCCGCTCAGCCATTGTCTTGGTGATTATTTTGTAAATCACGTTACATAAAGCAATAGGTCTGAAATCCGAGATCTGAGTTCCCTCCTCCCCTTTTGGAATTAAAGAAATGAAGGTATGATTAATAGCCCTGAGCATTCTTTTATTGATTCTGGATTCCTCTATCACAGCCAAAACATCCTCCCCCAAAGTATCCCAAAAGGCTTGAAAAAACTCAATAGGAAAGCCATCTGGGCCAGGAGATTTACCAGTATTCATACCAAAGACCACATTTCTCAGTTCATTTCTTTCAATGGGTCTAAGTAAGGCCTGATTTTCTTCTTCAGAGATGATAGCAGGAATGACATTAAGAACTTCAAACTGAGCCTCAGCATCCTGTTCCATACTTTCAATAAAAAGTTTAGAAAAGTAATCAATTGAGTGTTGGTGCATATCAGGAAGGGTATCCAAGGTATGACCATTCTCATCCTTAAGGGCTTCCATATTGTTCAGCTGTCTCCTAGCACAAGCTGATCGATGAAAAAATTTGGTATTTCTGTCCCCTTCTAGTATCCAAGTATTTCTTGCCCTCTGTTTCCAGTATGTCTCTTCTTGGTTATCAATGGCCTCAACCGCTTTGCGCAAGGCATCATCTTCGGATTTGAGTTGCTCAGTAATTGTTCCTTCCCTAAAGAGTTTCTGAACCTCCTCCCATCTGGCCATCAAGGGGGCCCTTTGGAGCTGAAAATCTGACTTATTTTCTTTCCTCCATTGTTTCAGTTGAAGTTTAACATAGTGAAGTTGTTTATGAAATTTGAACATTGCTGTCCCAAAAGGAGGACGGCCTGCTTCCCACCATTGTGGAATTTTCTGACGAAGATCCTCCTTTTGCAACCAAAAATTCTCAAATTTAAAAGGCCTGTGATGCTGTTCTATCAAAGTCCCTCCCTCCAGAAAAATGGGAGAATGATCAGAAACAGGGCCCTCCAAAATCTGAAACTTGGTATTCCATTTTACAAAAGCTTCCTCAGAGACCAGAAACCGATCTAACTTGACCTTCCTGCTGTGTGGTTCCTGCCTCTTGTTAGTCCAAGTGAAATAGGATCCAGGGCCTTGAACATCAACTAAATGAAAGGCTTGGACCTGGGCAATCAGAAGCCGGTCCCCAGGATCCAAAATTGGGGAGCCACCTTCCTGGTCACGAGCAGATAACTTTGCATTAAAATCCCCTGCAATAATCCAGTCTAGGTATTCTCTAGATGACCTCATATTATGAACAACTTTCCATTGAAGCCTCTGACCATCTAGGTCTTGGGCCCCATAAAAGTTAGTGATTAAGACATGTTCTGCTGTGAAGTTATTTCTGAAGTGAGATGTAAGGACACCCCTCCAAGCTATATGTTCTACTGCAGTCCAGTCCAAAGGATTCCAGAGAGTGACGATCCCCCCTGAAGCTCCTTGGGCAGCCACATCCATATGTCCAGCGCCCCGCCAGATTCTATTAACTATTTTACTAATAATATCTAAAGACATTTTTGTTTCCTGAATAAGCAAGAAGTCTGTTTTACATTTTCCTAAGAGTCTTTGAACAACAGATTGATGGGTTCTACTGTTTAAACCCCTAACATTCCAAGATTGTATTATCATTGAAAACCTTGAGAGCAGTAAGAATCAATAGTCCTCACCGATCCTCCATTGATCAGTTTATCCCCTTGAGCTGCAATCAGATCCTTATTTGACTTTCTGCCCGCTCCTTGAGTGTTGCAGTTTTTGGATCTCTTTTCTACCTGAGAGATACCTAGGGCTGGCCTTTCTCTATTTTTTTTTGCAATTCCCATGCTAACGTCATTAATTACTGGCGGCGCTTGGGAGTGCACTATCAGTGTCCCTGCATTTTCTGACGGCAAAACCTCATAGGGCACAAACACCTGTTCTAAAACAGGAGGAGATGAAGGAGAGACATGAGTTTGAAGGTTATGGGTCTCAATATTCCCATCTACACCTTCCATATTCTGATCCTCCTGATCCACTAATGACTTAAAGATTTCATATCTCGTTAGTTGGCTTAGATTGAATTTGCTCCTTACCATTTTTCTTCGGCTTTCTCCTTCGCTTGGCTTGTTCAAAGCCATCTTTCTGACCCTCATTGCCCTGAGGAGTATTAGAAGTTTCTTTAGCATAAGAAGACTTTTCCTCTCTGGATCGATTTGGCATACCATTCTGGGCTTCCGTTTTGGAGTTCAAGAGGTTTGGACAAAATCGGGCCAAGTGCCCATGTTTATGGCAGACTCGCATCCGAAAGGCAAGTGCCTCATAGTCTAACCGTTGGATCCAGGATACCTCCGCTGGCTCCAGCTCCACCTCTCGTCGGTAGAGGTTGATTGATGTCCATTTCCACACAGATTCTAGCATAGACACCAGAGATACCTTCTATAGTATCCCTTGAAACGCCCAGGTATCTGCCTAGGGAGTTGCCTATCATTTCCAAGATCGGCTCCCCCCAAAACTCCATTGGCAGAGCGTACAGCCGAATCCAGACCGGGACAGCCGTGGGTTCAATGCGGGGATCGAATCCCACTCTCCAGGGTTGGACAAATAACCCTGCCGGGCCATGGTTTCTCTTCTCTGATTCAAACGCCCTGTTTCTATCAGCTAAGGAAGAGAAGCTAACGATGAAATACCCGTTGCTGATAAACCAAAGGGAATACTCACCATGGGGCTCCCAGTTCTGTCTGACCCACGTGTGCAAGAAATTCAGGGTTGGTCGTATACCCATGAATTTGCAAATCAAATCATGATTAGCTTTGTATAAAATTGTGTCTTCTACCAACTTTGGTTCGATAACAATCTTAGGTCTTGAAGCAGATTGTGGAAGGCAACCATTGACACGATGTGCCGCGAAACCCTTACCAGCATTCTTGAGCATCATATTCAAAGTATTTCTCTGCGCTTCGCCATTAGATGACGAAGGATTGTCCTTAAGCATTTCAGCATAGGAGCTCTTTCTCCCAAAAAGAGGACTTGGAGGAGACCCCATTGGGCCCTCCAGAAGCGGCAAACGATCCTTCAAAACCCCAAAAATAGAACAACACAGAAAACTACCTGAGGGCCTGGATTATCCTACGCTTCGGGAGTCCAAGAACAGCGCCTGTCGCCTGCACAGAGAGATTCCCGCCAAAACGCCAAATCGCCAGAGCTCGTCTGACTCCTTTTGTGGATTAAATATTCATACCAACCTGAGGCTTTAGATCTCTTTTTTGTGAGCATATATATTTTTTTAGATCCGACTATTTTTTTATATAGAGTTTTTTGCTACAATTCGTGACCGTTGCTTTCAGGTTATTTATTGGCTGAGCAAGATAACTTAGACTAAATAAATTACCGCAATCATACTAGCATGGAGGTCCAAACTTAGGGTGATCAAAGTAACCAACTACGAAGGACAATCATCCCTGCATTTTCCACATCTTCAGAGCACCATAGAGATGATTGAGGCTCTCTACATGATTTTTAGTTTTTTATGATATCTACAAGTGAGCCTAGTGATTGGGGAGAGACCAAATATTCTAGAAGGTTGATGATTATGACTCCCATATGGATTCTATTGATGGGCCACTGATTCCATTGCTTGGAAATTTGGTGATTTAACGATGCAAGAGATTATTTTTTAATGTGTGCCTATTTATGGAGAGGTGTTTTAGCACATTCAAAGTTCATGCAATATTGAGGATAAGCCATGGAGAAATGCATGAAGAGGCCATAAGCCAAGAGTTTTTTGGAGGCACTCTTGAGCGAAATTATCACCATTACCTTGAAATTATTTCCTTGTTATCATGTTGAGCAGAGAGGAAAGCGACAGTACTACAGTAAATATCACTTCTTTTGACTACATCCTCTATGAAATTTAGTTCCTTGATGGTCTCCCCTTGCACCTATTTTCTAAAGTTATGGTGGATCGATGCTTTCAAAAAGATCTATTGATTGCACCACCAGAAGTCTTATACACAAAGTTGTGTATAAGGGAGATGTTTCTAATATTTTACATGGGGGCCCACCTACCCACGCTTGGTGTTCAAGGGAGTAGTGAGTGAGATTTTCAAAGTGGAATGTATTTTTTAAATAGTGACTAAAATTTAAAAAATAAGAGATGGTTACCAAAAATAAAACCTTGTTTTGATGTTTGTCCACAAGTTTTGGACCTTATTATCAATCCATTGTGTTCATATAGGTGGAAACCATATACTTATGCTTGTGGAGTCATTTTTGACTACCCTTTTGATTCTTGTGGTTATTTCTCCATCCTATCTTCTCACACTCCTTTTGTGAGACACTTTGGTTTCAAAGGATTTTTTTTAGTGACTCATTTTCATGGTTTATATATTTGTTCTTTGTCACAAGCACCAGTCTAGAAGTAAAATTTCATTTAGTTCGACAATGAGACTTCTCTATTTTTTTGACACATCTCATGGGTCCTTTGCAAGATTCTTAATGGAAGTTGTCCTAAGGGGGATTGAAGAGAACATATTCCTTCCTCTCCATCCTCATTCCTCTTCTTCTTCTTCTTCTTCTACTTTGGTAGTTGGTTTTCTCCCTTGTGGTTTTTCATCATCTTTCAGCAAAGATTTCTTTAAATATATATTGTACATGGGTACCTTATCAGTCCTTGTTGTTGGGACTCATTGTTTTTGGGACTCATATCTGTGGATATGCCAATTGTTTGATTTTGTTTTTCACTACCTCCTAGTACCACTTAAGGGGGGATGTTAGAATATATTATATCATATCCTAAGTTGTTACTAGGATAAGTTTGAGTGGCTCTGATTAACTTAGTTTATTATGATCTAATGGATTAGATTGTACATATTTGCTATTTAAGTAAATCCACTTTCATTGAATAATATCAAGTATTTCATTTTCTAATAGATAATGCATCATCCATTATTAAAACATGTATGTAATGGAAAACCATTTATGCAGTAAAAATGACATGTAAAAAGTATACATGTACAAAAAACATGTTACATTCCATATTATAAAATGTATAATATAAATTTTGTTAAAGGGAGATAAATATTGGATGGTGTGATTACTATTCATGAAGTTCTTCACTCCATAGATAAAAGTGGTAAGGATAGATTTTTGGTTAAATTAGACATGAATAAGGCATATGATAGAGTATCATGGGAATTTTTGTTTAAATTTATGGGTAAATTTGGCTTTCACCCTACTTGGATAGACCTCATCAAAGGATGTTTATGCTTAGTCATGAATTATGTCCTAATTAATGGTTCTCCAACAGGTTATTTCAAAAATATCCAAGGCTTAAGACAAGGGGACCCATTGTCTCCTTATCTATTTTTTATTATTGCTAAAGCCTTGGGTAGATCTATTCAGATATCCCAGTCTAAGGGGTTAATTTCATGGATAAATCCTACCTCCTCTTGCAATCCCACAACCCACTAGCAATTGTAGATGATACTCTTCTTGCTTTAAGATCCTCTATTCCAGATGAGATTAAGTTTATTCTATCTTCTTATCGTAGACCCAAAAAGACCACATACTTAGCAAATTTTTGAAAATTTTGGCTAAGTGTTGAAAACATGCTTTGTTCCCAAAATCCAGTGCTAAATTTTGCTCAACTCAAGTAGTGTGAAAATCCATGAAGCCAAATCCTTCATTATTTTTTGAGATTGCAACACAATATAAAATTCCATGATAAAAGTATCCAAAGTTAGTTTACACAAGTCAACCCATGGATTTTTAAGAACAAAGGTGATCATTATGTTATTTTCTATGCAGCATAAGTATTATGTTAATTCCTATGGTCAACTTGGTCAAATTGGCTTTGTGAGCAATTTAAAGCATGAAATTTCTAAGAGGAGGCTCAACAAGAGTTATTTTCCATGAAGGCATTTCAAGTGTAAAATTCTGTGATCAAGGTAGATAAAGTTGGCTTGCACATGAATCAAGTTGCAAAATATGAAGGACAAGGTTGAGAGCTTTGTTATTTCCCGTGTGGCAAGAAACAATGTTAATTTCTGCGGTCTACTTGGTCAAAGCGGGCTTGTAAGCAAATCAAGTCGTGGAATTCATAAATGTGGGAGACTATGTTAGATTCCATGCTCCGAAATGCTATGTTATTTTTCATGACTGGTCTAACCAAAGTTAGAATTATGGTGATATGAAGTACGGTAAGCAAAGTTTCTCTCCCACAAAGCATCAAGACTTATTTTCCATGCGAGAGATTGCTGCTATAGTATCTTATCTACCAAAAAAAAAATTGCAATGATATGAAGAACGATAAGTAAAGTTTCTCTCCCACAAAGCATCAAGACTTATGTTTTGTTATTTTACATATCATAAATGATCAAAGTTACTTTATGCACCATTTGAAGCATGGATTATAACAAGCAACAATAATGCAGGGTTATTTTTTGCAAGGGAAAACATTTTTATTATTGCAATGTTGTAGATTTTAAAGAGGCAACTCGGAGCTACATTCTATTTTTTATGAGGAGCTTAACACAATGTTATTTTCTATGATCAAATTGGTTAAACTTAACACTATGGAGTTTTGTGGTGCAGATTTCAACACTGCAAAGTCTTCAATGAATTTTAACAAAGGAACTACCTTCGGATTGCAACAAGTGAAAGGCCATGAAAAAGTAAAGGTTTTTAGCCGCTATCACTTTGAGCACCAAGGATGTCTTTAGGAGATCTAATCTGGGCCATTCAAAAGTAGATCAAGGATCCATGATTGATGTAGTTCAAATGACATATAAAAGTAACATTAACAACTGTGATATGTTGTGGATTTCTATTGGACTATTCTAGAGCTAAAATAAAGAGGGTGAGAAGTCAAAGAGATGTAGAATCAAGATCCAAGAACCATTTTTGTTGTAGATCCATGGTAGAACGGTCACTACAAGAATGAGGAATGACTCTGATCATGCTTTGACCTGGTTTTCAGTTAGAAACCGAAGGAATCTAGACAAGTCGGGGATACCAAGTTACAAAAGACTCATGGAGCTCAGCTCCCTTTCTTTCTTCAGAAAAATAAGAGGTCACCACCTCAACATCCTATTTATCTAGCACTCCAATTTCCTTGTAATGTTCCTAATGCTTTTAATTTTTCAATTTCATTGTACAAACTATAAATAGAGGTCAAACCCTTGATTTGAAGGGTCGGCTCTAGAGTGTTTTCTTGCCCTACTATATTATATTTTTTGCAAATCAATAGAAGGAGAATTACTTGGATTTTTACCTTAGGCTTGTATCTTTTGTGCTTATGGAGATTTAATCTATGAATTCATTTCTTCTATTGTTGCTACGGTTAGTCTATTCTACTATTATTGGATTGCTAACTTAGAGCACCTTGAAATGCTTCATGTTTGAATATATGCTTGAAAATGACTTTTTTTTCTGTTAGTCTAGGTATTGATCTAATTTTTCTATTTGGATTATTAGTACTCTAGATGTTTGAAATATTTCTGGAAGCATATATCTTGTTCTTTGATTGGTGAAGATTATTGGTTTTGAGTGTTGTTAATCTCAAGTGTGGATTACTAGAAATTGATTTGTGGAGGATTTTCCTATGGATGTCTATGTTGTTAGCTTTATTTGGCCACCATTCAATCATTACTTTTCTAACCCTAATCCTATTTTCTATCCCTATATCTATACATTTAACTAAGCTTAAATGAGTCAACATCCAAATTAGTTGATAAGGTATACCAACCTACTCTGGAGGTTGGGTTAAAGTAGTCTTTAACTCATCCAATGTTGGGGTTTGGACTGTGATTAGCTAGTGCACGCCTAACAAATCATTGCATATGATAGTCACAGTTTCAATATTACCTTGATGTCAATTTAGACCCCAATAGTTTTGGCACACCTGGTGGGACCCTGTTTACAAGAACATTCATTCACCCACTAGATTTCATTTCTATTTTTTCTCGAAGGAATCAAGATTTAGTGGATTGTCTTGACCTCATAAAGTGGTGGAATAAAATTCACTTGGTGACTCCCTAAAATCAAGAACCTAATAAAGCCCTTTCAATAGCTCATTCTTTCATGTTTACTAGGTCATCTGCTAGAAATAGTCAAGAACCTATCCCATTTTTTGAGCTACCACCAAGAATATCTAGACATACAAGAATTTTATCTTTAGATTCACTCTTTGAAGGGATTCAAATACCATCAAGAAGCTATTTTATCCCTCTTCAAACTCCATGAAAAACCCTAGTAAACATGGCTTGCACAACAGAATGTAAACCCAAATCAAGTTCCACAGAAATACCCTAATTGGGATACCATTGGTCCTTTAAGCCTTACCCAAATGCATGACATTCCCCAAGATATATCCAAAGCTATTCCCACATATGATGGTTCAGGTAAAACCACTTATGAGCATTTCCAAGATATATTGAACTTAGCAGCCATACACAATATTAGAAATGAAGATGTGATTGTCAGAATTCTAGCCTTATCCTTTAGAGGAAATATTTTGCATTGGTTTAGGACCTTGGAAGATAACAACATCACTTCATGGGATGCATTAGCTAAGCCTTTTGTAGAAGAATTTAATGAATTTACTGATCCTTTTTCCCTCCTAAACTAGTTCACGTCTATGCAAAAACATCAGCAAGAGTTAGTCTCTAATTTTAATCTAAGGTTTAGCAGAACATGGAAGAGGATACCTCCTGAAGCTAGACCAGCTTCCCCCCTTGCTTTCATGTACTACATCAGAGCTCTTGGGTCAGACCTAGGGCTACAAACTCAATAGTCAGGGGTAGCTACTTTTCCTCAAATATATAATGCAGTCGTACAGGCAAAAAATATCCTTATTAATGTAGGAAGGCTACCTCCAAAGATAGTCATGCCCTATTATTCTGATGTTCCTCAATTCTAAGCTAAGGTATCTACATCCTCCTATATGGACCCACCTCCTTTATCATCACCACTCCCTTAGGTGGCTCCAATTCTAACCCCCAAAGCAACATCTACCCCAATTTCCTTTCCACCACTCCCATCTCAAGTACCTCAAGAATCCATCCTGTTGCTCGATATCCAGAGTACCTTGAAAACAATCAATAATAAGGTGAATGCAATGGAGAAAAGAGATATGGAGAGGTCTCAACAGAGAAGGTATTCATACATTAACAAAGATCAGAATCTTGGTACCAGTAATAGTGCAAGGGCCAAGGTTAACACAAATCAAGAAGATCAAGAATATTCCCCTGAGACCAGTCTTGTGAATGTTTGGTGCCTTGTGTGTAATGATCCTCATGATTCATATTCTTGTGTCATGTACCAACACCATGTGCAATAGGCCATGGAGAAAGTTGAGAGGAATCAAAAGGGTAGAGTCAATATGTTGTGGCAGCCAGAACAAATCATGGTCAAACAAGATATCTATGAAGAAGAATATATTTCTATCATGACCAGATCTGGGAAGAAGACATTGCAAGTTGATCCACAAAAGATGGGTCAGTTTCAAGTACCTTCTCAAAAAAAGAGAGAATCACCCTTACAAAGTAATGATAAATTCCATGTCCCACAAGCAACTAAAAAAAGAGATGCAACTCCTAAATGCCAGGAAAAGGGGATGAATTTTCCCAAATAATATGAGAAGGAAAATAATAAATAACGAATAAGTTCTAAATATGAAGCACAAGAAAAGCTGAAATTTCCTTCCATCACTAAGAGGTAAAGGATTGAAGCTACACAATAATATAAGAGAAAATATGGAGATCCAAAGAAGAGGTATGAGAAGCTCCCTTCAAAGAAGTCATAATATAACATTGTGGAGGAGATGAAGAGAATTCCCTCCAAAGCAAGTCTCTACAATACCCTCTTTATTCCAAGTCAAATAGATCTACTCAAGGCTTCTTTAAGTAAGAATTCTCAAGAAAAATAGACTACCATAATTTTTAGTATACCTTTTGGTAAGGAGAAGATGACTCTCGTTGCTCTGAAGAAAAAACTGCCTCCCTTTTATATCTCCTTGATAATGGAGGGTTGGATAGTCCACAACTATATGATTGATTCAAGGGCTTCAACCATAGTCATACCTAAAGTAGTATGCAAGAATATGGGTATGGAGTATACCCGTTCCTATCCTACATTTTTGTAGTTAGATGGTACACCAGTTAAGACCATTGGAGTAGTGAAGGATGTACTAATGAGACTACATAGGGCTCCAAAAGTGACTATTGTGCAAGAAATTATGGTGGTGGACCTAGAGCCTTACTTCAACCTATGTCTTTCCAGAGAGTTCACTGCTAAGATAGGAGGCTATATGTATTTGGACTACTCTGGAATGATGATTCCATTAAAAGGAAAGAGGATAAGGATAACACCTGAAAAGCCTATGGCCTATCACATTGAAAATATAGAGGAAGACATGTGCAACCTCTCAACTCTAGATGAAGTTGAACTAGTAGAAAGCTTTGAAGATTTAGAGGTGGAGGATGAGTTGCCATTCAAAGAGGATTACAACCATTTTGGAATAGGTATGGACACTTACAATATTTCCTCTAAAGCAAATAAAAAGACCCCTGCCATCTCCAATCAATCCCTGAGAGAAATAGAGATATGGACTATGCATTTTGATGGTGCAAGGTGCAGGAATGGAGTTGGTGCAGGTGTAGTCCTACAATCCCTTTCAGAAGGTGTGAAAATATTTTCTTATAGACTAACATGGTCTTGTACCAACAATGTTGTGGAATATGAAGCTTTATGCTTGGGATTGATGCAAGCAGAGAGTATGGGAATCAAAATGTTGGACATATATGGTGACTCCAAACTAATAGTTAATCAGGTTAGAGAGAAGTGCAATATCAAGCACCATTACCTAAAATCATACAAGAATAGGGTATGGGATTTGATGGAGTCTTTCGATGCTCTTAATATCCACTCTATTCCTAGGAAACAGAATATGTTGGCTGATTCTTTGGTTGTTAAGGGTTCAAATTTCAGCCCTTCTTCAGATATGGGATCATCAAAGGATAGAAGAGTCAAACTAGTTTTCAGACCTGTAGTACTAGACAAACATATTTTCTGGTAGATTTTTGAGAGTGATGATCAGATTATTAACTTTCTGGTGAGGGAATCTTGCTTATCTAGGTGTACAGGAGGAGCTACCTCATGAAATAGATCAACAAGATTTTATTAAATTGAAGAACAATCACATCCCTAAGGGTTTGATCACCCTAGAAAGTCTCTTTGATAATGAGGATGGGAGAAAAGCAAGAGTTACGAAGGTTAATGAAGAAATATATAAAGAGATTGAAGTTGAAAATGATAGAAAGCTCAAAGTTGGTATTTGATGTTATCTAGAGTAAATAGAGGAAAAAAAAGACCTATGCCTCAAATACCAAGATATTGTAGCCTAGTCATATGAATATCTAAAGGTATATGATAAAAAATTCATTCAGCATACTATTGAGCTGGAAGTTGATGCAAACCCTTTCAGGCAGAAACAAAGGCCAGTCAACCCCAAGATTGAATCCATAATGAGAGGAGTTGCTCAAATTACTAAAATCTAAAATTATTTACCCCATCAAGCACTCCACATGGGTGGCCAACTTGGTCCCTATCAAGAAGAAGAATGGAGACATTCATTTATGTGTGGATTTCAGGAACCTGAACAAGGCATCACAGAAGGATCACTACCCTCTTCCCTAGATTGATCAAATTTTGTAGATTGTTGCTGAGAGATCTCTGTTGGATGGTTTCTCAGGGTACAACCATATTTGGGTAAAGGATGAGGATCAATTCAAAACAACCTTTACTACTAAGTGGGGGACCTTCACCTATCAAAGGATGCCTTTTGGTTTATCTAACATAGGGGCCACCTTCCAGAGAGCCATGGACTATGATTTTAGGGAGTTAATCAATAAATTCATCCTCATCTATCTAGATGATATGATTGTGTTCTCTCACAAAAAACAAGCTCACTTGAAGCACTCAGATCAAGTGTTTAAAAAATATAGAGTTTGGTATCTCCCTAAACCCAAAAATTTCCTTTTTTGTAGTCCATGAGGGAAAGCTATTAGGACATGTTTCTAAAGAAGGGATGTCCATTGACCCTAACAGAGTGAATTCAATTCTAGCTCTGCCTCCACCTATGAACAAGAATGCCTTGAAATATTTCTTTGGGTAGATTAATTTTGTGAGAAATTTCATCTCAAACTTTGCTCAAGTGGTTAAACCCATCTCAGAATTGCTAAAAAAGAATGCGGACTTCAAGTGGACCAAAATAAGAAAATACATTTTCGAGGTAATTAAGAAAGCTATTGTTACTACCCTAGTTCTGGTGAACCCTAATTCTAGCAAGGATTTCATTTTGTATGCCTATGGAGCTGAAGAGAGCTATGTAGTTGAACTAACGCAAAAAATGATGACGGAGAGAAACATCCCATATTTTTATAGAGCCAAACTCTTAATGAGTACCAAAATAATTATAAATTTATTGAGAGGCAAGTGTTTACAGTAATGAAATCATTTAATAAATTTAGATAATACTTGGCTCAGAGCAAAATATTGTTTATGTGATACATCCACACATTAGAAGTTTCATCCTGTAAGGCAAGCTTGACGATAAGAGAGCTGGTTGGATTACCAAGATCCAAGAGTATGATGTAGAAATCCATCATACTAAGTTAGTATGAGGTAAAGCATTATGCCAGGGGATGATAGAAAAGGTAATTACAGATCATATATCAACTTATCAACCATAAATATCAAAATAGAGTGTAGACAGTTCCATAGAAGATGCAGATTGGGTGGATCAGTTGACAAGCTACTTCCAGATAGGGGTTTATCCTCAAGATCTTAATCCTTCATAAAGAAGAAGGTATAGGCTTCAATCCTTGAAGTATGTCCTATTACTAGAAGGATTATATAGGAAGAATCTTGACGAAGTTCTTCTAAGATGTTTAAGGGATAACCAAAAACAAATTCATTGAAGAATTCCATGAAGGATTGTCTAGAGGACACCTTTTAGGAAAGGTCACAACCATGAAAATTATAAGGGTAGGCTATTACTGGCCTACTATATTTGCTGACACCTTCAAGGTAACAAAGGCATGTGATAAGTGCTAGAGATATGTGGGAAGGAACAAAAATGTTGCATTCCCATTTAAACCTATTCAAGTAGATATATCCCAATGGGTATTAGATTTCATTGGAGTGATAGATCCCAATTCCTTAGTAGGGCATAAAAATATATTGACTACTACATATTACCTTACCATATGGACTGAGGCCATTCCTACCAAGAGATCAGATCAAGAGGTAGTAATTGAATTCATGGAAAGCTTGATCACAAGGTTCGGTGTCCCTGAGGTCATAGTAAGTGATAATGGTCCAAATTTTATAGGTGCAAATTACATTGAGTTTACAAGTAAATATGGCATAAGTTTGAAGAACTCTTCTAACTACTACCCTCAAGGGAATGGGTTAGCATATTCCACTGACAAAAATTTTCTTAGAATTTTAAAAATAGCACTGGAGGATAATAAAAGAAGTTGTCATCTTCTTTTAGAGCAAGCTCTATGGGAAGACAAGATTACTATTAATAAATCTATCAAGACAACTCCTTATGCATTGGTGTATGGGAAAGAGATTATCCTACCTACCCATTTGGAGATACCAGCTCTAATATTAGCTAGCCAAAATGAAGAGTCAAATCAGAGACTAGTGGAAGCTATATTAATGCACCTCTTACAACTTGAAGAACAGAGGAGCAAGACATATGAAAGTTTTTAAAAGCACTCTATGGATACAAAAGGATGGTTTGATAAGAAATCAAGGCTCAAGAAGTTCAAATATGGTGACTCAATTATAAGATGGAATGTAGAGAAGTCTAAACCAAGAAATCACTAGAAGTTTGATTCATTTTGGGAGGGTCCATTCAAGATAATGGAAGTAAAAAAGAATAATGCATTTCATCTCCAAGATCAGAATGGAAGTATGTAGTCAATTCTGATCAACGGATATCACCTCAAACTATATTTTGAGTAAAGTATTTCCTCTTGTGTATAGTATGTACATATTTGTATTATAATTTCATTTCTCATTTGGTTTAATTCAGCAATAAAGAGAAAGAAAGGGGAAAAGTAATGTAAAAAATATATGAGTTGTAAAAATATATGGTGTTTAAAAATCCATGAGGTGTAAAAATTTGTGAGGTGTAAAATTCTATGAGTGGAAGAAAGCAAACTGAAGATCGAGCATTGTAATACATTACTAAGAGAAAAGTCAATGCACCTAAAAAAGTGTGCCAATGGGCCGCAATTTACAAAGTGCTCTATATTTTGTCCAATAAATATTGAGAGCTTTGACGATAACCATACCACCTTACCACCAATTTGTGCACTTGAATGCATGCAAAATTACTAATCGTTTAGCTACCACATTAATGGTGGAGCATGCATGAAGAGCTACCTAAGGCTAAATTTGAAGGGTAATTCACTCTGTTTACCTTGCCACTAAAGTTTACCAGAGCTCCAATTATGAAGAGGTAAATTTCTTGTGTACTCGAGATCCACCATAGTACAATTCTTGCAGTAATGGCATAAAACATCATAAAACGGCCACTCAACCAGCTAAAGGGGAAGATATGAATTACGTGGACAAATATTTGGTAGTTGAAGACACGAATATGACATAGAAGATAAGAGACAAGCTCAAACAGGAAATTGAGTATGATTTTGAGCATGGTTGACCACTTTCGGGACAAGGTACTTGTGCCCTTCACTCTCTTGTATCCTTTTATGTCTATGATTTAGTCCACCCATGCCATAATTAGTTTTGGCAATAGTAAAATTTTATGACCCCAGGGCCAAGGTAGTAAAAATAGCCCAAGGAAAAATCCTTTTCCATATAATTGAGAAGCTCTATCATGACATCTTTACCAAATGAAAAGTACCATCTGTAAAGCCTAAGTCATTTGACCCGGAAGAGCAAGTTGAGTATTACACATTAAAAAACCACAGTAAAAATGGTGCACATTTTCTAAAATGGGTGTATGGCCAGTTCAAAACCATAAAATCTAGAAATATTTTGCCTAGTACTCCAATTGCTATGAAACATTTTGCCTTCCTAGAATTATTTACCATGTTAGCAATACTGGCAGGTCAAGATTCTAACATATATGTGAGAGACTAGAAAATATCCACTGTATATTGTATCTCCAATGAGAAAATGTATAGGACTTCCACAGGGAACGATAATAATAAGCCACTATATTTTAATTGGTCAGCTTTCCTCATTAAGAGAATACATGAGCAACTAGTAGAATTAAAGAGATACCATAAGGCCTCTTCTTTTAGATATTGCTCTCATATGGCTTGGATGTTCCTCAGTGCTACAAGAAAATAAAATCCTTGGTTACTAGTATCAAGTAAAGATAGTGAGGAAAACCCTATACTAGTCTACTAGTGGACTAAGGTTTTGAGCAGGACAAAGTGCTATTACACTTCAATAGAGAATTTTGGGGGCCATCCTTGGGAATTATATATAGAAATTTCCCTAGACTTTCTCAAATAGTCAAGGACCATTTGCAAAAAAAAGAGACCAAAGAAGGATATTGGTATGTTCTGACTAAAGGGACAACTTCCCCTCCTACTTCAACTCAGTAGGAAGATATTGCAATGGTTGAACCATCAATGAATAAAGAAGCACAAACTATTTTTCAATCTTCACCAAAACAAGTACAACAATACTCAATAGGGACATCCCTGATGCAAAATATGGGATATGTTGGTGGAGGACTTGGTACAAATGAATCTGAAATAGAAGAAACAATTTCGATGGAAAAAGGTCCAAACACATGGCTCTAGGAGCACATTCTACACCTAAGATAAAATAGGGTAAAGAACATGAGGTCATAGATCTAATCCCTGTCAAGTTCACCAAAGAATCCTCTACTAAGCCTATAGATCCTCCTGTAAAAGAAATTACAGTACCACCTCTTCAACATCAAGAGGGTGTACAGGAAGTTAGAGCCTCCCCTACTATTGTGTTCAAGAGAAAAGCAAAGGACTCAATGAAGGGTCTTGAGAAATTTTTTTGTAAGAAATAAAATTTATATCAGATACAAGCAACTGTACAAATATTGTTATCAGTAGTAGCACAATCCACTCAGCAGCAGTAACAAAGTATCAATGATATTTTCCATTTGTCTACTTTGGTAGACACATGTATGGTTTCTAAATATGCTCCTCCTATTTCTTCCTCTTCTTCCCTAGAGAAATCTCCCTCCCCTTATCCATTCCAAGAGGAACAAGTACCATCATCATCACCTCATAACCCTCCATCATCTCATATCATGTCATCTCCACCATATTTACCCCAAACCCCCATGTCATCACCATTTTCCACTCATATTAAGTCACCTCCAACAATGTCATCACCCACACCTATATAGGGGATACCACTTCCAAACTCTCCATCAACATGCACTATTGTAGCCTTAGTCACAACTGTAACTATTGTAATAAATACAGATTCAACCGTCATCAACACAACACTTATCCCATCAATGCAAATTCTCTTCACTCGCTATTGCTTCCATACCCACTGATCATCCAATAGTAGCTTCTCTACAGAATATCATAAGTGTCTCAGTGAGGAATCAAAGCTTTTGGGGTAAGAAATTAGCCCAACCTTCCAAGAGAGCTGCTACAGTGAGAAAGTATGTATTAATTGGTCCATTATCTAGGCAAAGGATGAAGATCAAGCTTACTCCTACGATGAATAAACCAAAAGAAGACATGGTAGTTGAGGAGCACTAGCTGGAAGAATAGACTAAAGATACTTCTCAATTATTCCTAGAGGATGAATTTGTCACAACCATAGTAGGATTGGAGACTATGTATGTAAAAATTGACATCTACAAGGATAAATACGAGAAGCTGAAGGAAAATATTACCAAGTTAGAAGCTATAATCAGTGACCAGAGAAAGGTAAAGAAAGTTGTGCAAAATGAAGCTAATAAGTGGCAAGAAAAATTCAAATAAATGGTCACCTATAAGGAACAATCTGAGAAGCTGAAGAAGTAGAATGATGAGTATACCAAACGAATACAATATTTGTAATATGTTAGATACCAAGATAGGTATTTAATATTGAATAATTTAATATTGTATTGTATAATGGTATGAGCCATAAATTAATTATTAAGGAAGACCACATGCCAAAATAGAAATAGGTATGTCATAAAATCATATTTTTATATGTAACCACAAGGAATATTTTCATATTATTATGCACTTTGTAACTCATGGAATGTGAACCTTCACATGTGTGATCTTGTAACTCATGGAAGGTGAACCATTGCACTCTTGTATAAAGAGAGATGTACCCCATTGTGAGGGGTATCTATAATTTATGATGTATTCTTGGAGAAGTCTTGGCTTGTGGAGCTAGAGATCATGTGGAGTGCCTTCCTTCCAAAAGGAGCATTATATGGTATTCCCCTACCTCAAGGGTATAATCAATCTCTATTTTATTGAGCAATTTATTGTGTAATCAATTTATTTTTTGATGCATTTTGAATATTTTGATAAATTATTGAAAGTTATATGGAATGAGAAGAGAGGTTCATTACATTTGGTATCATAGCAATGATTTGGAAAAAATGTATTTGTTTTTGCAGGAGCTAGGGCACATTTTTTCAAAAAAACATCATATTTTATGAAGGCCATATTTTTTATTTCAAAAGTCATTTTCATAAGGTTTTTGCTCCATTCTGTAGATCCTTTTGAGTACTACAAAAAGACTACTCATTTGTAAAATTCTAATATGTATTAAATTATTATTATTTTTATTGATAGTAGAAGGGGTTTTAAATGGGTCCCCAAACCTATTACAAGTAGGGTTTTGAAAGGCATCCCCAAACCTTAGATCTAGAAATAAGACATCAAGAAATACTAAGTTGGATTCCATGAATAAAATCCAAAAATCCAATGAAACAACCTCCTAGCAAATAAGCCACATATTTTTATCAAGAAAATACAAGATATTGTCCCATGGTCAAACCACCGTGTGCTCTGAATCTAAAGCAATGGAGAAAAATAACAAAATAATGAAAATGTTATTGATTAAAAATTAATATACAAATAAAAACTACCCAAATCGAAGCATTTTCTGCCTAACATGAAAGGAGAATAGAGGAATTATGTCATCACAATCAACAAATCTATCCAACAAAGCACATAATAGGAGAACCCCTCATGAGAATAGCTAGTTTAAGAAAACAACACTAGAAATACTGGCCAACAAAATCCATAGCATAAAAACCATCCAGGAGATCTACACAAGAAATTCCATGAAACCCACAAATCCCACTGGAGCCAACCAAATTTTTTTTAAGAAAAATTGCTCTCAGGTACAATAAAAAGGAGATAGCAACATTCCACACCACACCTGAGAGGGAGAAGGGTAAGATTCGAAAAAAATAGGCTTTAGAACCCTGGGATCAAACACATCACCACTGCTAGAACTAGAGAAAGATATTTCTATAGACCGTCGAAGCTAGGAAACCCACCAGATACATGGGATCAAAATTTGAAAACCACTACAGCATAACAACCCATTTTCACCCCAGCTAGTTTGGCCCTATCTCTTTGGAACAGGACAATACAATACAAAATTACCAAACCTAGAAGAAAGTGACACAATCTGACCACAAACCCACTATTGGTATAGAACATTGGCAATAGAGCCAACCAGAGTAGCAAAGTCATAAAAATCGAAGCCAGCCAAGGGAACACTATTATATTTCTATAGCCAAACACTATACCAAGCTCAACCTAATATGTTTGGGTCGGTAGATGATCCTTTCCTATCCCTAGAAAGCTAGCAAAAAACATGAAAATACCAAACCTAGAAGAAATATTGCACAATCCAACCAAGTCCCCAAAACTAGCAAACAATCCAAGAAAAACAGCCACCCAACACACCCACCAACCAGATCCAGAGCCAGCCAAGGGGTCAACAACCAAAATTTTCCACTGCATTATAATGGCCCAAGATCACCCCTACAGGTTTGGGTTAGCATTTGACCCTTTGCCCTAGATAAGAGTGATAATGCCAAAACCATAAGAGAGAAGAAAATACAAGCAAGACCCCTAGCAAGCAAAACACCCTGGTCATGAACCACAATAGAGAAACTAAGCATGACTAGCAACCAAATCCAAAATGGGAGAAATAGGTCCTCCCTCTCAAAGGGTTTTAGAGCATCGAAGCTGGAGCGGGAGTGAAAACCTCACATAGGAAACCAAGGAAACCCTCACAAACACTCTCTGCCATGGTGAGGATCGGACCCTCTCTACCATGGTGAGGATTAGGCCCTCCATATTAATAAAGTTATGGTTGTTTGAAGTTGAGTTATTTTTTCTATTTTTTGGTTGCACATTTTTTTTTCAAAATAAAAAATTCGTATTAAATTTTTCAGTAGTCATTTGCAAAATATTTTGCTACAATAATATAGATTATTTTGAGTACTATAAAAATGACTGCTCATTTGTGGATTTTTGATAAGTTTTGAGAGTTACATTTGTTTGAAGTTGGGTTGTTCAAGTTGTTTTTTGGCTGCACGATTTTTTTTCAAAAAGAAAAATTTGTATTAAAATTTTTAGCAGTCATTTTCATAATATTTTTACATCAGCATGCAGGTTATTTTGAGTACTACAAAATGACTACTTACTTATTAAATTCTGATAACTAATGAGGAAGTTATAGCTATTTCTAGTTGGGCATTTGGTACTATTTTAGAGGTTGCCAGCAAAAAGGGGAAAAATTCATCACTTTCAATCTGGGTAAGCAAATCAGTTGCCATTTATTTTAAATAATATTTACAGATTTAATGGTTTAATAAGGGCAAATGTATAGATGAGATTTAAAAAAAAATCAATTTTTAAGAAATTTTGATCATTTCAAATCCTAGCAACTTTATTTTAAAAAATTGGATTTGCCAATATTTAGTGGAGAAGATAATTTTGATGCTAGGGAATGGTGGAAAAATTTTAAGTCTTTATATTCTTCTGAATGTTTTTGGAGATTTAAAATTTTCATGTCCTTGCAAGGGGAAGCTTCATCTTGGTATTCCAACTTTGCTAGTTCTCATGATTATATGCACACATGGGAAGAATTTGAAGTTGCATTTTTAAGAAAATAGGGTTCCAAGCAAAATGATATTAATGTGCAATCTAAAGAAACTACATCTTTTATATTAGGATCAAACAATGGTAAAAAAGATTTGTTTGAATGTAAAAATTCTATTTTGCAAGTTCATGGGTGAATTCAAAATTAAAAAATTATTGTCTCCATTAATAATAGCAATAAATATAATTTTATCAAAATGTCTTTGACTAAGAGGTTACAAGTTCATACAAAGAAAATCAAAGACATGCAAATTTAGGGAGACAAAATTCATATTTTTTAAGATTTAAAGATCACCTTGGATAAGTATGTTTTACATTCAGATTTTCATGCTATTGAGATGAATGATGTAGATATTGTTCTTGGTTATCCTTGGTTGCTTTCTTTGGGTACTATTAACATTAATGTGCAAAAGAAATTTATGAAGTTATGGTATCAAAAGAAGAAGATAACATTATAGGACATTTCTCAATGTAAGGAAAAATAAGTAGCTATTGCAGAGGAACAAAGTGAAGAGCAAACAATAGAACCTAAAATAGAATCTTAAGAGGAGGCAGTAGCAAAAATCAAGGAAGCAAAAGTAAGAGAAGAACCAATGAAAGCGAGTAAGAGAGAAGAGCAAAAACAGGTTGAACATCGAGCTAAGGTTGGATTATATTGCCATCCACACCACCATGAGAGACAACAATCATGGATACAGGGCTTGAGGCAAAATAAGAACAATGAGGAACATACAAGGAACCAAAGGAGCCAACCCTTTGGATATGCTACAAGTCATAAATACAAGCAGGTATGGATGAAAAAAAGTGAAATTTATGCTTCCAACACATGGTATTGGCATCAACAAAGACCACCACCAATCATAGTTCCACTCGGATGGATGGATGATCTATATTGGTACCATTATTCAACATGGCTCAGAAGATCATATTATTTAGCCTCTTCTAATATTTTGAGGATGAAACATTTGTAAGGGGATGGAATGTTAGGTACCAAGATAGGTATTTAATATTGAATAATTTAATATTGTATTGTATAATGGTATGAGCCATAAATTAATTATTGAGTAAGGAAGGCCACATGCCAAAATAGAAATAGGTATGTCATAGAATCATATTTGTAACCTTTGGAAAATATTATCATATGTAACCACAATAAATATTGTCATATTATTATGCACTTTGTAACTCATGGAAGGTGAACCTCCACATGTGTGATCTTGTAACCCATGGAAGGTTAACCATCACACTCTTGTATAAAGAGATACATACCCCCATTGTGAAAGGTATATATAATTTATGATGTATTCTTGGAGAAGTCTTGGCTCGTGGAGATAGATATTGTGTGGAGTGGCTTCCTTCCAAAAGGAGCATTGTATAGTGTTCCCCTACCTCAAGGGTATAATCAATCTCTATTTTATTGAGCAATTTATTGTGCGATCAATTTATTTGTGGATGCATGTTGCATATTTTGATAAATTATTGAAAGTTATATGGAATGAGAAGAAAGGTTATTTACACAACAACAAATTCATATTGAGAAATCCATAGCTGCAGGTTTCTCCAAAGACAAGGTGAAACAAGTCAGGAAAGAGATATTGTCTGAAGTTATAGAGAAATGTTCTAGGATTCAACCTATAATCGACTTCATGGATGAGGCTAGTTACTTATTACAAGAGACTAAAGAAGACTTGGATAAGGCTATAGAGTAAATACAACCATTGGTTCCTAAATTTGAAAGGATATTTAAGTTGTCTAAAGCAATATGCAATGAAAATGCTAAGCCCATCCCTAATAGATATTGGAACACTGCAAGGTTGACTGCTAGAATGGTTCTTAAAAAGAATGGGTTGATTCAAAGAGGGTGGTTGTTAACCGATAAGATTGAAAATAAACTACAAAATATTGTAGACATCAATAAGGAAATGATACAATATGGTTTCCAATATTTATGCGATAAGAAGAACATTCTATTGATTGATGAAGATCTGTAGGCTAGTTTGAAGTCTACTATGGAATATGAGTTTGAGATCCATGCATGTCAGGATCCCATTGATCATGATAAAGTAACTCATATGATAAGAGATCTAACCAGACTTAAATACATAATGGAGGAGCTAGTTGACTGGGGATCTTCAATATCATATGAAAAGATAACCAAACTTTGGTTCACCCATCAACAATTCATGGGGATATCCAATCCCATATGAATAACCTGGGATAAAGCTTTGAATACATTTGATCGAATGGTTAAATTATTTGGAGAAGAATAAGTGTAAAAGGTTGATGATGAAGAAGAGGTAGAGGTTGAAGAAGAAGATAATGAAGATATTGAATATGAAGAGCAAGAAAGAAATGAAGGAGATACACTACGAAGAGGGTGACCAAGAAAAGGAGGTCAAAGAATAGGATCAACAGGAAAAAGTGCAAGAGCAATAAAAATGTGTTGTCAAAGAAGCTAAAGTGTGTCGAATGCCACAGCTGGTTGAGGAGTCGTATAATCATGTTTTGTAAGTTTTTCTAAGCCTAAAAATATTAGAGAGTGGCCTCGAAGCATGAACTTGTAGAAGATATAAAAAAATCATGAGAGCTGAAGAGCTATATTTTTTGTTGAAGTTATATAAGGGTATACTTTTGTGTAATTTAAGCAAGAGTTCATTTTTCCTCTCTTAATTCTATGCTATGCAATTAATATGGTCAAAGAAGGAGCGACCCCCATACAATAATGATCAACACTTTACCTCTTGCATGATTTCCTTATGAACCATTACGATCTAAGCATCTTCACAAATATTTGAGTGTAACTATCTGAAAACACGAGATTCCAGAAACAAAAACGATAAACTAAAAATACAATGTAAACGAAACTAAAATAACACTTAAAACCCTTTGTTATTGAAAAATGCGTAAAAAGAAAGAACATGAACACAAGATATCAAAGCAATATAAAAAGAACGGCCCTTTTATTGATATGCTTTACAAATTCGTGTTACAATGCATCTCCTTCCTTTTTAGGGGATAGGAGCGTTAAATGTTGGTCTTTTACAACTTGTTTCAGAATTCCTTCTTCTGCGTGCCCACATATAAGGTGGGCGAACCAAAACGTTGTCGTCGCTTGCGTTGGTAAAGGTAGATTCCTCGCTGCTCTTATAATGCTAAAGATCTGCGTTCAAAGAAACAAACAAAGAATCAGTAGCACCTGTGTATGAAAAATAAAAGATAAATCTAACGATGGTTAAAATGAGTCTAAATAAACTGAAAACTTGACAAAAGCATAATCATGAAACTAGCTAAATACTACAAAATAAATAGTCACCAAAAGCAATAAAGCGGGGGGTGCCCGAAGGCAAACCACCTGCGGGTGAAACTTTGCTTTGACACCAATCCGCTTGGGATGGGTCCAAAACCTGATGTGATGTGTTGTCGACAAATTGGTAGGATATTGTGGTCAAAAAAATTGGGGTTGGTTCTTGATTCGTGCCTTCAAAAGTCACCCACTAACCTCTCTTTCGATTAAGAGATTATGGATGTTGAAAGCACAAATCACAAGTAAGTGAATTAGCAGCACTTCGTCGCTCAAAATGCTCCTTCTCTGTATCTCTTTTGGGTGAGGAAGCTCACCATTTTATAGACCCAAGGGGTCTCTTTGAATTAACATGCAAAAGTGTTTCTTTGCATGAATGCTTTTTGTGTGAAGAGAAGACTTCTTCTTGATCAAGGGCTTCTTAACTGCCTCTGTGCATGTCTTTGTATGTTTAGAAAATCTCACTCGCACTCCCATGCAATGAAGGGATAGCTAAGTGGCAAATCTGAGTTGTCTTAAAAAGCTCACTCCCACTCCCATGTAGTGAAGGGAGAGTCAATTGACAGATATGAGTTGTCAAAAGAACTCACTCGCGCTCCTATGCCATGCAAGAAAAGCTAAGTGGTAGTTCTGAGTTGTCATGCGCCGAGGTCTGACTTTTTGCCGATCAAACCTGGCATTCATCTCACCCAGAAGCGAGCGCTAGTAATCGTCCCTGGGTGAAACGAGTACAAATTTGTACTCGTCCCTGGGTGAAACGAGTACCAGTCCGCACTCGTCCTTGGGTGGAGCGAATAAGAAGCAGAGTGTCTAAAAGGTGCCAAATTGATTTTTGACTTGTAAAACTGCTGTGTGAGTGGTTAGAACCACTGTTTTAACCTCTGGGGCTGCCCTGGGGGCTGTGTGTGTTAGTGCGATCAGTGCTTGTTGTCACATAATCGAATTGGTCCTGTTTTGGTGTCTACACTATCATAAGAAAGTTATTAAGTGAAGCATAAATTGGCAGTTTTCTGGAGTCTATTCCACCTTCCATCCATCCATTTATTTCATCACATAATTCCCTACCCTTCATTTTATTCATTTATATTATCCCTAAAAATCCCATTCCATTCATTCATTTCACCTCACTGCCATTAATCTAATTTCTTTTGACTCCTGATGCCTAATGGATAAGACTTTGAGTTCTCAAGCTTTGTGAGCAAATCTCCCTAGGAGGCACCAAAATATAGGCCCAAAAAGACCACATACTTAGCAAATTTTGGAAAATTTTGACTAAGTGTTGAAAACATGCTTTATTCCCAAAACCCAATGCTAAATTCTGCTTAGCTCAAGTAGAGTGAAAATCTGTGAAGCCAAATCCTTCTTTATTTTCCACAAGACTACAACACAGTATAAATTTCTACGATAAAATCGGCCAAATTTGGTTTTCACACAAGTCGACCCACAAAATTTTAGGAACAAAGGTGATCATTATGTTATTTTATGCGCAGTAGAGGTACTATGTTAATTCCCACGATCAACTTGGTCAAATTGGCTTCATGAGCAATTTAAAGCATAAAATTTCTAAGAGGAGGCTCAACAAGAGTTATTTTCATGAAGGTATTTCAAGTTTAAAATTTCATGGTCAAGGAAGATAAAGTTAGCTTCACACAAATCAAATCATGAAATGTGAAGGACAAGGTTGAGAGCTTTGTTATTTCTCACACAACAAGAAACAATATTAATTTTTGTGGTCTACTTGGTTAAAGAGAGCTTGCAAGCAAATCAAATCACATATTTTGGAAAGATAGAAGAAGTTCTATGTTATATTCCATGCTTCAAAATATAGTGTTATTTACTGCACTTGGTCTAACCAAAGTCATAATTACGATGATATGAAGAGCGGTAAGCAAAGTTTCTATCCCATGAAGCATCAAAAATTATTTTCTATGTGAGATATGGCTCTATGATGAATTTCGTGCAAATATGAATGCTTTGTTATTTTCCACACCATAAATGATCAAAGCTGCCTTGTGCACCGTTTGAAGCATGAATTTCAACAAGCAGCGGTAATGCAGGGTTATTTTCCACAAGGGAAAAGTATTGTTAATTTCCACGATGTTGCGGATTTTAAAAGGTAACTAAGGGTCGCATTCTATTTTCCATGAGGAGCTTAATGCAATGTTATTTCCCATGGTCAAAATGGTCAAAATTAACATTGTGAAGTTTTATGGCATGAATTTAAACATTGTAAAGTCTTCAGTGGATTTTAACGAAGGAACTACCTTCAGATTGCAACAAAATAAATACCATGGAAAAGTAAATATTTTGTAGTCGTTATCTCTTTGAGTGCTAAGGATGTCTTCAAGAGATCTAATTTGGGTAATTTAAAAGTAGATCAAGGGTCCACGCTTTATGCAGTTCAAAAGACATATAAAAGCAACATTAATAGTTTCAATATGTTGTGGATTTCTACTGGATTATTTCAAAGCTAAAATGAAGAAGATGAGAAGTCGAAGAGACACAAAATCTAGATCCAAGAACCACTTTTATTACAGATCCATGGTGAAATGGTCACTGCAAGAATTAGGAACAACTCTAATCATGCTTTGACCTGGTTTTCAATTAGAAATCGAAGAAAGCTAAACAAGTTAGGGATGTCAAGTTGCAGAAGACTCATGGAGCTCAACTCCTCTTCTTTCTTTAGACAAATAATAGGCTTCCACATAAGCATCCTACTGATTTGGCACTCCAATTTCCATGTAATTTTCCTTATGCTTTTAATTTCAAATTTCATTATACAAACTATATATAAAGATCAAACCCTCAATTTGAAGGATCGGATCTAGAGTGTTTGTTTGCCCTACTGTATTATATTTTCTATAAATAAATAGAAGGAACATTACTTGGATGTTTGCCTCAGGCTTGTGTCTTTCGTGCTTATAGATATTTAATCTTTGAACTCATTTCTCCAATTGCTGCTACAATTAGTCTATTATGCTATTATTGGATTGCTAACTTAGAGCACCTTGAAATATTTCATGTTTGAATATATGCTTGAAAATGACTTCTTTTTTTGTTATTTTGGGTATTGATCTAATTTTTCTATTTAAATTAATAGTATTCTAGATTTTTGAAATAGTTATGGAAGCATATATCTTGTTCTTTGACTGGTGAAGATTACTGGTTTTGAGTGTTGTTAATCTCAAGTGTAGATTATTGGAAATCATTTTGTGGAGAATTTTTTTGTGGATGCCTATGTTGTTATATTTATCCAGACATCATTCAATTATTACTTTTCTAACCCTAATCCCATTTTCTATCCATATATTTATACATTTAATTGAGATTAAATGAGTCAACATTTGAATTAGTTGACAAGGTATACCAGCCTACTATGGAGGTTGGGTTAAAGTAGTATTTAACTCATCCAATATCAAGTTTTAGACTGTGATTAGTGGGTGCACGCCTAACAGATCATTGCAGATGATAGTCACAGTTTTAAAATTACCTTGATGTCAATTTAGACCCCAACATTTATGAGGTTGCCTCTGGACAGAAGATAATTTTCAATAAGAGAAAGGATTTTTTTTTAATACCCCCTTTAAAGGTAGGTAAATATTGAAAAAATATTTGAATGTTCCATTTGGAATCTCCCTTCCATTTATTTGAGTTTACAACTTTTTAGTGGCTGGTTACATGATTCTGCTTGGCTCCTTATGGTTGAGAGGGTTAAGAGAAAGTTGGAAAACTGGAAAGGTACCCTCCTTAGCTAAGTTGGTAAGGTACAGCTCATTAAATCCACCCTCCAAAGTATCTCAATATTCTTTTTTTTGTTTTTTAAGATGCCACAAAAAATCTACCAAAATATTAATAGTATTCAAAAGGTTTTTCCTTGTATAGGCATGGAAGAAATACATAATTTTTCCCTAGTGGATTGGAAGCAGGTTTGTTCTAGGAATAGTAAGGGTGGATTTGACCTTAGGAAACTAAAACAAATGAATTTTTCCCTTATTGCAAAACAAGGTTGGAAGTTTTTCAAAAGGGATGAAGTTGGATGGGTAAATCTTTTAACAACTAAATATCTTGGTAGAGATGGTAATTTCCTTGATATTAAGGCCAATCCAAAGAGCTCTATTTCTTGAAAATGCCTTCTTGATTATAGGTTTATTATTCAAAAATGCTTGAGATGAAAATTTGGTGATGGTAGGAAAGTTAACTTTTGGGATGATAGTTGGATTCGTAATGAGCCCTTGATTAGAGACCAACTTCTAAACTACTTAGAACCTTTTACTGTTCAATATTGTGTATCTAGAGTCACTAACTTTATTAAGGTAAGGGATGGAAAAAGGACTTGGAAGAATTTATCTCTTGTTAACCCCTCCCCAAGGTAAATTCATGCTCTAAATTATTTATCCAATATTCTCAGAATTTGTCTCCTTAATCCTAACCCATCAATTGATTCCCCTATTTGGAAAGTAGATAAGGACCTTTTCATGGTTAAATTTGCTTACTTTCTTCATTTTGATGAGGAAAAGAATTGGTTTCCAGCCAGTAAGATATGGTTCAAACACCTCATACCTAAAATTTAATTTCTTCTTTTGGCTGGCCACCTAAAATAAAATCCTTAATATTGAAAACCTTCACAAAAGAAGCTTATCTATTTTTAATAGGTGTTATATGTGTGAAGTTGCTTAGGAGAATACTAGTCATTTATTTATCGAGTGGCCCTTCTCATTAGAATTTATCCACCTTCTTCTCATGAAATTCAATGTTACTTGGATCATTCTGAATAATATTCTAGACTTGTGTTTGCAGTGGGTTGCTCCCTTCCATATCTTTTGTTTAGAAATTTTAAGTTTTTCTATTTACCTCATTTTATTTGGGGTATTTGGAATGAAATAAACAATAGAGCCTTAAGGAATGTTAAAAGGGATCTCATGCATGTGGAATCTAAAAATTTTAATTCCTTGAAAGAAAATATTTCCATAATTCCTATGAAATATGATAAATGGTCTCATAGTGAAGGCAAGCTTTCCAACCAACTAGGTATCTTGAATCGAGAAGTTATTTGTAGTCTAGCCACCCCTAATCCTAGAGATCTTGTCAAATGGTGCCTCCACATCAAGGTTGGATAAAATTGAAATTTAATGGGGTAGCTAACGACAACCCATGAATCATAGGGGATAGAGGAATCATAAGGAATGACAAAGGGGTTATTATTTTGGCCTTTGGTGACTTCTTAGGTGTTTAGTCCAATTGTTTTGCTGAAACTTGGGCACTTTATCCAGGGGTCACACTCTTGAAACTTTTGAATGCAAATAAGGTGGTGATTGAATGTGACTCTCTTCCTATCATTAATATTGCTAATGGAAATCATTCCCCCACTAGTCCATTACATATTTAATAGAATTTTTTTACTATCACACTGAGAATTTGGAAGGTGAAGAATTCAGACATATCTTTAAAGAATAAAATAAAGAATCTGACCTATTGGCCAACCAGGGAGATCTAGATGAAGAATTTTCTTACCTTTTTAACTTAGGGTGTTTTGGTTTCAATTTTTGGTCTCTTTTAGTCCCTAGTTGATAAGGTGCTCCCTCTTGCTTTTTGTTGAAGGCATTTTCTTCCTTCTGCCTATTTATAGATTTATTTTGGTATCCCGATATACCTTCGAGTTGTTATCCTCTTGATTCACTTATTATTCTTGTTTCTATTATGTCTCTCATTATACAAGGTTAAGGATCCTTTTAAAATCCTATATTTTACTATCTAATGAAAATGTATAATATGAATTTGTTATAATTTATACTTTTTCAAATGATGATTATTTATTAATGCCTTAGTAAACTAGTTGGTTGTTGAAATTGTGTTGTCTTTCTTAATTTAATTTGATTCTTAATGAATTAAATATCATTTTTTAAAATAAAGGAGTCTTTCTTGAACAAGAATGGATCATTTCTATTTGTATTATGAAGAACACTTAGGTTGTTAATCTTCAATGGGTAGTACTCCTATCTTCATAAGAGTGATATAGGATAAGGTATTTGATTCTTAAGCTTAAATTATTTATAATCTATTGCTTTAGTATATGCTAAATCTTATTCCAAGAGTCTTGAGATGGATTACCATCTCATTTCCTACAACCTTATAAGATTATAAGGGTAACAAGGCCAAAAGTTATAATGTTTACCTTTCCATTTCAAATTTTAATATTTTGACACTTATATTTTAAGGCATAAAAGGACTTTCAAGTAACATCTAATTTTAAAATATTATATTTTTATGATTAAATTTAGTGCTAAGATACTTGTAAAAATATATGTAATCAAGTGGGTGATTACCAAAGATGATTATATATAGATTTTGTTTGATAGGTACAAAGAAGGGGTTTTGAAAGGGTCCTCAAACCTTTTACATCTAAAAAAGGACCTCAAAAAGAGGCCAATATGGTAGACACCCAAGAACAAAAAAGAGGATAATTTCCTAAATCCAACAACAAAATAGAGAGGGGCCCAAGAGGATATGAAAGAAAGAGATTAAACCATAAACTAAAATAGGAGAAGACCTCGAGATAGGGGAGCTACACTAGGTTAGACTTGACTAGTAGTAATAGAAATAGGGGGGTCCACAGGATCATCAAGATCAATATCATCGTATTTTTTTTGTATTCCTCCAAGGATGGCAACTTGTTAAACATATATTATATACATTTTCCCACTTTATACATTAATTCGATGAGATCATTCAGGGCTTGAATGTATCCTCGTTGGCTAGGAAACATGACAACCATTTCCTAAAGAGGGGAATTCAAAGCAAGAGAGGTACTATGTTGAACATCCATCTTTAAAGAAGGATACCGCTAAATAATAGCGCTTCCATGTTTGGTCGTCTTCCTAATAGGAAGGTATTCCAAGGCATATTTTAAAATTTGATCTGACGTAACCTAGATGGGAGAGCATCTTATTTTCACTACCTAGGATTTTAGTCACATAGAACAACTCTAAGATTTTGTTTTGACTCTAGGGATTACCTCATCCATGACATCTTGCTTTAATTCATTAACTTTACCACTTATTAATAGTTAAGGAGTGACCTCTCTATTGATGACTTTGTTGCCACTAGTGGGGGTGCTTTTAGTGGTTGCCATCAGGTCAACACTTTCAAATCAGGCTATTGATGAGGCAGGAGATTGCCTCATTTAAAGACTTCTTTTATAAACTTTTAAGACTCATATGGAACTATTTGTGATGTGATTTTATGTTAATTATAGGATATTATGCATTGTGTGATGATATTTGCATGTTAAGATAGGGAAAGTGCATATGCTCTATTTTTACTGATTTATCCATATTTTCTTCAGTGTTTTGGCTATTTATTCCTATAATTCTGCATTAATTTAAGTGTTATCATATGTAAGCAATCTATGTATAAGGTTTACCATCCATCCACAAATATATGCCACCGTTTTCTCACTTTTAAATTAACTTTTAGGCGCCAAAAAGCTGTCAAGTTGTTGACTGTGCAGGAAAACTGGACTTTGTCATACAAATTCCAGCCAGTTGTACATCTACAACATGGCATGGAATTTGTCCATCCCAGCCCAAGTCAAGGATGGAACTAGTCCTCTGGATGCCTAAGGAGACCATACCTACCACCACAACCGATTGCATAAACTTTTGCTGATGAAATAGCAGTCTTCCTGTTCTGCTGCCTGATATTCTGGAGCAATTTTGGAATGAGCGTAGACAGTTTGGAACTGCTTAAAGGTATTTTTGAAAAGGAGTAAATGGTGACTAAAGTCATCTTAGAAGACACCTTATCCAAACTCACACTTGTTCCTCACTTTGGATGCCAGCACTTAGAGTGGATAGGGACAGAAGAGTCAAAACTCTGCATTTGTGGAAGACCTGGACTGAAACTATTGTAATAGTCCCGGATAATAGCAGTAAACCTTATCTGTAATGCATTCTATTTTGTATAAATAAAATGCTCCCATATGGTTGAGCATATAGGAGAATAGGTAGCTGAAGATAGTTATAGCATGTATTAGGTGTTCTAAATATGTATTTACTACAACAATACAGTATTCTACAGGTCTCTTCTTGCATTGTTGTAATGTTGCTAATATGAAATAAAAGGGTGCAATATTATGATTCATGTTTCATTTTGAATTAAGTGTGAGAACTTCTTAGTTTAGAGCAAGCTCACTCACCTCCTTTGGTTCAGGAAGCAAGGGCCACTTCCAGGCCCAGAGGAGGGTTTTTCCCTGACAGAATTCTGCTTATTCTGGTTGTAGTAGGGCAGCAGAAGACTGACAGTTTTGTAGAGTTTTTGGTTGATGCATAGGTCAATACTTCTTGATTAGTAGTTGCAAGTTAGTGGTTAATTTTAGTTTCACATTTCCAAAATTTAGCATAGTATTTTCAGCTTTCTATTTTCTACACTATTTCTAGAATTTGTATTAGAATAAAGTTGTTACAGATTTTGCACATTCAATTGTCAGTTTTTGATATTTCAATTTTTGTCATTTTTTACAAAGTATGGTGTGATGTTTTCCTTTTAGAAGTTTCATTTTCTACAACAGTTCATTATCAGTTTGCTGCAACTTATTTCTTGTCAATTGAATTCTGCAACAGTTTTACTTTTCTGAATAGTGTGGATTTGATTCATGCAATTTCCAGTTTTCAATAGTTTAGTTTCATTTTCTTTGTCAAAGGAAGTATTTTAGCATTTCTAGGATGTTAGAAGGAGTACCAAACACCCCAAGACACTAACTACCTCACCAATAAAGCCCTGAGTTAAATGAACTAAACCTACAATATGCTACACCCTGCTCTCGTATATAGCCTTGGACACCGCCCTGGACTGACATATATTGATTAAATGGTGAAGGATAAATGACACTCATCATTTTTGGTGCCATTTTCGGGGAACCTTAGGTGTTGTTAGGAGAGGTCTAGCAGTCCAAAAACTATCCTGTCTTAGGAAATAGTTTTTGGAGACCTGAGGTTTAGTTCATTTTAGTAAATAGGCATGAATGCATAGGCCAAGAGATGAGAGAGGGAGGTTTATTAGAACCGGTTCCTTCCCAGAAAGGCATTCTTCCCATACAGGAGAAGATCTACCTATTTATGATTATCCTAATAGAGTAAAAAGAGAATCATCTTCTTCATCAGTTGAACCATCTACAGAACCTTTTGAGGAAGAACTTCTTGAAGCACTTGCTACTAGACATTCTTCTATTCCTGATCCATTATTAGAACAAAAAGAAAAATCTGAATCAGTTAAATCAGAGGAGGAAAACATGGCACAACCACCACCTCCTGCTAGAACTTTTGAGTACCCTATACAATTAACTATTGGACAACAAGCTCCTATGAAAACCATTTCTCCCTCAATGTTGCCAATATTTAGGGGAACAGTGTCTGAAGATCCTGACCAGTTTCTATTTGAGTTTAAGATCTTGTGTCAAACATATGATTATGTGACTGATAATCAAAAGCTGAAATTATTCCCTTCCACACTTAAAGATGCAACTTTACGTTGGTTCATGAGTCTTGACTCAGATTCCATTCATACCTGGGATGAAATGGAAACTGCATTTTTAGACAAATATCAGGAGTATTGCAGGGTACGTAATAGAAAGGATGAGTTATTTCGAATTAAACAAGAAGAAGATGAAAATTTGGAAGATTATGTTGATAGATTTGCTTTTATCCAGAAGAGTTGGTCCTGTAGAAGGAGAATTGTTAAAATCTATCTTTCTAAGGGGATTACAAGATGAATCCAAGGAAGTACTAGATATAATGGGAAAAGGAGATGTACACCAACTTGAGATTACTGACATTATAGAGTTGTGCACAAATTATTCTAGAACTAGGGACAGAAGGAAGAAGAAAAGTCCTAATAATGTAGACATCAAAGAATTGATGGAAGAAATGGCTAATATGAAAATTGATATACTTGTTCAACTAAACACTACTTTAGGAGAAAGGAATACAAGAGCCAATTCTTCACCACCCCTGTCTATCTATTGTCCTAGGTGTAGAAATAAGCATGCTCTGCAAGATTATCCTTTGGACAAGACCTCAATCTCAGCAATCTGTGGCATTTGCTCAAAGGAGCATAAAACTGATAAATGTCACCTTTTGCCCCATCTTAGGAGTGCTATAGAAAACCAAGTTGAAGAACTTCATGCTATTGGGCAAAGGCCAGGAGGCAACTTCATACAAAACCAAAATACCCCTCGCTTTTCTTCAAATTGGGGACAGAATCCTTGGAATATGCCATGGGGATACACAGAACCTCCTCCTCAACCTTGGAATCAAACTTGGGCAGCTCCTCAAGATTGGTCACATTCTGGTTGGAATCAGCCATGGCATCCAGTTAATCCATCTTGGGTACCAAATCAGTCAGGGCAAATATGGGGGCAACAATACCCATCCTATCAAGGGCAGCAGAGGTATCAACCACCAAACCAACACTTGCTGCCAGCCCCTAATCAAAATTTTTAGGGAAGAGTTCAACCACAACAAACACAGCCAGTTAAGCAGCCTCCACTTCCAGCTCAGCCTATGGCTAACCCCAATAACAATAGACAAGCAACTCCTATTTATGGAGCTGAGTCTGAAGAGACTATTGTAGTCCATGTCCTTGACTGTAGTAACATCCAGTTGCATTCAGGGAAGGTTTTACCTGACCCTGCACCACCCACTATTGAAGAACTTGATGGACAACAAGAACTACCAAGTCCAAAAAAACCACAAACAGGGCAAAAAGAAGGAAAAACAGAAAATGTACAAGGGAAAACTGAACCTGTCATAACAGACCTGCCCTATCCTGAAAGGTTTGACCACACTATAACAACCCCTAAATCAGAATTAATCATAGAATTGAGGAAAATGTCTATCTCACTTCCTCTATTGCAAGCAATAAAGGAAGTACCTCTGATTAGGAAAACTATTCAGGATCTGTGCATTAGAAATCCTGGTAGGAAGAAGAAAGCCTTTCCAAAAACTGTGCAGGTAGAAGGTAAGTTGGCTGACCTACTCTCGGGAAAACTAGTACCTCCTAAGTATAGTGATCCAGGGAGTCCAGTAGTGACAATTACTGTTGGGTTGGTTCAAATTCCAAATGTGCTTATTGATTTAGGCGCTGCAATCAATGTAATGACTAAAGAAACCATGAACAAATTGTAGCTCCATAATCTTAGTCCCACTACCACAGTTTTGGAGATGGCAGATAGGTCAGTTGCTAAACCAGAGGGAATTCTGGAGGATGTTGCCATTGAAGTCTCTTCTTGGGAATATCCTATAGATTTCTTAGTATTGCAACCTAGAAATTCAGCTAATGGCTATCCTATTATTCTAGGATGACCTTGGCTTGCCACTGCAGCTGCATTTATAGACTGCAGGTCAGGTGAGATGACCATTTCAAATGGTGTAGACCTAAAAAATATTTCCTTGTATCCACCAGCCCAACCTTCAGCCAAATTTTTTGGACAAATATGGTACCCTGAGTCTGATGAAGAACAGGAAGCCATTGTCACCTTGGCCACAGTCATAGTAAAGGAACATATTGAAGAACTTAATGCATCGAAAAGAGAAATCTTTGAACATGAAATAATTTTGGTGAAAACATTGCAAGAAGAAGGCCTTAGGGATGATCAAATTCTTGTCCATCATTTGTTATGGAAATATGAAGAACAAATTGTTGAACATTTGTCATCTATTCCACTACAAGAAAGCTCCTTCACACTGCCACATGGTTGGCATCATCATCTTCTAACTTCTTTCACCTGTCCTATGCAAATGATCCCATCAGGTATCACATTTACACTAGAATCAAGAGTATTTCATACTCTGCAACCACATCATTGTCCCTTAAATGCTTTAATCAAAAAATATGAGGTTATCAATTCTATTTATCCAGGGATTAAGCAGATTGAAATACAGCCAGGGAAACTTGTGAACATTAATAGTTGGCTGACTAATGAGCAAGAAGCCAAATTATTTGTTGTTTTGTAGAGACATGTTCAGGATTTTGCTTGGAGTTATAAGGACATGACTGGTATTCACCCTGATGTGTGTACACATAGGATATACACAGAAGATGTCAAACCAGTAAGACAACCACAAAGGCGTCTGAATCCCGCTTTGAAGGATATTGTTAAGGAAGAAATCAAAAAACTATTGGATGTAGGATTCATTTATCCAATTTCAGATAGTAGGTGGGTTTCACCATTGGTTATTGTTCCAAAGAAAAATGGAAATATGAGAGTATGTGTGGACTACAGGGAATTGAATAAGGCCACACATAAAGATCACTTTCCATTACCATTTATAGACCAAGTATTGGACACCCTTCGTTGGTAAGAAATTTTTCTGTTTCCTAGATGGTTTTAGTGGTTATAATCAGATTCAAGTCGCACCAGAGGACCAGGAAAAGACAACTTTCACATGTCCTTGGGGCACATTTGCTTACAGAGTATTACCCTTCGGTTTGTGTAATGCACCAACAACATTTCAGAGAGTTGTTTTGGCTATTTTTTCTGATCTAACGAATGAAAGTGTAGAGATTTATATGGATGACTTCACAGTGTTCAGAGATACATTCGAATATACTTTAGAACAACTTGAAAAAGTTTTAATACATTGTGAAACATATCATTTGTCTCTAAATCCTGAGAAATGTTTCTTGATGATGGAGGAAGGAATTGTTCTTGGACATCATATTTCTGCTTGTGGAATTAAAGTTGATCCTAAGAAGGTAGAGGTTATCAAAACCCTTCCTCCCCCAAAAACTCAAACTGATGTGCGTAGTTTCTTAGGACATATTGGCTTTTATCATAGATTTATTGCCAATTTTAGTACTATTGCTAATCCAATGTTTGCATTGTTAACAAAGGATTCTGAATTTGTTTGGTCTATTGGGTGTCAACAGTCCTTTGAAGCTTTAAAGGAAAAATTAACAACTCCACCTATATTGAGAGGTCCTAATTGGGAGTTACCCTTCCACATTCAAACTGATGCTTCCAATACTGCTATTGGAGCTGCATTAGGACAGATTGAAGATGGACAACATTATGCCATATACTACATTAGTAAAAATTTGACTGGAGCTGAAAAGAATTATACCACAACCGAAAAGGAATTTTTAGTTGTGGTGTATGCTATTAACAAATTTTGACACTATATCACAGGATATCCTGTATTCATCCACACGGACCATGCTTGCTATAAAGTATTTGATGAATAAACCTTTGGTTAGTGCATGAATTATTCGTTGGTTAATACTACTACAGGAATTTGATATTACTATAGTTAATAAACCAGGGAAGTCTAATGTAGTGGCAGATTTTTTGTCAAGATTGCCAAATGTAGATACGGAGGAATTGGTTGAGGATGTGTTTCCTGATGAGAAATTGTTTGTTGTTTCTATACAATCTCCATGGTTTGTAGATATAGCTAATTATTTAGCTACAGGGAAGATTCCTCTTCACTTTACTCCTAAACAAAAGAAATAGTTGATCAAGCAAAGTTCTTCTTTTGAATGGATAGGAGGTTTATTGTTTAAATGCAGTCCTGACCATGTTTTGCGTAGGTGTATTCGCAAGGATGAGGTATATGACATCCTGCGAGCATGTCATGATGAACCATCAGGAGGGCATTATTCAGTGAAGAATACCATTCGAAATATTTTGGGTATTGGTTACTACTGGCCATCCTTGCACAAAGATGTCAAAAGGTATGTCAAAAATTGTGATGCATGCCAAAGGATGGGTAAGCCTACTTTTACTAGTGAAATGCCTTTACAACCTCAATTAGGTACAGAACCATTTGAGAGGTGGGGGCTAGATTTTGTAGGACCCATTGATCCACCTTCCCAAGGGAAAGTGCATATCTTGGTATGTACTGATTATGTAACCAAGTGGGTAGAAGCCCATGCTTTTAAGCATGCCCGAGAGGAAAAAGTTGTTGATTTCCTGTATTCACAAATATTTCTATGATTTGGAGCCCCATAATCTATCACCACTGATCAGGGACCTCAGTTTACCTCAAAATTTGTTGAAGCCTTCACCAAGCTGTATGAAATCAAACACCAAAAATCCTCACCTTACCATCCACAAGCCAATGGACAAGTGGAAGTGACAAATAGGGAGTTAGAGAGGATCTTGACCAAAACCATATCAGCCCATAGAAGGAATTGGGTGGAGAAGTTACCTGAAGCAATTTGGGCCTATAACACCACCTGGAAGTCCACTACTAGATTTACCCCTTACGAATTGGTTTATGGAAAAAAACCCCTTTTACCTATTGAATTTGAATTGCTAACTCTTCGGACTGCTTTGGAAGTTGGTATTGATTTATCACAGGCTCAAATGAACTGGATCCTGTAGCTCAATGCATTGGATGAGCTATGGAGAGATGCATTGCACCAGACTGAGGTGATCCAGGCACAACGCAAACTGTGGCATGATAGTCATGTTCAACAATGGAAATTTCAACAAGGCGATTGGGCTTTGTTGTTTGACTCTCGATATGAAGACTTTCCTGGCAAGTTGCAGACCCGGTGGCTCGGACCTTATGATATTGAGGAGGTGTTTGCCAATGGAGTTGTGCATCTTTCACCAATTGATGATTCAAGAAGAAATTTGGTGGTTAACGGTCATCGTCTCCATGTATATCATAAGTCGTTAACCAAGGAGGAGTTTCTCAACCAAGTGGGAAACATGGATGTAATGGTGTTGGAAGCAACCATTGCTTCCAAGACCGACTCAATCAAGTAATGTCACCAAAGAAAAAAATGAAAAAATGAATAAAAAAAATAAATAAAAAAAAAATAAAAATTCAGATTGTAAAAACCTCTGCGAGGCACATCTGAATTTGGCTTACATGAAAACCGGTTTTCCCGACATGTTTGTCTCATTTCCATCATCATATTATCCATTCTCCATCATCATTTCATCATCATTCCATTCACTATTCCTCATTCCATCAGGTCGAACTCACCTCTGGTTCATTCAGATCATTCCATCACATCTATTTCACTTATGTTTTTCCTTTTGTCTTGTTGCACCTTGTAAAAGTTAATGCAGAAACAACTGGAATCAACATTTGTACAAAATATGGATAGAAATTTTTTTTCAGGTATGTGTATTTTTCCATTTTAATATTGTAAATATGTATTATATGATGCATAAAATATTTAATTAGCATAAACACATGCATTTAGTTCCAGAGAAGTTGTCAAAAGAATAAATGAAGCCTGCTCTAGAAACAGAGCTGGTTAATCATTCTGCTCAGAACGAAGGCCCTGCACAAGAATGTTCTTTAAAGATAGCTCTGGAAACTATTCTGCTCTAGAATGGAATAGAGATAAGAGTTAAGAATGAATTAACAAATGGTTAATTCATTTTAACTCCGGATCCACGTGGCATAGGCTTGAAATCAACGTAATCTCCGTGCACACATGGAAATCATGCTAATCAAATTCGGAAGTTGTGCCACTCTACAAATTTTTAATAGGCATGGACCTTCTAAATTAATTCATTGCATGTGATTGGTTGGCACATGTTTCAAGTAAGAAAAGTAATTTTAACGAGGCAATTTTCATAAATTCTAGGAGCCACGTCATCGCAAACTTCGTAACATTAAACTGCATGCGAGGAAAAAGGGCTCCAGATTAATTGAATGCTGCCACCTCTCAAGTCTGCATGCATATTCATCATTCTGGTACTGTGCATGTGTTTACTATCCCTAAAAAACTTTGTTCTTTCCATTCCAGAATGAGTAAACATGACATTGGCAGCAAATTCTCACAGAACTAAGAACAGAACAGAGTTGATGGAAAAACAAACCTGAGGAACTTGAATTGAACCATGGGAGGACAGAAAAATAGAATTGAACCGGAGAATATTGAGTATTTGCAAAGGGATTTAGAGTGTCTACGGATTTTCATCGAAGGCGGTTTCCTACCTTTCCTACGAAAGTTTGAAGGGCATTCAGAAGGGCTAGCAACAGAATTTGCATGAACTTTTCGAGGGAACAAGGTGCAGATTAGTGGAATGACCATCCAAGTAAGTCCACAAATCCTCAGTGAAATTATAGAATTACCTTTACAAGGAATTCATATAGGGAAGTCTGGAAAGAACACCTTAAAAGAGTTGGTTAATCAATTTAGGGGCGAAAATGATAGACCAATTGAGTATATAATGAGTAATAATATCTGTAAGGGTGTTAAGCGGACTAGTTTACAGACACCATGGGATGAAGTCATTGTGTGGGTAATTAGGTTTCTTACCTGCGATGGTCAATTCCCTATTCTCTCTAGCCACCATATGAGAATTTTGACTCACCTTCGTTATGGCCATGAAAACCCTGAACTAAGAGTTAATGTACCCTTGTACTTGCACCAAGACTTGGCCAACATGTCCAAAAAGTACCAAGCAGGAAAAGGTTATCCTAAGCATCATGGATTAATTAAGGTTATTTGTAGACATCATTTCAGGGGCAATTCCAAGAATTTTACCCATTTCTTCCAAACATGGGATGAATTTACTGAGGAAATTAACCCTAATCCTACACCTACACTTAGGACTTCTATTGGAGCAGCTCCTTCATTTCCTGAAGGGCCTCCTTCATAAAAAATGAGAACACAACAACATGCTGGTTCTGAGCGAAAATGAAAAGTTACCTTTGCAGCAGAACCACAACCACCTCACATTTCTGAGACAGGGGAACCATCTACCCTACCAATTGGAATATTTGAGGCTAGAACTAAAAGGCGTAGAGGGTCATCTATTTTAGAACTAAGGAGGTCTTCAAGACTAAAGAGGGCTGCTGATGAAGGGAATGTGCAAACAGAGGAAAGAATGGAACAAAATGTTGATATTGGTGGACAAGATGAAGAGGTTGAAGGAGTTGAAAATGTTACCAATGAGGAAGTCAATGTTGATGTTCATCATGAAGATGTTTTAACGGAATCAGTACCTTCCTTTTCTTTTAATTATTCCTCTGATTCTGAGGAGCGGACTGAAACAAGAGAAGCACAAAAGGATACAATTGCTACCAGTCATCCAGAGTCCCTTGTTGATTATCCTGACTCTGATGAAGTAGGAACAGAAGAAATAGATAATTCAAGTTCAGGGGAGGAGGAAGAAATTGATGTTGAAACTCAACTCCATGCAGCCAAAAGTGTAATTAAAACCCAGACCAGTTGGATTGAAAAGAATGAAACCACTTTAAAGGAAAAAGATGATATTATTGCCAAACTATGGCAAGAGATCGAAACTGTGAAAAATAGGCTTACACTTTTGGAGCAGCAACCCTCTCACACAGATTCAGGAGATGAATTAGCAAATTTGCTAATAAATTTAGTAGGGAATACAGAGAGAGGTTCTATTGATAGAGTTGCACCGAAAGAAGCAGAGATACCACAACAGAAACAACAGGATTCAGAGGATGGACAGGCAGGGGCACTCATGCAAGTGTCTAAGGAACCTCAGCAAGAAACTGATGCAACAGCTCCACTAGCAGAGGCAAGCATGGTACTTCTAGAATAGGTAATTGTTCAATCACCCCCACATATTGTCATTCCTAAAATTGAAGTGATTGAGGCTGAAGTGCAAACAAAAAATTCTGTAGTAGAGACAGTAGATGTTGGTGTCCAGGTGGAAATAGTTCCTCAAATGCAACCTATTATTAGACCACCTGATACAGTTTCACTTGTGAAATATAATGAGGATGTAACCTTTTGGGTAGCTAGATGCCAACAGTTGGAAGAGAAGGTTTCATCACAACAGAACTTAAAGGAGGAGATAAAAAGGAAATATTCTAAAATAAAAGACTTAAAGGAGAAAATTCAAAATGTATGTCAAATTTTTGAGTGTATGGTTCAATGCAGGAGGCCTGCTAGGTTTTATAGCCTAATTCTGAAGGAAAAATACCTCCGATGGTAGACCATGAGGATTGCCTCTAGTTTTACCCATACTTTTGAGACACCAGGGGAATTTTTAGAGGCTTTCTAGTAGAGCTCTATGGAAGATCAAAATCTGTTGTGTGAATTATTCCTTCATAACTTCTTTTTACCAACTGAAGTTCTATTTCTTCCTCACATATTTACTGGTGACATTCAGCTCAGAGCCTTTCAGTCAGTGTTGTAGAACCAGCTCTATTGGGAACAACAAAAGAGAACTAGTAAGTCTTTAGAGACTCAAGTTATTTTACTGATCAGGCCTGTGCACCTGAATCATAGGACCTCTACAAATCAACATTATGCTCTCATCAGGAATGAAAAAGTAAGGAGAATGTACCTAGGAAATCTTCAAGTATGTATAGATGGGTTCCAAACATTTTGTGCAGCCTCCTTTGCTGATGCATTGTCAGCCTGTAGAAATAGATGGGGTGAACTGCCCATATCATTACAGAAAAGAGAACCTATCTCACCTAATAACTTGATCTGGTCTCGGGGAAGGGCTACGGGTGTAATTCAAACTATACTTGAGGCCAAAGAATGATGGATTGGACTCAGGTACAGGATGCCTACTATCATAACTCATGTTCCACACTTCTTTGACAATGATGCTCAGCCAGAAGACCAATTCCAGGAGTGGCTCAAAGAAATTCAGATGCATAAGGGATATTACCAGATTGGAAGTAGACTATGGAAGTATGATGAATGATATCTGGAGCTGGACCTTTGTGCCATTGTTGTAGAGCAGAATGCATGAGGACATGCATTAGAATAGGCTAGGGGGAGAATGATGAGGCAGGAGATTGCCTCATTTAAAGACTTCTTTTATAAACTTTTAAGACTCATATGGAACTATTTGTGATGTGATTTTATGTTAATTATAGGATATTATGCATTGTGTGATGATATTTGCATGTTAAGATAGGGAAAGTGCATATGCTCTATTTTTACTGATTTATCCATATTTTCTTCAGTGTTTTGGCTATTTATTCCTGTAATTCTGCATTAATTTAAGTGTTATCATATGTAAGAAATCTATGTATAAGGTTTACCATCCATCCACAAATATATGCCACCATTTTCTCACTTTTAAATTAACTTTTAGGCGCCAAAAAGTTGTCAAGTTGTTGACTGTGTAGGAAAACTGGACTTTGTCATACAAATTCCAGCCAGTTGTACATCTACAACATGGCATGGAATTTGTCCATCCCAACCCAAGTCAAGGATGGAACTAGTCCTCTGGATGCCTAAGGAGACCATACCTACCGCCACAACCGATTGCATAAACTTCTGCTGATGAAATAGCAGTCTTCCTGTTCTGCTGCCTGATATTTCGGAGCAATTCTGGAATGAGCGCAGACAGTTTGGAACTACTTAAAGGTATTTTTGAAAAGGAGTAAACGGTGACTAAAGTCATCTCAGAAGACACCTTATCCAAACTCACACTTGTTCCTCACTTTGGATGCCAACACTTAGAGTGGATAGGGACAGAAGAGTCAAAACTCTGCATTTGTGGAAGACCTGGACTGAAACTGCTGTAACAGTCCCAGATAATAGCAGTAAACCTTATCTGTAATGCATTCTATTTTGTATAAATAAAATGCTCCCATATGGTTGAGCATATAGGAGAATAGGTAGCTGAAGATAGTTATAGCATGTATTAGGTGTTATGAATCTGTATTTACTACAACAATACAATATTCTGCAGGTCTCTTCCTGCATTGTTGTGATGTTGCTAATATGAAATAAAAGGGTGCAATATTATGATTCATGTTTCATTTTGAATTAAGTGTGAGAACTTCTTAGTTTAGAGCAAGCTCACTCACCTCCTTTGGTTCAGGAAGCAAGGGCCACTTCCAGGCCCAGAGGAGGGTTTTTCCCTAGCATAATTTTGCTTATTCTGGCTACAATGAGGCAGCAGAAGACTGACAATTTTTGTAGAGTTTTTGGTTGATGCATAGGTCAATACTTCTTGATTAGTAGTTGCAAGTTAGTGGTTAATTTCAGTTTCACATTTCCAGAATTTAGCACAGTATTTTCAGCTTTCTATTTTCTGCACTATTTCCAGAATTTGTATTAGAATAAAGTTGTTACAGATTTTGCACATTCAGTTGTCAATTTTTGATATTTCAATTTTTGTCATTTTTTGCAAAGTATGGTGTGATGTTTTCCTTTTAGAAGTTTCATTTTCTGCAATAGTTCATTATCAGTTTGTTGCAACTTATTTCTTGTCAATTGAATTCTGCAACAGTTTTACTTTTTTGAATAGTGTGGATTTGATTCATGCAATTTCCAGTTTTCAATAGTTTAGTTTCATTTTCTTTGTCAAAGGAAGTATTTTAGCATTTCTAGGATGTTAGAAGGAGTACCAAACACCCCAAGACACTAACTGCCTCACCAATAAAGCCCTGAGTTAAATGAACTAAACCTACAATCTGCTACACCCTGCTCTCGTATATAGCCTTGGACACCACCCTGGACTGACATATATTGATTAAATGGTGAAGGATAAATGACACTCATCAACTATCTCCTTTAAATTTTTTCCTTTAAAAGACTAGGGAGAATCCAGGTTAGCCATACTAAAAGGGCTCCCCCCATTCGAATCAACGCTCATGAGGGAGATTTATATCTCTTTTTCCATTATATGCTAAAATAAAATCATATGAATCCCTTAATAGATTGAGAAATAAATCCCTATTTGCACTTGATTCATTGACTTATCCATATACTTGAAAATAAAACCAAGGATATTGATACATTTCTTATTGTGGATTTGATTCAAAAAAGAAAAATAAAAGCTCCCAAGGATGGAAACCTAACCATCCAATATGAAATATGGGATGATGGGGATGACCACCTTGTCCTAGGTTTTGGTCAAGGACTCTTTAAGTGTGCCATTTTTATCTTTATGAATATTTTATCTCTAGTACTTAAAGAGTAGAAATAATTCTTGTCTTTTTTTATGCTTTCACCCATAGTAGGGAGACCCAATACCTCAACAATCAAGGTAGAACTAATGGTGAAGTTTAGTCCCCTAACCTTAACTCTACCATCATTCAAGTTGAGGGCCATTTCCTTAGAAATTTCATGATCATGACCACTAAATTTCTTGAGAAAAGGTATAAAACCTGCATCATGTAGAATTTATTCCACCAATTTATCTAAGAATAGGACTATAGGTTCAACTCTATTATCAATGTCATCCATCTTTAGAAATGCATAGAAAAGAAAGTAGGCATCTTCAAAGTGGGAGAGGTAAGAGTGAAACAAAAAGCTAAGAATGGAGAATAGAAGGCTAGAGTTACCCTTAATAAAAACATGCCACTTTAGGTTGTGAAAAAGAAGTTTCTAGAAGGTAAGCCATAAAACATTCGAAAGAAAACCTTCCCATGTGGATAAAAATCCCTTCCTTTGTGTAAAATCCTCCTTGGAGCCAGCTCCTTCAAGTGATATAACAAGAGAGTGGAGATGTTTTGTTGCATGCATTCATTAGGATGAGCAAGGTGATAAGCTCAATCTCAAGGCCAACTAGATGAGTGGATGGTTAGGAACACATGGTACTAGATGCCTTAGAGGAGAATCCACACATCTTTGATTTATCTACCACTAGTAGATGAGAGGATGCCTAGGAAATATTTAGAGGGATAGAACTAAGAGAGAGACCACATAAAATGTTCCACATCATAGTTGATCACAAGCTAGATCCTAGATACCTTAGGTGACTTGGTGAGCTTGAATAAGGAAGAATTTGAGGCCAAGTGGGGTATTAGAAATAGAGGATGAAAATTCAACTGCCACATAAAAAACTTCAAGTTAGAGGAGGGAGGGATGCTTACGACAAAGGGGACCCAAAAAGACTATCTAGAATAGGTTATCCTTGGTGTTACTCTTGAAAGTGAGAGGGGGTAGGAGGATTATATGAGCAAAATGAGTGAAAGAGAGGTAAATAACCAAAAAAGGTAAACTAGAGGGGTCATTAGGAGAAGACCTAATACAAAAATGGGGGGAACTAGACTAAGGTCCAACAGGGATTTTCAATATATCATGGGTACAATATTATGAAAGAGTTGGAAGAAATTTGCTACTCCAAACTTAGAGGTCCTCTTGAATGATGCTAGCTTGGCTAGAGAGTCTACAACTTTATTGCCTTCTTGGTAAACATGTTGGATTAGGAAATTTTCCAATTGTAAAATTGTTCTTTTGGTCATCTCCATGAGATTTTCTATGCTCCAAGTCAAAGGTTGATATCCTTTTAGTGAGTTGATAATAATCATGAAGTCACATTTGATGATAACATTCCTGGAAGGAATATTTTCTAAAATATTTATTCCTTGGAATAGGGCTCTTGCTTCTACAAAATGACTAGTTTGGAGCCCCAAGTTTTTTATATAAGCCAGGAGGATATGACCCTTGTCATCTATTATAACTCTATAAACTCCAAAAATTCTCAGGTTACCCTTGGTCACCCCATCAAAGTTTAGTTTTATCCATCCATGAGGAGGAGGGGTCCATTTAAATTGGGAGCAATCCACTTTGAGAGGATTCAAAGAAGTGGGAGGATTATTGTGAATACCAAGGAAGTAAACCAAATGAGATTCAAGGAAATTTATTTTCTATCTTTGTGGGGGATTAGAGAGATGTTTTCCTAAGTATCTTCCAAAATTATGATATTGACAGAAATGGTATCTCTGTAATTGCCCCAAAAGGTTTGTTGTTCCTTTATTTCTAAATCTTCTAAATAAAATGAGGTAAATAGAAGGACCTGTTGGTTACGAATCTGCCACTAGGATAGGATTTAGTGCAATGCGCCCTAGATTCACCCAACATATTGAAATTCCAGAAGGAAGGAATGCCTTCTGTGCCAATCTCTAGAGAAGGTCGGCTTCCTATATGTTTTCTCAAGTGGTTTTAAGCTCAAAGTGCAGGAAATAAATTAGAAATGCAGAAAGAAATATAAATGTGATTTGTGTTGGGTGGGGAGGATAAGCAGGACAACAACCATCAATCACCACTACTAACATCAACTAAATACATAATATATTATAGAAACTACCAATGTCATTCATTCTATGTATCCTATAACTATGCATTCCAAGAATACTTAATCATCAAATACCGATATCTAGATAGCAGAATAACAGTAAGCAATAACATAAGCAACATGAGGCATAAATGCTAAATAAAGGCAGCATAAAGAACAAGAACAATCAATAGAGCCAAGTGTATCCTGTATTTAGAAGCAAACGTACAACTACAATGGATCCCTCGCAGTATATCCCCTTCCAACATTTTACAATGATATGGCGCAACTATTTATAGTGCAATTTCCCCCCAATTACACCTTCGGGCATAGGATCCCAGACCTGACAATAGCTAACAAAGTTGATAAAAGTGGCAAAAGAGCTGCTGATGTTGACATCTGTAGATAGGGACTGTACTTGCAGCAAGGTCCACCTAAAAACTTGGCAGCTATGTGGAAATGTGGTAGATGAAACTTTGAGTCAGCTTGAATGCGGGTAGCTACGGTAGATGAAAATTTGAGTCAGCTTAAATGAGGGTAGCTGCGATATAATAATTTGGCTCACACCTGCCCTTTCCCCATCACATCTCTAACTTAAATCCCAAGGATGGACACTTGTCAAAATCTGATAAGAGATAAATCTGCCTTGAAAGGCAGTCTCTCTTTCATGTCCAAATTCACCTGAAATTGGAGCGCAATTAAATAGCGCAAGGGGGAATCAACATAGTTGGGGAGGCCTCCATGCCTTAGAAATTTTTTGGGCTACTTGCAACATCCTGCCCGAGTGCATACAAGTAAGAGGGCGCAACCTGACTTCGCTGTGAAGTCAGGTTGCACACTCAAAACTTAGCTAATTTTCTTACTGCTCTGACTGCGCACAAAGATGAGAGCGCACCCCGACTTCACAGCGAAGTCAGGTTGCGCTCTGGTACTTAGAAATTTTAGGATCTACTGCTTCCCAAGTGCATACAAAAATGAGAGTGCACCCCGAATTCGTAGCGAATTTGGGTTGCGCTCTTGCACTTAGCCAAATTTTGATCATTTTTTGCACTTCACATCCCCGAGTGCGCTCAAACTTAAGGGCACACCCCGGATTCGTTACGAAGTCGGGTTGCACTCTTGCACCTAGAATTTTTAGGGGCATTTGGCTCTTTTTTGGGAAATTGATCAAAGAAAGTACAAGAGAAAAAAGGGGAAATTATGGGAATGAAACTGACAGAAGGGGAGAAAGGGGATAGTGGAGAAAGGGAAAGGAGTAGGATGGAAGGGAGAGGAGCATACTTACAATAAAATTGAAGATATGGCACCCCGTGCAAAATGTGGCAACATTCCTGGCAGCTCGTGAGGTGTCGAGTTCTCCTCGACGCAAAGAACCAAACCTTTATCCTTTGGGTGCAAAGGAACTCCCTTCCCTTGCACCCCACTGCTCTTGCATCCCCTTTCTGGGTAACTTCTCCTCTTTGGATTCACTCTTAGTAGTTTCTTCTTCTGATTCTCCTCCCCTTTTTGAATATGAATGCTCACCATTGTCACCTTCTTGCTCGGTTAGCTGCTCCCGCTCACAAACATGATTGTACGCAGCCTTGGCCTGGTCCCAGGCCACTACTTGGAAGGGCCCTAAATCGTTGAAATTATTCAACACTGCTCTAAATGCCACGATCATGTGTATGTCGATGGTGTCATGCATCTCTCCCAACTCCTGAAGGGAGGTGTTGATCTTGCAATATCTTGACACCATTTTAGTTACCTGTGCTTCCTGGACCGGCCCAGCTGTTAATTTCCAATGTATCTGCCTCGAAAGACAACTAATCTAGCTTTACCTATTCAAGGGGTAGAAACTCCCCATCCTTGATGAAGCTCGGGCATCCGAGCTTAGAAATAGTGTTGAAGGGGGCCAGGAAAATATTCATTTCATGGTTCAATGCGTCCAACATTTTTCTGGTGGCCCTTAATTTTTTTGTTTTTTTGAAGTAATTATGCAAGGTTACCCTTGCATCTGCCCATTCTAGGGCAATTCGAGACATGGGGGGAAATTGGAGGCCTTTGCACGCAAAATATTCAATTTTTATTGCCAAGTCTAGCCACTACTTCGCTTGGTGTTCGACCTCCTCTACCACAGGCTTTCCCTGGGCAGATACTTCTTGGATCCTGGATGCGAAATCTAGGATGGACAGGGACCTAACAACATTAGACCTACATCCCTATAGTAAATCGGCCTGCATCTCTTTGACCTTATTTTTTGAAAATGCCACCGTATGGGATGCCTTATCCTTCAGCTGAGATTGGGCATGCCTAAATGAATGTTGCAGCTGAGAGACATGTTCCAATGTTGCCCTCTTCTCTTCTGATAGTTGTTCAGTCGTCCTTCTTTGTGTTGTAGTCTCCTGTTGAGAGGCAGTGAGTTGTGCTTTCAATTCCTTGATCTCCTAATGGGCAGACTCCAGTCGTGTGGTGGCCTTGGCCAGATCTTACTCTAGCTGTCTCGAGTCATTTTGAAGCTGAAACAACTCTTGATTCTTGAGTCGCTTAACAAGGAGATTGTCAGTTCTGCGATGAATACCATTGATTTCGTATTCCTTGCTTATGTCATCAAAATTATTCTCCTTGATCCGATGTTCATAGTCAGCCTTAGTAATTCCTCGGAGAGGCTTCTTCACTTTAGGGATCAATTTTTTGGTTCGCAGCACTCTCCTGTCCAAGTCAAACTTGGTGCGCTTCACTGGGGTGGCTATCTCAGCTCTTCTTCGTTTGACGCTATGGAGGAAAGAGGTAGAACACCCTACGACCTTTGATACCAAATGCTGATCATTTGTAATCTACAACTGCTCCCCCATGAAGTCAAATTTTGCAAGAATAGGATACGCCGAGGCTAAATCCTATTGCGGCATCCTTCTTGCAAACAACGAAGCATGAGATATCCCAAAAGGTGTGGTCACTTTCAAGGGTGACTGGGTCCTAGGGGAAATGGGCGGCTGAGTGGGAGGTGAAGGTAGGGTCTTGAATAATGAAGGTGAGCAGCACGGTGATGTAGGTGCAACTTTAGCACTGGCTGTGGGTGAGGGGTCTAGGGTTTGACTCAGGGTTTGGAAAATATTCGGGTCCTGGGCAAACTATTCAAAATAATGGGGACTATGGAAGGATTGGGAGATATGTGATAAGGAAGACGCAACTAGGGTTGCCTTAATACAGTGGGGACAATGTTACAACAGGGCCAACTGGGATCTGGGGAACCGAGGAAGAGGACATACCTACGGGCTCCGCTTGAGCCACTAATTGGAGGACGTCTACTACCCAAACTTTTGCTTCTTTCCTTGGGCTGTCCAAAGAGATGATTTTTGGAGTGGCTATCTTTGTCCATGCTACGACCGTTTACTGCGTAGATTCCTTCTTAGGTTGTTTGGTATTTTCACTCCTTTTCCTCTTCTTTTCTTTCAAAGCTACAGTTTGCTCGAAGGAGGCAGAGGAGGTTGGGATGGTTGGCACAGTGTTTCCATGGTGAACTTGTACCTAGGTTTTGACGAAAGAATGCTTGCTGTCGACCGCCCACAAGTTGACTCTTCTGGCACCTTTTCCTTTTGGGGGGCCACCTCACTAGTTGAATTTTCTAGCTCCTGTCTCTTTTGAGGTAACGCTTCAAAAGCTGGAGGCAACATCGGGCCCAATTGACTACTTTTTGGGGTCATGCTAGGAGTCCCTTGAATGGGTAATTGCTGGGATGGGGGCTTCCTTTTATATCTCTTTCTGGTGCCTAGGGGAATGCAATCTCAAAATGTGAATGACTCCCATTTTTTGGCGTATTTATCATATAAGGCAAAAAATTCATCATCTACGATAATGTTTTTTGGTTAGGCTTATCATGTTGCATGCAACACCTCATTTTATAGCATTCAATAATTTTGTCCTTTTCCCAACTGAGGGGCGTCACCTTTGAGAGGAATTGTTTGAAGCCTACTGAGTCTAACCTATGGTCTGGATTGCGCTCCAGATCATACTCCACTTCTTCACAGTAAAATTCCTGCCATGGTGGCCATGATTGCATCCGCTCAATGTGCCATTCCAGGTTTGCACCTGTTTTATTGCACCTTTCCTCCATGATCTCTGCTCGGGGGTAGATATGTACAAACTTTCCCTTGACCCCAATCGGGTCATATTTCTAGGCCCATGTTGAGTTCTTGTTCGAGGTAGACATGCTACCCAATCTCATGCACTTGAATTTTCACATAGGTAATAGGATACTTGAAAATATGGCCCCTCTTCTTTCCCTAGCTGAATTCATCTTCTACATAGTCCATCTGGCGTGATATTTCTATACCGAACTGATGTTCGGTGCAAAAATAAGGCAACAAGAATGGCTTCCCTTTGAATTCGTAGATTCTAATCATAATTCCCTAAGTCAACCGAAAGATATATCTGTATTGGTACTTCCTCAGGTAGTTCGTCATGGCTAGTGGAAGGCGAGATGCTTTGTCATTGAATAGTGCCAGGGTCATACCTACAAATTTGAAGTTGAAATCATAGTAAGACCCTCTCTTGTATAGGGCTTATGTCCACTCATACACAGGCAACGACTCTCCCTTCTCATTTACCCTTTTTAGGTTAGGTACTTTAATTTAGTAGTGTGTGCGGTACAGGCACAACCATGTGAGGAACGAGTAGAGCTGGAACTCTGTTGTATGCTTTTGTTGTATCCTAACCAGATTTGAATGTATGGCATACACCACCCAATTTTCCCAATCAAAGAAAATAGGGTGCCTTCCGCTCCTTTGCGTAGTGGAGTCATAAAACTCTCCATGCAAGATGTATTCCACGAGCGCTAGCTAGTATAGGTGCACCATTCTATCCGTGGCACAACCGAATACCCATGCCAGGATAATATATATATATATATATATATATATATATATATATATATATATATTTATTTTTGAACCTCTCCAGGGGTATAGGGCTTGTTGGCCACTATCCGACTGGTAGCGGGGTCTTCAGTTCTGAGTCAAGAAACTCCATCATCCTTCTGTTCTGAGAAAATCTGCTTGCCTGCTCATCCAAGTTAATTCTTCTGACAATGTTGTTGGGGTCGTACTGGAGCCCCGGGGCGAAGGCTGGTTGGACGCTCTCCTTGAAGAGGGTGAACAATACCCTTCCTTGGTTGTCACAAACTTGCCAAGTAGCTGGTTTGTAATATGTCACAATAGACTCAACCAGCTTCAGGCAATGATGGATGGGAGGGCACAAGAACTAGTACAGGTTTGACTTGTATGCAGCCTTGACATGGTGCAAGGGTGAGACGTTGCCTGCACACTTTTCTATATTTGGTCATAGCTTGGTGAGGCTAATGGAGTACTCGTCATCCCTATACTCGGCCAAGAGGTTGATGGGCGGTAGTGGAGATTGTCCTTGGCTTCTCTTTGACCTAGATATCCTTGTCTGCTCCCATGGTTCTTCGCTCTCATGAGTGCTGTATTCTGTGTGCTCTTCAGCCTCATGCTCTATATTGCTGGACTGTGTCTACATTGGCGCTTTTCCCTTATCCATTTTCTATTTTCTATTCATGGTGGTAGAGACGGGGATTCTGGTTACTAGTTCTTCAATTCCACGCCTTGTAGCTCAGACTTGGCTTGATAATTTGAATGTTCTGAGTATGCCAAGGCCCCTTTTCTAGGAAAAAATATAGCATTAATGGTGCAAGGGAGGGGGTTAAAGTGATTTGCCCGAAGTAGGTGGGAAATGCTGTTATTCTTTAGCTGTCGTATGTGGGATTTTTCTTTGGAAGGCATACCTTGGTTGCGGTTGGTCCTAATGCGCTTGCATTTTTAATGAAATCTGCTTTGAAAGATGCGCAATAATTCTTTTAAAATTTTTTTGGACCTCGTGCTTCCAATGACGTCATAGCCGTCGCTTGGGCACACACTTCAAGGGAGACTTTGGCCCAGGGTTTTAAGGAGGGACACAGCCTAACTTCACATTATTCCCATTACGCAGCCTGGGCCCACACTTAGAAATATTTTTGCCATTATGTCCCTCATTTTCCCTGACAAGTCATTTAAGGTGCACTCGAAATTGAGAGCGCACTCAGGCTTCGCCCAAAAAATGTGCGCAATCCGACTTCTTCCAAAATTTGTTGTGTAGTCCGATTTCTCCCAAAATTTGTTGCACTTCCAATATGGTGCACAGTCCGACTTCGCTATGAAGTTGGGTTGCTCACCCAACACTTAGTCATTTTTCAAGGCTTTTTGTTAGTTGTTTTCTCTCAAACTCCTGATGTCGCACAATTTAAGGAGCGATGCCTGAATTCGCTGCGAAGTTGGGGTTCACTCTATGCTTCACTTTAGCTCTAAAAAATAAAAGCTGAATATTGAAAGAAATATGTACATTCTATCATAAACTAAAATATAGGAAAGGAATATGTACAAGTAAGGAGCCCTTGGGTGCCTTCAGTGGTGGTAAATTTTTAGGTGGAAACCGTTGACAGGAATGGGGAGAAGTTGTCCTGCCATATCCTAAAGCATGAATGCATTGAATTGGTTTACCTGAACAATATTATAGGAACCTTACCAAAGGGCATCAAATTTGTCATGGTTGCCTGACTTTGCTTTAAGTGAGTCCCACTTTAACACTAGGTCCCCAATTTTGAAAACTTGGGTGGTGGTGCCTTTCGTAAACTAGCTCTAGGTCACCTCGGTATGTTTAGTAAAGGCTTGGTATGCCTTCTCCATTTATTATTCTAACCACAATAGTTGGCAAAGTCTTGCGTCCACTAGATCCCCATCGCCCTTTTCTTCATCTAACATCTAGAGTGCGGGCATCTCTATGTGGGTAGGAAGAACTGCCTCCTTGCCATACATGAGCATGTAGGGGGATGTCTTGATAGACTTCTTGAATGATATGTGATCCACCCACAACACCCTATTCAGGAGTAGGTGCCACATCCTTTTGTTCCTCTCTACTTATTTTTTAACAATATTCAATAGATTCTTGTTAGTGGACTCGACCAGGCCATTCCCTTATAGGTAGTAGTTCGAGGACATCTTGTGATAGATGTCATATTTGCTAGTGAACTCTGTGAGTACAACACCTATGAACCCCAGACCATTGTCTATAACTATTGCCTCTGGGACCCCAAAATGGATGATGAGGCTCTCAAGGAACCCAATGACCATTTCTTGGTCTACGTGCTTAGTGGGGATCGCCTCTGCCCATCGAGTGAAATAATCGATGGCTTTAGGGATGAACTTATGTCTCACTATAGAGTTAGGCGTGATGGCCCCAATGAAGTCTAGAACCCACTGCTGAAACAGAGTCTCAGCTTGAATTGGCTGTAGGGGCAAGGGTGCCTTTCTGTTCTTGTCAATGAACCTTTGGCATTTTTCACATTTAACACAGACCGCATGTGCATCCATGAAGAGAGTGGGCCAATAGTACCTGGTTTTGATAATTTTTAAGGCCGTAGGCCTCCCAGAATGATGTCCCCCAAAAATCCCAGAATGGAATTCTCCGAGGACCTTTGGTTTATCTGTTCTTTGATGCATCACAATAGGATGTCATCAATGTTTTTGAAATATAGCCCCTCGAGGCATAGTACATATCTTAAGGTGTACAACCTCTTATATGACTAGTGCCAAGGGCCTTGTGGAGTCAACCATTGGGAAGAGGTCATCATCATTTTGCTGAGCAGCCATGTCTTCTTCCCTTTTGGTCGTGTACTCGATATCGATGTCATCCGAAGATGTAGGTTGCTCTTCAAATTTGGCCTCTTCAATTTTGGTTTTGGATTCGTCTATGTGGGCTTGGTAGTCAGCCAACCTTACGTGCTCTCTAGGGGCATTGATGTAAATTTTGTAGAGATCAAGCTGGTTTCCTAGATTCCATGCTCTCCACCTTCTTGTATGCATGAAGGCGCTTGGACCGGTCTCACGGACTCAAAGAATATTCAGGTATTTGCAGAGTTGCCAGGTGTTCTGATTTAACAACAATGAAGCGAACATTGATGCTTCAATTCTATTTTGGGTGGGAAACTTTCAGGTCCCACCGGGCATGCCAGAGAAACTGTTGGTTATGAATCTTCCACTAAGATAGGATTTAGTGCAATCCTAGATTCGCCCAACAGATTGAAAGGTCAGAAGGAAGGAATGCCTTCTGTGCCAATCTTCGGAGAAGGTCGGCTTCCTATATGTTTTATCAAGTGGTTTTAAGCTCAAAGTGCAGGAAAGAAATTATAAATGCAGAAAGAAATATAAATGTGATTTGTGTTGGGTGGGGAGGATAAGCAGCACAACTATCAATCACCACTACTAACAACAACTAAATATAGAATACATTAAAAAAACTACTAATGTCATTCATTCTATGTATCCTCTAACTATGCATTCTAGGAATACTTAATCATCAAATACCGATATCCAGATAGCAGAATAACAGTAAGCAATAACATAAGCAACATGAGGTAGAAATGCTAAATAAAGGCAGCATAAAGAACAAGAACAGTCAATAGAGCCAAGTGTATCTTGTATTCAGAAGCAAACGTAAAGCTACAATGGTTCCTTAGCAGTATATCCCCCTTCCATCCTTTTACAATGATATAGCACAACTATTTATAGCGCAATTTCCCCCAAATTACACCTTTGGGCATAGGATCCTAGACCTGACAATAGCTGACAAAGCTAACAAAAGTGGCAAAAGAGTTGCTGATGTTGACCTTTGCAGATAGGGACTATACTTGCAGCAAGGTCCACCTAAAAACTTGGTAGCTACGTGGCAGTGCGGTAGATGAAACTTTGAGTCAACTTGAATGCGGGTAGCTATGGTAGATGAAACTTTGAGTTAGCTTAAATGAGGGTAGTTGCGGTATAATAATTTGGCTTATGCTTGCCCTTTCCCCATAACATATTTGACTCGAATCTTGAGGCTGGAAACTTGTCAAAATATGATAAGAGATGAATCTGCTTTGAAAGGCAGTCTCTCTTTCATGTTCGACTTCACATAGAATTAGAGCACAATTAAACAGTGCAAGGGGGAATCAGCACAGTTGGGGAGGCCTCCATGCCTTAGACAATTTTTGGGTTGCTTGCAACATCCTGCCCGAGTGCGCACAAGTAAGAGGGCGTAGCTCGACTTTGCTACAAAGTTGGGTTGCACACTCAACACTTAGCTAATTTTGCTTACTGCATCGACTATGCACAAATATGAGAGCGTACCCTGACTTCGCAACGAAGTTGGGTTGCGCTCTGGTACTTAGAAATTTTAGGATTCGCTACTTCCCAAGTGTGCATAGAAATGAGAGCACACCCCGACTTCATAGCGAAGTCGGGTTGCACTCTTGCACTTAGCCAAATTTTGATCATTTTCCACACTTCGCATCCCCGAGTGCGCTCAAAATTAAGGGCGCACTCCGACTTAGTTACAAAGTCGGGTTGCACTCTTGTACTTAGAATTTTTAGGGGCATTTTGCTCTTTTTTGGGAAATTGACCAAAGAAACTACAAGAGGAAAAAGGGGAAATGACGGGAATAAAACTGACAGAAGGGGATAAAGGGGATAGTGGAGAAAGGGAAAGGAGGAGGAGGGAAGGGAGAGCAACATACTTACAATAAAAATGAAGACATGACACCCCATGCAAAATGTGGCAACAGGACCATAGGGATCATAATCTATCACTATAAAAAGGGGGGACCATTGTAGACACATATCCTTAACACAATTGTGTTGGACCCCAAATAAGCCAAAGGTGCTATGCAAGAAATAGAGAATAAGTTAGAAAAGGGATAGGTAAGGAAAAGGTGTTGAGTGGTTTCACAATTAGATTTGCACAAGTAACATCTATTAGGGATTAACATTCCTCTGGACTAAAGGTTGTTGATATAGAGGATCTTGTTTTGAATAGCAAGCCAAAATAAAAATAAGACTTTTGTAAGAATATGGTTGATCCAAACATTTTTGACTAGAAATCCACCTTTTCCCTCTTCCTATTTCATAAAAATAGTTAGGTTTTACCAAGAAGAGTTCATTATTGTTTACATTCTAAATAAGGGATTCCTTGATCTCTCAGTTTTGGATGAAAAGGGCTCTCAACATCCTAGAGATATCTTTTCTAGCCTTTTATTCCCTGTCATTTAGGTCCTCATTGGGAATAGACCTCCAAAATTTCCTTCCATTATAAATTTCAATGAAACTTGAGACTCTGTTGCCAAATATGAGAGTGATGATAGGTTCCAGAACAACTAAATCTAGATCAGAGATGACAGGGAAATCCAAGATCCAAGGGTCTCTCTAAAAGTCTATCTAGCTACTAGAGCCTATCTTACACTTAACTCCTTTTTTGGATGAGTTATCTGGTATTGAGGATGGAGTTTCAAAATGTTGAACCTTTGAGAGGTGAGAGTTCCTCAAGGGGATTTCTTCCTTGCCAAAAATATTTGGATTTGAGAATTTGAACCCATCTTGCATTATCTTGAGGTAGCAGTTTCCAACCTGCATTAGAGGTTTTTTTTTAATTTTATTATCATATTTTTAATTTTTATCACTATTAACCATCATTCTAGACATGACACAAATTTTTAAAGTAATTTTAATTGTTTATCTTGAACAAGTTGATTTGAAGAAAAAAAAGGATATATTTAATATATAGAATTAGAATAATTTTCTATATGTAAAAAAGGTTAATGTTGATGTATCCCTTCTCCTCATGAAGTCTTTTGAGTTTGTCTACGTAGTTTACAAAGAGGTCAAGGAACAATCATCTTTGTTTGAATCAAATATTATAATAAATTTTACCAAAATAACCTTGGTTAGTTTTACTTTAATAAATAACCCTTTCACATAATTTATAAACTATCAATACATGTTCAAGTTTTACTTCTAAGAATAATGTTAAAGGTAATAGAATACAAAAGAAAAATTAAATAGGTTATTTTGGGTTGAAAATAAATCCATGCCTATTATATATTGACCATGTTGCCATGGCATTCCAACAACCCATATAGTGTTGTTTTGGAAATTATACATACATCATTTGACAAGACTTGAACCTTAGTCTCTTTATTGGAAGTCTATATTTTTAGCCAATTATGTTCATTCTATTTTGATTAAATATTAAGTTTAATAATGATAGAGTTCATAAAGAATATAAGGTGGGATTCAATTTGTATAAATACAAGTATGCTCAACCCAAGGTCTATCATCACTCAAATTGGCAATAAGGATTACATAATGTGCACCTAATTTTATCACATAGCATGATGATGATCATATTGTACACATCTCATTCTTAAATGATGAAAATCACATGGTGATTATCTAATTCCTAATTTCAAAGGTACAACATGACATTATAAGGATCACATGATGTGCACCTATTTTTGTTGGAAATATTGAGTTGTCATTGATGTCAAAGGTAGAAATATCTTCAGAGGTGTCAAAGGTAGAAATATCTCCAAGGATAAATGTCAATATCAAAGGCAAATATCTTCAAGGATGTTTAATATTTAAATAATATTTAAATATTAAATACGGAGGTTCATATTTAAATCAGAGGATTTAAATATAGTTTAATAGTTTAAAAGTTTAAATATTTAAAGGTTAAATATTTAAAACCTTGGGTGACCTCCTTGCAAAAGATTTAAAATTTAAAAAATCAAAATTCAAATGTTTTGGCACCAAAGGACAAAGCGCATAATGGTGGAGCCGAATTTGTTGGAAAATAATGGATAAAGCATATAAATATATGCTTTAATTAATTTGGACGATGCTAAGGTTTGCGAGAGAAAAATCAATCGAGCAGAGTAGTGGAGAACAAGCGACGGTGAACTAGTTTTTGAAGGCACAAACAAAAGGAAAAATATTTTTGTCAAGACAAGTTTGGAAAGCCCATGCAAAAGAATACCATCATCATTGAGGTAAATTTAGAGGTATGGTGATTTAATTTCTTTCCCAAGGTGGTTTTGTTTGAGGAAGATATTTTTATTGTCATATGATTGGAGGAATAAGAAATTATTGGATGTGCATTATTTTTGCTTGAAATTATGAGTAAATGTGCAAGGGTTATAGATCAGATTTGAGAAGAAATTTTTGTATGCAAGATTTGGGAATAGATGAGCATTATTTATACGCAAGTTTTGGGAATAGTTGAGCAAATATTGTGAGCATATTTGAGAGAAGATTTGAGCAATTTTTGGAGCAAATTTGAGCATGTTTTAGAGCAAATTTGAGTAGGTTTTATGAGCAGGTTTTGGATTAGATTTGAGGAAGTTTTATGAGCAGGTTTGGAATAGGTTTGAGCAAAATTATAGAGCATATTTGAGAGAAGACTTGAGAAGAGTTTGGACCATATTTGTGATCATAGGGGATTTTTGTCTCCTATGGATTGGTGTCCATGATATTGAGAGGGGGTTGGTGTCTCCTATGGATTGGTGTCTATGAACATTGTAATACGGGATTAGTGTCTCCTATGGGTTGGTTCCCATGAAATTTGTTGAAAAATTTATAAGCAATATTTCTCTATGGATGTAGCCCACATTGGGTGAACCACGTTAAATTTGTGTCTCTTATGTGTGTGATGATTTGTGCACTATTTCATTATTGCAATTGATATTATTGATGTTATCATTTGGATTAAAACGTAAAATTTTTTATCTTATACTGTTCACCCCCCTCTCAGTATAATCTCATGTTCTTTAATTGGTATCAGAGCAGGTTCCTTCATAAAAGACTAATAAATTGAAGGAAGATATTACAATAATACACATGGCCATGGAGGTGGAATAAAATACTCCTATTAATGAGATCCAAGAAAATGAGAAAAATATAGAAAATGAAGAAGCCATAATAAGCATAGAAGAGAAATAAGATGCTCTTGTTATCAAAGACCATGAAGAAGAGAGAGATCCAAAAAATGGAGAGGAAGCCATGGTTGAAATAGAGGAGGAACTTATTGTTGCTCTTGAAGAATTGAAAAGGGTTAGAAAGAAGAATTATATTGAAGGCTCAAGTACAATATGAAAGGAAATAAAGACAAAGCTTCTACAAGATCTCATTGACTTAAAAGTGAAGACTGAAGAGGCAAAGAGAATTGAAGAAGTTATGATTGAGCAATTAAAGACAAAGGAGTTGGAATGTAAAAAACTAAAATATGAGATTGTCTCTCTAAGGAAGAAAGTGGAAAAATATAAGGATACTTTACAACAATGTATGAGGTTTATGAAAAGCATAGAGATATTGGATGATATTATCAAAGCACAGAGACTTTCAGGTATAAAGACTAGACTTGGTTTTGAATAAGGTCAAGAGAAATAGAAAGAGGAGTCAAGCTCAAAAGGAACAAAGACATCAAAGAAAATAAATAAATAAGAGCCCATGACCTATGCTAATATTTTGAAAGGTAAAAGCATCAAGGAGGAAGAAAACAAAGAATCATCATGGATAGAAGTCAATCACATAAATAGAAATGAAAGAACCATGCGACCATATCATCCAAGACAATCAAACATGTTTCAATATTTCTTCCATGGTTATTGTTTTTCATGAAATCAATTTGGTCATAAAGCTATAAATTGTAGGATTCATGCTAAGAATGATTATGGTTTCACAAAAATAAATTTCAATTCATTTGCACCTCTCATGGATGACAATATCATTTGTTATAAATGTAATAATTTTGGGCACAAAGCTAAATGGTGTAGAACAATGTTTCCTGAACTTCCTAAAGCAATCCAAAAGGAGGAAGGTCAAACAGGTCATAAAGAAATATCCTCAAAAGTTTGGAAAAAGAAAAAGGAACAAGAACAAACAACTCTTCATGTATAAAACGAAGGAAATCAGTGGTATATTGATAGTGGTTGTTCAAGCCATATGACAAGTGATAAAAGTAAACTTCTCTCTATCAAGGAAATAAATGGAGGAACAATGAAATTTGGTGATAATGCTCTTGCCAAAATTATTGAAAAAGGGACCTTGAGTTTGAATAATAGAAGGTCAAGGATAGAAAATGTATTATATATTGAAGGATTAAAGCACAATATACTAAGTGTAATTCAACTATGTGATCAAGAGCACACACTCACATTTCACCCAAATGGATGTGATATCAAAAAATCTAAGACAAAAAATCTTATTACAGATGCCAGTAGAACTGCAAATAATCTCTACATGTTGAGTGAAATTAAGGGATGAAAATGCTTTTTATCACAAGAGGATGAGATCTGGTTATGGCATACAAGAATGGGTCACCTAAATTTTGATAACATAGTAAAAATAAGCAATAAATAGGCAGTCAGATATTTACCTAGAATATCAAAAGTCCCAAGCACGATTTGTGCACAATTTTAGCATGGTAAGAAAACAAGATCTAGTTTCAAATCAAAGGAGTTTTCTTCTTCTAAGCCTTTGGAAGTAGTTCACACCGATATGTGTGAGCCTACAAGGACAAAGAGTTTACAAGGTGAGAATTACTTCATGTTATTTATTGATGATTTCTCTAGAATGACTTGGGTAATATTCTTGAAAGAAATATTAGAAGCATTTAAAAAGTTCAAAGCATTCAAGGCACTTGTAGAAAATAAAATAAGTAAAAAGATCAAATGTCTAAGATCATATAGAGGAGGTGAATTCACTTTAGGTGAATTTATAGAATTCTATGAACAACATGGAATCAAGAGACAATACTCAACAACAAGAACTCCATAATATAATGGAGTAGAGGAAAGAAAAATAGAACTATTCATGGTATGGCTAGGGCTATACTAAATGAATCTAAAATTTATGATAATTTTTGGAAAGAGGTAATTCATATAGTTGTTTATATCATTAATAGAGATCAAGTAAGAGTAAATCACCATAAAACCCCATATGAACTTTGGAAGGGAATACCAGCTACTGTGAAATACTTAAAATTTTTTGAAAGCAAATTCTACATTAGACGAGAAGAGAAAAATTTGGGCAAGTTTGATTTTAGGTGTGATGAGGGTATCTTTCTTGGATATTCCACCAAGAGCAAAGCCTATAGATTCTACAATAAAAGATCGCATACAATTGTGGAAAGTGCAAATGTAAGAGTTGATGAAGAAATAAATCTAAGAGAACAAACTCAAGAGATTGTGTATCAAGAAGGAGAAAGCTACAAAGAAGAATAAGGTTGTAGCCACCAAATTTGGACGCACCTCCAAATTACTAAAGTTATCAAGACATCCTAATTACCCTAATAATGTGTAAATCACCCTCAAAAACCCCTACCTCAATATTTATGCCAAAAAATATAAAAAAATAGCTTAATTGTACTCTCTCCAACAAAATTGAATGATCCCGAAGAAATCAGATGTATCCAAAAAAATTAGATGTGTCTGATTTTGTCCAAATACCACATGTGCATAATTTAGATGCCCAGATGGATTTTGAATCTAATCTAGGTATTTCCATATTCTCGATGAAATTGAATGATTCGATAAAATTGGATACAGTCAGTTTCATCCAAATCAAGTCATAAACCTAATTTGGCCTAACAACCTAAATTTTTTCGCTACTCATCTGATACCTCAAACTAAAGCAACTATTTAACCCTATAGAGCCACAATAATCAGTCTTGTTGATGATATTTGCATAAGATCTTGGAAAATATAATGAGTTTTGGAGATTTTTTGTAGTTTACAGTGGGATATATCGCTATCAAATCATCATCCAAGGAGCATACAACCATGGCATCACTTTCAGTATACTTAGATTTCATTTTTATTTGATTATACTTCATTTTCTCATAATTTGTATGAAATCGGTTGCATCCGATTTTGTCCCTATTACTTTCGAATTTATTTTGTCTTACAGAACTAGTCGTTGGATAAATCAGACTGCGTATGATTTCATAATTTGTGTACGATTTCGTACCTAGCATACAATTTTGTATCTATGTCCCTCTAGGGGTAAAATTATACATCTTAAGTTGTTCATTTTACATTATGACATTATAGTATCTTTAATTTCTTCAATTTCATATTACAACCCTTTGTTATTGCTAGATCTAGCATTTCTATTTCATGATTAGAATAATCAATTTTCCACTTTCTCTATGGTTAGCTAAAAGAAACAAGGGGATTTGACTATCACAGACCATGATATATTGTGGCCTATGCAGATCCCCCTTCCCTAATTTCAAAATCTAGTGTCTTGTTGTGAAATTGTAGGTTTCAAAGGAATTTGTATGCATTTGATTTCATTAGACAAAATTGTACGTCCGATTTCATCCTATATGCATTCGATTTTGTACAGTGTAATCGATTTCATCAAAAATCAGACTTTCAAGATAGGTAAGTGCTCAAAAATTCATTCTTTCACTATCAAATCTAAATTCTCTATTCTATAAACATATGTATTAAATCAGAAAACAGAAAAACTTAAAAAACATAGATTTATTACATTTTTTATAAAACATAAAAATACAAAAAGAAAACATGTCAACTTAGAAACCTTGCATCATAGTTAAATTTTATAACACTTTTAAGATAGATTTGTATGCTTTGTATTCAATTGAAATTGAATTACATATAGCTAGGTAGAAATTGCATTTTTGCCAAATCCTAGGTGTATGCTTTAAAACAAAGAACACATCAAACTACTACCTCACCTAGGCGTGGAAACCACCATAGCAAGTGTTTCTTGGTGAACCCCACCCCATTCGTCGACAAACACCAAAGAGAGTGCAACATAAGCACTTCTTGTTTGAGTTGTAGATCCTTCATTTTTCCTCCCTCTTTTAGGCATGGATCCATTAGCCTGGGAGAAATGGGTGCAAAAATTTTGGGCCTACATTCTTTGGTGAACCTAACGTGAACTACACAATTAGTATTAAATTTCATTTCCTTTACAAAAAAAAAAACAAAGAAAAATAAAATAAAATCTCATTAAATGGTAGAAAATAGACTTAATGAATCCTTCTTCATAGATCTTAGGATAACACTTATTGGACAAGAAGTTAATATCTCCTATGAACGTGATGGAAAAGAATGCCAAGTAGATTTGTGGAAACACTTTTGTATCCTCGAAAATAAATCCCAAGAAATTAGAGAAATTAGGAGATTTTATGTTGCTAGAGTCTTAGGACCTAGTTATTATTCTCCTTACTTTGAAATCAAAAGAGGGTGTGAACATTGGCTTGCAAAAAAATGATTTGGTGTCCACATAGACATTTATCCTTGGGATAATTACTTGGAAGAAGCCTTGAACATCCATAGATTCTTAGCATACTTAGAAAATAACGAAGTGACCCTAGAACAAAGAAGAAGATTTCAAAAGGCACCTAGGGTAATCTTATTTTGAGAGTATTGCTATGAGTTACAAGTCCAACCTGTTATCTGTTTCATTTAACTCTTAATAGATGATTTCTCTTTTGAGAAAGAACATTACATGAGCATAGGAGATTTGGAACCTATCATTGATATCCACAGGCTCTTTGGAGAAGATTGAAACCATTTAATGTCATTTTAAAAAATCTTGTAAATATTTGAATTAAAGCACAGTAAATTGTTTGCTTAAAAACAACAAAAACAACAACAACAAAAATAAGACTAAAAAACATATTTTTTAGCATCGCTAGGAAAGACGCCTCAACACCTAAGAAGTGGTAAAAAAATGCCAACTAGCTCCGAATATGAGCTAGAAATTGACCCTAATGTAGAAGCAGAAATAGAAGAAGTTTTAGAAGAACAAGAACATCAAATAGGACAAAGTGAAGAAGATGAAACTATTAATGATATAGATCCAAAACTAGGACCTCGAGGAAGGGTTCATTTTCAATCCATGCAATATTTATGTGATTTCTTAAATAAAAATTGAGCAACCATCACTAATGTGTTGGAAATAGAAGACCAACTTGCAAAGGGTGATTTTTTTTATGGAGGCAGCCTTAGAAGCAACATTTTGACTTCATCCACAACTTGAATCATATATAAAATTACAACATACCAATAACGGTGATCCTTATTTAGATAATACTAAAAATATGCCTCCTCTAGAGGATAACTCCCAAGAACAGGTACCTGAACCACCTCTAGAGTAATCCGTTGATGAAAATGTTGCAACTACTTCCAATAAAAAACAACCATCTTCTTCTAAAAACCCTACTTTGCTTTCTCAATATTTTGAACATGTATTTACCCTAAATTCTTCTTTCTAAAAAAATAAAAATACACAAGTTCCAAGTTCTCCTCGATAAAACTATTAACAAAACATAATTCCTTATAAACTTCAATATTCTCCTCATACTTCAAATCCTATGCATAATAGTATTCCCACCACAACTCCTTATATGGCAACACAACAAACTTATTATCCACCACATGGAAACATAATAAACCAAAATAAAAACAATGAGCCACCACATCATCTCGAAGCTATAGTGAAGCAGTTAGCTTCACGCTTAGAACAAATCGACCCATATCATCCTACATATAGCTATAAAGAGATGTGTAATCAACCATTAGATCCTATGATCGCTGCCATGCCATACCCTAAATGGTTCCCTATGTCTATTCTTCCGATTTATAAGGGAATAGAATATCCCATAGAACATCTTCACATGTTTAGGATAGCATGTCATGACATCGCTTATGATGATATGCTATTACTAAAAATATTTCCAAAAAATTTGGGGGAATAGCATTAGAATGGTATTATCAGCTGCAAACACATTCTTTAAGAAATTTTGAAGAAACTGCAAAAATATTTGTACATCATTTTGGTGCTTACATAGAAAGACATGTTACAATAAAAGACTTATACAACCTTAAACAAGGAAAAGAAGAAAGTTTTAGAGAATTCTTCGCTTGATGGAGGAAACTTTTAGGAAAATTACATTTTTCTTTACCTCCAAGAGAAATGCTTGACATATTTATTGGAAATTTGCAAGAACAATTGTCTTATGAGCTAGCCACGGCTATCGTGATCTCCTTTGACCAAGATATAGATTTAGTTAGAAGGGTAGAAGAAGCCCTAATCAGGAGAGGACAATTCAAAAAGAAATATGAAGATAAGTCATCTAAGAATCAATACAAAAATAAACATGTGGTAGGATATGGGATCACAGATAGTAGACCCCCTCAAAATGTTAATACCACATATACTACAAAAAAATTTGTGTTGAAGGCACCCCAAAAACCTCCATTGCATAATTTTACAAGAATGAATCAACCCTTGACAATGGTCTTACCTCAACTAGTAGAAATAGGTTTAATAAAATTTCCAGAGATATGGAAACCTGATCGATCTCAACTATGGTACAAACTTGATAAACATTGTGACTATCACCAAGTTGATGGACATCCAAAAAATACCTATAGAATATTAAAACATATAGTGCAAGAATTAATTGATGAAGTAAGATTAGAAGTGGAAAGTCCTCCATCGAATAAAAATATTCAAACAAATACACAACCACAACAGGCGCAAAATGTAAATCAAAATTTGTATATTTTCCAAAACCCACTCCCAAATCGTGGAAAGGAAGCTGTGAGTCATCTAGACTATAAAAATTCACCTCATATAACAAGATATGTGGGAAATATTAAAAATTATTTAGCATCTCAACCTCCACAAAAATTTTATGTGCCTAATCAATCCAATATGAAAATCAAACAGCTTCAAGGAGGAAAACCACAACTATCATCCTTGGATGAAACAAAAAGTGAATCAAAATCTGAAATAGATATTAGCTCGCAACATGATAATAGCTCAGAAGATGAGTCAGGGCCAATATTACCCATTATTGATTCACTAATCCTAGAAGAACCATTTATAATAATAATGACCACTCGTCCTTCATCACAACAAATTATTCCCATTAAACAAACTTCAATGGCAAGACCTCAAAATGTTTGATTTAATTCTTCCAACCCATATAATCGTTCATCATCATATCATCAATAAAATAATATTGTAGGTACAATTGAAGTTGTTACTCGATAGCAATCCCAAACCCACAATTCTCATCCTCACACTCAAACAAATGATGTAGATTAGTCGCCTGTTGTTCTAAAATTACCTCATAAGGAAAATAACATAATTAGATCCCAACAAAAGACTCCATTTAATATCAACAATCAAATAACTAATACAACAGATGGGATTTCCCTTTTAGACCTTTTCAGAACTTCAACTATCCACAAAAAGGAATTAATGAACACATTAAGCCAAATGATGGTACCTCAGGATATAGAGCCAACTATTGTAGATGAAGCTATAGTCTCTCATGAAATAGACTACATTGATTTCCATGATAAAGACATTCCTCCCCAAAGTATGTATAGAGATAATCCTTTGTATATAACATCATTTATTGGGGATGTTTGTATCAAGAGAGTGTTAATTGACAATGGCTCATTCCTAAACATATGCACTTATGACTTCTTTAAAATATTTGGATTTAGAAAAGAAGATTTGAGACAAACTGAAAGGATCATTAAAACCTTTAATGATGAAACACAAGAGGCTTGTGGTGTGATCTCCATTCTAGTACATGTTGGTCCTAGGATTCTAGATACATCCATATTTGTTGTACCATGCCCAACATCATACAACATCCTTTTGGGACATCCTTGGATCAATGCCATGAGAGCAGTTCCCTCTACTTTGCATCAATGTGTTAAATTTGAATTTAAGAATTAGTTGGTCACTATTCATGGTGATCCTAGGCCATTTGAAATGTGTGCAATAGCATAACCTGTTAACGTCCCCTTTTTTCCTGCTCTCTCATCATTAGAATCTAAACCTTCCAAAAATTCTTTTCCCAAAGCAGAACCATCACCTCCTTATGAAATGTCAAAACCTTCTAATAAGGATAACCCCTCCACATCATATCCTTTGATAGATGAAGTTTTACAAGACTTATCCACTATATTTGAGCCCACAAAATAGGATGATTATAATATACAATATTCCCTTATTTTGTCTCAATTACCACCATCTCCGCATACAGTTGAGTTGCCACAGAAACAAAGAAGCATCTATCATGTTGGAAGTTGTAATTTCATTGGTGTTGGATGTGCTCTTGATAAAATTAACATTAGGCGAATGAGCTTTACATATGATGAGGATGGTTTCGCTCGATGCTTCTTTTCTAATAAATATATAAAATCTAAACAAATGATGTGTGATATGGGATACAAAGGTAAAGGTTTAGATCCCCTATAAAATGGGATACATGAACCATTTAAGGTTGAGGAGTGGTCTACCCGATGTGGTGTAGGCTATAAACTCAACATTTTTCCTTTGATGAAGACGATCATCTTATAACATATGGGGAATACTTATAAAATCAAGAATAATTAAAGAAACGTAAGAGAGCATATATGTTCTCTTGTAACATGCTATCGATGGTACACCAAAAAATAATAGCTAGTTTGAATGAATGTGTAGAAGGAGATGTATTTTATGACATTTCTCATGAATAAATTATGAGAAATATATTCTTCTTTGATAGGTCTATCCCATGTATAGCCCACGTTCAGATGACTACACAAGAAGAATTAGCTAACTTATATTTAGAAGAACTACAAGAAATAGGTGTTTCATCTGCTCCTAATTTTGAAAGAGATCTAAATATTGAAATAGAAGCCATCCTAAAAATCAATATCAGAACAGAAAATAATCCTCGTATGGTTAAAATCGGGACTGATTTAAATATGAAAGAACAAATTAAATATAAAGAACTTCTCACCGAATATCCTGATATCTTTGCTTGGACATACGTAGATATGCCAGGCCTAGACCCTTCTATGGTTATGCATCACTTAGTGGTTCGTCCTGATGCTAAACCAATCAAACAAAAACTTAGGAAAATGCATCCTAAATTATCCTTGTTGGTTAAAAATGTATTACAAAAACTCTTGGATGTAACTTTTATTCAAGCCATAAATTATTATGATTGGATATCCAATGTTGTTCCCGTAACCAAAAAGGAGGCTACTAAAAGCAAAGTTTACACCAATTTTAGGGACATCAATGTTGCATGTCCCAAATATGACTTTCCCCTTCCTAATATGGATCATATTATTGATTTCACAATCGGATGTGGAATTTTATCACTTATGGATGGATTTTCATGATATAATCAAATTCGTATAGCACTAGAAGATCAACCTAAAACTACATTTATTACACCCTAGGGAACTTTCTGTTGGAATTTGATGCCCTTCAATCTAAAGAATGCAATGACAACTTACTAGCGAACTATGACATACATATTTAATGATATGATATATGACATCATGTATAATTATGTGGATGACATCATAGCTTGATCTATAAAGTGAGAAGACCATATCCCTTATTTACGATGAGTCTTTGATAGAATCCATGAATACAAAGTCCGATTGAATCCAGATAAATGTGTGTTTGGAGTAAAATAGAAATTTTTTTAGGGTTTATAGTTTCCATGTGTGGTATAGAAATAAATCATATCAATATTAAGGCTATCATTGATATGCCACCACCTAAAAACCTAACTAAACTCAAGAGTCTACAAGGAAAGCTCCAGTCTATCCATCGCTTTATTGATAAACTGGTGGACACATGCAAATCCTTTCTTAGGTTGCTTAAGAAAGATACACCTTTCTTATGGGATAAATAATTTTAAGAAGCTTTCAAAACCCTTAAGATATATTTACTTACCCCACCAGTACATGTTCCACCTAGACCTGAGCATCCATTCATCTTATATATTTCTACCTCAAAATTTGCGTTAGGTGCAATGTTAGCACAACATGATGAGGATAAGAAAGAAAGATCCATTTACTACATAAGTAGAACTTTAATAAGTTATGAAACTCGGTACACTCCTTTAGAAAATCTTTATTTAGTTGTTGTATTCTCTACACAAAAATTGTGCCACTATTTGCTTAGTCAAAAAACCTATGTCATTACTTAATTTGATCCATTACAATATTTAATGAGTAGGCCTTATTTATCAGGACGAGCAACAAAATGGGTTCTTTCTTTGAGTGAGTTTGACCTAACCTTTATTGGGTAGAAATTCATTAAAGGGTAATTCATAGCAGATCAACTCGTCATTGCTCCTCTTGATTCTACTCACTCTTTGATGATAGAATTCCCTAATGAATGTCTTAATATAGATAATGATTCCTCAGAATAATGTCCTCTATTTTTTTATGGAACCCGTTGTATAAGTGGTGTAGGTACATGTATCATATTGGTATCCCTACATAAATAACTTCTCCCGTTATCCTCTAAACTCCAATTTGCTTGCACAAATAATACAATAGAATATGAAGCTTTAATACTTGGATTACGAGTAACCTTAACTCTCAATATTAAAGTACTTTCAGATTTTGGAGATTCACAACTTGTGGTGAATCAATTTAATGATATTTATCAAACCCGAGATGAGAAACTCCATCCTTATAAATAATACATTTTAAAACTCATTTCTTTATTTGATAAGGTTACTATAGAAGCTATCCCTCGCACCAGTAATCATTATGTCGATGCTATAGCAGTAGATGCTTCTCTTATACATTTAGAGTTGTATGATGATAATGCTACTATTATCATTTGCCAACTCCAAAAACCCGCATTATTAGAGTCATTTTTAGAACCTTTAGAGGTATTTACAACTAAATAAGCAGTCTCAAAACCATGGTATGAAGATATTTTAAAATTTCTCCAAGATGGATCATTCCCATATGGCTTCGATAGAAACCAATGACGATCATTGCATAAGCGATTTGTTTGCTTTGTAGTTATCTGGGGTACCTTATATAAAATATCTATTGAAGGCATCCTCTTACGAAACCTTGATCTTAATGAATACAAAAGAGCTCTAAACAAGGTTCAAGATGGATCTTATGGAGGTCATTTTAGTGGTGATGCCATATCCAAAAAACTCCTACGAATGGGATACTTTTGGCCCTCCATGGGAAAATATGCTCATGACTATGTACGTAAATGTGACAAATATTAGAAGCATGCAAACCTTTTTCATGCTCCTACCCAAGATCTTCAAGCTAGTTCTTCCCCCTAGCCCTTCTCAAAATGAGACCTAGACATTATTGGGAAAATCAATCCAATTTCTTCAAATGACCATAAATTTTTTATTACCGCAGCAAAGTATTTTACAAAATGGGTAGAATTTATACCATTAGCTTCTTATACATGAACCCAGGTCTCAAAATTCATTTTTAATCAAATTATATGTAGATTTGAGATTCCATATACACTTGTTTTAAGATAATGAAACATGTTTCAAAAATAAAGACATCAAAAAGATTTGTGCCAAATATAAAATCCAACATAGATGGTCTACCCCATATTATCCATAAGGAAATGGTCAAGCTGAAGGATCTAATAAAACTTTAATTAAAATCTTAAGAAGGTTGGTTAATTAATCAGGACGACTCAACTATATCTAGCATTATGGGCTTATTGAACAAAAGTTTGAACCCCTACTGGAACTTTACCTTTTGTCTTAGTATATGGCACTGAAGATATATTTCCTTTTGAGCTTGAAGTCCCTTCTTTATGTCTTTTACTTCAAAATTCTAAAGTAGGAGATGAATATCGTTCTGGACGATTAAGCCAATTGGAATTATTAGATGAAAAATGTATAAATACCTTAGAGCACCTTAACTCATATCAAGATAAACTCAAAATATCATATTCTAAGAAATTCCACACTCGATATTTTGAGATTGGTGATTTAGTTCTTAAAGAAAATAAAAAAAATACTAATGCTCGAAATGATTTAAAAGAAAAAATCCAACCAAATTGGTTAGGACCTTTTATTATCACTCCTAAATTTGGATTTGGTGCATATCAATTGGCAAATTTAGATGGAAAATATCTTAAGGAACCCATGAATATAATGCACCTAAAACGATATTATGCATAATATCAAGCAATCTCACCACTGTACATATTTGTAAATACTTTGTAATTATATATATTGCATCTACTTTAAAATCATCATATTTAAAATCCTATATCAATTAGTTGCATTCATCACATCAATATATCAAAACAAAATTGGAACTCAATTACATATGCCATATGGTCGCATCCATTCAATATTCCATTAAACCAATGTTGTCAAAATTCATAGTTAATTTTGGTTTACTTCAAAATAATTCAAATATTATCTTGAACCATTCACAAAACTCACATTTCTCATAAAAACTTGATTCTTAAGTATTGATTATAAATCTCTCTTGAACCAAAATCACTACTGCTTCACTAAATAAATTTTGAAGTTTTGGGAACTGATCTTACCACTTTTTGAACCAAGAATCACTTACACATATTAAAAATAATTTTGCACAAGGGAAGATAACACTACATAGTAGTCCTAGCTCCTTTAAGTGAAAGGTTTCCCTTGCTATCCTATTATGCACATGGTTTAGAATACTTAGAATTGGCAAAAGGACAAGCTCCTCCCTACCCGAATAAAATCCCTTGCTCTTTGTCTAATCCGAGCAAGTATCCCTTGAAAAAAAAAGAGTAAAAGCAAAATGTTTTTTACTACAAAGAAAATAAAAATTTCCTTGTTCAAAATAAAAAGTGAACAAGAATCCCTACTTAAAGAAATCAAAAGCAAAGAAGGGGGTAATGAACTTAAATCCCTAGAATTTCTCAGTTATTTGAACACCATGGGGTGATCCTCATTATAGGTCAAGTGGTATCAAGCCATCCTATCAATGGTGGTATCCTTACGCATGGTGACATGTCTGTCATATTAGCAACCTTCTTTTGTACAAACCAATGTCAACTTGTGGATTAACTAGCTTTTGGTAGCTTGTATTACATAGTAGATAAGTCTAACTAAGTGTATACAATCATGGTAAATGAATACATATTTTGCACACACATTGGTTCTTAAAACTGGCTTGCATCATTACCTTACTCAAAATTGGTAAATGAACTTCATTAGCACACACCTTTGATCCTGAGAGATTTTGTATCATAATTAAGTTCAAGATGAAAAATGAATACACAAATCACACACTGGTTCTTGATAAATTTGACATTATCTCTGAAATAACCAATATTTTCTTTGAATTTTGATTAGCAAATATCATCATTTCATCATGAATTTATATGACTATTAGCATATGAAATTGATCCTAAAAAACAATTAACCTTACACTTTTTTCATACTTATCACTTAGCATAAATACATCAAATTTTATTATATCTCATGATTATTCATCATTCATCACAAAACTTACATTTTGATCATACATAATCAATCTATCATAACTACAATTTGACTTCACGATGATGGCATGAAACAACCCTAATCAAAAATATTTTCAGGAATCTTATGCCTAGCGCAAGTCTTTTATCCAAATTTATCATGCTCGATTATTATCATTGTCTAAAAACTTATTCTAAGATTAAAACAAAATTAATATTAAAGTTATACACATTACTTATCATCAACTACATTACTGTAGCACCCTAAAATTGGCGCAGTAAACCTTAGTAAATAATTAAAATTTGAATTTTAACCCCGAACCGCCCGTTAACCGCCTGTTAAACCGCTTTCCTCATTTTTTGCACCATTTTTAGGATTTGTTGTGACCGTTGGACGATATCATCGCCGATCAGACGATATCACCTCAGATCGGACGAATTCATCTAGAGCAGAACGTCCAGACGATTTCGTCCCAAAACTAATTTTTCATAATTAGCTTCTATTTCAACGACGTCTCTAACTTGGGCAGAAGCATGTCTACGCAGTTAGAGACCTCCCCATTGGAGATCTCCCAAATTGGGATGATCTCCAACCTCCTAACCTCCCCCCTAAGCCTATTTAACCTTAGGATCTCCCTTGACTTCCCCCTGGCTGAATTTCTCTGTAACTTAGTTTTGCATGCATTAGAACACCTTGAATTATTATCTGCATTTGTCCCTTTTCAAGTTTTCTTGTAGGAACCTCATTGTTTTTCAGCCGGAGCAAGCTCAGATCATCGTAGATGATCCTGTACGATCTCGGACGATCCTATCGACATCGAGATGATTTCGTATTTTGCAGACGATTTCGACTACAATCAAGATTGGGGGCAATCAGTGCCCTGAGTTTGCATTCTCTATCCTTTATCTATTGTTTTATTCTGCATTAGTTAAGCTTATTATTATTTTGCATCTTGGAGTTCACCTCATATAGCATAGATGCATGATAAAGTCAAAGTTAGTCATTAAAATAATGCATTTTACTTAAATTGTTATCTGTAATTCTCATTCTAGCATTTCTACTATCATTTCTATCATTTCCTCTTTTATTGCAATTGCATTTTTTGTGCTTGGTATCTATTTCTATGATTGCAGGTCTCTAACGAATTCGTCATCGATGATTTCACTTGATCTCAAATGATTTTCTATGATCCGATGATTCTGTCTGATCTCAGATGATCCTGTCAGATTCGAGATGATCTGGACTACTTCAAGCCTCAGAATCTCCATCAAACATCCGGAAATAGGTATGCTATTTTTCATTTAGAATATTCTCTATATTTCACTTTTAATCCTGCTTTCTATATTCATACAATCTGCATTTTCATATAGCATAGCTTAGATTCATTTGGCCAAACCTAGGAATTTGGATGATTAAGCATAAAACTGAACACATCAAACTCATTCCCAACCTAGGCGTGGAAACTGCCACTCAAAGTTTCCTGGTGAACCCCACCATCCATCAAAAATTCACCCTGATACCCCTCCCCCGAGAGGCGCGACCTTCAAAGGGCCTCTCAGTCCGAGGTACCATCCCATCCTTCTCGCATCCCCCTTTCGGGCATGGATCCTTTAGCCTGAAGGTAAGGGTGCAAAAAATTTGGATCGATACATTTTGGTGAACCCGACGTGAAACTAAAACCTTTTGAAAACAAAAAAAAAAAAAAATATAGATGCATTATTAAAGAACATTTAAAATCACTAGAAAACTGTTAAGTTTGCATATCATATTTAGATGGTAGATCTTAAGAAAAGACAAGTTGTCACTATAAATGTTGAAAACCAATTAGCAGCCATAGAAATTACTTCTGTGCTTAGGGTACCTCAAACAGATAGAGTCCAACCTTTGTGGGACGAACTTGATAGGAGATTGGGTATTATTTCATCTAGGTCAACAGAACTTAAGCAAATTAAGAGGTTTGTCCTAGATAGAATCCTGGATCCTCATCAACTGATTTTGTACCATGAACTTCAGAGAGCTTGCCATAGGTGGTTAGCTGATAAAAGAGCCCTTGTGTCTTTCGAATTGTACACCTTTGAGGAATACCTCGAGAACGTAGCTATAGTACACCAATTTCTAGGTCATATAGAAGATCAAGAGGTCATTCTTACAGATAGAAAGAGATGGAGTAGAGTTCCTAGAGCTATGTTATATCGAGAGTATTGCCATGAACTTTATTTCTACCAATCAGAGTCTGAAATAGATAATATCACTATAGCACACTTTATCAAATTCTTGAAACAACATTTCCAATTTGAAGAGGAGCATTTCATGACTCCTGAAGAACTTGATCCTATTAATGATATTCATAAACTATTTATAGAAAACTAGATCATTTCTTTTATTATTATTATTTCTTGCATTTAGTGTATTGTTTGTTATCTTTATAATATTGTTATAAAAACAAAAAACAAAAATATAACAAAATCAAAACATTTTCATTTTAAGTATTATAGTAGGTATATAATTAAAATATATACCTCTCAAGCTTGTTGCATATATATATATATATATATATATATATATATATATTTTTTATATATATATATATATTTGCTGAAATCTAAGTTTAAGCACAATGACTAGACTTAGGAATGGTAAACAAACAGAAGAAGAAGAAGATTGGTTAGGAAAGAAAATAAAAAACCCAAATGTCCTTCCTGAGGATCCAATTCAGGAAGAAGGAACTCTAGACCAGCAAGAAGAAGAGTTTGTTGTAGGAAATGAACAAGAAGAAACTGTTAGAGAGGAAGGATCCTCATCCCCTAGAATGTCTCCAAGTGGAGCTGTTACTTTTGATAACATGGATCATTTCTGGAAGTTCCTCAATAATAATATTGGTGCTCTTAATAGAGCAGTCCATATGGACAAGGATCAAATTAGTGACACTCAAGCAACCCTAGAAGAAATATATCACACACGCACTAATCCTTTGTCCTTCGTTGATCAAGAAAGTGATCAAGCTGGACCATCCAATATGGATATGGCCGCTATAATCCAGAACATGCAAAAACAACAGGTTACCCAACCTCCTAAGGAACCTGTTACTGAGCCTAAAATCATTCCCGCACAAAAGAAACCTTCATTCACTACTTTATTTCGCCAAACTATTGATCAATATACCTCAAATCAACAAAAGCCCAAAACAAAGCCAAACATCAATTTCCAACAATCTGGGATACAACATAATACAGCTACAAATCTTCTTCATAATACCCTTCCTACCAACACTTTACATAATAGCAATATAGCATCTAATCCTTATGTCACGCCATCATACGCTCACAAATCCCATGCTCATGTACCACCGAACCAATATGGTGGACAAACTAGTAATCTGGAAGCCATGGTGAAACAACTAGTTTCCCGCATGGACCAGATAGATCCCTACCGTCCCTCGTACAATTATCGAGAGATGTGTAGTCAGCCTTTAGATCCTATAGTTGTAGCACAACCATATCCTAAACACTTTCCTATGCCCGTCCTGCCTATATACAAAGGAACCGAAGATCCCATAGAGCATCTTCGCATGTTTAGGATAGCATGTCATGATATATCACATGATGACTTGTTATTACTAAAAATGTTCCCAAAAAGTTTAGGAGGAATGGCATTAGAGTGGTACTATCAATTGCCCACCCATTCTTTGAGGAATTTTGAAGAAACAACCGAGTCTTTTGTCCATCAATTTAGTGCCTACATCGAAAGGCATGTGACCATTAAATATTTATACAACTTAAAACAAGACAAAGATGAATGCTTTGCTGATTTCCTAGCTAGGTGGAGGCAGTTGATAGGAAAACTGCACTTTGTGTTACCTTATAGGGAAATGTTGGACATCTTCATTAATAATTTACAAGAACAAATATCCTATGAGTTATCAACTGCCACCTTAACCACCTTCGATCAGGCTATAGACTTAGCTCGAAGAGTGGAGGATGCTCTCATTAGGAGAGGTCAACTTAAGAAGAAAGATGATGAGAAAACATCCAAAAATCAATATAAAAATAAACAAGTTGTGGGTGATGGAGTCACTGATAGCAGAAATGTTGCTAATGTCAATACTACAAAGACAACAGAGAAATTTATATTGAAACCTCCTGATAAACCTCCTCGAGAATTTACTAGGTTAAATCAACCTCTATCAACTATTCTACCGCAATTACTCGAAAGAGGTTTGATTCAATTACCTAATATCCGGGAACCTGATCCAACTATACCCGGATACAGAGCTGATTTACACTGTGATTTCCATAGAGGACCTGGACACTCTACCAACTCTTGTAAAATATTAAAACACAAAATACAAGACTTGATTGATAATAATGAGATGGAGGTGCAAGCCTTCCAACCTAAACAAAATCCTCCTAATAATGCTCAAAAGAACATCCCCCAAAATCAGAATCAGAATGCCAATCAATCATTAGACATATTTCAACATCCTTTACCAAAGCATGGTAAAGAGGTGGCCAATCAAATTGAGCATCATAATGTTCCCCCTCCTACCCGATATGTAGGAACCATTAGTGGACATTTACCTGCTCATGATCTACAAATTTTTGACACAACTTTATCCTTGGTCACGACCAGGCCTCTACATAATATTCAGACATCTGATATTAGTGATACAGAATATGGAACTGAAAGTGATATGGAAATCACATCAAATCAATCGAATAGTTCTGAAGATGAATCAGATGCTATTCAACCTATCACAAATTCTATGGTTCCAGAAGAACCATTTCCAAGAAGAGTCACTGCTAGACCATCTTCTCATCAATTACTTCCTAATGAACAAGCTATAAACGCTAGACCAAGACCTATTCATCATCCGCAAAATAATATTGTAGGTACCATTGGAGCTATTACTAGACAACAAGCTCAAAATTCTCAACAAGATCAAAATCAGAATGATGGATCAGCTCCATTTGTTTTGAAAGTTCCTAATAAAGGGAATCATGCTCCTAATGTTCAACCTAAACCTCCTTATAATATTAATGAGCAACTATCAAATATTACAGCTCAAATTTCTCTTTTGGACCTTTTGAGATCTTCTCCTACACATAGAGATGAACTGATGCTCACATTAAGCCAAATGATGGTACCACAAGATATTCAACCTGAAGCCATGACCAATACTATAATAACTCGAGAAGTCGATTGTATTGACTTTCGGGATAGAGATATACCACAACATAGTTTACATAAGGATAACCCCTTATATATTCATGCCCTAATAGGAGATGTAGCAGTCAAAAGGGTCTTGATTGATAATGGTTCATCTCTAAACATTTGCACTTTTGACTTCTACCAAATATTTGGGTTTAGAAGTGATGAAATGAAAAGAACTGACATGATCATAAAAGCTTTCAATGATGAAACACAAGAAACGTGTGGAGTTATCACCATCCCATTGCAAGTTGGTCCGAGAACCTTAGATACGACCGTGTTTATTGTACATTGCCCCGCATCATACAATATACTCTTGGGTCACCCTTGGATCAATGCAATGCGGGCTGTTCCATCAACTTTACATCAATGTGTCAAATTTGAATTTAAAAATCAGTTGGTTACTATTCATGGTGATCCTAGACCCTTTGATATGTGTGCTTTGGCAGAACCTGTTGGAGTTCAATTTTGCCCTGCTCTGTCATCCACACATCCTAATTCTCATTCTCCATCTAAACGTGTGAAACACACACCCATAACATCATCTACATCTTCTCCATCAATTCCACCTTTACATATAGCTCAACCATCCTCTAAACAAACCACATTAGGACCTCGGAAAGATCCTAATCCCACAACCAATGCTTCATGTTCCACTCCTACAATTTCTATACCTATAGACCCATCTATTGACACCTCTACATTGTCTACATCTACCAAAGGCATATCTTCCACATCAAAAGATATAGGAAATGATCCTTCTACCTCTTACGCTCTTACTGATGAGCTCTTACCCGATTTATCTAAAATTCTTATATCAGAAAAAACAAATGCTTCTATGCAAGATTCCCTTATTTTAAATAATTTGCCGCCATCTCCTCATACCTTGGGCCTCCCACAACCTATGGGAAGTACTTACCAAGTCGGGAGTTGTGCCTTTATTTATAAGGGATATGACTGGGGTAGAATACCCAAGAACATCAAGACTCATTATGATGGATATGCTCGATGTTATTTTACTAATGAGTATATTAAAGCTAAACCTATAATGCTTAAAATGGGATATAAAGGGAAAGGTTTGGGACCTTTCCAAGATGGTATGAAAGAACCTTTTGAGGTAGAACCGTGGCCCGCCCGATGTGGTGTGGGCCTATTTCCTAGTAAGGGTCAACCCTTCCCATTTGAAGATGATGATCAACTCATATGTTACCAAGATTATTTGGATGGACGTGATGCTTTGCATCTAACAAATAAGTCATTTACATGTAATATGCTATCCATAGCTTACCCTGAGATGATTGTTGAATCCGACGATGAGTTGGAAGGAGATATCTTCCATGATGTCTCCATTGAAGAGTTGTTACACAATGAATTTTATTTTGATGGCTCTATACCTAGTATAGCCCAGCTTGAGGCCACGACTCCTCAAGATGAATTATCCAAGCTAACCTTGAAAGAATTACAAGAATTGGGCATTTCACCCGCCCCACCTAATTTTGAGAGAGATCTACACATGGAAGTAGAAAACGTCATAAAAGTTAACATTGGAACCGAGGATAATCCTCACATAATCAATATTGGATCAGAATTAAGTCAAGAAAAACAAGATAAATACATTGCATTTCTTAAAGAATATGAAGATGTCTTCGCTTGGACATATGAAGATATGCCAGGTTTAGACCCTTCGTAGTCATGCATCACCTAGTAGTCCATCCGGATGCTAAACCTGTTAAACAAAAACTTAGAAAAATGCATCCCAAAGTGGCCTTGCTAGTCAAAGGGGAGTTAGAAAAACTCTTGAATGTTATTTTTATACAAGCTATTGATTATGCTGAATGGATCTCGAATGTAGTTCCAGTAACTAAGAAAGAAGCTACCAAAGTTAGGGTTTGCACAGACTTTAGAGATATTAATGTTGCATGCCCTAAAGATGATTTTCCTCTTCCCAACATGGATCAAATCATTGATTTTACTGCTGGGAGTGGAATGATATCCTTAATGGATGGATTTTCTGGCTATAATCAGATCAGGATAGCTCCTGAAGATCAGGCTAAAACAACCTTTATTACCCCTTGGGGTACCTTTTGTTGGAAAGTGATGCCATTTGGTTTAAAGAATGCAGGTGCAACATATCAACGAGCCATGACTTATATCTTTCATGATATGATGCATGATATCCTACATGATTATGTAGATGATATTATAGCTCGTTCTATTAATGAAGATGATCATTTAGATGATTTGAGAAAAGTATTTAATCGGTTAAGGGAATATCTTATCCGATTAAATCCAGCCAAATGTATATTCGGAGTCAAGTCCGATAAATTATTGGGGGTTATAGTTTCTTTACGTGGTATCGAAATTGACCCTCTCAAGATTGTGGCTATCACTGATATGCCCGCACCCACAAATATATCTGAATTACGAAGTTTACAAGGTAAGCTTCAAGCTATCCGTCGCTTCATCGATAAGCTGGCGGATAAAATAGGACCCTTTCTTAAGCTTCTTAAGAAGGATGTCCCTTTCTATTGGGACGACGAATGTAAGGAAGCATTTGAACTCCTCAAACAATACCTTCTTAACCCACTGGTGCTTTCACCACCTAGACCTGATCGCCCATTTATCCTATATATTTTAGCTTCAGATTTTGCCTTAGGAGCTATGTTAGCTCAACTTGATGATGAGAAAAGAGAGCGTGCTAATTATTATATTAGCCAAACTTTAATCAGTTATGAAACCCGCTACACAGCATTAGAAAAACTATGTCTAGCAGTCATATTTTCTACACAAAAATTATGCCATTATATGCTCAGTCAAAAAATGTATGTCATTGCTAAATCTGATCCCTTGCGGTATCTCATGAGTCGACCTTATTTATCGGGTCGCACAACGAAGTGGGTTCTTGCTCTAAGCGAGTTTGAACTCATGTTTATAGGACAAAAGTCTGTTAAGGGTCAAATCATAGCAGATCAATTAGCTGCTGCACCCTTAGAGTCTACCCATCCCCTCATCATTGAGTTTCCTGATGAATGCCTTCAACTAGAGGCAGACCATCCCGAACAATGGTCCTTATACTTTGATGGAGCCCGATGCATGAGTGGGGCTGGTGCAGGTATTATTTTAATATCTCCACAAAAGCACATTATACCTTTGTCCTTTAAATTAACATTTGCTTGTACTAATAACATTGCTGAATATGAGGCTCTAATCCTTGGATTACGAGCTGCCTTGGCACTAAAAATTAAAAATCTATTAGTTTTTGGTGATTCTCAACTTGTTATAAACCAAATCAATGATGTTTATCAGACCAGAGATGATAAATTGTGCCCATATAAAGCATATGTTTTACAATTAATATCTTTATTTGATCAAGTTACCTTGGAAGCTATTCCTAGAACTAGCAACCGTGCGGTTGACGCTATGGCTATAGCTGCATCTCTTCTACCCTTGGAGTTAGATGACGAATATGCTACCATCATTATTCGTCGACTCTAGGAACCCGCTTCAAATAAGTCATGCTTAGAACCTTTGGATGTGTTTCTAATCAATGAAACTACTCCTGAACCTTGGTATACGGATATATTTGATTTTCTTCAAAATGGGACCTTCCCTGAAAGTTTTAATAGAAACCAACGTCGGTTATTACGTAGACGAGCAAGTCGCTTTGTAATAATTGGCAATACTTTATATAGGAGATCTTTTGAAGGTATCCTATTGAGATGTTTGAATCTAGAAGAATCTAGATCAGCTTTGAGTGAAGCCCACGATGGATCTTGTGGGGGACACTTCAGTGGTAGCGCCATTGCTAAAAAGCTCCTTAGGATAGGATATTTTTGGCCTACCATGGAGAATGATGCACATGATTATGTGCGCCATTGCGACAAGTGCCAGAAGCACGCTGACCTTGTCCATGCCCCTGCACAAGAACTGCAGGCTATTTCATCTCCTTGGCCCTTTTCAAAATGGGGCTTAGACATCATTGGCAAAATAAATCCTGTGTCATCTGATGGACACAAATTCATCATAACCGCCACTGAGTATTTTATGAAGTGGGTTGAAGCTATGCCCTTAGCTTCCTGCACTGGAACCCAAGTCTCCAAATTTATTTTTAATCAAATTATTTGTAGGTTCGGAATTCCTGCAAATCTCATCTCAGATAATGGAACTTGTTTCAAAAATAAAGATGTCAAGAAATTATGTCAAAAATATAAAATTCAACATCGTTGGTCCACTCCCTATTATCCTCAGGGTAATGGCCAAGCAGAAGCATCTAATAAAACATTAATTAAAATCCTTAAAATATTGGTCAATAAATCTGGCCGAGATTGGCACATTCAATTATATCCTGCTTTGTGGGCTTATCGAACTAGCGTTCGCACTCCCACGGGCACTTCACCTTTTGTTTTGGTTTATGGTGCTGAAGCTGTTTTTCCATTTGAATTAGAAGTTCCTTCTTTGGCTCTACTACTTCAAGATACTGAAGTAGGAGATGAATATCGTGCTGGCAGACTTAGTCAGCTGGAACTCTTAGATGAGAAGCGCATCAATGCTTTGGAGCATCTTCATGCCTACCAAAACAAGCTTAAAAGAGCATATCTCAAGAAAGTTCATCATCGATCCTTTGAGATCGGTGACCTTGTTTTAAAAGAAAATAAAAAAATACTAATGCAACTAAAGACCTTAAAGGTAAATTTGAGCCCAACTGGCTTGGACCATATATTATCACTGCTAAATTTGGATCGGGAGCATACAAATTAGCTACCTTAGATGGTAAAGATCTTAAAGAACCTATGAACATTATGCATCTTAAACGCTATTATGCATAAATCTGGTCATTTCATCATTTGTATATATTTTGCATATTATTTCATTTTAATAAAACATATAAAAATTTCAAAAAAAAACAACAATATTATTTATTCTCTCAATTCATAAATTAAAAACAAAAAATAAAAAAATCAAAATTATCAAAATCTTCAAAAATATTTGTTGTATATATTTATTTATTGCACTTATTAATTCTTGAAATATTGCAGTTATATTTTCAAATTATTTTGGATAAATTAGCATTTATTTGGAATCCCTCACTTTCACAATCACATGAATAAATATCTTGATTTTATCTGGCATGATTACTAATCTCTCTTATATCAAAGTCCACAAGTTGAATTAAATAAAGTTTGAGCATAGAGAATTGATCTTGTTATTTACTTAAACCAAGCATATCCTTTCACATTAAAATGATTACATTTGCAAATTCAACACGATGCTACATAGTAGAAGTGGTTTCTTGAGCGAAAAGTTTCCCCTGCTATCCTATCATGCACATGGTCTAGAATCTTTGAGAATTGACAAAAGGACAAGCTCACCCCTACCCAGAATAAAAATCCCTTGCTCTACAACTAATCCGAGCAAGTATCCCTAGTATAGGAAGCAAAAGAAAAAGAAAAATCAAGCAAAATCATGAGAAAAAGAAGCATTATTTCCAGTATCATTTTGTACTATCTCAGCAATATTTCAGCATTATCTCAAATATCAAAGCAAAAATACAAAAAAAAAGACAAGAAAAGAAAAGAAAAGAAAAAAGAGCAAAAGCAATAAAATCCCTTTTCCCTACCCATTGAAAAGAAAAGAAGGGTGAATGAGCTTGAATCCCTGGAATTCTCAATTATTCAAAAACTGTGAGGTAAGCCCCATAACAGGTGGTTTGTGCCCAACCCGCTTGGCCTTGGGTAATTCCTAGCATGGTGATATGTCTGTTACATTAGCGACCTTCTTTTGTACAGACCTATGTCTGCTTATGGATTAGCTAGCTCTTGATAACCCGACTTACATAGTAGTCTGGTACGGTTATATGCATATAAATCATGGTCAATGAACACTTATTTGGTTAATTCAAATCACTTGTATCAAATTATCTTGCTCAAAACTAGTAAATGCACAAAGCAATTGCACACACATTTGTATTTGAGAGATTTTGTATCATTATGATAAATCAAGATCGGCAATGAACTCACATATGCACATGGGATTCCTTATAAATCTAAATTTTGTCTTTGAGATAATTTAAAATATTTATGCAAATTGTCTGGAATAATTTCATTTCACGTAAAACAATTACATACATTTCTTTTCAAAATCAAAAACTTCTTTCAAAAACATGCAATAAAATCACATTTATATATTTTTGACTTTCGCGACGATGGTATAGTTCCAAAACTTAAATTGGAATTTTATGCCTAGCGCAAGTCCTCATCTTATATTTTCTGTTTATTTCAAAAAAAAAAAAAAATCAACCATGCAATAAAACTATTATATCAATTTCTTCTTTGGATTTCGCGATGATGGTATAAGTCTATACCTAAATATTCTATGCCTAGCGCAAACCATTGTTTTAATTTTATTTTCCCATTTATTTAAAATCATAAAAACATATGACTTAAATCATTATGTTACACAATTATGCTTTAAAAAGAACGAACACTGTTTCTATTTCATGTCATTATGTCAACATTCAATTTTGCAATGATGGTATAATTCCTAGGGAATTATTCAAAAAATTTATCACACTTAGGAATTTATGCCTAGCAAAAATCATTTTTATATATTTCATGCATAATATTTTCATGGAAATCTGAAAACAAATCATCATCATCACCATTTTTCATCATCACAACACAAAGTCTTAAGACAGTCTCTTAAGCACTCTTTTACTTTTAACAATATTTCTATACTGGGATTAGCTTGACGACCTAGCGAGCGGCGACTCCATGAAATGGTCATAAATAGTGACAATGTCCTTTGAAATTATTGTTAAAAGTCCCTTTTATTTTTTATCAAATCATACCACAAACAACCAATTTGTTTACATCAGATTATTTCATTTAAATTTTAAAGCATGACATCAAATTATAATATTTCCAAATGACATAATTACATGAATCATCAAATCAATCAAATCAAAACATTAAAGCATCATACAAACACATACACAAGTCATATCATCAAAAATATCTCATATATATATCAACAAAATTATGTACATCATATCAAAACTGGATTGGTATGCCACAATCTATACCTCGGCATACTCAATCCTCTCAAAAATAATAAACAATATATATAACAATCTATGCAGTGCAGTCTATAGCAGCTAGCCTCGAGAACCCCTCGAGCTCTCAGCCTCATCTCCTCTCCCGCCCTGAGGTGGAGGAGGTGGCCCCATCACAGTCCGTGTGGTGCCATGAGTCCTAGATGCCGATCGTGATGATGTCCTAGATGACCCCATCATGACAGGCTCTACCATGTGAGCTGGTAGTGGTACCCTCTGCTCTGCTGGCACCACCTGGTAGTACATCCCCTGGTAGAACATGGTCTGAGCAATAGCCCATGATAGATCCCGAGTGCTCACCCCTCCGCTCCATGCCTAAGCAGTGTGGCCTCATCTCGATGTCATGCAACCTCATCCCGTAGTGTCTGCACCTCAGCTCGAAGGCGGGCATTCTCCGCCCAGAGAGTCACCATCTCGCTACTCTCCCCTACCTCCACACCCTTGCCCTTATCGGGCGATGGTGGCCTCTCTCTCTATGGAGAAGGGAGTCCCTCCTCCCTCCTCTCCTACTATCATGGCCTCTGACGAGCCTGTGGCCTCCCCTAGCATCTCTCCTATGGAGACCACTGCTCTCTCCCATTGTTACCCCACAATGCCCCAATGGCCGCCTAGCATCGCCTCCCCATCCGATGCACAACCACATGAATCGAACCTATGCCCTCGTCATCCAAGGAGGGTGGATGCCTATGTACCAGGCATCGTAGCCATCGGCTACCCCAACATCGTCCCCATCCACTAGCTGAATGGGGGCATCATCCATGTCCTGACTCCAAAACCATTGCATGTCTGGAGCCCCATTGAGTGTAGTGTTATCCCGGATAGTCCAAGAAAACTCGTAATCCTTGAGAGAAGGGATCCCCTACTATAGACCGAACTAGCAAAACTTGGTCATAGCGATGGAGCTCCACCTCTCCCCACTCCATCCTCAACCAGCAAACTCGCTTGATGCGAGCTAGCTCCTATCGGTCCTCGACCCACCCTGGATGCTCTCTCCAAGGCCTCCAGGTGATCTGATCTGGTATGAGGTCATCTAGTAACCTCCATGATACTGGCAGATCTACCCCCATTGTGACCCTCTCTAGAGCCACCAGTAGAAAACCTAGGGCCTCTCCCCATCAACCCCTATCAGTGGAAGCCCTACCGGCCTCCGCACCACGATGTGCTCCCAACACCAAACCTATAAGAGCGATGTCAAAACTAGACATCGTCCGCCCTTGTACACGACCCCATGCAGGATCTTGTACAGCCAGCATAGCACAAAGCTCCCCCATGCAAACTTGTACCCATGGTCACTCATATCGTAGACCACATCTATGAGTAGCCATGGTAGCCTGCACCCACTCTGGTGGCACAACAAAAGTCCACCCACCACCCCGACCAAAACTTGAGTCAACCTAGATACCCCAGGCATCTGTCATAGTGACTCGATGTTCACTTCGCCCTTCTCTAGGGTGAAGCTAGGGTCACCGTAGAGCCGCATCATCGCATGGCCTTGATTGGCCGTAGGAGTCATAAACCATCCTTGTATGGGGATCCTCAAGATCCTCCATACATCCTCCAAAGTGGGAGCCATCTCCCCTATCGATAACCAGAAGCATGATGACCCTGGATACCACCTCTCTGCTAGGGCTGTCAGTAGCCCCATATCCATAGGAATCTGTGGCATCTCTGCCACATGCTGCAAGCCAACCTGTGCTAGCTGGTCTCGCTCTGCCTGATCTAGAGTGGCCACGTCATCCCTTAGCCCTCGTACTTCCATTCTTGGCTCTTTAGTAATCCCCTCTACAAAATAAACAACAAAACAATAAAAATCATTAATAAACAGTTATTAAAATCAATTAAATGCAATTAAAAAAATTTAATTTCATAAAAATGATGATATCGTCCACTATTGGATGATATCATCCTAAATTTGAGCAAATTCATCCTTAGTAGGATGAAATCATCTCCGATTTCACAATTAGGGAATCGTCCCTTATTGGATGAAATCGTCCCTATATCGTCGATTTCGCCCTTGGACGAAATCGACGATATCGAGACGATTTCAATGAAATCAAGACGATTTCATCCCGATGACGTCGACGGCCCAAAAATGGCCGTGATGCCCAAAAATCAATTAAAATTCACCTAAAAATCAAATAAATTCAATTAAAAACATGCTAAACTAAGTTTAGATCCTTACCCGTAGCCCGCGTCGGACCTCCGTCGATCTGTGTGCCGTCTCTACCATTTTGTCTAGAGCTCTAGAAACCAAAAAAAATGAACAGTAAAAATGAATTAGGGTTTTACCCTATTTTTCTTAATTTTATTCAAAAACAATTAAAAACATTTTTAAAATTTTGCTTTTTCATGTTTTTACCTCAAACGTTCGATTTGGGTAAAAACACGGAGGGGGCACCATAGTAAGCAGTCGTACGATTCGACCTAGAATCGTCGTCTAAAAATTGGAATAAATTTTTGCTTTCTCGTAAATCGAGAAGAACTCGTCTTTAACGCATTTTCTTTGAAAAATTTGCTAAAGAGGGGGCAAAATGTAGCACCCTAAAATTGGCGCAGTTAAACCTTAGTAAATAATTAAAATTTGAATTTTAACCCCGAACCGCCCTTAACTGCCTGTTTAACCGCTCTCCTCATTTTTCATGCCATTTTTAGGATTTGTTGTGACCGTTGGACGATATCATCGTCGATCAGATGATATCACCTTAGATCGGACGAATTCATCTAGAGCAGAACGTCCAGACGATTTCGTCCCAAAACTGATTTTTCATAATTAGCTTCTGTTTCAACGACGTCTCTAACTTGGGCAGAAGCGTGTCTACGCAGTTAGAGACCTCCCCCATTGGAGATCTCCCAAATTGGGATGATCTCCAACCTCCTAACCTCCCTCCTAAGCCTATTTAACCTTAGGATCTCCCCTGACCTTTCCCCTGGCTGAATTTCTCTGTAATTTGAGTTTTGCATGCATTAGAACACCTTGAATTATTATTTGCATTTGTCCCTTTTCAAGTTTTCTTGCAGGAACCTCATTGTTTTTCAGCCGGAGCAAGCTCAGATCATCGTAGATGATCCTGTACGATCTCGGACGATCACGTCGACATCCGAGATGATTTCATATTTTGTAGACGATTTCGACTATAATCAAGATTGGGGGCAATCAGTGCCCTGAGTTTGCATTTTCTATCCTTTATCTATTGTTTTGTTCTGCATTAGTTAGGTTTATTATTATTCTGCATCTTGGAGTTCACCTCATGTAGCATAGATGCATGATAAAGTCAAAATTAGTCATTAAAATAATGCATTTTACTTAAATTGTTATTTGTAATTATCATTCTAGCATCTCTACTATCATTTATATCATTTTCCTTTGCTATTGCAATTGCATTTTTTGTGCTTGGTATCCATTTCTGTGATTGCAGGTCTCTACGATTTATTCATCAGATCTTGTCTTCTATGATCCTGTCAGATCAGAGACGATTTGGACTGCTTCAAGCCTCAGAATCTCCATCAAACATCCAAAAATAGGTATGCTATTTTTCATTCTCTGTATTTCACATTTAATCCTGCTTTCTGTATTCATACAATCTGCATTTTCATATAGCTTAGCTTAGATTCATTTGGCCAAACCTAGGAACTTGGATGATTAAGCATAAAACTGAACACATCAAACTCATTCCCAACCTAGGCGTGGAAACTGCCACTCAAAGTTTCCTGGTGAACCCCACCATCCGTCAAAAATTCACCCTGATACCCCTCCCCGAGAGGCACGACCTTCAAAGGGCCTCTCAGTTCGAGGTACCGTCTCATCCTTTTCGCATCCCCCTTTCGGGCATGGATCCTTTAGCCTGAAGGTAAGGGCGCGAAAAATTTGGATCGATACAATTACTTTCAATTAGTTACTTTTGGTATCATAACCCTTCGAGGTTAGCAATATAACAAAACCTTACACAAGATCCGCTTCATGACTAAAATGAGCATACAGCCTCCATAAACATTTATAAACAAGCACAAATATTTGAGGTATTATTGCTAATTTATCAATATCGTAAGGGTTTACTTCCTAATATAAATTTCCTTCTTTTACAAATAATTCAATCATACTACATCAAATACTCCAAACTAAACTTTATTACACTACAATGATATTTTGATTAAAGCATGAGAAAATGAACATCAAAAACCATAAAAACAAGAATTAAAAGCATGATTATGTAGATCACCAAAAATAAACTAAAATTACATCACACATCATTAAAACACTAATAAACCATAAACATATGTATATATGTCACCAAAAATATACAACAAATCGATCGTTTGGTATACCACAATCATGAAATTGGTATACTCACTCACTAGGGGGTATACTAAAAAAACTAGCTTAGTGTATCATCCCCTAGAACCCCTAGAACTTTGGACATCATAACTAGAAGGTGGTCTAGGCTCACAAAATGGAGTAGCCCCAAACACTATCCTAGATCCTGACCTACCATGACTAGGAGGCATACACTCCAGGGGTAAAGCAGCCCTATGACCCTCAGGAACAAGCTGATAGTATAACATCTGATAAAAAGAGGCTCGTTGAGAGATCGTGACTAACTCTACAACTAATATCTTACTCCCTGAAGACTTTTCAAAAGTCACACTCCTCGACTACCAGGACTGTGATTGTTTTTGGCATGATAATTCATGTCTCTATATTTGGTATATCTGAGCTTGAGCCTGGCTCGCAAGGCTCTATGCCTATGAAAGTTGTTCCTCCAACTATTGAATATGACTAGCCTGGATTATGATCTGACTTCTCAGACTATCATTCTCCACCCATAGAGCAACCACCTCTTTGATGTTGCTCGACTCTCCTACCTCTGTTGCCATGCCCTTCTCGGGTGAATCTTGTCTAGGGGTTGTAGGTGTCTCCTATTGAGGAGAGGACATTGTATGTCCTAGTGAAGGAGCATCCTACTATAAACCTCCCTCTTACTAGCATTGTATCCTCCCACCTCAAACATAAGAGGCTATTGATGCAACCCTAGTTGCTGTAATCCTCCCTACATTCGAACCTCATGGGATCAAAAATGTCCTCATGTCTGAGGTCCCTCTATCTAAGGTGGCCTCTGTCTTTGTCTTACTCTTCCTGATCTAGTAGAAAGACATATGTGAACCTCTTAGAAAGCCTCTTGTAACTGCTCAACAATACCTCACACCTTAGTAAGTCTCATAGGGAAAATAGTAGCACACCACATGGAATATCCATCCATGACCCTTGCATCATCACCCTCTACTAGGGCAACATCGACATCGTCCTCATTGACCTCTATAAATCAAGTGAGATTTGGCCTCCCACTCATGGTGGTTGAATCCCATACTACTCGAGAATAAGTGAAGCCCCTAACTTTCAAAATACCCTATACCACACCAAACTAATGTAGTACCCAATCGATACGATGAAGCTCTATCTCTCCTCGCTCCATGCAAAGCCATCGCACTCACCTCATGTGAGCCAAATATGACCAATCATCCTCCCATCCACGGTGCTCCCTCTAGGATCTCTAGTAAATATGCATTGTGGTCAGCTCATCAAGAACTCACTTGGCCTCCTCTAGACCACCTCTCCTCTGTAGACGACCAACCAAAGGACCCCAATGGAATATTATGGGTCGTCCATCCTCAATATCCTAAAGAGGAAACCCCATGGACCTCCTCACTACAATGTGCTCCAAACACCACACATGAAGAGATGAAGTCAAAACCAAATTTCTACCCTCCTTGTACACGACCCTGAACAAGTTATGATATAAGTAACACAAGATATAGGGACCCCATGAAAACCTCATCCTGGTGTCTCGCATGCCAACCACAACCTCGACTAATTCCCACAACAAGTGTCGATCGCTCTTATGACACAACAATAGCTTGCCCACTATATCCAATAACACCATTGTCAAAGTAGAAACCCCTCTATCACCACGAGGTGATAAATGCTCAATCCACTTTGCTCAATCACAAAATACGGGTCTCTGATCAACTTTCACATGGCCTGACCTTGGGCCAAAGACTAATATATATACTACCCTTTTATGGGAACCCTCAGAATCCTTCACACATCCTCCAACATAGGAGCCATCTCCCCTATTGGCAATCAAAATGTAGACAAGCCTGGATACCAGTGCTCCACTAAGGCAGTAAGAAAACTACAATCCACCTCTATACATGGTATCTCAGCCATGTGATTGAGCCCCACTATGGTGAGAGTATTCCTCTCATCCGCACTGAGAGCTCCAACTCGACCATAGAAGCTAGTATATCACCACTCGCAACCCTTAAGTGATCCTCCCTATAAAAGAGATAAATATAACAAACATATTAGTCACAAAATTACGTAAACAAAAAAATAAAAATGATAAAATATTTACAATTTTAGCTTTAATATCTAAAATCGGACCTAAAGCACAAAATCAAACGCACAAAAATGAAATTGTACATCCAAATTTATCAAAACAAACCCAATATATATAAAATCATATGTACGAATTCATCGAAAATGTCATATTTTGGCAAAATCAGACGTAGTTTTTAACGAATTCGGACATCCGATTTTATCGCAATGATTTGATTTCATCGCTGCGGTCGCACGACGACAACCCGCATCAAAAATCCTAAAAATCTAAAAATTTAACCAAATAAATCCAAATAAAAATGGATAGAATCCCTTACCCCGATATTACCATCGCTACCGTCACTTTTAATGTGAACTTTCTCTACCTGATGCTCTTTAGTGGACATCTTGCTCATTGTCTCTAGATCCAAATTCACTAAAATAGGAAGAACAAAAATGAATTAGGATTTTTACCCTAATTTCTAATTTATACCCTATTTTACCCCATTTTCACTTTGAATTTCGAGTTTTGCAATAAATCATGAATTTCTTACAAAAATCGAAGGGGGTATCCCTGATAGTAACTATAAAATGAAAATTGAAATTTTTTGTAAAATATCATACCTTTTTGCTACTTTTCTTTAATGCAATTATTGCTCATAAATACGCTAAAGAGGGGGCAAAATGTAGCTACAAAATTTGAATACACCTCCAAATTATTAAAGTTATCAAGACATCCTAATTACTCTAATAACATGTAAATTACCCTCAAAAACCCTTACCTCGATATCCATGCCAAAAAATATAAAAGATAGACTAATTGTACTCTCTGATAAAATTAGATGATCCCGATGAAATCGGATGTATCCGAAAAAATCGGATGTGCTTTATTTAATCCAAATCCCACGTGTACCTAATTTAGGTACCTAGTTGGATTTTGAATCTAATCTGGGCATCGCCATATTCCTGATGAAATCAAACGATCCGATAAAATCGGATATAGCTAGTTTCATCCAAATCAAGCCAAAAACCTAATTTAGCCTAACACCCTAATTTTTTAGCCACTCACCTAATCCCTCGAACTAAAAAAACCATTTAACCCTTCAGAGCCACAGTAATCATTCTGGTTGATGATATTTCTAGAAGAGCTTGGAAAATATAAGGAGTTTTGAAGCTTTTTTGTAGGTTACAGTGGGAGATATCATTGTCAAATCATCATTCAAGGAGCATACAATCATGGCATCAATTTCAGTATACTCGTGTTTCATTTTTATTTGATTTATACTTCATTTTCTCATCATTTGTATGAAATAGACTACATCCAATTTTATCCCTTTTACGTTTGGTTTTATTCTCTATCTTGTAGAACTAGTCGTTGGATAAATCTAGTTGTGTATGATTTCATACTTTGTGTATGATTTCGTACATAGCATATGATTTCGTATCTATGTCCCTCTAGGGTAAAAATTTTGCATCTAAAGTTGTTTATTTTATATTATTGGCATTATAGTATCTTAAATTTTTACAATTTCGTATTATAACTCTCTATTATTGCTAGATCTAGTAATTCTATTTCATGATTAGAATAATCAATTTTCCACTTTCTCTATGGTTGGATAAAAGAACCGATGGGATTTGACTATCATAGACCATGATATACTGTGTCCTATGCAGATCATCCTTCCATAATTTCAAAATCTAGTGTCTTGCTATGAAATTGCATGTTTCATACGAATTCGTACATATCTGATTTCATCAAACGAAATTGTATGTCCGATTCATCCTGTTTGCATTCGATTCCATACAGTGCAAATGATTTAATAAAAAATTAAACTTTCAAGACATGTAAGTGCTCAAAAGTTCATTATTTCACTATCAAATCTACATTTTCTATTCTGTAAACATTTGTATTAAATCAAAAAATAGAAAAAACCTAAAAACATAGATTTATTACATTTTTTACAAAACACAAAAATACAAAAAGAAAACATGTCAACTTAGAAACCTTGCATCATAGTTAAATTTTATAACACTTTTAAGATAGATTTGTATGCTTTGTATTCAATTAAAACTTAATTGCATATAGCTAGGTAGAAATTGCATTTTGTCCAAATCCTAGGTGTATGCTTTAAAACAAAGAACACATCAAACTACTACCTCACCTAGGCGTGGAAACCACCATAGCAAGTGTTTCCTAGTGAACCCCACCCCATTTGTCTACAAACAACAAAGAGAGTGCAACAAAAGCACTTCTCATCCGAGTTGCAGATCCTTCATTTTCCCTCCCCATTTTAGGCATAGATCCATTAGCCTGGGAGAAAGGGGTGCAAAAATTTTGGGCCTACAAAGGTAAAGAAATTAAATTAGATGAGACACAAAATGCACCACCTAAGACACTGAAGAACACAAGCTTATACTGAGAGGGGGGTGAACAGTATAAGACCACTTTTTACTTTTCTTTCCCAATCAATATTATGCAATGTATAGATAGCAATATCAACAGTAGTAATCAAAGCAATGCACAAATCATCACACACAATAGAGACACCAATTTTACGTGGTTCACCCAATGTGGGCTACTCCACGGAGAAAATATTTCACTAAAATTTTCTCAATCAATCTCTTGGGAATCCTTTCCCTATTACAATGTTTATGGACCTCTATCCAAAGGAGACACCAATCCCCTAATCAAGTTCGTGGATCTCTATCCATAGGAGAACTCCTTTCTCCTTAGCTCGTATGGTGATCTTCTAGAAGAACTGTTGCCCCCACTACTCTGGCTAATGGATCTCTATCCACTGAAGACACCTATCCTCACTGCCCTAGCTAATGGATCTCTATCCACTCGAGACTATCATCCTCTATACTCTATCACCTCCAAAGCTCTATCTCAAATCTATACTAAACATAGTCCTTCGATCTAGCACAAATTTGCTCAATCTCTATCTCTAGTCTAGCACAAATCTATCCTCAAATCTGCACCAAAATCTATCCTCAAATCTATCCTTAATATTTGTTTATGATCTGGAACAAACCTATCCTCAAATTTATACAAAAATCTATCCACAATCTTTGTTTTTAATCTGTATTGTAAGCTTCCACAAAAGCTCACACAAATATTTCCACAAGTCTTCTCAAAGACTTACCTCAAATCTGCTCAACAAGTCCACACTAGAACTTGTCCAATCTCATAGAAACATAAGGAGAATTGTTAGAGACTCAATATGCTTCACATTCATCACAATGCTCAATCACTTTCAATCACTCTTTTAGAAACATATAGAGAATTGTTAGAGACTCAATATGCTTCACATTCACCTCAATGCTCAAACACTTTCACTCACTCTTTTAGAAACATATAGAGAATTGTTAGAGACTCAATATGCTTCACACTCACAAACTCTTAATCACTTTCAATCTCTCTTCTATCACAGAAACATATAGAGAATTTTTAGAGACTCAATATGTTTCACACTCATCAACACTCAACCTCTTTCTCAAATCAATTCAGAATATAGAACAATTTGTTTCATAGAACTTGAGCTATCACTTCACACATCCACTTGACTAGGTTCAAACAACTCTACTCAATCAATTACTCAATGAAATACTCCTTGCTCACAAACCCTAGTCCAAACATATGAACACTCACTCAAATATTTCCAACAATGCTTATCAACCAATCTCACATAACAATGATACTCATGTTCTTTGCAAACCCTAGTTCAAGTTCTTCACTCAACTTAATCACTTCAACAACAATGCTTATAAAACAAGGTTTTATCAACAACTCTCAATTCCATAAAACCTTGAAGCATTAATTAAAACACACTCAACAATGCTTAACCAAACAATCCTTTTCACTCCAACTTTTCATTCACAATTTTCAACAATCACTCACTAGGAAGAATATGCCCATACCTTTTGTTGGATGTAAAAGTGCCTTTAGAAAAACCTATCTCAATCACAATTTTCTTCTTTCCAATTCCAATGGTTAGACACAACAATATTACTTCAACACTTTCTCAAAAGTATTCCTTAGACACAAAATAATCACAACTCAATTTATGCCTTATTGCTCCCTTTTAAAATAACACTCATCATACCATACATGAAAAATAATTTCTTTGATACACCTTATAAACTCCAACTTAAAACAATATCCAACACCACAAGTTTTCAAACAATCTTCCTAAACACCTTACTACCCTTTCCTAAACACTAAAGTAAACAACTCAAAAACTTAATTTTGCATAAGCCTTATAACTCCCCTTTGCAACCTTATAAACCAATTATAATATGCAAAAATTAATTTCTAAATGCTCAAACAATATTCCCAAAATTTTTGGTGCCCAAGATTAATGCATACCTCTTTCTTCCCCAAAAAGGGGTTTCGGCGTGATTCGATCCATCGTCTCCCCAAGCCTAAGCGCCTTAGCGCTTGGGAGCCCACCACGTGGGCTATTAGTGCCCACGTGAAGGAAGGAGTAGTCCCTTCCTCTTATGCCTCTATCATTGTTGACTTTCCTCGAAATCGCAAACCCTTTCTTCTCTTGGATGCAACACAATTCGCAAGACTCGCATTAATTATTCGAAGGCATGGTAAGTATGGTAAGGTGGGTAGTCCCCCCTTTTATACACGTTTGCAATTTTCTCCTCATGTCGGTGCTTATAATTTGAAATCAAATTTTGAATTTAATTTAATAACCCACCTTAGGGTTATTTAACCTTAGCTTAAATTAATTTATAATTAATAATTAAATTAATTAATAATTAATTTAAATAACTTTATAAGTTAAGTAAATTAACTAATAAATTAATTTATAATTAATTTTAAACTTCCTTTGTATAATATTATAAAATAATATTATAATATTATTCACTTGGGCTTCTTCTTGCACTTTGGACCTCATCTGATTTTCTGAAATCGGGTTATCCTTTTGCATTTATTGGAGAACCTAAAACTGACGTTGCCAACTGAAACTACCACTGACTGGTGCTGAAAGCTCGACATCAATGATCACTCACTCTTGACATCAATGACAATTCATCTACTCAAAATGTCCAACAATCTCCCCCTTTGTCATTGATGGCAACCCAAATTATTTTTACCAAATACTTGACCTTTTCCTTGTTCTGCTCCCCTTGACTCAATGCTCTCTCCTTAAACCAAATCTCTCCCCCTTACTCAAATATCTCCCCCTTTGACATCAATGGAAAAGGGTCACCTTTGGGGCTCGGGGCTAAGAATGAGTCTCTTAGCTTAGCCCCTCCCCCACCTCCTCTTGAGGTGGTTAATTTTGGGGTGGGAGTATTTCTACTCCCAACAAGCATTGGTCTTTACCTTTGTCCTCTTTCCTTCTTATCTGATCCTTCTGATTCCTTTGATTGTTCCTCTCCATGTCCATGTTCCTATTCCTGTCCATGTCCATATTCATATTCATGTTCATATTCATATTCCTATTCTTGTTTCTATTCATGTTCATATCCATATTCCTATTCTTGTTCTTGCTCTTGTTCATGTTCATATCCATATTCATATTCTTGTTCTTATTCCTGTTCATGCTTGATTCTGGAATGTCTGCTCTACACCACTTTGTTGTATGTCCATCATTATTGCACTTATAACACTTAATGTTATTATTCCTTGGAGGTGCAAATGTCTTAGGATTTCTCCTAGTGAAGCCATATCCTTTTCTATCATGAACCCTACAATTCATTGCCTTGTGACCAAACTGATTACATGAGTAGCAATACCCATGGAAAAGTTATATGTTCCTGAAATTCCCATATTCCTATCTTTCATGTGTCCTGCACTGTGAAGCCATGTGCCCAAATCTGTGACATGAGAAACATCTTCCATTGAAGTTTCCTTGTCTTGACCTCATTGGTCTCTTAGTCTCTCTTAACCTATTCTGATTGTTGTTCCATCTGTTTCTCCTTTGTGCATTGTTTCTTTCCTTGTTGAACTTTCTGTTGTCCAACTCATCCTCAGAAGTCTCACTTTCTCTTACAATGTCTTCTTCTTCTTCTGAAGTTTCTTCTTCTTCAGAACTTGAGGTTGACTCTTCTTCTTGTTTCTTTTGAGCTTGTTCAAAACCAAGACCTATTTTGTTTGTTGACCTTCTTTGTACCTTGATCATCTTATCCACAATCTTTGAACTCTTTCCAAACTTGTGTAGCTTATCCTTGGATTTTTCTAAATCTTCCCTTAGTAGAGCTACTTCTTGTTCTAACTTTTCACATTCTAAGACCTTTGCTTCTAACTTATCCTTGAACTTCTTTGTCTTAGCCATTGACTTGTTTAGATCCTCTATAAGATTTCCTCTCTCTTCATCATATTCTTGAAACTGAAACTCAAGTTGGGAGTTTTGCTTTCTTACCTTCTTTAAAGTTTTAAGAGCATAAATAAGCTCTCCCTCAAGATCAACTCCTCCTTTTTCTGATTCTTCCTCTATTTGTTTACCTTTGTCAACATCTTCATTCTTTTTTGACTTGTCTTCTATAGGATCACCTTCTTCTTCTTCTAGTGCTATTAGAATATTCTCTTCTAGTCCTTCAAGTGCATCCTCATATTCATCATCACTGAAACTAAAACCATTCCTTGTACAACTATCTTCAAGATGTCCAAAATTACCACATCTAAAACACTTGAGAATTATTGGTGACCTTTTCTTGACTTCTTCCTTTTCTTCAATCAGAAATAGGACTTCATCTTTATCATTATCTGAAAAACTATTATCACTATCACTTGAGTACTTACTTGCCTTGTCTGCATAGTAGCTCCTCTTTTGTCTTTGAAAGAACTTCTTTCCTTGTCTACCTTGTCCATCCTTACCTTTCTTTTGGTACCTGTATTTTTATGATTCCCTGTTCCTGTGATCCTATTTTTCTTCATCATTATTATTTTTAGCTTCTTGAAAATCAGTTGCATAGTGACCATACTTTCCACAATTGAAACATCTAACTAATTTTGCATCTTTAAATCTTCTTGAATCCTTATTCCTTCTACCATAATTAGCTTCTTCATCACTAGATGACTCATTGCTCGATTCTGACTTCTTACCCTTTGTCTTCTTAATTGCTTTGAAGGTTGCTTCCTTTCGAATATTAGGTTCCTCTTTTGTTCTTAACTCAAAAGTTGTAAGAATACCAAGTAACATATCTCTTGTCAAAGAATCACCATCTTTTGATTCTTCTATAGCAGAAATATTTTCACTAAATATTTTTGGAAGAGATCTTAAGACCTTATCACAAACATCTGATTCTTCAACATTAAGTCCAAGTCCTTGCATGGCATTAACAACCTCATCTACCTGAAGTAGATAAGTACTAATATTTTCCTCATCCTTCATTCTTAACTCTTCAAATTGCCCTTTGAGATTTCGTATCTTTGCCTTTTTGACACTTTTATCTCCTTCATATATGCTTTGCAACTTATCCCAAATTCCTTTTGCATATTTACAATGCATAACTTTTATTGATTCTATTCTATGCAAACCTCTCAAAATTGCATTCATTGCTTTTGAATTGTAATGTTGTAGAAGCTTACCTTCCTTATCTCGTAGGTGGATCAACTGGTGGTATGTATCCATTTTCAACTTGCTTCCCAAATTTCATTGCCAAGTGCCATCAAGTGAATCTTCATTCTCATACTCCAAAATATATAATCACTTCCATCAAATATTGGTGTTGAATTATCTGAGGACACATTCTTAGAATCCATTGTGTTCTTGAAAGCTTTTCCTTCAAGTTGTTAAACTCTTCCGAAGGAACCCGCTCTGATACCAATTGAAGAACACAAGCTTATACTCGAGAGGGGGGTGAACAATATAAGACCACTTTTTACTTTTCTTTCCCAATCAATATTATGCAATGTATAGATAGAAATATCAATAGTAGTAATCAAAGCAATGCACAAATCATCACACACAATAGAGACACCAATTTTACGTGGTTCACCCAATGTGGGCTACTCCACGGAGAAAATATTTCACTAAAATTTTCTCAATCAATCTCTTGGGAATCCTTTCCCTATTACAATGTTTATGGACCTCTATCCAAAGGAGACACCAATCCCCTAATCAAGTTCATGGATCTCTATCCATAGGAGAACTCCTTTCTCCTTAGCTCTGGTTGGTGATCTTCTAGAAGAATTGTTGCCCCCACTACTCTAGCTAATGGATCTCTATCCACTGAAGACACCTATCCTCACTACCCTAGCTAATGGATCTCTATCCACTAAATATCTATCCATTGAAGACTATCATCCTCTATACTCTATCACCTCCAAAGCTCTATCTCAAATTTATACTAAACATAGTCCTTCAGTCTAGCACAAATCTTCTCAATATCTATCTCTAGTCTAGCATAAATCTATCCTCAAATCTGCACCAAACTCTATCCTCAATATCTATCTTCTGATCTGGCACAAACCTGTCCTCAAATCTGTACCAAACTCTATCCTCAATCTCTATTTCTCAATCTATATTGTAAGCTTCCACAAAAGCTCACACAAATATTTCCACAAGTCTTCTCAAAGACTTACCTCAAATATGCTCAACAAGTCCACACTAGAACTTGTCCAATCTCATAGAAACATAAGGAGAATTTTTAGAGACTCAATATGCTTCACATTCATCAAAATGCTCAATCACTTTCAATCACTCTTTTAGAAACATATAGAGAATTGTTAGAGACTCAATATGCTTCACATTCACCTCAATGCTCAAACACTTTCACTCACTCTTTTAGAAACATATAGAGAATTGTTAGAGACTCAATATGCTTCACACTCACAAACTCTTAATCACTTTCAATCTCTCTTCTATCACAAAAACATATAGAGAATTGTTAGAGACTCAATATGTTTCACACTCATCAACTCTCAACCTCTTTCTCAAATCAATTCAGAATATAGAACAATTTATTTCATAGAACTTGAGCTATCACTTCACACATCCACTTGACTAGGTTCAAACAACTCTACTCAATCAATTACTCAATGAAATAATCCTTGCTCACAAATCCTAGTCCAAACATATGAACACTCACTCAAATATTTCCAACAATGCTTATCAACCAATCTCACATAACAATGATACTCATGTTCTTTGCAAACCCTAGTTCAAGTTCTTCACTCAACTTAATCACTTCAACAACAATGCTTATAAAACAAGGTTTTATCAACAACTCTCAATTCCATAAAACCTTGAAGCATTAATTAAAACACACTCAACAATGCTTAACCAAACAATCCTTTTCACTCCAACTTTTCATTCACAATTTTCAACAATCACTCACTAGGAAGAATATGCCCATACCTTTTGTTGGATGTAAAAGTGCCTTTAGAAAAACCTGTCTCAATCACAATTTTCTTCTTTCCAATTCCAATGGTTAGACACAACAATATTACTTCAACACTTTCTCAAAAGTATTCCTTAGACACAAAATAATCACAACTCAATTTATGCCTTATTGCTCCCTTTTAAAATAACACTCATCATACCATACATGAAAAATAATTTCTTTGATACACCTTATAAACTCCAACTTAAAATAATATCCAACACCACAAGTTTTCAAACAATCTTCCTAAACACCTTACTACCCTTTCCTAAACACTAAAGTAAACAACACAAAAAATTAATTTTGCATAAGCCTTATAACTCCCCTTTACAACCTTATAAACCAATTATAATATGCAAAAATTAATTTCTAAATGCTCAAACAATATTCCCAAAAATTTTGGTGCCCAAGATTAATGCATACCTCTTTCTTCCCCAAAAAGGGGTTTCGGCGTGATTCGATCCGCTGTCTCCCCAAGCCTAAGCGCCTTAGCGCTTGGGAGCCCACCGCGTGGGCTATTAGTGCCCACGTGAAGGAAGGAGTAGTCCCTTCCTCTTATGCCTCTATCACCGTTGACTTTCCTCGAAATCACAAACCCTTTCTTCTCTTGGACGCAACACAATTTGCAAGACTCGCATTAATAATTCGAAGGCATGGTAAGTATGGTAAGGTGGGTAGTCCCCCCTTTTATACACGTTTGCAATTTTCTCCTCACGTCGGTGCTTATAATTCGAAATCAAATTTTGAATTTAATTTAATAACCCACCTTAGGGTTATTTAACCTTAGCTTAAATTAATTTATAATTAATAATTAAATTAATTAATAATTAATTTAAATAACTTTATAAGTTAAGTAAATTAACTAATAAATTAATTTAAAATTAATTTATAATTAATTTTAAACTTCCTTTGTATAATATTATAAAATAATATTATAATATTATTCACTTGGGCTTCTTCTTGCACTTTGGACCTCATCTGATTTTCTGAAACCGGGTTATCCTTTTGCATTTATTGGAGAACCTAAAACTGACGCTGCCAACTGAAACTGCCATTGACTGGTGCTGAAAGCTTGACATCAATGACCACTCACTCTTGACATCAATGACAATTCATCTACTCAAAATGTCCAATGAGACACCATCTTGATATGTGTAAAAGAACCATCCAAGAGAACTGATTATTGGGAATCTAGATGAGAGACAAGCAAGGAGGAAGATAACAGGGACAGGTGTACATGTAAATTTTTATTTTTTGTCTAAAGTTGAGCCCAAGAATTTCAATGAAGCAAGTGAAGATAAATATTGGATTAAGTTAATGGAAGAAGAGTGGGACTTGTGAACTTTTCCCATGTCCAAAAGACAAGAATGTAACTGGCACCAAATGGTTTTATAGATATAAGTTGAATGAATATGGTCAGGTTGTCAAAAACAAAGCAAGACTTGTGTGCAAAGGCTATGCACAGGTTGAGGAGATTGATTTTGAAGAAATGTTTGCTCTCGTTGCATGTATTGAAGCCATAAAAATGTTCTTGGATTTCTCAAGTTTCAAAAACTTCAAAGTGTATCCAATGGATATAAAATCAGCATTTCTTAATGTTAACTTAGAGGAATAGGTCTACATTGAGCAACCAGATGGTTTCATCCTAACGTATAAGCTGGAATATGTATGTAAATCAAATAAGGCTCTCTATGGACTAAAGAAAGCCCCTAGGGCTTGGTACTCAAGGTTGGATAAATATCTTCATGAACAGGGTTTTATAAAATGTATACCTGACAATAATCTATAAACCAAAAATGAAGGAAATGACTTGTTGATAGTAGTGGTCTATGTGGATGACATCATTTTTGGATGCAATAACAACAAGATGTGTCAAAAAAATTTTAAACTTATGCAAAGTGAATTTGAGATGTCAATTCTTGGTGAGCTATCCTTCTTTCTTGGTTTGCAAATCTCACAATCAGATAAAGGATATTTCTTTCTCAAACCAAGTATGTAAAAGAAATGTTAAAAAAATTTAGGATGGAGGATTACAATCCTATGAGTACCCCCATGGTTACAATATGTAAGTTAAGTAAATATGATGAGTCTCATGAGGTAAATCAAACTTTTTATAGATCCACGATTGGAAGTTTACTATATGTCACAATGACAAGGCCAGATATAATGTAGGCAGTCAGATTGGTGGTAATATTTCAAGATGCACCAAAGGAAAAACATGTACAGGTAGTAAAAATAATCCTCAAATATTTGAAAGGAACTATGGATTTTGGACTGTTGTATCCCAGATGTGATAATTTCACTCTCATTGCATATATAGATGCAGATTGAGCAGGCATTATGGATGATAGAAAAACCACAAGTGGAGGAGCATTTTTCTTGGAGATTGTTTGGTCTCTTAGCTAAGTAAAAAAACAAGCATCAGTGTCCTTATCCACTGTAGAGGCAGAGTACATTCCGGAAGCTACTTTTTGCAATCATGTTTTATGGATGAAATAAACTTTAAGTAATTTCAAAATAGAGCATGATCATCCTATCTCCATACTTTGTGATAATACAAGTGCTATCAATATTTTAAAGAATCCAATAATGCATTCAAGGACCAAGCAAATTTTGATCAAGTATCACTTTTTGAGAGAGCAAGTGACTGATCAACAAGTCAAGTTGGAACACATTGCTACAAAGGAACAGATTGCTGACATCTTTAACAAGCCACTTCCAAAGGAGACCTTTGAGTAGCTCAGAAGTAAGTTGGTAGTAGTTTCATTCCCATATCATAATTAAAGCCTCAAGAAAATGAGGTGATGAGGGGGCTGTGTTTAGTGAATCATCGTACAAGACCCAAGGAGCCCTTTTCCATTGATGTCAAAGGAGAAGAGTTTTTAGTAAGGGGGAGTAGCTATTCAGGGGGAGCAGTTTGTGATCATGTTGCAATGCAGGACAGTTTTATTGTAGGGTTACCATCAATGACAAAGGGGGATATTGTTGGAAATATTGAGTTGTCATTAATATTGAGTTGTCATTGATGTCAAAGGTAGAAATATCTTTAGAGGTGTCAAAGGCAGAAATATCTCCAAGGATAAATATCAATGTCAAAGGCACATATCTTCAAGGATGTTTAATATTTAAATAATAGTTAAATATTAAAGATAGAGGTTCATATTTAAATCAAAGGATTTAAATATAGTTTAATAGTTTAAAAGTTTAAATATTTAAAGGTTAAATATTTAAAACCTTGGGTGACCTCCTTGCAAAATATTTAAAATTTGAAAAATCAAAATTCAAATGTTTTGGTGCCAAAGGAAAAAGTGCATAATGGTGGAGCCAACTTCATTGGAAAACAAAGGATAAAGCATATAGATATATGATTTAACTAATTTGTACAATGCTAAGGTTTGTGATAGAAAAATCAATCGAGTAGAGTAGCAGAAAACAAGAGACGATGGAGGAGAGTGGAGAAATTTTAGCAGTAGAAAAAAACAAAGGATAAATCTGATATAGTGTAATTCATGTTTCAACTGTTGGGGTAGCCTAGTTGGTTACGTAGCTCGTGGGGAGTGCTTCCTGGTAGGAGGTTGAGGGGTCAAAATCCTTCGATGATACTTTTGTTGAAGACAAAGTGGCGGATGAAATAAATTTTTTTTGTGCATCAAGGTTCCAAGCACTACAATAGCGTATCCAGTTAAAGGGCTCATGATAGGGCGATGCGCCTCGCAAGGTGAGGGGATCGAATCCCGTTGATGGTAGTGAGAGGTATTTAATTTTTGCTTTATTAAAATTTATATTTGAGGGGCTATAAGGTATGGTTTGAAATCTAATTTTGCAATTTATAAAAGGTAGCTATAAGGTATAGTTTTCTGATTTAAATTTTGCAAATGAAAAAAGGGAGTTATAAGGTATAGTGTGGTGATTAATTTTTATAAATAATAAATGGTATTTAATTTGTGCAAATGATAAATGTGATTTAATTTTTTCAAAATGATAAATAAGGGTTTTTGAGTGGATGATTTGATATTTAATAAAGAAAAGAAAAAGAGAATTGCTAACCAGTTTTTGAAGGCACAAACAGAGGGGAAAATATTTTTGTCAAGACAGGTTTGGAAAGCCCATGCAAAAGAAGACATCATCATTGAGGTAAATTTAGAGGTATGGTGATTTTATTTATTTTACAAGGTGGTTTTGTTTGGGGAATATATTTTTGTTGTCATATGATTGGAGGAATAAGGAATTATTGGATGTGCATTGTTTTTGCTTGAAATTATGAGTAAATGTGCAAGGGTTATAGATCAGATTTGAGAAGAAATTTTTATATGCAATATTTTGGAATATATGAGCATTACTTGTATGCAATTTTTGGGAATAGTTGAGAAGATATTGTGAGAAAATTTGAGAGAAGATTTGAGAGCAGATTTGAGAAGGTTTTGGAGTAGATTTGAGTAGGATTTATGAGTAGGTTTGGAACAGGTTTGAGCAGAATTATAGAACATATTTGAGAGAAGACTTGAGTAAAGTTTGGACCGGATTTGTGAGCATAGGGAATTGGTATCTCCTATGAATTTGTGTCCATGAACTTGATAGGGGATTGGTGTCTCCTGTGGATTGGTATCTACGACTATTGTAATAGGGGATTAGTGTCTCCTATGGGTTGGTGCCCATGAAATTTGTTGAGAAATTTATAAGTAATATTTCTTCATGAATGTAGCCCACATTGGGTGAACCACGTTAAATTTGTGTCTCTTATGTGTGTGATGATTTGTGCACTGTTTCATTATTACAATTGGTATTATTGTTGTTATCATTTGGATTGAAAAGTAAAAAGTTTTATCTTATACTTTTCATACCCTCTCTCAGTATAAGCTTGTGTTCTTCAATTTCTTAATTGATGAGGATCATATGATGCACACCTAATTTGTAGGTGCCATATCGCATGATGAAGATTATGTTGCATGTACCTAATTCCTTGATTTTTTGTAAGATCACAAGGATCCTAATTCTTTAATATCACAAGGTATGACAACCAAAATTTAATAAACTCCTATGCCATTATTATCTATTATATTTTCCATATCATCCATTCTATTTATATTATTTGTTAACCAATATTAGCCTAGTAAAATCCCTCTTTATAATAAAAATTTATCTAGAATGTTACCATGTTAGTTGGGATTAGAGCAAACCATTCTTTCCCTATGTGGTGGAATTGCCTCATTAGAATTTCTTCCCTCCACAGTCTTAAGTTGCATTCCTTGGCCCATATTTTTACTAGATTTGGACTTTGCTTCTATTCAAAGCATGCACTTTTATCTATTGCATAATGATGTTTTATTTATAATTTTTCTATACTATTTGTTAGCTTAATTCAAATGTTTGTATGATTGTATATAAAATTTAAAATTTCTAATTACTTCTATTTTAATATTTTTCAAGGAAAATATTGGGTTCCTCAAGGAGATTTCTATTCCAAGGAACTTGTAGGAGGGATATCTCTTTCGATGGAGACTAAATCTATCAATTTCATACATGTTGGAAGCTTTTCCTATGTGGAAGTGGATGGTTGTACAAAAAATATCTGAGTGATTACCCCATGAGAATATTGTTTTAATTACTTCTTAATCCAATTTGAACTGATAATCTAATAAGAACTTGCTTGTGAACCACGAAGATTGTAGTACCTACCATTCTATGAAAACTACATTCATAACTCTATAAATTTCCAGGTAATGATTCCCAAAGTACCTAACCATTGAGATCCTAGCACAATATCACATCCCCCTATTTGAAGAGCAAACCTAGTCTTTTTTAGCTTATAATTCCCTATCTTCAACTCAATATTGTGGAATTTGCCTTTACAAGGCAAAGTTCCACCATTTTCCACCATAACCTCAATAGAGTTGCATGTATGTATGTAACAATTGTCTTGCTTGGTGACTCAAGGATCAACAAATTTATGTGTGCTTCTTGAATCAATGAGAATTGTAAGACGTTGGCTTTTGAATAAGCCTACTACTTTCATTGTCTATGGGAAGTGATCCTTGCAAGGACATGGACAAAAATTATGGCTCTTCTTGTGTTTCATCCTTATATTGAGGTGGTTCCTTAGATGGTTCTAATTTATCATCAAGTTGTTCAATTCTAATGAAATCCTCTATATCTATCAAAAATAGCTTCTTTTGGATATATTTATGCCCTCATGAATATTTTTCATCACAATTATAACATTAACCTTGTGCATGTTAGACATTCATCTCTTCAATAGTCAAGCACTTTTGGGGGGTATATTTATTTTTAGTATTGGGTATGAACTTTGAAAGAAAGGAAGGTTTTTCCTATGGAAATTTGGGTGTCCTCCTTTGAGCTAAATTTTTTTATTTGGTCAATCATGCCAATACTAGACCTACATCATAGTTTGTAGTTTGAACATATTAACCTCTACCTTGAGATCATCTTTCAATCCACTGATGAAACAACTTATAAAAAATACTTCATTCAACCCCTTGGTCCTATTAACTAGTTTCTCAAATTGGGTTTGGTAGTCATGCGCTATAGATATTTGTCTCAGTTTGGTTAATTCTCTTGAAGTCCTTATATTCACTAGTGCCAAAACAAGAGAGTAATTGGGACTCAATAACTTCTTGATAAGGGTTAGAAACTATGTTGTAACCACTGATACCACTATAAAGCTTCAGATTCAAAGTTGAAATATGCCATAATGATCCACAAATATTTAGGGAAATTGTGAAGTTTGAAAAACTGTTATGCATGACATAATCACCCATTTGCATCATTTTCATTGAACTTAGGAAAGTCTAATTTAGGCATCTTAAAGGAAGCATCATGGTCAAAATGAGTGTGAGATCCTTCCCAATCCCTATGAATTTCTTTTTCTTGACCGGCATGGTTGATGTCATGATGCTCAAACATTGTTGTGTCATACTTGATTTTTTCTTGGACCTCAAGGAAGTGTTCATTAAAGGTGGCTTTGGAAATTACATAATCACTTCTCAAACATTGTATTTCATCCCACATGAGGTTAGTGTCATTGAGAAGGATATCAAGTGTGGATTGTATTTACTCCAAAATGGTGTGTACCTCTTTGTGGTCTCCTCAAGTGCCATTAGCCATTTTGGTGGGATTTGAACCACTACCATTGACTTACTAAAAATAGAAGTATGGTTCTAGGAGTTACTATTTTTAGTAAGGAACCAAAAAAATGCTTGGGTGCTATATATCAAAATGATTAGCTTGAAAAGATGGTCGCAATGAGCTATATACCACAACACTAGTTTTGGACACCCTAGAATTTTTTTATATTATTTTTTTACCAAGGTTGGTGTTGTTAATTTTCCTCTTGGAGGATTGATTTAGAAAATAAGTTTTTTTTTTTTTTGAGGCCATGGTTTTGCTAAGGGAACATGAGTTGAAATTGATTAGAGTTCGAGGATGAAATCGAATGTTTCGACATATCTACTATTCGGATGGAGTAGAGCTGAAATTTTGAGGGTAGATGTCTAAAAAACCCTAGAACATCTCCACCAATTTTAATATCATTTGGAGCAACACATATCCTAGCACATCCCTATGTGTGAATGATATATTTGGCAAGCGACTATGCGAGGGTTTCATCTGGGTTGAGTGCAAGCAGCTTCGAAGGTTGGTTTTTAGGGCCTTGGGGCCCTAAGTTTAATATTTTGTGGTTTATGCTCAATATTTTAGCAGAAATGTTGTAGGGGATACAATATGGGTTAGAAATTTGTCTTTCAACAGATCATACTATGAACTTGAGTGAAAAGGTTCCAATTTGCTGAAGAAGAAAAGTGAAAACCATACCTTTACGGTGTCTAGGGCAAGGATTAAAGAGATCACGAAACAAGTTTCAAGCAGTTTATCAAAAAATGGCTCATATCTCAAGTGAATCTAGTGCTAAGATACACCCACAAAATAATTCTACTATGAAAACCCTTGTCAACGGTAAGAATTTTGAAGACTTAGTCCCAAAAATGAATTTTAGGTATGCCCTTCGTTGTGGACAGCCTCAGCCCAATGCTAATATCAATATTAGGGCTTCCCATAAACCTCTAAGAATGCCTAAGATTGATACCGGGAAAATAGAGTTAGGATGTCTTAAAGTAGCGGATGGAACTCCTATTGTTAAGCTTGAGGGATAGTAAGAGATGATGGCAACCCCTAAGTTTGAAAGTCAACGAGCCTGGGCCCGAACCGAGGGATTTGGCTTTTATGGATTGGGATCTTTCAACCGGGAGACCGGCTCGCTCATAATGGGTTCAAACTCCCAGAAGAATTCTACACAGAACCAAGCGCAGAAAGCCAGCTCCAAAACCTTCTACACGCCAGCCTCTCTCAGCCAGCTCTCACTTCCATCTCCAGTCCAAACACATAGAGGTTCGTGCAAACCGAGTTCTCTTGGGATTCGAGGTCACCTTGGACAGTTTTGCAGCTCTTCGGATCGAGGAGCACCGCCCAAAAACACAAAATGGGTTCCCTTACACCTTGGCAGACCCCCCCCTCCAAAGCACCCTGGTTTTCCACAAAAAAAAAAAGTTTTTTATCAAACAACCTCTTATGACACTATATCTACATGGTTGATTAGTAACATTATCTTTGTACTATCTATTATTGACATTGTGGTCCCTTGTACTGATGACTATTTGTTCTAAATCTATCATTGACAATTGTTTTCCTACTATAAATTCTAACTATCATAGACAATTGTTACTAAAACTGACAACTAATAACTATAACTTGACTATTACTATTCTCGGATTGAAGTGATGCCCGACTATTACTGATATTGATAGACTATCCTAGTGGAGAATGACTCTAACCATTTATGTTATGTTCTCCAACTCTTTCATTCATTGCATGCAGTATTTTTGTGATAGGGAAGTCTCCTCTATATGCTCAATTTTTGTGGTAGGATTTTTGGTTACAAGTTAAACATTCATAGAATAAGAAGGTTTTTTGTAGGTTAAACATAAAAAAACTAGGGTATGCTAAGCAAAGGTATATGTATTACCCATAGGCCTTCTATTATACTATAATGATGAATGATAGTGATTGAACCAATATTTTAGGCCACTAATCGAGGATTCCACACATACCCTTGAGCACACTACCTACCTCTCTAATAGTATGAGAGGGTGATATTTTTGGATGTTGTGTCCGGTGTACTATGGATAATACAAGGCCAAAAAATATTCCTAGGGCTAAAGATTTCTCCTAATCCTAGGTGGTCTCCCAATATACCTGAAGATACATGGGAGATCAATTCCATAGATGGGTGTTATATGAGGCCTAGGTATTGGAACCTAATCACCCCTCACTTCATTAGATGCTTTATGATTAATCTAGCTTAGCCAATATATAATGACATCTCCTCCATGACATTTCAAAATCCCCAGCATAGGGTTTCTAACCTAATAAACTATTACAAAAAAATACTATGCTTTTGTTATTTTTATAGTAAAAAGAAAAGCGAAAAATGGAAAACATGAAAATTTTATACCTAACAATCACACTAGAAAGACAATAATTGTTAGTCATAGGGAAACTTAGCCCTGAAAAGTGCTATGATACCACTTGTTAGGAACCTTCTATTAAAAATAAAATCATTCACATAAATATTGTAATTAAAATAGAATTTCATGAAATAATAGTATATTGCAATACAAAATGTACTTAAAAAATTAAAGCAAACTTACAAAACAACATAGAATTGTAGGCCTCTTTGAGGGGGTAACCTCCTTCAATACTTTCAATAATTTACAAAAAGAAACATTTATTCATAGATCCATGTCTTCTAAAGATACACTTCATGCAACCCTAACCTAATGCTGAAGTTTTGGCTTACATACAAATTGCCACTCGAGCTATAATTTTCTACTAAATATCGATTACATTCTTGAATATGATTACATGAAATGGACCCACTTGTCTAGGTGACTTATGTGCCACATACCATTACAAAGTATTACAAAATAACATTATAAAGGGGTCCCCATGTTGAAAGGGGGTCATTACATAATCATATGAGAATTTCAAAATTAGTGTTAGGATGTGTCTTGACAATATTGCTTTATTAACTTAACGGCTTTGGTTTGAACAACTAGCGAGCACCAGGGTAGTTATAACTTGGATGGATATGAACTATATGAAGGAGGGCATATCCAAGCAAATGTTGTATTGATACCAAGACTTGTACCAACATCGTACTTCTTGGTTGCTCTAGGAATTCTTAGTATTGAATCTAGACTCTTGGGAGGTTTGGCTGATGTCATGGCTTGGAAACCTCCAATCCAATGCATCTTGAGCTTCCATGGCACTTTTATTGAAAGGATTTGATTTTGTCTAGACTCTTGAAACTTGTGAACCCCAAATTTTTAGTATCTCTTCCTTTATGTGCAATTAGGATGTGTTACTTGGAAAAGCCAATTTTATTCTATCCTAGATTTGTGCAAATTCAAAATTGTATTGCTATAGCTTTCCCAATTTTAGAGTTTACTGAATATTTTTTTGATGTTAACTTTGATTCTATGCATGACTGGGCCTTTGAATGGTTTTACTATTGTGGAAGCTTGGATTCAAACAATCTTGGATATGTACATTACCAAAAAATTCTAAAACTTAGCCAACTGAATACTTTAATCCACCCATGACTTTAGATTTATCAAAGTGCTTCAAATACATTTAAATATAGCTCGATTAATACATTTGACTCTTTTTTTCCTTTGCATATGTTACTAAGACAATTATGAGCTAATTGCCTTAGAAATATTTTTAGCAAAATGATAATCTGGCCTGAGTTGTTAATATTTACCATGAGGGCATATTTTTGACCTAAATTATTGGTGCCTCTTAGGGATTTCTATTTACAAAAAAAAATCTAAACCTAGATGGCCTTATTTATTGGGTATGAAGTTGCAATGAGGAAAGTAATATAGAAGATAAGATGGAAAAAATTAGAGGGGTAGGGATTATAGGGCTTAAGGTAATTGATACAAGAAGTAAGAAAGATAGGCGTGTTGGAAGATGTAGTGATCGAAGGTGATGGAGAGATATTTGGGTAGATAGGATGTAGATAAGTGTTGTTGGGATTCAAAGATATGAGATATTATATTGATACAAAAGAGTACAATATATAGGCATAAGCCTATATGAAATTATGACAAATGTCAATGAAAATGACAAGTGTCAAAATAGAAGGTATAGTGCACATTAATATTCTAACATTCCCCCTTAATGTTGACTTCTCTAACAGAACCCTATTATCCTCCTTTATTGCATAATTTGGTCTAGGCTCGTGCTCTTTGTTCTTGGATCTCCAACCATGAATAATTCTAGATCAACGGTGTATACATCTCAGTCTGTTACCACAAGGTTAACCACTTCCTTGGATATGTTGCCTCTGGGTCAGCCGTCTAAGTCCCTCATGGTCATCCTAGGTGCCTCAGTGTCAGCCACTACTAGATCTGTTGCCTCTGCAAGTCATCCTCTAGGTATGTTGCCTCTCATAGGTCACTGACTAGATTCACCATGAATATCATCCCCCCTCATGGTGAACTCAATCTAGAAGGTGTCGGTCTCTACCGAAAATGTACCTTAATACAAAATAAATACGAGCCATAAAGAGTGTCGGTCTCTACCAAAAAATGCATTCAAAAAATAAAATAAAATGAGCCATAGAATCCAAATATGGATGAGAAGAAGAAGAAGAAAGAAGAGAATCTTATGAAGTGTCTTTGTTTGTAGTCTTCAGAAGTTGATCCAGAAAATTCCTCGAATAGAGTCTAGGGTGTCTATGTTTGTAGTCCCTAGAGTAGGTGTCCTTATGGTGACCATATCATCCTATCAAAATGCATGGGTAACTAGCCGTTGCATCCGCTAGGTCCTATAGAGAAGGTGACTAGATACAAGGATCACATACAAAAATGCCTTTGGAGTGTCGGGTTCAACCGAGAGTGAAATCCATGAAACAACATCTTTGAGGATAAAAATTACAAATAAAATAGCCTCAAAATTATAATTTGACACCACCATTGTGTCCGTCTCAAAAAAACATTTTCGACGATTATAGATACGCCTACATTTGGATTGTAATGGGGCCTTTTACTTCCACTGTCCATGTGGAAAAGCATAAATACAATAAATGGGCATTCCATATTTTCACTGAAAATAATATAGGCCCATATAAATTAAAAAAGTGATCCCTCCACTTCTTACAAAAAAAACAATGCCTAAGCCCATATAAATTAAAAAACGGTCCCTTCACTTTTTTATAAAATAATAAATGATCCCTTCACTTTTTTATAAAATAATACTTAAAAATTAAGAGTTCCTCCATTGGATAGTCAAAAGTGACTATGTGGGTAATTCAACACAGTTGGGTCAGTAGATATCAGAGCGCCGCTTCTCTGCCATCCTTGGCAAGACACCGCATCAACACATTTGATAACCAAAAAACCGGTCATCGCTATTCAACATATCAATTCAACAAAGAAAACGGGCTCCATTCACAGTGTAATATTTTGCGCGATACACTGCCATCACCACTGTCACCGGTACGGTTAGCTATGTCAAAAGTTTAAACTAAACCAGACAAATTAAATACATTTAGAGGATCTTTAAGACAGCCCTGTTACAGGCTAACAAATGACGTAGGTGGAGGCAAATAAGAAATAGGGTTTATATTATTAAAATAGGGGATGGAGAAAAATAGGAAATGACTCTGCTGAGCCTACAAGACCATGAAGGTCGTCCAATCGCTCTACTGAGCTTTACATCTGTAGAATTGCTGCCTGTGGAATACACCACCCAAACCCAACTGCAGAATGGCTCTGCTGGGCATACGAACTGCGGCAAGGCTTGGTCGTCGGATCCACTGCACTACTGGTGTGCAGGGAATAGCCTGCATTGCTATTGTGCATGGAAACTAGGGCTGCTGCCCAGAATACAGAATGCAGACACAGGAGCGGGCATATATAGCTATAGAGGACCTCAGGCTGGCATGGCAGGAATCTTGAGGCCAGTTGGAGGCTTATGGAGTTCACCTACTCCCTTAACTCGCCCATGCTTTCTCTGCCATATGAACTATTGACGGGACGTTCCAGCGGTGAAGGCGAATACGAAATTTGGGTTAAACAATATTTCCAACATCGTCCCTTATTCTAAATTCCTCTAACAAAAACAAACTGAGCTTCGGCATTCTCCAATACATAATTTTTACTTCGGAGATTTCCTTTGCGAAGTAACTACTTCGCTGCTCAAACTCCCGAAGTAGATTCACTTCGGCCAGAACACTCACGAAGCGGCTCAATTCTGCCGAAGCAATTTTACTTCAACCTTCCGAAGAAAAAAAAGACTTACCAAAGTAATTTCACTTCGACAAAAACTTTCCGAAGTACTTTCCAAAGCACTTCAGTCTATAGAAGTAGTTTCACTTTGGCAAAAAACTGTTGTGAAGTTGCTGCTTTGCTGACCAAATCTCTGAAGAAGCTTTCAAAGCAATTTTTCTTCGACAAAAAGACTTTGTGAATCTGTTGAGGCATTCGAAGTAATTTTACTTTGGCCAAAACTTGATGTGAAGCTGTTCAAACTACTCTTCGAAAAGAACTTCTGCGAAGTGACTTCAAACTGCTAAAGCATTTTCACTTCAGCAAGAACTGGTGTGAAGCTGCTGCTTCGCTGAACAAACTCTCAAAGCACTCATTGGTGATTTAAAAAATGCGAAGCTTCATTTTACTTTGCCACTTCGCTATTTGAACTTTTCGAAGGGCCTTCTTGATCTCCTTCTGCCTCGCCTTCTCCTCGAAGCTGGATGCCGAAGCACATGAACAACAGAATACAAAACACTGCAAACCTGCAATTGGATAGAACCTGAACCGCATCTCCCTTGTTATCCACCACGTTCTTCAGCCGTCTAATGAGGTTATCCAGAGCCCATTCCCTCAAATTTCAAAGATGGATATTGGCCGCATTTCTTCGCAGCGCCGCCTCCATAGGTCTCGGTTTTGAACCTTGTCGGCTCCTTGTCCACACAAGGGTTTCTGGGGGCTGGATCTGGGGTTTCCCTCATCATGTGACTCAAATTCTCGACCGCCTGCCCTCGCTTTAGAATCGTGACTTGGCTGATGACAAGATTTTTTTGCCACTGGCTCCGACTGTTCTCTCCTGCCATTGTTTCTCTGAGTTTTACCTTGAAAATTTTGGTTCTGGTTCTTAACAAACTTCTTCCCCGTCACACTCCAGACCTCATTGGACTTGAAAGGGCATTTCTGAACCTCGATGCCTTTTGATTTGGCCTTCTGAGGAGAGCCACCATGTCCCACTTTCCTCCTGCTTTGAGAATGAGGCTGGAAATTCTTAGCTTGTTCATATTGAAGGCTCGATCTCGCCCCGTGTTAAAAAAAAACACATAAAAATTTGGGGGGCGTTTTTGTTTTTCCCGGGAGGGGGAAAAAAACAATCAAACAAATGTAACGCCGGCATTTTTTTTTTATTTTTTTTTTTCTTCCGCCCCTGCCAACAAGTACAAGAAAAGAAAAGCCTTTGTCACTACATTCTAATTTATTCGGTGGGGGTCCTGGCCGCTTCGCCTCTCCTTGGCCGCTCGCTTTTTTCTCTCTCGCCCCTCTTTTTATTACGTTTAAAAAATTAAAAAAAAAAACCGGACAAAACAATTAAATTACAGTGGATCTTAGGACTAACCGCCAACCACAAACAACCAAGGCAACAGAAGAAAATAGGGTTTATATTATTAAAATAGGGGATGGAGAAAAAGAAATGGCTCGAGGAGCCCCCACGACCCCCAAGCGCGGCCCCCCGCCCTCCCCTTTTTTTCCCCCCCCCCCCGCCGCCCCCCCCCCCCCCCACCCCCCACCCCACCCCACCCCCCGCAGCCGCCGCCCCACCACCAACCCCCGGCAGGGCGGGGCCGGCACCGCCGCCGGTGTGCAAGGGATTTCGGGGGAGGAAGGGGCTGCTGCCCAAAATACAGAATGTGGACATAGGAACGGGCATATATAGCGGCTGCAGGATGGAGGTGGCTCACCTACTCCCTTAACTCGCCCATGCTTCCTCTGCCAGATGAACTGTTGATGGGACGTTCCAGCGACGAAGGCGAATACAGAATTTGGGTTAAATAATATTTCCAACAAGCTGCATCATTTTCTCAATGGCCAGTGAATTTATTTTATTTCTCAGTCCTTCGGTGCTCTTTCTCCTCAACCACAAACACTTTCTTGTCCTCCGCTCAAACCAATCACGTGGACCCTTCTCTCACCAATCACATGGACCGTTGCCAAGCTTTGATGGCACTACCCATTCTCACAACACCAACATCAATGCAATGATAAGCACCCGCAACCTCCATGAGTAAACTGCAACTATTTCAATACCTTCATCTTGTACTACCATGAAATCTCAGAAAAATGTGGCAGCGTTTAGAGCGTCTATGCGTTGACCTCTCGCACCATGGCAATTCAAAAATGTGGTAGTGCTGATCGATTAGAAAAAATACAGGGTGGTAAAATAAAATCAGATGCACACTAAGTTGTTACACTGTCGCTTAGATAAGAGAAAAATCATCGAACCTTCATCTTGTACTACCATGAAATCTCAAAAAAATGTGGCAGCGTTTAGAGCGTCTATGCGTTGACCTCTCGCACCATGGGAATTCAAAAATGTGGTAGTGCTGATCGATTAGAAAAAATACAGGGTGGTAAAATAAAATCAGATGCACACTAAGTTGTTACACTGTCGCTTAGATAAGAGAAAAATCATCGAACCTTTGCGATAAGCTCTGCTAAAGATAAAAATCCATACGCTCAAAACCAGTTCTGATTTTATTTGGAATTCAAGTACAATGACGGTGTCCAAGAAATAGGGGTTCCATGCAGTAAAAATAATCCCAAGCCTATCCACACACAATAAAAACTCTCCACGACAACAAAATCTCCGTCTACAGGAAGTGGGTATCAAACAGGAAAACAGTGTGGCACAATCATGGCTAGAAATTTGGACGTTTCTCTTGAACACACCATAGATATTTGATTTCAAACTAGAACGGGTGGACGTCAAACTTCAGAGGAGAGGACAAATCTGCCACCGTTTTGCACCAACCAAAAGAAATGGATATCCAGCCAGCTAAAAATTTCTTTGCAATCCCAAAATACTTGACACAAGCAAAAATAACATCTTTGTATGGGATTGAGGGCGGGCAGTTGGCAGCATTAACAAGTGGTTCTGGTTCAAATCCTCCCGAAGTAATATTTGACATAGCTCTCTTAAATCCACGTAATGGCAGCAACATTAAAATGTTTAAAACACATAGAAAATTAGCCAAGCTTAGCCTATGAACACCACACTCTGACCAATAATAGATGACACAATTCTCTTCTTTGCTCTTCCATAGAGCCACGTAGAAAGTGGTTCTTGGGTGCATCTCGACCTCGTGCTTGCTTGGCCTGCCAAACAATCCAATGTACCCATAAAACATAGCCATATTCCATTTAATTTCCACAGTTTCCTCGGTCCTCCGGTGAAATAGAATAGATCTGCATCACAACTACAACTACAATAGTGCATTGTTTGTAGCACCGAGAAACGACCATAAATATCAGATTCAAACGGGAAGAAATCAAAAGGGCAGTTATGAATGAATCCAGATATCCTATGCTTATATGTATCTCTATGGCATCTACTCCTCCGAATCCTTCCGACTCGTTTTTCTCATCCACATTGATAGGAATTTTATCGACGGCCTGCACTACATGGAAATTATGGTGAGACGAACAGAAATAATATCACCATATTATTGTACAGTGTGAACGATCTAGAGAACACAATGGTCTACACAACTCAAGTCTACATGGCTTGGTCATAGTTTCGATGCTCAAACAAATATAACTCCAACCGTGTCCCACATTTATCTGAAAAGGGGGCATCTAAAATTGATGGCAGTCTGGTGCGCACAGGCCGTGCCACTTTTGGTTGGTGGAAACACAGAATATTCCCTACCATGAGCATAAAATCTCATCGGTGGAGTGTTGGTAATGAAAGCAAAAGAAGACTACATAATGCCTCCACTTTTATCAAACATGACATGAATTTATTACTGAAACTTTATGTATTTGCAGTAGTGAAAGCAAAAACCTTGAGGATTAATGTTGACTGATCCAGGCATCGTCTTCTGTTGTAGGTATGGAATCAACTGCATACACAGCAGTCAGGCTTTGATGACGGCTAAAAGTATTTTTTTGAAAAACTCATTTTGATCATCATGCAATCCTTCGGATTGCTCCACCCTTAGCCCTCATTCGACCATTAAAAAAATCATTGCATACAGTACTGTATACAGTGAGAAAATGGTACGAGAGAAACAAAAAATTAAAGCTCTACATAAATCAATATGAAAAAAAATGGTGATGCACATGGCACTTCTCAATGCTCGCTTCCTTTTCTTCACACGTAGGAAAAAATATTTATGCCTGTTACCCGTAACATTTAAATAAGAAGCGACAAGGGAATTACTGGTGATTGGGAGGAGATGGAGTTTGCATTCTTCGAAGAATGGATTGAAATAGCGGCCTCCTCCTCTGCCTCACCTCCTAGCCGTGTTCTTGGTCATCTACCAATATCTACGAGGGAGCTCTTAAAATCACCGAACCAGAAAGACATCTGAGCGATGAATTAAAAAATTCTTTCATGGGCTCTACTGGTAAATATTGATTGAATTTGGGGTAAATATTGTGACCTCTCTTTGCAATAGCGTTGTGAGCATGGCACTCCATCCGCCTAGAACTCCTCCGCAATGCATCCTCCATGAAACCTCCAGAATCTCTGCAAAAAAAATAATAAAAATTTCTATACAAACCATAAACTAGCCCTTTTGTTTTAGTATCCCATTTTTCATTTCTCCGTGGAGAAATTACTTCTACGGACGGATACAAAAAAAAAACTCCCAATCACTCTAAAACAAATTTGCAGCCATTAATTTTCTCTAACTTTTTGATTTTTGATCCATCTCATTGATGGAGAGCATACTCCCTCAATATTCAGAAAATAATGGGGGAAAAATGAGGGGGGGATTTCTATGAGGAAAATTCCCCTCAAGCTCACAAGGTCAGGTTAACGCTTGGAGCTCTGATACCAAATGTTGTGATTTAAACAAGTGAGATATTATATTGATACAAAAGAGTACAATATATAGGTACAAGCCTATATGAAATCATGACAAATGTCAATGAACATGACAAGTATCAAAATAGAAGGTATAGTGCACATTAATAGTCTAACAAGTGTCACAAACAACAATATGAAAATGAGAGAAGAATGAAAATGAAATGGAGATACCTAGGGGTTGGTACCTCTGTAAAAATGGTACTTTCATGAGCGTAGTATACCACAACTAAAAGCTATTTTAGACCTAGGAAAATTACCTTAGGTAAATATTCTAGATACTTCTAGACCGAAGTCTTTCATTGTTATGTATTTTTCTTTTCCTCATGAAGTTGCATAGAAATTCTTAAACACTGTAGGAATTTACATAGCATATTATGGATCTAAAGGTGTGCATGGTTGCACCAAGAGTGATATACTCATATTTACATTTCAGCTCAACATTTATTGGCTTATATAAAGTAGAGTGGATAATTGTACCAACTAAGTGTTGCTATGATTGAGGATGTCATCTTCTAATTTGGTGCTTTTCTCAAATACTCTATGACTTGTGTAGGAGGTTCACTTGAATTTCTTCTCATGTTTACATTCAATGGTCCAAAACCAACTAGATCCTTTATGTTCATTCACCTTGTGTCTGCTTCCATCAACAAGGAGTCAAAGTTCCATGTAGTACACTTTGCACATTACCTCCTATACTTGCATGTCATTCTCTCATGACTTCTTAATCAATTAGAGTACTCTCTACTACTTGCTAGCTCTAAGTTTCCAACTCATTGGGCTATAGAGTTAGAAGAGATGAAGGGTAGTCTTCGGAGAGTGAAGAATAAAGAAGGAAGGAAGCAAATTGAGATACAGGGGATGGCAAGAACATGTACTGTGATGAGTAGGGGCAAATGGAATACAAAAGGAATGATACTTGAATGAGAGGAATTTTTTTTATTTATATTCAAGATATACAACTTTGCTATTTTCTTAACTCTTTTACTATCTTACTATCTAATGTATGGTTTTATCTATGTTCATTATGACAAGAGCTCGAATAGCAATGAGGAAACAAATTATATACTTTCCTTACTTTCATGGATTCAAAGAAATTTTAATTTAGTCAGGTCTAAAGAGCATACATAGCTACTTGTATTACGAAATTGATTTAAGGCATGTGTTTTAGATGCTCCTTAGGCTTGGTCGAACAAAAATTCTTCTAAACCTATGGTTGTCTCTATTGGTCAACTTAAGAGAATAAGAACCGTAGATTAGAGAAGTGGGTTTATCCCTACTATGCTTCATTAAAGAGGAGTATGAGATACTTAATATATGAAGGTAAGCCTTTGATTTATTTCCAAAAAGAATATTCCTAATGTGGATAACTCAAAACCCAGTGCAATTTACTTTTGTTTTCAAAATGTCATGCATGTGAATTGTCTGGTGCTATTTTTGAGTCACTATTTATGTGGTGTAATTATACCTCTTGGAAAACAACCTTATTTTAATTTGTATATTCCTATTATAGGATTTATTTACATTTCAGCTATATTACAAATAGTTGTGGCTTGTCTATCCATGTCGATGAAGTTGAGCCTTATCCTCATAAAAAATTGTAGTGGGCAGACCACATGATGCCAAATTTAAGCTTTCTCTCTAACATACTTCTCAAAGTATATAATTAATTCTAGCTAGGCTCTAACATTGGGTTGAATTTTATTTCTTAGGTTTACCTAGCATAATACATCTAAAATTACTATCAATAGTTGTTCTTGAGTGTATAAATATAAGAATATTCCTCTTATGTATTGGTGTGTGCGTCTCTTGACAATAAATGTTTATATATTATTGAGGAGTATGTTTATCATCAACTCTGAGTCTAGCATATGTAGAGGTAAAAACTGCACACCATGTACGATTCTTAGCTATATCCATGAGGAGTTGAGGTGACCGTAGTGGTTGTCATATTCTCTACATTTGATAGATGAGGAAAAGGGTTCACTAGGAATGGTTTCAGGACTCACTCCAAGTTTGGGGTGGAATTTTTAAATGTGTTCAATTAAGAAATCACCTATGTCTGGCCTCTATAAGCTAGATTATACAAATAAAAGAGTGATGCAATTCACACAAGATGTAATAAAATAATGTATAGCCCTAGTATGATTATTTGATTCAATGTTCTATAATCCTAAGTTCCAAGAAATGAAATTATTTTTCTTTGAGCAAGAGCATAGGTGAGATGCATAGACAAGACTAAACCATAGATGCACACTATATGCACTTATTCTTTTGAATACCTAAAATAATATCAAATGCTTTTCATTTTTATTTATATCTTAGGTTTGAATAGAAATGAATAACAACAATCAATAAATAGCCTAGAGATCTACTAGGGCACTTACTTGAACCAGTGTTTGCTCCAAGCTTTATCTTGTGTCCAAAAATATCCCACAACTTCAACCTGTAAAAACAAATTTACAAAATCCTAGAAAATATGGTTTACATTGGGGGGCCTACTTAGGCCATTGTGTAGCATAGCTTGGGAGCAGAAAATTCAAACCCCATAGGTCCTTTTAATTGACCTTTAGAAATAAAGAGTTAATGTTGATCTTTTTTGGTAATGGACAAACAAAATGCAATGAAACAAAATAGTGTGAAAAATAGAATGTGAACAATAGTATTATATCCTAAATGCAACATGTAAACACAGACCTAGGGTTTGGGAGTGAATATTACCCTCAAAATTGATGCAACCAAAATCATGCTTTGTACGCGGTGTCTATGATATCGGTTCTATTAAAATTATGCCTTGTAAATATGGGATGCAATTTTATGATCGATCGACAAAAATAGTAGATCGATGCAAAATGAGTGAAAATAAGAATGCAATTAATAACCTAGAAATAATAAAATGCACGAAACAACCTAGTGGTAGCAAAAGAAAGGTAGACAAAAGTATGAAGACCTCCACAATATGGTTGATTCCTCCTTAAGGCTCCAACACTTGTCAACCAAGGGCAATATATCAATTATGTAGCAAAACAACACTAGAAGAAGACTTGACAAAGAGCTTGTGATTTTTCTCTTAACTTGCTTGGTAGAATGCTTGTTATTAGTTTCAAGATATTCACTGAAAAGGAGATCCATAAGGGATTTGAAAAAAATGGGTGAGAAAACCCTAAGGGAGGACTGACCTTAAAGAAGTTAGCTCGAGAGTTCGATATTCTAAGATAAAACCCTACCTTCTCAAAATTGTGCCTTCTAAGAGTCAATTGTGATTTCGATAAAACTAGGAGAAAAAGAGGAAAGAGAGAAGAGAGGCTCGAAATTGCACTTGGGCAAGTTGGAGGACCTCTCTAGGTTTCTAGGGAAAATGACTCACTTAGGTGGGTCAATTTTCCATGTCTACAACATATAACATTTTATTGTTGCATATAGATTTTTCATCAACTTTCCTTGATTTCTTGACCATGTTTTTGTAACCTATGGCTCTTTGATCCTTGGGATAACTTATTTTGACTTTTGCATCATGCCACTTTCTAGGTTTAACAAATTTAATGTCTTTGAGGTGTAGCCACACTTGAAATTATTTTTCTAGATTGAATCCTTCTCTTTTTTTGGCCAATCTACTATTCCACGTGTGTGTTTTGAAGGCTTATCTTTCTAAGTTTACCTCATATATTTCAATATGATATGTCTCAAGATTTTCACTATATATCCAAATAAACTTATCAGTACAAGGGATCACTATGTGATTGTATTTTAGAGCTAGGTATCCTTCCTAATGTTCCAAAATTTCTTTGGATAAGCACATCCTAAATAAGGATGGCAAATCAATAATTTCCACATTCTATATTATTACAAGGTTTGGGTAACTATGCAATAGTATCGAAACTTCTTTTATAAATATAACTACCTAGATTTGCTTCCCATTGAGTTGTAGTGTTCCACAATTATGTTCTATGTAATTCAATCCCATAGCATCACAAAATCTTTGAGGTGTAATGTTGACCATGATTTTCAAATCTATTACATAATTATACATTATCTAGCCTTCTAAGCATAGGGAGAAACAAAAGGTTTTAGGATTTTTTTGGCTCATGTCAAACAATGGTTTTTAATGGGTAGGTTTACCATATTGTGTAACAATTGTATCCTTTTTTTCTCCTTTTAAAGTAGTTCAAATCAAATCCACTCATTTGGATGACAACAAATCTCCTTTTACCTTTTTTCCTAATGTCATATCCAGTTTTATTTAGTGGCTCAATTCTTTACTTGAATTTTTTTTTATATTGTTTAGATGTGTGTGCCCTTTTTTTCTGTGGTTATAGCCAAGAAATAAAACTTATGATATATTTCTATCCTTTGTTGATTTAACTGATGCACACCTAAATTTAGTACTTCAAAATATAATTTTAGTTTTTTGTTGTCCCATTGTCTTTCATGTGAACATAAAGTTGATTCTATCTCTTCTTCTTCACTCTGATCCATCTCTTACCTTTAATCCTCCATATTTCTTGTCTTCTAATCATCTTTTACCCAAGAAACAATACTAATCTCTTCATTCATATTTGCTAGACAAGTTGTGAGGGATCTTTCTCCCATAGAATGTTGCTCCAATTCTATCACAAGAGTCATGATATTATTCATCTCTAAAATTACCTTTAGGTTGGAGTTGGAATTGCATACCTAATAGCTATTGTCATCATAATAACTATTGGACACTAGGCTTTTGCTCATCATCAGAGTTGGGTATTCCTTTTGTTCTTGATATTTTCCACTGAAATGAATACTATTTAGCACCCAATATTTGGGGAGGTATCTATTTCTATTTTGTGTGTCATTTTTTACCTTACCATATTTTCCTTTCATATTGGCAAGCTCATTAGTCAAATATTGAATTAGGATATTTAATTCTTGTGTTATCTAGGATCTTTAGGAAGGTATGATGGATGCATTTCCTATTAGACATGTATAAGAAGGAGATGATTTGAGTAACCTACTATATTATGGAAAAGGTAGGCTTATAGAAGGGGCCTATGGTTTTATTTGGTTATTTTTAAAGACATCCCACATGGTGATTCTAGGAGGAATATTTCCTACCAAGATGAAAATATTTTTCTGACTTAATGGCCACATGAAAGATTTGAAAGAATATTTTTCATTGGATTGATGGATTAGAAGGCTTAGATCAGGGCATAATGCATGTATGCAATAAATATAATTTTGGATAGGAGATGGTTTAGATTCTCCCATAATCCTTTTTCAAATTCTTTTGAATTGGACATTAAAATTGGTAATGTTCTCATGGGGGAATCTTTGGATGAAAGAAAATTGAATGAGCAACAAGAATGGGCCTTCGTGATCATTGAATAATAATATCGAGGATTTGACCAAGTCAGCCCATGTCTTGATACTAGTGTATTCCAAGTAGCGGAACCATAGTAACACTTTCCCTTGAAAGGATTTATTAAGAAGCTTGATCATCACATATTCAAAGGTAATGTTGTATATTGTAGCCAAATTGACTACATCTTAACAATATTCATAGGTTTTTATTCCCACTACCATCATAAGTGGATAAGGTTTTCAGAGTGGCTTCAATAATCTCATGAAAATTTAGAATATTGAGAAGTCTGGTACTGTTCTAGGCCAGGAAAATTTGTGTAACCATGGCTTGATGAGGAAAAATATTTTGAAGTTGTTGATCTCAATGTCTATATAAGTTACTTGGATATTTTTAGTTTCATTGTCAATAAAGTTGCTAATATTTATATTCCTTATATCAGTGGAGTTTCTAGGTGAATATATATTCTCTACTTAAAAGAGGTCAAGACTATTCACCAAAAATATTGAGTTCCCCAAGTGAATGAGATGAATTAATGAAATTGGCCCCATCAGGCATGCCCAAAAAAATTGGTCTAAAAATTTGCATAAGTCTGTGAAATGTGCCCTAGACTTTATACAACATTGGATGACTAGGATTTCTCCTAGTTCAACCTCTAGAGTAGGCTAATTCGTTGGAATGCTTGTAATTTAGAATAGGGGTTTTGGATGAAAGAAATAAATAGAAGGATTAGAAATGAATAAGGGTTTAGAAAAATTTCTAAATGATGGATGGGGTATAGCGTAAAAACATTGAATACATACTACATACAAGCTTAATACAACTAAAATTCAATGACACTTAATAGACCATTCATTGCCAAATGTATAACAATATTCATTTAATTCTAATTATATACTATAATAATTTCAAAGACTTATGAAAATAAACCCAACAATGATACAAAGAGCATAATTCACTATAATAGAATAAACTAATCATGATTTGTAACAAAAATAAATTAAACCATGAAACTCGTTCATAGAAACTTGCAATACCAATCACAATGGAGGCTAAAAAAATTTCACTTTTCATTAATTGGTAGTAGTGATTGCATAGCATGTACATAGAAAAATGCTATAGAGTTGACCCCCCATTATGGGGTGCATTAGGTTTTTTATATATTGCTCATGAATCTCACAATGTAATATTTATAAGGGTTGTTATAGGTCTATTAAAAAGACAATTTGGCCAAAATGCTCTTGGGAGAGGATGTCATTTTCATGTTTCATGGTGTCTTTGCTAACATGGTAGGTCTAAGGTCCTTCATCATGATTTTTCTTTAGTGTTATTTTGATAGACATGTTGATCTTCGACTATCAACTTTTGTAATTTCTTGGCCACTACAAATATATATCAAGGATGTGGTTTTCAAGACTTAATTGCTTTGGCTTGAACAATTAATGAGCATTGGGGTGATTATAACTTGGATGGAGATGAATTGGATGAAGGAGGACATATTTGGGTAGAATTTGTATTGATACCAATACTTGAGCAATGCCAAAATTCTTAGCTTCTCCAAGAGTTATCAGTAGAAAATTTTGACTTTTGGGAGGTTTGGCTAACATCATGGCTTGGCAACCTCTGAACTTGTGCATCTCATGATTCCATGAAATTATTCTTGAAAGGATCCACTTTTTTTCAAACTCTTAAAATTTATGAAATCCAACTTTTAGTATTTTTGATAAGGAATAATGTATGTTGGATTTGAATCATTTTTATTTCATGCTTGTTTAACTCATGATTTGGTGCACTTGCACCATCCTTGTTCATGATCACCATCCATTTTTGTATCTAACGGTATTATTTCAAGCTCAAAAATTTTGCTCAATGAGGTCTCTAACAACCTTTTTAATATTTCTGTGAAACTTCAACAAAACCATGCAACTATGCTCATCAAACTTCAACAAACCCAAGATGTTATTATCGCCAGTATTCAACAGTTCCAAGCTAAAATGGTCACCGCTACTGTCGAAGATATTATTGATGAAGAAATTGATCCCGAACTAGTTCCAAAAAATGAATATTCTGAAGCAACACCTGGAATAGAACCAGGGTTTATGGGTGAGAAGCCCATCATCTTACCACTAGATAATGTTGCTCATGTTAATATTTCTAATTATGTTGAAGGGGTTTTCTCTTGCAGATCCGAGATCATTTGAAACTCCCATTGCAAATCAGGCCACTTTAGACATTGCAGATCAAGCCTCACTAGAAGTCGTAGTTGAAGAACAAGTTGCTTTCTCTGCCACTATTCTTATGCTTGTTGCACTTTGTGGCCTACCAGTTCATCCACAATTTCTCCATTATATTTTTCTCATTCGGTGGTTCTTCTTTGGATGTTGGTTTCCTATTCTCAACCACAATCACACAAATTTCTAGTAAATATCATCGATTTTCAAAGCTTTTCATCACTTCCTACCACCAGTAATCAACGCTGCCTCACCCATTCGTGTAGTTCCCATCGCAGTTGTAGATCATGGTTGATCTTGCTCACATCCAACCATGATCCATCTATTTCACAATCAAGCTCTCCATATCTTTGGAGTTTTGATCTCATGTTTTCGAGCGTTGTTCTATTGCCACCATCAATTTATCATTTCTATGATTTCTTTGTTGTCGTGCACTTCCTTGGCAAACGCTCCACCCTTGATATGTCTCTTTTCGGCCTGCTTATTTATTTATGCCATTGATACAATGTTTCCTAGCCGATCCATAATTTTTTGGTATTGCTTCCTCACTCCACGTGCAACATCATCACTACATTACCCTTGACATCATCGTTTTCATGCTAATCAACATTGTCTGTGGCCTCCGCCGCTTGTTCTACCTATTGATATTGGTCCACCAAGCTCATCGTGGCTATGATCGCATCCACCACAACTAGCAACCCTTCGAACACCCGATCTGCAACTTTTCGCATGTTTTCTAGGGTTTTACTGTATATTCTAGGCAATCTCTTTTTTTTTTACTTACAACCCTTCTATCCGTTACAGTTGCCACACATTTTTAAATGTGTAAATTTATTTCATTAATGATGGAATTTTTAAATGCGCAAATTTATTTCATTAATGATGGCATTTTTAAATGCGTAAATTTAATTCATTAATGTGGCATTTTTAATTGCATAATTTATTTCATTAATGATGGCATTTTTAATTGCATAATTTATTTCATTAATGATGACATTTTTAAATGCGCAATTTATTTCATTAATGATGACATTTTTAAATGCACAATTTATTTCATTAATGATGGCATTTTTAAATGCACAATTTATTTCATTAATTCACATCATTAATGAAGGGCATTAGTTGTTTCCCTTCATTAATGCACAACACAATTAAACACCATTTTCATTAAATGCATTTCCATGTCCATTTTCATTCAATGCATGCTACCGTTACCCGCTTTCCTTAAATGCATTTTAAAACCAAACAAAAATTGATTTTTTATTGGTATCATTTGGCACATATTTCGAGGCATCTCCTTCTGACTTCAGTGGTTGCTTTCTTTTGCCGCACTGAGGGACCCATCCAACTATCTGTCGGTATAGCAGTTTTTACAGTAATTGGAGAGTGTTTTTTGAGCTTGATTCAATGCCAACATCAATTTTTAATTTTTTGAAGACCTGCTCACTTTCTTCATTTTGGTCTTCTTCTTTTGTAATAGGAGTACATTTTCAGTTGTACCCAATACTCTTGGATCTTTTCCTCTTTCTCTTCCACCCTTGTATGCATTGGGGACCAATGCTTTCTCAATGGGGAGGAATGATAGGGAATAATGTATTACCATTACTTGTTAGTTGTAACGGATAAGGGTCATCAATATTTAATATTGCCTTATCCAATTGAAGCTTTGTAATGCGTATTTATAAACATGTTCTGGTAATAAAATTCAATTTTCATTCGTAACCTTTGGTTGTTTGTTTTTAATTGTGCGTTCCTTATCAATTTTTGGCTTTGTGTGCAATTGGGTTGTACTACTTGGAAAACCTACTTTTATTTCATCTTGAATTTGTGCAAAGTCAAAACTGTATTTCTATAGTTTTCTTTATTTTGGAGTTTATTGTATATTTTGCTAACATTGTCATTGAGAAGGTATAAATCAGTCAATTTTTATTGTGCACATGGTTGAGGCATTTGAATGGTGTTACTTTTGTAGAAGCTTGGATTTGGAAATTTTTTGGGTATGCACATTACCAAAACTTTCCAAGACATATCTAACTTTGTGCTTTATTTCATCCATGACTTTAACTTTGATAAAAGTGCTTTAAATTCATTTGAATATATCCTAATTGATGCATTTTAGTCTCTATTTCCTTTGCATATGTTACTTAGACAATTCTAAGCTAATTTCCATAGCAAGATTTAAAAAAAATAGCAAGTTGGTGTAATTTGGTAATATTTACCATGAGGGCATATTTATGACCTACAAGAACCTAATTCCTAGGTGCCACATGGCATGGATTATCACATGGTAATAAAATTATATGCCTAGGTCTAAACTTAGGCATATTAATTACTTCACATTGCACATCACAATTCTGCATAATAATATATATCTAAGTCTAAACTTAGGTATATAATTCCCACACATCATTCATTCACATTGCACATTTCAGTTCTGCATAACATTATGTGCCATACTCAAATCTTCTCGACGCAAATAATGCATGAATTTTTTTGAAAATTTTGATTTGTTTGCTTACCACCTCAATTGGCGAATGGTTAAAGGATGAAACCCATGAGCCAATTGGCCAAATGTGGATGATGAATGGAGGTGGATGATTTCATGATGTGAATTGTGTATGCATATGTATGACATCTTGATAAATTTTATGCCCCATGTTTGGGATTGTTTATGTTGTTGTGAATTTACCTTTGGTTTCATTGATGTACAAAACGTGTGGTAAAATATTTGATCACGTTTAGAGTTCTTGTTCCACTGTGACTTTAGCAATTCCTTCCAAATGATGGGTTCAAGAAACCAGTTGTTTAGAAATTCGATGCTCGAGTGATTTCTGATTATACCACGTTTTGATTTGATTTTTTTCCGCTTTTGATCCAATAGAAGGGGTCTAAGGATAACCTTGTGCAAATTTGATTTAACACAACCAAGCTCAAATATTGAGGTACCTAGCTTATTTAATGCCATAGTGATTTGATATGTTTGAATGAGTGTCCTTATGGTGAGCTATCCATCCAATAGTGGATTGCTATTCACTGCAACTGCCAGGTGTATAGTATAATCCACTAGATACAAGGTTCACTAAATGATGTGATGATGATGATGATGAAGTTTGTAAAAATGCATAATGTGATTGATGCAAATGTTAGAAATCAATATCAAGCTGGATGTCTCGAGTTTTGGGTGGACCCGTGTTATCGTAAATTTACCTTTTGATTTCGTTGATGTGCAAAATGTATAGTAAAATCTTCGATCACATTTGAAGTTCTTGTTCCACTATGACTTTAGCAATTCCTTCCAAATAATGGGTTCAAGGAACAAATCGTTTGGGAATTCGATACTCAGGTGATTTTTTATTATTACTAAATTGTGTTTGGTTGTTTTCCTTTTTTGACCCAACAAAAGGGATATAAGGATAACCTTGTGCAAATTTGCTTGAACGTGGGTCACTAAAAAATTGAAGGACCAACCTGATTTAATTTTAAACATGATGATGTGAAATGATTGTGTTATTGTCCTTATGGTAATTTATCCATCCTACCAGATTGCATTGATAACTAATCACTGCAACTGGCAAGTTTTTAGAGTAAATTAATAGATACAAGGTTCACTCGATATGATGATGATGTGAGATGATTATTTGGAGGGTTTTGTAATGTTTTTGTAGCCATTTTCATTTGAAGGGGAGTTGTGTAAGATGGTCAAAAATAAAAGTCAATTTGTGTTGCTTCAATCATGGAAAAGATGCTCATTTTAATGAGCGTAATTTGCATGATTGAGTGTTTTGAGTGTTGACTTTTATTATGAAACTAAATTTGTTGATTTTGTCTTTCCCTTCAAGCGATGAGTCAATAGAGAAGATATGAAATGATGAAAGCAATGAAATAGATGATAATGGTTGGAATGAAACAGATGTTTTTGTTTTTGTTTCAACTGTGATTTTGACCATTGTTGATAACTGTACACTTCTATCCCTTGGAGCAGTCCAATCATATGGCTTTCTTAGGAAATTGAGATGATAACAATTCATTTCTTACATGAGGTGAATCACTTTTCAAGGACCTTATGATAACTTATCCATCCTACTAGATTGCATGGATTGCCATTCGCTGCAACCGCCAAGTATATAGGATAAGTTCCTGTATACGATGACCACTTGAGGCTAAGTGGAAGAAGGAAATGTACACCTCTATACCTTGGAGCAGTCCATCCGCATGGCCTTCTTAGGGAGTTGAGATGAGAGAATTTCTATTATTTCAGGAGCCTGTTGAATTTGTTTTTAACCAAAGGAATTGAGGTACCTTTGAGGGTTTTTTTTTTGTGTTTTTTTAGAGAATGCATGATTGTTTTGTGTTTATATATATATATATATATATATATATATATATATATATATATATATTGTATGACAAAATATGCATGGAAATGTTTTGGTGTATTATGTTTTTTTATGACAAAAGATGCATGTAAATGTTTTTTGTGTTTTCTGTTTTTGTATGATAAAATATGCATGGAAATGTTTTTGGTGTTTTATGTTTTTGAAATGGAAAGAATGCACGAGATGTTTTTTGTGTTTTTATGTTTTGTTGATTGATTTTTTTTGACCAAAGGAATTTGGGTACCTTTAGAGCATTTTGGATTGATTTGACCAAATGGGTTTGTGCCTTTGGGAATTTTTGAATTTTGTTAATGATTATTGTCTTTATGGTAATCTACTCCTCCTACTGGATTGTGTGGATAGCCAATCGCTACAACCACTAGGGGAATAGAGTAAATCACTAGATACAAGGATCACTTAAGGCTGAGTTAAAGAGGGAAAGGCACATCTCTATTCCATGGAGCGATCCAGCAACATGGATTTCTTAGGGAGTTGAGATTAAGCACTTCAATTCTTTCGAAAGCCTTGTTGAGATTGAATTTGACCAAAGAAAATGGGTTACCTTTGGAGCTTTTTTGGATTGATTTTACCAAAGGGGTAGATGCCTTTGGAGCCTTTTGAATTGAATTGACCAAAGGATTTTGTTTCCCTTGGAGGTTTTTGAGTTGAAATGTGACCAAAGGAGTTTGATTCCTTTGGAGCTTTTTGAATTGGATTGACCAAAGGGGTTGATTCCTTTGGAGCCTTTTGAATTGAAATGTGACCAAAGGAGTTTGATTCCTTTGGAGCTTTTTGAATTGGATTGACCAAAGGGGTTGATTCCTTTGGAGCCTTTTGAATTGAATGTTACCAAAGGGGTTGATTCCTTTGGAGCCTTTTGAATTGAATGTGACCAAAGGAGTTGATTTCTTTGGAGCCTTTTGAATTGAATGTGACCAAAGAGGGTTGATTCCTTTGGAGCTTTTTTGAATTGAATGTGACCAAAGGGGGTTGATTCCTTTGGAGCCTTTTTGAATTGAATGTGACAAAAGGGGTTAATTCCTTTGGAGTTTGTTTTTTGAATTGAAAGTGACCAAAGGGGTTGATTCCTTTGGAGTTGTTTTTGAATTGAATGTGACCAAGGGAGTTTGATTCCTTTGGAGTTTTTTGAATTTGATTATTTGAAATGTGAATATTCAATGTGATTTTTGGGGTAGATGTGAGACCTTGAATCCCCCCAAGTTATTTTTTTGATTTTTTGATGTGATTGATGGGGAATGTGTGAGACCTTAACCCCCCCTCCCCAAAGTTATCGTTTTGTGATTGTTTATGTATTTGTGTAATGATTAATTGTTCAATTATTTTTTGGTGTACATGTGATGAAATGAATGTGTTATGAATGAATGCAATTGGTGGTGATGTATGCAAATGAATGAATGGTGTTGCCTTATTAATAATTTTTCGAAGAGGTTTTAAACCATTATTTAGCATACTTTGTCTTTATTTCTTAATCCAGGGTACCAACACAATACTATGGTTTGACCACATTTTGTAGGATGAAATGGATTATGATATATGTGTGGCAATGCAATGGTGCTATGTAATGGAAGCTTGCTTATGGTTTTCTTGTCCTTAGGGATAAATAATCTAGAGTTGTTTTGCAAAGACTCAAACATCCTAGTGATCTCAAACAAACTCATCTATGATCTCACAAATCTTCATGATGCTAAGGTTGTCCTAGTGTTTTCAAATTTCTTAAGGACTAATTGTGTGTGCAATGATTGTTCATTTCTCATCATGAGCTAGGTCAAACAAATCAATTGTAACTTATGCCAATAAGCTATCTCATCCGAGAGCATCCATAGTTTTGTACAAAATAAGGTCGCTAATGTGACAGACGTGGCACCATGTGTACAGATACCTTATTCCCAAGAGGGATTCATTCAGCCTATTGTTGTAATGAGGATCGCCCCACAGGTTTGAGACACTAAGAGTTCCAGGGATTCAAGCTCCTTCCCTTCTTTTATTGCTTTTAATTTTGGGGGGATTGCTCATTCTGTAATGAAGAAATGGATTTTATGCTTACATTTGCTCGTTTTGAGGAAAAACAAAGGGGATTTTTATTACTTTGATACATTTTTCAGGATTTTTGCCCATTTTTAGTAAGGAAAAATGGGGAACTTATTGCTTTGAGATGATTTTCGGTATACTTGCTCGTTTTGAGGGAGAGCAAGGAATTTTAATTTCTTTTATATTATTTTTGGGTTACTTGCTCGCTGAGGAAGAGCAAGGGATTTGATTGCTTTTGTCATATTTTTGGGATACTTGCTCGCTTTAAGGAAGAGTAAGGGATTTTCTCTTCTTCTTTTTTTGTTGAAGGGCGAAGGGGAAGCTTGTCCTTTTGTAAACTCTGTAGCATTATAGACCATGTGCATAATTGGATGAATAGGAGAAAATTTTCACTTATGGCAATAACAACTTTTGATTTTGTCATTCCTAAGCTTCATAATGTTTTAGTGTTTTGATGTGTGTGATACAAGAGGAAACTTGATTGACCAAAAATAACCTATTGTATCTAAATATTTTTTAATGTTCGATGGGGGTTGCTAAAGAAACTAGCAAATTTTGAGTGATGGAAAACGTTAGGATTATGCTTAGGAAGCAATGTATTATTGTTACTTATGGGTTTGGTGATGTTTTATGTGAGGTACCCCTAATTAAGGTAACAAGACATAGTGCACTATCAATTATTCATGACTTTAATGAATACAAATGGTATGAATGTGCAAATGCTATGAAAGTGGAATGTGTGAATGCAATGGAAGTTGGATTGTGAAGGCGATTTATTAAAAATGCAATGTGTATGCGAATATTTTTTTATATATATATTTATTGTTTTTTTTCTTTTGGTGTTTTTGAGCTAAAATATGACCAAAGGGGTTTGGTTCCTTTGGAGATTTTTGAATTGCATGTGACCAAAGGATTTTTTGTTCCCTTGGAGCATTTTGTATGGAAATTGACCAAAGGAGTGCCTCCCTTGGAGCATTTTGAAATGAAATTTGACCAAAGGGGTTAGGTTCCTTTGGAGCCTTTTGAATTTATTTGACCAAAGGAGTGTCCCCTTTGGAGCCTTTTTGATTGATTTGAACAAAGGGGTGTCCCTTTTGGAGTGTTTTGAATTGAATTGACCAAATGGGTTCCCCTCTTGGATCATTTTGAAATGAAATTTGACCAAAGGAGTTAGGTTCCTTTAGGGCCTTTTGAATTGATTTGACCAAATGGGTGTATCCTTTGGAGCATTTTGAAGTGAATTGACCAAACATGTGTCCCCCCTTGGAGCATTTTGAAATGAGATTTTACCAAAGGGATTAGGTTCCTTTGGGACCTTTTGAATTGATTTGACCAAAGGGGTGTCCTATTTGGAGTGTTTTGAAGTGAATTGACCAAAGGGGTGTCCCCCATTGGAGCATTTTGAAATGAGATTTGACCAAAGGGGTTAGGTTCATTTGGGTCTTTTGAATTGATTTGACCAAAAGGGTGTCCCTTTTGGAGTGTTTTGAATTAAATTGACCAAAAGGGTGTCCCCCTTGGAGTATTTTGAAATGAAACTTGACAAAATGGGTTAGGTTCCTTTGGAGCTTTTGAATTGAGTTGACCAAAGGGATACCCCCGTTAGAGCATTTTTATTTATTTGACCAAAGGGGTGTCCCCTTTTGGAGCCTTTTTATTTGAATTGACCAAGGGGATTTGGTTCCTTTGGAGCTTTTTGATTTGTATTGACCAAAGGGGTTTGGTTCCTTTGGAGTCTTTTTGTTTTTTTTTTTTTTTTGCATTTTGAATTTTGATATGCATGTGGAAGGTGGTTTACTCCTAGGAGTTTGTGAAATGGTGATTAGTAGTTGTTTGTGGCCTAGAAGAGAAGTCCACATAGGCACCCCCTTGCTCAGCTATGGAAGTAGCTAAGGCTTGGGAAATTAGGAGCATAATGCTCCATGGATGCAAGTGCTTGACTTTTGTCTTTTTTAGGGCTTTTGTTTGACTCTAGATTGTTCCCATAAGTTGGGGTGAAATGAGGTGGAAAATGTGAAGGTATGTGTGTGAAAATGTGATGGAAATACAAATTAATAACACGTAAATAAAATAAACAAACAATGTTTTCTAAATTTTTACAATTTTTGTTTTCGATGTTTGATATTTTTTTTTTTTTTGGATTTTTGAAGTTTTTGATTTTTTTTGGAGTTTTGAGGTTTTTGAATCTTTTTTCTTGTTTTGAGTTTTGGTGTGTTTTGATATTTTTGGAGTTCTGAAATTTTTTTTTTGGACTTAGAATGAGGAAACTCAACCAAGGTGGGGATTAGGAACACTAGTGCCAAACATGATTTCTCAAAAGATTCTAAGGCACACTTCTGAAAATCCATAATGTGTGGAGGGTTCACCTAGCTCTTCCACTCTGAATCAACAAGTGTTTCCAATAGTGGGAGGTAGTTTGAACACAAGTGACCTATTCCAACTTAACAAAGTGCCCTGTTCTATCTAAGATGTCTATAAGGCAAGCCGGTGGAAGGAGATGAATTCCAACATCATCGGTCTGAATTGGAGGTTGGTGATTAAATCCAACCTACCAATGTTATTGTGAGATGTGCAAGTGTATGAAGATTTTGTTTTCTATTGTGTGATGCAAACAAGTATGCAATTTCATTTATTTCCTACAAATGCAAAATAGAAACACACAAAGGCAAACAATATTTACACAAGTAAGCAAAAATGTTGTGCAAAAATGATTTTTTTTTTGAAAGTTTGTGATTTTTTTTGTTTTTTTTTTGAATTTTTTGTTAAGTGTGATGGATTTGTTTGAACAATATTTATTTTATTGAAAAGATGAAAAATGAAAAGAAAATGACTTTTTTTTTTTAAGTTTTGATTTTTGATTTTTTTTTGTTTTTTTGTGGAAGTTTTGATTTTTTTTTTATTTTCCACAAGGGGGTAATCCCTTTTAAATATCAAACATGGTGTCTTCATATCTTCATGCTACAATCGAGGTTGGAGGTGGGTTTGTGAGTTGTGACCACCATTGAAATGATATTTTCATCTTGAGTTGAGTTATATACCTGCACACATGGAAGCAATAAATATGTTAGTAGCACCTATTTACAATGAGTATGATAAAATGACTAATGTAAAATGAAAATGAAATAATATGATTATTATGGTTGCTTACACGAGCAAAATCTAGACAATATAACATTAGCATTCCCCTCTTTCTCTTTTTTGGTCATGTGATGGAGCCTTTATAGGCCTATGAGGATTTTGAAGGGAAGGATAGGTGGTAAGCTTGGATTACCAAGTGGTAATCTTGGGCTGCCAAATGGAGGGGCAGTTATAGTGAGTCACCTAGTGTTTCTTACTTAACTAGGGTGATGTGGCTACAAAAGTGGAGTGATATGTGGAGGGTTACCCTATGTGAAGGGATAAAGGGGACAAGGGTGTATGAGATGTGACAAGTGGGGAGGTGCAAGTGGAGTGAGGTTGGAGATGTGGCAAGTGGGTAGGCGCAAGTGGAGTGATGTGTGGAGTGAGGTGTGAGATGTAGCAAGTGGGTAGGTGCAAGTGGAGTAATGTGTGGAGTGATATTCTATGTGAAGGGATAAGGATGAAATGGGTGTATGAGAGGTGGCAAAGGGGTGATGGTGATATGGTCAGGACACATGTCAAGTGAGGAGAGAGGGTACCCTAGGAGGATATTTTTCAGATTTAATAAAATCTAGAAAATATAATTATGTGCAGGATTTTATGTCTAAGTCAAAACTTAGGCACATAATGTTATGCAGAACTGAAATGTGCAATGTGACAAAATGATATGTAGGAATTATATGCCTAATTCTAGACTTAGGCATATATTATTATGCAGAATTGTGATGTGCAATGTAGGTGAAATGTGCAGTAATTAATATGCATAAGTTTAGACCTAGGCATATAATTTAATATGCAAAATTATGTGATGAAATGCAAATGCCTAGATTTTTTTGTCTACAGAAACACTTTGTTTTACTAGGTAATTCACATTCCATAGTCGTTGGTTTTATCTTTTTTGATCACTCTATTGCTTGACCATGTGAGAATCCTATTATATTTTGAATTCTTGAGTAGATTCAGTGTCCCTCATTGAGCTAAATATGAACGACCATTATTGAGTTTGCATTAATGAGAATTAATGTGTTACTTTTGCTTGATCATACCTTGAATTTTAATAAATAACTTCTTACCTTATTTCTCCTTTTAATAAAACCTTACAAAAATTTATAAAAGCTTTATATATTTAAATTTAATTAAAGCTTATATAAAACCTTAGAAAGCGCTTCCAAGATTCATTTGATTGTGAGGACTAGCATTTTGATTGCACTTCCAAATCATGAGCCCTTATTTTAACTACCCTATTTGGATGTTGCAGACGAATGTCAAGGTTCAAGTAAGTAGAATTTTAGAGTTCCAAAAATTTGCATGTTACACTTAGCTCAGATATTTCTTTTGCCAATAAGATGTCTTCACGAATATTTCTTTGTACTACATCATTGAACACCATTATGATTCTTCAACAACTATATTTACACTCAGTGTAATACTGTCTACTTGACTTCAATTGTTGTGCTTCTTCCTTTGAGTTTATGCCCCTTTCTTCATAGGAGAATATTAGACTATCTTTGATATTGATTCAATGTAGGTTCCTTGGATTTCTTAGACACCTTTAATCTTGCCTACCATTACCATATTTTTCCTTCAGTTGCCTCCAAATATAACAAGCAAACCAAAGAGAATAACTTTATACTTCATCTACATCTTCTAATTTGCTTTCTATTCATGATTCCACCCTAATCTGAGTGAGGAAGAAAGCAACTTCCACCATAGTTGAATGGAAAGTGCTTCACAGTTTGTATCCGATTACAAAGATATGAGAATTAGGTTTTAGTTTAAATTAGGTTCTCCAAGTTGTAAAACCAATGATATCTTATGTTGTGCCACAAAAGGAAATGGCTTTTATGACATTCCTTGAAACAATTATGTTTTCATGAGATTCGATGGAGAATTCAAAGAAACATTTGAGAGGCTTTTGGTTGCTTTCGGTGTGTTCTAATGGCTATCGATTGCTATTTATTTTGCACCACCTAATTTATCACAAACTCTAATATAATATTACTCCCATTCGGTTATTTATCAATGTCTAGCAAACTTCTTAAACCTCCTCTTTTACTCAACAATAGCAATATGGTACTATTGATAACTTACCTGCATATTCTCTTAGTTCAAATTCATCATAGGCCTTTGTTCCATGGAAACATGGCAATAGTATCTTTGGAAAATTTGCCAAAGCAACTGGACATGGTTACATGATTGGCCCAAGGAAAACATATTTTGACTTCTTGTTCTAGCTAAAAAAGTTGGTTATGGTTTTTGTAAAATAACCTGAAGCAACAATTTCTTGGGCAATTTATGGGATACTTAAGGTTCACAAATGGATAATACAAGGAGATACAATGGGTGAGTTGGATCATGATCCATAAGGCATCAAAGGTACAATCTCAACTCGGTTATCTGCAAGAAAAATGGTTATATCCCTCTTGCAAGAAGGACCCAATCAAAGAGTTTTCTCTTGTGCAAAATAAAATCATCAACTTCTTTCACATCCAAATATCACCTTTTGAGTATGAAAAAAAGGGTTTGAAGTCACCATAAGTCTTTGTGGACCAAGCACATTGACGGTATTTATTCTTTGGCTTCCAACAATCAATAGGGGTTGTATTTTAGTTCCTAGGACAAAATTGTCAAAGTGAGGCGAATGCACTTGATTGTTGCCCTCAATGTTGCTTGTACTCTTAGGCATCCAACTCTAAATAGTAAATTTTATCCCCCATTTCTTTCCTATTCATCCTATTTCAACACCTTCAATAATATCTTCTTGTTATGCACTCTTCTACTTTCTCCTCACTCTCTCCACCCTGGAAATGATAAGGTCATTCTGCTCTAATACCACTGTTAGCTTTTTTTATAAATTAAGTACCATAAAGATTTATCTAGGATCAAGTATAAATCAAATATATGCCATTAATCAAACTAACAATGAAACTCAATATTAGAATAACAACAATCTTGCACAACTATAACACATTATCAAATATCACAAGAATGATTCTAATTAATTAAATTTCTTAGAGCTTTACCTCCAATATATAATTTTATATGGCTTTTTAGTACTCTTGACTGTTGCTCTCCTCTTGCCATATATCAATGTGACTATTCATTATCTCTTGACATATTGCACTTTCTCTCATATTGACACATACATTATATAAAATATAAATTATCTACCTAACTAATATTTACAAGGGGGCCAAACAATGTAATAATTCCAAAACTGAACATAATATTATTCATTGTGTAGCAAGTTATTGATGTGATAGAAGAATATGATTTGATTTAATTTGTAATTTGTACCTACAAAACTCATATTATTCATCATACAACAAAATATTACTAGTTTAGAAGAATGGATGGAGATAATATTTGATATAAATAAAATTGAGATAGAAAGGGATTGTATAAAACTTGGTTTGGTTCATGAAGTGGGATTGGGAGGATTCACTCGCATCAATTACTTGGTAAATGAAAATAAACTATCCTAGCTAGGATCATCATTTACATGTCATCATGGATGTAGTCTAGATAGAGATAGGCATATGCATGCAAACAAATATGAAGTTAAGCAAGATGCAACCATGTAATGGCAAATAAATGAAATAAAATATGAAGTCAATGCAAACTCAAATATAATATATTTAAACATTCATTATATTCATAAATTTTAAAGTTATTTTCCATCAAGCATGGAATGGTGATATTCACCTAAACCATACTTGATAGTTATAATTTATTGACTTAGCCATTTAGGCTAAAATTTTCCTTTGAGATCTATATTTGAATTAAAATTTTAACAATTCTCTTTGAGATCAAGATCACAAAATTTAACGGAATCGGATTGTACATTCTTGTAATAGGCACATTTTAGACTTTTCTAGTAGACCTATAGGTTCTCTAAGGCATGGATTTTCTTTTCATCAAGAAGTTCCACAATGCTATGATAGGTAAGATGGTATTTGTCTCCAATAGAGGAGTCCTACGATAAAATATTTAAGGAAGGAACCTCTAGATCAAAAGGGATGACTAATAATTTAGAATATAGGGTATCATGCCAATGGTAGTTCTATCACTATTATGATAGGCCCACAAAGTTAAATACAACTAAAGATGCCAATCTCTACCAATTTTGTTGATGCACTTCTTAAGGATCTTGACAAGAGTATTATAAGAAGCTTTAGCTTGGCTATTGCCTTAAGAATAATAAGGCATAGACCATTTCTGCTAATTTTTGTATTTAGCTCAAATTTTCTAGACATCCTTACTCTTGAAGGGTGTTTCATTATCAAATATTGGCATAGAAGGGATTCCACAATAAATAATCATTTTGTTTAGGATAAACTTAGTAACCTATATTTCAGTGCTTGAGGGTAAATGAATGGCTTTAACCCATTTGGTGAAGTACTCAGTAACCATGATAATAAACTTTTAACCATTAGATGACACTAGGTTGATACTCCAAATTATTTCTAAGCCCCAAAAGGAAAAAATCTAGGGAGATGTGCAAGACTAGATAGCTTGTGATGGAGCATGGATAAGGTTGTCATGCTTATGACACTTATCACACCTCTTAACATAGTTGCAAGAGTAGTTTTCCATTAAGGGCCAATAACAACTCATCTATAGGAGTTTCTTAGCAATGGTGACACCATTAAAGTTCTCATCATATGATCCATCATAAACCTCTTTTATGAATGCTTGGGATTTGGTCGAGGATAAGCATATAAGATAAATTTCATCAAGGGTGCATGGTTATAAGTTATCATCAATGAAGACATGCATATAAGCATGTTTCTTGAGTTTCTTGCACTTATTGCATTTTAAACCATTAGGCAAGATATCATCCCTAAGTAAAGCAAATATATCCTTGTACAAAAGATCAGAAGAACGATCCACTTTCATGAAAAATATTCTTAGAGGAATTTGACTAGATTCTAGGGTTGAAGGCTTCCTAATTTGTAGAATAACAATAATAGATTATTTTTCATCTATCTCTAAGGGAATAATACATTTAGCCAATGCCATAGCATTAACATGATGGTTACTAGACCTAGAGATGGATTCAATGGTGATTTTGTGTAAAGCAACCATTAGTTTATCAATAATATCTTTGTATGGCTTGAGATTTTCATCATTAGTTTGTTAAGTACCATTGAATTGTTTGAATATGAGATTGAAATATTTGAAGGTAGAGAGGATTATAACTGAAAGAGCTAATGGTATATGTATCCCTAAGATAAGTGCTTCATACTCAATGATATTATTGCTATAATAAAACTTAAGCTTAAAGGATAGAGGGATCAAATGTTATTGAGGAATGATCAATATGATTCCTACCCTTGCTCCTTTGATACATCTAGAAACATCAAAGTACAAAGTCCTAAATTAGGTTGATAGGCTTCTAGGATGAATATTGACTTATTTGGAAAGTCTATTTCTAAGGGATGACTAGATTTTAAAGGTACAGTTACTAGTTAATTAGCAATGGCTTAAGCTTTCACAAACTTTTAGTTGAAAAAATCAAGATCAAATTCACTAAGCATAATTACCCACTTGGCAATTCATCCCTAATGATGAGGCTTGAACATGAGAAAATGCAAGGGATTGACCGTCATAAAAAATATCTTATGGGTGAGCATATAGTGTCAAAGCTTCTAGCAAGAAAACAACATGGTTAGGCAAAGCTTCTCTAGAAGGGTATACTAGACTTCATAATTGACCAAAGTCCTACTAATATAAAAAATGGCTTGCTCTCTATGTTGATCATTGTATAACAACATATCTCCTAAGGCATGGTCTATTGTAGGAATATGTATAGTAAAAATGATTTAGAGGGGTTAGGTAGGACAAGGATGAGAGGAGATAAAAGGTAGAAATAAAGAGCATCAAAAGTTGCTTGATAGTCAGTGTCCCATTCAAAGAGCACATCATTCCTTAAAATATTAATAAAGGGTTGACACTTGTTGGATAACTGGGATATGAATCTTTAAATGGTTTGGATTTAGCCTTGGAGATTCCTAAGTTGATTCAGAGTTCAAGGGAATGGAATATCGATAATATTTGATATCTAGTTAAGATAAACTTTGATTCTATGTCAAGATACGATGAATCCTAATAGTTTTTGTAATGTAACCCGAAAGATGCATTTCTTAGGCTTTAGGAATACCTTGTACTCTTACAACCACTCGAAGATGTGCCTTAGGTATCAAACACGATCTATTTTATTTATAAACTCCAATGCTTACAAACTAGAGTGGAATAGCTAAGACATCTAATGCTAAGATATCGAGGGAGTTGCACTTATTTTGTTACAAGGTAAAAGGTAATAGAGTTACACTTATTTTGTTACAAGGTAAAAGGTAATAGAAAAACGTAAAGTCTAACAAGTGCATGTATCCATATTTTTGTTTATCCAACCAAATCCTAGTTATCAAAGGATGGTGTATAGCCCTACACCTTTCAAATTCAGGCCTTGGAACTCCTATTTAAATTTTCTAGGTTTTCTCCATTAGACCCACTCAATCTATACTATTTGGTATCCTAAAATTATATAGCGTGTGGTCATCATAGCAACTTGAATTTTTAATTTTAAATTTTAAAATATTTAAACATTATTTAAATATGCTAGCCTTAGATTCTAAAATATATTAAATTATGGTATGATGTTTAAATTATAAAACCATCATTTATTATATTTTAATTTAATTTAAATATATTATGTTAAAAAATTTATCATGTTTTAGTGAAAGTCATTCTATTTTATTAATTTTAAAATTATTTATTAAAATCAATTTTATATTATTTAAAATTATTTTAAAACGTCATTTTTTTTAATTAATTATACAAATTAATACAATATTACATCATTGTTGCCCAATGATATTTACGCTCATAGGCGTCCTGCAATGGCAGCCAGGAAGGTCAACCACGCCGTAAACAATATTAATATTTTATTAAAAAAGTCGACATTAAGGGTTACAGTGGATTTAATTAACTATTTAAACTAAAAATGAGATAGGCACCTCGAGATTGAATCTGTGCGTTTATAGATATATATTATATATCTAAGCTAGTATAAAACAACAACATATATATCATGAAACCCTAATGAACTACCTGATTATATTGATTTAATCCTAATCCACTCATAGATTAAACTTCAATCCCACATTAAGTATCAAATAAAATTTAAATTTAAAAAAAAACCTATTATTTGATTATATTCTTGATGTGATTTAATCCTAATTCAATTATTGATTAAACTTCAATCCTACATTAAATATCAAATAAAATTAAATACATATTTTATTATATATATAATTTTATTGTTGAAATAATGCAAAGTATAATTCAAATAAAATTAAATACATATTTTATTATATATATAATTTTATTGTTGAAATAATGCAAAGTATAATAAGTGGCACAAATAAAGGCCACACTCATCCGCCCATGTAGAGGAGTTGAGAGCAAGTGGGTAGTTAAACCTCTCTAGTTTTTGAGAGGCCCAGGTTCAAATCTCTCGCCTCACATGTTGCGGATATGCTATGTAATGGTTCCCTTGTGGTCACAGTCTGTTTACCCCTTGTGGCCACCACCAAAAATAAAAAATAAATAAAGGCCACACTCCCAAGTGGCATAACAACAAGGACTTTCTTTTAACCTTTTTCTATGATTTAATGTGATTGAGTAGACACCTTTCAAAGATATAATATTTGGATGTCTGAACAGGAACTATAAAAAAACTATTTTCCTTTTAATGTAGGATATGAACTACAACTAATTTGGATGTCTGAACAGGAACTCTCAAAAAACTATTTTCCTTTTAATGCAGGGTATGAACTACAACTAATTTGGATGTCTGAACAGGAACTATAAAAAACTCTTTTCCTTTTAATGTAGGATATGAACTACAACTAAAAATATTATAAAACCATCTTTCCATAAGAAGCCCCAAATAAATAAATATATATATATACCAACTCATAGGTTTCTACATAGATAGAACTAAAGCTTTCATATAATAAGTGGCATAATAATAAGGATAATAATAAGGGCCTCCTATTGGCCTCCCTCCTGCTATTCAAATTGATTGAGATAAAACACCAAATGATATACCATTTGAATGTCTTGATAAAAACTATAAAAAAACTATTTTTCTTTTAATACAGTACGAACTATAACTAAAAGTGTTATAAAACCATTTTTTTTATAATTTGAACTTAAATATCTTTAAGAAGCCTCCAAAAATATATATACCAATTCATAAATTTCTTGATAGATAAAACTAAAGCTTTCATTCCGCAAAGTAATATTAATTAATTAATTAATTAATTAACCCTACAAGAATACTAATTAATTAATTAGTATTAAATGAATGTATACTAATTAATTTTAATTAATTAATCAACGTAAAATATGTTTGTTTTTGGTGTCTACACTTTGAGTAGGTTATAAATATTTCCACCACAAACTTTGGATACGTCTTAGATTTTCTCTAGATAATTTGAGCTTCTAATTTGGAAAGATGAATAAATTTACATGCTTGAGTATGCTTTAAATATTTCTACCACATACTTTGAACACGTCTTAGATTTTCTCCAGATAATATTAGCTTCAAAATTGGAAACCTTACATCCATTTATAGATGAATAAATAAGATTTATCTCCATGTCTTGGATGTTAAGAAATTTATAATTAAGACATAAAATAGATAGATGATTATTGAACTTGATGTCACAATGAAGTTTTTCATGTTCAAGCTATATTGGCTTATAAATTGTCTTATCTTAAGTTAAAAAAATAATTATTTTTATTGTATTTTTATTTATATATAAATAATCTTTATAATTATCAAATTTTAATTATTATATTTAAATTTTGTGTATGTTTTTTTTCATAGTGAAATCGTTAACACCTTTGCCATGTACTATTATTGATCATGCTTAGGTAACCCTATGTAACATAACACCTTTACCAGATACCAAGTTGTCGGATGTGCTTAGGTAATTGTAGACACCTTTCAATAACACCTTTACCACATACTAGGTTGCGAGAGATTGAATTGATTGTGTTCAATAACCCTAGGTTGTTGGGTAAAACACCTTTCAATAACACATTTTCTAGATACCAAGGCACTCACATAACCCTAGACACCTTTTAATAACATTTTTTAAGAAAAAAGATAAAAAAAATTATTAACATTTACTTTTGATAACCTCTTATTTTTTTGGCAAGGTTTAAAATATGACTTAGTTTTTTTTTTTTATTACATAGGAGAGTTGGTAACAACCACTATTTTTAGTAACTGGCCAACGCAGGGTTCAAACCACAGGGACTACAACCACCAAACCTATCCATCTCGTTAAGGTTAATCGGCGTGATATGGGGACCACCGTTGCTTCGGGATTCATACCATCATCGTCAATCTGGCGCACACTCAGAGGATTCAGAACAGACTACTACCTTTAGCACAAAGTGGGAATACCTACGAGATTTGAACCTAGATCTTCTCTTGGTAAGTGCTCAAAGTCTTACCAATCCACCTAGCCCTCGCGGACTAGACTTAGTTTTTTTTTACTATTTAATTTTTGGATGTTGCAATTCCTACCATATGACCCCTTAAGGTGTTACATTCACATTCTCATTAATACTTTTGCTAGATATAGATACTAGGTTACCAAATACTAGATCAGGTTTAGGTAACCTTAACGCGATGGGTAAAATGAAGTCAACGGGATCTCGATCCTCCATAGAATTAAACTAGGGCAGCCCTTTAGGAAATTAAACTAAGACAACCAACCCATAAACACTCAACCACTATCATCTAGTATTTTCCCTTCTAGATGTCTTAGTTTGAACCTAGGTCTCTCAAAAGAGAGCCCAAGTCCAAACCACTATGCTCTCCTTGTGGATAAATTTTGTATATGTTAAAATATATAGTTATACATGTATTTGTTTGGTCAAACAACAATTATAAATAAATAATGTGTAATATATATATATTTTAAACTCATTCAGTACAATTAATTTTATACCATTAAAAAAGTTAAACGTATCATGTATTGTAGTAACAATTTATCCTATATAGGACCATTATAATAATAAACTTTATGTATCCTCAAGTTTGGTGTGTTGGTCATGGTAAACAGTTCCTTCCATTTGAGAGGTCTCGAGTTTGAATCCCTCTATAGATATGATACTAAGAGAACACACAAAAATCTCCTATGCATTCCCTCTAAATAGTGGTATACCTAGATGGGACAACACTGCCAGTCACCTAAGAGCGGAAACTGCACGGTATGTGTGGTTGTGTGTTAAATCCCCTATCGATAACCTCAACTCTCCCATTATAAGAGGTCATGGTGGGATGGGGATGCCTAGCCTTGAGCATTGATCATAGAGTTTTCTCATACTAACCATTAAATTGTTTTCCATGGTGTGGGTGTGTGGATAAGCTTATCTCTCACCATTATGAAAGGTCATGGTGGGATGGTAATGCCCAACCCTGAGCATCGATCATAGGGTTTCTCAAACTATCCAAATCTTAAAAAAAAAATATTTTTATGCATATTTTTATTTAAAAATAAATTCTAAAACATATAAACTTTATTTTTATATTTATGGAAAAATAAATTTTATTAGATGTTGTGGCCAACATTCTATCACATAATAATTAAATTAAAATAAATTACATATATTAAAAATAAATTTAAATATGTTATGCACGTAATACTATATTTGATTATGATAATTAAAAATAATTAAAATTTTCTTGAAATACAAGCTTATAATGATCCTCAAAGGCTGACACGATATCAGGAAGAGAAGTCAGCCTATCATGAGATACTTGATCTGGATTCTTCCTGGAACATCAAATGGCTCTCCAACAGTGTCTTTATGTTATTCTTGCTAAGTTGTCTGCTTATAACAAATATCTGTGTGAGGCTCCTCTTTTGCTTGCTGAGCTCCATAATGCTCTTATGAATATGTTGAATGATAAGTATACTGGTCTTGATTGCTTTCCCTACGAGTTTTATAAAACCTCTTGGAAGTTTACTGGACTTGATTTGCTCAATATTTGTAATGAAGTGTTAGCCAATAACTCTCTGGATAGTATTATCAATTGTGGAAATATTAAGTTCATTCTCAAAGCAGGTAATCCTCATATTATCATCATTTGGAGACCTATTACTCTGCTTAATATTTCTTATGAGATCTTGGTCAAGGCTTTAGCTCTTCATATTTAAAATATTCTTCTTGATATTATTAGACTGGAGCAAATGGGTTTCATTAAAGGGTGTTATATCTTGTATAATCTTATTGCTATCTAGGAATATTTAGAATGGGCACATGTCTCTGGCCAAAAGTCATTTTTCCTTAAGCTCAACTTTGAGAAAGCTTATAATCGTATTAAGTGGCCTTTTATTCTTGCCATGCTCAAAGCTCTCAGATTTGGACCCTTTTTATTAAGGCCATCTATATGTTGGTTGTTGATGCTTTGGTCTGTCTTGCAATTAACGAGCATAAGTCTGAGGATTTTGGTTTGTTTCATTCTATTCACTAGGGCTATGCTTTTGTCTCCTTGCTTTACATCCTTGTGACTAAAGATTTTGGTTACCTTCTTGCAAATCAAGCATCTAAGGGTTTGATCAAAAGCATTATTTTGCTTGATATGTCCACTCAGCTTATTAATGGGTATTTTGTGGATGATTTTTTTCTTGCTATTAGTGAGGATGAGGTTTTTGTTTCAACTACTTTGGCTTATCTAGACACTTTGTGTAAGACCTCTGGTTCCAACATCCAATGAACTAAGTCTCTTTATTTCCACCTTGCATCTTCTACTCTGCCTTCTTGGATTAGATATTTCTCATAGCATTGGCTTTAGAGGGGTGAACGCCTTAAGTTCTTATGAATTCCTTTTGCTTTTGAATGCTCACCCTTCAAACTCTGGCAATATGTTACTTATAGAATTGAAAATAACATTTTATATTGGGTCTTGCATACCCCTTATCTTGCTGGTAAATTTTAGGTTTGCACTAAGATTCTTGCTGCCACTCATGTTTACTATTCCTCCTGTTAGGCCCCTTCTAAGAATTCTTATAATAAGTTGACCAGAATCCTTAGGGATTTTATTTGGGCCAAGGAGAATAATTTACATGGTTTTTATAGGGTTGCTTGAGATATTTGTTAAATACCTACTGATAAGGGTGAGATGGATATCATTGACATCTACAGATAAAATATTTATTTGTGTGCTAAGTGGGTGGTTAAAGCTATTGAAGGTCCTAAAGCTTGGAAGGTTTTAATTTGCCATTGTATCTCTTCACAGTTGCCTTATATGTGTGAATCTTGGGCTAATATTGTCCTTCACACTCTTATCATTACTTTTGCCCCATATAATATTCAATGATTCTTTTTTGTTAAAAGTATTTGGCAGGATTTTGAGATAGTGAAACCTCATCTTTGCTAGATTGGTGATGGTTTTCGTAATGGTATTTTGTTCAATTCTTAGAATATTTGGTGGTCTCCTATTTTATCTAACTCTTCAATTATTCTTGCTGATATGCTAGGGGTAAAGCTTTGAGGCTTTTTCACAAACGCATTTGTTTTATTAAAGATTTAGTGCATTCTTGGGATTGGATTCCTTGGTCTAACCTCAAACATAAATTTAATCTTCAAAACTTGGATCTTCCTTCTATTCTTAATATCTAGGAGCTTATGCATGATGTCATGTTGCATAAGCTTAGCCTTCAGCCCCTAATTTTTTGGTGAAGGGATAGGCGTTGGAATGTAGATACTCCTTTTAAGAACTACTATTCTTTCTTGCTTTATCAACTTCTTAACCTTTTTCCTCTAGTATTGGTAAGCTTAATGAGAGATGGCAGACTCACTCTACCTCCTATACTTGGATTACTTGTTTGATTTGTATATGGTATTCTAATCTTGAACCTAAGATCACCTTTTTTCTCTGGTATCTTATTTATCAATATCTTCCTATGGGAGAGAGTCTGAGTAGGGTTGGTCTTCCTGACCCTAAGTGTCCTGCTCGTGATCATTTTGAAAAATTTAAGCATATGTTTTGGTTTTTTCCTTGTCCTCAATATTCTTATACTTGGATTCACTTGTTTAAAACTTTTCATATTGAGTTCTTCATATGGTAGATGATATTTTTTAGTGATAATAGTTGTTGGCCTGCTTATATTGTTGCTCTGTGGAATTTATTTCATGTGATTATTTTGTTTCAACTATGAAAACCTTAGAATGCTTCTATTTATTTTGGAGATTTAATTTCTTTATAGTTTTCTATAAATGAAAATATTATGGTGCTTTTTGTTGTTACCGTTCAAATCCATTCATAGGATTCCAAGGTGGTGCATGATTTGGCACATTTGATGAATATTATCAAGTATTGGTGTGAGGCTTCATGCACTATCAAGAGGGTTTCGCCTGGCCTCTCTCTACCTCAAGGTTCCTTAGTTTCTCTAAGACCTCAATGTAGTAGGTCCAAGAGGTGACATTCTCTAACCTAAGTCCATTCTGCTAGTGCTCGCAGCAGGGCTCAGTCTCCTTCTAGATCTCATAGTAGGTATCATTCGTGTTCATGCTCTTAATAGTGTAGTTGGAGTCATGTGCATCACTCGACTGATCATGGTACTGGTTGGAGCCCTAGCCCATATTCTCAACTAGTTTCTTCTCACCCTGCTCCTACTCATTTTGCTCCTTTGTCCCTTCAACTTTGATCAATTCTACTCCCCCTGGTTGGGGTATTATGGTTCTTTTGATGAACACTATTGCTCTTGATAACTCTTGGTGTATCGATCCACTTGCAGATGATCCTCATTATTTGGGCTCTTTTGGACCAAAGAATGATCCTCCTCCTTTGAGAGTGGCTCCTTGTGCTTAGTTATGTTGTTTGTTTGCTCTTTTAAGGGCTAGTTTTGTATTTGGCCTTGGGCCTCATATTTTGGTTTCTCTGACTATTCTCAAACTTTGGTTTTTATTATTTATTTCTAAAAATATGCTTTGAATACATTAATAAATAAAATATACATACTTAAATAATGATAATATAAAAATTATTTCAAAAAATAATCAAACAATATATAATATATATATATATATATATATCAATTAAAATATTAATATAAAATTTATATTATAAAAATAAATTAAAAATAATAATAAAAATAAAAACAAAACTATATTATATTGGTTAAATTAAATTGGTCTTAAAAATGAGAATACATGGAGGGAAGAAAGTAGAGAGGGGAGGGCTCGGGTCCCTCCCCTGCTCCCCCTCCCATGGCTCCTGGTTCCTGCCCAGTCCCTGGCTCAACCCAGGTCATCCCTCCCGGGGAGTGGTTGTTTGCAGATGATCTCATGGGGGAAGATCCTTCTCCACTATCTGCGCCCCTCCCAGCCGGCTAGGGTTTCCTTAGTTGTTTTTTCGGACTGGTGCTTCCCAGGGATCCCTGTTTGGTTGGGGATCCCTTCCCTTTTCCCTCGAGGCTTCCCCCTAGGGTTTTTTGCAGGTTATTCGTGTGGATCTGGTCCCCTACGTTTCTCGGTGCGGTGGAGGTGACGGTTTAGGGTTTGGACAACTTCCCCTTTTTTTCTTGTGAATCCTCGGTAGGCTCTGTGCTTGGACGGGATTCTTGGTCCCTGTTGCTGGGATCCTCTTCTGTTTTCCCGGGGCGGGTTCCTTGTGGTGCAACTCTCTGGTCACTTCCTGATGGGTTGGATCCTCTTTGTGCTGGCTATCGGCTTCCTGCAGGATGGCTCTCGCTGAACGAAATGTTTTCCCGGTGGGCAGCTGGTTTCTCCACAGGGCGGGATCCACCAAATCCATCGGTTTTCCCGCGATGCGGGATCCTTTCTTTTCTGCTGGTTTCCTGGATGGTGGGATTTCCCTATTGCTTCCCGCTAGGCGGGACTATTTGTGGTGGTTTTGACTGCTTCCCACGAGGCGGGATTTTATTGTAACAATTTTTCTTTGCTTCCTACTAGGCGGGATCTTCTCGATGGTGGTTTTTGGCTACTCCCCGCTGGGCGGGATCTCCAAAACTACTTTCTTTCTTATTTGTTTATTTCCTGCTGAGAGGGATTGTTTCATGCTTACTGTTACCGCTAGGCGTGATTTCTGTTTTGGTGTTCAGTTTCAAAGGATTGATGCCCTAGGCCCATTGCTTATGTAATCAGGTTTTGGGATCCTTGTTAAAACCCGTTGTAAATACAAACACTACTTACCAAAAAAAAAATTGGTCTTAAAAAACTTAATTAAAAAAATCTACATCTCTTTATTTTTTATGAATTGAATAGAAATTATAGTTTGATGCACAATAATAAATTAGTAGAAGGGGCCTAGAAAATGGTTTGGTGCTTTAAGATCAACAAGTCTGAAGGTTGAAGGAGCATGGAAGGCTTGAGGCTGAAGGAGTGTGGAAGGATGGAAGTTGAAAGAGCGTGGAAAGTTGAATGATGAGTTGATTTTTGGAGTGTTAAAGCTAAATAAGCATGGAAGGTTGGGTTGGCTGAAGGAGCGTGGAAGGCTAGGCTGGTTGAAGGAGCTACAACGAAAGACTAGGATGTTGAGTGGAAGGTTGGGATGGCTAAAGGAACATGGAAGGTTGATAAGGCTGAAGGAACGTGGAAGGTTGGGATACTGAGTAGAAGGTTGGGAAGGTTGAAGGAGCGTGGAAGGCTGCTTACAATGAGAACAATAAAATTGTAAAGTACGAAGGATTAGGGTTTTTTCCTAAAAAAAATATTATCTTTTAGGAGCCATATCTTCACGAAGAGTTATCTGATTCAACTGATTCTTAGACCAACTTGTGCAAAATTTGAATAGCTTTAAAATGAGTGGTCATACGTAAACATCCAATTAATATTAAGGGAGACACAACCCTGTGAAGTTGACCATTCGAAACAAGGACGATAATGATTTTTCAAGTCAAGAAAAATGAAATTGCAAAGTGCAAAGGATTAGGGTTTTTCCTTGAAAAAACATCTCATCTCTTAGGAGCCATATCTTTGTAAAGAGTTATCTGATTCAACAATATTGAGGGAGATACAACACTATGAAGTCAACCATTCGAAAAAAAGGGTAGTGATGATTAAGTTACGAAAAAACAAAATTGCAAATATTTTCCAACTAGGGTTTGAATGATGATTAAGTTACGAAAGGCTATGACTTCAGCAAGGAAGGAAACTAGCAATTATTTGGTAAAGCAGACTATGATAGTGTGATATTTTGGAAATATTACTCTACTAAGAATTAAGGCATAGATAGTAGAGGTGAAATTTTGGTATTGTGAAGGATGTTATAGGATATTGTCAAGAAAGATGCTAAATTCTGGAGTAATTGTATTCATACAAAATTTTGAAAAAATCTAGAAAATGAAAATCAAGAATTCAAACATTTTATGTAAAATGATGTAGGTTTCTAGCTATAGCATCTCAATTGAGGTGAGAAGTGTATCTATTTGTTAAATCTCAAGTTCTGAAGAAGAGATATGTAATTTGTCAAGGGTGGGAAACTCGAGTACAACCCCTTATTATCCAACAAAAATAAAAAATAAAAGTTAATAAGTTGTTTCTTTTTTAAAAATTATTTATATATACTTTTTAAAATATAAATTGATTAAATATACTTAATAAAAGAATAATAAATTATTTATATTTATAGCAATACATTTTTTCAATGAATTTACATAGGTTTTTATGAGGGGTTTCGTTCCCTCGTACTAGTGGGGTTTGAACCTTGAACCTCTCAAAGAAAGGCCAAAACTCTAACCACTGTAGTAAGCTTGCAGCTAGTTATTAACAACAATACATTATTTATCTTTTAAAGGAAACAATTAAAAATAAATAATCATTATTTAATATAATTTATTACTACTAATTTTTTATTTTTATTGATAGAAATGAATTTTTTTTTTAGTAAATTGAATGAAAATCATACTTCACATATATTATTAAATAATATATACTTAAATAATAATACTACAATTATGATATATAAAAAATAATTAAAAAGTTAAATTAACAAAATATTTGTTTATTGATTGAAACAAACATAAATTTTCTTATTGAATAAAACTGAAAATATGTTTTCCATATATTAATAAATAATATATACCTTAATAATCACACTACAATTTTAATATATAAAAAGTAATTACAAAGTTAAATATTTATATTATATAAATAAATTTTAAGAATGGGAGTGAACACAATAGGAAGCCATTGCGAGTACAAGCTGAAAATGAGTACAATTGAAAGTGAGTGTGAGCATGTGTTGGGAGTGAGCATGTGCTGGGAGTGAGTGCAGCCAAAAACAAGAGTGCGAGCTCAAGTCAGGTGTGTCAAGAGTAAGTGTAGTTGGGAGCGGGTGCAGCTGAGAGTGAGTGTGGCTAGAAATAAGAGTGCCAGTGTAAGTCGGGAGGGAGTACAGTTGGTAGCAAGTGCAACCAAAAATAATAGTGTAAATGCAAACCGAGAGTGAGTGCAATCGGTAGTGAGTGTAGCTAGAAACAAGAGTGTGAGTGCAAGCCATGAGTGAGTGCAGTCGGTAGCTCGATTGCAAGTGTGAGCCGAGAGTGAGTGCAATCATTAGTGAGTGCAAATATGAGTTGGGAGTGAGTGCAAGCATGAGCCAGGAGTGAGTGCAGCCAAAATTGATGATGAAAATGATATTATGGAATATTAGGGGTATGAATAAAACCCCTAAAAAAATAGTTATTAAGGAATTAATATGTTGTTATAGCCCTGAGTTTATTTTAATACAAGAAACAAAATTAAGCAATGAGGAATGTAAGGATGCTTTTAAGAAGATTTGGGAGACAAATGATTGTTTACCAGTTTCTTCTATAAGAGCTTCAAGCGGTATTGCAATAATATGGGACAAATGCAAATGGGATGAGAAAATAATAGAAGCAAAAAGTAATTGGGTTGCTGATTTATTTTGCAGGAACAAGGAAAACATGAAAGTTAGGGTTATAAATATGCTCCAACTATAGTTACTCCTCGCGATATATGTTGGAAGGACTTTAGTATATGTTTTTCAAATACAATGATGATTCATTGTGATCTATGGATTCTTTGGGGTGATTTTAATATTGTTATATCTCCTTTGGAAAAGAATGGTGGCATTCTAGGATGGTCTAAATCAATGTAAGATTTTGCTTCATTTGTCAATTCAAATGACCTTTGGGATGTTAGTTCCTCAAGCTTTCAATACACATGGGATAATATACACATTGGAAAAAATTATATAACATAAATACTAGATAGATTCTTGTTATCCAATAAATGGTTGCAAAAAAAGTATACAATCTCTTCAAATATTTTATTACGAGTAATATCAGATCACAAACCCATTCTTTTGACTTGTGAGTCACCTAAAAATGGTCATCCAAAGCCATTTTGCTTTCATTCTATGTGGCTCCAAGACCTTGATTTTTTCCAGATGGTTATGCTATGGTGGGATGAATAAAATTTTGAAGGATCATGTATGTACATGTTTGTTCAAAAGTTGAAATATTTAAAGGAGCAAATGAAGATATGAAATATCAAATATTTTGGTAATATTTTTAAAGAAAAAAAGAAATTGAATCCAAGGACAAAAATTTACAAGAGATAGTAGAAATTAATGGAATGGACGAGGATTATTATGTGAAATAAAAAAAATTACTTTCTTATTATCATAATGCATTAAAAAAGGATTAATATTGGTTCAGAAAATTTGTAGAGAAATGACTCAAGGAGATAGAAATGCACTTTTTTCATGCTACAGCAAAAACAATTTTTCATGTTCATCATGTCAAAAATATTGTAACTCCAATATGGAAGAAATATTATGGAAAAAGAAGATATAAGGAAGCAATAAAATATTTCAAAATATTTTGTTAGGTTCCAAACAAGATAAGGAGGCACAAGAAAAACTTTTGCAAAATATTCCATCAATTATCACTCAAGGATAAAATGAAATCTTGATGAAGATGTATCTATGGAGGAGCTCCATGAAGCAGTTTTCTCTTTCCATTCTAACAAGGCACCTGGTCCCAACGTATTTCTTGCAATTTTCTTTCAAGATCAATGCTACTTTTATTACCTTGGTTCCCAAGAAAGGCAAGACAAAATATTTTGATAATTTTCATCCAATAAGCCTTTGTAATATGATTTATAAGATCATTTAAAAAATTATGGAAAACAGGTTGGATGGCATTCTAGAGTGTCTTTTCTCAAAGGAACAAGGTGGCTTTGTTCAGGGTAAAAAAATTATTGATGGTATAATTATTGCACAAGAGGCTATGCATTCTATTCATTCCATGAAAAAACTAGGCATGCTTTTGAAATTAGATATGAACAAAGCATATACCAAGGTTTCTTGGAATTTTCTACATGTTATTATTAGAAATTTTAGATTTGATTATTGTTGGTGTGAGTGGATTAAATGTAGTTATAGCACTGCAAAATTTTATATTTTGATCAATAGTTCTCATATTTGGTACTTCAAGTCATCTTGTGGACTTTGTCAAGGTAATCTTCTTTCTCCTTATCTATTCATTATTCTAGTGGAAGCATTAGGGAGAGCATTTTCAAAGGTAAAAATGGTCCCTTTGAATCTCATATCCAATTTATCCATGATACTTTTATTTTGGACCATCCCTTAGTCAGTGAGGCCATGGAGTTTAAATCAATATTATAATGTTATAAGAAGGCTACTGGATAGTTGGTAAATACTTAAAAATCTAGGATTTTCATTAATACTACCATAGATTTACAACAAATTATTCTAGATATTTTAGGGTTTAAAATTAAAAATTTTCCATCAACCTACTTGGGTATTCCTTTGTCTCATAAAGGAAATAAAAAGGAGCTTTGGATATCTTTTTTGGATAAAATGAAAGCTTGCTTGGAAGGTTGGAAAGGTAAGTTCTTAACCATGTCAAGAAGGCCACAACTCATAAATACTACTTTGTAATCCATTCATATTTATATGATGTCACTTTCAAGACTGCCAACAGGTATTGCATTAGAAATTAATAAAATTCAAAGAGACTTTCTATAAAAAGGTTGTGAGGAAAAATTTAGATTTCCTCTTTGTAAGTGGCATAGAGTTTGCAAAAGAAAGAATATTGGAGGATCAGGCTTTCAATATTGCAAACTTATGAATTTGGCATTAGGAGCAAATCTTGGGTGGAGATTATTTAGAGATCAAGGAAAGAATTAAGCAAAATTATTACTTCAAAAATATAAATTTTCTCTTGATGCAATACAATTGTTTAGTAAAATAAATCTACCCAAAGCGTCATAAACATGGAACCTCATATCACAGAGTTTACAATTGATAAAGAAACATATTAGATTTTCATTCAATGAGGGGCTTTATGCAAATTTTTAGTCTAATGCTTGGTTGAAGTCTTATCCTCTTATCTCTGACTCAAAATAGAAACCATTGGCTCAAGTTTTCCTAGCATGTAAAGGTCCAAATGTCAAAGATTATATTCTTATGAGCAAAAAATCTAGATAAAGGATTTGATTTAGTAACCTAGTTGAAGGAGAGGAACTCAAGCAAATTGTAGATGAACTTCAAAAGATGCTTTGAGAGTTTTATTTGCCAATTTTTACTAAAGGATGAGTTGATTTGGAATTTATCAAAGGATTTTTAGGGTAAAATAGGTAGTATATTGCATTATACTACATAGGTTATTACATCTACTTTTTACCATAGGAGATATTTACTATTCTATAAAATATCTCCTAAGTTAACTAAGGTTAGTAACTAAAATATCATAGGATATTTTAGTTAGGTTGTTAGCATAATCTATTTTCAAACACCGTTAGCGCTTCCTAAGCTAATTGGTTAGTAAGCCTATTTTGTAATCTACATAAGCTTATTATTTTCTAAAGCTAATGCTAATGTTGAATTCATAATCCTTTGATTATTATTATTTGGTGCATGTTTTTACTTCATTGGCATCAGAGCCATTTTTTTTGGCTCGCCCGGAGGATGAGCTGGTGACAATTGGCCGCCACCAAACCCACCTCAATAGGCGAGCTCAATGGCGGGCCGAGGCCCATTACTCAGTTGACCTGGCTAGGGTCTCAATGACTTGGGGTCGATCTACCATGACCCAAGGCTAGGAGAGCCTTGAGAGTGGCGATCGACCACCCTCACCAAGCCCGTCGATCGATAACATTTTATTGGAAACCGGGTTACACGATCGACAGACCCCCTCGACGCCCAAGGAGAGTAAGAGCCCTACCTCGGCTCCACGTGGCCTCCACAGTTTGGGAGAACCGAGAGGGAAGGTGTGCCCTCCCCTCCCAGCTGGATGCACACAAGGCTTCATCATTGAGATCTGAGAGGGCAGGAGCACCCTTCAACCCCAAACCACATCATAATCTACACATCATCGAGATCTGAGAGGGTAGGCGTGCCCTCCGATCCCCGACCATCTCGAGATCTACCCAGATCTATGACACGTGGTGAGATTCGAAGTTCCCTAGACCGTTGATCTGGACTACACGCACCTCGATGTGCTGACCTGGACCGCTGATCTAGACTGCACACACCTTGATGTACTGACTTGGACGTTGGCTAGGCGACACATGGCACACTAGCCATGCATCACTTGGACGATAACTGGATAGACGACCTGACCTAGACGCTGACTAGGCAACACATGGCACACTGGCCACATGCCACCTAGATGTTGACTAGACAGACGACTTGACTTGGATGCTGACTAGGCGACACATGGCACACTGGCCATGCGCAACCTAGACGCTGACTGGACAGACAAAAAACTCGAAGGATAACCCTTTGGTGCCACATGGCGACGTCCAAAAGGGTGAAGGGACCGACACAGATTACCCGTAGGAAATCACTTCCCATGGGACTATTGAGGCTTTTCAAGCCTCCTGCATCCCCCTATGGGATGCATGTGGGATAAATCCCATAGATCGCTCGTCGAAGCTTGTCGGCTTCTTCAATATCAATGGTTGGCCAAGACGGACGCCTTGGGCCAAGCGGGTCGTGTGTTCGAGTCCACGTGCCACCAATACAAGGTTTTTTCAATTAATTTGGTTTTTTATTTATACTTTTAATTTTTTCTATAGTTTTAAAGCTGCTTAAAATATTTTTTTGATATTTTTTTATAATTTAGTAAAAATTGCTAAATAAAAGTCAATTTTTCACAATTTTAATTGTTTTTTTTTACAATTTTGCTTCATTATAAGGAATTTTCATATCTCAAAACTATTTTTTAGCTTTTTTGAACTTAGAAATATTTAAAATTAAACCAAATTCTTTTGCACTAAAATTTCCATACCAATTTTGTGTTTTCTCCAATTTGGAGATAAAAAGACATAGGAACATTTTTTTTGCAAAATCTAAAAGCCTTCTTCAACATTTTTTTGCAATAAATCCACAAAGTTCTATAATTTTCTTCCCACATTTTTGGAGATAAAAAAAAGACATAGAAACTCAAACTTCTATTGCAAAACAAAGAGATTTACTACATTGAGGAAGCACATAGGTCATTTTCTTTGCAACAAAATTCAAAATTTGCTTTTGTTTTCTCCTTCACACAGGAGATATAAGACATAAAATTGCAATTTTTTGTTGTAAACTTGAGAAATATTGTTGAACCTATTTTTTGCTCCTCATGCTTAAGTGTTGAATAAGAATACCAAAGTCATGTGTCGACTAGTCTGGAAGCCTTTCAAACGGGGTCGTGTGTCGACTTGTCTTGAAAGGAGTGCTCGAATTTTTTCAATTTTGTAAAAATTAAGGGGGGATAGAAGTCATATTTTGTGATTTTATTTTTTGCAAAATTGTAAAGAGAAATTGGGGATATTTCAAAGTAAGAAAGGTGCATTATCGATTGTACCCAACACATTTTCTTAAAAATTGACTACACTAGGTGCATTTTCGGTTGCATTCGACACCTATAGTGATAATAATTTGGGTTGATCTCTTTTTTTATTATTTCACTAACCATCATGTTTTTGTGTGCAATTAAACAATCATAAGAACATTGAAAAGCATTTCAGAAACCCAAACTTCACTAAAATCGTGCTAAACTTTGCACAGGTTAAACAAGTCAATTTTTTACTCCCCATCAAAGGTAAAAATTCAAACACCTTGATTCACTCTCTTTGTTTGGCTTAATTTCCTAAAAATTTCCATCCTTATTGAAGGGTGTTAAGGTAGGTGCCATTAAATATCCTAGAGAGAAAAATCATAAGTCTTTCAAAAACTTCCCCTTTAATTTGCTCTATTTGTTTGGCTTAAAAATCCTTAAACTTTTCATCCCTTATTAAGGGTGTTAAGGCAGGTGTCATTAAATATATTACAGAGTAAATTAAAATCTTAGCATATACTTTTTTGAGGGTATACTGCAAGATATAGTCATCTTAGTCACATAAATTTAAAACCTTCACCATGGCCATGACAAACAAGTATCTCAATGAGAGCCAACAAGCAAGAGGAATGAGTGAGCTGAGGTTTAGTGGGTGCAGCGGGAGTGAGGATTTGAATTTTTTGGGCAGGAATCTCATCGAAGGTGGTAGATGTAGAGCAGGTACGGGAGGGGTGGATGAGAACCTCGAGCATGGATCAAGCGAGGATCCAGAGGAATGCGGTTAGGCTATGGTAGATTTGGAGGCGGGCATCACATGGGGGCCCGACCCTCCTTAGAAAGACCCCGACAAAAAATATACGAAGGACAATGCGGGGCCCAATAAGTGGTTGTCTTTTGCTGAGACTCTTAGAGGAAAAAGAAAGGAGATTCTCTTTCTTTCACCCCTAGTTCCAGTAAATAATAAAATTTTAGCCCCAGCAAGTTCCATGAGCCCTTTTATTTTAATGGAAGAATTCTCCTTGGTAGGCAAGTTTTTGGGAGGTAGGCCGGACATGGAGACTATCAAGGCTTGGGTGAAGGGTAAATGGTGACTGGTAGGCAGCTTGGAGTTGGTAGCTCTAACTCAAGGGTTCTTCATTATCCGTTTTAACAATATGGAGGATGCTAACCGCATTTTAACAAGAGGTCCTTGGTTTCTAGGCAAAAGGAACCTTTTTCTCAAATAATGGGGTGAATATTTCGACCCTGAAAAGCAAAATATTAACATTACCCCTATTTGGGTTCATCTCCCGAGTCTACCTGCCTAGTTATTCAATGAATATTAGTTGTAGGGCATAACCAACACTATAGGGGACCTGATCTCCATTGACCATGCGACCTTGGCTAGGACAAGGATGACTCATGCATGAATCTACGTAAATGCTAATTTGAATAATGAATTGCCAAGGTTTGTGGAGCTAGAGTATGGAGAATACTATAGAAAATAGTCGATAGAATACGATAATAGACCGACATTCTATGTAGAATGTAAAAATCAAGGACATCTATGCAATCAGTGCCCTAACCTGGCAATGAATAGAGAAAAGTAGAAGCAGGGAATGCTAGACAAAGAAAATTTGAGGAGTTTCCTTGGCAGATGTGATTTCAATCAGGAAAACTATGTCTACCAAAAAAAGAAAAGAGAGGGTGCAGGGTCCCAACAAGACAAAGGAAAACAACAAGTTTGTTGGCAACCAAAATACTCAGGTAAGTTCTAATCCTCTAGTTTCAAATAAATTTTCAATTCTATCCAATATGGGAGTAGGAGGATTATCAAAAGACATGGAAGCCTAGCACCTTTAGGCTAACCTTTTTTACTCTCTTGAATCCCCATCCAAGTCAGGATCCTCAAACTCTAATGCTGAAATTACTGTAAGCCCCGTGGGGATCACAAATCCAAACCCTAATGCACGATCTCTAGAATCCACATCCAAGTTAGGATCCTTAAATCCCAATGCTGGAAATACTTCAAGCCCAGTGGGCATGCCAAAGCCAAACCCTAATTCTGAAGAACTTAGGAAGAAAGTTGAGGTATTAGAAAATAAAAAATCTCATCTCCCTAACATCATCACTAGGATCCAAGTGAATCCTACTGAGGGGCCATCCCACAGACTAGGGGAATACAAGAAAAAAGGAGAATATTTGGATGTAGGGGTGGAGATATGTGAAACTCTTTAGACTAAGGAATTTGGCAGTCCGGTTCTGCAACAAATTACCTCCCCTCAGTTTAGTCCTAAACAAACCAGGAGCACTGTGAAGTCTCCTATAGATTTTGGCAGTGAAACAATAAGAGAGATAATATCAAATGTTGAGCATCAAAAAATTAAAACCGATAATGACATTGCCAATGGAAAATAGAGAACCTTATTTCAATAGGTTATTCTGGGTTCTGAAGACAAAAAATTAGGAAAACCCCCTCAAGGGAGGGGGAGAGGAAGAAATCCCAAACAATCTAAATGAAGTTCCTCTCATGGAACGTGAGAGGCCTCAATGGCCTACCCAAACACAGGGAAGTCAGTGTAATAATAAATCAAGTGAATCCAACTATTATCATGTTGCAAGAAACAAAAATTGATGAGATTTAGTCAAAAAAATAGCAAAAAAAATCTAGAATCAAGGGGAGATGGTTTGCAAATCATCCAGAGGAGCATCTGGAGGCCTTATGACTTTGTGGGATCCTCAGATAGTAGAAGGCACCATTATTCAAAAATATGACAAGGTTCTTAGTGTTTTATTTAAGGAAATAAACAACAGGTCGTGGATCCTTTCAAATATTTATGCCTCGACTTCAATTCAAGGGAGAGCTCTACTATGGGAGTACTTAGGCAATCTGAGTGAAATATTCCATAATGTCCCCTAGATTCTAGCTAGGGATTTTAACACTCCTCTTTACCCTTCAGACAAAATGGGTGGAAATGGACCACCTATCAGGAGCATGGATGAGTTCAATGACTTTGTGAACTCCAACATGTTGATGGATGTAAAACTTAGAGGAGAGAATTATACCTGGAGAAATTGCGAGGATAGGGTGTCATCTCATTCAAGAAAGGCTTGATAGGTTTTTTCTATCAAAGGAGGCTACAACTTTGTTCGGTGATTCTACCCTACAAGCCCTTCCTAAAATTGCCTCTGATCATAATCCCATTTTGTTGGATATCCCTAACTCTCTATCCTTCAAGAAACCTTTCATATTTCAATCTATGTGGATCAAACATTCCAGTTTCAGAGATAACTTAAGTCAGTGGTGGCAGTAGCCTATCAGGGGTAGTGCAACTTTTAAACTTGCTGGCAAAATAAAGTTTGTTAAGGAAAAGCTTTGAACTTGGAACAAAGAGGTCTTTGGGAACCTCTTTGAAAATAAAAAATAGGTTGTTGAAATTTTGAAGATAATTTATCAGATGATCCAACATGGTGATGCTGAAAAATACTAGGGGGAGGAACGAACAAAACTAGCAGAGTTTCATAACATTTTGGCCTGTGAGGAAATCTATTGGAGGCAAAAATTAAGGGCTCTTTGGTTGAAATATGGAGATTCAAATTCCAATTTTTTCATGTCACCACATTTAGAAATAGAAGAAATAACAAGATAAAAAAAAATAGATGGTTCTATTACTCAAGACTTAACAGAAATCAGAAAGGAGGTAGTAACTTATTTCAATTCTGTCCTTGATCAGGAATCACAGTGCAATGAGGAGGCCAAAGATATTCTCTTACAATCCATTCCTAGCATAATAAATGAGGATATAAACCTTAAGATTCTAGCTCCCTTTTCTGATGAGGAAAGTAAGGAAGCCTTGTTTAGCATTGAGCCAGACAAAGACCCGGGACCCCATGACTTTCCCCCTCATTTCTATCAAGCTTTTTGGTACATCATAAGTGAGGATGTAATTTCTATTGTCAGAGAATTCCAAGCAAGCAATCATATCCCAAAAGGTATCAACTCTACTTTTATTTCTCTAATTCTTAAGAAGTAAACCCCTGAATCTATGGCTGACTTCAAGCCAATAAGTCTATGCAATGTTTCTTACAAGATCCTAACTAAAGCCATTACAAATAGAATGAGATATATTTTGCCCCGCATCATAGATCCATGCTAGGGAAGCTCTATCCATGGCAGGTCAATCTTGGATGGAGTTATCACAGTTTATGAAGCTCTACACTCTGCTCATAAGACTAACAAGTCTATTTTTACCCTCAAGCTTGATATGAACAAAGCATTTAATAGGCTAAATTGGGACTTTCTAATTGTTGTCCTCCTTAAGTTTTGTTTTCACCACCAATTGGTTAATTTGATCAAAGAATGTATTTCTAAAGCATGGTTCTCGATTCTAGTTAATGGAACAATTTTTGGTTACTTTCAAAGTCATAGAGGAATTCGACAAGGGGACCCTATCAGCCCCATGTTATTCATCATTGTGGCAAAAGCTTTAGGCAGAACCATCAAAAATACTTGTAGTTCAAGGCTAATATTGGGAATCAAGGCAACATCTCTCACTAGGGTTGTTTCTCACCAACAATTCATCGATGATACCCTTATATTGACTAAGGCATCGGTGGTTGAGGCAAAAATAATTAAATACATCCTGCAACTCTACGAGGACGTTGTTGGTCAGAAAGTTAATTTCAATAAAAACAAGTTATATTTCTTGAACACCCCCATTCAGAGGCAAGGAAGGATTGCAAAAATTTTAGGGTGTGATATAGAAAACCTCCCCACTTCGTATCTTGGTCTCCCTCTTTTCATTGGTTCTCCGAGAGAGTCAATGTGGGACAAGGTTATTGAAAGAATTCAAAAAAAAACTTGTTGGATGGAAAGGTCATCTTCTATCTCAAGTAGGAAATTTGACCCTCACTAAGGCCTCTCTTCAGAGCATTCCAGTCTATTTCCTCTCATTTTCAAAGCCCTTGTGAAGGTTTTCCAAAAAATTGAGAAACTCCAAAAAGAATTTTTATGGACTGGATCGAGAGGAGAAAAAAAGGATACACCTTGTAGGATGGACCTAAGTGTGCAGACCCAGCGAAAATGGGGGCTTAGGTCTAAGGAGAATTGCCATATAAATTTAGCTTTACTAGCTAAGCAGGCATGGCGTCTCATTTCTCGTGAAGAAAATGAATGGACAGCTACCATAAAATGAAAGTATCTTCAAAATATGGAATTTCTAAGTGACTCAGTTCCAATCAGAGGTTCTTCTTTTTGGAAAGTAATTCTTAATTGTAAGGAAAACATCAAAAAATGTTTAAGATGGGTTTTAGGCAATGATGAGAGGATAAATTGCTGGAATGAAAGGTGGGCTAAGGATGAACCATTGACACAATATCCTAACTTAGCCCAAATCAGAGATATCACAGAAGAACTCATTGGTAGAAAAGTCTTCGATTATATGGTTGAGGATAGAGGTAGAATGAAGTGGAAACAAATAAGAATTCAGGGATTTCAAGTGGAATCAAATGATCTTTGTAACATTCTCGAGCAACATTTTATCCCCATGAGACCCAAGGAAGATCAAGTGACCTGGGCTCCTACGGAAAACGGGTAGTTCACTGTTAAATCAGCTTACAAGCTTTTGCTTGATGACGAGGATTTTATCCTCCAAAAGGACTTAGTTTGGATAAAAAATTTAGTTCCAAAAATTGTAGTCTTTTCATGGCTGGTTATCCAAGGAAGAATTCTAACCATTGATAATATGATGTGTAAAGGTATTTGTATCACTAATCGTTGTTATTGATGCAGGGCTAATTGGGAGACCATTTATCACATTTTCCTTGAGTGCCCTTTTTCCTTGACTATCCTAAGTGGGATTTTTCAGGCCTTCAATATTTCATGGGTTAAACCAGCCACCGTACTTGATTTGTTCATCTAGTGGCCTTGCCCCTTTTCAAGCCAAAGACTTAGATACATGTGGAAAATTTGTCTCAATCACTATCTTTGATAGGTGTGGTTAGAAAGGAACCATAGAGTCTTTAATGAGTCTATCCATGATCATCAAACTATCATTTCTAGGATCCTATCCTTTGCCAATGAGAATGTGAACCTTATCCCTTTTGATAGTTGTAAACCTCATCTGCAGGAGACCATGATTGCTCAATATTTAAGCTTAACCTTGTTATATGAGTTTGTACCTAGGGTAGTCAACCCTAGAGCCAATGTTAAGTGGTCTCCATCTTCTACGGGTTTGTTTAAGCTTAATTTTTATGGAGCAGCTAAGGACAATCCTGGCAGAGCATGCACTGGTGGCATTGTGTGAGATCATAATGGAAATATGATGCTTGCATTTTTCGAATATTTGGGAACAAGGATGAACAACAAAGCTAAAGCTAGAGCTATGTGGAGAGGCCTTTAAATGACTCAAGACTTAGAAGGCAATTTGATCATAGAAGGAGACTCTATGCATGTTATAAATCTCCTCAATAATTGGAAAACACCTCCTTGGAGGATTAAAACAATTGTTGAAGAGGTTAGGATCCTTTTCCAGGGAATATAGGATAGAAAAGCCCAATATGTCTTTCGGGAAGCTAACAAAATTGTTGATAAGCTGTCTAGTTTGGGTGTCGATGGTGACGGACTTTTCAAATGGGAACACGGTGTCCCGAGTGAAGTAGAGGAGTTTATTCAACAAGAATGCTAAGAATGATAGTCGAATTTACCAATAGGGAAGGCATTGTAAGTTCAAAGGCTAGGAGCATTCCCATCTCTTTTTTGAATTGGACTCATAATAACAATTATCTGAGCTATCAGTCTTCATGGATGCTACTTGGAAATACTATAAAGACTAATGGGAATAGTCACATGTCAGATAACATGGCTCCTAGTCACCTTAGTAATTTGAGGTTGGTTGATAATCACAGGGAAGGAAATAAACGACAATATAAGACTTCAAACCAAAGCCACGTGGACCACCAAATAGCCACCACCATAAATCTAGCTAGCAAGTTCACTTCTCCAAGGCTAATTGGCCAAGATAGTATGTGGTACCAAAGCATGTCATATACGGAATAAAGCAATTACCAAAGAATTATTAAGAGTAATTGTCAATACAAAGCTTGTGGGAGTTTTTTTCAATACTCTGCTATGTGTGTCTGCAGCTTTTTGTTTCTCCATTGTCTCAAGGAAGGGCTCTGTGTCTGTTTCTTTTTTATAATTATGATGCATGTGTGTTTTCTCGGGGTATACCCAAAATATTTTATGGAAAGTTTCTTTTTGATAACAGGCTATGTGCCTTACTGGATGTAATGACTTTGGCGGTATGTAGATTTTACATATATAAGATCCTTAGTAAGTATATGTTCATCAACAATCCTAGGCTGATTTTTGTAAAAGGTTTTGGGTCAACCTGTAAAACCCGGTATTAATGCTATAGTATCTTATCTACCAAAAAAAAACTGCTTAAAGGATCAAATTATTCTTCCTGGAAAACTAAGATGAAAGTTATTTTAACTATAGAGGAGATGTGGGGAATAGTGGATGGCACTTATTCTAGACCCACATCACCAGGAGCAAATCAGACAACATATGATAAAAAGGATAAAATACTTTCCTTATTGATCTTGCTAGCTATTACTGATGACATACAACCTCATATAAGTGAAGCTAAAAATGGTAAGGAGAGGGATTCCTTAGCAACCATTTTTGAAGGAAAGAATCAATCAACAATTATTAACCTTCAAACACAGCTTCATACTCTTCATATGAAATCTGGAGAAATAGTAGAGCTATTCCTCTGCAGAGTGGTAGATATAAAAACAAAACTGCAAGCCTTAGGAGAAAAAGTGGAAGACAAAATCCTGACCTCTATCATTTTGAGGGCTCTTCCAGACTCCTACAGAATGTTGATCACTTCACTACAAGTCTCTGGGAGGACAATGACTTTTGTAGAGTTGGTAAATATGCTTCAAACTGAGGAAGCTAATCAACTCCAAAGAGATGAGGCATCTAACAATGCACTTTTCTCAAACAGGCAAGGTGGAAAGAAAAAGTGGAATCAACAAAAATGATCTTCTTCTAACAAATACAAGGGTAAAGGCAAAGAGACTCAAAAGAAGAAGCAGTATTGTAAAATTTGTGATAAAGACACTCATGAAACCAAAAGATGTTGGTTTAATAACAAATCGCCCAATGAACAATGACAAAATAAGGGCAAAGGCAAACCAAAGAACAAGAACAAACAACAACAAGGACATGTTGTTGTCATTGAAGATTCTAGTTCAGACTCTGAATGAGCACACAAAGTGCTCATGACACATATAGACTCCCCTCACAATGATATTGTTTGGTACATAGATTCAGGCACTAGTAAACATATGACTGGCGATAAGTCTTGGTTTGAGACATTTGAGGCTCGAGAAGGTAGACCGGTAACCATTGATGATGATCAGACCTATCGAGTTCAAGGAGAAGGAAGTGTTTTTGTCTCCCTTCCAGATGGAGAATGTAAAATTCAAAAATTTATTTATGTACCAAGATTGAAAAATAATCTCTTGTCAGTTCCACAAATCCTGGATAATAACATGAATGTCAATTTCAAAGTGGAAAAAGAAAAGAAACGTTGCTTTATCACTCAAAAAGGAAAAAAGATAGCAACAGGTTCATACAAACATGGTTTGTTTATCTTAGATGCAATTAAATCTACACATACTACAATGGCAGTAACCACAAAAGAGACCACTTCTCTATGGCATAATATATTTGGGCATCTAAGCTCAGGGTATTTACTAGAACCTAGTAAATATCAAATGGTGAAAGGACTGCCTACTCTTTCATCTACTTTGCCAGTGTGCTCATATTTCTTGTCAGGAAAGCAATAGAGTAACGTTTGAACCTAGCTCTTTTCAAGCTAAAGTACCTTTAGAGTTAGTTCACACATATTTGTGTGGTCCTATGTCTACTAGTTGTGGAGGAAAAAGGTATTTTCAATTGTTTGTAGATGATCACTCACGGAAAATGTGGGTCTTCTTCTTGCAGTTGAAGTCTAAGATTTAACTATTTCAGCGTCAAGAAGCTTGTTGAGAAAGAAACATGATGTTTCATAAAGACCCTCCATTCAGATCGAGAGGGGGAATACACATCAAAAGAATTTTCCTCATTTTTGTAGAAACATGGGATAAAAATACAGTTAACAACAGCCTATTCTCCTCAGTCAAATGAAGTTGTTGAGAGAAGAAATTGATCCATTATGGAAATGGTTCGATGTATGCTTAAGGGAGCTAATCTTGAGCACATTTATTGGGTTGAAGCTATAACAACTACAGTATATCTTCTAAATAGGGCTCCCACATGGGCTCTTGAAGGTATGACTCCTCAGGAAGCTTGGAGTGGAAGGAAACCCTCCATATCTCATCTACGAGTATTTGGATGTAAGGCTTTTATGCATATACCTAAGGAGAAAAGAAAGAAGTTAATTGAGAAGACCCTACAATGTGTTTTTGTTGGATATTATGAATTATAAAAAGTCTATCGATTGATAGATCCATTCACCAAGAAAATACATATTAGTAGAGATGTAGTGTTTGATGAAGCTTTCACATCTAACACTACATCAGTATACCTAGATGATGAGGAGCAACAACCACTTCCTCCTCCACAACAAAAAAAGCCTCCAAAATGGTATACAAGTACTATGAAAGATTCTAAACTCACTTCACCACCTGATCTCACTCTCAATCACCCACAGACACGAAGCATGTCTCGACAGAGAAAGGCAAAAGCATCTACTTCAGTTGATGATCTTTGTGCAGATTTTCAAGAGCTTTCTATTGATAGAGATTTAGAAAGTGGAGATGATATGGAAATTGATGAGGAGAGGGTTTACATGTCATCATATGATGAAAATGAACCTTCTACAGTTGATGAAGCACTTAGACTGCCTCAGTGGAAGGCAACTATGGATGCTGAACATAATTCCCTCATTAAGAATAAAACATGGAAGTTGGTGGATTTGCCTAAAGGAAAGAAATCCATAGGCTACAAATGGGTTTACAAAGTCAAATATAAGGCAGATGGCACCATAGAAAAGCATAAGGCCCATCTTGTGGCGAAGGGATATGCTCAAAAGGAAGGCCTTTATTATGAGGAAACCTTTGCACCCACTGCAAGGATGACCACCATTCAAGTTCTTTGTGCTATGGCAGCACAATTCGGATGGAAATTACATCAGATGGATGTAAAAAGTGCCTTTCTAAATGGTGACTTAAAATAAGAGGTATACATGACTCAACCTCCAAGATTTTCTGAGGAAGACCATGAGAAAAAGGTTTGCAATTTGGTCAAATCATTATATAGGCTAAAACAAGCCCCAAGAGCATGGTACATCAAAATGGATAGTCACCTACTATAGCATGAATTTAGGAGAAGTCCATATGATGCAAATCTCTATATCAAGAACACAAGTTCTAAAATAGTGATTCTTGTATTATATGTAGATGATCTGATCATCATTGGTAATTCAGAGAAATTGATCAACGTCGTGAAATATGACTTGAAAAAGTCATTTGATATGATAGATCTAGGACTTCTCCACTACTGTCTTGATCTTGAGATAGAACAGAAGAAGAATCATCTTAGGGTGACTCAAAAAAAGTATGCCAAGAATTTAGTAAAAAAATATCGTATGACTGATTGTAAGCCCAAAGCAACACCGATGGAATCAAGGCTTCAGTTATCACGGTATGATGACTCACCACAGGTAGATGGAACGCTATATCGACATATGATTGGAAGCCTCATCTATCTGACAAATACTAGACCAGACATTACTTATGTTGTAAACTATCTTTCTCAGTTCATGCAAGAACCAAAGGTCTCTTACTGGAAAGCAACTAAGCGTGTTCTTCACTACACTCAAGGTAGTGTAGAATATGGTCTAGAGTATAAGAAGAATAACTCATTCTTCTTACAAAGTTACACTGACTCTGACTATGTTGGATCCCTAGATGACATAAAATCAACATCAGGATATGTATTTCATCTTGGATCTAGTCCTCTCTCTTGGCATAGTAAAAAGCAACATGTGGTTGCTTTATCTTCAACAGAGGTAGAATATCGCGTTGCACATGGAGTTGTGTGTGAAGCGATATGGTTAAGTCGCATCTTGGCTACCATGGGCCTACCAAAGAAACTTTCTATTCACATGTTTTGCGACAACTCAAGTGTTTTGAACTTGGTCAAGAATCTAGTCCATCATGAACGCACAAAGCATATTGACACAGATTGTCATTTCATTCGTGATGAAGTTCCTAAACACAGGATCAAGCTCCAATACATTCCCACCGACGAACAAGTTATTGACATATTCACAAAGGCACTTGGACGTGTCAAATTTGAGTTATTTCGAAGTAGACTTTGTATATCAAAGTAATGTAATAAAGGGGGATGTTAGGGTAAAATAGGTAGTATATTGCATTATACTAAATAGGTTATTACATCTACTTTTTAGCATAGGAGATATTTATTGTTCTATAAAATATCTCCTAAGTAACTAAAATATCATAGCTAGGTTAGTAACTAAGTAACTAAAATATTTTTTGTTTTATAAAATAGAATATTTTAGTTAGGTTGTTAGCATAATCTATTTTCAAACACCGTTAGAGCTTCCTAAGCTAATTGGTTAGTAAGCCTATTTTGAAATCTACATAAGCTTATTATTTTCTAAATCTATTGCTAATGTTGAATTCATAATCCTTTGATCATTATTATTTGGTGCATGTTTTTACTTCAAGGATGGTGGATACTTAGTCAAGTTGAGATATGAGAATTTAGAACAATCAAAATTTCCTTCTCTCAAAGATTTTCCTTGGAAGAACGTTTGGTCATTAGAGGCTCTCCTTAAAGCCTCAACATTTATTTGGTTAGCAGTTTAAAGTAAGATTCTTATGGAAGAGAGTCGACAAAGAAGAGGATATTATGGACCCTTCAAATGTGTCTTGTATAAGTAGGATTTAGAAACGTTAGACCATTTACTTCTTCATTGTTCGTTTGCCCACACCATTTGGGATTATTTTTTTAAATATAAAATTATATTGGGTAGCTCCATCAACATTGAAAGAGTTGATATAGGGGAGGGAGCAAGAGACCTCTCACTCTGAGTGGGAGGTCACCTCTTCGACTTCTTACTCTATTATTGGCTCTTTCGAGGGCTCTTAGGCAAATCTCTTGCTTTGCTATGGAATTCCAAGTAGATCTCCTAGTTTTCCTAGGTTTCTTGACCTTTCCTACCATTGCTTGGTGCCTGGAGAGTCTCCAAGACCTTTTTTGCTTCCTCTTGAGGTGTTCCAGGAAAGAGGAGGTAGATGTCATTTTCTTTTGGCGAATCTATAGCATGCTAAGGAGGTGCCCCGATGTGAGAGAAAGAGACCTCCCTCTTTGGGTAGGAGGTAACCTCTTCATCTTCTTGCTCCCTCTTTGGCTCTTCCTAGGGTTCTAAGATGGATTTCTTTCTTTATTGAGGAATTCCAAGCATATCTCCTAATTTTCCTAGCTTTTCTGGCCCTTCCTGTCGTTGTTTGGTTCTTAGAGGGTCTCTAAGACCTTTTCTACTTCTTCCTGAGGTGTTCAAGGAATTATTCTTAGGTGTTGTTTCCTGGTCAAATAAAACTGACTTTTTGGTCGCGGTGTGGAGGTTTTTGTTCTTGCTCGATTTTGGGTCTGTAGAGCTCTTCCCTACAGTTTATTCTTTGGACATGGGATGGGGCCATGCACTTTACTACATGTAGGGGAAACTTTTTTTTCCTCTCCAGATATTGGCATTACTTCGGAGTGGGATCCAGTTCTTTTGTTTGCTTGCAGAGATGGTCATTTGCTAGTTTTTCTAGGCTTGAGGGAGGCCTTGATTGTTCTCAGCTGAGTGTTTCCCATGGTTTGTGATTCATGGTTGGTGGTTTAGTATTTTTGGTGGCTTTAATTCATTTTTTCTACTTGCCAGGATGGTCTTTCTTTGGTTTATGTGGGCTTGGGGGAGGCCCCGATTGTTCCTAGTTGAGAGTTTCCCATTGTTTGTAGTTCGTGACTAGTGATTTGAGGTTTTCGATAGATGCATTTCTTTTGATATACTTTCCAAGAGGTCATTCACTACATTTTCTAGGCTTGGGGAGGTCTCAGATTTATAGTTGAGTATTTCTCGTGGTTGGTATTTCGAGGCTCGTGTCTAGGGGTTTCTTTTGGATTCCTTCTCATATTTTTTTGGTCTTAGAGGGGACCATGTGCTTCTTTGTATTGCAGAAGGGTTTTGTGGTTTCTCCACTAGTGGTTGGGTTAGGATTTCTTGCTAATCTAGGCGTCCTATTTCTAAGTTCTATCTTTAGTTGTGCTTCACCTTTCTTCTCTGGGATATCGCATGGAGGCTCTTGCGGATGGTCCAGTGTTGGTTTGTGGATGGCCCTTGGTTGTTTTGTAGATGATCCTATGATGGTTTTTGGGTGGTCCCTTTTATTTTGTAGATGGTCCTGATTCGTTTGTGTTTGGTCTTGTGTGGTTTACGGATGGTCCTGATTTGGTTTGCGGATGGTCTTGTTTTGTTTTATGGATGGTCCTATTTTATTTGCGGATGACCTTCTAAATCTAAGGTTTTTCTTCTATATGCGAAGACCCTTTTCAAATTGGTGTGAGGTTTTCTCCTATTCGAAAAAAAACCTTTTCAATTTTGTGTTTACCTATGATATTTCTCTACTGCCCCTACAAGGGCTTCTCTTCTCATGTTGTGTGGCTTCCTCTCTTGCTTCTGTGTGGGCTTCTCTTCTTCTATTTTAGCTTTTTTTTCTCCAATAGCCCACAGAGGGTCTATTTCTTCAGCTTTTTTTTTGGTTGGGATCTCTTCTCCCAACCTTATATTTTTATAAAATGTTATGGGATCCTTTCAAAACCCCTTTTACCAATAAAAAAAACATTGAAAAAGTTGATAAAATGATGGATAAATTATTTCAAAGCTAAAGTATTATGTATTCTTTGGAGGCTTGGCCCTGCCATTATTTGTTGGAATTTATGACTTGAAAAGAATAATAAATTTTTTAAAAATAAATATCAAAATCATGTCCAAGTTTGGAACCGTATTAGTTCCTCTCTTGTAGAATATCTAAAAATATGGTGCTCATCATGGAAAGTCTTAATTATAGAAAAAAGGTGCTAATAACTTGGCTATAGTATTTGAACATACATGGAAGAGTCATTTGCAACAACGAAATTAAAAAAAATGATCACTTTGATCTGTGGTAAAATTGATAAGTCCATAAATTGGGTTTATCAAAATTAATTTTAATGGTTCTTCTAGAGAAAATCTAGGAAAATTTGGTGGAGGGAGGTGGTGTTTTTAGAAATAATGAAGGCAAAATCTCCTCACTTATTTTAGAATTATATGGAACTTCAACTAACAACTATGCATAGGCTAGGGCACTTCTTATAGGAATTAAAATTGTAGCAAAAAAAGATGGAAATATATTTTAATTGAAGGGGACTCACAAGTTATTATCAATGCTAATGAACATAAAAAGGATGTGGAGATTGGATAAAAAATAATATTATTGTTGATGTTCATCATCTATTACTAGAGGCAATCTCCTAACAGTGTGAGCATATTTATAAAGAAGGAAACCGAGTAGCAGATAGATTAACGAATTATAGTGTTGATCTTCATCCAAGTGAAATTTAAATTTTAGAAAGGTAACTCACCAAATGAGATTTTATGTCTTAATCAAAATGATGTCAAGAGTTGATTGTGGAAACATAACACTTCCAATAAGTTGAAAATATATAAAAGAGAAAAAAGAAAAGAAAAAACCGTTATTAAAAATATATATTACAACAAATGTAATATTTTAATATTTTGATGAAAATAACCTCAAATAAAACCACATATAACATTTAAAAAATAAAACAATATTAAAAATAAAATAAAAAATAATATTAGGTTAATAAAATGGGAGATTTCTTCGACGTAGATGTAAAGTGTAATTTGGGGGAGGTTATCTTCCCTTTTAAAGTGTAATGCAGGCCACACCAACCCTAAACAATTACATAATGATTATGTTACGATAGTTTCCTAACAATGGCAAACATCACAGCACGTACTCCTATTACCCATCCTAAGCCCACTGCAATCAGGGACACCTTTTCCTCCAAGCTGCTCAACAACGACGTTTCCACCTTCTTAACCTCTTCGGAAGGCTGTCCTGAATTTTTCTTCCTTTGTTCGCAACTTTGCAAAGGGCGTCCGCATAGACATCGATTTTTCTGAAATGAAGCTTCGTTGAAAGTGTCCAACTGCGCTCCACCGGGTATTGGCCCACAAAACTTGTTTGAAGAAACATCGAGATACGCTAACTTGGACAAGTTGGACAGCTCTGACGGAATTTGCCCGCTCAGTTCGTTGTGGCACAGGTCCAACTCTTCTAAAGTAGAGATATTCCCAATAGATGATGGTATCTTGTCAAGTATTTCCCCTGGTTTCTGGACAGATTTAGCAACCACAGACTGCTTAGACTCCCCATGCTTGCTGGTATTTCCCCGCTCAGATTATTGTTGGACAGGTCAAGTATGGTGTTGGACTGTAGCACATTGTTGATATTGAACCATAGAAGTAATTGATCTTCCTTCAAAGAATTCTTTGGATCACTATTAAAAAAGTATTTGTGATAAATATCCCTTACTTTTATTAGCTTAAGAGATGATCACAACAAGATAGATCTTCCACCTTGAAAAACTCAATTTCCAAAAACCTATTATTGGAAATACCCCTTGTTTTGAGTAGCTTGAAGACATGATTACAATGGAATAGGTATTTCATAAGATTTTGATCATACAATGTTATAGAAGAAAAATGCATCAATAGAGGAGTAAAATAATTGATGAAAATTTTACAAGTATATAGAAAGTAAAACTATTTTACAAAATTTTAAAAATGGTTTTGCATGCCCTTTTATCGTAAATTCACACTACCATAAGGATCTAAGATTGATGCTTGTAAAGAAACAACTTCAATAAATATAGTAATATCAGTAACAATTGAACTATGCATAATAAACATCCATTGATAATAAAAAAGTAAGATCGAATGCAAGAAAATCAAATATGCATGTCATCAGATTCTAGATTTAAATCAATATAAATATTTAGCCCCTTAGAGAGGATCAAGTCTCTTGGCAACTTGGAGAGGGCAAACTTGCATATGTGCAATAGAGGCTGACTAATAATCAAATATGAAAGATGACTCTAACTAAAACATAACTCATTTTATTTATAAACTAAATCAACATTAACTCTAACCCTAATGCTCAAGGGGTGACTACTTAACCTAGGGCCCAAGCTAATAAAAGAAAGATAGTTAGTGTGACTACATTGGAGCCATTACATTTAACTAATATGGATCAACTTTGGCTTAACAAATTTCATCTTATTTGATAAGGATAGCATTTTATGGTCCACCCGAGCATGTCCATATCCTTCCATCATAAAAATAATGATGAAATAAAAGTTGTGAATTGATTGATTATACATATTCTTCAAATGTATAATTTCAAGTATTCATGCACATGGGATGAGATCCTCCCCTACATTTAGCATTAGTATAATTGAGCTCTACATAGCTCTACTAAACACAATGCATTTTATGTTTGGTTCAAATTCTAACCCTTGGCACCTATTCATGTAGATTTCTTTGGAGGGGGTCCCTGGTTCTTTGAAATAAAAGAGTTGTTTTTGCACAAGTGGGGGCCGGATTTTAATCCACGAACCCAGAAGATCAATCTAGCTCCTTTGTGGGTATGTCTTCCTAATTTACCTTTCCATCTCTAGCATGAAGACATCATTGTTGGATGTGTCTCATCCTTTGCCGAGGAAATACCGTACGATAGGCATGAGAGGGTAAGAGGAGCAGAGCTCCTCACGAGGAAGGCGAAACCCTCCTCGGGGGTGTCGGGGGGGTCCGGGAGGGGCGGTAGCCCCCCTACCATGTTGAAAAAAAAAAATTCCCCTTTTTCGGAGCGATTGCCGGGATTCCCACGGTTGGTGGGTGGTTGGTGGGTGTGGGTGGTTTAGCCCACGGTATTGTGCCCATTGTATTCTAATACCACATAGTGGTTTAGGGTTGTGAGATTTTCCTTTATATTTTATTGTAATGTCCCATTTTCGGGCAAGAAAGGAAAATAATAATATCAAGGAGTGGCTCTTGTTTTGCTAGAGTAGCCCACATCGGGTGAACTAGGGTAAATCTCGTGTGTCATGTGCATTGTGTGGTGTCATTTCTTCTAAGTTATTTATTTCTGCATTATTTATGGAATAAGTTTTTGTAGATCTCTTCAATCATAAGGGGTATAACTAAGGTAATTGGTGAGTTAGTGTTAATAGACTCAGCCACCAAAGCAAAATCTAGAATAATTTTTGCTTGGATGTGTGTAATGGCGGATCTGAAGGCAGAGTTGCCAGGTCATATCGATCTTATTTCCAAACATGATGTATGGACTCAAATGATAGTCTATGAAAATAGGCTTCTTAAGTGTTCAATTTTTAGGAGGTTAGGCTACTTGGTTGGTTCGTGTCCATACAGAAAGGAGGTTCCCAAGGGGAACTGGGTTAGAAAATAGGGAAATTCTAAGACTCAGACACATCCTCAACCGAGGCCATCTGAGGCCTTAGGCCCCAACTAGTTTAATTTAGAGAACTCGAGACCCAACCAAATTGAGAATTATTCCAGGGTAATTGAAGTTAGCAACCCAGAGTCGATTGCTATCAATTAATCCAGTGTTTATTTTGGCTTCCCGTAGGTGGACAAAGTAGAGATGGTGATCAAAACATGTATCCCATCAAATTTTCTTTATAATTCTTTTGAATGCTTAAATACTGAAGATGCTAACCTTGAGGAGGAGAAAGGAAATCAGGATGAGCCAGAGGTGCTTGTCTCACCTTAGAAGATGGTGAAAGACTCTAGCTCTTCTTCCAAGTTGAATATGGCCAAGTCACTAAATTGGGGAGAAGGTTTGTTAGGGGTGAAATATTCTCATCCAAAAACAAGAAGTTCCTGAAAGGAATTGGTTGATGTTGGAGTACCCAGGAAGGTGGGTAAGCCCTCTAACAAAAATATAAGAAATAAGGAGGCAAAATCGGATATTGCAGATGGCTTGCAAAGCTAGCTAAAATTTGAGAAAGAGTCTAAAGGAAAGCAACTTAAACTGGATTCATTTTATCACTCACCCCATTCTCCTAAGGGGGGCAATCGCTCCAAATATCATAAATGAAACTCATCACATGGAATATTATAGGCCTAAACGATACTGCTAAAAAAAGAGAGTTGGCCTCTCTAAGGAAAGAGTTTAAGCCAGATATTATTCTTTTATAGGAAATAAAAATGGATAGTTACAATACCGAAAAAAATTAAAAATAAAATTTGGAGAGAATCAAAATCGTTGCCAACTTGGTAAATGAAGCTTCAAGAGGTCTGTTATGTATGTGGAACCCATAATTTGTTGAAGGATTGATTCTACTAATTTATGATAAAGTTATAAATATTTTATTTTCTTCCAAAGTCTAAAGGGTCAAGTGGGTTACTTCGAATATTTATTCCCCCAAATCTCCTCAAAATAGGTTGGTATTTTGGGACTCCTTGTGAGCTATGAGAGAGATTTTTAACAGGGAAGCATGGCTTTTGGTGGGAGACTTTCATACCCCTTTATACCCATTTGATAAGAAATGAGGGACTCCAATCTACAAAAGCATGGAAGACTTTACCTCTTATGTGAAATCCCAAGAGCTTATGGATTTGGAGCTTAAGGGTCTTGGTATACATGGAGAAATCAACGATTGGGGTACCAAAATATTCAAATCAGGCTAGACAGATTCCTCATATCTAAGGAAGGGCTACCTTTTTTTGGAGATATGTCTTTGCGATCTCTCCTAATTATCATAATCCTCTGGTGCTGGAGCACGTTTAGAATTATCCATTTTTTCCTAGGCCCTTCAAATTTGAGGCCATGTGGCTCCCTCACCCGGACCTGAAAGGTAAGATCAAGGAATGGTGGGCTAAAGGCTTTTCGGGCCACCCTATTGCTCAAGTTGCATGAAGCTAAGGTATATTAAGGCAAAGCTGAAGGAAATAAATAAATTCTTTTTTGGTAATATTTTGTTAAGAAAAAATGAACTCTTTGAGTAGCTCAAAGAAGTGGAAACCATTTCAGCCAGGTCGAAGGTAGTGGAGGCGGTGAGATCCAAAGAAATAAGTCTACTTGCATATTTGCATAATGTCTTGGCTGAAGAAGAGATTATGTGGCATCAAATCAAGAAATTAATGGCTCAAAGGAGACCGAAACACAAAAATTTTCATACGTTCACGCTGAGGCATAGAAGTCACAACAGGATCAAGGAAATTATAATGGTGGATGGTGAGATTACTAATATTATTAACAAAATTAGAGAAAGTGTTGTGGAGTTCTTCAAAGACTTGTTATGCTTCTCGGTTCCTAAAAACTGATAAGCATAAAATTGTCTTCTATGTGACATCTCGGTGCTGGTCTTTGAAGAAATGAACAAGATCCTATGTGATCCCTTCAATGATGATGAGATCATAAATGCGGTGTTCTCAATGGGAGGTCTTAAGGATCCAGGTCCAGATGGTTTCTCACCTATATTTTTCAAATATTTTGGCATAGTTTCTAACAGTTATAATGTAATCAGATAGGTCCAAAGATCTAATTTTATCCCAACCGATGTAAATTCCACCTTTTTTATTTTACTGCCCAAGTCATCGGGTGTCAAAGGATTTGTAGATTTCAGGTCGATTAGCCTGTGTAATACGATTTTTAAAATTTTGACTAAATCCATGGCCAATAGACTTAAAATGTTGCTTCCTTCGATCATTGATGCTCCGTAGAGTGGTTTCATGTCCCAACAATAAGTTTTAGATGGTGTTGTTGTTCATGAGATCATCCACTCTGCTGATAAAAGTGGGAGGATTGAGACTCTTCTCAAGTTGGACATGAACAAGGTGTATGATAGAGTGGCTTGGGATTTTATTCTTAGGGTCCTTGATAGGTTTGGCTTTGCCTAGTGCTGGCTAAGACTGATTAAATCTTGTATATCTTCATCCATGTTTTCAGTAATTATTAATGGATCTTCGATGGACTACTTTCATAGCAATAGAGGTCTGCATCAGGGAGACCCTTTATCACCCTACCTTTTTATTCTTATGGCTAAGGTGTTGGGCAAGTCCATCAAAGCTAATCAGGTTATTCAAGGTTTAAAGCTAGCCCAATCGATAGATCCCATATCCCATCACCAATTCACTGATGATACTCTTATTTCCTTTGTGGCATCAATCCCTTAGGCTAAAGTAATTAAATTAATTTTGGTGAATTTTGAGAATGTGACGGGTTAGAAGGTGAATTTCAGAAAGTTTGCTTTTTTTTATTTCACACCCCGGTTGATAGGAAAAGGAAAATAGTTGATATTATGGGGTGAAATATTGGTTCTCTTCCCTCATTTTACCTTGAGATGCCAGTATTCAAAGGTGCATCGAAACCATCATTGTGGGATTCAGTAGTTGAAAGAGTTTAGAAGAAGTTAGCGGGTTGGAAAGGTGACCCTTTATGTCAAGGAGGGAGTTTTTATTGGTCAGCCACTTTACAAAGCATCCTGATGTACTTCATCTCATTTTTCAAAATTCTAAAGAAATTTATCGATAAGTTAGAGCAAATCCAACGACCCTTCTTGTGGTCAAGGACTGAAGAGAAGAAGAGATTCCACTTGGTGGCATGGGATCAAGTTTGCAGTCGGAGAGAATAAGACTTAGGTTTGAGAAGGCTAAGAATGTTGAACAAAGTCTTGATTGCAAAACAATCATGGAAATTAATTTAGGATGTCAATATCAGTTGGGTGAAGATTGTGAAGGCTAAGTATCGTGGCGGTGGTAGCAATTTATCGAAATCCCAAGCTCTCTTGGTGGGGTCTGCGTTTTGGTCCAACATAGTTGGTAGTCATGTAGATGTGCATAAAGGCCTTCGTTGGGTGGTGGTGTATGGTTATTCCATTGATTTTTTATGAGATTCTTGGGCCTCTCCATCCCCTCTGGAAGATAACCCGATCTTTTCTTGTTTTAAGCTAATCACAGATAGGTTCTTTGGACCCAAAGTTTCTAATTTTTTAGAATTATTCAATGGTCATCTTCAGTGGAAGTCTTTTGACTTCCCAAATATTTCTTAGGAGGATAAACTTGCTTTTATAAATTTAAAAACTCCATAAAATTGTTCTTAACCCCGAGTACTAGTCTTCACGATAGACTGGTTTGGGATCTTAAGAAAGATGGCTAGTTTTTAGTTAAGTCTGCTTACGACTGCTTGGACTATGATTTGGATCTATTATTCTCAACGAATCAAGTCTGGATTAAAGACCTGATGCCTAAAGTCAATGTGTTCTTCTAGTTGGCAATTTAGGAAAAGTGCCTTACTCTTGATAATCTTCAAAAATGATGAATGATTTTCCCTAATAGGTGCTTCCTGTGTGGCAGGGATTTTGAATCGCCTTTCCACTTAGTTTTTCGTTATGCTTATACTCTTGAAGTCTTCTATCAGTTATTTTTGGATCTAGGTGTTTCTTGGGTTCTTCCCAACTCGCTGGAGGACCTGGTTGTTCAATGGGTCTCCCCCTTCTCCTATCCCCACCTCCACTAGTTTTGTAAATTTAGGTTACCCCATATTTGGTGCAAGTGTGGAAGGAAAGGAATGCCCGCACCTTTAAAAGTATTTGCCATCTTGAGTCATCTGTCTCCTCAAGGGCCATTGTAGATACAATGGAAAATATGAAAGCATTTAAACTGGTTTTGATAACTTGTGAAGGAGAGTTCAGTTTGGAGAGATCATTGGGTTTTTTAACTCAGCCTTAGAATACAGTGAGAAGAGTAAGTTAGGACAGGGCTAGCACGATCTGGGAACCCCCTCCATCGGGTTGGTTGAAATTCAACTTTGACGAAGCTTATAAAGGGAACTCGGTTCTAGCGGGTGCAAGGGGTTTGTTTAGAAACTTAGAGGGTGAAATCCTTCTTGCCTTTTCTAAAAACTTAGGTCATCAAACTAGCCATTTCGTTGAATCTTGGGCATTATTTTAGGGTTTTTCCCACCTGAACTTGATAAATTATAGGAAACTAATCATAGAAGGATATTCATTCAATCTTATCAACACATGGCAACCAAAATCCCTCCTATACTATTGCAAATTTTATAATCGAAGCTAGGAGAATGATTCAAAATTTTGAAGTCCAATTCAATCATCGGTTCAAGGAAGGTAACAAAGTTGCGGACTTCCTGGATAATCAAGGCCTTATCTAGCAAGATCTTTACATTTGGAGAGGTAATTTCCTAGATGGCCTTAGTTCATTGGATAATGAATTCAAGTAAAGGTCAAACTCGAGTCAGAATACTAAGGATGGGTGGCTGGAACCCTCCCCATTGGATGTTACTTTTTGAATGTTTTGGTCGGGTCCCCCATCGAAATTTGAATTTAAATTTAAATTTGACACTGTTATATGTTATTTCTCCTGGGTGCGCTCATTTATTCTTTTATTGGGGGCCACTGAAATATATTTATCCGAAGTTAGGCAGAATATGGGCAATGAGACATCACTTAAATAATTATTGAGGGTAACTTTTTAAATATGGAGGTAATAATTTGGGGTCATGCCCTATCAACAGTTTGCTTTTAGAAAGATGTAGGAAATATTACTCTCGTGAGAAGAGATATGCCTTAAAAAGTGTTTCGAAACTAGTGTGGAGCTGGGTGAGATGGTAGAGTTCAAAGAACGTTATTTTGACAGGGGGGAAAAATTCTTTATTTTCTAATTATCTATAGGGCTCTGATTGGCTGGATCAACCGGATGACCTTGTTACCAAAATGGGATAAATCGAGCTAGATTAGGAAGGTATTGATAATTATTTTAAGAACACAAGATTATACTGAGAAGGGGGTGAACAATATAAGATAAAACTTTTCAATCCAAATGATAACATCAATAATATGAATGCAATTATAAATCAATGCACAATTTCCATAAGAGACAATGTTTTTACGTGGAAACACCCTCTCAGGAGAAAACCACGACAAAATGTTGCTTATATTTTTCCTTAATAAATTTCATGGGTACCAACCCACAGGAGACACCAATCCATGGGAGAAACCAATCCCCTTGCTCAAGTTTGTGGACACCAATCCACAGGAGACACCAATCCCCTAGCTCAAGTTCATGGACACCAATCCACAAGAGACACCAATCCCCTTGCTCACTAATTTGGTCCAAAACTCTACTCAGGTCTGTCCTCAAATCTTGCTCACAAATATTGCTCAAATCTACTTCAAAACCTGCTCACAAACATTGCTCAAATCTGCTCTAAAATCTACTCACAAACATTGCTCAAATCTGCTCCAAAACTTGCTCAAAAATACTACTCAAATTTACTCCAAAACCTGCTCACTAATGGCATCAAGTTCTTCACCTTTGCTTGAGTTTGCTTTCTTCAACTAAAAGGCAATTTAGACATATTCTACCCATAATTATTTTAACTTGAAGAACATATAAAGGATGATATGCACTAGTGTAGAAAGCTTCAAATGGCCAATATGTTCTTCACATTAATTTAGTCTTTTGCTTCCACATATCCCACATTTATTACTTGTTAAAGGTAGCCCAAGTCAAGCATTGGATAACTTACTTGTGTGTTGACTTGGAGATGCTAATACCTTGCTCTTCTTCCACTATCATGTGCATCTTTTCTTCTTCTTGAAATGGTTGAATTGTTCTTCCTTGTTAATTGAATGCTTGGGTGAATATGTGCACTTAATCCTCTTACTCTATTCCTTGAAGCCTTGACTTGTTTCAAATTTGTGCCCTCCAAATCTACCTCAAAATGATGATCTTCCTTTTGAATGTGCTTTCCAAATCTGCGTTGATAAAATGTTTTTCCTTTTCTATGTGCCTTCCATGCAGGCCTACGTGCCCAACTTTTGTCTCTGTTTGGCTTATGTGTTTGGGTCTGTTCGACTAGTATCTATTGGTCTGGGTGTAGGTAGTTGTGTCCAAGGACTGGTTAGCTTTAATGTTTGAAGTATCCTCAATCTCTTAATAGCTGGAAATTAGCTTCTTTTTATTAAAAGGTTTGAAAGTCCTTTCAAAACTCCTTTCATCTAACTAATAAAAAAAGCATTCAAATATATATCAAAAGTTTAATTTAAAATATAACGAGGTCACCTTCTTATAATTTGATTATAAATATATATATTAAAAGTTTAAAAGTTTAAAGATATTCTAACTCACATATCCTCACAAAATAATTAAATTAAATTTACATTAAAAATAAAAATAAAAATTATATATTTTTATATTAATTAATAATACAGAAGCGAAAGGCTCTACTTAATAAATAAATATAGAAAGTATGAGAAATCATTCTGCCATTTCAAGGTGGACGATGAAATATGATTACCTGAAGCCTCCAACTGTTGCTCTTGCCTTGTGTAGACTCAACAAGCAGTCTTGTTTTTGGTGTCATCCACAACGGTGCAAGGGCCATCGTGTGCAACGCTGTTAGGAACCTTCACACACAAAAATAAGCATAACATAATATCAATGGAGTAATTAAAAGCGTTGAAGAAAATAACAGGAACAGAAATAGAAATCGTAGGTGAGCTTTTATATAATATGAGAAAGATATGAGATACACTTTATTTTCACTCACTATAAAGGTGTAAGGACCTGGTCCGTTGGTTAAAAGTTTTCTTTGGGAATCACGCCAGACGCCTGTTAAGTTAGCATGGTTTAAATCCTTTAGGTTTAACCAGAAGGTGTGTCCAGTCAGCTCAGCGGTTAAGTTACTATAGTTAAAATCCTTCAGCCTTGATCAGAAGCTAATTCAGCAGTCAACTTTATTAAGTTACGTAGAAGTTATAGTAATAGCAATTCGAGTCAAAACTCCGGAACGACGCCGTGAAGCTTATTATAACCAAGAATCAAAACTCTTAACTCGCTAAAATTTACCAAATACGAAGGAAGTTCACCTGTTAATCTATTATTTCTCGTATTCAGAAGCAGAAGGCCGGTACAGTTTGCCAAGGATGGAGGCAAACGGCCAGAGAAATTATTAGAACTTGCAGACAAAATTTCCAGAGAAGACGGAAAGTTTATGAAAAGATTTCCATGCAACGAGTTGTTGAATAGCTTTAGCTCCTTCAGAGTTGAGCAGTTGGCGAGTGTTGACGGAATTGTACCATAGAAAAAATTCTCGCTCAGGTCCAAATATTCCAGCGAACAGAAAGCACTTTTTTTAGATTTATGGGCAGAGTGGATTAGCTCATTAATAGTTATCACACCATCAACAATATTTCGACCTTTAAAAAAGCTACCTTGACATAGGTTTATGATGTCTGGAAGTAAATATTTAAGTCTGGTGGCCATAGCTTTGGTAAGAATCTTGTAGACCACATTGCAAAGGCTTATAGGACGGTAATTAGATAAACTCTTGGCAGTAGTCTTTAATGGCCAGGCAAAGGTTAGGATCTATGATTTCGTAAAAAGTTTAGAAAAAATGAGGGGAAAACCCATCAGGCCCAGGAGCTTTGTCTAGTTGCATGGAAAAAAAAGCTTTGTGGATTTCCTCATCACTAAGGGGTTTTAGGAGATAGGCATTTATTTCATCAGTAATAATTCTCGAAATGTGTCTAAGGAAGGAATCTATTGCTTGGGAGGATTGGATAGGCTGGGATCCCAACAAAGACTCAAAATGATGAACAACCTCATCCCTGATTTCACAGATGTTAGCGGTGTAAGACCCATCACTCTTTACTAGACCCTTGATCCTGTTTGCTCCTCTGTGATCTTGTTTGATCCCTGATTTTGTAGAATGACTTTCACTAAAACATGATAAATATTTTTAACATAATGTATTTAAATTAAAATATAATAAATGAAGGTTTTATATTTTAAACATTACACCATCACTTAATATATTTTAGAATCTAAGGTTAGCATATGTTAAACAATGTTTAAATGTTTTAGAATTTTATATTAAAAATTCAAATTGCTATGATGACCACACACTATATAATTTTAGGATACCAAATAGTATAGATTGAGTGGGCCTAATGGAGAAAACCTAGAAAATTTAAATAGGAGTTCCAAGGCTTGAATTTGAAACGGGTAGGGCTATACACCATGCTTTGATAACTAGGATTTGGTTGGATAAATAAAATATAGACACATGCACTTGTTAGACTTGACGTGGTTCCATTACCTTTTACCTTGTAATAAAACAAGAACAACTCTCTAGTTTGTAAGCATTAGAGTTTATAAATAAAAAATCATCTTTGAGATCTAAGGTGCATCTTCAAGTGGTTGCAAGAGTACAAGGTATACCTAAAGCCTAAGAAATACATATTTTGGGATACATTAGAAAAAATATTAGGATTCATCATATCTTGACATGGAATCAAAGCGTATCTTAACTAGATATCAACTATTATCGATATTCCATGCCCTTGAACTTTGACTCAACTTAGGAGTCTCCAAGGAAAAATCTAAACCATTTAGAGATTCATCTCCCAACTAGCCAACAAGTGTCAACCCTTTATTAAGATTTTAAGGAATGATGTGCTTTTCAAATGGGATACTGACTATCAAACAACTTTTTATACTCTCGATTTCTACCTTTTATCTCCTCCCATCCTTGTCCTATCTAACCCCTCTAAATCCTTTTTACTATACATAATCTTGCAATAGACCATGCCTTAGGAGATATGTTGGTGTTGTACAATGATAAACATAGAGAGCAGGCCATTTTTTATATTAGTAGAACTTTGGTAAGTTATGAAGTCCTGTATACCCCTCTAGAGAAGCTTTACCTAGCCATGGTGTTTGATTTCTAGAAGCTTAGACACTATATGCTCACCCATAAGATATTTTTCATGATGGTCAATCCCTTGCATTTTCTCATATTCAAGCCTCATTGTTAGGGATGAATTGCTAAGTGGGTAATTACGCTTAGTGAATTTGATATAGATTTTTTCAACCAAAAGTTTATGAAAGGTTAAGACATTGCTAATCAACTAGTAATTGCACCTTTAGAAGCTAGCCATCCCTTAGTAGTTGACTTTTCAAATGAGTCAATCTTAATCCTAGAAGCCTATCAACCTAACTTTAGGACTTTGTACTTTGATGGTGCTAGATGTATCAAAGGAGCAAGGGTAGGAGTCATCTTGGCCATTCCTCAATAACATTTGATCCCTCTATCCTTTAAGCTTAAGTTTTCTTATACCAATAATATCATTGAGTATGAAGCTCTTATCTTAGGGTTACATATAACATTAGCTCTTTTAGTTAGAATCCTCTCTACCTTCAAATATTTCAAGCTCATATTCAAAAAATTCAATGGTATTTAACAAACTAATGATGAAAAGCTCAAGCTATACAAATATATTATTGATAAACTAATGAATGTTTTACTCAAAATCACCATTGAAGCCATCCCTAGGTCTAGTAACCATCATGTTGATGTTATGACATTGGATACATGTATTATTCCATTAGAGTTAGATGAAAAATAATCTATTATTGTTATTCTACAAATTAGGAAGCCTTCAATCCTAAAATCTAGAAAAATTCCTCTTGGAATATTTTCCATGAAATTGGGTCATTCTTCTGATCCTTGGTACAAGGATATATTTTCTTTCCTTAGGGATGATATCTTTCCTAATGGTTTAAAATGCAATAAGTTCAAGAAAATCAAGCAATATGCTTATATGCATGCCTTCATTTATGATAACTTATACCCATGCACCCTTGATGAAATTTATCTTATATGCTTATCCTCGACCAAATTCCAAGTATTCATCAAAGAGGCTTATGATGGATCATATGATGGGAATTTTAATGGTATCACCATTGCTAAGAAACTCCTACAGATGGGTTATTATTGGCTCTTAATGGAAAATTACTCTTGCAACTATGTTAAGAGGTGTGATAAGTGTTAAAAGCATGACAACCTTATTCATGCTCCATTCCAAGCTATCTAGTCCTAGATATATCCCTAGATTTTTTTCTTTTTGGGCTTAGAATTCATTAGGAATATCAACCTAGTGTCATATAATGGAAAAAGTTTATTATCATGGCTACTGAGTACTTCACCAAATGGGTTAAAGCCATTCCTTTACCCTTAAGCACTAGAGCATAGGTCTCTAAGTTTATCCTCAACCAAATGCTTAGTTATTGTGGCATCCCTTATATGCTAATCTCTAACAATGAAACACCCATCAAGAGTAAGGATGTCTAGAAAATTTATGCTAAATACAAGATTTAGCGAAAATGGCCTATGCTTTATTATTCTTAAGACAATAACCAAGCTAAAGCTTCTTATAATACTATTGCCAATATCCTTAAGAAGTGCATTAACAAAACTGATAGAGATTGGTATATTTAGTTGTATTCAACTTTGTGGGTCTATCACAATAGTGAAAGAACTACCATTAGCATGATATCCTATATTCTAATTTATGAAACTAATGTAGTCATCCCTTTTAGTCTAGAGGTACCTTCCTTAAACATTTTATCGTAGGACTCCTCTATTGGAGATAAATACCATATTGCCCATCTTATCCAGTTGGAACTTCTTTATGAAAAGAAAATCCATGCCTTAGAGAACCTACAGTTCTACTAGCAAAGGCTAAAATGTACCTATTACAAGAATTTACAATCCCATTTCAATAAATTTTGTGATCTTGATATCAAAGAGAACTATTAAAATTTTAATTCTAAGATAGAGCTCAAAGGAAAATTTAAGCCCAAATGGCTAGATCAATAAATTATAACTACCAAGTATGGTTTAGGTGAATATCACCTTGTCATGCTTGATGGAAAAGAAATTTAAAAGTTATGAATATAATGCATCTTAAATATATTATATCTGAGTCTACATTGACTTCATATTTTCTTTCATCTATTTGTCATTGCTTGATTGCATCTTTCTTAACTTCATATTTGCTTTCATCTATATGTCTATCTCTATCTGGACTACATCCATGATGACATGTAAATGATGATCCTAGCTAGGATAGTTCATTTTCATTTACTAGGCAATTGATGTGAGTGGATTCTCCCAATCCCACTTCATGAACCAAACCAAGGTTTATACAATCTCTATCTCAATTTTATTTGTCTCAAATATTATTTCTATCCATTCTTCCAAACTACTAATATTTTGTTGTATGATGAATACTATGAGTTTTGTAGGTGCAAATTATAAATTAAATCAAATCATATTATTCTATCACATCAATAACTTGCTACACATTGAATGATATTAGGTTCATAGTGTTGGAAGTATTACATTATTTGACCCCTTGTAAATATTATTTAGGTAGATGATTTATATTTTATATAATGTATGTGTCAATATGAGAGAAAGTGCAAGATGTCAAGAGAGAATGAAGAGTCACATTGATATGTGGCAAGAGGAGAGCAATAGTCAAGAGTACTGGAAAGCCATAAATTTATATATTAGAGGTAAAGCTCTAGGAAATATAATTAATTAGAATTATTCTTGTGATGTTTTATAATGTGTTATAGTTGTGCAAGATTGTTGTTATTCCAATATTGAGTTTCATTATTATTTTTATTAATGGCATATATTTGATTTATACTTGATCCTGGATAAAGCTTTCTAGTAGTTAATTTATATGGAAAGCTAACAGTGGTATCAGAGCAGGGTTAAATTATCATTTCTAGGGTGGAGAGAGTGAGGATAAAGTAGAAGAGTGTACAACAAGAAGAGATTATTGAAGGTGTTAAAAGAGGACAAATAGGAAAGTAGTGGAGGATAAAATTTACTATTAAGAGTTGAATGCCTGAGAGTAAAAGCAACATTGAGGGAAATAATCTAATGCATTCACCTCACTTTGACAATTTTATCTTAGGAACTAAAATACAACCCCTATTGATCATTAGAAGCCAAATAAGAAATAACATCGATGTGCTTGGTCCACAAAACCTTGTGGTGATTTCAAAACTATTTTTCATACTCGAAAGGTGATAATTGGATGCAGAAGAAGTTGATGATTTTAGTTTGCACAAGAGGAAACTCTTTGATTAGGTCCTTCTTGCAAGAGAGATAGAACCATTTTTCTTGTAGACAACCAAGTTTATATCGTACCTTTGATGCCCTATGGATCATGACCCAATTCACCCATTGTATCTCCTTGTATTATCCATTTTTGAACCTTAAGTATCTCATACAAAGCCCAAGAAATTGTCGCTTCAAGTTGTTTTGTAGAAACCATAACCAACTTTTTTAGTAGGAATAAGAAATCGAAATACGTTGCCCCTAGGACAATTATGTAACCATGTCCAATTACTTTGGCATAGTTTCCACAGATACTATTTACATGTGTCCCATGGAGTGAAGGCCTATGATGAATCTAAACTAAGAGAAGATGTAGGTGATTTATTAATAGTATCAGATTGCTAGATGTTTAAGGGGAGTCAAAGAGGAGGAGGTTTAAGAAGTTTTCTAGATGATAAATTACCAACTTGTTAGAATATATTACATTATTTAGGTACATGTCAATGTACCACCTTGGGTACATTGTTAGATTAGAATTTATCGTAGTTTACTTGAGGAAGAAGTAATAAATCCACAAGTGTCAATGTGTAAGGATGTAAATGTACAAGGAGTCCACTTGTACATGAGTCATAGGAAAGGTAGTTAGGAAGAGTAAGGGTCAAGTAACTTATCTTCTTATATATAGGCCCCATAGTGAATAGAAGAGAGTGTGAAGTAGAAGTGTGATTACTATAGAGTAGTGAGTAGGTACAATGTAGTTTCCATTAGAGTTTTGGAGTGTTCATTTCCTCCATTATATTGCATTGTACTATTTTTATAACTTTCCATCAATAGCATATTTTAGTCTTATTACATAATTTTATTATCTTACTTTTTTGTATATTTAACATTTTGTGATTACTTTCCCCCATATTATCAAAAGCTAACAGTGGTATCAGAGCTACCATAGATCAAATAGAAATTAGGAGATCCACAAGAGAGATTGAGAGGAGAAGCAAATCTTAGTTCCAAAAACTTTGAGATTGAATTTTGCTAGAGCATTTTCATAGAGTTGAAAAAAACTCGTGAAGACTAGGACTCAATATTCATTCCACTAGATTGAAAAATCAACTAGTGAAGATTCATCGCTTAGAATTTCTTCCATTACAATCCTAAGACTTTGTTGCAGGAAAAAGGATATTCCAAGAAATTTGGAAAGCTTCCTATAGAGATCTAGGAAGAAAATCATCTTCAGAATCAATCCATCACCAGAAGCAACACACGAAAGAAGAGGAGATTCTAGGAACCTAAGGGAAGTCCTATTGCAGACCTACACATTGCAAAAGAAGAAAAGGCCATAGTAGCCTTATTGTTAATCCTAGAGACTCCAGAGAAGAGTCCAAAATAAGATAGGAGATTGGTGATCTCCATCGAAGACTATAGACAATAGATTGAAGAAATCATCTTGAATAAGTTAAAGAGACCCATAGAAGGTCCCATTAAATAGCTCTTAGTTCTTAAATATTAGATGTTGGTGATCTTCATTAAAGCCTATAGATTGTAGAAGTGAAGAAGGACTAGCAAGGTACTATTCTAGATTCCAGAAAGAACAAATTCTAGAGATCCAAGAGATCTCATTTCCAATACCTCCATAGTAGAAGGTTGAAGAAAAGGTCTCATTGAGAAGACCATAGAAGTTATGATATTTAAGGCCTTGGATAGGTCTCAAGGAGAAACAAGAAGAAGGCTTGGAGAGCCTTATTGTAGAGTTCAAATAAGCCATTAAAGGATTTCCTAGAAGAACTCATTGGAGAAATTCACTACCAAGGAGAATGTCCTAATAGTGAAGAAATTGGGACAATTATTGCTATTCGACAATAAGCCCAAAGAAGAAATATTTGGCAAGAAGTTTGTCAAATTATAGAGGAGAACAGTGAAGACCTCAAGACTTACATATTCTTGAGAAGAAGGCCTAGATTGAAGCTAAAATTTGACAAGGAGGTTGAAGGAGAACACAAATAGAATAAGCCTACCAAATCCAAGAGACTTGGATATTGCCTTTCATATCTAAGAAGGCACATTTTAGAGTTTGTTGAATCTAAAACAAATACTGAAGTTTTCATAGCTACAATTTACTACCATTCTAGATAGCAACTTGGTGAATCAAAATACCAAGATCTACATCATCTTCAAAGATCATTAAAGGTATGCAACTTAGGTGCAAAGGGTTCATTACTTGAACACTTATATTCAGTTCATTACTTAGCTTTATTAAGCACCTTGTTAGAATCTAGAAATTGTAAGAAGAAGGTTACATTTTAAAGTCTTCAAGGAAAGTGCAAAAGATAGTTTCTGTTAAGGGTTATTACCTACACATTAAATAGGAGTTATACATATTTTGAAATAAAGAAAAACATCATCTTCCTATTATATAGTTACAAAAGAGAAGACTACATAAAGTTGCATATATTATAGAAGCATTTAAGATTTCTTTAAGAGTTATCATTAGTGCATATTATAAGTTACTTTTAAGGAGTAATAAGGAGATTGCATTTGCATTATATTAGTTTCTCTTAAAGCTTATTAGAAGTGCACTAAGTGAAAGTAAAAATTAGTGCAATATTAAGCCACCTTAAGGGCATATTAGTTGCATGATTATTAGCTTGGATTCATTGTTAAGTTAGCCAAGCAAAGGAGAGAGTTGTCCAATAAAGAAGACAACATCGAATTATTCCTTACCTACAAGGATTAGTACAGAGAAACCACAAACAAAACCAACATAAAGAAATCTTGCAAAAGAGATTTTAAGATCTCAAATATAGAAGTAAAATCAAGGTATTATATTCTATCTATTGTAAAGCTATTTACATTAGTTGCTTGCACCATAATATCTTGTCCTAGTTAAAAAAAGGAGATAAAGTTTGAGTGTCTCAAGGACACGTCCAATGCCAGCAAGAACCATCACAAAGCAGCTGATAGAAGAGCACTATCTAAGTAAGGTTGAAGAGCCAACACGAGGCTTAAATTATGGGTCTAAAGACACCCCCATTAGTCACTAAATCAGGCATCCATAATAAGCAACCTAAAGCATAAGATAACCACATAAAGGAGCTATTATCTATTGCATAACATGAGCTAGAAGCTATTATCTACAATACATTGCAATGCAACACATAAGATAGCATAAGGTACAAGACAAAGTTCAAGGTGCAATATCCAAGACCTAGCTTGGAGAAATTATTTGCTGAGGAGGAGCTATACCAAGTTGTATCATAGAGTAACTTCCAACTAAGGGCAGCACTAGAAATCACAAATGGAGCACCATAGAACCATCATCAAAGTGCCTAGAACCACCATTGAATGAGATCCAACATCTTGTGAGAATATTAGCACTTTCTTTCACCTGAAGGAAGCATTGAGAGTAAGAAAATAATTGGGCATACATTGGAAAAGGAGTATATAATATATAATAGATGTTGGAGGGAAGCATTTCATGCAAACAAAGGCACTTCTACTTGTCACAACTGACAAAGTGACCATATATTCCCCAATGCCTTCAAAGAAAAAAATTCTTACTCCTTGAATGTTAGAATAATATTTTGGATGTTACAAAGGCATATTTATCATAGCTGGGAAGGAGAAGCATTACAACATTTTCTAAGCCACATGGGTGTCATCCTAAAGAGCATTGAAGCTCACAAACCACATGATTATCACCTCAAGAAGTGTTAGAGAAGTCATAAAGTGTTATTCAAGATCTTAAGCCACATGAAAGTCATCCAAAGGAGCTCGAAGCTACTTAAGTGCTCAATACAATGAAATCCAAACACAACAAAGTCCAAGGCAAATACAACAAAGTCTAAGGGAAATGCAGTGAAGTAAGAACACGTAGAATAGTGCTTTATTTGGATTCAAAGAGGGCAAAAAAATACTATCATCCACTAGCATTACTAAGAAGAGCATTGTATGCTCAATACCATAAGTGAGGACTAGCACCATTGAAGGAGGAATAGAGCATTGAATACTCATCTTCATACAACAAACATAACACCCAGAGAGCCATTTAGAAGAGTGGAGCCTTAAGAAACCCAACATACAACATTACTAAGGTAATTTGTTATTAGATTTTCTTGATTTAATTAAAGTAATATTGGAGTTATAAGGTGTTACATATACGATCAAAATTACTATTGTGTTGGAATAACCAAATATTTGTAATTTATAAAGCAAGTCCATTTCGAGGCATTGTAATTGAAGTACATTATATTATAATATTTGCAAATAACCAAGTAGGAGATATAAGGCTATCAACATTGGTAAACTCAAATATCAATTTGCAAATACTATTCTCATTATTTTTTAACATTCCAAAAGTAGGGAGTTATAAGGCATACTACACCAAACTATAGATACTTGGAATTTAAAAACTTAAGTTATTGAATAGAGAAGCAAATATATTGCTTACATATATAGTTGGAACTAATTGGTAGCACTTGTCTCATACTCATACTAAGAAGACAAAAATAAATCCAAATATAAGAACTCCATTAGAGCATACTTCATTAGGAGAGATAAGGTGAAATTGAAAGTTGATTATTATTCTCAAAATATTACAAAATCAACTCAAAATATGAACTAATTATTACTAAGCTTATTATCAAATCCTATAGCATATTCTAAATTACTTGGGAGATATAAGGAAGCTTATAAAACCTAAATCCAAGAAAGGTTTTATCAAATTACTTCATATACTAGGGAGCTATAAGGATGTCAACACATTAAATAATACAATTGGTAAGGTAGTAAGAAAAGTATCAATATAGATTAAAAGCATGATTGATAATCCAGTGGATAAATATGCAGACAAGAAATAAGAATTGATAGGATTTAAAATAATTTCTGAAACTAGTAGTAATGGAAAAATAGATTCTTCTAAAACATCCTCTAATGAGATAGGAAAAGAAATTGGTGATAAATATACTAATGAAGATATAGAAGATCATATTCAAAAATAAGAAATAAATATTGATCAAAAATATATCATACAGATGTATGAAATAAGTAAATATGGAATAGCCTCAATTGTTCACGTATGGTTTAAGTATCTCATCAAGGAGATAGATAAACATGATATTCCTAAAATAGACAACAAAGAAAAAAAAAAAAAAAAAAAAAAAAAAAAAAAAAAAAAAAAAAAAAAAAAAAAAAAGTTGGAATACCTTTACTATGCACTTATTACAACCAATTTGGTCATGAGAAATTCAACTACTGGAGTTTCCATTCATGTAAATATTGTGGAGGAAAAAATCATTTATCTTTCTTCTGCTACTATAAATATAAGTACTATAAAAGTTATGAAGAAATATTACTACACAAAATAGATTGTTTCTTTCATGTTTTTATTTCAAAAACATCCACTAACAATTAAATCAAGTTTGACATTTATGAATATCAAAGAAAAATATCATACAAAGAATCAAAGGAGAGAAAATGGATCAACTCTGATCCACTTGTGACATACAAAATTATGAGATCACTAGCTCATCAAAGATGCTTGACAACAAAAAATAGTGGGTTGGAAAAGACAAGAAGATATAACATGAAGACTAAAGTAGAAGAAGAAGGACCTGATCGAGCTAAAGACTATTCAAAATAGGAATATCCATACCAAATAATGTAATACAGGGGGTGTTAGAGTATATTATATTATTTAGGTACACGTCAATGTACCACCTTGGGTACATTGTTAGATTAGGAGTTATTCTTAGGTTACTTGAGGAAGAAGTAATAAATGCACAAGTGTCAATGTGCAATGATGTAAATGTATAAGGAGTCCACTTGTACATGAGTCATAGGAAAGGTAGTTAGGAAGAGTAAGGGCCAAGTAACCTTTCTTATATGTAGGTCCCATAGTGAATAGAAGAGAGTGTGAAGAATAAGTGCAATTACTACAAAGTAGTGAGTGGCTACAATGTTGTTTCCATTAGAGTTCTGGAGTGTTCATTTATTCCATTACATTACATTGTACTATTTTAGTAACTTTCCATTAATAACATATATTAGTCTTATTGCAGAATTCTATTATCTTACTTTTCTACATATTTTACATCTTGTGATTGCTTTCCCCCATATCATACATTATCAAAAGCTAACACGAATAAGAGGAAGATTATATTAGAGTTTGTGATAAGTTATGTGGTGCAAAAGAAATAGCAATCGAGAGCCAATTAGAACACATTGAAAACAACCAAAAGCCTCTAGAACATTTTTCTTTGAATTCTCCATCGAACCTCGTGAAAATATAATCATTTCAAGGAACGTCATCATATATATTTCCTTTTGTGACACAACATAAGAGAGTGTTTCTTTTACAACTTCAGACACCTAATTTAAACTAAATACTAATTCTCATATCTTTGTAATCAGATACAAATAGTGAAGCACTTTTCATTCAACTATGGTGGAAGTTGATTTCTTCCTCGCTCAGGTTGGGGTGGAATCATGAATAAAAAGCAAATAAGAATATGTATATAAAGAATAAAATTATTCTCATCAGTTTGCTTGTTAGCTTCGAAGGCAATTGAAGGAAAAATATGGTAATGGTGAGCACAATTGAAGGTGTCTAAGGAATCCAAGGAACCTACGTTGAATCGGTATCAAATATAGCCTAATATTCTCCTATGAAGAAAGGGGTATAAAATCAAAGGAAGAAGCACAATAATTAAGGTCAAGCAGATAGTATTAAAATGAGTATAAATATAGTTGTTGAAGAATCATAATGGCACTCAATGATGTAGTACAAAGAAACATTTGAGAAGACATCTTATTGGCTAAAGAAATATCTGAGTCAAGTGTAACATGTAAATTGCTAGAACTCTAATGTTCTACTTACCTGAAATCTGACGTTTATCTACAACATCCAAATAGGATAGTTAAAAGAAGGGCTCATGATTTGGAAGTGCAATCAAAATGCTAGTCTTTGCAATCAAACAAATCTTGGAAGCGCTTACTTAGGTTTTATATAACCCTTAATTAAATTTAAAGATATAAATATTTTATAAAGTTTTTTTAAGGTTTTATTAAAAGGATAAATAAGGTAGGAAGTTATTTATTAAAGCCTTGTTATTAAAAATAATAAAGGAGTGATAAGTAGATTGAATTTGTTCTTTTTGGAGTTATAAGTTTTTTAATTTGAAGTCAAGTTTTTAATAGTTTCTTGAAATTTAAAGTTTATAGAATATTGACAAATTAATTTAGTTATTTGGGAGATAAAAAGGCTACTACTTCAAAGGTCTATAAAATATAAATTATTTTTTTTTAATTTTGGAGCTATAAGGTTTTCAACTTCAAAGGAAATAAAAAACACAAGAATTTTTTTTTTTGAATCTTAGTTATTAAAGGACTTAATTTTACCTCTTGGAAAAATAAGATGAGGTCAATACTTATTGTTGAAAAACTCTAGGATGTAGTGGATGGAAAAAGAAACATTCTAGAAGATAAAAAAGGAATTAAAAAATTCAAATATGATGATGCTAAAACTCTTATGTTAATTCTATTTGGTATATATGATGAAATTCAAGCACACATTAGTGAAGCAAAAACTTCAAAGACTGAATGGGAAAATCTATGTATGATATTTGAAGGAAAGAATAAGACAATCATTTTACATCTACAATCACAATTGTATTAACTAAAAGTTCATGATGGAGAAAACATAGAATATTTTATTTGAAGGATATCATAATTAAAATCAAAATTACATACCTTAGGAGAAAAGGTTGAAGATAAGATCCTAATTTCAGTTGTACTTAGAGCACTTCCTAAATCATTCAAAGTGTTGGTCACATCTCTTCTAGTATCAAATTGAAAGGTGTCATTTGAACAATTAATAAATATTCTTCAACAATATGAACTTGAAAATCAATTGGGAAATGAGTCATCCAATAAGGCTCTTGTAGTAGAAAAAAGATCTTGCACTTCATCACAAAATAAAAAACAAAAGTATTATCACATTTTTTAAAAAGAAGAACATAAAACAAAATTTTGTAAAAATAATGCATTGACTAGGAAGGATCAAGACCAAGAATCTTTTGAAGGGAATCAAAGAGATTAGAGTAATCAACTAAGGTATGTTTCACAGTCAGAATCTATACATAGGAATATTATGGTAAATCACATATGTCTATTATCAATTAATGATAAATCCAATATTATAGTAAATGCATGTTGTGACACACAAAAAAGATATAAAGTACAACTCAAATGATTTGAGTATAGTTTATGATTGGACAAAAAAGCTTATTATATCAAAACTAATAACATAGATTCAAATTATGATAGAGATAGTGATGTTCAAAGTTGTGTTGATGTTGATAGGGATCAATCTCATGACCTTTTTGGTTATTTTGAAAGGTCTAATATAGGAATTATTTCATAAATACTAAATAAAATGGGATATAGAGACACAAGTTTGGAAAAACATGGACAAGGAATAAAAGAACTAATTGTACCAATAATAATACTAAAATAAAATGGGATATATAGGATATATGAGAAGTAATAAATCAAGAACTAAATTCATTATAGAAAATAGTGACACCAAATTAGTGATAAATATTGATAGAATTAGTAATAGTGAAAAAATGAATTTTGTAATAGGGAACAAATGTAATCGTTATGGTACATATGGACATAAGATAGAGAAATGTTAGAATCTCCATTGTTGTGAAATTTGTAAATATTATCATTCTTAAAAATCTTATCTACATAAAGAAAAGGAATATCGAAAAATAAAAATGGATTGTGGATGGATAAGTATGAATGAATGGAATAAGATGAAAGAAATGTTGTATGGTTTCTACAAACAAAAATCAAGTGTGATGAAAAATCAAATTTTATTGAATGTAAAGAATGATATTGGTCTTATCATGAAGAAATATGAAATGAATGATTATGACCCAAGCATAGCTTGGAAAATAACCTATAGTGAAAGCACTTGTAGTGATGATCCTACAAATATGATAATCTTATGAATGTTCTAGTGGATGACCCAGAGGTAATGGTAATCCAAAAGTGATCCAGAGGTAGAGTTCCAAAGGTAGTGACCTAGAGGCAGTGACCCAAAGGTAGATACCTAGAGGTAGACACCCAGTGGTAGTGACCTAGAGGTAGATACCTAGAGGTGACTCAAATGCATTGTTCTAGAGGTAGATACATATAATTTATAAAGGAATACCTAATGAATATTTCATATATCTAGCCATGCCAAAGTCAGAACTAAAGAATGAAGGGAAGGAAGAATTTGAGAATTAAGATAAAAAACCTTCCTACCAAATAATGTAATACGAGGGGGTGTTGGAAGTATTACATTATTTGACCCCCTTGTAAATATTAGTTTGGAATATGATTTATATTTTATATAATGTATGTGTCAATATGAGATAAAGTGCAAGGTGTTAAGAGATAATGAAGAGTCACATTGATATGTGGTAAGAGGAGAGCAACAATTAAGAGTACTGAAAATTTATGTAAAATTATATATTGGAGATAAGGCTCTAAGAAATGTAATCAATTAGAATCATTCTTGTGATCTTTGATAATGTGTTATAGTTGTGCAATATTGTTGTTATTCCAATATTGAGTTTTATTATTAGTTTGATTAATGACATATATTTGATTGATACTTGATCCTGGATAAAGCTTTCTAATAGTTAATTTATATAGAAATATAACACATTGGTGTTGATAAAAAGACCAATCATATCATATCTTGTCTCCCATGCACACCACGCATGGGGAAAATCAGTCGACAATAAAATCTTCCTCCCACTTGGAGTATCATCCATTGTTACACCAATCAATATAAGTCCTCTATGATACTTATTTATGAGGAAAATCAATCCAAGCAAAAATCCAATATGCATTACCATAAATGCAAATCATAGAGCTAAATCAAATGTCCTATGGGAAAAGCTAAATCAAAAGGTCTACGAGCAAACTAGAAGACTTTAAACATTTATTTAAAGGAAAATAAGATTCCTATAGGTAAAGCATAATTCCTTTAAGAATTTGTTTAAAAGTAAATTAAAAGTCCTAGGGGAAAAGAAAAATTCCTTTAAGCATTTATTTAAAGGAAAATCAAAAGTCCTATAAGCCAACTAGGAGTCCTTTAAACATTTGTATAAAGGAAAATAATTTATTTTCATGTTTATACATATCTTTGTATCATAACAAGCTAACCTAAATATGTATAGAATAAGCTAACCAAAATCCCCTTGGACAAATATCAAAGCTAACTAGAAGTCCTCTAGGTAAAGCTAATTAAAGTTCCCTTGGGAAAATATTTCAACATACGTATGTGTATAGCTATACACATTTGTATATATATTTTTATACATAGTTGTAAATACTTGTACTATAACAATACCCTCTTTAGTATATCATGTATCTCTCATTTATCATCATGCCTACCATATCTAGTCATTTTATCCTCAATGCATTAAATCAATTATATTTTATTTTTAATTCATCACCTTTGATTAATAATTCATCATTAATTCATTAACCATAATCGCATTTACAGAACATATCATCTCAATCTCATTAATATTAATCATTCAAATGCATATCATAACATAATAAACTCGTAACCACAAAACATAAAGTAATTAAAATCATAACATCATTAAAAAATCATATCATGACACATTAAGTCATGAAAGCTAGTAATATACAAATATATCAAAGTGTGTATACATCATGATAATAATACAATTGTTATGACCCTCCCTTGGCAGACGTTTTATTTTGGATGGATTCATTCTTGGTTAGTTGTCTTGCTAATGAGATGTTTGACTATATACTAATTAGTTATGCAAAACATGTCTTGTGAAAATGTGAAATATCTTTTAATGGAATGATTGACTATTTCATGTTCTATTTCTCAAAAAAACATATATTCATAAAATAATATGATGTTGCTAATAGAACTTGCACTTGTGTAGGAACATGTTTCTTGTAGGTGGAAGAAAGAATCAACCACCAAGAACAAGTTGTCTTAAGGGAAATGATGTGATGGGTAATTTATCGTAATATATGGGGGGCAACATGAATGAATGCTCCTCTCATGAAGATGCATAACATGATTTGCATAAGAAGAAAATAAATATTGAGTTTTGGTTGATTTTGTTTGCTGCATAGAAATTCTCTTTATGATGAAATTTTTGTGGAAACAAAAACACTTTTGCAAGTAAATGTTTGGTTGATATCTTAAATTGTTTCTTTAGAAAAATAAAATAATGTATATACCTTTGATTGATAATATTTTTAGTGAAAATAATGGTAGTGATTTTGTTATCATCCCACCAAGTGGGCTTGCATTATGTTTTCTTAAAATAAATTGTTTGTGAGTAATTTTTTAATAAATTTTAGAGTATTCATTGTTTAGATAGCGATCAAAGGGGATTATTAACCACAAACTTCTAGTTAAGACCATTAATGGACTTGTGTGTGTGGAGTTTATCTTATTGAATGTTTTCCAAATGAATGCATGTTCGTTAGAGAGTATTGGGGAGTAATATCTTACCAGGTAGCTCACCACTAAATCGGGATAATGAGGATGAAGGTTGGACCTTCTTCCAAAAAGGAAAAAAATGGAGGGGGAGAAGGAAAAACCCAAAAGAGAGCTTGAGAAGAGGAAAATGAGAATCAATAGTGAAAATTAATAGACAAAATCCAGGTAGCTCGGTAAACTTGTTGAATTTGCTTGCAAACTTAGGTAGTATTCTTTTAAGTAAATGATAGAAGATTTACTTTAAGAGCTTTTCAGAAATTTATTGACAAAGGCATTGGTTTTCTAGTTGTGAGTTCCACTGTGTGAAAGAATGGTTGTTTCCTTGGTTTGATTTTTGGGAATAATGGTATATGAATTATCTTGACTATAGCCTGAGTTGCTTACACAAGAGAAGAACCATTTGGTTTTTTTTGGGTTCGGTGTGTAATTTAGATGTTTACAAAAGCTTAGAAAATATTAAGGTGAAGTCATCTCGTTTGTACCCAAAAGATAGAGTGTTATTTTTTGGTTGCATAGATAAAAAAAATTTGTAGATACTTGTATATGGTAGGAGCAATGGAAGGTTTCTTTACCTTTTGGAAATGGTATTAATTCCTGAAATTAGAAACGTTTTCTCTCGATGAGATAGCCCTAGAGGTATTTCATAGAAAACATACTTTATTTGGTGATAACACATTTTATTTTAGACTATTTAATGGTTCCTTAGATACATTGGCAATGTCCTTTAATTTATCATTTTTAAAACAAATCTAATAGCTTGTAGCTTATGTGGGAAAGGTTTAAGAAAACAATCCAGTTCTTTGGATATAGGTTGTAAAGTGATGATTTTGGTTGTAGCTATTTGTGGATAGTGCATGCTGAATGTGTGAAGGGATACTTGATAATTGGGTAGTTGACCATACTTCGTTAGCATGTTATGGATCAATTGTTGTTGAAACGTAGAACAAATAGAGGCAACATTGGTGTATAGAAAAAGATCGCACGATTGAAAGAAAATGGTATTTTTATGAGTTATTAATTAAATGTGAAATCTAATTTTTATGTGCTTATCATGTTCCTATATTACCTTTGAAAAGAAATACTTCTTTATATATTGAATTATAATAAAATTTGTTTCTTCTTTTGAGTAGAATGAAATTAAGGTGTTTGATATATTATCTGCTATTTATGCTTTTGGTTGTATGAGTAAATGATTCTGAGATATTTTTGAAAGATAAAGAAAGGGACTGTAGCTTTGGCTTTGTTCTAAATGATAAAAATGTGAAGCAATCTCAGTTTTCATTTTTTTAGAAAGAACTGAGCTTTGTCTATTGGTTTATGCTGAATTTATATAACTGAATTAGAATTGGGTAGATAATAGTATTTATTTCCAATATATGATTTCCTTGAAATAGATGTCCGATTGACTGTGATAATAAAAAAAATAAATTGTATGCAATGGATTTGCATTATATTTTGTGTGCAATGAATTGCATTTTATTAATGTGGGAGCCATCTTTGATCTCTCTAAAGAAGATAAATCTTCTTGGTGATTGAAAGATGAGTTGGAGAAGAATAACGTCTTATGCGAAGAAAGGCAATAGAAGGATACTTTGGACTTTTGGTAACCAAACGATACCTCTAAAAATAAAGGAAGCAGAAATGGTTTTAAATTTTATTTAAACACCAGAATACACAAAAAAAAGGGGCCCAAGAGAAAAAAGGAGGAAGACCGGTGAAAAAAACACATAAAAAAACCAAAAAAAAAATTTTTAAAAAAAAAAAAAAAATAAAAATGTAAAGATTTTCATATGTTGAGTTTGAATGGAGGAAAAACGAATGTAATAGTGCTTTTAGTTTGAAACTTAACTGAGCAAGTTATTATAACAAGTATGACTCAAATGGGTTTATGCACGAAAAATTATACCATAGAGCCATTTGGTATTTTCATAAAAGGAAGGAGATGGTAGTTTTATTATAGGATCGTGTCCTTGTCTTAAAGATAAGTGTATAGTTTTAAATATAATACTCCATTAATATCTATTTAAATAATATAAATAGAATAGAATTGTATAAAATTTTCATATTAAATAGGTTGCTTTAAAGAGCTTAGGGTGATAAAAATAGGAAGATAACTCCATGGGAAAACAAAGGATTAAAATAATCATAGAGTTACGGATGAAAGGGACTAAATTATCGATTGAATGAGATTAATAGTCAACACTAAAATATGCTAAGTGCACTTAGGTAGAAGGACTTGTGTGAGGAGTGGAAATTAGCTCACTCCTTTTCGAATGACTGAAAAGATAGATAAGCTAACTCAATGGCCAATGAGATCGATAGCTTAAGAGGGTGTGACACCTAGTACTTTTGCATAAAAGGAATTATGTAAATAGTAGATATTCATGTGTCACCTAGTATTTTTTTAATAAAATAAATTATGTAAGTAGTAGAGATTGGTGTGTCACCTAGTACTCTTGCATAGAAGGAATTATGTAAGCAGTAGATATTGGTGTGTCCGTGAATGATTTAATGATTACCAAGTAAACCTAAGTAATTGATCATTTACCTTACTTGAAGTGTAGTTTTCAAGGAACATAAAAAAAAAAAAAATGGGGTTAGGAATTTAGAATTTTTGGGTTATAAAAACAATCATATTAATTTACAATACTATCAACCCTAAAATATTAATACATTCAAATCTTATGGATATCTCTAGGAGCCTATGTTTGGTGCTACTTGAACTCTCCCTCCACTAGCAAGTGGTGGCATCTTGATTGAGCACTATTATTGATGATTCATAAACCTCAAGTGGGTCATTAATCACTTTCTCATGGGTGATGGTATATTATTATCTTCCAAGACAATTGCATGGTAGATAACCTTGTAGTGTGTTACCCATGCACTCTTATCCTATAGGCCTCACTAGATTTATACAATATGATCCAATAGAGCCTACACCACATAGCCTACCTTGGATCCTCTACTTATTGTTTTGGCTCTTGTCATCACTACGTCTTGCTCTATAGTTATAATTTATATGGTTTACTACATATTAATAACCTATATTGCCAATTGGTCCCTCTCTATCATCCTTATCTCTAGAGCTACATGTAAGCTCTTCACTTCCTTGACTAAGACATCTCACTTTGCCTTGATGACCAACTAAGATTATCAACTCATTTATACCTTGCTATTTATGCTCATAGGTGAGGTAAGTAGTGGAGGTCTTGTTACTACTATTACATATCTCTATACCTCCTACCATATTTATACCTCATTGTAGTGTTATAGTAGCATTGACACTACCTACCTACCTTATTCAACCTTTATTATTACTTTATAGGTTGTATCCCCATGATTGTCACTCACCTAAATAAGATGGTCTAATACCATCTCTAATAATCTTGGGTCATACTAGAATCATCATGCCTAGGGTTTAGAATAATAGGATCATTTAACTCCACCTTAGCATAGGAGTCTAGATCTATGACACCATTGAATCCTCCTATCTTGAGTGAAGCTCCTATAGAATATTGGCCTTTGTTGATGCCTCCTACCTCATGTTGATCTAGTAGACCACTTGGTTAAAATGATAGAGCTCCTACTCCCCCCATGGTTTTGCCAACCATTTAACCTATATAATGTGAGATAGATTGTAGGCATCATATTTCCAACTTGGATGATGTCCATATGGTATTTAGACAATCTATGATGATTGTATCTCATCTATGGTCTGCCTCACCTCTACCAGCATATCCCTATTGGGATTTCTCTACCCATCCTTAAAATGGTGGCTCCACCTATAGGTTTCCTATGCCTCCTAGTCCCCAATTTTCCCTTTAGTTATGGTGGTTGTAAAATAGGAATATGGTCTTAGATCCACACCTAGAACAAAGTGCACATATTGAAGCTCCTACCTTGTCTATAGGTGATCCAGTGCAATGAGTGGCATAAACACACTAGCATGATAAGACCCCAAGAAAAAATTATCTGCTCATCATGCATAGCTACCACAACCTCCTTGTATCCCTAGTGGATGCCTATCTTATTGGTATCATCAATAACCTAAAAACTAGAGCTGAGTTTACCTCATAGTAGAGAAGAAACCAGGCACAGGGAGTGAAACATCAACACAAATGAAGAACCAATAAAGGTTAAGGTATAGGGAGTGAAGCACCAACATATGGAATGTAAAGTGCCATCGAAGAGAAAATGAGCATAGGGAGAACGTCGAACATCAATAGATAGAAAAAAGAAAGAAGAATTGCTAAAGTAACTGTGTTCATTTTTAAGGAACATTGAGAGGGCAAAAAAAATTCCAAAGGAATGATAGGTCAAGGAAGTAACACTTGGAATCATTCACTAGAAGGTAAGATTAATGTAACATCTTTTATCTAAATTTTTTTTAATAACATATTTCTAATTTTCTGGACAAAAGAACACGATGTGTCCATAACATCTCGAAAGGAAGATAGCCAAACATCCAGCCAAGACAAAATATGAAGTGAAACATTTCAACGTTGGAAGCTTAGAACGTCTATAAAATCATGGACATGAGTGGAAAGGAGGTATCTCGATGTAAAACAAGTGCAATTCAAAAGTGCAGGTGAAACATCTAAGCATACACATATTTTGGAAGTAATTTCAAATTTTTAAGTCTTCTTTCAAAAGGTACATAAGGAGTAATAAGGTTTGGGTTTAATATTTGATATTTAATATTTTATAAAGGTTAATTGGAAATTAGGATTAATTGAGTTTTGGATCAATTAATCAAGTTTCTTTAAGTTGAAGCAATAAGTAGGTTTGGTATTTACTTTCTTATCAATATGGAGTAATAAGATATTGTTAAATTTGAAATTTAATTATTTTTATAAAATATTTGCAAATTAATTATTTTTGGAGTGAAAAGGAAGCTAACATCAAATTTAGGAAAAATAAAATTTGCAAAACTTTTATTTTTTCATAAATTTCTAAATATTAGGGAGATATAAGGAATTCTACTTCAAATATTTTTGGAACTTCGAAAATTTGAAATCGTTTAAAAACCTAAGAAGTCATAATATTATCAACTACAAAGGAACATGGCAAAGAAAAATAAATAATCAAAAAATAGAAATACAAAAACATGAGTTGTCAAAAACAATTGAAGTAGAAAACTTATATTTTCAAGAAGAACAAATATACATTCAGGATATCTCACTAGAAGAGACTAAGGAAATGTTGCAAAATTTAAAATGTTGTACTCAATACATGATAAAAAAAATTGAAGGACAAAAGGATACATCAATGAAGGAAAAGAGAATCTTACAATAAATCATGAGAGAAGCCAAAGATGAAAAATTTTTAATGCTTGGAAATTATCTAAATTCAAAACTTGATGAAGCAGTTGAAGACTCTAAAGATGTTTTCAGATTACCTAATGATATAGGAAAGATAATGTATATGACATTACTTTCTAATGAAGTTCTAAAATAAAAGAATAGAAAATAAGAGGAAATGACTACATATTTGAAGAATTGTCATAAAAATTTTGTTACTGTATCTGCTAGTCTATGGAAAACAATATACAAGGGAATAATCAATCTAAATGTTTTCAAGATAAGAAAACAAGGAAAGGTTGAAGAATTAGGAAACCAAAAAATGATGAAAGATGTTTTCTGTGATACAAAATATTTAAGGCCCATGATGATAGATGCATGTCGTGATACTAGTGATCTTCATCAAAATGAAAAATATGCATGTTCTCATCAAAATAAAAAGAAAAATTGTGTTGTAAGCAATAATACTTGTGACTTAGAATTCATGACAAAGATAGAAGAACCTGTTAAAAAAATAGATGCTACATGTGACATAAAGGAATTGAGTACAGTTCATGATTGTTTAGAAAAAGCTTATGCTATCAAAATTAATGATGATAGAGATAATGATGCTTAGAGTTGTGCTGATGTTGATAGGGACCAACCAAATTATCATTTTGGTTATTTTGAAAGGTATACTAAGGGAATTGGTTCAAAATTGTTAAATAAAATGGGATATAAAAACACAGGTTTGGGAAAACATGGAAAAAATAATGAAAGATCCAATTGTAAAAAAAAATAAACCAAAATATGAAGATATTGGATATATAGGACAAACGAGTAACAAGGAATCGAGAACTAAATTTTTGACAGGAAACAATGACTTCAAATCTATACCAAAGATTGATAGAATCGGTAACAATGAAGGACAACCAAGAAATTCTATAACAAATAATAGATATAATAATTGTGGTAGATATGGACATAAGATAGAGAAATATTGAAATCTACATAGTTGTGAAATTTGTGGAGGACATAATTATTCACAAATATTTTGTTTACAAAAATAAAAGAAAGACTACAAATTAAAAAAGGATTGTGGATGGATAAACATGAATGGATGATATAAGATAAAAGTAAAGTTGTATGGTTTCTACAAAAGGAAACCAAGTATGATCAAAATTTTCAAAGAATATTATTAGTCTTATCATAAAAAAATAAATTATTATGACCCAAGCATAGCTTGGAAGATGGCATATAGTGAAAGCATCTTGTTGCAAAACTTATTATTATTATTAACATAAATCATCCATCAATATGCAGAAATATCAAATCATTCATCCACAATACATTATCCACAATAACAATCCACAAATGAGAGAGAGATAGATAATACCCTTAAGGTAGGGAAACACCAATAATAATCCTTAAGGAAGGAATAACTCCACAAGATCTCCCAAGGTGAGAGGCCACTTTGTGGGCACGACGATTACATAAGATTATTCTTCAATGATATGATTACAATGACAAATATCTCTTCTTTATATATCCATATTCTTATTCTACTTTGGGGAGCCTACTACAAAATATATATAATATAATATAATATTATAATACAATCAACCTTGGGTTATGTGTGGCCCATGCCAACCCTTATACAATATAATAATATATCCCCAAATATCTATTCCTAGGTACCCTACCATGCCACCCTCCTTACAAATGTTTTGTCCTCGAAACATATGAAGAAACATGATAATATGATTTGCTAAGCAATGTTAGCAACTGGTACCAATCTCGATCATCCATCCATCCAAGTGAAACACGTTGATGTTGGTACACCATTTTGTTACTTGAGTATCCAAATTTGCTTCGTTGGCTCCATGCTTCTGTTATTGTATTTTGATAACTTGAATGATGGGTCCACTTGTTCCTTGATGCTGATGAACCACTCTGAAAACCATGATCACTATGCTTTCTCTGCCAAACACTGCCATAGTTGGTGCCCTTATGATTCCATGTAGAACCATAATATTGTTGCCTTGAACCATGCCTCCAAGATTGTTGCCGCTCATGGTGGTGTGGATGGCGATATGGTGCAACCTTTACTTGATGTTCTACCTTCTTTGACTTCTCAACTTTTGGCTCCATTGTTTTAAATTCTTCTATACATTGTTCTTTCATGTTCCCTTTGTTTGGTGTGTCCTTGTGCTCATCTATCAAATCTTCCTTGGACTCTGTTACTGTTGTTTCCATGGAATCAATTATTGCTACTTCTTCCATGGACTATGTTGTTGCTACTACCTTCTTGGATTCTGTTTTAGGTTCTTCAATTTGTTTCTCTACAACCACTTCTTGATTTTCCTTGGATCCTTGATCCTTAAACTGAGAAATATCCTGCAATGTTATCTTCTTTTTCCTGTACCATAACTTCATAAACTTCTTTTGCACATTAATGTTAAAAGTACCCAAAGAATCTAACCAAGGATAACCAAGAATAATATCCTCATCATCCATCTCAATAGCATAGAAATATGAATGTAAAACATATTTATCCATGGTGATCTTCAAATATTCAAAAATATGAACATGCTCACCCTCTAGTTGTATGTCCTTAATTTTTGTTGCTTGAACTTGTAACTTCTTAGCCAAAGCAATATTAATAAAATTATATCTACTACCAGGATCAATGGAAATAATAACATGTTCCTTTTGAATGCTTCCATGAACCTGCAAAATAGAACTTTTAGCTGAATTTAAACCTTTTTTATTCTGCTCTTGCTTTTGTAAATCCAACGATGTGCCTTCTATATTCCTCTCATTATCTTCCCTGACCTTTTCCTCTTTCTCCTTGAGTAATTTTATTTCTTTTTCATAGTCTTCATTTTGTTTCCTGAAAACTTCCCAATCTCCTTTTATTTCATTCCGCTCATTTTGAATTCCCTGTAGTTTCTTTTCAAGATCTTTGATGACATCCATTAGTCTATCTATATAATATGGATCCCATCTACCCAAGAATTCATGCTCTATTTCATCCCAAGTGTATTCATTATTCCTTTCTTTACAAAAAATTTCCAACCAATACCAAGCTTCTCCTTCAAGACTCAAATGAAGGTTGATTTTCCATTGATAATTATTACAATGTAGAGATCTAAACTTTTTCCACCATTCTCTAGCATCAATATCATTTTCTCCAAAAAAAATTGGAGTGCCATTGTTCATGCCCTGACTAGGGTTTTAAGGAAATAAATATCTTCCCACTGATTTGAAGCTAAAAATCCACATAGACAACTAGATCTGCAATTTTTCTTCCAAAAAAAATAAAGTGCAACTGATTTGCTTACCCGAACTAAACAAATTTTATCTTTTGAAAAATTTACGACTTGAAAATTTGTCACTACCCTTGTTCCAGATGGCTGACTTAGAAGGTCGTATCTACCTCAATACTACTCGGATTCCTTCATATGACCACTCATTTTAAATCTCTTCAAATTATTCACAAAATGATCCAAGAATCACCTGAATCGGATAAAATATCATAGATATGGCTTCTAAAATATGAGACATTTTTCTAGAAAAAATCTATGAAATTCATCACTATCCTTGTTTTGGATGACTAACTTCAAAAGGTCGTATCTCCCTCAATACTACTCAGATTCCTTCATATGACCACTCATTTTAAAGCTCTTCAAATTTTGTACAATATGATCCAAGAATCGCCTGAATCGGATAAACTTGCGCAAATATATGGCTCTTGAAAGATGAGATATTTTTCCAAAAAAATTTGCCCTAATTTTGTAATTTCACAAAAATCCCCACTTTGCCAAAATCGTTGCTCTGGTACCACTTGTTGCATAACTTTATTATAATTAACATAAACCATTCACCAATATGCAGAAATATCAAATCATTCATCCACAATACATTATCCACAAATGAGAGAGAGATAGATAATACCCTTAAGGTAGGGAAACACCAATAATAATCCTTAAGGAAGGAATAACTCCACAAGATCTCCCAAGGTGAGAGGCCACTTCGTGGGTACGACAATTACATAAGATTATTCTTCAATGATATGATTACAATGACAAATATCTCTTTTTTATATATCCATATTCTTATTCTACTTTGGGGAGCCTACTACTAATATAATATTATATTATAATATAATATTATATTATAATACAATCAACCTTGGGTTATGTGTGGCCCATGCCAACCCTTATACAATATAATAATATATCCCCAAATATCTATTCCTAGGTACCCTACCACATCCGTAGTGATGATCCTATAGATATGATAGTATTTTGAATGTTCTAGTGAATGACCCAGTGACAATGATAATCCAAAGGTAACCTAGAGGGTGAGTTTTAGAGGCAGTGATCTAGTGGGAGTGACCCAAAGGAAAAGACCTAAAGGTGACTCAGATACATTAATCTAGAGGTAAACACAAATAATTTATAAAGTAAGACCTAATGAAGGTTGCATATATCCAACCATACCAAATTCAAAGCTTAATAATGAAGAGAATTAAGAATTAGAAAATGAAGGCAAAAATCCTTCCTACCAAATAATGTAATATGGGGGGTGTTGGAAGTATTACATTATTTGACCCCCTTGTAAATAATAGTTTGGTAGATGATTTATATTTTATATAATGTATGTGTCAATATGAGAGAAAGTGCAAAGTGTCAAAGAGAGAGAATGAAAAGTCACACAATATGTGACAAGATGAGAGTTTTGTCTTTATGAGAGGAATATGAAAGGATGCATCTCCCGGATGTTTGAGGAGAGCACTATAAAATTATATAATGGAGATCTCTTTCCATGCAATATAATCAATTTGTATTATTCTTGTAATATTTTGATATTGTGTATTTGAGTTATATTTTTGAGATATTGTTATTATTCTAATATTGAGATTTACTGCTAGTTTGATTAATGATATTAATTTGATTTATTCTTGATCTTGGATAAAGCTTTTTGTGAAGTTAAACGATTAAGAAAGCTAATAGGTAGATATTTGGCCTGATAGATGGTAATCAAGGATATAGACAATGGGTTCAAAATTGTTGCTTTTGGTTATTGTGATGAGACTAACCATATGTATAAGTTGAGAAAAAGATCTACCTCTTCTACCTCTCCCTCTAGGAAGAAAAATTTCATTGCGATGATTGCACATGCAAATAATAAAAATTAGAAATAGCATCATAGGTGTAGGTATCTTAGCTATGGATCTTTGAGATACATGAGTCAACATCAAATGGTCATTAGGCTTCCATGCATATCCCCTCCAAGTGGTGCATGTAAGGAATGTATTATAGGAAAGCATTTGAGGGAGACTTCCAAAAAGGGTTGCAATATGAGCATATCATTACTTAGAGATCATACAGAGTGACACTTATGGACCTATGGGTATACCATCTCTCTCTAGAAATAGTTTCTTCCCTTTTTATTGATGATTTCTCTATATATGTATGGTTGTACACCATTCACACTAAGGATGAGGTTTTTGAGAGGTTTAAGACCTTCAAGGCCCTTGTTGAAAATTAGCTAGATAGGAGAATCAAATGTCTAAGGATAGATGGAGTCGTTAATATATTAGCTATACCTTTTCATGATTTTTCGATTTCTTATCGGATTGCATATTAGAGGACTATTTACTATACTCGTGAACATAATGGTGTGTATGAGAGAAAAAATAGGGTGATCATGGAGATGACATGAGAAATAATTCATGCCAAGTGAATGAATCATAAGTCTTGTGGTGAGGCTTTCACTTGTGCTATATGCATCATCAACAAAGTTCCTACCAAGGTAGTCCAAGGTATGACACTTCTTGAGAGATTGATAGGGGATAAGCCTAATGTGTCCCAATTTTGTATCTTTGGGTCTTCAACATGGGATCACATACCCAAAGATATTTGAAACAAGATACGAAAGAGTCATAAGTGCAATTTTGTAGGATATTCAAATATCTCAAAGGCATATTGTCTTTACAATTCTCAAAGGCACGAGATTTTAATCCAAATAGATGTTATCTTTGATGAGGTTCTTCCGGTCACTACTTCCACCCCACCACTTGAGCTTTTAGTAAATGACTCGTTGAGCATCTTAGATTTAGTTGTTTCTTTCAAGATTTTTGTTGGCTCTATTCTTATTAGAGGACCTTTGTCATCTTCTCCTTCTCCATCTTGGTTTTTGAGTAGTAGTCCATTATTTATTGATTTGACCTCCTCATGGGTAGCAATATAAACGTCACTTTCTTCTCAAGTTTAGGGCATGGTGAGTAAGACACATCAATTCAAATTACTTCATCCTTATTCTACATTAAATGTACACAAAATTTTAAATATAAAAATATTAAACACTATAACATAAACCATATCATGTTAAATTTATTAATACATTTAACAAACAAAACCGAGCATCTCTTTAATATCAAATATAATTACATTTATATTCAAAACAAAAACATCAATTAAAAATAATAAATAATTTTAACAAAACTTATTATTTTATAATCTAACTTAATAACAAGTATTTTCAACCAAACTTGCACAAAATAAATAATAAAAATATATTTAAATTTTTTTTTAATTCTATACTCCAATTAAATTTTTTTTTTTAATTCTATACTCCAATTAATAACAACTCTTTTCTAGTCCCAAGGGTAAAGGTGGATTGGTAAGTGCTAGTTTGGATGGGCACTTGCTAAGAAGAGACCTGGGTTCAAACCTTGGTGGTGCCAATTTGCAAAGGTAGTAGTCTGCTTTGAATCCTCTGAGTATGCATCAGACCGATGACAACAATACAAATCCCGAGCGATCGGCGGTCCCCTTCTCACGTTGGGTCAGAGACAAATATGTTTGGTGGTTGTAGTCCCTGTAGTTTGAACCCTGCGATGCTAGTTACTAAAAATAGTGGTTGTAGCCAACTCTCCTATGTAACCAAAAAAAATAAAAATTTCAACTCTTTTCCACTGAACTAAACTTATACAAAATTGATAATAACAAATGTTTTTAACAAAAACTTATTATTTTGAAGGAAGAACGGATACTCATATATTAAGAAAGCAAAAATTACATCATGTCAAGTTCAAAATAAACCAACACATAAAAAAACAGAAACAACTACTTATGCTGAGTTAAAACAAACTCAAGTATCTATACCTGTCATAAAAAAGAGCTATAAAATGCTGAATCATAGTTAACTATAATCAAAATCAAAATACTCAAATCTATAACAATAATCTTCTTATCTTCCAGCATAATGAAGTCTATCAAAAAATAAACTATAAAAACTTATTATTTTATAACCGAGACTCCAATTAAAAGCAGTTGTTTTATACGGATGGGAGTCAAACCAAAAGTCCATACGGACTGACGATGAGTTCTAGACGGTTCCAGACTTTGTGATATTTTTTTATAAATTAATGGTATTTTGAATTTTCAAAGAATTAAAGTTGAGTAATGGTAAATATTTGACTACCATTAATTAATTAATGAGAGTTTTTTTTTTTACTTAAAACTTTAATTATAAAAATCTAAAACCTTGCACTATACTACCCAGAATATCCTTTTCTAATACTCTAAGTATAAAAATACAAAACCTTGTACTTAAAACTTATTATTTTGAAGGAAGAACGTATACTCATATATTAAGAAAGCAAAAATTACATCATGTCAAGTTTAAAATAAACCAACACAAAAAAACCAGAAACAACTACTTATGCTGAGTTAAAGCAGACTCAAGTATCTATACCTGTCATAGAAAAGAGCTATAAAATGCTGAATCATAGTTAACTGAAAATCAAAATACTCAAATCTACAACAATAATCTTCTTATCTTCCAACATCATAAAATCTATCAAAAATAAACTATAAAAACTTATTATTTTATAACCGAAAAGCAGTTGTTTATACCTGCAGGATGGGAGTCAAACCAAAAGTCCATACGGACTGACGATGAGTTCTAGACGGTTCCAGACTTTGTGATATTTTTTTATAAATTAATGGGATTTTGAATTTTCAAAGAATTAAAGTTGAGTAATGGTAAAAATTTGACCATTATTAATGAGAGTATTTTCTTTTACTTTAAAAACTTTAACTATAAAAATCTAAAACCTTGCACTATATCACCCAGAATATCCCTTTCTATCAATACTTTAATTATAAAAATACAAAACTTTGTATTATATTACCATCCAGATTTTTTTTTGAGAAGTTAACTCAATTTATTATTTTAACTCCAACACAAATTAACCTTTAAAATTTTAAACCTAGATCTCTTTTTAATAAATTTAAGGAACTAATAAAAATGTTAATATAATAAAAAAAAAATGTACGCCCTCCTTACACTCCTTGTATTCTATAAATTTAGAGGCAGCGTATAAGGGTTGCACTCGGTGGCAGAACGACCAGAGTGATCGGTAATTCATTAGCAGAGCGCAGCTGTGAATTTCTGGATTTGTACATCTATCTCATCATCGCCAGGAGAAAAAGAAGAGGGGAAATAATGTGCTATGCGGTGAATTGCAGTAAGTGTGGGAAGAAGACATGGGCAGGCTGCGGAAGGCACGTCTTGTCAGTTTACAATAGCCTTCCCACTGGTCAACACTGTCTCTGCAATCCATGGCCTGGGGTTAACCTTAACCCTAACCCTAACCCTAATCCCACTTCCACCTCCGCCTCCGCCTCATCCTCCACCTTCGAGGCCAAACAGGATACAAGCGGCAAATAATTTAGAGGTGTGGGATTGTGTATGACATCAACAATTTCATTTTCATCTCTGGTGTCTGTGTTATCTCTCTGTTGTGGAGTTTTTCTGAATTTTATGAAATTAATGTAGAAATGTGAGATTGTGTATGGCATGCATGACAGGATTTAGCTTCAAGCAAAACGGCCTCTGACGCTCTTTGTTGGAAGCCTCCTTTTTTTTTTATCGGACTTTATATTATCATGAAATGGGGTTTTCATTTCCCATTCGTATTATCCTAAATAAATTTTAATTTTTTTTCCTACCATAAAATAATCTGGGAATGATGCGTACCTTTCTTTGTCAAATGCTTTTAAGGCAACGCAACTGTCAGATGTTTGTTGTTGTGTTTTTTAATTTACCATCCATTATATATATAAAATTCATGGTGTATATATGGTATTCATTATATGCAGAGGAAAGAGCAACTTCAGTATACAATTTAAGAATGTGAATGGATGAGGAATACATTTATCTTTTTTAAAACAGTACAAAGAAATTCAATTTGGATGGGTAGATTAATGTTTAATCATTCATTATTTATAATTATTTGAGGGATTAAATTATTATTATTTGAGGGAGCCCTTGTCCAGCTTAAGCTGCTGGATCCGACACCGGGCTCTAGAGTCCATCGTTCCTTCCCATGGGGAAGAATGTCCTTTCGCATATGCAACCAATATCAGGCTAGACGGACTGATCGGATCCGGGCGGGGGTTCATGTATCTCCATCTAGTGCCAATGAAATGTACCAAGGTTGGGAGGAACAAGGCAAAGCAAAAAAAAGTTGCAGAGGCAGAGGAAATAGAATTTGTTAAAGAAGCGGGGTAATTTTCACCACCTCACAGAGCAGGGTAGAATTCATTCATGCTATGATACCATGATACCAATTGATGTGGATAAAAATCTAGATGAGAAATTTTATTAATATACAAACATTTATAAGTATTTGAAATGTCAAAATTACAAAATATTCAAATTGTGATACCAATTGATGTGGATAAAAATTTAGATGTCAAACTTTATTGTTTGAAATGCTAAAATTACAGAATATTTAATCTGTCGATGTTTTACTATGATATTTTAAAGCATCTAAAACTAATTAAATAAAGCTTATGCTAAAACAATGAAATATCTATGTTTATCCTTATTAGGTACTTACTTAGGTAATCTGTGTGGCCGGTGAGATTTGCCTTAAGCTACTAGGAAGCTGCAGTTTGGGGCTTAGTTCACCAAGTTTTGCACAAAAGTACCATTTGGCCATCAACATCAACTTCAACTTAGCAGACCATTTCAAACAAAGGAGGGTGATATTTTTAATATAGAGGACGTGTAGGGGTTGTATTTTTATGGGGAGTATGGTGGTAGGAAAGAAATGGCTAGAGGCAAGAAAGGAGTTGTAGGAAACGAGAGTGCGAGGCAAAAATTCGCTTGGGGTGCAGAGTAATAGAGTTGGATTAGTGCATGGTTGAAGGTTCTACAACTCAGATAAGAATTTAGAAGGATATAGTTAAGCTTATCGATGCTAAGGATTATGAATGTGTAGTTGATGATGCTCATGCTTCATCAAACCCATCTCCTCTTATTCTAAATGAGAAAAACCCAAATTTGTTTCGTGAGAGCAGTAACCTAGACAAGGACAATAGAACATGGGAAAAACGTGTTGAGGGTAAGAGAAGTGGGGAGGAAAACAAGGAACAATAGTTACTGATCTTCTTTGAAACTAAGAAGAGAAGAATATTATTGAATATTCCTGATAAAGTCTATGAAAGGGTATAGAATAAACTTAATAAAACTCTTATAGGAAAGTTCATAGTCTCAAGACCAATAGGGGAGCAAATCAAGAAGTGGGTGGCTAATCAATGGAAAGTTAAATCTCATGGAATTCTCTTTTCTACCAAAAGGTTTGTTCCTTGCCTCTTTTAACATTGAAGAAGATTACCATAGGGCTCTTCTAGGAGGCCCATGGTTTATGGGTAGATCTAGCCTTTATCTCAAGAAATGGGCTCCTGTCTTTAACCTTGGCAAAGGGAGGACAGATATGACTCCAATATGGGTGAGGCTCCCTAGTTTACCTCTAGAATTCTAGGAGGGAGAAGTTTTTGAAATTATAGTAAAATCCTTTGGGCACTTTCTCATAATGGATTTTGTCACCAAAGAAAGAAAAAGGATATTTTTTGCTAGGATGTGTCATGGTTGAATCAAGACATAATTTGTCACATGAGATCAATCTGATCTCAAGATAGAGCATGTGGAACCAAAACATAATTTATGAGAATGACCCCTTTAGTTGTAGAATCTATGCTAAAATAAGTCATCTAGCAAGGGATTGCCCAAACAAATAGAGGAGGAATACCAGAGAATCCTAAAACAAGAATGAAGGAAAAATACCTAATCTAGAAGAAAAATGAGCAGATCTCTGAGGAGAATTGTAATGAGTTTCAAAATTAGAAAGTTGAGGAGAGGAGGGAGTCAAAACAAAGTAAGGAAGATGGTATTGAAGTTAAAGAAAACTCAAAAGGAAATGGAGATGGAAAGAGGTGAAATACTAACTCTAAGAGAGGAATAAAAAAACATAGAAATCTAAGATGCTCCACAAAGGATAATCTCTTTAATACCACAAGATGAGGTGGCTAAAAAGGATGAATAAAATATGGATCAGATGGAAGAAAAGGAGAAAGAAATGGTAGGGGAGATGGAGGCATATGGAGATTCAGATCTAGAAGTTGTGTCATGTACAATTAATCTTGAAGAAGTGGATGTAGGGTCCCTAGGGAAAGTATTATACCTAAGGATGTCAAGGAATGCTAAGAAGTGCTTGGATGTAGGGGTAGAGGAGGGAAAAAAGGTGGGTAGGCCATATTTGAAGGAAAAATGCTTATATGAAACAAATAATGATTTGAAATATGGGAAGCAAACAACCATAGTATTGAGTGGGCAGAAGCTCACTACAAGAAGTAAAATATGAAAATCATTTTATGGGATGTTAGGGGAATGAATGCCCCTAACAAACACATATTGGTGAGATCCATATTGAAGGACCACCAACCTAAAACAATTTTAGTGCAAGAAACTAAATTATCTTGTGCGAAGTGCAAAAGTATTCAGAGTGGACTATGGAAGAAGGATAAGAGTTTTCAGGAGGGATCTAGAGGAGCTTTAGGAGGATTGTTAAATCTGACCTCTATGAGGGAGAAGTTATCTCTAGAAGTGTAAATCAATTATCATTTCTTTTCTCAATCAAGTCTTCAAAGATGACTTTCCTTGTTACAAATGTCTATGCTCCAAATGTAAGTAGATTGAGATAGGAGTTTTAGAAAGAGCTAGAATAGATGAGACAACATGTTAGGGGGATAATATGGGTAGTGACAAGAGACTTCAACACTCCATTAAGGCCAGGTGAGAAGAAAGGGGGTTCTCATGGATTCACCGATAGTATGGAAGATCTTAGCAATTTCATATTAGCATCAAGTCTTTATGATGTTGATTTGAATGGCAATGCATTCACATGGACTAACAAGAGGTTAAGGGAGGACTTGATCCAAGTGAGATGAGACAGGGTTTTGCTATCCTTAGAGTGGTTTAAGGAAAATTATGAGCATACTTTGGCACCAATGCCAAGAATAAGATCATACCATAACCCTCGTCTTTTGGTGGTCTAAAGAATAGAAAGAAAAATACCCCTTCAAATTTGAATTCATGTGGTTGTAACACCTAAGCATTTGTAAGGAAATGGAAAGATGATGGATGCATTTGATCCAAGGATCCAAGTTGTATGTGGTTGCTTGGAATTTGAAACATATAAAGAGGGAAGTAAGAAAGTGGAATAAGGAGGTCTTTGAAAACATCTTCTTGCAAAATGAGTGGTTAAGGCAAGAATTGAGTAGAATTAAAGAGGAATTAAGCAAAAATGTGATAGACAAGGTTATTTTTAATAGAGAGAGTTATCCAAGCATAATTGCATACAATAATGGTAATGGAGGAGACGTACTAGAGATAAAATTCAAAGAACCAATGATTAACGAAAGGAGATAGGAACACATGATTCTTTCAAGTATCTATCGTAAGACATAAAAGTGCAACAAGGATATCGAAAATAAAAAAAAGAGGATGGAGAAGCAATAAGAGATGAAGATAAAATTAGACAAGGGGTGGTGGACTTCTTCAAATTGTTGCTAACAAATGATAGGGAGGATGATCAAGAAGCTTTGGAGGAATTAATTCAACATATTCCAAGTTCTATCTAGAGACATGAATGCAAAACTTGTCAAAGAGGTGAGTGAGGAGAAGGTCAAAGAAGTAGTTTACTCATTAGGAAAAGATAAAGGTCCAAGGTCTGATGGATTTCAAGTGGGTTTCTTCCAATCCTTTTAGAACATAGTAATTAAGGATGAAGTAGCATCAATTAGAGAGTCACACCATTCAGGTAAAGTATTAAAATAATATGATAATACTTTATTAGTGCTCATTCTAAAGAAGCCTAGATTGAAGGGATTTAAAGACTTTACACTAATTAGTCTGTGTAACACCATTTAGAAGATAATTTCAAAAGTGATTACGTTAAGACTAAAGTATGTTCTCCTAAAGATCATTTCAGAGCAGCAAGGGGATTTTTGAAGGGTAGGTAGATTTTGGAAGAAGTAATCACACTCCATGATACCATATATTCAATTAAAAGTAGTAAAAGGGAGGGAATGATGTTAAAGCTTGATATGAACAAAGCCTATGCCCGTATCTCATGGTGTTTCCTAGAAAGAGTCCTAAAGAAGTTTGACTTCAACAAATGTTAAAGAATGTGGGTGAATAACTACTATGGAGGACGTAAATTCTTAGTTATAATGAATAATCTTTAATTGGATTATTTGGAAGCAGCAAGGGCTTAAGGCAATGGGACCCTTTGTCGTCGTATCTTTTCATAATAATGGCAGAAGCATTGGAAAGGTGCATTGGATCAAAAAAATAAGTAGGAGCACTAAGTGGGTTGAAACCATCTATATCCATAGAAGGTATTACTCACTAATAATTTTATGGATGTCACAATTTTGTTGGGGAGACCTTCTATAGCTGAGGCAAAGGAATTTATAAGGATACTAAATCTCTATGAAAAAACATCCCAAAAAATGATAAATATGGACAAGAGTAAGGTGTTTTTATAAACACTATAATAAATCAACAAAGAAGAATAACAAAGCTTGGGTGTCATTTTTCAACTCTCTATTTTGTTTACTTGGGAATACCAATATTCACAAGGGCATGCAATGATCAGATGTGGAATGTGTTGATTGATAGGGTCTAGAGTAAATTAGCTGGTTGGAAGGAGAATTTGTTGAGTTAGGCAGGTAAGTTACAACTTCTTAAGAGTACCCTCCAAGCAATCCATGTATATTTATTATTAGTGTTTAAAATCCCATTTAAAGTAGCTAATACAATAGAACATATTCAGATAAGAGGACTAGAGGAGAATAGCTTAATTATGCTTGTAGCTTGGGAGAGAGTATGTAATGGTAAATCAAGTGGAGGACTTGGGCTTAGAATAATAAGAAATATGAACAAGGCTTTGGCATCAAAGGTAGGATGGAGGCTAGTGAAGGAGGGTCATGCCTTATGGGCAAGAATTCTAAGAGATAAATACCTTGACAACCAAGAGGATAGTAGATTTTTGACCACACTAGAGCCTTGCTAGGGATCTTCATTATGGAACCATATAGTAAAGGGTAGATAGATGCTATGGAAAGGAACCCAATGGAATGTAGGGAATGGTAGGTTTGTCCACTTTTGGGAAGATGCATAGCTAGATAAGTACCCATTAGTGAAGGATGAGGAGTTAACAAGTATTAAAGTAGAGATGGAATAGAATTATGATAATATGGTAAGTGGTTATTTGGCTATAGAAGGAGAAAAGGTAAGATTTAAGGAGCTAAGAATATATAATTAGTATGATAAAGAGCTTCAAAAGCTAATTGCTAAACTGAGAGCATATTATGTATGCCCTAATTTGGCTAAGTATACAATAGTATGGGGAGCTACTCAGGAAGGGTCGTTCACTATTAAATCAACCTATGATCTTTCACTTGCAGATCCTAAGAGGGGTTTTTAATGTGATCAATTATGGGGAAGGAAATCAATTATAAAGTTAATTTTCCTTTGGTTGGCAATCCAAAACAATATTTTAATAGTAGATAACTTGTATAAGAGGGGTTTTCAATTCCCTATCATATGTTACCTTTGTAAAGCTCATGAGGAATCAATGAGTCACATATTACTAGAATGTAATTATTACCTCAAAATATTGTATGATATAATAAAGAAGACGGGGGTGGTGTGGGTGGTGCCAAAAAACATGGCAGGATGGATAGAACAATGAGAGAACGCATTTAAAATTCCAATACTAAATAAAATTTAGAATCTAATTCCCTTTTATTATGCATGGGGAGTTTGGTTGGAGAGAAAAAAAAGGATTTTTAAAGGGGAGAAGAGATCTACATCTAGGAATAGAGAGAACATCATAGCAACCATAGTGGAGAATGTTAAAGCATTGAAAGTGCATGAGAGTCCAAAGTCATTGGAGGAGGCTAAATTAAGTGAACATTGTAACCTAAGTCCAATTGGGGTGAATGAAAATCCCCGAGTAGGCTTAAGAGTATGATCAAGTGGCAACCACCCAAACAAGGATGGCTGAAACTAAATTTTTATGGGGCTTTTAAAGGTAATCCAAGGAAGGTTGGAGGAGGGGTAGTGATAAGGGATAGCCAAGAAATGGTGATTGGAGCAATGAGTGAGTACTTGGGCATTATAACTAGTAATTAGGTTGAAGCTAGAGCGGTCTTAGCAGAGTAAATATGACAGTTCAATTGGGAGCTAAGAGATTAATAATTGAGGGAGACTCACTAAATATTTTTAATTACCTCAATAAAAGGTTTGTAGTAAGCTGAAGAGTAGCAAACATACTAACATATTCTAAGATCCTTGGATTCATTGGATGAATTTCAGGTGATACATGTGTATAGGGAAGGAAATGGGGTGGCCGATTGGATAGCTAACTAGGGAGCTCTCAAAGAGGAAGATAAAATATTGATACCACCATATGGGATCCATCCAAATGTACTCTAGTTAGTGGTGAAGGAGAGAAAATTTAGAAATTCAAGTCAATGGGTGAAAATTCCTATTTTTAGAATGTTGGAGATTTATGTAGATCTATGGGATTTATCAATTTTTAGTTGTAAAGTTGAGAAATATATCGGTTTGAGTTTCTGAGGGATTTATCTATTGAGGATTCTGAAGTTCTATGGATTTTTTTGGTGAGGAATCCATTTTCTAGAGATTTGTGGAATTGTCTAGTGAGAGTTTCTTTTTTTAGATATTTATAGAGATGTTTGTTGAGGGTTCTATCTTTTGGATATATGGGGACTTGTTTGCTAAGGAATCAATTTTCTGAAGATCTATGGACCTGTTTACTAAGGGTTTCAGTTTTTGGTGATGTGTGGATTTATGAGTGTTTGGAAGTGTTGTGAGGTTCATAGTGAGAAGTTTGCCCGTTTGGATTTTTTTGGGATTTGCCTTTTAAGGGTTCCATTTTTTGGAGACATGAATCTATCTACTTAGATTTGCATTTTTTGAAGATCTATGGATTTGTATACTAAGGGTTCCATTGTCTATAGATCTGTGGACTTGTCTACCGAGGGTTTCATTTTCTAGATATTCTTCAAATATATGAATGTAAACAGACTAGTAATGAATGTAAACATGTAGAGTTTTGAAACAAGGTAGTTTAATGTTTTGAACGTCTTTTAGCCTTTAGATATGAGGCATTTTGTTTGGTAATACTAGACAAACCAATCTAAAATTGTAAAAGGACTCAAAGATATGAATGTAAAGAGACTAGTAATGAATGTAAACATGTAGAGTTTTGAAACAAGGTAGTTTAATATTTTGAATGTCTTGTAGCCTTTAGAGATGAGACTTTTTTTTTGGTAAGACTAGACAAACCGATCTAAAATTGGAAAAGGATTCGAGCCCTTTTAAAAACTCAAATTTGTTTATATCATCCTACAAAAACCTTTAATCAATTATTTTGGTAACTTATGGTTTCCTAAATCAGATGAAGAAAACGATAAGAACATTTCAACTTTAGCCACTATAGTTGTAAAGGATCATGCAGAAGAGTTGAATCTATCTGAAAGGGTTATTTTTGAAGAAGATATTGTTTTGATCAATAATTTGTACGAACCAATTATTGTTAATTGATTACTATGGAATTATGAAGAACAAGAACCTAAATATTTACCATCTATTTCAACACAAGACAATTCCTTTAATATACTATATAGATGGCATCATCATCTTCTCTCATCTTTTCATTGCCCTATATCAAAATTAATCCTATCAAGAATTGCTTTTGATAAAGAAACTCAATTTTTTTATTCTCTTTTTCCACATCATTGTCAGCTCAATTCATTGATAAGTAATTTTGAAGGAATCAATTCCATACAACCTGGTACAAAGCAAATTGAAATACAACTAGAAACATTTTTGAATATCAATAGTTGGTTGACAAACAACCAAGAGGTAAAATTGTTTAATGTATTGAGCCAACATCCCAATGCTTTTGCATGGGAATATAAGGATATGATAGGAATTCATATAGACATATGCACTCACTGTATTTATATAGAGGATGTTAAACCTATAAGATAACCATAAAGAATATTGAATCCTAATTTATGTGATATTGTTAAAAATGAAATTGAAAAATTGCTAGAAGTAGGATTCATCTACTGACAACCGATGGGTTTCTCCATTCGTTATCATTTCAAAGAAAAATAAAAAAATACGAGTGCGTGTCAATTATCGAGAACTAAATAAAGCTACACATAAAGACCATTTCATTGCCATTCATAGATCAAGTGTTACATACACTCATTGGGAAGAAGTATTTTTATTTTCTTGATAGTTTTAATGGATATAACTAGATTCAGGTACCACTTGAAGATCATGAGAAAACAAAATTCACTTGCCCATGAGGAACTTTTGCTTATTGAGTTTTACCTTTTGGACTTTGTAATGCCCCAACGAGCTTTCCTTGCTATTTTATCTAACTTGACCAATGATTGTGTTGAAATCTATGTGGATGATTTCATAGTATATGATAAAACTTTTGATGAAAACCTAGAAAGTCTTGACAAAGTTTTAACATGCTATGAAACTTAGAATCTATCCCTAAACCCTAAAAAATGTTTTATGATGATGGAAGAAGGCAATGTTCTTGGACATCATATCTCATCTAGAGGAATACAAGTAGATCCTAAGAAGATAGAGAGTATCAAAAAATTGCATGTACCCCTAACTCAAATAGATGTCAAAAGTTTCTTGGATCACATTAGTTTCTATCATTGTTTCCTTAAGAACTTTAGTACAATTGTGAGTCCCATTTTTACCTTGTTGACTAAAGATTCTAAATTTAATTGGATAGAAAAGTGTCAAATTGCATTTGACACCTTAAAAGAAAAATTGACTACTCCACCTATGTTATGAGGTCTAGACTGAAAAAATTCATTTCACATTTAAACCAATGCATCTAACACTACAATTGGAGTAGCTTTAGGTCAAGTAGAAAATGGAAAACATTATGCCATCTACTACATTAGTAAAAACTTGACAAGAGCTAAAAAGAATTATACTACTTTTGAAAAATAATTCTTAGCAGTAGTGTATGTCATTAATAAGATTTTCCATTGCATTATTGGATATCAAGTATTTTTTATACTGATCATGTTGTAATTAAATACCTCATGAAAAAACCATTGGTTAGTGGTCAAATAATACGATGGTTGCTACTATTGCAAGAATTTGACATCACTATAGTAGATAAACTAGGAAAATCTAATGTAGTAGCTGAATTCTTATCTAGACTAAACATCATAGGTGAGGATGAACCAGTAGAGGACTCTTTCCCTGATGAAAGGTTATTTGCAATTTTAGTAAAATCATGGTTTGTTGATATTTCCAACTATCTAATAATAGAAAAAGTTCCCTCTCACGTCACTCCTCGAAAATAATGATGATTAGTGAAACAAAGCTTATCATTCAAGTGGATAAATGGTCTGCTATTCAAGTGTGGACCTAATTTTATATTATGTTGATGCATTTAATGAGGTGTATGACATTCTTCGTGCATGTCATGACAAACCAATAAGAGGACACTATTCATTAAAACGTACCATTAGAATTTTTTTGGGAATAGAATATTATTGGCCATCACTTCATAGGGATGTGAAAATGTATGTACAACACTGTGATTCATATCAATGAATGGGTAAACCAACAATAAAAAATGAAATGCCTCTACAACCTTAAGTGGTTTTAGAACCATTTGAGAGATTGAGATTAGATTTTATTGGACCCATTGATCCACCTTCTCAAGAAAAGCAATACATTCTTATGTGCACTAATTATGTAACCAAATGGGCTGAAGTATGTGCTTTTAAACATGCTCAAGAAGATAAGGTAGTTGATTTTTTACATAACCAAACTTTTCAAGGATTTGGCACTCCACGATCTATTGTTACAGATCATGGACCCCAATTTACATCTAAGGTTATAGAAGCATTTACTGAATTGTATGAAATTAGACATAGCAAATCATTACCCTATCACCCCTAAGAAAATGGTTAGGTATAATTCACAAATAAAGAACTAGAGAATATTCTAACAAAAATAGTGGCTTCACACAGAAAATATTGGATGAACAGGTTACTGGAAGTCATTTGGACATACAATACTACATAGAAATCCACTACAATATTTACACCTTATAAATTGGTTTATGGTAAGAAACCTCTTTTTCCAATTGAGTTTGAATTATTAATACTTCGTATATCTTTAAAAGTTGACATTGAGTTATCATAGGTATAAGAGAGAATTATGTAATTAAATGCATTGGATGAACTTCGATTGGAGGCACTTCACCAGACAAAGATCATCCAACAACAACAAAATATGTGGCATGATAGTCATATTAAGAGCAGTAAATATGAACCTAGTGATTTGGCATTATTGTTTGATTCTTGCCATGCTAATTTTCTTGGCAAGCTACAAAATCAATGGCTATGACCATATCAAATTGAAGTGTTTGAGAATGGAGTCATTTGACTTTCTCCTATTGATGATTCAAGAAGAAAATTGATGGTCAATGGGTATTGTTTACGATTGTACCATAATCTGTTGACCAAGGTAGAATTTGCTCAATATTGTTCATAACATGACTTACATTTGATAGAAGAGGCTTCCTCTTTTGACATAGATTTTGAATTATGATATCTTTGAAGATAAAAAAATAAATAATAATAATAATAATCTTGGTTGTGAAAATCCTTCATGGATGCAATCAAGATAGAAGAAGGTTGAAAACCAGAAATGATGACCCCTTATGATTTAAAAAAAAAAGAATGAATAATTCAATGGTGAAAATCTCCTTGAGGTGCTATTGAGTTAAGGGCTACATGAAATTCAAATTTTGACTTGTTTGCCTTGAAGATTTTCAATATTTGTAGAAAGTCTAATTAATGTATCTATGTAACTTTTTAGATTCTAGAAAGCCTATGCAATCAACAAGTGATTCAAAAGGGTGCATGAAATTCCTCCAAAATAGTAAGGTATGTATTTATTCAATTTTATTATTAATTAGCCTTAACATTGCATGAATAATGATTAGATGCTTGACATATCTATGTATAAAATTAGCAAAATTAAACACCCTACTAAGTACCCCCAAAAGATATCTTGGCATATCTTTGGTCATAAAGGATTCAACTCTGAAAGATTTGAAAATGGGAAAAGTAGTTACTTTGGGTGCTCCAACATAACTAGCCACATGCAAACAGGTTCAGTCAAATTCAAATTTTTGCATATACGAAAGTTAAGTCCAAAAACAAAAAAAATGGACACCTAATGCCACGTCAGGTGGCACCCATATAGGACCTTTCATGACATCATGATCCAAAATGCGATTTTCAAATCAAGCATCATTTGAAAACATGACCAATATAACACCCCTCGAAAACATGTGATTGCACGATTTCAAAGCAAACATGGTAGCATGAGAGGCGAATGATAGTGTTGTACTTTCCAAGAAATCTAGGCTAAATCAATAAAATTTGGACCATTGACTAATAGATCAACCATCCAAATTTAAATGCTTGGGAAACCATTATGTTAGTGATGTTTGTGGTATTTATTTGCCACAATTTCCAACTGTCATTATTGTCTATGCCTGATTTAAATTATGTTGCACCTAACTCACAACCTGCCACGTCTTAGCTCGTGCATGGAAAGTATGCAAAACTCGTGCATTTTTTAGCAAGACCCATATTTCGAAGCATATGGTGTTTCTCAGGCATGATTATGTAGTAATCATCATTCTATAAATGCCATCTTCCAAAAATAAAAAACCCTCATCTTCATATTGCAGAAAGAAATCGTATAGAGAAAATAAAAATAGTGTAAAAAGTTGCAAAGTTGAATCCAGAGACAAGAATGCACAACAGATGACATGGGGGGTAGAAAAGGAAAGTTGAGCTAGAAAATATTAATGACCTACAGTTCCACCTTGAGGTTGTCAAAAAAATTAGCAAGTAGGATGGATGTTGTTTTTGCAAAAATTTGACAGGCATTTAGAAGGGCTAGTAGAACAATTTTCATGCACTATTCGAAATGATAGAGCTAGCATCAACATGTGAATTAAGGCAACCCCTACAATTATTAGTAAAATTTCTAAACTTCCTTATAAAGGAGTAGAATTGGTAAAAGTATTTATGGCTACCTTTCCAAAATTAGTGAATACGTTTAAAGAGGACGAGGACCCAAAACCTCAAATGCACATTAGTAATTGTATTTGTAAAGGTTTAAAAAAATGAGCTTAAAGAAGCCCTAGGATGAGGTTGTTATATGGGTAATTTGGTATTTAACCTCTGAAGGTTAGTTTGTTGTATTATTAGGGTATCACATTAAATTGTTGATTCACCTGAGAAATGGTGTTAATAAACTAGAGTGTAGGATAAATCTACCCTTATACCTCCACCATACTCTACATGACATGGCCAAATAATTTTGGAAAGGACAAGGGACTATCAGGCATCATGACCTGATAAAATTTCTATGTAAACATCATTTTAGAGGAAACCCTCGATATTTTAAGATATTTCTTAAGCCCTAGATATAATACTTTATTTCTAAGAAGGAGAAAGAAGAAGGGTCTACCAGTGCAAAAGACGCCCTTGTAAAAAAATCTAGGAATATGAAAATTCCCAAACCCATGGATAAACAACCAAAACCTGCAAGAGAACCTCCCTCAACTAGTAAACCTGCATCTACTGAAACAAGACCAAAGGTGGTAGAAAAAGAAAATGTGAAACAAACCCTATAGAGCATAAAAGAAGTACAAGAAGAGTTGTTTTTAGGACTAAGGATATAGAGGTGTTTGCTCAGGCATATATCCCTAAAGAACCCTCTGTATCAAACTCAACAAAGGAGGAAGACTTTACATAGGCATAATTGTCTTCAATAGAGAAGGAAGAATTTGCTCAGGCAAAATCTTATTGAATAGAGGAGGAATACCAGCCAAAGTAGAAAGAAAATCAACCTCAGGTTGACAAAATGGAGCAACCAATTAAGGTATGTATAACAAGATCTACCACCAAAATAAAACCTAAGGAAGCACTAAGCCAAACTAGCATATAGAAAAGCAAATAGAGCAACCCAAGAACAAAAAAAATAGGTGGAAAGGTGGATAGTTAGTTGAGGCCATCTCTAGTGAAGGAGAGGAAGAGGAAACAAAATAGCAACATAAGTAATAGAACTCATCAAAACCACCTCCTCTTAGAAGAAGTTTAAGACAAGTAGAATGCAGTTTCTCAGGTGAAACAATTAAAACCTTCTCAACCTAAAAAATGGAGTAGGAAGCTGATCCTTACAAATTATGGGGATGAACAGGATTTTGGAATTCTTGCAAAGACAAGGGAACCAATACAGGTAGATTCTCCACCTGAGATGACCATGCCTACATACTTCTTAGAATCAGATGCCCCAATAAAACATTTTTTTTTTGCTAAAATGAAACCTAAAGACCATGTGAAAGTTGCTAGGGTTATTATCAAGACAAAAAAAAATGGTTGGAGGAGGCACAAAATAAAATCAAAGAAAAATATAGGTATATATGCCAAATTTTGTAGGAATTATATGAACTTAAAGCTATATTAATAGAAAAATAAAATGTACCATTTGAATCTATCCCTGGTGAGGAAACGATAAAAAACCTGTTGATCAAAAATATTATGAACATGGACTAAATTTGACCAACCCTATCATAGATGAGGTTATTGTTGTAGAACAAGGACCAGTCCCACCTACTCCTATTAAGGATAATGTTTTTGCAGAGGAAAGGGGGTCAAAAAATGAATTGTTTATTCAATGGGAAGGAAAGAAGCCCATGAAAAATATGGGAGAGCTCTAGAAGAGCAGAAGATGCTTCAGAGCAAGAACAACAATAGATTGCACAAGAACAAACACCAGTACAAGAGCTAGCTCTGGAACACCCAAAACAAGAGCTAGATCCAAAAAAACAAAGACCGAAAGAAGCTTCGAAACAAGGCGCACGAAGGAGAGTGTCAGAGCAAGACGTTCCAATATACACAGTTTCAGAACTACATATTGAGGCAGGTCAATATAAAACACCAATGGAAGAGTAAATCAAACAAGTGATTGAGGAAACTATAAATATAAATTAGGTTACAAGGGTGGAGGAACAAAATGATTTACCACAAATGCTTGCTCCTTAGCCAATTGTTGCAATTCAATAGAGTATGATTTCATTGGTAAATCATAATGCAATAATGGCAAGGTGGATTGCTTGTTGTCATCCTTTGAAAGAGCGTATTGAAACACTACATCCTTTGGAAGAGTAGATCAAAAGACATAATGAAGAGATAACAATTTTGAAAATCGAAGTAAGGGACTTATGCCACATAACAGAACAAGTAGTGCAATGCAGGGGACTTGCAAAAATTTATAGTGTTCTTGAAGTAGAAATACTGCAAGTGGTAGGTAATGAGAATTTGCTTTGAACTCCCTTATGAATTGTCTTCTGATCAAATTTTTATTGACACATTTTTACAAAGTCCAAAAGAGCAAAAAAACTTGTGTGAATTTTATTTGCACAAGTTTGTACTATGTGAAGATGTTCAATTCTTACCACATTTATACTGGAGATGTACAACTTAGGGATTTCACTTCCACCTTGAATAATAAGTTATTATGGTAGTAGGAATTATGCAGCAATACAAGGTAAGAGAAGCAAGGGAATTTTACTCAGACATGACCAACCTAATCTCGAAGTTTTAACTTGCATGCACTTTTCTATGATGGAAAATCCAAATATTAAAGGAACCTATCTTGAGAGTCTTAGGGAAAGCATTGCTAGTTTTCTAAAATTTTATAGGGATAACTTTGATAATGCAAGGTTGGCATGCAAACACAAATGAGATGAACTGTCTATTTCTTTGAGGAAAAGGGAACCCATATCACCGACTAATTTGATGTGGTCTCGCAAAAGGGTAGTGGCACTGGTGGAAATGATATTAGCAATAAAACATGAGTGGATAGGCCTACATTTTAGGCCACCCACCATACTTACACCTGCTCCTTACTACTTTGAATCTGATCCACAACTAGATCGATAGTTTCAGACCTGGTTGGAAGAAATAAGGAGGAATAGAGGTTATCACTCACTAGCTCACAAGTTTTGGGGAAATTTGCAAAGAATTAGACTTGAATGCTATTATGGCCAACTAGAATGCATGAAGGCATGCATTCAAATATGTAGGGAGAGTGATGAAATAAAAAAAGGTCTCATTATTTCAAGGACATTCATACAATTTTGCTTAATTTTGTCTAACTATTATACTTTATGCCAAGTACTTTGATTATTGTTATTGTTAATGTTAATGTTAATGTGGTAAAATTGCAAAAAATAATGTGTTGTTAGATAAGTTTTTTTGCATTTATGTGGTTAATTTGCATGATTTCAATGTTAATTAGGCATGCAATAAAGTATAATAAAAGGCATCATAAATGGAAGTCTTAGTCATAGGTTTGGAAATCTAACTTGCCCACATATTTGAAAGTGTTTCCCACCCATGATTTATTATTTTAAGGTGATTTGGAGTCAAACTGTGCAAACTGCACAATTTTTGGAAACTACAGGTCTCCTTAACAAAATTTGTAGGTTTTTCTTTGGAACATCCAATCAACAAGCTATAGTTTTATGAAAAATAGGTGTAGTGCTCCAAACCAAGGGTCAAAGTGTATTTTCAACGCATGATAGATAAAGGAGAAACATATCAACGCGCTGAAGATAAACCAATTAGCCAACAACTAGAGATATTGCACAAATTGAACACTCAACTACATGTGACAGAGCACTGCAGGTTTTTTTGCATTTAAAAACAACTATTTTGACCGATTTCATGGTGAAGATGGTAAGCTAGAGGGTCAATATTTGGCATGAATTTTCCCTAAGACTATTTCAAGGTATTCCATAACAAATGGAGGTGTAAAAATAAGGGTAATCTATCAGATTCAATCTATTGTCCTAATTTTGGAAAAGTCAAGATTGATTGCAAAATTTTGTAATTAATAAAATAACAGATTGTCCCCTGTTTCACCTTCATATGTAGGTAGTCAAGTTGAGGATTTAATTATAAATACTTCTTGTCTACCCATTTGAAAGGTTGGTAGAAAATAAATGAAATAGAATTAGTAAAGTAGTCATTGTACAAGTTTGAAATAGTTAATAAAAAGTGCATTAATTTCAGACTTAGTTATTTCAATTTCTTATATGACTTTTTGACTTCGTGAGTTAGCTTAGAACCTTCTAAAATGTGAACCTTATGATGGACCTCAGAGAAAGGGCCCATTCTTAGGACTGGTGAAAGGATTTTAGCTGTAAATTATGGGTTTTCTTGCATTTAATTTCAATAGTTTGGGTTTAGCATTGAATTTGTCATTTCCCCTATTTTTTAGTTGTGTCTTTCTCCCATGTTTTACCTTGTTTTAAGCATGTTATGTTCTATTTTGTCAGAGCCAGCTAGTCTTGGAATAATTCCCGTATTTTTCATTTTTGTTTCAACATTTTAATTTTAGCTTTTAATTTATGTTTTTCCTGCTTTAATTTCTGTTTTCGCATCTTTCAATTCAACAATTTATTTTTAGCATTTTCCATTATGTTGCAATAGTTTCAATTTTAGTAATTAGTTTCTAATTTCTGCAATTTCAATTCAGTCAAAGTAGCATAATATCTTTCAGTTTCAAGAATGTTCAAATTCTGCAATTTAGTTAGCTCATGCAAAGTGTGCAATTTAGTGTAGTTTTGCAAATACATTGTGATTCTCTGCTTTCTTTAGGTAGTCTAGTGCCTTGATTCCTAAGCCACAATTCCAATGATCTCTATCGCATACAACCTTAGGATGTCACCCTAGATTTGACAAATTAAAGTCAGAGCATTAACGATACTCGTCACATGTGCAAGCATCCCGTGCATCACAAGAACAAGGCACCAAAACCATGTCATTGCTCCTTTCAACACTTCCTCCTAAAGTACAAGAGCAATAAGCATGCCATCCTTCCTTCACACTGGATTCACTTGCACAAAACTCCCACTCAAAAATAGGTTTATTACAAACCCAAGATACGGTTACTTCTTCTTAGATCAAGCCAAACCCTACCAACAAAGGCATCCCCTTGAAGCCAATAACCACGCTTTGAAACCAAATGAAGAGATTGATAAACCTATTCTAGAGATATTAATGCAAAAAAAATCGTAAAATAGAAGAAAAAATAATATGCATACACAATAAACATGAATATTTATCTTGGAAATCCTTGATTAGGAAAACCAACAAAAACTTAGAGTCACACCTCTTTCTCTTTTATTATTATTCATACACATATTCTGGTGTTGCTTTAACAAAACAGTTACTATATATATATATATATATATATATATATATATATATATATATATATATATCCCGCAACACCCAAAATAAGACCATGGGCTAAAACCATCCATACTTTTTAATTTAAGGAGACTGCCCAAAAATAAGACCATGGGCTAAAACCACCCATACCTGCTAATTTAAGGAGATTGCCTAAGAATAAGACCATGGGCTAAAATAAGACTACCCAAGAATAAGACCATGGGCTAAAACCACCCATACCTGCTAATTTAAGGAGATTGCCCACAAATAAGACCATGCATTTTTTTTTCCTTCATGCAAAGGATACAACACATCCAACAAAACCAACCTTCCCTATTGTTTTCTTGGACAAGGATGAATTACGTTTTAGAGGAAGACAATTTAGCATCTTATATATAGTAAAAAGAATCTATCATTGCTAAAACATTATCAATCTCCACCTTGTCATTCCTTAAAAATAAAACAAAGTCATTTACGAAGTGCAATTTTATAATGCATCCCCAGGAAGTGCAACTCCTTTGATCAAGTCTATCTAAACATGATGTTGAAAGAGATAGTCAAGTACATCAATAACAATCACATAAAAAAGGGGACAATAAGGAAACCTTGCCTAATAAGCAACTGTAAGGAAATTGATTGAGGTAGAGCTTCATTAATAACAACTTATGTTGAAGCATTAGCAAACAATAAGAACATCATACCTTTATACTTGGGGTCAAAACCAAGCCAATTCATCATGTTCAAAAGAAAAGACCATCTAATTCTATTGTAGGCCTTGTCAAAGCCTAATTTGAGAAAAATAACACTTTACTGAACTCCACAACCTATTGAAACCCTTCCAAAGCAAATCAAATTATCCAAACTATATCTTCCTTAGAAAACTACTTTGTTCTAATCTTACAATTTACAATTTGCTAAACAATAAAACTTATTTTACATGCTATAATTTTATACTCAACGTTTATCAAAGTTATAGGCCTCTATCCCCACTCTATCCCTATTACTCCTCTTAAGAATCCACTTAATTAATCTAATTAATTACAAGATAAAAAAAAACATCACCTATCTGCCTCTTATACATCATGTAAAAATCACATCTAGTTAAATCCCACAACTCTTTAAAAAACTTAATTATTTTAATTAATTACAAGATTAAAAAAAACTTCACCTCTAAAAATCACATTTAGTTAAGTCCCACAACTCTTCCTAACCAATCAATCCTATAAACCTTACCCTTTAGCATAGTAAAGGGTGCATATTAATTTTTTAAAACAACAAAGGACCATCTATGTGGGTCATGAAATCCTTAGATAACATTCAAGAAATGCATTTGATGGATCTTTGAACATAATATTATCAATATCATAAAGGGTGCATATTATTTTTTTTTTAACAACAAAGGACCATCTATGTGGGTCATGAAATCCTTAGATAACATTACAGGAATGCATTTGATGGATCTTTGAACATAATATTATAATATTACGAAGATCAACATTATCCTCTGAAAAATATAGGAAAGAAAAATACCATTATCATAGCTTTTCTTATCTCTTGGCTCCAGCAACCTATATGATCAAGACATAAAAACTCATCCAATACCCATTAAGCTTAAATCCAAGTTTCATACTTTCAAGTTTTAAATTAATCTTTTTAATAAAAATGATAAATCTGTCTGTCTCAAAGGATAATTTGACGGGCAGGTTCAACCCTATTAAAATAATAATAATAATAACAGGATGGGATACATGTCAAAACTGTCATTATTGTTCAGTTCAAGATCATCTCGAGACACCTTGAAAACATCTGAAATTCTCAGTTGCGAACTGAATACACTGTATTATAACAATTATGCAGAATAAGCACTAGTCTTTTCTCTACACTAATTTCTTCTAAAATTCAGCAATGCCCTCTCCTAAAGCAGCTTTTATCTTTCTCTGGTAATGAAATCTTCTGCTCTGTGAATCCTCCCCCTCATCTGTATTGTTAAAGCAGTAACTTGGTGCCTGCCACTTATCATCTTCCAACACTGCCCCCACCTCAAATGTCATCACATGAACACTCATGCCTACAAAAACAAACCAGTCCATTCATAGTTAAGGGCATAATCTTAACCCATTAAATAAAGAAATTCACTCCTTTTCCACTGAAAAAACCACAAAGCCATATAAATTATAAAAATATGTATTGTTTGTCCCACTAAATTTTAAATAAAAATTTAAAAAAATTATAAAGGCATATAAATTATAGAAATATGAATTGTTTATTCAATCAAATTTATATTTATAGATAAGATTGTAACTTAACTGGTTTCATATTATTTGATAAGATTGTTTCAAGATTTAAATTTAACCTAAATTTAAATAAGATTATAAAATTAATGATAATATTAATAAGATAGGGTAGCAGGTTTAAAAGTGGTAGCCCTATCTTTTATGTGGGACTTTTACCTCTATTAACATGAGCTGCGACATGTGTATAAGGTAGTTGGTCCTCTTACTTTCTGGCATGTGTATCGGGTAGTTGGCCCTCTTACTTTCTAACGGATTTATGTATTTGTTCCTATACAAATTGTTTATTTCCAGTTTCATATTTAACTGATGTGAAAAAAAAGAACGGAGAGAAAAAACCTGTGAAGAAACGCCAGTGAACAGGCCTCTTGGTGGCGGTATCCTCGTAGTACCAAATGAAGTCCACCTTTTCCCAGACATTGCACTGGAAGCCATCAATGGATTCCACTCCAAGGTAATTTGCGTCTTCCAGGAAGTTAGGCCTCAGAATTCCCACATCAAAATGTATTTTCTTGCACTCGTTTCTGTCAAGGTAGTAATAGAAGGAGGTCCCGTTGTTCCACTCGAGGTCATAGAGCTTACCTGCAAGCTGCTTCTGAATTATGTTGAAATTCCTGCCGTTGGGCCAATCGTACCAGAGATCCGTCACCTGCAGAGACCCACTGTTGTTGATATACAGCACCGAGTGAAACTGCTGTGGCCATGGAGCCGGAGCCAATTTGCCCTCTCCATAACATGAATACAAAATACTTATCAATTCTACCCATGCCAGGCAGAGCTTCAATGACAACCCCATCCTAATTCTGCAAATTTATTAAAATTTAGGGCCGCCGCTGTCTGGAACAGCGTTAGATACAAAACTCCAAGAAGAAATTGAGAGGATACAATTACAAAGGTCTACATTGGGGAACTGTTAAGATAAGAAAAGTTTATAAACCCTAGATGGCTTCGTTTCTGCTCTGCTTCCTTTTCCTCCTGTCATCGTAACGATAAAGTTTAACCCAAGGTAAAGTAAGACATGTTAGGTCCAAACCCAACCTACTCGTGTGGTTCAGAATTCAAGGAAACGTAACATATGATCACAAATAAAATAATAATTAATTTGTAAATAAATTTAATAGGTTGTAAGAGATATTGGTTGGTTTGTTATTGAATTTTTATTTAAATGATTTAAATTTAAAATACTGGGAAGATAATTTCCAGAAAAATGGTTTTAGTATATTTTTATTATTTAAAAAATATATATATATATATATATTAGGATTTGGTTAGGGGATATATATATCTTTTAGGATTTAAAGTTGGACATGTAATCATATAAATGTAGATGGTTTGAATTTTAGACCTTCCAAGTTGTACTTAATAGGGAATTTAACATACAACACACATATGTAGTGGTTTGAACTTTGGACATCCCGAAAAAGAATTAAAACCTGAACTTTAAACCTCCCAAAAAAAGCCAACACCTGAATAGTAATGCTGTCTATGGGGACAAAATATAAGGTGTGCAATTCTTAATCTTAAAGTGAAATGTGATTTAACAAAAAAAAAAATTGGATTTGATTAGTGTGACAAACTTTACTATGAACGCTAGGTTTGGATATCCTCGTCCTACCATAACTTCTCATAAAAAAATTAACGAAATTACACATGCTCACTTTGAACTTTTAAAATATCTAATATGAACTTTTTTTATTTTCTAATCTGAAAGTTAGATATCTTAACATTTAATCCATAGAGAATGGCATGTGTCACAAGCTATCGAATATGACCTTTTTATTTTCTAATCTGGAAGTTAGATATCTTCAAATTTATTTTTTAATCAAAAGACAACTTCTAACTTACACGTCTTTTGCAACGTTAGAGTTCTAAATAATTTTCTTACATTGTCTTAGGGTTGTACTTGTAAGAGAATTGTGGGATAGTGTATTTGGATTATGATGATGTTGATTTTATCGACACTTATGGAAATTTTAATTATTTTTTTAAGTTAAAAGATTTTAATAAGTGACATACTAATATTAAGTGGTATTAATTTAATCGAAGAAATTAAAGTTTAAACCTGTTCAATTTTTTTTAAGTAATATTTTTTATACACATCAGTTACAAGGTGTTCAAATATTTTTAAATTATACATGGATAATATTTAAGTTTTGGCATTAATTTAACCGATTAGATTTAGGAAACTAAGGTTTAAATCTTTTTAAACTATATAGGGATAATATTTAAGTTTGTTATAATAGCACTATGTGGTGATGATGTAACAAATTGAAAAAATAAGTGATACAATATTATGAATTTTAAAAGTAAGATAATAATTTAGCTCAATAAAATGTTGTCAAGTGGTTTTTTAACATGAAACTATGTAATTGCCATGTTTTTTTTGGCCACCCTTAAGGCTTGGGATGTAGCCCATTGATTTATATATGTAAGGATTTTGAAAGAAATTTTTTATCTTATTTTATTAATTTAGTCATATCAAGTTATATAACCTATTTGGGATTTAAACCTTGATGTGAACTATATCATCTATATGTCTCAACCATTGAACCATGGTCCCATATGTAGATTAATATACTTAATTGACCTTGAATATATTTTTAAGTGATATCAAAGAAGAGTGATCAAGCGATGATAACCTAACAAGCATCCAAAATAGAACAACATTCTATTTTGGCTATAACGCCTTCAAATGATGTTAGATTTCAATGAAACTTTAAAAAAGTATGAGCTTGGGATTAATTTTAGTTCAAAACTCATGATCTAACCCCTCTAAAAATAGGAAAGAATAGTCAAGACCAACAAGTAATATTTTAGGCATAAGTCACCCAAACAAAGTTTAAATTAAGTGATTCTTCTTTTTTAAGTGAAATAGGGCTAAGGGAGATATGTATGGTACAAAATGTATCCTAAAATGCATCTATTTGAGCATTTAAAATAGCAAAATCCATTCTACTATACAATCATATTTTATCTATTCTTCAATCTCTAAATATGAAAAAAATCTACTAAAGATTCTTGATGTCATTGCACATGTGCCTACTTAATTTTAACTCAAAACGTGTATGTCTAGACCTAAAAAATGCTAAATAATAGTACATGCAACAAGTTGGATAGAAAACTATACATTAACAATGCTCTAGGCAAGTATCAAGAGAAATATATTCATAGAAAAACATCATACACCATCTTTGTGCATGTTTGTCACTTTGAAGAACCTTAATTATCAATAAATATCAGTTGCACTCCTAAATTAGGAAGAGGAGGAGACTAGAAGGGTATTTGAAAAACCATGAATAAGGGCAAATAATTAAAAAAAAAAGATATAAAAAGAATACCATTGAGTAGTATGTGAAGTTGAAACATGGGTATGGTGGTTGTACATCTTAGTGAAGGCCAAGTTGATGGTGACAACTCTTACAACTTTGTCTATTTTGAATGGAATATGAAGCATAAATGATTCAATTGTGTATTTATTCCTAAAATAGTTTTTCAGGTTAAATATCTGTATTATTTGTTGTTGTATGTGTTTTATTTTTAGCATTTTAGTAGTTTACTTACATTTTTTTTATTCTATTGGATTCTAACAAGTTTGTATGATTTCCATGCTTGAAGAGCTAGGAATGAAATAATTTGGTGCAACATATTGTTGGATCTTTAATATATTTTTTAATTTATAAATATTGCATTAGCCTCTTTATGGAATGTCCATAGTTTGTTACTTTATTCATGAGTACATTTCGATATGAAAGAGTAGTTTTAATTCATGATTATTGACCAATTTTATAAGAATCTAAGTAAAATAAGACAAATAAAACTCAAATTATTTAAAAAATGATCTATATAAGGTTCCATTGTTGAGAATTATAGATTATGTTGGTATTAGAGTGGGATTTCTTCATCTCATGGTGATTAGGCAACTTAATCTCTAAGAAGAAAAGGTTGGATCCAAGAAGCTAATGTAATGTTCATTCTCATTATAGAAGGAAGATAGGTTTATTATATTTTTGTTGGGACACATGCCCATGTATATTTTGTTGAAAGAAAATTAGATTTATGTAATGTATTAGAAGCAAAATGTCACCAAGTTTGTAATATACACCCCAACTTCTTGGTCTGAGTTTTGAGGTTTATGTGTTGAGTTTTCAGTTTGTGATTTTGTTTGATTTGAAGGTTGCAATAGAGTTTTTGATGAATTTTTACGTTCATATAATGATCATCATGCATAATAACAAAATACGCAAGGAATAACTTACAACAAATGCCGAGCAAGAAAGAAATTATTTATTATTTAATTATGACCTAAAAAGTATAGTACAAAAAGACGGTTGTAGCATTCATTTGCTCATAACTTGAGCTCCGGTACTCCGATTTTGTCACTATAAAGTGTAGAAGTACCACCCAATGTAGCCGACCAAGTTGTGACCCTCAAACTTGTAAAATGATGCCCTGTTTATTTTTGCACGCACTCCGAGGTGGTTGGAAATAGATGTATAGCTGGCTGAAAGGTTTGACCTTGTTTAGAAATTTGTGCCCCACTCCAAATGACTTCCAAATACCACTAAATGATTAACTAGTGAGCTAAATAGATTGGTAAATTGCCTAGAGTGATTCAAGGATGCATTTCTTAGCCATGAACAAATGACACGGTTCCCTAGGCATCCATATGTTGTACGACCAGCTCCAACACGACATCCAACACTCCAAACTAAACCAAAATGACACTGATATAGAAGAAATATGGCTAAAATAATACAACCCAAATGGCCAGTTTGTCAACCCAGATGATTTCATAAATTAGCAAACCCTTGTCTGCCTCTGGTAAGTTTAAATAATTCCTTTGTATTGAGAAATTCAATCCATTATCATCTAGAGATGATCTTCCACATCTAAAACTAATAATCTTGTTGAGAAATCCACTCTCAACAAGCCCTGTGATCTTCTGGTGGAAATCCTTGATAAAGCTTCTCCAAAAAACATAAATTCTTCCATGCACAAATGAGCCTCAAACATCCAATTTAAAGATAACATTAAATTAGGGTTTGGGTGCCCATTTTAGGTTTCCACAAGTCATTATTTTATAATTTTTAATTGATGTCTCTTAATATCATTAAAGTAGTCACCCAAGTCCTAAAAAAATAACTTTATGATTTTAAGTTATAACACTTTATAACTTAAAGTTATAACTTAACATTAAAACATGTCCCCTTTCACTTTCTTCTAGCGACCCTTTTCCAAGGTCAACACTTGCAAATGGTAGAATTATACCCTCTGAATGCTGGGATTCTCGCCAAGTTGAGTCCCTAACCAAACTGTTTAGCCTAGGGGACCCCTGTGACTAGGCTAACAGGTCTCTACTTCATCTACTACAGAGAAGGGGACATTACAAAGTGTATGATGAAGACTTAATGTGAGTATAGGTAATAAGAATCCCAAATTCAAGTTCTAGTGTACAACTAAAGAGTGAGTATGATTGATCAACAATGAATTATGGTTGGCCAAGATATTGAAAATGTTTGGACACTCTTAACTAATCTCAAATAGTGAGTGAAAGAAGTGTTAGAGTCAAATTCAATGAAATAAAAATGTACTGAAAACCAAATATGGAGTTCTCCACAATGACATGAGATAATACCAAGATGTCAATGAGTGCCAATTTATGTTATCAAAATCAAAGGACTTTATTTAAAAAAGGGTATCTTCATAGGTTAAAAGATGAAGGGTCAAACTTAGAATAGAACCTTGAAGAGAAAAAAGAAGTATGGAGTGTCCCACAATGACATGAGATAGGGCCAAGATGCGAAAGAATGAAAAATTCAATCCATGTTAGCAAAATTAAAGGACTTCATTTAGGAAATGCACATTTGTAGATTACAAAAAATTATTAAGTTCGACTATGGAAGGTACAATTAATAAAATTTTGGGATAAAAATCCTTCTCATTAGGGGGTATTATCCATATGCATTTACCACTTGGTAGCACAAAAAGTTGATGTCAAGAAAGAAGGATCAAATGATGATGGTTTGACACACATCCAAAAGAATATAATATTATATTTTAGTCATAAATACTTGAAAAAATTTATATTTCGATAATAAATTCAAAACTAGGTTTCAAACATCAAGAATAATGTTTAGAATTAATTTGGTCCTAGAATGCATCATCTAACCTTGAAATATAGGAAAGAATAACCAAGACCAGCAAATAGTTTTTGGTCACAAGTCACCAAATCAAGTCCAAACTAACTGAGTCTTTTTAAAATAAAATATAACTTAATAGGTTATGCACATTGTGATTATATTCTAAGATACATCCATTTTATAATTCAAAATGATAAACATTAGTCTACTATATAGACTTGTTTTCTTTTTCTTGTGAGTACCAAACAAGATAAAATTTGTACTTATTGATTGCATATATGTATAGCAATTTTAGATTAAAACTCATTCATATAGTCTTTCAAAAGTTAAAAAATAGTCCAACTAACAAGTTGATTGGGAATGGGCTAAGTTGGTATGTGTAGGGTGGCGTAAAATAGATATGGGTAAGTGTCAAGAAGAATATGTTTAGGAAAAATCATGATACATTGTATCCACAATTGTTTTGACACTTAGAATGTTAGATTTCATAATAATTTCCAAAAATGAATGGGATCAATGTGTTACCTAGATATATAGAAATAATTCACATAAAGGAAATACAGATGTAAAACGATATCTATAGATACCAAAATATCTCACTAAATAAAACTAGAATTACATTCCAATCAATGAAAAATGGTTTGTGTGAAGGGTATTTATATCAAATTACAATATATCTTTAGTCAAGGTTAAATAACTAACCTTTAGGTTAAAAAATAAAATATTACAAAATGGTCACCTATACGGGGGTGTACAAGGGATCAAAGAGATTATACAAATAATATAATACAAAAAATGGTCATGGGCTCAAGTGAATATTAACCACCACATATTCCAACATCCCCTCTTAGGTTGAATAAGAGACATAAAGATATATGATTTTTAGTCATCCTCACTTAAGGGACACTTTTAAATGCCAAGATGTTGTTGAATGGACATAAATAAAACCTTGCGTATGACCTTGGTTAGAATATTTATTGCTTGCTCTACTAACAAAACAAAATTTGGATAAAGAATTCCATAGGCTAAGAAATTCCAACCACCTCCAAAATTATAAGCATATAACAAAGGTGCTTGTTATCCTCATTGACAACATAGTATTAAGCTTTCATGGAAGAATAATAAATAGTGTACTATTGCCTAAAAAACCAAGAAATATGACCAAAACCAAGATAAAATACAAACACAATAGTGGAGCACCGCTGATCCAAATCACCATACTCATATACATCTAAGAACCTTGTTAATATTAGAGGTGCACTAATTGAATTGCGAATACCATCTAATAAGTACCTCTAATGTATTAAAGGATCCTCCTAGACATTTTCCAAGGAGTCTATTGAGGTGACTATATATACTTGAAACAATAATTGATGATAAATACAATATCTAGCCAAGTGTGACGTGAAAAAATATACTAGGGAGTAGTACAATTTGGTTGGAGCTTTAAGGCAAAAGCAAAGGGAGATTTAGCAAACTTACAATCCTTCATCCTAAAACATTATAAAAGGTCCAAGGTATAGTTGGGCTATGAGATAATGATCCTTGAAGAATTTTGATCAATCTAAACACCTAAGAAGTAGTGCAAAATCCCTAAGTATATCATCTCAAATGAATCATGAAGCCATGAATTTATATCTTGAGTTAAGGAAGATGAGTTGCCTACAATAAGAATATCATTAATGTATAACATAAGCATCATATTTGACCATCTTTATAATTGATTAAACATAATTATTTACCTTAGAACATATAATTAATAAAGAATGAATGAATTTTCTCATATGAAGCATGCAAATCCTACTTAAGCCCATAAAATGACTTAGTTAAATGACACACCAAGGGGGTTGAACCCTCTAGCTCAAAACTAGGAGGTTGCTACATATAGATCTCCTCTTGAATCTCACAATGAAGGAAGGCACTTGTTACATCCCTCTAATGTACCTTCTAACCATAGGAAGCAACTATAGATAAAATCATCCAAATAGAATCTATTTAAGCAACTAGGGAAAATATGTCTAAGTACTCAATTCCTCCTTTTGAGAGATGCCTTTAGCAATAAGGTATACATTGTGTTTATCCACTCAACTATATAAAATATACTTGATCCTATAGACCCATTCCATCCAACAATATTATTTCCTTCTTAGAGAGGAACAAGCTCCTATGTCTATTTCTTCATAAGAATATATTCTACAAGAATGATATATTTCCATTCCAATCAACCCTTGGCTTGAGAACAGGTGAGAAGATCTCCAAAATTATCAGCCTTTAAGAAAAATTCTCAAGAAGGGGCCTTTTGATGTTGCTACATAGAAATAATGGATGAGCACCTTGAAGGAGAGTTTGAACCCACGTGGATGTTTTATAAACCATGGAAGATATAGGCACATCCTAAGGAGCAACATTAAAAGTTGAAACTAAAACAATTAAATCATATTCATTATCTACATCAACATCTAATTTAATCAAACATGGTTTGGTATGATCAAACTCATCACTCCTAGAGTTAGTAACTAGTAGTGTTGAAGAGGGTACTGCCTAAAGAGAAGATAAATAAATAGGATACGCTATAGAATTTTCATTGGAGGGTGAATATGTAGGAACAAGTGGAATGATACCATTAATAATCTCTAAGAGAGTATCTAGAACAATCAAATAGATTAGAGGATATTCTACCAAGGAAGAAATAAGAGGGCTTGAAGCATCTATTGGAAGAACCTCATCAAAAGTCACATGATGCCAAATAAAAACCTCACATCTCTCAATATTATAGGGATGTCATGCCTTGGAGGTATCTAAATGTCCTACAAATATATATCTATGACTCTTTGTTGCATCTTTATTTTGAGTATATTTGGGCATATGGGACCATGTTATGGATCTAAATATACAAAAGTGGAACACATTGGGTTTGTAATTATCAATCTCTCAAGATGAGTCATTTCCTCAATAGCTTAGGTTGAAATTTGGTTGATGATGTGTACTACACAAATGAATTTTTCACCCCAAAACTTGAGCTTCATCCCCTTAGCATACAATATATATTGAGTCATCTCTATAATCATCTTGTCTTCCACTTAGCTACCCCATTTTACATTTTTTGTGTGGAAAACACCCCTTTCAGGGTGCAAACCAAAGGAGGTAGGGGTATCCATTTTACCAAAATCAGCTAGGACTCGCACCTAGCCTGTCCCCTTCAACACACTCAAGGAGTATGCCTAAAACAAAAAAAACACAAACAACCCAAATAAACAAACACAAACACACAAAAATAACAAAAAAAGCAAATAAAACACAAAAACAACAAAAAACACAAAAAATAATTAAAAACAACAACAAAACCATACAAAAAAATAAAACACAAAAAAACAACAAAAAAACACAAACACACACACACACACACATTGAAAAATCAAAATGATGGAAAAAATCAGATTACATATGTGGCCTTTCTAGGCTAACAAGCCTTTCTGAGCTAGGGAACTGAAATACCCTAATTGAACCAAAAAGAAGCTAATACAAAGTAAAAAGGAACTAGGTACCTCTAGTACTAGAGCCATCTAGATAAAGGATAGATATAAGAGCATCCCTGATTTGTGAAGCCCACCATCTAGGAGAGTGGCCATAGAAAGTAAGATCACCTTTGTCCAACGTCCAATTAGCTAAAGCATAAGCAATCCTATTATGTTCTCTAACCACATGATTGTATTCAAATTTCAAAAATCCCATCTAGATTAATTGAATCTTCTCAACAATTCTTTTTATTCTCCAATTAGCCTTATGATTCTTAGGAGTCTTCAACATATTAATCATGACATGGGAGTCAAATTCAACCAACACCTTTTGCCATCCAACCTTAGCAGCCTCATGAAAGCCTATGAGGATACCATACCCCTCAGCAAGGTTATTGGAAAGGATACATAAATTCTCAGCAAAAGTAAAAACTAGAGAACCATCTGAAAGTCTATCAATTCCTCCCACATTGGCTTTTCGAGGGTTCCCCCTAGAGGCTTCATCTGTATTGACTTTTTCAAAATCCTTAGGAGGAGTTTTCCAATTCCTTATTCTATCCATCTTTCAATTACTCACATTCTATTTAAGTTGGTTGCCAATAGTAGAGTGAATCTTCAATCTTTGTATTATTTAATCCCATTGTTGGTGGGAGTCTTGGGGGTGATTAAGGAGGTATTGGGCTGATTTAGCTAAGTTGGAAATGGTATTTTGCCAAATATAGTGAATATCATTCCCTTCCTATTTTAAAATCTAGTTGTTTATTTTCTTACATATATTCCAAGGTAGGATGGTAGTTCCCATCCAAACCAACTGCCTAACAAAATGATCAACAACCTCCTATTTAGGCCAATCCCTCCATAGTTTTTCAAGAATAGAAAAATTGGACCATTGTAAATTAAGTAAGATAGTAATTCTTCTCCATGGCTCAAAGGCTAAGAGACACTCAATAAAAATATGGCTAAGAATTTCCACATTCTTTCCACACATTTCACATATAAATAGGCCATGAAAGCCATATTTCATAAGTTGCTCACCAGTAAGCACCCTTCGATGCAATAAAAGCTAAATAAAAAACCTCACCTTAGGCCATAGCTTTTGATACCATAGTTGTGTAAATATGTCATAGGACCAGTTGGGATTATCGTGGTATAAGGTCAAATAACCTTGAGCAAAAATATACTCACCCTTAGTAGTGTTGTTCCATCCAAAATAGTCCTTATCATGGGATCAAGAGAGAGATCTCATATGAAGGGTGTGTTGGATATCTTTCCTTTTCCTTTCTAGAATTTGAATAGGCTAGTCCTCAATAGGGATCCAATATCTACCAACCTCTAAATTACTAGTCTGATACCGATAATAATTAGCTACCTTTATCTAGTTAGCTTGGTGTAGCTTCTCCATCCAAGGCCTCCAATCAAGGAACCGAGTTATCAAAGGTTGGTGATCGTCCCAAGAATATATCCAAAAATTTACCTTATGAGCAATATGAATGATCCAAAATAACTTCTTCTTTATCAAATCCTCACTTGTCCTAAGAATCACCAAAATGGGATAATCTTTGGTAGGCAGTTGATAGCGAATAAGGTCTTCAAGACTTTTGTTTTCAACATATTTAGCATGAATATTATTGGCCCATAGGACATTGGGGTTATTCAAAATCCTCCAATACAACTTTGCAGCTAAAGCCTTATTATTTTTTATAGCAGATCGAAATCCTAACCCTCCTTCATATTTGGGAAGGCATAAAGTATCTCATTTCACCAAGGCTCATTTTATTTTCTCCTTAGTACCACTCTAGAGGAACCATTGATTGATTTGATCTAGTTATCGAAGAACCGCCTTTGGGATATTCAACACAACAAAAATATAAATAGGTATAGCTTGAAGGATTGATTTTACCAAGGTAATTCTACCCCCAAATGAAAGCCACCTATTGGTCCACTTTTCAAATTTCTCCTTTACTCTATCCAGAAACCAATTCTAGTATTTTTTTTGTCTTTAGATGTTGATAGGAATGCCTAAATAAGTGATCGGAAGGAAGGCCTTTTTATACATTAATATATATAGAACCATGGGTTCCTTTCTAGGAGAGTAGTGAAATAAAATGACTTTTGATTTATCTTCATTGATCAATTGCTCCGTAGCACTAGAGAAACAATGAATGATTTGTTTAATTGTAGAGGCTTTCTTAACTGTAGCTTTACCTAATAGCGTAGAGTCATCAACAAACTTAAGATGAGAGATAGGCCTAGATCCATGAGCAATGGTGACTTCCTCAAGGGTTTTGTTTTTTTGTTTTTGGCCAGTCTTATCCAAGCATTTAACAAGAATGGTGAATAAATAAGGGTAGAGAGGGTTGCCCTACCTAATACATCTAGAATCTATGAACAACTATGAAGGGTAGCCATTGATAAGAACTAATTAGGATACTGAAGAGATACATCCATAATACAATCTATCCAATCCTAAGAGAAGACAAATTGCCTCATAACTTTGACAAGGAAGTGTCAATCCACTCTATCATAAGATTTTGATAGGTCTAAATAGATGAAAATAGAAATATTTTTTTACGCTTCCATAGAATGGATGGCTTCTTGAGCAAGAACTATCTCATCCCTGATATTTTTTCCTTCCATATAACCTCCTTGTTCAAGAGAAATAATCTTATGCAAAATAGGTTTCAACCTCTCCACCATGATCTTGATAATGATTTTGAGAAGAACATTACATAAAGCTATTGGTCTAAAATCTGAGATATTTTTTTACGTCTTGAGCCTTTGGGACTAGAGCTATATAAGTTTTATTGATTATATTCAAAATATATTTGTCCTTCCTGGCTTCTTCCACCATCTCTAATAAATCAACATGAAGAATATCCCATATTTCTTGGTAAAATTTTATGGGAAAACCAACAGGTCCTAGGGTCTTCCCTTTTTGCAATTTAAAAACCACTTGTTGAAGCTAATTGATAATAACTAGAGTAGTAAAAATAGAGTTCTCCTTAGAAGTGATAAGAGGAGGGATCACTTAAAGGATATTATATTGAGAAGCAGAGTCAAGGGATGTAGCAGTAAATAGTTTGGAAAAGTATTTGACTACGATAGACTTCATGTCATCCCAAGTGTGGATAGTCTCCAGAATCTAATTTCAAGAAAGAAATAAAATTGTGCAATCTAGGGGCTAGAAGAGAATTGTGGAAGAGTCCCATGTTCTAATATCCTTCTTTGAGAAATTGGATCTTAGATTTTTGCTTCCATAAGAGCTCTTCTATTTTTTCCCATTCCTCCAACTACGTTGTGAGTGTAATTTCATTTATACTTCTACTCTCAGTGAGGCCATCTAAATGGATTTGATCATTCAACTCTTCAATTAAAGCAATCACTTCTTGTTTCTTCTGCCCAACGTCCTCAAACTCCTGATTCCAAATCTTGATTTTACATTTGATGTATTGCAACCTTTTAGTGAAATAGAACATCTTATTTCTATACCTTGGGTTACCTTCCTACCACCATTGCCACACTCGAGGTCTAAAGAAACTATCTCTAATCCACATTAACTAAAATTGAAAGGGTAAGAAACTGGCCTTGGTTTTCCACATTTCAACCATGACTAGCCAATGATTCGAACCAACATTGTTAAGAGTTTTCATCTTAGAAATGTGTCCAAATTATCAAAGAATAAGAACCTATCAAATATTTCATACAATTTGAGTGTTACATTCTATTAGACCAAGTCATGGGACCATTATCTAGCTAGATGTCCACAAGGTGAAGGTTTGCAATATATTCAAATTTCTATTTTCCTTCATCTTCTCATCCAAAGAGAGGATGGTATTGAAGTATCCTCTGGTCAAGATCCAAGCTTGAGGAAAATAGAAGATAATATAAGTTATATCATTCCATTATCTTTGCATTTCCTCAACTGTAATTGGAGCATAAATAGTCAAGCAAAGCATAATTTGGTTAGATTGTCTACTTTGTGCAACCACAACCAAGAGACCCCAACTACCAACCATATGGTGAATAATGATCTCTTTTGGGTCCCAAAGGCAAGCAATACCTCCATAAGCCCCGTGGGAGCTAAGGGAAGCCACTTTTCTAGATGGAAAAATTTTACTTGCAATTGAATCCATTTCCCCTATAGATATCTTTGTTTCTTGAAGGAAAACCATGTGGTTGTTTTTTCTGAATCATTATTCTAATTTTATTTTGTTTTAAAGGACTCCCTTTGAGTCCTCTAATATTCCAAGTGATGATATTCATTAATAACAAGTCTAAAGATATTGGTAAGGGCACTAACATTACCTTCCTCTACAAGCTTTTCACCTTATTTTACCATATGATGTTGATTAGTCTTGCAAACTACATTTTGGTTAGTGCCCATCTTCATTTTTTTCCTATTTATTGTCTTACTCCAATTGAATTTGGGATAGCTTATAACCGTAAAGTATGTGTATACACAACCAAAGTATTATTGAAAGATTCAAGGTCTATCTCAAAGTCTAAATTATTTGAAGTTTTAGCATTTAAAAGATTGTTCTTCTTGTCTATGTTTTTCCCCTTATTTTTCTATTGAAAAGCTTTGATTTCCTGGTTTGTCCCTGAGTCCTTCCCTGCATCTTTAAACTAAGTTTCTAATATTTTTGTCTCCATAATTTCCTTTTTCTCACCCAAGAGGTTATTTTTGGAAATAATTACAAACATATTAGTTGACAACATCGCTTTATCCTTCATAATTGTTTTTTTTCTCCTTCCATCTTACAAAAAGTGCAAACTAGATTCTTAAAAGATTCTTAGTTTTTTCTCACCTTAATTTTAATTTTTTTCATTCTTAGTCTTGATCACTTATTTTGCATTAACCTATATGGCAAAATGATGGCTCTTACACCGTTTTCTTCTTGCTTTGTGGTGAAGAAGGTACTTGAATTCTTCATCAATTGGAAGAGGAGAAGAATCATCATAAACTTCCTTCTCCTTTATAAATCCTCTAGAAGTGTAGATATCATCTTCTAAATTTTTGAATCAACTAATATATTCACCAATGGTCTCAAAAGAATCTATAGTCATGGTATCAATGTCTACCTCCAATTTATTGATTTGTATAAAATCAATGCGATCACACAATCCCTAAAATTTGTCAAGTAATTCCTTAGTATCTATAATTCTATTAACATGAGTGTCATATAGTTTTTCAACATGAAGATATATCATACTAAGAGTGTCATCCTTATTATTCCTGAATAACTACTTTTCTCTTTAGAATCAATTTCTAGAGATTTCTTATTCACATATTTGAGTGGACCCTTACTTCCGAGCAAGGCTTCAATCATGAATTTTTTAGGGACATAGTTTGGAACACTCAATAAGGGAACTAGTTGACCCATAGATTTTGTTAGAATATTTTAATGTGTACTATGCCTCAGTTTGAAATTTGTATTCTACCACTTATATTATATCTTTAGTTTGAGTTGGAGTGGTGTCTTCTGCATGACACTTGGAGTGGAGATTATGACACTTGTCATATCTCCCTCATAGGCTTGATGTCTATATATTTGTAACATACCTGTGAATACAATTTGTATCTTTTGCTTATGTCCTAAAATTTGGTATCAAAGCGATGAGATTCGCCTGTGAAGAAATTAGGGTCTTGAGTTTTGGGCTGAGGAAGTATGCTCTCCACTCATTGAGTGGATCAGAAACCATAAAGCTCTTCATTTTTTTTCTAGTTTTAATCTCCCCACCATGACCTTTGTGAGAGCAATTTTTTTTGAAGGAGTTTGCTGAAGTATTCTAGATCTGATTTTTTTCATGGAGCCTCTCCCCAAATTTCAATGTGACCTGTTCAAGACAAGGAGCTATTAAACCCTATTTTTTCACTGCACGAAGCCCTCAGAAGGAGTGCATACATTGCACTCTTAGACTGTAATAGACCTGAGTGGAATATCTACTCGGTTGCTAAGATATCAATAGATCTATGGAAGCAACATAATCCAAGTGCCATACCTCAAGTTTCTTTGATGTCCATTCTATACCAGAGCAACAACGACGAACAATTTCAATGAAGAAATCGAATGGGGACTGAGCAACAGTGGTTGAAGATCATTTGGTTTTTCTTGGTAGGCTATGAGTGACTACTAGTGAAATTTATCTGCATTCCAGTAATAAACATCGCCTACCATGAGTGGAGAAGGTATCTTTCATAAAAATTCAAGTCATGGTCATTATTTTTTATTTTACCCGTGCATGAGAGGCCCTACCAGACGCTACAACTAGGGAAATCTTGTGATCAATTCTAAAAATGTCTATTGTAAGTGGCCAAAATATTCATAGTGAAAGACGTGATTGTATTTGACCATGATTCACATTGAGCTATGTAATAATTTTTGGTGAGACAATGTATGTGGAGGAGAATATTGATAGAGAATGCAGTTCTCCAAATGGGAGCTGAAGAAATGAATATAGAATACGATTTTGTGAAGTTGGAGATTGAATGTGCATCATCCCATAGGACCCTTGTTTCATGTTGAATAATCACAGTCTAAAGCCTTTGATTCTGATTTTGTTGAGGAGATCATCGATTAATTGATGCAAGATATCATCCAGGTGCAACAGAGCTCTCCTCAAAAGTCATTTAGATTGCTTTTGAAATGTTTGTTCATTGTCTTTTAGATATTTTTCAAGTGTGAAGAAAAACAAGCTAAGTTGTTATTGAATGCATGTGCCACAAGCTTAAGCTTTTTTGTATGTTATATACAGAGCACTTGGTTTCTATTTTTTGAGCTAGTTTCAACTAGTTTTTAAAGCTTCTGAAAGGGTGGTTAAGAGACTTGTGAAATTTACCGTGTGGTGCTCCATTCCATATATATCGTGCATAGATCGACTGCACAATGAAGTGTGCAACATCCCTCCTAAAAAAATAGTCACCCAGTTACTCTGGCCATCTGCACTAATTTTTTATTTTGCAGGGTTTCGAGATTCAAGATGATTAATCTCATAATTTTTTGGTGTGTTGTGAATGACCCGTCTTCCTGCATAATCTCATAAATCAATTCTTGATCCATGGCAAGAACCCATTTAGGATCAACAAGTGCTTATTTAAAATTATAAGGTTTAGGTTGGCTAAGGACTTTAGCCATGAGGGCATAATTTACTTGGTGTTTTAGGGCTGAAGGTTTACCTGTATAAGTGGGCAAATGACTTTGGGCTTCATCTATGGTGGCTTTAACCCATTTAGGTAAAGGATTGGATGATATGGATTGATCATTAGATGGAGGAGTAGAAGGATATGGAGGATATGGATCATTTGTGGGGATTTTTTCATGTGGAGGAATTTCTTGATGTATGAGTGAAGAGGAAGGACTAGATGATATTGTATGTATCAAGGGAGCAACTGTTTCATTAGTTAATTCCAAAGTGGGGGCCATTGGAGGAATATTATATGGGGGATACTCATGAAAGGTAACATCCCTAGATAGAATTATACTCTTGGAAATAGGCTCATACAACTTATAGGCATTGACACTATCACTATAGCCAACAAAGATGCATTTTTGGCTCTTATCATAAAACTTATTTCTTTTCTTATGAGGAATATGAGCATAGGGATCACATCCAAAGACTTTCAAATGGCCCACATAGGGCATCATTCCACTCCATGATTCTTCTAGTGTTATTTTATGTAAGGCCTTTGTGTAGGACCTATTAGTCAAGTATGCAGCAGTAAGAACAACTTCTCCCCAAAATGAGTTAGGCAATGTAGCAACATGTACCATTGATTTTGCACTACTTGTGATTGTTTGATTTATCCTCTCAGCTATTCCATTTTTTGGGGGGGTATAAGGAGTTGTGAATTACCTCCTTATCCCATGGTACTTACAAAAATTGAAGAATTCATTGGAGACATATTCTCCACCATTATTTGATCTTAAAGTGGAGATTTGGTAGCCACTTTCTCTCTCAATAAGTGCCATGAATTCTTTGAAATTATCAAGGGCTTGCAACTTATATTGAATTAGGTAGATCCATATCTTTTTGCTATAGTCATAAATGAAAGTGATGTAGTATTTTGCCCCAGTGTAATATTGAACATACATTGGCCCAAAAATATCCAATTGCAAAGGTCTATTGGCTCTTCAAGCCTTTTCTGACTCAAAAGGTTGTCTATTGTGTTTGGCTATTACACATGGCTCACAAAAATATTTTGACTCCTTAAGATGTGGAAGTCCTTTTACCAAATATTTCCTTGCTATAATTTGAAAATTATTAAAATTTAAATGTCCCATTATTTCATGCAACATGTACTCCAAAGAAAAAGTAGTTGTATGCAAAGAGTTTTGAGTTACATATTTGGTAAGGAGGTAGTAAACACCATTATTTTTTACTCCCATGGCTTTGACAGTGCCATTTAGTTCCTAAATGTAGCACTTGTCTTTTTCAAAATAGACATTATAGCCCTTATCTATAATTTGCTCAATAGAATAAGGCTCCTTTTAAGACTAGGCACATAGAAAACATCTATTGCAGGAATATTATTACCATTATGCAAAGCAAGTGTTGCCTCCCCAACCCCTTTCAATGGGAAGAACACTTTCATCACCAAAAGTAATGAATTGATTAGAAATAGGCTGAACCTTGGTCAACCAATCTTGCCTTCCTGTCATGTGCTTTGCTGCCCTAGAATCAATATACCAACAATATTTATCTCCAACATTAACTTGGTTTTCTGCATACAATATGTTGAGATTATTATCTTGTGTACCCCTTTTATCTCTTTGTCTCTGATAGCAATTAGTGACATTATGATTCTAATTTCCAAAATAGTCACACCCTTGTTGATTGTTGTTTTGAGGCCCTCTATTAGGATGACTTCCTTGAGGAGGTCTTGTTTGTCATCTTGGATGTTAATTTGGCTACTGATTATACTATTGTGGTTGTTGATGATGTGGTTGCTACTGGTACTACTAACATGGCTACTGGTGGTACTACTGATATGGTTACTGATGTTGCTACTGACGTGGATGCTATGGGTATCTCTGATGATGTCTACCTCTCTGATTCTAATTTTTTTGATTTTGACCCTTGTTTTATCTAGACTGTAAGGATGCCTTGGTGGCAAAAGCTACTAATGAGGATTCAATCTCTTCATATTTGATTAGGGCTTGCTCATGTTTCTTAAGTAGAATTTCAATCTCCTCAAGTGTGGAATTCATTTTTTTACCACTTAGATCTAACATGGTAGCATAGGAGTGAAATTTTGAAGGAAGGCCATGCAACATTATAGGAATCAACTCATTATCATAAATAGTTTTTCTAGCAGCTAAGAAATCATTCCTAATAGACTTCACTTCCATAAAGTAATCGGTAAGTGAGCATTTCATACATAGATTGTGCAATTTTTGTTTTAGATACAAAATGTTGTCTTGACTTAGCCTATAAAACAATATTATTAGAGCATCCTAAGATTGTTTAGGTGTAGTTGCAGCTCTTATAGTTTCTCTACATTGAATTCTTGTAGATAACTTGATGAGACTTAAAGCTATATTGGAATTCTTTTCAAATAGTGATTTTTTTTGTAGGGTTTGTAGTTGTTGTGAGTGGATCTTCATTTGTTTTCCTATCTCTTACAAAATTCCACATGCCATTCATAATTAAGATAGACTCCATTTCATACTTCCAATTTGCAAAAGAGTGAGCTCCTTCAAGCTTTTTAGTGAGTCCACTTAGTAGATTTGTAGTAGCCATGATTTAGAAAAGTATTGAGAGAAGAGGGAGCTCAATACTGACCAGGCATTTTATACCAAACTTCTCAATATACCTGCCCTTACGTGAGGGAGACTATAGGTATTGGAGAGTAGAATGATACGTGGAATAGAGGCAGTGCTAAAAGGGAATTTATGATAAATTTCTAGACCTTTATAGCAAAATTCTCAATATACCTGCCCTTACATGAGGCAAACTATAGTTATATGAGCAGAATGTTACGTGGAACATAGGTGGTGCTAAAAGAAAATTTATGATAACTTGCCAGACCTTTATACCAAACTTATCTTTATATTCTAGCACCTGGTGTTTAAAGTGTGATAACGTTGAGTGGGATACATGCAATATTCATCAACAAGTGTTTGTGGGAGGTCGCAATAGCTAGACTGCATGATTGGAGTTTCTTGATCTGCTGTTACCAAAGGTCCCCGCATTGCCAGAAGTCCCACCGTTATCGGGCCTGACGTAGCCATAGTTGGTGATAGATTGTGGATAGCGAGAGATATAGCTCCCGTTGATTCCAACAATTCCAGAGATCCAAATGTAGAGGCTGGTTTGCTTTCCTCTGAGAATACATCAAATACAATTCATTTATAAATTCCATACCCTTTGAATGCAAATTTAAGTTGAATCTAGTTTAAAAATTAGAATAATGCCAGTGCACCAATACATTTGTGGAAGTTTACTAGATTCAAAAGAGAACCTGCAGCACTGTAGTGGACTTCATAGATGTATGGTCTTGCATGATCTTCAAAAACATGTTTCATATGTTAAATGTATCTGTCTAATAGATGAAGGTGGAAAATTTGCTCACTATTTCTAAGTAAAACCAAGTTCAATTATCGATCAAAGGAATTTATTTCAATTTAATAGTTATAAAGGGGACATCAAATTTAATTTTTTTTGTCATTTTAAAAATATCATCCTTGATATTTTTAACTCTATCTTTGGAGGCTGGTATTCTAGTAGCAAATTTTATAAAAACTCCCAAGTTAAGCATTTTCTTACAGAGTAGCAACTCGTATGGGTGACTACTTGGGAAGTCCTAGAGCTGCACACATTTAGAAGGTCATTGTTTTTTGTAGCAATTTGTATTCAACTATAGGCTTATATATAGTCGTTGGAAAGATTTTTCAAGGGGGATCTATTGGTGTAGTCAATTTTCAATTCCAAAACAAATTGTTATGCTGAAATTTAGCTTGAAGTTCTCATTGTAAAACAGAGTGCATTTTTGGTTGCATCTGACACTCTTGGGTAAAAATTTGGAAAACTTGTGAGGGGCTCAATTTTAAGTCATTGGGGGGACATTAGGCCAAGTTATTCATTGAATTTGGCAAGTTTGGAGGTATTCTTGTAATTGGAGGCATTGATATTGTATCATATTTTGAGGCACATTTGGGGCTATCTTTTAGCCAAAGTTTCCAATACAAATCATCAACTCAAGGGGTGATTTAGGGCCCCTTGTCCCATGTTGGTGGAGTCCTCTTGTGGCATTGTCTTGGTCACTTTGTGTTTGGTGTTTACCTCTCTTCATTTGGGCTTGTTCTTCATTTTGATGCTTGCTATAACCCTTGCATATTTTTTGGGTTCATATAATTGTAATCAAGTGTAGTCCCTTTGCATATACACACTTGAAACTATGCAACATATACAAGAAAGCAAACAAACATCTTCTCATAACACATCTATTATAACAAATTCTACAAAAGAAAGAATCACATTGTAATAATTGCCTATGTTCCACGTATCATTCTGCTCACATACCTATACTCTCCCTCACGTAAGGGATGGTATATTGAGAAGTTCAGTATAAAGGTCTGGCAGGTTATCATAAATTCCCTTTCAGAACCACCTATGTTCCATGTATCATTCTACTCACATACCTATAGTCTCCCTCACGTAAGGGCAGGTATATTGAGAAGTTCGGTATAAAGGTCTGGCAGGTTATCATAAATTCCCTTTTAGCACCGCCTATGTTCCACATATCGTTTTTCTCTCCAATACCTATAGTCTCCCTCATGTAAGGGTGGGTATATTGAGAAGTTCAGTATAAAAGGCCTGGTCGATATTAAGCTCCCTCTTTTTGGACCAGTGCGTGTGTGCAGGGGGAAACCTCGCGCACCCCTCCCCCTTTTTTTTGAGGGGGAGAAAAAGTTAACGCCTCTTGTTTTTGGTGTTGTTTTTTTTTTTTCTTTGCTCTTCTCTCAATCCTTTTCTAAATCATGGCTACTACAAATCTACTAAGTGGACTCACTAAAAATCTTGAAGGAGCTCACTCTTTTGCAAATTGGAAGTATGAAATGGAATCTATCTTAATGATGAATGGCATGTGGGATTTTGTAAGATATAGGAAAGCTAATGAAGATCCACTCACAACACCTAAAGACCCTAAAAAAAAAGCACTATTTGAAAAGAATTCCAATATAGCTTTAAGTCTCATCAAGCTAGCTACAGGAATTCAATGTAGAGAAACTATAAGAGCTGCAACTACACCTAAACAAGCATGGGATGCTCTAATAAGATTTTTTGATAGGCCAATTCAAGACAATATTTTGTATTTAAAACAAAAATTGCATAATCTATGTATGAAAGGCTCACTTACCGATTACCTTATGGAAGTGAAGTCTATTAGGAATGATTTCTTAGTTGCTGGTAAAACTCTTGATGATAATGAGTTGATTCCTATAATGTTGCATGGCCTTCCTTCAAAATTTCACTCCTATGCTACCATGTTAGATCTAAGTGGTAAAAAAATGAATTCCACACTTGAGGAGATTGAAATTCTACTTAAGAAACATGAGCAAGCCCTAATAAAAGATGAAGATATTGAATCCTCATCAATAGATTTTTCCACCAAGGCATCCTTACAACCTAGACAAAACAAGGGTCAAAATCAATAGAATTAGAATCAAAGAGGTAGACAACATCAAGGATACCCATAATAGCCGCATCAACAATAGCATCAGCAGCCATGTCAGTAGTACCAATAGCAACCATGTCAGTAGTACTAGTAGCAACCACATCAGCAACAACCACAATGGTATAATCAATAGCAAAATCAGCAACCAAGATGGCAAACAAGACCTCCTCAAGGGGGTAATCCAAATAGAGGGCCTCAAAACAACAATCAACAAGGGTGTGAATATTGTGGCAAATGGAATCATAATGTCACTAATTGCTATCAAAGGCAAAGAGATCAAAGGGGTCCACAAGATAATAATCTCAACACATTGTATGCAGCAAACCAAGTTAATGTTGAAGATAAATATTGTTGGTATATTGATTTTGGGGCAGCAAAGCACATGACAGGAAGGCAATATTGGTTGACCAAGGTTCAGCCTACTTCTAATCAATTCATTACTTTTGGTGATGAAAGTGTCCTTCCCATTGAAGGTGTTGGGGAGGCACCACTTGCTTTGCATTATGGGAATAATGTTCCTACAACAGATGTTTTGTATGTGCCTGGTCTTAAAAGGAGCCTTCTTTCTATTGGGCAACTTATAGATAAGGGCTATATTGTCTATTTTGAAAAATACAAGTGCTACATTCAGGAACCAAATGGCACTATCAAAGCCATGGGAGTCAAAAAGGATGGTGTTTACTACCTCCTTACCAAATTTGTAACACAAACATATTTGCATACAACTACTTTTTCTTTGGAGTACATATGGCATGAAAGAATGGGGCATTTAAATTTTAATAATCTTCAAATGATGGCAAGGAAATGTTTGGTAAAAGGACTTCCACATATTAAGGAGTCAAAATATTTTTGTGAGCCATGTGTAATAGCCAAACACCATAGACAACCTTTTGAATTAGGAAAGGCTTGGAGAGCCAATAGACCTTTGCAATTGGTTCATTCAGACATTTGTGGGCCAATGTCTGTTCAATATTATACTAGGGCAAAATACTACATCACTTTCATTGATGATTACAACAGAAAGGTATGGATCTACCTAATTCAATATAAATGGCAAGCCCTTGATAAGTTCAAAGAATTCATGGCACTTGTTGAGAGAGAAAGTGGCTACCAAATCTCCACCTTAAGATCAGATAATGGTGGAGAATATATCTCCAATGAATTCTTCAATTTTTGTAAGTACCATGGGATAAGGAGGCAATTCACAACTCCTTATACCCCCCAAAAAAATGGAGTAGCTGAGAGGATGAATCAAACAATCACAAATAGGGCAAAATCAATGTTACATGCTGCTACATTGCCTAACTCATTTTGGGGAGAAGTTGTTCTTACTACTGCATACTTGACTAATAGGTCCTACACAAAGGCCTTACATGAAAGAACACCTGAAGAAGCATGGAGTGGAAGGATGCCCTATGTGGGCCATTTGAAAGTCTTTGGATGTGATGCCTATGCCCATATTCCTCATAAGAAAAGGAAGAAGTTTGATGATAAGAGCCAAAAATGCATCTTTGTTGGCTATAGTGATAGTGCCAATGCATATAAGTTGTATGAGCCTGTTTTCAAGAGGATCATTCTATCTAGGGATGTTACCTTTCATGAGTATCCCCCATCTAATCCTCCTCCTATGGCCCCCACTTTAGAATTAACTAATGAAATAGTTGCTCCCTTGATGCATACAATATCATCTAGTCCTTCCCCTTCACTCATAAATCAAGAAATTCCTCCACATGAAGAACTTCCCACAAATGATCCATGTCCTCCATATCCTCCTCCATCTAATGATCAAGCCACATCATCCAATCCTTTACCTAAGTGGGTTCAAGCCACCATAGATGAAGCCCAAAGTCATTTTCCCACTTATACAGGTAAAAGGCCTTCAGCCCTAAGACACCAAGTGAATTATGCCCTCATGGCCAAAGTCCTTAGCCAACCTTAACCTTCTAATGTCAAAGAATCACTTGGTGATCCTAAATGGGTTCTTGCCATGGATCAAGAATTGGATTCCATTAAGAGGAATCACACTTGGGAGTTAGTTGATTTACCCCAAGGAAAATATACCATTGGCACAAAATGGGTGTACAAGGAAAAGTATAAAGTAGATGGCTCACTAGATCGCTACAAGGCTCGCCTAGTAGCTCAAGGCTATAAGCAACAAGAGGGAATTTATTATGAGGAGACTTTTTCTCCTATGGCAAAGATGACTACAATCAGGATAATTATTGCTTTGGCAGCTCAAAAGCATTGGCCTATATATCATATGGATGTCAAAAGTGCATTTCTCAATGGTAACTTGAAGGAGGAAGTGTATGTGAACCAACCACCAGGGTACACAGTTGAAGGTCAAGAAAACAAAGTCCTTAGATTGAAGAAAGCTCTATATGGGTTGAAGCAAGCACCCCGAGCTTGGTATGCAAATATTGACTCCTATTTCATCAACCTTGGTTTCACTAGATCTGCAACAAAATCTACTCTCTATGTGAAACATTGGAAGAACCGCATGATTTTGGTTACATTGTATGTGGATGATCTTCTCATTACAGGTGATGACACAAAAGGAATAAGGTTGCTCAAGGAGGACTTATGCAAAATATTTGAGATGACAGATTTAGGCCTCCTCCACTATTGCTTAGGCATAGAGGTATGGCAACAACCTAGTAAGATTTTTATCTCACAGGCTAAATACATTCAGTCTATTTTGGAGAGGTTTCGCATGGAGGAGTGTAAGCCCTCCCTCACTCCCATGGAAACCAGGTTGAAATTGGTTAATAGTGATGATGAAGAAAGGGTTGATGGCACCCTTTATAGGCAGCTAGTTGGAAGTTTGATCTACTTAACTTCAACTAGACCAGATATTTCCTATTCAGTTGGCCTTGTTTCCAGATTCATGCAAGATCCTAAGAAGAGCCATTGGATAGCATCTAAGAGGATTTTGAGATTCCTCAAGGCCACCCCTCATCATGGCCTTATGTATACATCATGTGATGATTTTTCTTTGATTGGCTACATAGATTCAGATTGGGCTAGTTGTCCTGAAACTAGAAGATCCACATTAGGTTATTGTTTTTAGTTGGGCCAGGGCTCTATTTCATGGAGCACCAAGAAGCAAAACACAGTATCATTATCTTCAGCAGAGGCTGAATATAGAGCAGCAGTTGAGGCAACTAAGGAGGCTATTTGGTTGAGGAAATTACTTCAAGACATTGGGCTATTCATAGATGGTCCAACTTACATATATTGTGACAATCAAAGTACCATCAAGATGACCAAGAATCCAATTTTCCATGCCAGAACAAAGCACATTGAGATCCATCATCACTTCATCAGAGAAATGGTCCAAGAAGACATTATACACATGGAGTATGTACCAACTCAATATCAAGTGGCTGACATCTTCACCAAGTCACTTGGGCAAGACAAGTTTTCTTAGTTTAGCAAATTGCTCTATGTATGTAATAAAATTCAACATTAAGGGGGAATGTTATCTAATGTTGACTTATTTTTTTCTATAGTTAGGATAGTGCACATTAAGGGGGAATGTTAGAATATTATTAATGTGCACTATGCCTCAGTTTGACACTTGTCTTCTACCACTTGTCTTATGTCTTCAGTTTGAGTTGGAGTGGTGTCTTCTGCATGACACTTGGAGTGGAGATTATGACACTTGTCATATCTCCCTCATAGGCTTGATGCCTATATATTGTAACATACTTGTGAATACAATTGTGCCTTTTGCTTATGTCCCAAAAACTTTACTATCCAAATACAAAATTGTATGTGCAATTATAACTAAAAACAACACTACCAATTCAAAGATATCAAAAAATAATAAAATTTGCAAGAAAAGGTTAAAATAATTTTGTATATAGTTGTGGCCCCAAAAATTTAGACCTAAAATCACACCGAATTCTTTCAAAACTATTGAATATTGAAAAATAATTCAATACCTATATTGAATAGGAGGCATCCACATGTCACTACACGAGTGGCTAAGAAGGTGCCAACACTATGCTGGTTGGATAGAGAAATGGAAAATGAGAAGCCACCACATATTATTTTGTGCAGGGGGGTGCCAACTAGGCATTGACTATGTAGTTCACTAGAAAATATACCATTGAACCTAATTTTGATACTTATCACACTTTGATTCACTTTCAAACCTACAAATGTGTTGCTTGTCATGCTTTAATTCACTCCAAACTCTATAATTCACTAAGTCATTATCCAATATCATGTGGTTGTAATATGTCATATCAACATATGTGGTTCTATATAGGGTGCCATGTTACATTTTTTGATGTCATCAATCAAAGATATGATTTTATAATTTCTTTCAAAAACATTGAGGAAATTAGATTTGAACCTTGGAACTTCATGGTCTCAAGGACTATGAGATGATCATCTAGCCATATTACCTTGAGTATCAACACAAAGTAAAATCATCAAGTTTTTTCAATGATATTCTCTTTGATATCTTTGCTTTGCATGTTAAGTTCACAACCCCGCTTCCTATATTCATGCATGTGTACTAGACAATTCATCATAATGATGCATGCAAATCATGCATGTGAATTTTTTGCCTCTCCATAAAATGTTCCTTAGAATATTTAATTTTAAAATTCAAAACCTTAAAAATTAGAGGGAAAGAGAGAAATTTTTGTATGCAATAAAATAGGTACATGGAGGTAGAATAGAAAAAATGGCTAAACTAGGACCCCCTAATTTTATATGAATTACTCGGAAATACAAATGGTTCATTCATAATATATCACAATTTGCCCTACACAACTTTTTTTTTAATGCAACCAATTAGGCCATCTTGTCATGCCAATGTAGCAAAAAAAATTCTAGACCATTTTAGCAACTTTGTCAAGTGGTTCAAAGGTATTTTTATGCATGGAGGTTTATCCATGACTTTGTTAGCATCTAGGGGTTCTTGAAAAGTGTTCAACCTTTTTTTTCCTTCATTGGAAATCATGCATATTATCATTTCATTATGATGTTACTAAAAAAAAAAAATGCCATAAGAGAAAAGAAAATTATTTTTTGTTAAAAATATATAAAATATAAATGAGGTATTCAATGACCTAGAAAAATCAATCCTATACTTAGGGCATCCATCTAGTTAAGATAAAATAAGATATTGAATTGAGCATCGAGAGAGGAAATAGGAACCTATCAGCGAATATTTCTCCTAGAGAAAACTTACTAGAAACTAGTAATATCCTCACAATCCAAGTCCTGTTAGGGTTTTAACAAAAAAAAAACTTTTACAAACTATCAATGATACACAAAATCTCTTCTGACTACTTCCAAATAATGTTACCATTAGAAAATTTCATATAAGATGAGTTTCCAAATACAAGCAACCAAGTGATGGATATTTACACCCATTATGATACCATATTAGATTTCATAATAGTTTTCAAAAATAAATATAATCAACACGTTACCCAGGTATCCAAAAAACTCACAAAATGAAACACATGATTTAAAAATATGTCCATGGACACCAAAATATTTCACTAAAGGAAAAGAGAATTGCACTTCAACAAATGACAAATGGTTTTTGTGAAGGGGTATTTATACCCAATTATAAGAGACCTTTAGGTCAAGGTTAAAGAACCAACCTTTAGGTTAAATAATAAAATATTACAAAATATTCACCTATATAAGGACTGCAAGTGCCCATAGGGCTTATACAAAGAATATAATACAAAAGCTAGTCATGGATTCAAGTAAAATTTAACCACCGTGTATTCCAATTTGAAAGACCTTAGTAATCAAGAAATATTATTTTCACTCCTAGATTTTGAAGAGGAAGAGGCTAAATGAGGCTTATTTAGGCCACAACTAGAAAGGAGTAAGGGGATTTGGAGAGTTATAATATGAACAAAGAATTTTTAACAATGAGAGAGAAATAATACCATTGATAGACACTATATAAAGCTATAAAAAGGGGATGATATTTATTCATCTTACTTAGGACCAAGTTGATATGGACAACTCTTGTATCTCTCTATTTCGCATAGAATATGAAGCTTGAATGTTCACCTATGGGTTTTTCCAAAGGATTTCTTATTAGATCACTATGTTTTTTTCTAATGACTCAAGGGGAATTATTTTGGAGGTCTAAACCTTGAAATATAAATTAAAATATATACCTCACGAATACGCATTGGTATAAATACAAAAAATAATAATAATACTTGCATCCTATCATTCTAAATTTCCTAACAATAACAAAACAAGGAAATAAAAAGGTCCTCTTGGTCCAAAATATGCCTAAGTGGATGAGTTGCATCCTCAAGACCTTGGCCAATATTGGATGCCTCAAAAATAGGGGTCTCTGAGTCAACCTTCAGAGAAGTTCGACTCCTTTTGGTCCTAGCTAATCTAAATAATAGAGGATTTCATACTAAAGTAAGAAATGTGAAGGGTTAGAAAGCTAAGTAGAAAGTGGTATGGATTCAAAAACATTAATAGACATAGTATAGAGAGTCTCACAATATAAAATTAGACTAAACTACCTAACAGACCAACTTAATTTTGTATGCTTAAACAATTAATCATTATAAACTCTAAGCATTGTTAAGTCATTCCAAAACTAGAACAATAAATCTAGGGAGAAATCCAGAAAGTAGAATAACTATAATAGAATTATCCATTCATAGCTTTAACATAAATGCTTAACTACTCAATGAGACATACATACATATTTTACAAAAGACTTGAGCAAGAGGCTAGACAACAATCCAATCTTCATTCAAAAGGTATATACCCTCAATCATATAGTTATACCAATTGTAAATGCTAAAGATCCAACCATTATAATGGATTACATTCTAGTATATATATATTATAATGCTTTTTGTTATCTACTCATGATTACCTACAAAGCATATTGCATACCTGGCATAGAGAGTGGTTGTCATATTTAATCCAGCTATGCTGCTCTATTGATATGTGTGATACATATTTTAAAGTGAGGTTGGCTTACACATTGCATTATTGGATTTAAACCATATGATAATAATCCACTCCTTTTTGTTATGCTTAGCCAACCAAGCAAGGGCATATGTGCGATGGAAGAATCTTTGGTTGTTGAGATCTTTTGACAATAATGATGCCTGGTGGCTAACTTGCATGCATGGTTTTGCTAACTAGGATAGGGGAAGCTTTTATGCAGATGCCAGTGGTGTGAAACTATATTGCTTGCTACTAGGAGATTCATCTTGGCTATTTGTTACTTCGTTTGTCTTTTCTTCATGCTAGGTTTTAAAGGTTCTTTTATCTTTTTATGACATCATCATCGTAAGAATATGACAATTGTGTTTACCTATGTCAAATTTTGGATGTTAATTTCTTTGTTTGATCCCTAATGCTTCATTGTCAAACACCTTGTGTTAGATTTACTTTGCATTCGATATTGATTTTGGCTTGTTGAACATTTAATATCTTTTTGATGACGCTATACCTTCTGAAGTCCCATGCCTTTGAAATCTTTGTGGATTACGACATCATATATTGAATGATGGGTGTAGGATCCAAGGCCTTAGATAATTTGATCCCTTTAGATTGTGTCAAAATTTATTTATCACCTTGATGATGTTAGCATCATTATTTGCCCGACTATTTGAATTTTTGGATTTCAATTTTGCTTGAATATCGAAAATCAAATGATGAACACCAGGTCTCAATATGCCCTATTAGCTTTTCCAATTGTAGAATGTTGGATGCCATATCCAATGCCTTAGAATATTTATTTCTTAGACATTATTTTATACTACACCATATATTTTAGGCCATATTTCTAACATCATCATTATAATCCGTCCAACCATCTATATTATTTTGCTCTTTGCCTTATTATTAGATGTTGGATTTTACTTGTCCTCTTGTTGACATAAACTTCTCAAATATTTGGCCAGCTTTCTTACATAGCCAAATTTCACATTTCTTACTTTGTGTTGGGGTCAATTACCTTGATATTTTTTACTGTTTGATAAGCTTTTTCTTGTTGCTTTGCTACCTACCTTGCCCTACTTTGTATCCAGTCATGCTTTTCTGCTTTTTGCATTTCTTTTCAATTTTTTAGCCTACTTTCTATTGTATCTTATATTTGAATCTGTAGACACCTAAAACATGCCATTTTAAGGAGGCTACCTATATGGACACCTTTTTAGGCCATATGACTGACCTTGGGCATCCTCAAGACTTAACAGTGGTTTTTACCACTCAAACAAGGGCAACCTATTTTTGTAGCCTTAACCGTCATACCCAAGAGAAGCCTCCAGAGGCCACTAGACCTTGTGATTACCAGTAGTAATGATTGCTCTACCCTAGGATGGTTGTTCCTATAACAAACCTGGTCTCTCTAGACACACCAAATCAGTTACAGGATAGTTAAGATTTAATAGATAAGTGTGAGAATGTTCTAGAGATGACATTTGGGCTTCCTGGATCCTAACCAATTCTTGGTTCTTGGCTTCTCTTGCAAGCCAAGATTACCATTTTGAAAATCTATAAGAAGATGCCAAGCCTTCATGAAAATAATTTGAATCCTCCATGATGAAGTGTTGTTGATTTGTTTACTAGAGAGAACATCCTCTCATAAGCAATGAAGTGTTGCTCAAATCTCGTTATGGAGCTATCAATTGCATCAATGGAGTCCCTTGGAGTTTGAAGATTAAATTCAATAATATTTTTTCATCAAGTGACCTTGTTGAATGTTATTTTTTGTAATTCAATCATGCTTCAAGTGCACAACACTTGAAAAATCAATTTAGCAAAACAAACCAAGCTTTTCTTGCATCGATCATAAAGAAATAGTTCATTTTCAACGATTGCTTTGCCTTGAAGTGGCCTGTAGGCATCACCATGATACCCTATGATGGCCAGTAGACCTGACTACTTTGCTCCAAAATGGTCTCTCGGTGACATCTGATTTTTTTGTGCTTTCTAATTACAATAGATTTAACAACGTTTTCTTGGTGTTCTAGCATAGTTTGTTTCAGTTTTCATGCATCTTTTTATCGTTTCTAGCATCTTTCTTTCAATTTCTTATCATGGAAAAGGACCTCATAATGAGAGGTTCCACATATGCTATAAACATATTGTAAGTGTTCTTGTATGTAGGATTCAAATCTTAGTAGGAGCTATTCAACACAAAGATTCATCAATCTTTATTTCACCTTGCGGAGGTCACAGGAAACCCTCCCCATAATTAGTTTTGAGGGTGTAAAAATCCTACAAAATACACCTACGATTGGTTCTTTATTGTAAATTGTATCAAATTGGTATCTATCTCTAAGAGGGATATATTTGTAACCACATTATGAAGGAATATTTCAATATTAATGAGAAGGACACCATTTTGTTATATTTCTTGTTTTGATATTTTATGGTTACATGATTATATTATCAATTTCATTTCATATAATTGTTTAGGTGTATGGTTTTTGCATACTATAAAATCTATTATAAAAATTTCATACGAAGTTGATCTATAGTTTATTTTTGAGTTGCCGCATGCTCTTTGATACACTATTTTCTTAGCAAAATAACTAAACAACTTGGACTAAACCATATTGTGGATTTAGGTGATGAAGCTTACCTACATTATTGGCAAATTCCAAGGATTTTTGCTTGTAAAATTAAGAACCTAGTAAGCCTTATATATGGGGTGATGAAATTTTTGAGAGGAAATGGAGCTAGAAGATAATTTGATCAAGAGTGGGGGTCATGAGAATGGGTGATGGCTATGAATATCAAAAATAAAATAATTTTAGAGTTGGAATGGGAATTAATGTAGAGAAGGGGAGGGATGAAGGTTGCAAGAGGTGAGAAAAATGAATGAAGCAAAGTATGTAAATGTTGAAGTTTGGTAGTGAGATATTCAAGCAAATAGGATAAGAAGATGACTATGGTGATAAGTGACATGAGGGTATGAAAGACAGTGACAAAAATAGGAGGTAAATGTTGGTAATGGAAGAGAGAAAATAAAACAAATATACTTGAAAGCAAGCACCTATTGCAAAACTAAAAACTCCATGAGCATATTTTGCTATATCTGAACATTATTTTAGGCCCAATTCTATAGTTTTAGGTGAATTTTCACTCATGCAAACTACCTTAAGTTAATATTTTAGACCTCTAGGAATTTTCCTTCTTCCATTGTTCTCTTTCTCACAAAGTCGCGAAGATAATATTATTCAAACTTACAGAGTGTTGTGGAAATAAGTGTTGCTTTAGTTTTCTCCATGGCTACCTACAAAAAAGTTTTATGCACTAGATAGCCCTAAACTACCTTTTATATTTGTTTGTTGAAGTTGATGACAATTGGATATTTAATTAAATTAACTTTTGTTCATATTTTCATTGATTTATTAGATATGTTTTTCCATGTGATGAGTCTAGCTTCTATTTTATTCATCCAAATAGAGCACTAAGTTGTGGCATTCTCATTAATACAACATGAGTTTGATTTTATAACTTTTGCCATTGCAACATAGAAATCTCAACTCAGCATGATTATTACCTTTTCAAACTTCACTACCAGTATCATATGTGTTCATATTACACATGTCAACTTGATTTGTGACATCATTGTGATAACCTTTAATGCCTATTTTCATCATGAGGATATTACGAGCATTAACTCTACATATTACTATAGTCATGTGAACAACTATAGTTTTTTGCGAGGATGGCTTGGATTACCTCTTTAATTGGGCTAGAGACTCAAGAAAATGGTATAAGAGAGGAAGGTATGATTTAGGGAAAAGAGAAGAACATAGAGAGAACATTGTAAAAGGAAGAAGAAAGAAAAAATAGATCAACGAATGGTTTATCAGGTTCCTTGCAAGAATATTGCTTAGTTATCATGCCCATAGTAATGAAATAAGGATACAAAATGGGCATATCTCGATATCATTTGAAAACACATGCTTTTGATGCTTAGAAAACATGTTCTAGCTGGAGATAATATTTTGTTGATCAACCTCTAAGTCTCTTCATATCGTTCCTTTCTTTTCCTATCTTCTTCTACCTCTTGACTTTACCTCCGTTATGACTTGCTATGCTTCAAGAAATAAGAAGTAGTAAAAGGAAAGAGGGTTATCAGAAGGGATATTTTTTTGTTACCATATTTCTTCATCTTCTAAAAAATTGGCTAAGAGCTAAAGGTAGTCGAGCAGTGTGAAAGAAGAGTGTTTGTTATAGGCTTCATGAATCATCAAGCTTCCTTTCCATTGGCTATTGCATTCTTTGAAATCGTACACATGTGATTTCACTTAGTTCCCTTCAAAATTCCTATTTGTATGGAAAATTATCTTTATTCACTTCTACCTATATGTTATAGGATTTATTTATGTATTGGCTATTTACATAAAATTATGGTATGTTGTTTCATGCCATTGGAGTAGTTCTACTTATTCACTGAAACTTGCAATAAAGTTAACATCAAATTGCTCCTGATATTGATATTATGTTGAGACAGTTATACTTTTGAGAGATATTTGATACTACACATGATAAACTAGTGTAGCTAGCTACACTTTTCCAAATGTTTCTCTCTTTTGGATCATATCAGTAGTATGCATCTGAAGGGATCCTAGAAACACCCTTGATATAAAATTTAGGTCCAATGTATCATAATTCCCTTCCATGTTTAGGTCTTATAGTGATGATTCTTTACTTTCCTACCATACATATTGCCTTTTGTGATTTTCTAGACCTTGAGTCTAGATATGCCTAGCTTTTGATTTTTATTGGTTTGTCCAATTTGACCAGACTTGAACCTTGGGATAACTATTCAAAATATTAGCAATTTTACCTTTTAGCTTTGGGGAAGTAAATATGTCCACCTGTATATCCTTGGGAATTTATTTTATTGGACATGCTTGTTGCTCTTCGTATATTTTGAAATGGTACAACTTGATTTTTTTGGCTAAGAATCCTAACTGTACCTTTAGCCCATGGTATTCTAATGCAACTATGATCCAAAGTCAAGTATCCATATAACTATAAAAATTTGTTAGATAAGCATATTCCAAATGATGGAAGGAGATCAACAACCATTATATCCTATACCACTACAAATTTTGAGCATTTATGAAATAATATTGGAACCTTTTCTATGATGTTAGTTATCTAGATCTTAATACCCTCATAGAGTAGTGTCCTAGAGAATAGCCAAGAATAATTCAACCCCATAGCCTCACATGAAACCTATGATATAATTATGATAGTGCTCACTATATGCTTTGTATAATTATGTATAATCCATCCTCCTAGGCACAAGGACAAGTATAACAGTGGAAGTTGATTTTCACTATTCTAGTGATAATCGCTTAGTTACCAATTGATTATCTTGGTGAGGATTCATTTCATTTGTTGGTTATCTGAGAGTAACTTTGACCAGGTCCACCTATTCTATGACTAAAAAATCTTTTCTTAGCCCTTTTAGACCCTTGACAATACTATCTTATGCCATATGGGATAAATTTTTGAATAGTTTTCTGTATTGTTAAGCTATTTTTATCCTTTGTTCTTTAGTAAGTGCTAGATAATACAACTTTTCGTAGGCTTCTTTTCTCTCTTGGTTGAAATCCTATGGATCTAAATTTTTCTTTTATTCCTTTTACAATGGCACTATTTCTAGCTTGTCACCTCTTCCTTCCCCAACTCTTTACATTCAATCCAAGCTATTGTCAATATTTTGAACATATGGTGGAAAGAGGCCATGCTCAAATTATACTATGTTTGCTAGATAAAATACAAAGGTTTTCCTATTGCTACGGATGGATCCAGATCTGCTACACAGGCCATGAAATCTCCTAAACTTAGAGCTAGGTTCACTCTTTTATTTCCATCAAAATTTACTTTGTTTGCCCCTTCTATATCCATTCACTAGTTCACTACTATATTTTCTTCCTAATCACGTGCCTTGAATTTTGCTTCAATATTTTATTGTGTAAGCCTATTGGAAAAGTGTTGGATTATAGATTTTAATTTTATACCTGTATGAGGCTCATTGATTATGGCAATGGGCACATTTTCTCTCATTGTATGTCTATGAGTTGTTTCTAGCAGAGTCAACAACTATGGTAAGGTATGGCCAAGACCATGTTCTTTAAATTCATCTAATGGGTTTCATGGGCATATGGCAAGATATCTATTGGTGGCAGTTTTCCTACTAAGACAAGCATATTCTCAGTTGTGATGGTCAAGTGGAAAACTTGCAAAAATATCTTTTCCTTATACTACAATATTTGAAGGTTCAATTTTAGATTCAAAGCTTAGATGTGATGATCATACTTCACAAGGAATTCTACTCCATAACTTCTTGAACTAGATATTGAAATCTAAGAGCCTTTCCTGGGATGACTTCAGATATAGAATAGTTGAGTAAGCAACAAGAAGGGGTCCCCTAGATCATAAAATATTGTTATAAAGGGTTCAGCAAGATCCGACCAAGCACTAATACTATTATCTTCTAAGGACCTATACCATTACAATGCCTTACCTCAAGAATATTAAGCCAATAATCTTACCATTAGATATTCAAATATAATGTTGCAGAAGGTGGACAAGGCTGAGACATCTTGATAATGCTCGTAAGCAATTTTTCTATTTCCATCATAGATGGGCGATATCTTCAATGTAATCTAGGGAATTTCATAAATAACTAGGTGTTGGCAATTTAAGTTATTTTATGTTGTCATTGATGTCACATGGATCACGTTGAGTTTTGGTGGCCAAAGCATTTCATAAATAAGCATTCATGATATTTTGGAGAGCATGGATATATACAGGGTTTTTATGAAAACCAACATAGGTAAAATAAAAGGTTTTATTTAAAACCATGGATGGCAGATTTGAAATGGGTTTTTCTTAAAATCCAAACCGGCTTTTTGTTTCGTCGAAAAATGTGCCTTGGTGATGGAGATATTTATTTTTAAATATTTAGTTTAAATTTTAAATTATTTAAAATTTTAATTTTAATTTTAAAATTAAATATATTAATTTTAGCACCGACTAAAGAAAGGAGGAAAGGCTATATTAATTTATAGTGCCAACGTCTAAATAAGAGGAAAGGCATATATATATATATATATATATATATATATATATATATATATATATATATATATATATATATATATATATATATATATATGCCAACAAAATCTTAGACTTCATGAAGACCAGCACTTATTTTTCGAATGCCTTTGATTGGGGAACGAATTGCAAAAAGAGAGAGAAGTGTGACTTTGGTCTATTGAAAAATTGTTTGTGAAGTTTAATAAGACACATAGGCATCTTTGGCCTAGCAATTCATGCACTGTGTGTTACGCAGGATGTCCTACGATCGAGTCCCGCCATGGTTATTTGCTTTGTTGAAGTGCTCGAAGCGCTGTTAAGTTTTTCAAAGGGTGCAAAAGTTTATGGTATAAGTTTTTGTTCATGTCCCTTTGGACACATGAGGGCGTGTGGCCCAATGGTAGGTTGGTTGTGGTTAAAGCACTGAGAAATGAGACATCACGAGATCGAATCCCGTTAGGGACAGAGGCAAGTTAATAATTTTTTAATATATTTTATTTTTCTAAAGTTGCCCTAGGAGGAATAAGGGTTGTGATGCATGTTTAGAAAAAGAGATATTTCTAGTGTTTCTCCTTTTGAAAGTATATCATATTATATATCGTTGGAAAGCTTATTTCGGGGACTATTTTATTAACTTGCTTAGAGGGAAAAAAAGGGTGTATGTAAAGATATATTTTTATTTTTTTAAAGGGTTTCAAAAGTGAAGGTTATTTTGTTCTTTTTCAAAGGTGATTAATTCCTTCATGAGGGGACATGTTGTATCTTATTGAGTAAGAGTGATAAGGTATTATTTGGCTATTATTGTTGTGATATTAATCATGATCTCTAACCCTTGTTAAAAGCTGAAAAAGAAGTTTGTTGAGTGTGGCAGATTTAGTGGACATCCAATAAGGCATCAAAAGGTATGAGCAATATTCTCCATTGGCTTTGTTTATGGTGGGTGATTTATGAAATATCATTGGAGAGAAAAGGATTGATTGTGGTTTCCTTTTCGAAAGTGGTTGGTTGAATGCTTCAAGGTTTTCTAGTTTGAGAGTTGTGTTTAAACCTTGTTTTATAAGCATAGTTGTTGAAGCCCATTGGTTATGCAAATAACTTGAGTTAGAAAAGAACATGAGTATCATTGTTATGTGAGATTTGTGGTTGAGCATTGTTGGAAACATTTGAGTTGGTTGATAGATAAATGCTTGGACTAGGGTTTTGTGAGAAAGAGTTGTCCCTTGTGGTGATTGGTTGAGTTGAGTTGATTGAGCCTAGTCAAGTGATTGAGTGATGTGATTGTTCAAGTTCCATGAAACAAAATATTCTATAATTCTGATTTGAGTTGATATTGAGCTTTGAGATTAGAACATATTGAGTCTCTAACAATTATATTTATGCTTCTATAAGACTTGAGTTGAGTTGATATTGATTTGAGTTGAGATCATTGTGGATCATTGTTGTCATCCATTATGGAGTGCATTGCCTTTCACTATTGAGTTCATCATTGAGCCTTACCTTCATAGATTTGTGGATGATATTGGAGTGCTACTTGAGCATAATTGGTTGAACCTTGAGAAGGCTTTTTCTTAGTGAGCTTGTTGAGAAGTTTTGAGCAAGTTCTTAGTGAGCTTGTTGAGCAAATTTTGAGCAAGTTCTTGGTGAGCTTGTTGAGCAGATTTTGAGCAAGTTCTTGGTGAGCTTGTTGAGCAGATTTTGAGCAAGTTCTTGGTGAGCTTGTTGAGAAGATTTTGGACAAGTTCTTAGTGAGATTGTTAGAGCAGTTTTGGGCAAGTTCTTGGTGAGCTTGTTGAAGCAATTTTGGGCAAGTTCTTAGTGAGCTTGCTAGAGCAGATTTTGGGCAAGTTCTTAGTGAGCTTGCTGAAGAAATTTTGGGCAAGTTTTTAGTGAGCTTTCTAGAGCAAATTTTGGGCAAGTTCTTCATGAGCTTGCTAGAGCAGTTTTGGGAAATTTCTTGGTGAGCTTGCTGAAGTAGATCAGTGGATTGCCTACCTAAGCAAATCAGTGTATTTCATAGCTTTGAGCGGGTCAAAGTAATCATTTGTATTGGGATAAGGATCCTTATTTTTGTGTGAAATATTATAAGGATATTATATTGTGGAGTACCCCACATTGGGGGAACCACGTTAAATCTTGTGTCTCAATTTTATGTGGTGATTTGTGCACTTGTTTACTATTGTTATCTATGTAATTAATGCACACTGCTATATTTGGTTGTTGTAATTAATGACACTAATTGATATTGGTTTAGAAATAAAGTAAAAAGTGGGCTCTATATTGTTCACCCCCCTCTCAGTATAAGCTTGTGTTCTTCAATTAGTATCAAAGCGGGTTCCTTCGAAAAGGCTAACAGCTTGAGGGTATATTCTACAAGAACACAGATGGCTTCATAGAATGGATTATCTACAAATAAGGCTCCACTGTTTGATGCTAACAATTATGCTTTCTAGAGCATGAGAATTAAGAAATACTTGATATCACAATGATATGAGGTATGGCAGATGGTTGAAAAAGAGTATAAGATTGAAGGTGATCTCAAGGTAGATAATACTATCAAGAAATTGGTTGAGATTAATGCAAGGGAAATGAATTGTATTTTGATTGGGCTACGTGAAACAAATTTTGCAAAGGTCATGGTATGTAATTCAGCTAATGAATTATGGACCAAGTTGCAGAATATTTATGAAAGAGATTCAAAGGTAAAGTTGGCAAAACTACAAACTCATAGAAAAATATTTAAGGAATTGAAAATGGAATATTCTGAAGCTATTGCAAAGTTTTTACTTCGATTTGATGAGATTACTAACACCATGAGAGGCCTAGGATTTGAGATGAAATAATCAGAAGTTACTCAAAAGGTTTTGAGATCACTTCCCATGAAGTATGATGCAAAGGTTTCAGCAATAGAAGAAACAATGGATATCAACAAGCTAACAATGGAAGAACTACAAGGAACTATTATAACTTATGAGATGAGGGTGAGTAAGCATCAGGTTCCAATAAAAGAGATTGCATTCAACGCTTCAGATAAAAAGAAAGGGAAATTTCCAAAGATAGATAAAGATTCAAATAATGATGAGGAAGCTAACTTCATCAAAAAGAAAAAGGACTAAGAAATTATAGGGATATGAAGAAAGTCAAATGCTACAAGTGTGGTGATTTTGGTCACTATGCACACAAGTGTCCACATGAAGAAAATAGTGATGATGAAAAATAGGGTCACAGAAGAAAAAAGGATGGAAAGTATAAGCATGACAAAGATGACAACTACAAGCAAGGCAGGTATGAGAAGAAGAAAAAATTTTGTAAGACAAAGAAAACTTACTACATTGTAGAAGCAAGTGATAGCTCAGATCATAGTGATAGAGACAAATCAGATGATGAAAATGAAGAACATTTATTCCTATGAATAGAAGGTGAAAGAGAAAAGTGCTTTGTATGTGGTCAAAGAGATCACAGATCAGGATATTGCAATGGTTTCAATGATAGTGAAGATGAGATGACACATCAAGGAAACAGGCGTGGTCAAATAAATCATGAAAGTTTGTTTGCTATAGAATATTATAATGACCTTAGTGACAGTGAATATGAAGAAGGGTTTTTCCATGGGAAGTAGAATAAGAACATTCACTCCAAACATAAGAAGTTAAGTAAGAGAACATTGTAATAAATGCAGATGTCTCAATTGATCTAAAGGAAGACTACAATGATATCCATGAGCAACTACAAGAGGTTAAGGAGAATCTAAAAGAATTAAGATGTTCCATACTTGAGAAGTTTGATCCATCACATGACTTAAAAGGTCAATATATTTTCACTAAGAAGGAAACATGTATTTCAGAGACAATAAAGATGGATGCCAATTTTCTATTTGACACAAATGAAGAGAAAGAAGAGGAAGGTCCCAAAGCACTAAAGGTCTCATATTTTAGGTTTGGGGAATCACACTCAAAATGAAAGTAAGTTCTAATAGATGAAAGCAAGGAATTACCTAAGTTTTATGAATAAAGTTCCAAAGTTCCTATGGCTACTAATGTTCAGTTTGAATCTTGTTTTGATATAGGTGAATCAAGTTCAAAAGGAAAAGAAATTCTTGAAGAGGAAAGCAAGGAAGAAACTAAGGAAGAGGATTTAGATACTACAAAGAAGGTTCAAGGATGCAATGTACAAGTTGAAAATTATCATAAGTATAATGGTCAAGAAAGTTATGAGGAACCAAGGCATGAACAAAGGGCTTTTCAAGGACATTGTTTTTCTTGTAATAAATTTGGACACAGGGCTATACACTGTAGGATCCATGGATCAAAGAAGTTTTATTTTGGTAGAAGAAAATTTAAAGGAATAAGGTATGGTTTTCAAGGACATTGCTTCTTATGCAATAGGATTGGTCATAGATCTTCTCAGTGCAAATATAATGAGCAACATGGTTTTGGTTTTAGAGCTACACAATTCAGAATTCATGGTCATAATGATTATGAAAACAAAACTTTACAATACAGGGTTCAGGAAAGGAATGGATATGGAAATTATTTCAAGAAATAATTTAGGATATGGGCACCATCCAAAGCCTATCAAGTATTTTAATTGCAATAACTTTGGACATATTGCAAAATGGTGTAGGACTCAATTCCAAACAGGTTCAAGGCAAAAAGGTCAAACAGGTTCAAGAAAAGAAGATCAAGTAATTCATCAAGAGAAGGATATCAAAAAAATATGGAAGGAATTTTACAGAGGAAAGAAACAATGTAAGATGGGAGTAAAAGTACTCCCACCCCAAAATTAATCACCTCAAGAGAGAAGGTGGTGAGGGGGCTAAGCTTAAGAGTCATATATTTTAGCCCCATAAGTGTCCCTTTTGCCATTGATTTAAAAGGGGGAGAGATTTGAGTAAGGGGGAGAGCATTGATTTAGGGGGAGAAGCCTCCAAAGAGAGCATTGAGTTAGGGGGAGCAGCCTCCATAGAGAGTATTGAGTCAGGGGGAGCAGCTTTGATTCTCAAAGATGGTTTTTACAGTGATTGTGGTTTTTACATTAGAGGTGTTGCCATAAATGAAAAAGGGGGAGATTGTTGGCAATTTGAGTTATTTTATGTTGTCATTGATTTCACATGGATCACATTGAGTTTTGGAAGCCAAAGCATTTCATAAATAAGCATTTATGATATTTTGGAGAGCATGGATATATACGGGGTTTTTGTGAAAACCAAGGTAGGCAAAATAAAAGGTTTTATTTAAAACCATGGATGGTAGATTTGAAATGGATTTTTCTTAAAACCCATATTGGATTTTCATTTCATCGAAAAAGGTGCCTCGATGATGGAGATATATTTTTTTTAATATTTAGTTTAAATTTTAAATTATTTAAAATTTTAATTTTAATTTAAAAATTAAATATATTAATTTTAGCGTCGACTAAATAAAGGAGGAAATTCTATATTAATTTATAGCGTCGACGTCTAAAGAAATAGGAAAGGCATATATATATATGCCAACAAAATCTTAGACTTCATGAAGACCAATGCTTATTTTTTGAATGCCTTCGATTAGGGAACGAATTACGAAAAGAGAAGTGTGACTTTGGTCTAATGAAAAATCATTCACAGAGTTTAATAATATGCATAGGAATCTTTGGCCTAGCAGTTTGTGCGTTGTGTGTTATGCAGGAGGTCCTACTATCGAGTCTCGTCATGGTTATTTTCTTTGTTGAAGTGCTTGAAGCGCTGTTAAGTTTTTCAAAGGGTAGAAGTTTTTGTTGGTGTCCCTTTGGACACATGAGGGTGTATGGCCCAACGATAGGCTGGCTGTGGTTAAAGCGCTGAGCAAGGAGACGTCACGAGATCGAATCTCGTCAAGGACAAAGGCAAGTTAATAATTTTTTAATATATTTTATTTTTCTAAAGTTGCCCTAGGAGGAATAAGGGTTGTGATGCATGTTTAGAAAAAGAGATATTTTTGGTGTTTCTCCTTTTGAAATTATATCATATTATATATTTTTGGAAATCTTATTTCGAGGTCTATTTGATTAACTTGCTTAGAGGGAGAAATAACTTGTATGTAAAGAGATATTTCTATTTTTGTAAAGGGTTTCAAAAGTGAAGGTTGTTTTGTTCTTTTTCAAAGGTGATTAATTCCTTCATGAGGGGACATGTTGTATCTTATTGAGTAGGAGTGATAAGGTGTTATTTGGATATTATTGTTGTGATATTAATCATGATATCTAACCCTTGTTAAATATTTAGTGTTTAAACCTTGTTTTATAAGCATAGTTGTTGAAGCCCATTGGTTATGCAAAGAACTTGAGTTAGAAAAGAACATGAGTATCATTGTTATGTGAGATTTGTGGTTGAGCATTGTTGGAAACATTTGAGTTGGTTGATACATGCTTGTACTAGGGTTTTGTGAGAAAGAGTTATCCCTTGTGGTGATTGGTTGAGTTGAGTTGATTAAGCCTAGTCAAGTGATTGAGTGATGTGATTGTTCAAGTTCCATGAAACAAACTATTCTATAATTCTGATTTGAGTTGAGATTGAACTTTGAGATTAGAACATATTGAGTCTCTAACAATTCTCTTTATGCTTCTATAAGACTTGAGTTGAGTTGAGATTGATTTGAGTTGAGATCATTGTGGATCATTGTTGTCATCCATTGTGGAGTGCATTGCCTTTCACTATTGAGTTCATCATTGAGCCTTGCCTTCATACATTTGTGGATAATATTGGAGTGCTACTTGAGCATGATCGGTTGAGCCTTGAGAAGGTTTTTTATTAGTGAGTTTGTTGAGTAGTTTTGAGCAAGTTCTTAGTGAGCTTGTTGAGCAGATTTTGAGCAAGTTCTTGGTGATCTTGTTGAGTAGATTTTGAGCAATTTCTTGGTGAGCTTGTTGAGCATATATTGAGCAAGTTCTTGGTGAGCTTGTTGAGCAAATTTTGGGCAAGTTCTTAGTGAGCTTTCTAGAGAAGTTTTGGGCAAGTTCTTGGTGAGCTTGTTGAAGCAGTTTTGGGCAAGTTCTTAGTGAGCTTGCTAGAGCAGATTTTGGGCAAGTTCTTGGTGAGCTTGTTGAAGTAGTTTTGGGCAAGTTCTTAGTGAGCTTGCTAGAGCATATTTTGGGCAAGTTCTTAGTGAGCTTGCTAGAGCAGTTTTGGAAAATTTCTTGGTGAGCTTGTTGAAGCAGATTAGTGGATTGCCTACCTGAGCAGATCAGTGTATTGCCTAGCTTTGAGCATATCAAAGTAATCATTTGTGTTGGGATAAGGATCCTTATTTTTGTGTGAAATATCATAAGGATATTATCTTGTGGAGTACCCCACATTGGGAGAACCACGTTAAATCTTGTGTCTCAATTGTGTGTGGTGATTTGTGCACTTGTTTACTATTGTTATCTATATCATTAATGCACACTGCTATATTTGGTTGTTGCAATTAAAGACACTAATTGATATTGGTTTGGAAAAAAAGTAAAAAGTGGATGCTATACTATTCACCCCCCCTCTCAATATAAGCTTGTGTTCTTCACTGGGAGGTTGAGTGGCCTAACACTATTCCAATCCAAATAGATTTGTTCAACCATGGCTCTAAGACCATTATTAATGTGTTTTCAAAGCCATCTAATTTATACATAGTATATTGTCTTGGATTTTTGGTACTTTTACAATTTGATTTTAAGCCTTCTTTCTAGCGGAGTCATAAACTTCTTTGGGTTTATGCCTTTAATAGAGTCACCAAGTGAATATACAATCTTTGCATGTGATTTCAAGACTATTCACAAAAATCTTGGATCCTCTAGGTGATTAGAATTAGGATTTATGAAATCCATGTAACTAGGAAATGATCTATTAGAGTAGAATATCACCAAAATTCTACTCAATCAGGTAATTATAGGGTATGGATTCCATTAGGTGTACCAAGTAACTCTTGGTTTAAAATCCTTCTAATTAAATGAGTTACACCCTCACAACCTCGACCAAGATTGGATGCCTTAAAAAAAAGGGTCTTTGAGTTAATTTCTAGAGAATTTCAACTTCTTTTTGGTCCTAGCTAATCTAACTAATAAAGTTTTGTAGACTAAAGTAATAAATGTAAAGGGTTAGAAGGTTAAGTAGAAAGTGGTACAAATTTAGCAACATCAAGAGACATAGTGCAGAGAGTCTCACAATCTAAAGCTAGACTAAACTACTTAATAGACCAACTTACTTTCGTATGCTTAAACAATTAATCATAATAAACTCTAAGTGTTGTTAAGTCATTTTAGAACTAGAATAATAAATATAGAGAGAAATCTAGAAAGTAGAATAAGTATAACAGATCTATCCATTCATAGCTTTAACAGAAATGCTTATGTAGATACCTAAAACATTTCATGTTTAGGGAAACTACTCACATAGGCACATTCATAGATCATGTGACTAAACCTTGGGACCTTCCAAGTGCCAAAAGTGGTTTTCACAACTCATTTGATTCAGTCTTAGAACATCCAAGCCTGGCCTATATGAACCAGAGTGACTAGATCTTGGCCACTGAAGCTCAAAGCGACCAACCCTAGCCACTACAGATGACAGCGACTAAGCCTTAAATAACAACTTGCCATAAAATTAGCTTAATCTCGGGTGGAAGTGGTAGTTTACATGCAATAAAGTCGAGCGAGGATAAATTTGCATTCCTTCTCATGGCTAGTCTACATGAGAGACTCAAGTCCAGATTTAGACTTCAGTTAATTGGCCTTCAAGCACATAAAAAAACAAAACTTCTCATGCTAACATCCAGTGCGCATGCAGGATTTAGTCCTAGGGTTTGAACATTGACCTAGGGCTTCAAACACTTTATAAATTGCAAACCTAAGAGCACCAAGGATCAGAATTTGAATAGGTTGGCATCATTTAGAAACTTTATGCAAGGACACAAACGAGGAGAGCTTTTTGAGACTTAGAGATATTTTCTTGTAGCAAAGCCTTGTCAGATTGGAGACCAAATTGGAGCGCCTTTAAGGAGCAACGAAGTGCTAGCCAACCTAGGGTTTATTATTTACTAGATATTCAATACATCAGACATAAACGACAATAAATTTCAACATCAGCAGCAATCTTAGATTCATAGCCTTAGAGCAATAGAGACATGTTTTCATCTTAGCAGTCATTATCTCAGACAGTGGCCCGTAGGCCTAGTTTAGGGTTCTTAGCATTAGTTCCTTTTACTTAGCTTGTTACATGTTTCATGCCATTAGCATAGATCTGATTCCTCTCATTCATTTGCATTAATAGCATTAGTTTCTATTATCATTGAGAATATTTATGTTTATCATTAGGGTTATTGCTAACAACCTCATCCAAGGAGGCAATCTGTTAGGATTCTACTCCTAACCACCATACTAATCACATTATTAGTTAATTATTTAATAACTCTCTCTTTCACAAAGGTTATGCCCTTTGATCACACCTTCACACTCGTAGAAATAGGTATTTCATTTGGTATAGTTGAGGCATCGAAGAATATAATTATTAATTAATTGTTGGGTTCCCCATACAATACAACAACGATTCCTTAATAAAAGCGATTCCTTTTTATTATTCTAGCATTATAATCAATCTTTCTCTATTGGGTTCACTACATCTGGTATCAGAGCCAAGTTCGAAAGGAATTTTTTTTCCTTTTTTTCATTCTCCGAATACAAGCCTGGGGATGCTGCCAAACGATTACAACCAATTCAAAATTAGCGAAACACGTCCAAGGAGCAACTAGCCAGAGCGACTTCCAAATAAGGCTCTTCATATCCGACGTAGTGCTCACCACCGATAGTGAGGTGAGGACATATAGAATCCAGCAGGTTATAAAATCTCCAAAACCTAACCGTAATGGCCGAAGGATGACTTTTATGCAATTTTTTTACGATAATTTTTCAAGAAATTTTTTGACAACTTTCAACACTTTTTGCGACACCTTTTCGCCAAACGACTATGCAAATTTCCGATTGAAGAATATCTCATGATCCTAACCTATTTTTGCTACTTAATCTTGCCCACCTACGTCAAATCACATCAGTGAGTGTATATAAAATTTAGTTCTAGGATATCGCCAATCGCATCACAGGGTTGGACGAATCAGTCCTCATAAGTGGGTTAAGAAATTAGAGTGAAGATCATGATGTATACTCCTCGCATCCTATAGGAAGCCATTGGATTAGCCTTATTAGCCGATGATACATTCAATGTTCAACGTCAATATGGGGAGCAACCTATTGATACATCGACATCCATGCACACTATTCCAAAACACAAACCCTTGCCAGTTAAGTACCTTAGACTACAATAAATGGAGAAGCGACGAGCGAATGACCTCTGCTATACTTGTGATGAGCAATTTGAGCCCCTTCATTGTTGTTCTACACAAACATTATATTTATTGAATATAGTTGATCCCTGTCACTCCATACAGGACGAAGGTGAGGAATATTTACCATGACCAAAGAACCTGATCATAACAATGAAGGAAATGAGATCAATGTGCAAGAAGTGCTCGATGCACCATGAAAATATGAGGTAGACATCCATGCAGTAAATAATGAAGGCAAGACATACACTCTCAAATAACTACACACAAGTTCATCGCCAATAGTGAGTTCTCGTCATATAGGCAGCCTAATTCAGAAAGGAGGCAAAAGAGTGAGTGCACCTTTATTTTCCCTTCATTCTACACAAGAAGAATCGGCTAAAGTGGAAGCCTACCATCATCACAATTCTCCTAAGGAATATTCTACTATTCTTTCTAGCAACCCCCCGCTAATGCTTCGACCTTCAATATATCCTTGCCTTCGAAAAAGTGACATTAAAATAGTACAAGAACTTGCACAAATTCAATTGGGAAAACAAGCAACGAAGCTCCTTACTTTGAGCTTTGAGGACAAAGCTCTTTTTAAGGAAGGTGGCATGTTAGGATTCTACTCCTAACCACCATACTAATCACATTATTAGTTAATTATTTAATCACTCTCTCTTTCACAAAGGTCGTGCCCTTTGATCACACCTTCACACTCATAGAAATAGGCATTTCATTTGGTATAGTTGAGGCATCGAAGAATATAATTATTAATTAATTGTTGGGTTCCCCATACAATACAACAACGTTTCCTTAATAAAATCGATTCCTTTTTATTTTTATAGCATTATAATCAATCTTTATCTATTGGGTTCACTACACAATCTCAGGCAGTTGAGCATTTGTTGTTGTTTTCATGCTTGCAGGACTACAGGTTCACTGGATAGGTTATCAACATACAAAAGCAAGAGGATCCCTCTAGGAACCAGACCTAGAGAAGGAGGCATCTGTAAGCCCTCATACAGTTTCGTGTGCATCACCGGGAAGCCTACGAGAGTGCATCACCCCTTGCGAGGGGATATCATACATCCGCTACCCTATTTTGTAAAATATGTATCAAATGAAGGGAATCCCTTAGAGGGATCTATATGTAACCGAACTTGAGAAAAAGCAATAAAAAGCATTATCTATTCATTTCTTCGTATTTTGGTTGTATCTTTCATTTAATGCATGATTAAGTATAAATTTATCAAATAATATTCGCAAGTAGAGTAAGTGGACGGTGCGTCGCTTCCCTAGGGTCGCTACAGATGGCGATCACGGTGGGACCCCCACCAAGTTTTTATTTTCTACCAAATTACTGACTTAGGTTTTTGTGTGCAGGTTTAGCCGCTCTGGTCTACAACGGCCCATAGTCTTAGCCGCTCCTGCTAACAATGGCCATAAATCAGCCACTCTGGTCGACAGTGGCGGAACTGGAGTGCAGCAGAGGGCAGAATCTTTGTTCTCTGAGCTGGATTAGAGGTTGGTACAACTTTTTTGATGCTTTATGGTTTTCTGTCTGCTTCTGTTTTCCTAAAATAGTGAAAATTAAGACACATTTCTATTTGGAAACTAAGGAATGGAAAGGAAAGAACTTGCATCTTGCACATCTTAGGGTTCTTTTAGATTTCCACTAGGCGTTGCTAGGAACAATGACTTATGCTTGTAAAGTCCGCCCTAGAATCCAACGTGCTAGAAATCGTGTGTTGGTTTGCTTGCTTTGAGGCCCTGCTAGAGGCCATATTTGCACAAAATAGAGTGCATCCATGAAACTCATAGTAGTTTATGCATCTTTCTAAAAATTGAAACGTCATTTGTATTAGGCATATAGGAAAGAGTCATTGTTGTTGTATGATGCATTTTACTTTATGCAAACTTAAAATGAACCCCACACACGCACACATGTTTTAAACATTGGGGAGTTGGATTTCATCACCAACCCTCAATTCAGTCCGGTGACGTTGGCATTCATCTCCTTCCATCGGCTTGCCCCCTAGATTCTCCTAGAATGGAATAGGGAACTTCTTTATAGTGGTACTAAGTTACTCATGTTCAAACTATTTCCCACTATTGGAACAATCATTGGTTCAGAGTGGAAGAGCTAGGCGAACCCCCCACTGGGATTTAAGTGGTGTACCCTAGTCTCTTTTTGGGAAAATCATGTTTGGCATGAGTGTTCTTGATTCCCACTATGGATGAGTCTCCTCATTCTAAATCCAAAACAAGAGCAAGAAAACAAGAACAACAACACATCAAAACACATCAAACAGTTTAGGGCACACATAAATTGATAATCAAGATAAACACTTGCTTGATATTGCTTGGCTATCTCTAATTGCAACACAAAAGATTAATTCACAAACAAAATGGTCAAAACAAGAAGTAAACATCCTCGGTCCAATACCGAGGGAGAATCTAAAGCAACACATACCCATAGGCGAAGTCGTAGTAACATTGAACCACCTACTCATAAGACCATGAGATGTAGTTCCATGAGCCTAAGGGGTGATAACTCAACCCTTGGGGGTTCTCCTCGAGAAACCCCAAATAGGGAGTCACATCATGGAACCAAGTCACATAAACACAAAGAGGCTTCACGGCCATCATCATCAAGGAGACACGAGGAGGCCTCAAGGGCCTCCTCTAAACACACAGAAACTTCTCAAAGACATGAGGAGGCTTCAAGAGCTTCCTCCCCACATGGACATAAAAGAGGTTCTAGACATCACTCTTCACATAGGGATGATGAGGTTTCCACATCTCCATCCTCATGGAGAAAAGGTGGGGCCACAAAGCCTTCATCACCAAAAAGACACACAAGAGTCACAACATCTCAAACTTCACATGAGACACATAGAATAGATCTACCCACTAAGGGCAAGAAACTAGAGTTACATCCAATCATAGGCACCAAACAGAAGATACCCTTCACACAAGAGGAAGGATTCCAATAGACTATGACCTCATTGGAGTAAATGGCACCCCACGGGATCAACCATGGAAAACAAGATAGCTAGATGAGTTGGATCGGTTTCATTCAAGGCCAACTCCAAGAACCATAGCTACAGAAAATTTTACATCTAGAAGTTCACAAATGTGACTTCTAAACACACCACTCAACCTAGGGATGCTTCAAAGTGACCCCATAGTACACATACAGAGGTCTGATCATAGAGACACTCAACAACACACTAAAAAGTTACATTAGCTAGCAAGAGCAAAGAAACAGTAGAAACCTCTTCGAGGAATCTACGAATCAAAACCACAAGAACAGAATCAGACAAACATGAGTCTTCTATAACAACAAATTGACCGCATGCGATGGTTAGAAAATGCATTACATAAAGAGCGAGAGCTAGTGGAAGCTCTCAAACATGATAAACAAAGAGAAAGGCTTTTGCACCAACATGAGCAACATTTAAGAGAGCAAGCTGAGCAGCTAGCTCATATCAATTTACAAGAAAATGGTGATGATCACCAAAGAGATAAACATACTAACTCACCAAAAGAAGGGTGCACTAGGCAAGAAGATAGCCCACAATGAAACCACCACTCAAATCATGAACAAAATCAAACTAGTGGGGAAAGGGTAAACATGATAAATCAGGATCAAACACATCCTGAATCCCCTCATAGGAGGGAAGAGAATAGAACAAGTCAAGTGGATAAAGGGTTACCTCCATTACCACCATGAGTGGGCCTACAAGAAGAGGAACTCCTTGCTTCAAAGGTATTCCAAGAACTCACTAAAAATATGAAGTCCTTTGAGAAGCAAGAGATAGTTAGGAATCAACCAACATTGAGTAAAATACACAACCAACCATTGTGCCCATCAGTTCCTAGCCCTGCATATCCTAAGCACTTTGAGATGCCTAGGTTAGAAAAATTCAAGGGTGAAGAGGATGCACAAGAGCATGTTACCAATTTCATCAATGCATATTTTCATCTTGAAGACAATGATGCTCTTATGCTAAGAACTTTCATTATGACATTTTTGGGTGCTGCCACTCAATGGTTCAACCAACTTCCCAAGCATAACATATCCAATTTTGAACAACTAGTAAATGCTTTCCTAAAATGTTTCTCCTTTGGTGCTAAAAATAAGGTGAACCTTTCAGACCTGGCCAACTTAAAACATTATGATGATGAGCCAATAATGGATTATGGGGATAGATGGAGAAAAGTCATGGTAAAGTTATCATTCTCCATCCCCACAGAAGAAATCGTCTGCATGTTCACCAAGAGTTGTTCTAAACACATCTCCCTCTTGCTACAACTTCAACAATATCCTTCATTTGAGGAAGCCTTGGCATAGGCCAAACTCATTGAGGACATAAAAGTAGATGAGGGAACCATTAAGCTCCGAACCAAGGAGTGGAACAAAAATGGTAAGAATGACAAATACAAGCAGAAACAGGGCAACCCTACTCCAGTTAATCAAGTAGTATTGGTTGCACCTAAGGATGGGGTTGCACACCAACCCCAGAATTATCAAGCACAACCCCCACCAGCCAATTATGATCAAAAGAACAATCAGGGGTGAAATAGAGAATGCAAGCCACCTCACTATTTTACACCTCTATCAGAATCAATGCAATCAATTTTCAACCAGTTGAGCGAGGCTAGGAAGATCAGATTCCTTGATATACCTCTTATAGATCCCAACCATCCTAAGCCAAAAGGATATAGGGAAGATCAATTTTACCCTTATCATAGGATACCGGGGCATGACATTGAAGTGTGCGTTGGTTTCAAGAACCAAGTGCAAAATATGATTGAGGTGGGAGAACTCAAAGTTGACAACCCATTGGCTCCCGATAACAGAGATATGGGCATATACAAAAACCCACTACCAAACCATGAGGTCCCTAGAGGGCAAGGTGCCCAAGTCAATCAGGTCTGAATCGATACACCTACCCATGGATGCATTGGGATGGTTGAAATTGTCAACATAGCAACCAGGAGTAGACGATATGGTCAACCACAACCTCCTATGGCTCCCATTAATGTCCCAGCTACACCTAGGTAGAGGCAAGGGCAAAACAACCTTCCAGGTCCACCAACCCGACCTATGGTAACTATTCGGAGTAGACTAGAGCAAAACTTACAAATGACTCCGACCAAGCTATCTATCTATGAGCTCATACAATAGTCCCCAAAGCATAGGGAGACTTTGATGGAGATTTTGAGATCAATTGAGCTCCAACCACAAGATGCGAATGCATTCACTCATTTTGTGGGACAAGTACAACAATGCCAAGAACCTGTAATTCAATTTTATGATCATGAGATTAAGATAGTACCTACTACCTTACCAGACCCTCCATTGCACATTGTTGCGTCAGTCAATGATTTACCTTTCAAGTGGGTCTTGATCGATACAGGTTCATCAATCAACATCATCACAACAACAGCAATAGGGAACCTTAAGATCCCCAAATCCAATATCATTCCAGGAGCCTACACATTAAGAGCTTTCAATGATGCTTTATGCACTACTATGGGAACGATAGTCCTACCCATTAAGGTGGGGCATAAGACCATCCCTATGATGTGTCATGTCTTGGAAGGGGCCATGCAATACAACATCCTCCTAGGGCATCCTTGGATAAGGGACATGAAGTGTGTTCCTTCGATTTTACACCAATGTGTCAAGTATGTGCATGATGACAAAGTCTATGTGGTTTTGGCTGATGAAGAGCCATTCAAATATGTCCATCAAGTGGATTTTCTAGGAGAATTTGTGATTCCTTCTACCCACCTGTATGTAGGACCTTCATCTCAAACTACGCAACTAGATGACAGAGACAAAGGGGTACGAAAAGACCCATCCACATCGACACCTCCTCTTGCACCCAAAATAAATGATGCTTCTAAGAGACCATCAATGTCTAAACCTAAAGACAATCAGAAGCTAAAGGTACCCTTAGTCGAGGAAGAAAAGCCCAAGGAATTGCCAACTATAGCCATTGCAGAAATCCCAAGTCCTATGGAAGAAGAAGATCTCCAAGATCAAGCCAAGGAAATACTAGAACCCGCTTCGCCAGTGTCATCTGTAGGGTCATCCACATCACATGCGACAATACACTTGGCAAGTACAGGGATAGGAGAGTACCTTGTGCAGAACATAACATTCATACCCATCATTGAGTCTACACAAGACATGGGATGACCAAAAGACTTAAGACCACCAGTGGGAATAGTGGTTCCACTTGGAATCCCTCCCAACCAGACCAACTTTATCTATGTTGGCCTAGACTATGCCCATAAGTCTTCAGACATAGAAGAGGACAATGATGAACTATTCACTATTAATGTTCGTTACCTCTCTAATCCTGAGTTTGCTCTAAGCTACTTTGAACGTTGCCATTGGCATGGCTACGGTCTTGGTATATATGAGCAGGGGCATAGGCGGCCATACGAGCCGCAATACCAGCTTCCCACTGACAAGTTTGGGTTAGGCTACCACATCAGAGGTCGAGATGACTCTCTAGTAGCAGCCTTGGATAGATTAAGCTTGGGGTTAGGAGAAGACATCAATTTTATTCCTTATCACCCCCCAAGTACAAGATATCTGATCAACAGACAAGTGGTCATGGTAAACATACCACCACCAGAGACTTATCATCCAAACTTCTCAATTGATGCCACCCCGATAGGTTGCAACTTGTGGGATGAAGAGCAAGAAGAAAATGGATATGAGGCAAGTGATGATGAAGCACAAGCAAGCTTAGCCTATCATGGGCCTCACTATTTACAAAGCCTTACCTGGTCCAACCACAATGAGAGTGGATACATATCGGATGAAAGTGGCTATGAGTCAGAGGACTCAATAGAAAGAGCCTACCTAGGGCCAAGGCAATGGCCCCATAGCTTGGGGCAAGAAACTAATGCAAATGGCATCTTCATAAGTGATGAAGAATATGAGGATGAGATAGAGATGGCCTACTTGGGGCCAAGACATGTGCCCCTTGTCTTAGGACCACATACCAATGCTAATGGTTTTTGGATAAGTGATGATGACTTTGAAGATGAGACTGAGATGGCTTATCTTGGGCCTCACCACTTATGACAAGTCAACATGCTAGTAGAAAGAGAAGCGACACTTCATGCCATAGACCCTAGCTTACAATTTTTGGGAAGACCTATTGACTTAAATGCCATTTACCATGTAATCAATCCCCCTCTGCCTACATTTAGAGAGCTCTTAGAACCCAATGATCCTATTATCCACCTTACTCATGGGCCAGATCCAGAGATTCCTTTTCCTCTAGAGCCTCATCATGAGTATGGAGGGAAAACCTCTGAGACAAGATTTCACCCATGTGGTCCTAGAGATTTCATTCCATCCATCAACACAATCTCCATTGATTTGACCACTCCACTTCATAACCCAATAGATCCTACTAAACCATTGTATCTTGATATAGATGCTATTGATTGGGATCATGTTGATTCACCTATAGAGCCTGAGGATATTTTCCCTAATGAAGAGATGTTACAACCATTTCATTTTGCATCAGGCTGTGCATATGATGTATTCCATGCTAGTTTGGATCCTGAGTCAGTAGGACCTATAAATCCCATCGATGACATTCATTTAATACCCACACCTCACCAGCTAGAGGATGGGTCACATATGGCTATAGAAGTGACTTTCGAGGTGGACATTAGTGATGATCCTACTCAACCAAATAAATTCAAGTTCAGAGAAAGTCTATCTCCAGAGGAACAAGCCATCATAATCCCTCTCCTCAAGGAGAGGCCAAATATTTTTGCTTGGACTTACAAAGACATGCCAGGGCTTGATCCAAAGTTAGTTGTTCACAACCTTTCATTGGATCCCATGAAGAAGCCAATCAAGCAAAAGCTAAGGAAAATGCATCCAACCATCGCTTTGATGGTGAAGAACGAGTTGCAAAAATTATTGGATGTGATTTTCATAGTTCCTATCGACTATCCTGAATGGGTCTCGAACATGGTGCCCATGGGAAAGCCTGATGGAAGAGTCCATATTTGCATAGACTTTAGAGACTTGAATAGGGCAACTCCAAAGGATTCATTCCCATTGCCAAACATAGATGCTCTTGTGGATGCCACTATAGGTCATGAGATGCTCTCCCTAATGGATGGGTTTTTTGGATACAATCAAATCTAGATCAAACCCGAAGACCAACATAAGACCACTTTCATTACTCCATGGGGGACATTCTATTACAAGGTGATGCCATTTGGCCTAAAGAATGTTGGTGCCACATATCAGTGGGCCATGACATACATCTTTCATGACTATATGCATAAAATCTTAGAGGACTACATGGATGACTTACTAGCCAAGTCTTTATTGTGGCAAGAGCACGCTAAAATCCTTAGAAAAGTCTTTGATCACCTCATTGAGCACAACGTCAGATTGAATCCTAAGAAGTGCGTGTTTGGCATAACTTCTGGTAAGCTCTTAGGGTTCATCATTTCTAAGAGAGGCATTGAAGTCGATCCTGCAAAGGTAAAGGCTATATTGGAAATGGCTGCCCCTACCAACATTAGGGAGTTAAGAAGCCTACAAGGCAAGGTAGCATCCATCAAAAGATTCATTGCTCAATTATCAGATAAATGTCGACCCATGAATCGGTTGCTATGCAAAGGAGTCCCTTTTCATTGGGATGAAGAGTGCCAACAAGCCTTTGCAGAGATCAAAACTTACCTAGCAACACCACCAGTATTGGCTCCACCAAGGCCAGACGTACCATTTTTACTATACATATCGGCTACTGATTTTGCTTTGGGCACCATGTTGGCCCAAAATAATGCACAAGACAAAGAGCAAGTCGTATATTACATCAGTCGCACCTTGGTGAGTTATGAGCTAGGGTATGCGTATGTAGAAAAGTTGTGTTTAGTAGTGGTCTTTGCAACCAAAAAGTTGTGACACTACATGTTGAGCCATACGACCTACGTTATATCCAAACAAAATCCTTTGTAGTACATGATGAACAAGACCTATCACAATACACGTACTACAAAGTGGATCATGCTATTGATAGAATTTGATCTAGAGTTCATAAGCCAAAATTCCATCAAGGGACAAGTCATAGTTGATCAATTAGCAGAGGCACCTCTTCAAGATAGCAAGCCTCTCACCATAGAATTGCCTGATGATGCAGTCTTTGCATTATCAGATCCATCAAAACTCGAAGAACCTAAGAAAGAAAGAGACATGGCATTGTTCTTTGATGGTTCAAAGTGTGAGCAAGGGGGCGGAGTAGGGATTGTCTTTATCACACCGTAGGGTACTCCATTACCCTTATCATTCAAACTAGACTTCCCTTGCACAAACAATAACATCGAGTATGAGGCCTTGATCTTGGGACTCCAAACAACCATAGCAATGGGCATTAAAATATTGAATATCTTTGGTGACTCCTTGCTCATAGTAAATCAAGTCAAAGGATTGTTCCAATGTAGGTGCCCACTCCTAAAATCTTACAAGGAACTTGTTGACACTTACCTAGCCTAACTGGAATGGTATGACATCGAGGCAATCCCTCATACATCAAATAGATTTGTAGACACCATGGCATCTTTGGGATCCTTAATCCCTCAGAATCCATCTACTGATTTCACAACCATTCATGTTAAAGTGCTCTCGCACTCAACAATACAATATGAGGCTTTTGATAATCAAGAATCAATCAACATGATCAATATCGAACCAAATCAGGATTGGTCCTTCAGAGCTAGAGAGTTCTTACAAATGACACCTTGGGGGTCTTTGATCTCTCAAGGTCCTATAGAGTGTGGTACAACCATTCACCATAGGGTTGTTTCTCAATATGTATTCACAAGTTCTAGAATGTAGGAGGAACAGGTCATATTTTCTATAGAAGTTGTGGCTTATCAAGATTGGCTTTCCCAATTATGAGATTTCCTAAAGCTTGGAATGGTACCACAAGGCCTATCGCATGTTGAAAGATGAACATTTAAATAGAAGGCAACAAGGTACATCTTATTAGGAGAGATCCTTTATAGACGAGGTTATGATGGAATGCTCCTCCATTGTCTTGAGCCCAGGAAGCATCCTGGGCAATTTCATAAGCTCATGATGGTACATGTGGTGGTCATTTTAGTGGCATGGCCATCATTAAGCGCATCTTGAGAATGGGTTACTATTGGCCCACTATGGAAAAATACTATTGTGAGTATGTCAAGAAATGCATTAAATGCCAACATCATGCAAACCTCACACACTTGCCATCACAAGCCTTGCAACCCATCCAGGAAGCATGGCCCTTCTCGCAATGGGGACTAGACTTAGTTGGGAAGATCTCACCCCCATCCTCAGGCCGACACACGTTCATCATAATGGCCACTGAGTACTTCACCAAATGGGTCGAAGTGATCCCCTTGACATCGACAACTGGACCAAGGATTGCGGAGTTTATACTCCATAATATCATAAGTCATTTTGGGGTCCCTTCAAAAATAATATCGGATAATGGGCCATATTTCAAGAACAAAAATGTGCATGCTTTGATGAAAAAATACCATATTCAACATAATTTTTCAATACCCTATTATCCACAAGCAAATGGGCAAGCAGAAGCCTCAAACAAAACAATAGTCTCCATCTTGAGGAAGACGGTGAAAGATAATCATAAGGATTGGCATATGCAATTACCTCTTGCATTATGGGCATACAGGACTAGTGTGCGGATGCCCACTAGGGCAACACCATTTTCACTTGTATATGGCACTGAGGCCATCATGCCCCTAGAGTTGGAAATTCCAACCCTGCGCATAGCATTGAAGGACTTCATAGATGATGACACCACGCGACAAGGCCACCTTGATCAATTAACGCTTCTTGATGAACGTCGAGTCAATGCCTTGGAGCATCTCCACATTTATCAAGATCACCTTGCATGAGCTTACAATAGTAAAGTCCACTTAAGAGAATTCAAAGTTGGGGATCTTGTGCTCAAAGAAAACCAACAAAACTCAAATCTATCGTCGCACCTACGAGACAAATTTATGGAAAATTGGATAGGCCCATACATGATTTCAGAAAGGGTTGGGCCTGGAGCATATCACCTTACATCATTGGATGGTGTTGAAGAGCCTGAACCTCTCAATATCATTCACTTGAAGGCATTCTATACATAAAATACAAAAACATTCAAATATGTCATAAAATACAAAAACATTCAAATATTCATAAAATTACAAACAAATCATAAAAACATAAAAATTCAAAAAACTTGGTCAAACCCTAAAAACCCCAAAGGCACAATAAGCCCTTTGGTCAAGATAATCAAAAAAACAAAAACATGTGCATCTTACATCTGCATCCACATAGTTGCATTGCATTAAACATTCATATCCATTACATTTGCATATGTTATGATCACACTCTTACAAATGATGCCATAATTTGTATCACAACCACAAATACTCAAATCCATCTTCATCCATTCATCCATGTGTGTAACTGTGTTTTTCAACACAACCATTTCATGTTGCTATACAGAATAAGCTAAGGTTTTTCGGTCATTCAACCATACCTAGTGGTCTTATCAACTTTTGTGGAAAGCCATCTTGATTAGTAGAGGGTAAGGTCAAGTAATGATAGTGCCTAGCATATTTCAAGATCCCATCACTAATTAAAAACACTAAAATCCTAGTTGGTACAAGGGAAATATGAAAGTTGCAAAAGTGGTCTAGGTTACCTTAAGCGAAAAGGGTCTTCCTTGCTTATCCCCCTATGCGACTAATTCAAAGGTGCTGAGAATTGACAAAAGGACAAGTTCTACCCTACCTAGTTAAATCCCTTGCTTTTATCAAAACAAGCAAAAATCCTAGAATCAAGTAAAATTCAAAAGCAAAATAAACAAGTGATTATCATCACTACATAAATCCCTTGCTCAAAAAAAAAAATCAATCAAAAATAAATAATGATTTTCATCACTAAGCATGAGCAAGTATCCCAAATAAAATAAAGAAAATAAGGGAATGGAGCTTGAATCCCTAGAATTCTCAACATTATACAAACCAGAAGGTGATCCCCATTACAGGTTTGGTGTACAACCAACTTGGCAATGGTGATATCCTTACGCATGATGATATGTCTATCACAATAGCATCTTGCATTTGTGTAGACCAATGTTTGCATGTGGATGAGCTAGCTTTGGGTAACCCAATACTGCCTAGTGGTATAGTCCAACTAAGTCCAACATAGGATCAAATGAACACTTGAGGATCCTCGATCTTAGAAATGGGCTGAAAGAATCCCGCCTGACATCGGAGGAAATGCTTGAGTTCTATCTAAATATATTCATTTGCACACATAGGGATAATGAGTATCTAGGTCCATGATGAAAGCCTTACTTTTCAAAAGTCTTGTATGGTCAATACATAATTGTTGATAGGGTAACTAGAGTGTTTGAGTCTCAGGAAAAACCTCAAAAATTCCTACATAGCAACAAATCATATCATCAATCACATCATCAATTTTATTTATGAGGTTTTGTGAATTAAGGGGTATTAACAAAGTAGGCTAGATACCAGATAGATGTCAGAAATGATATTTAGATGGCCATTGACTATTTTGTATCTTTTAAATTACAGAAGCTTATCAAGAAAGTACATACATTCCATGCCATTACATTTCACATATGGATGCTTAAATAATTAATTCTTATGATAAGAGTGATTATTTACATTCATGACTAATATACTTTATGTGGTGTCACCCATTAGATTGTTAAACTCATATCATATGCATTCCTTATGTTTTAAGTGATTAAAGCATATAGGTTCATTCACATTAGATCAAAAACCATGTAGATAATGCATTAACACACATTGCATTTACCATATCATAACATAAGTTAAATGCATACAATTAAAGCAAAATTAAACATGCATTTAACAATAAACATTGCATCCATAAATACATAGATCATCAATCATCCATCTACACCTAAGATCACATCATTGCATCCATATACATTACATCATATAGCCATAATCAAAGCATTCATACATACATCATAATCCATATGCATACAATCATAAATCCATCATTAAATCAACTCATGATACATCACATCATGTCACAATAATCAGATCATATAAGCATCTACATAAGCATCCATCTAAAACATCCACATCATCATAAATATCACCTATCATCTAACACATACATCAACTCATCATAATACCATCATCACATCGCATAAATAAAACAAAAACATGAGCAATAAATGATACACATAATGAATCATAATGCAAAGATCTCATATAAATATGTGTATCAAATACATAGATGTACAAAAATACCCATAGGCTACAATCATATAGGTCAAGCTGACCTCAAAAATAAAATCCAAGTACATCATCAATCAAACTGGGCCTATGCCCCCTATATCACCTCCCCTTATGGTGGTATCATGAGTAGAGTGATGTGAGCCTACTGGTCTCTCTGTATGAGTTCGGGTCCTCTAGCTAGGATGGATGGAAGACTACCCTGAGGTGGAGCCTCCTAACCTGTGATCCACCTGCACCTGGCCTCTCCCTAGGAATGGCTCCTAGCCTCCTAATCTACATCTAGAGAGAAGCAATGTGGGCTACATTATCAAAAATATATACCTCATACTCATCTAAAATTGCATAGCCTAATCTCTACCCTAGATCTACCTCTATAGGACCCTGTGGTGTAGGAGGATCAACAAAAACTACATCCTAGTAGCACCACCCCCGATAGTAGCCTGCAATACCTGTATCTATGTCGTGAGTTGTGCTATAGTGGCATCTCACTACTATACCTAGATCTTGGTCGACTAGAGCTCGACCTCTACCTCATGCAGCTATGCTCTAAGAGGAGAATCTCTCTCCTTAAGATCCAACTCCTCCTCCTCCTCAAGAGCCTCCTACTCCTCCACTACCACCTACTCTATTGGCCCCATCCCTCAGTCCTAGCTTAGACTCTATACCCTACTGGATCTGCACCTCCATCACCACCATCATCCTCATGACCCAAACTACCATCACCATGCCACAATCGATCCCCCCACCACTATGAAGGCATCTATGACTCCCCCATAAAAACCTACATCAACTATTGGGGCATCCTCCTCATTAGTAAGCTCTATAATCCATGGTGGGGGAAGGTCTCTCTCTGTTATAATGCACCTATACAAAATAGGACAAGAGGCACATCCTACTGCAATCCATACTAACGAAGAACCTGAGAGTAGAAGAAATACTCCTTGATGCTAACCTTACAGCCAATGAGCCATCGCTCATATCGCATCCTAGCTATAAATCTGGTTGGATCATCCCAAGATGGGCACTCATGATATGGGTACCATATGATATCTTCAGCCTATAGCCCAGTGAAAGTAGCAATGTAATGGGGAAGCTCCCCCGTAAAAGGATGACTCTTGCACTCCTCATGCTCTCGAGCCCATCTAGTAGCATAACACTGCATCTGATCATCTATAACTATAATCCTGGTAGGGAGCCCTCTAGGATGATCTACATGAATATGCTCCCATCCCCATATCTATAGGAGCAAGCTACAAGCAATGCTGACATGACCCCATCGATGGATGTGATACAACTCATCATAGCACTATGCTAGCAAAGACCTCCCCCATGCATAGATGATAGGCTCCTCACTATCCACAAAATCTTGAACCATCGCAAGGAGGTTCCATGAGAACCTCAAGCCTGAGCAATCTAGGATAAGAATGTTGTTGATAACCATCAACAACACCGCATGCCTCTTAGAGAAGACCCTCACCCTGTACCATCGTAGAATAGATACACCACTAGATTTGGTGTCCTTGAAGGCAGCCAACATGCCTCCTAAACACCCAAGCAAATACTACATCACGATCATTAGTGGTCGAAGAGACAATGGCCACTCCATCAAAAGGAATCCAAAAATCCTATATACATCCTCCGGTGTGATAGTCATCTCACTAGTAGGAAGGTGGAAGGTATTAGTCCGAGGATCCCATCGATGAACTAAGGCCGTGAGGTAGGCCTGATCTGACATAATATGGGGTAGCTTAGTCACATATTATAATCCATGAGCCTTAAACCATGCCCAGTCTATATCATCCATAAGTGGTAGGAGGTCATTCAAGAGCTTTGAGTCCCGAGCCCGAGCAGAAAGAATCTAAGGACAAAAATCAAGGCATAACTACAATGCATCTAAGGCATAAATCATAATAAAACATGAAAAATGGTGCAAATAATGATAGACTATCCTAAGTCTAAGTGAAAGAGCAATAAATGCACCTAATCATGCAACAAATTTAGAAAAGCAACTCAAAAATTCAAAAAATCAATTAATCATATCAAAAAAAATTGCCTAAGGTTTCCTAGTCGCTTTCACCTACAGTGACTAGAAATTGGTCGCTGAGGCTAGCAGCGGCCAAGCCCCAATGGTCAAATTTTGACCATTGGGATTTGAATCCACTGCCATCGACAATGGCCAAGTTTATGAGCCAAAATGGTCTGCTCTCGTAGCGGCCGATGGGCAATGACAACGCGTATGCCCTAGGCCAAAAACACCAAAAAATTGAAAAAAAAAATGGGGGCAAGCCCACCAAAAAATCCTAAACTAAGCCTATCTACAGGTTTGGTTCATTGCCAACAAGTTTAATGAGGTTCATTTACCGATTACTTAGTGTGGTTCATTTTTACAAAAAAAAGCAAGGTTAAGGTTTCAAAGAGTACCCGAGAAGCTCTGGCTCCTCCACTCATAGATGCCTCACCCTGCGCAACCATAATCCTCATAAAAGCACTCCAAGTCGCAAATGTCACTTTCTCTCCAGAGCTCTAAAAAGCAAATTGCCAGCTGGAAGAATGAAAAGTCAAAAACCTAAGCCGCCTTTTATATTTCCCAAGTTATGCCTTGGCTACTTCTATCGTCAACGACCTACACTTCTTGGCCATTTAGGTCGAGAGCGACCACAAACAGGCATTTGGGGGTCGTTGGATCTGATAGCAACCAACAACACAGGAAAAAGTAGAGAAATTCCTTCCATGAGGGATAGAAAAAAAATCAAATAAGCACATTTTGATGGTTCATAATCATCATAATGATCAAAATAACAAAAAATCACATAAAAACAAAATCTCAAGTAAGCCTCGTATCCAGTTACTTACTCTATCAACTCGATGGTTGCAGCGATTTGCACTCCATGCAATTCGGTGAGATGAGTGAGTTACCATAGGGCTACTTGGGGTAAATCATTCATTTTGGAATCATGATGTGCCACCTCAATCCCGAAGAAGACCAAGATGGTCGGACTGCTCCATGGGTGCGATAGAATCATCCTAATTCCCTTATGACATAAAAACACTGAGCCAAGTGATTCAACACAAGCCTAAATAGAATCACTCATCCTAACTCCCTAAGAAGGCTATTTATGGTCGGACCGCTCCCCGAGATAGGGATGAATGATTATCATAAATAGTTGGAATCACACTTGGATGGGGGTTTGCCCATTAAAAGAACAAACACTAGAAAGGAACCAAACTAGTCATATTGGTCAAGCGACTTGTCGCTTCATTCATTGCCCTTCCCTCACCAATTCGTTGTGTGAGGGGGTAGTTCAAATCTTCAAATAATCATAATCAAAGTCAACCAAAGATCACTCAATCATATCAAAATTACATTCATCCTACGAATCATTGCAGACAACTATTACAAAATTTCCCTATTTGTTGGGTTCATAAGCAAAATATGACATTTTCAATTTGTAGCTCTCCTCCGATCGGATCTCATTGTAGTGACATAAGCTACCCGATTGTGTTTGAGGAATGAGTGCAAGTGAATATGTGCAAGCCCTATGCTAAGTTAAGCCTTCCATCATGTTGAAGCAATGATTCAAGGGTGTGCATCATCTTGCATGATTGGGCCATCCAACGTTGATCAGACCAATGATCATCATACACCCTACAAACATAGCAGTCTATATTTTTGCTCCCTTGTGTTTTTCCCACATAATGCATCCAAAAAGGGGCATCTATAGACACCTAAAACATGTCATGTTTAGGAGAACTACTCACATGGGCACATTCATAGACCATGTGACTAAACCTTGGGACCTTCCAAGTGCCAAAAGTGGTTTTCACCACTCATCTGGGGTAGTCTTAGCCCATCCAAGCCTGGCCGCTATGAACCAGAGTGGCTGGATCTTGGCCGTTGAAGCTCAGAGTGGCCAACCCTAGCCATTGCAGATGACAATGGCTAAGCCCTAAATAGCAACTTGCCATCAAACTAGCCTAATCTCGGGTGGAAGTGGTAGTTTGCATGCAATAAAGTGAGCGGGGATAACTTTGCATTCCTCCTCATAACCAGTCTACATGAGAGACTCAAGTCCAGATTTAGACATCAATTAACTAGCCTTCAAGCATAGAAAAAGACAAAACTTCTCATGCTAACATCCAGTGTGCATGCAGGATTCAGTCCTAGGGTTTGGACATTGACCTAGGGCTTCAAACACATTATAAGGTGCAAACCTAAGAGCACCAAGGAGCCCATATTTTAGAGAACCAAGGAGAGCTTTTGAGACTTGGAGAGCTTTTCTTGTAGCGAAGCCCTATCAAATCGGAGAGCAAATTGGAGCACCTTTGAGGAGCAACGAAGTGCTAGCCGATTGAGGGTTTATCATCTATAGGATATTCAACACATCGGACATAAACGACAATCATTTCAACATCAGCAATAAGCCTAGATCCATAGCCTTGGAGCAATAGAGACAGGTTTTCATCTTAGCGGCCACTGTCTTGGATAGTGGCCCATAGGCCTAGTCTAGGGTTCTTAGCATTAGTTTCTTTTATTTAGCTTGTTACATGTTTTCATGCCATTAGCATAGATCTGATTTATTGCATTTACTTGCATTCATAGCATTAGTTTCTATTGTCATTGAGCATATTTCTATTTATCATTAGGGTTATTGCTAACAACCTCATCCGGGGAGGCAATCTCGGATAGCTGAGTGTTTGCTATTGTTTTCATGCTTGTAGGACTACAGGTTCACTGGATAGGTTATCAACATACGAAAGCAAAAGGATCCCTCTAGGAACCAGACCTAGAGAAGGAGGCATCTGTAAGCCCTCATACAGTTTCGTGTGCATCATCGGGAAGCCTACGAGAGTGCATCACCCCTTGCAAGGGGATATCATACATCTGCTGCCCTATTTTGTAAAATATGTATCAAATGAAGGGAATCCCTTAGAGGGATCTATATGTAACCGAACTTGAGAAAAAGCAATAAAAAGCATTATCTATTCATTTCTTTGTATTTCGGTTGTATCTTTCATTTAATGCATGATTAAGTATAAATAGATCAAATAATATTCGCAAATAGAGTAGTGGATGGTGCGCCACTTCCCCAGGGTCACTACAGCTTAACTACTTAGTGAGACATACATGTTTTGTAAAATAATTAAGCAAGAGGCCAAATAATAATCTAATCTTCATTCAAAAGGTGTATAGCCTCAATCATATAGTTATGCCAATTGTAAATGCTAAAGAGTCGACCATTAGAATGGATTACATTCTAGTATATATATAAAAAAAATATATATATATATATATATATATATTACAATAATTTTTTTTATCTACTCATGATTGCCTACAGAGCATATTGGAGGTCTATTGGAGTAGGCATAGAGAGTGGTTGTCACATTTAAGCTAGCTATGCTTAACTACTTCAGATATGCTTTGTTGATGTGTGCAATGCATATTTTAAAGTGAGGATAGCTTGCATGTTGCATCAGTGGATGCTAACCATATCATTATATAATGTGATTCTCTAAGATTTGTTTTTAATGTTTCCTAAAATTTGGTTTCCTTTAAATTTTTATAAGCCATCCTTGAGTGAGATAAGTATGTTTGACCATTTAAAATTTCATGATATCATGAGTGCCTTCGTTACCTGTTGCATGTATGCTTTTCCTGCGCTCTATTTCCAAGTCATATAATATATTACCGATTTCTATCATAGGCTTTTGATTTTTTTAATAACCATTCGTATTTCCTTTCGTCGGTTCACTTTCATAGAGATGAACGATAATATACCATAAGAATATTAAGTTTATTCCTTAAGTAAATAGGAATTTTTTTATTTGTATTAAAGTAAGAGCTTCACATGGTTAGTTTAAAAGGTTATATTTATTGTGATGTGCAACTCTCTTTTATTATATGGAAAAGAAAATAGATCAGCTTGGTCATTTTAATCGTTGATGATTACATAGAAACTCTCATTTTTATTAATTAGTGGAGTTGAAAATAATCATATACAAATTAAAACCCTTGTATTAAAAGTGCCAATGTTTTATATAGAGTTCAACTTGTTTTACTTAAATTGTATTTAATTAAACAACGATTCTTTTGTCTTTTAGTTAAAATTAATATTTTATATTAAGTGCAATATTAATCATATGTTTCATTTTTGGATAATCGTATATGGACTTAGTTTATAGAAAATGTATTTTTTTCATGGCTTGGAATTATGTTTATATTAGATAGAAGGGACCCTGGAATTATTTGTATTGAATTTTAGTATAAAACCATGATCAGCCTTGGAACATTTCCAAAATCACAAAAATGAAATTGCAAAGTGCGAAGGATTAGGGTTTTTTCTTGAAAACATATCTCATATTTTAGGAGCCATATATTCACTCGAATATTTATACAATTTAGCTGATTCTTGGACCAACTTATGTAGAATTGGAATAGATTTAAAATGAGTGGTTATATGCAAAAATCAGAGCAATATTGAGGGAGATACAACCTTGTAAAGTCAACCATTTGAAACAAGGGCAGTGACGATTTTACAAGTCACAAAAAAGGAAATTGCAATTATTTGCCAACTAGCGTTTGAACGATGGGAAGAGCAATGAAGGGCTAGGACTTTAGCGAGACAAGATATTCTATCTGGACAAAGAATTTTTTAGCTAAGTTTTTTTTTTCCCTTTCTTTATCTTAGAAATTGTGCATTAAAATTTTATAATTTTTTTATCAAATATTATAATTGTTATAGAACTTTCTGATAAATTTCATTACATTTTGAGTTTTAGTTTTCTTTCTATCGATCTATTTATAGTTAAATTCTTAGAATCATCCCTAGTGGTAGAGGTTAGTGAGTGCATCTTAGAGAGATCCTCTTTGCTCCAATATAGGGCATTTTTTGGTAAATTTAATGGGTATTGGCAGGGACTTCGACCTTGAGAAAATGGATTGATAGGAGTTGGAAGTCTCTAGGAGTGATTCTATCATTTCTTCCCAAAGGTTTATTCCAAGAAATTTTTGTTCTAGGGAAGAAAGAGAAAGAATCCTAAAAGGGGTCCCTGGTTTATGGGAAGAACAGGGCTCTTCCTTACCCATTGGTATGGAGGCTTTTCACCTAAAAATGTAAATATATCTCTAGTACCAATTTAGGTTAGGATGTTTGGATGGCCCATTGAATTTTAGGAAATAGATACTTTCAAGGCAATAGGAAACACTCTAGGATAATTCCTTGAGATTTTAGATACAACAAAAGATGGATTTTTTGCTACTTGTGCTCGAATATTGGTCATGATTGATATAAGCAAAGCTTTACTAGAATTAATAATTCTTAATTATGGGGATAAAATGTGGACCCAGACTATATATTATGAAAACATATCTTTTATATGTAGAATATGTCATGATATGGAGCATACTGAGAGATCATGCCCTAAGAAGAGCTTAGCAGATTCATTTGTAGAAAATCGTAAGAAAAATTTACAAATGGTTATGGATAAAGATGGTTTTCAACTTCCAAAAATAGATCTAGAAAAATAAAATAAAATTAACAATGGAGACCAATAAGAAAGGATATTGGAACAAATTCCAAATATTTTGAGGCTTTAGCCTATGAAGAAAAAGTAGATCAATACTTAGAGGACATTGGATAACAATTTCAACATATTAGCAAGGAACTGTTTATTTAATATGATCCTAATTTAAGGAAGAACATTCTCGATGAACCCAAGGAATATGTTTCATTAGATTTTTAAGCCTCTCTTGAAGTATCATGCACCATTCAAGAGGAAATAATTGGTAAAGAAAATACAATTTTAGAATGTAATACCTCTGCCATTAATAAGGAAATACCAAAAATGAGCAAGATAAGTTAAAAGCTTCTATAATAGAGCCACGAGATGATAAATATGTTGAAAAACAAAATGGTGAAATAATATTGAGGAATAGAATAATAAGACCTACTCTTGATATAGGCAAGGAAAAAAGAGGAAAACCCTCAAATTATCAAGCAATATCTAGGGAAGCAAGAGCTAACATAGAGAAAGGAACACAAACTAAGTTGGTTAAACTCTTTACCAAACAACAAAATGATATCGGTAATACGCAAGAGGAACCAAAAGCCCCTAATGAGACATGATTATCATCTCATGGAATATAAGGGGTGTTAATGCCCCCTCAAAGAATATGTATATTAGGGACATATGTTTAAGTAATAAATCTAATATTCTCTATATCCAGGAAACTAAAATGACAAAAGAAGTAGTGTCAAAAACTATGAAAGCAGTTTGGGCAAGATGTGAATGGACTGCTATGGATTATGCAGGAGCAGTAGGGGGAACTCTAACTTGTTGGAATCCATATAGAACCTCTTATGTAACCATTCATAAAACTAGGTATTGAATAGCCTCTTTAGTCACTTGCTACTTTTTTGATATTCACTTCATCCTTATCAATGTGTACAGTCCTACAACTCAGTCAGGTAGATTAGAAGTTTAGAGTGGGATTAAGGCCTTTATGAGAAGTAAATACCAAGAAACCCGTTTCATGATAATTGGATATTTTAATACCATTACCAAGTTGAATGAAAATTTTGGTGGAATTAGGAAATTTATCCAAAGTATGAAATATTTCTCAGTTTTTATTAAAAACAACAATCTACGAGAAGTTGAGTTTGAAGAAGATAATTATACTTGGACCAACAACAGGAGAGGCCAAAATCTAATAGCAAAAAAAATAGATAGATGCATTCTCTCAGATTATTATCTAGATGAAGGAACTTGTGCTAAAATTAATACCTTAACAAGGACTGGTTCATATCATTGGCCAATAAGAGTTAAAATAGTGGTTAGTGAATTCAAAACAATATTATATTTTAAATATGAGCAGATGTGGGAATACCATCCTCAATTTATTGATATGATAGCTCAAACATGGAATTCTTTAGGTAATGGTGGGTTGTATGCTCTTCCAAACCAAATTAAAGCTATGACATCTAGATTAAAAGAATGAAACAAGAACACCTTTGGAAATATTTTTGAGAAGAAATAACTAAAAGATAAACTTTCAAAATTTCAAAAAGGTGATGAAAATAATACAAGCTCAAAGGAAAGGGAGTTGCTTAGTGAATATCATAATATTTTGAGTAAGAAAGAAAAATTTTGGAGATTAAAATCAATACAGACTTGGTTAAAAGGAGATAAAATACAAAGTTTTTTCATATGATGGCTATAGTACAAAGATCTTCTTCTAGAATTGGTAGAATTAAATTAATAGAAGGGGTTTGGATTGAAGATCAAAGTGAAATTAGAAAATAGGCTAAGTCATTTTATCAAAATATTCTAGGTTTAGAGGAGATCAAAGTTCTTAATGATAAAATTCTTCAAGATGTTCCTTCAGTTATAACAATTGAAGACAATAGGAAACTAATGGAGCCTATTACTCTATAAGAAGTTCATTTAGCTCTTTTCTCTTTTAATAAGGATAAATCCCCTAGTCCATATGGGCTCTTTGTATATTTTACCAACATAATTGAGATATAGTGAAGGATTCTTTATTGGTAGCAGTGGAACAGTCTAGGGTAAATCAATACATTCCTTATAAAATAAATGCAACTTATCTTACCCTAATTCCAAAAAAGAAGGATGCTAAATTGTTTGATTCTTTTAGAACCATAAGCCTATGTAATATGGCTTATAATATTATTTCCAAAGTGATGGTAAATAGATTAAGTTCATTGTTAGACAAAATAATTTTAGAATAGCAATGAGTTTTTGTGAAAGGGAGACAAATTTTGGATGGGATCATAGAATTTCATGAAGTTACACAATGAGCAGCTTCAAGAAAAGAGAAATCTATGATATTAAAACTTGATATGAGTAAAGCCTATGATAGGGTTAAATGGAATTTTTTTTTATAGTTTTAGATAAGTTTGGTTTTGAGAAGAAATGGATTAGATGGATTAAATATTGTGTCTCTATAGTTTCTTATTCAATGTTGGTCAATGGGTTAGTGGAGGAATACTTTAAAGTCAAGAGAGGCCTTAGACAAGGATATCCTCTATCTCCTTATTTGTTAATTATTATGGTAGAAGTTTTGAGTACGAACTTAAAGAAGGCTTACAAATATGGGTTTATAAGTGGACTTAAGGTTAGTATAACATCGATAACATCACCCATCAACAATTTGTAGATGATACAACCCTATTTGGAAGGGCAAGGATAAATGAGAGCAGAGCTTTGAATAACTTTTTAAAAGAGTATGAAAGAGCTTCAAGGAAAAAAATTAATAGGATTAAATCCAAAATTTACTTTCTTAATACTCTTGCTAATATAAAAGCAAGAATTTATAGGTTGCTTCAAATGGAAGAGGCAGATTTGCTAACAACTTATCTAGGGATGCCTTTATTTGAGGAGAGGACGAGGATAGATTTATGGAATCCAGTTATTAGTAAAGCTCAAAATAAACTTCCAACTTGGAAAGGTAGATGGTTATTATTAGCAGGAAGAGTGCAATTAATTTAGTCTTACAAGCCATTCCAACATATTATATGTCTTTGTATTCTATGCCAAAATCAGTTGAAAAAAGCTTAATCTTTATTATGTGATCTTTTTTATGGTTAGGTTTATATGATAAAAGGAAATTTTCTTTGGTGAAATGGAGCAAGTTGTGTGATGACAAAACTAGGGGAGGTCTTGGTTTAAGAGCTATTACAGATGCAAACTTAGATCTTAGAGGAAAATTTATCTATAGATTGTACAAAGAGAGTCAAAGACAATGGGCAATAATTATTCTATGTTGATCCCAATGACCCAAGTTTAATATTTACAACATTTTATCTTCCAAATGGTTCTACTCTTTGGAATGGTTTAAAAAAATCTATTGATCTTATGATTAAAGGTTTAATACGGGTGGTGGGAACTCGAAAAAATTTTCTATTTGGATGGATATTTGGTGTCATAAAAAACCACTCAATTTAGATCCAATTTTGAAACCTTGGATGAGATTGCTTCAATATAAATATGGTGATAGGGTTTCAAATATTTTGTACAAGGATCAAGAAGGAATATACAAATGGAAAGAAATTTTTTTACAAGTATACAAGACATTGATGTTAGGAGGCAATTGAGTAGAAAGATAACAACTGTAATTATTTCGAGGGGTGCCAAGGATAAATTGATTTGGGAGTTGAATAGATCAGGAGAATACACAACAAGAAGTGGATATAATGTTCAACACCAACATAATAATAATAGTACTAAAATTTGGAGAGATATTTGGGATAGCCCAAGCATTCCTAAAGTCAAAATTTTTGTTTGGCTAGTAGGTCATAGAAGAATTTTATCCTGGGATAACCTTATGAAAAGGGGTTTTCATGGCCCCTCTAAATGTGTTTTCTATAATAAGGAGGAGAGTATTGACCATCTCTTGGGAAATTGTTCAATTGTCTGGAATCTATGGCAATGGATTCTTAATATGTTTGGTAAAAGTATGGTGATGAATAACAGAATTGAATATTGGTTAAATTAATGGCAGAGAACTTATAAAAGTGAGGCCTTACAAACAATATGGGATATATCAAAAGATACAATACTTTGGACTATATGGTTAGAAAGGAATAGAAGAATATTTTAAATGAAATGAAAGCAGTTTAGAGGTAATGAAAAAGAATATATGTTTAGCCATAGAGGAGTCTAAACCAACCCTATAAACTCACCCAATCCCTAATTTGGAAGCAAAGAGTCTTGATAGATGGATTCAAGTCATTAAATGGAATTATGATGTTGGGTATAAGAGAAGTAAAAATAAGGTAAAGAATATAAAGTGGAAACCACCAGATGTGGAGTGGGTTAAGTTGAATTTTTATGGAGCATCTAAAGGAAATCCATGACCAATAGGAGGAATAATAATTAGAAATAGTAGAGAAGAGATTTTGTCTCATTATGCTTTCAATTGTGTATTTAAGACAAATAATGAAGTTGAAGCTTGGGCAACTTTAGAAGGGTTAAAAATATGTAAACAAATGAAATGGAATAGAGTTTGGATGGAAGGTTATTCTCTCATAGTAATAAATACAATTTTGAGGAAAGCAAAGGCTCCATGGAATATACAAGAGATAATTATGGAAATTTAAGATCTTGCTAAAGAGTTTGAAGAAATCAGGTTTACACATATATTAAGGGAAGGAAACAAATGTGTAGATAAGCTAGCCAATAGAGGTATTTTTGTTGAGGATCATGAAGTCAACATCTCCTTTCCACGGTTAGAGAAATTAGAAAGTTTAGTTAAAGCTAATAAAAATTGTTGATTGCCTAAATAAATTAATGATTAATATTTACTTTAATGTTTTCCATTGGTAATATCTATTTTATTTTGTAACAATAATGTGTGTTCATTTAGACTATTTATTATAATTTTTGTGGTTGCACTTATGTTAAAGGAAGGAAACTAGAAATCCATATTTGGTAAAGTGGACTATGTTAGTGTGATGTTTTGAAAATATTACTCTACTAAGATGCAAGGCATAGATAGTAGAGGTGAAGTTTTGGTATTGTGAAGGCTGCTATAGGAAAATTTCAAGAAAGATGCTAAATTCAGATAACTGTATTCATACAAAGATTTGAAAAGATCCAAAAAATAAAAATCAAGAATTCAGATATTTTATGTAAAATGATGTAGGTTTCTAACTATACCATCTCAATTGAGATGAGAAGTGTATCTATTTGTAAACTCTCAAGCTCTAAAGAAGAGAGATGTAACTTATTAAGAGTGGGGTACCCGAGTACAACCCCTTTTTATCAAGCAGAAAAAAAACATGATGAGCCTTTTTTTAGGTAAAATTTATTTAAAAATAATAGAGTAAATTACAAGCATTTATCTTTAAAGTGATTTGGACTATTTATGTTATATCTCTTATAACCGCATTGATTATGGTTCAAGCATGCACTTGAATTGAGGTTTTAGTTAAGGTAATAAACTAAATTCTAAAAATAATTTAATAGGGAAAGTGTTTGTAAACTAATAGCTATCTAGAACTTAATCATATATAGTTAAATTTGTTATTCATTCACTAACATAGTTACTTTTTTTAATAGAGTTGTGAATTTAATTAAAAACTATTACCTTTACTTTTTCTAAATAAAATGTGAAATTTTTTTACTTTGAAAATAAAACTATGTCAAGAGTTTACCTTTACTTGATGAGAGTCTAATTACTTTGAGAGTATTAAACATTATGTCCATAGTCTCTAACTATACCCAAACTATCAAACGATGGACACCTCACCTAGAAATCTGCTAGAATAATCAAGAAGAATAATTTTACAAAATCTATTTAGTTGGATGAACATTCATGATTCATCAAGATGGATGAACAACCATTCAACATATTTTTGATGATTCATCAACTCGGGCGAACATTCACCCAACACCAATAATTATAAGTGGTAATTATTGTGATTCGATGATAACTACTTTCTAGTAAACTAGCCCGAGACAAGTGGTCATTTTACCAAGAACATGTAATGAGGGACGGTATGGGATGCCACTCTAAGCTGCTATGCAAGTAGTACCATGAGGGGTCTCATGTTCATTGTTTAATTGGAGAATTGTTAGCAGAATATAGTTACTAGTGCTAGAAGGTTCAATGATGAGTTGGTATGGGACAACTCTTCAATCGTAACATGTCCTAAGATATCTGATCCCAAGATAGAGTAATGGTGGGCCCTAGTTGACTCCATAAGACATTGGAATCTCAACTAGACACTAGGTATATTTACACTACACCCTAGCATGTCACAAAAAGAAAATAAATTTTTAAAACTAAGGATAAAATTTAGGCCAATGGAACCTAAGTCCTTCATGCTATGGGGCAGAGAGAATTATGTGTCCACCCTTCTAGGTGATATAGGCCCTAGAATATAAATCCCATGTCGTGAACATAGACCTCTAGTAAAGGAGAAGAATGTGTTCACAAAATGGCACCATTTGTGTGATCTATCCAATCTCGACCACTCGAGAGATCATCTACAGTGGTCAGTAATCTTAGAGTGAGTAACTCTATGTCTATGTACTAATTAGATGTTGGGTGAAATTTAGTTTTACTATGACATAGAACTTATGTTGAGTCAAAATTTTCTCTTTGCAATTCCAAGGAGCAAGACTAGAATGGACAACTAGATTTGTTAGATCTAGATTGTTATAGTTGGTATCAAATCCTAGGTTGTGAAGCCCTAGGCCATTTTAATGTAAAATTATGTGGCTTTAAAATTAACATATCTCTTTTGCATCCAGGAAAATGGTAAGCTTCTCCACAAAAATTGTTTTAACTCATCAAGAAGGGTTTGTTGAAGGTTCGAGAAAGGGACTAAAAAGGATCATTAGAGAGTCAGAAAGAGAAGTTGGAATAGAAGTACCCCGTAGACTTTTTAGAGAGGAAAAAGAACCCCTAGTTAGCAAAACCCCTCAAAAGAATATAACTTGTCCAAAATGGTGCAATTAATGCAAGAACAAATGAAAAAGTAGAGAGATCATATGGAACAACTGAGGGTACAAATGACTGAGTATATGGAGCAACAGAAGGCATAATTGGCTCAACAACAAGAGCTGATAGTTTAGCAGTAGAAGTTGATTGAAAATTTATCTAAAAGAAAATATCCAGAAGATAGTCAAGATGATTTGCCTAAGGGTTCTAGTCAAAATAAAGTGTTGAACTAAATAAGGTTTTGAGAAATATTGACATATCTAAATTTGATGGTAGTGGAGATGGCAAGGTAGTTAAAAATTGGTTAAATGAGGTTGAAGCTTATTATTCAATGAAATAGATGTCATTAGAATCAAAGACTTCTTGGGTGGTTGTTCACCTCGTTGGAACAACTCTCGATTGGTGGACAACATACAAAAATACCAAGCATGTTGAGCTAGCTGATGTTTCATGGGAAACATTTTTGGAGGAGTTCAAAAAAATATTCTTGACATGATAGTTTTTCATAGAAAAGTTTGCAAAATTTATCAACTTGCATCAAGAACATGTCTGTCCTTGATTATTATCAAAAATTTGTACAATTATTGAAGTATGTACCTAAATACAATGCTCGCAAAGAACTTAAGGTACATAAGTTCATCTTGGGGTTACATCCAAGAGTAGGGTCTATAGTTGGTTTTCTAAAACCAAAGGATCTTTCAAAAGCTTATGATTTAGTGCATCATGAGAAATTAAACCAGAAATATAAGAAGGCTTACTATCAAAAAATAGTGGACAAAGAAAGGGATGATCCACAAAAGAGAAAGAATAATGATGGGAGTAAATATCAGTCTAAGAGTCCTAAAGAAGGGAACATACATAGAAATTAAAGTAGAAATAAAGACAGTGGTAGGAGAAATTTTACAAAAAGAAACGACCAAAATTCATGAAAAGAAACTACTCCACAGGTTAGGAATGAGGAGAGTAGAAGAAATAAATCTCCCCTTTATGGTTGTGACATATGCATTGGATCATATTACGTCAATCAATACCTGCAAAGAGCTGATAATAAAAAGGCACTTGAGGAAACAACACATAAGATATATGTAGCTACAGGTAATCTTACTCTTTTAGATCAAAGCTACACCTTTTGCTTTGAAAGGAAAATATATGATAGATATGTATGTATTTTAAATTGATAGTGGAGCCATCAATAGTTTTATTTTTACAAGCTTGATGAGGGACATAACAGATAGGCCAGGATTTATGGCAAATGGGTGGAAGTTCAAGTATGGGTTAGGATAGACCTATACAATCAATTAATGTCTATTTTATTCCCAAATTGTCTTACCTCAAGAAAAAAATGGTTGACACCTACTTGCAGCTCCCCTACATACTTTTGACATCATTTTGGGTGAGGATTGGGTTTGATCACATTAAGCTCTGCTAAACTTTAAATAAATATGACTAGATTTCACTTTTTGTCAATAGAAGGCTATAAGAAAATGATGTAAACTTTACATAGTCAAAAAGAGACCGACTCTAACTGTGGTCAAGCAAGGACCTAATGGAAACAAGAAATTCATGGTCAAGGATGACCTATTGTAGAAGACATGCTACAAATACATTGTATGGATCATCAAAGCAAATGGAAATATTATCTCTCTGGTTGAGTTTGCATAGCTCTAATTGAAGCCCTATATGGGCATAGGTGCGGTACACCTTAATCTTGGAATAATCCAAAATATTGAGTAATGATGAGCAAACACTATAAAATAAATGGAGGAGCAACTGAAAGAAATATTCCAAAGGCTTAAGCAAGCCTTAGATCACCAAAAGAGTTATTTTGATCTCAAGAGTACATCAAGAATCTTCCAAACTCAACCCTAAGTTTGTAGGACCATTTGAAATTATTGATAAAATTAATTTGGATGTTTATATATTGGCCTTGCCATCCCATTTGTCTAAAATCCATGACATCTTCCATGTATCCCTTCCTTGTGATAGATCCATAACTTGTGTAGAATGATTTCCATTTGCAAATGTTGGACTTGCATCTCCATGAAGTCCGTCCTATCAAAATTCTTGGATACAAAACTAAACAACTTAGGAAACAAAATGTTGATCAGTGCAAGATCCATTGGGACCATTATTCTAATAGAAATGCCATGTGGAAAGATGTGGCTAGCATGAGAAAACAATTGAATAAACATGTACATATTTTTATTTTCACTTGTGGATGAATGTGAATTTGATAGATAATGTGAATTTGATATAACATGTTAATAAGTATATAATTTTTTTATGAACATGCATAATATTTGAATATATGTTACAAACACAGGGGTTGTATTTATTCTTAGTGGGGAAGAGTGTAACATCCCTCAAAATCTAGCTATTAATTTGTTTCCTCTTGTCATTAGGATATGGTATTGTTGATGATTTTGTGAATTATTGAGCAGGTGTTAATTGCTAGGACAGGAAAAAATATGTTAAAAAGATCATGAAACCCCTCCTTCAAGGTGTTGGTGAGGAGGCAACCATGATAGGTAATAAGGGATATGATGGGGTGTGAAAACACCACAGTCCGTGAGTACATTGTAACTCACACAGGTAGTATTCATGTAACTACATTCATGTAGATGCATTTGATGTTGTGTGTAAGTCTTATGAATCAAATAAAATAAATAATTTAAAACTCCAATGTTTGAAAAGCTATCCTCTTCCGACAACACCAAATAGAAAAATGATTGGAGATATAAGCTTAAATAATAATTTAATACCTTATATATATAACAAATTAAAAAGTAAAATAAAAAAATAGACGATTTTTTAATCAAGATAGGAAGGATATTCACTATATTTGGCAAAAGACCATAGCCAACTTAGTTGAATCAGTCCATCAACTCCTTAATCACCCCCAAAACTCCCACCAAATATGGGATCAAGTGATGCAAAGATTTGAGATTAAACCTTCTAAGGGCAACCAACTTAAATGGAATATGAGTATTAGTAAGATGGATAGGACTAGAAATTGGCAACCACCTCCTAAGGATTTTGGAAAAGTCAGTACTGATGGAGCCTCTAGAGGGAACCCTGTAAAAGCCAGTGTGGGAGGAATTGGTAGACTTTCATATGGCTCTCTAGTTTTTATTTTTGCTGAGAATTTGGGTATTCTTTCCAATAACCTTGTTGATGGGAATGGTATCCTCAGAGGCCTTCAGGAGGCTACTAAGGTTGGATGGGAAAATGTTATAGTTGAGTCTGACTCTCAACTTATGATTAATCTCTTGAAGACTTCTTCTAAGAATCATAAGGTGGATTGGAGAATAAAAAGAATTATTGAGAAGATTCAGTTAATCCAGATGGGATTTTTGAAAGTTGATTACAATCATGTGGTCAGAGATCAAAACAAGAGTGTTGATGCTTTAGCTAATTGAGCTTTGGACAAAGGTGATCTTACTTGTTATGGCCACCCTCCTATATGGTGGGCTTCTCAAATTAGGGAAGCTCTTCTTTCTATCATTTCTTTGGATGGCTCCAGTTCTAAAGGTACCTAGTTTCTTCTTGTTTTTTTATTTTTGCTTCTCTTTGGTTCATTCAGTTTTTTTTAGTTCCCTAGCTCATTCTATTCTTTATTTTGTTTCCTCTGTTGATTCTTGCCTTAATAGTCTTCTGGTCTAGATAGGTCATTGTTTTGTTCATTTTTTTTCTTTTTTCTTCTTTGTTTTTTTTGTTTAGTTTTTTAAGGTGGGTGGGTTCTTTTGTTTTGTTTTGTTTTTGTGTTCTTTGTGTTGTTTTTTGTTGTTCTTGTGTTTTTGTTGTTTTGTTTTGTTTTTTTATGTTTTTTGTTATTGTTCTTGTGTTTTTTTCGTTCTTGTTCTTGGGTTTCTCTTTGTTTGTGCTATTTCGTGTTTTTATATGTGTGTTTTCTATGTTTTTTATTTTTGTTTGTTGTCTGTTGTTGGTTGTTTTTTATTTTTATTTTTATTTTATTTTTTAGGTTTTGGTTGTGTTTATTTTTCATGTTTTTTTTGGGTTATGTCTTTGTAGTGTTCTGTTGTTTTTGTCTTGTTTGTGTTTTGTTATGTGGTTCTTGTGTTTTTCTATGTGGTTTGTGTTGTGGTTTCTTTTATCTTATTGTGCGTGTTTGGTTGTGCTTTTGTTTTTGACACACTCAAGGAGCATGTTTTTTATTTTATTTTATTATTTTTGTTGTTATTTACTTATTTTTAAATTGGTTTTGTGTGTTTGTTTGCTCCTTGAGTATGTCAAAGGTGGTAGGCCAGGTCCGAGTCCTGGGCGTTTTTGGTGGAATGGATACCCCTGCCTCCTTGGGTCTTACCCGAAAGTGGCATCCCTTTTGGGATGTTTTCCACAAATTAAAAAAAAAAAAAAAGTAAAATAAAATGTAAATAAAAGTAAATTTACCTATACCTAATGAAATAAAAAATGAGTGCACTTGATTTAAAAGATTTATGCTACATATTATGTTTATGCTTGATCTTGAAACCCATCACCAACTGGATGAAATTTGTGATATGTATGTGCATGAAAAATCCACATGTCTGGAAGGAATTCCTTCAAGCCTTCAATAAATGAATGAGTATTGAAACCTTAGGGTATTACAAAATTCTCCTTGCATGAAAGGATTGGTAGATTGGAAGATTTCATGGTCAGCTATTCCTTGAGTTGAGGTTGGCTTCCTGAATTACTGGATGTTAAGTATGCTTGGTGGATAATGTAGTTGAAATTTTATTTGTTGAAGAAATCCTTGTAAAATTGTTAATTTATATTATGTTTGAAGAATAGAATAGATTGTTTATTTTCCTTATATACATTTGAATGTATAGTTTGCTGGTAAAATTGTGGATGGATTTAAAGTAAATAAATAGGATCTTGTGCTATAAAATGAACTGTGACTTTATCTCAACCTGTATAACTCTTTTAAAATAATGTTTGCATCTGTTTTCCCATATTGGTACGTCTATAAGTGGTCGAGGCTTAGGTGACACTCATGAAAAATTGGGACTGGACGCCTGTTGTTCAGTATTTGCCTGAGAATATGACCTTAAAATAATCACCATAAAACAAATTTGAAAAATATTGAGTGTTATTTTTGTTTTGTGCTTAGTTTATGCATTTAGTGCATATTAGATTCATTCTCTACAATGGCGAGGACCATTATGATCCAAAACTCCAACCCTCTCATGATCACCGTGTTTGATGACAGAGCTCTCAGGCATAACGCTCAGATTTGGAGTCTTTTCGTTCGACCTGGCGGTGAAGTGAGGCTTGGGAAACTTTATTGAATCCAAGACTTTATATTGTACTAAGAAATTTGACAACTTCCTTATATCATATATGTTTATTTTGGCGATAATATGTACATTTATCTGAAGAACCTTGACAACGCTTTTGAATTATAGACATGAGAGATAATTTATGTTATATCTTATAGAGTCGATAGTATATATTTATGATGGTATTTTATTCTTTTAGTTATATAAAGTAAAGTTTCATTTGATTTAAATAGATTATCAATTTTAATATTTTTTGGTAGAGTTTGCATGATGTTGCTACAATAATATTGAATTAGTTTTAGAGTGATTTGTTAGGCGAATTATTGTGTATAGTAAACTTTAATATTTTTGTTATTTATTTATTTTTATTGAAATTGTATTACGTTTATTGTGTTACATAATGGAATGATGATAAAACAATTTAGTAAATATACAACCTTGGGGGGCACTCGGAACAGTTATTTAATCTTTAATAATTCTCCATAAAGTTGAGCTACCAAAATGTCCATCCTCACTTTGGAGAGAATATTAGTTTTCGATTTTGTTCTACGTGTTCGTTACATTATTGTCTAAGATTTAATTGAATATAATAAATTATTATTATAGTTTAACATAGGGTTTTTAGTTGGGCGCACACTGCTCCAATAGGCACGACATCATTTTTCAAATAAATTATTTGTAAATCGGCAATGAGCAAAAGATAACCTAAATATATGCTAAAGTTATATTCTCCTTAATAGGAAACTTATGTTTCAGCCGCCTCATCAGTGCTCTCTTTTAGACGCCCGATTAATGTGATTACGTAGATGCAATCATAGGAATGGCTTTAGAACGTATAGAAAATGCAGAACACTTCTCTTCAACTAGGTAGTAGAATTGTTGATAACGTCAGTATAATTTTATTGGTAATAGATAATGTAATCAATGTTTTCCTAATGCTTGCAATTGGAAAATGATAAGTTTATATCTTTGATATAAAACCTTTATACTAAATGAACAATCTAATTGATCTTGTAGCACTCAATCTTACTATGAGGAAACCTGTCTTTGTTTTAGAAAAAATGTACCATAGTTTGTGTTGGCATTTTTGCCACACTAAAAATAAATTTTTAAATTCGTCCAAGTATGAAGTACATCCAATGGTGAAAGAAAAATTAGACAAAATGATCTTTAGATATTTCATTGTGATAGATATTTTCTCAAGATTTCCAACGATATATTACAATAGACAATCGGGTTAACAGATCAAAAGTTATGGCTCCGAGAAACTTTACCACCGAAAATCAATTTCGGGGAAGAAAATCAATTTCGGGAAAGCAAATGCAATTACAAAGTCAAAGAAGTCAAAGGTTGATTTCTTTGGGGAGAAAGAAAACTTCCGAAAAGGGCATTTCGACCCCCAAAAAAATAAAGTTTCCAAAACTAGAAAGTTTCCAAAAATAGAAACTTTCCGAAATGAAAATTTTTCGAAAAAAATGAAATTTTCCGAAAAGGGCATTTTGGCCCCCGAAAAAGGTATTTCGCTCCGAAAACGAAAATTTTCCAAAAATAGAAATTTTCTAAAATAGAAATTTTCCAAAAATATAAACTTTTTGAAAATAGAAAATTTCCGAAAAAGGAAAGTTGCCAAAAATGGAAACTTTTCGAAAATGGAAAGTTGCTCGAAAAGGGAAAATTTAATGACGGAATTTAATGGTTGTGGCAAACCAGAAGATATTTCCTTTGATTTTCGTCATTTCCAAAGGCGTTCTCCTAACAGTTTCGCTCCCTCTCCAAGATAAATTTAATGTGGAGTAAATTGTTGGAGCAATGGTCAATTTTCAAAGCACGAAGGTGGTTAGAATTCAATGCATTTGTACCCAGGCTAATTAATTATCCAGAGTTGTTTCCCATTAAAACTGGATCATCGTTGCTGAAGGAAGATTTCCAAGGAGAAATTGTCGTGTTGATGTCTTTGATCTACAAACATTTTGCCTCCATATGTATTTAATGAAAGAGGTGAAAACCTCTATAAATACTAAGCAAATTTTCATTGTAAAAGAAGGAGAGACATTTTGCAGAAAAACTTATCAAGTTCTCTGCATAAATAAGAGATATTTGGCTTCTGATTTTGCAAGCGACTTTATGTGTGATTTCCTTCTATTTTATGCATTTCTCTTTTATGCTCGTATTTCTTATCTGCTATTGAAATTTAAATTTTGCATCTGAGTTTGAATATTGTTGGTGAGGAAGTGAGTTTTGGAATGCAATCCTGGAGGTTATTTGTGCAAGGTTGTAAGTAAATTATGTTGCTCTCTTTTATTATATGTTATTTCCAGTTTCTTTCCCCAATCCTGGAATTCCTATTGTTAATCTTTCCCCAATCCTACACCTTCGGCCTGTGGTCATATTTCCCTTTCTTTTCGTTATTTCCAGTTTCTTTCCCGCAACTCTAGTCTTCAATAGTGTAGGATTTAGTAAGGGAGCCAACCCTCTCTGGAGATCGGTCCGAAGGAATTTTCTCTTTCCCTCGACCTTTCAATGTTGGCCGAGTCTAGGGCGCACAAGTGATAATATCTTGTACTTAGGCATATTTGTGACCAACATTTTGTTATAAATGTTATAACAATAATAGATGTTTTAAAATTATAATACGATTCTCTAAGCTTTATTTTTAATGTTTCCTGAAATTTGGTTTCCTTTGAATTTTTATAAGCCATCCCTAAGTGAGATAAACATGTTTGACCATTTAAAATTTCATGAGATCATGAGCGCCTTCGTTACCTGTTGCATGTATGTTTTTCCTGTGCTCTATTCCAAGTCATATAATATATTATTGGTTACTATCGTAGGTTTTTGAGTTTGTTAATAACCATTAATATTTCCTTTCGTCGATTCACTTTTATCAGAGATGAACGATAACATACCATAAGAATATTATGTTTATTTCTTAAGTAAATAAGAAAAAAAATTATTTGTATTAAATTAAAAGCTTCACGTAGTTAGCTTAGAAGGTTATGTTTATTGTGATGTACAAATCTCCTTTATTATATGGACAAGAAAATAGATCAACTTGGTCGTTTTAATCGTTGATGATTACTTAGAAATTCTCCTTTTTTTATTAATTAGTGGAGTTGAAATAAATCATATACTAATTAAAATCCTTGTGTTAAAAGTGCCAATATTTTATATAGAGTTCAACTTGTTTTACTTAAATTATATTTAATTAAATATCGATTCTTTTGTCTTTTAGTTAAAATTAATACTTTATATTAAGTGTAGTACTAATCATATGTTTCATTTTGGGATAATTGTCTATGGACTTAGTTTATAGAAATTGTATTTTTGTTTCGTGGCTTGGAACTATGTATATATTAGGTAGAAGGGACCGTAGCATTATTTGTATTGACTTTTAATATGAAACCATGATGAGCCTTTAATTAGGTAAATTTTACTTTAAAATAATAAATTAAATTACAAAAAAAAATTTTAAAGTGATTTAGACTATTTATGTTATATCTGATTATGATTCAAGCATACACTTGAATAATTGATGTTTTAGTTAAGGTAATAAACTAAAGTCTAAAAATAATTTAATAGGGAAAGAGTTTGTAAACTAATAGCTACCTAGAACTTAATCATATATAGTTACATTTGTTATTTATTCACTAACATACTTATTTTTGTTAATAGAGTTGTGAATTTAATTAAAAAATATTACCTTTACTTTTTCTAAAGAAAATGTAAAATTTATTTACTTTGAAAATAAAACTATGTCAAGAGTTTACCTTTACTTAATGAGAGTCTAATTACTTTGAGAGTATTGAATATTATGCCCCTAGTCTCTAACTATAGCCAAACTATCAAACGATGGATACCTCACCTAGAAATCTATTAGAATCATCAAGAAGAATAAGTTTACAAAATTCATTTAGTTGGATGAACATTCTTGGTGATTCATCAAGATGGATGAACAACCATTCAACATATTTTTGATGATTCATCAAGTCATATAAACATCCATCCAACATCGATAATTGTAAGTGGTAAGTACTATGATTTGATAACAACTGCTTTCTCGCAAACCAGCCTGGGAAAAGTCCTTTTGCAAAGAACATGTAATGAGGGGTGGTATGGGATGCCACTCTAGGCTACTATACGAGTAGTACCGTGAGGGCTCTCATGTTCATCTTTCAATTGGAAAATTGCTAGCAGAATACCGAAACTACGAGAAGCTAGTTACCGATGCTAGAAAGTTTAGCGACGAGTTGGTATGGGATAACTCCTCATCAATCGTAACATGTCCTAAGATACCTGATCCCGAGCCAGAGTAATGGTGGCATCTAGTTGAAAAATAAAAATAAAATCTTAAAACTAAGGATAAAATTTAGGCTAATGGAACCTAAGTCCTCCATGCTATGGGGCGAGGAATTATGCACCCATCTTGCTAGGTGATATGGGCCCTATAAGTTCAACCCCATATCATTAACATAGGCCTCTAGAAGGAGAATAATGTGTTCACAAAATGGCACTATTTGTGAGATCTGGCCAATCTCGACTACTCGAGAGACCGTCTGCAGCGGTCAATAATCTCAGAGCGAGTAACTTATATGCCTATGTACTAATTGAATGTTGGGTTAAATTTAATTTTACTATGACATAAACATTATCTTGAGTCAAAATTTTCTCTTTGTGATTCTAAGGAACAAGATTGGAATGGAAAACTAGGTGTGTTAGATTTGGGTTGTTACACTAGTTGTTGCTTCCTTTGTTCTTTCTTCATGTTAAGTGTTAGAGGTTCTTTTGTCTTCTTATGACATCATTTGAAGAATCTGATAATTGTGTTTACCTATGTCGGATGCTAGATGTTAGATTTTTTTGTTTGATCCCTAATAATTTGTTGTCGAACACCTTGTCTTAGATTTACTTTGCATTTGATATTAATTTTGGCTTATAGAGCATTTAAGATCTTGTTGATGATATTATTTCCTTTTGAAGTTCATACCTCTAAAATTTTTATATATTATGACATCATATGTTGGATGACAGGTATCGAATCTAATGCCTTAGACAGTTTGAGCTCTTTAGATTGTGTCGAATTTTATTTGCCACCTTGATGATGTTAGCATCATTATTTGCCCAACTATTTGAATTTCTAGGCTTCAATTTTGCTTGAATGTTAGACATTGGATGACAAACATTGGATCTCAATATGACTTGTTAGCTTTTTCTATTATAGAATGTCGAATGTTGAATCCAATGCCTTAGAATATTTCTTGCTTAGAAATTGTTTTATACTATGTTGGATATATTAGGCCATCTTGTTGACATCATCATTATAATATGTATGGCCATCTATATTATTTTGCTCTTTGTCTTATTATCAGATGCTAGATTTTACTTTTCCTCATGCTGACATCAGCTTCTCAAATATCTGGCCAGTTTTCTTATTCAAATTTCATGTTTCTTGCTTTTTGTTATCGAGTTCAACTACCTTGACATTTTTACTATTCGACAAGTTTTTTCTTGTTGCTTTGCTACCTACCTTACCTTGCTTTGTATTTGGCCATACTTTTTGCTTTTTGCATTTCTCTACAATATTTTGGTCTACTTTCTATCATCTGTTATATTTGAATCTGCCATAGAAACTTCATTTGAATCTGATCTAGTTGATTTCTTAGCTGCTACATGCTCTTTGCTAAATTATTGCCTTTGCAAAATAACTACACAACTTGGACTAAATCATATTGTGAATGTAGGTGATGAAATTTACCATGGTAATCTAAATATGTAAAAACACAACATATATAGTGAAGACATGTCCTAATCATGTCACTTCAATTTTTATCACTATCATTTATGACATTGTGAGATAATAGATCCACCCTACACCCTATGATTCCATATCATTGTTATGAATGAATTTATATATGTTCAAATATATTTCCACGTTAGAAAGCTTATTGTCTACCTTATTACCTTTGCAAAGCATATGAGAGGAGTACTTAATTCCTAGTCTCTGCTTGAGGCTTAGATACTATTCCATGAGAGTATTAAGTTTGCAATTAACAAACTTTTCTTTTTCTTTTTTTTGCTAGGGAACAAGGGGTTTTACTCGGGTCCCCCACCCTTGATAAATCACAAATCTCTTATTTATATCTTTAAGAGTTTACAAAAATATTCACTTCTCATCTCAATTGAGATGTTATAGCTAGAAACCTACATCATTTTACAAAAAATGTTTGAATTCTTGATTTTTATTTTCTAGATTTTTTCAAATTTTTGTGTGATTTTCAAAATTCAACATCCTTCTTGACATTTTTCTTCAACAGCCTTCACAATACCAAAACTTCACCTCTACTATCTATGCATTGCATCTTAGTAAAGTAATATTTCCAAAACATCACACTATCATAGTATGTTTTACTAGATCTAGATTGCTAGTTTCATTTCTTAAGCCAAGTGCAACCACAACAACTATAATAAATAGTTTATATTAAAACACATTAATGTTATAAAATAAAATAGATATTATCATGGAAAACATTAAAGTAACTCTTACTCATTATTTGATTCAAGCAGTCAATAGTTTCTTGTTAGCTTTAATTAAACTTACTACTTCCTCTAACTATGGAAAAGAGAATTTAACTTCATGATCCTCAATTAAAACTCCTCTATTGGCTAGTCTATATACAATTTTTTTTTCTTCTCTTAACGTATGTGTAAACCTAATTTCTTCAAACTCTCTAGAAAGATCTTGAATTTTCACAATTATCTCTTGTATGTTCCATGGAGCCTTTGCTTTCCTCAAAATTGTATTTATTACTATGAGTGAATCGCCTTCCGTTCATACTCTATTTCATTTTATTTGTTTGCATATTTTAACCCTTCTAAATATGCCCAAGATTTGGTTTAATTACTTGTCTTAAATCCACTAATGAAAGTGTAATGAACCAAAATCTCTTCTCTATTATTTCTAATTATTCCTCCTCCTACAAGTCTTAGATTTCCTTTAGATGCTCCATAAAAATTTAATTTGACCAACTCCACATATGGTGGTTTCCACTTTATAATATTTACCTTCTTTTTATTTCTCTTGTACCCAACATCATAATTCCATTTGATGACTTCACTCCATCTATCAAGGCTCTCTAATTCCAGATTAGATATTGGATGAGTTTATAGGGTTGGATTAGACTCCTCTGTGGCTAAACAAATATTCCTTTTCATTACCTCTAAACTACTTTTATTTCTTTTAAATATTCTTCTATTACTTTCTAGCCATGCAATCCAAAGTATTGTATATTTTTATATATCCCAAATTTTCTGTAAAGCCTCACTTTTAAAAGTGCTATGTCGTTGCTTTAACCATTCTTCAATTTTTTCATTCATCACCATGCATTTACCAAACATACTAAGAATCCATTGCCATAGTTTCTAGACTATTGAGCAATGTCCCAAGAGATAGCCTATACTCTCCTTTTTACAAAGAACACATTGTGATGGGGCCATGAAAAATCCTTTTCATAATTTTATCCTAGTATAAAACTCTTCTATGACCTACTAGCCAAACAAAAATTTTAACTTTAGGAATTCTTGGGCTATCCCAAATATCTCTCCATATTCTTGTGATATTCTTATTTTGTTGGTGCTTTACATTATATCAACTTATTGTTATGTATTCTCCTAAGCTATTCAACTGCCAAATCAATTTATCCTTGGCTCCCTTCGAAATAATCATTATTGTTATATTTCTACTCAATTGACTCCTAGCATCAATATCTTGTATACTTGTAAAAATATCTTCTTTCCTTTTGTATCTTCCTTTCTAATCCTTGTACAAGATATTTGAAACCCTATCACCATATTTGTCTTGAAGCAATCTCATTCAAGGTTTCAAAATTGGATCTAAATTGAGTGGTTTTTTATCACACCAAGTATCCATCCAAATAGAAGTTTTTTCTCTAGCTTCCATTACCCATATTAAACCTTTATTCACTAGATCAAGTGATTTTTTTTAACAGTTCCAAAGTGTAGAACCATTTGGTAGAGAGAATGTAGTAAAAATTAAGCTTGGGTCATTGAGCTTAACATACTTAGAAGAATTATTGCCCATTGTATTTGACTCTCTGTATAATATCCAGAACAAACTTTTCTTTTATAAGGATTTAATCATGATCTATGAGTCCCCCTCAATTGATATTAAATCACTGTCATATTTCTAATAATTTCAATATTTTACTTGCATTGTATTTATTCTATGAACAAAGGTTCCAAGGAATTCATGGTTGTCAATATGAATAAAATGCAAACCTACAAGGATATGGAACCTATCAAATTGAGCTTCTTGGGAAAATATATGGTCAAATATGTCTACTAAAGTAAGATCTTATCAACACACTTGTAGGACATGTAGTATTATGAATATTTTTTCAAATTTCTAGGAATGCATTGCTAGTTATCAAAGGGTTGAATATAATTGGAAATGCTAACAAGGGTTTTGGGAGTATCAAACCATGAAATATGGAGGACCATATGCAAAATTCCAAATTCTATTTTTATATTATAAAGAGAAAGAACATTAATGTTATGGTTTATACCTAATGCTTAAGATTAGTGGTTGTTGGCCTTATATCTTGACTAAGAAATAGTTGCCCTTGTTCAATCTAATAGTGAATAGACTAACAAAGAAACACATAGTATTTAGAGAGACTTTTTGTCCTTAAATTATATAGTACGGACCACCCCTTCAAACCTCAATGTCAATATCATTCATATAACCCTTATAAAGGCTTTTTTTGTTAAGGTTGTTATGATTGCTTCTTGGACTATCTATGCTCCCATAAAGTGAAGAGTCTCACCATTAAAACAAAATTACAACATCATAATAACCCTTCAATATTGATCAAATGGATTTGGTATGAATTTAGTTGTAAGTAGCAATGATAGGTATGAAAACATACAAAATATTATTCATAGATGTATAGAATTATTAATTCTATAAAGAAAACTCTAGGCAAATTTTATTGGTTGGTTAATCTTAAACTTGTAATTTAAATATCAATAGATGTATTATGTTTTTGTCTAAAAACTATTGGTGGATTTGTGAATATATTGCATCGATGTTAAAGCAAACAAAGACTTGTATGTATCTTGTTGAACCATAAGGTGAAGTCTAAGACTATATAGGCTTTAGGTAGCTTCATGAAAAGAAGATTAGTACATTGGATTTATAGAGCATTGGATAATAGAATTGATGATTCCAAGTTTATTATGATGTAGAAGATTAATTTTGTGTTCATAGGATGAAAAAACTTTGTAAAACTACAATTCAACATAACTAACTCATAATCTACAAAATAGTTACTATAATAGAATAAGGATCATATGGGCAAGCTCTTGTGAATGAAGATCCTTAAGTCTAGGATAAATGACTCAATCAAGTTAACATTCTTCTCAATTGGAGTGATTGATTTTAAATTATTAATTAAAAATTTATTTTAAACTAGGTTGTAAGGATACCAAATTAGTTTGTAGGGATATTGCTCAAATATGATATTTGATATATTACCTTCATTGTGTATATGCTATATTATTTAACCTGAAGACTATAACCTGGAGACTATATCATTAATAGCACATGATGTTTGGTATAAAACATAGTAACTTTTAATTTTCTATTGATGTATCAAAAACATAAATTATATGTAACTCTCACATTGAAGCAAAAATAAAGATTAAGTGATTTGGCCATGTAAATAGGTAGGAGTCATTCTTTTTCAAGAGATACTTCTTTACAAGTTAAAGTTAATAGCTTGCATTTTTTGGATAGGAGACAAGTTTGGTTGAAACCAAAACTATAAAAATGTCAACCTATCAATAAAAAGGTTATAATAAATTTGTTAGGTGCATTGTGATAAAAAAAAATTACATGCACTAACAATGGAGTTTAGCCTCCCTTGTGCTTGGTAAAAAATCTTCATGAGTCATCCCTCTTCATTCATAAATTATCACTCTTCAATTATAGTTCATCTCTCATGAATAAACCATCACATTGTCCACGCAATCCATCATAGATTAAATTTAAAGCATAAAATATTGGCTTGTCCTTGTTAGCAAGCTTATATTTTCCATCCATTAGATTTAAAAGACAAAAACTTCACTATTATAGCCAAAAGACCCATCAAACATAGGTGGAAGATTGTTGTTTTATTGAAGATACATGGATCTATCATCCAAGAGAATATCATCTAGAAATAGTTGAGAATATCATTTGAAATAATTGACATAACACTAACCATAAGGAAAATTTATTGAAAAAACTAACAAATGGAATATTGAGATTGTAAATATAGTGAAAAAAGTTTTTACCATTAGACTTGCAATGATTTTATTATTTAGTCACCATGTTCACCTTGGAGAATTTGGATATGATCATAATTAGATATGAGTTATGTTCAAGTGATACAAATTTTAGTTTTGCAAAAAGGGTATATAAGATGAAGAAGTGAAATGAGTATGACAAGTCTTTGAAGTAGCAAGATCCATGTATCTACACAAAGTTAAATAATTTAGTCAACTGATAAGAATAGTGGTAGGTTCAAAGGACAATGTAGATTTAAGCAAACAATGGTCATGGATAGTAATCATAAATATATTAAACTTAGAAAATAATAATAAATAGATCAATCATGGACAAAGATATTATGTGTCACTAAAGTTGTAAGCTTACTGTAGTGGTAAGAGTTTTGGGTTCAAACCCCACTCAATATGAGGGGACCGGGACCCCTCATAAAAACCTATGTAAACTCATTGAAAAAATTATAAAGTTGCAAGCTTATTGTAGTGGCAAGGGCTTTGGCCTCTCTTTGAGAGGTCTAAGGTTCAAACCCCACTCAATATGAGGGGACCAGGACCCCTCATAAAAACTCGTATAAACTCATTGAAAAAAGGATGTTATGTGTCACTTCAATAATCAGCATAATAGTATAGCAATGATAAGTCATTCATCAAGTTTATATGTTGGATAAAATTAGATACCACTCATTATTCAATGATTTAATAGGTTGTATACAAGAGAGGGAATATTCCATTAGTAATTGTCTTGGGTACAACCACCTTTAATTACCAAATCCCGATATAAAAATTTCACAATATTCCCCCCTTATTACATCAATGTAGAAGTAGACGTAACAATTATAAGGACTAGATAATGAACTTAGACACATAAAATTTCATCCAACACTCTAAAAATCATAGATTAGGACACACACTATCATGAATTGGCACAACCATCTATAACACCTTTGTGATTAGGAACACGCTTGGCAAATCACACACTCCAAATTCTATGTATTGGAGAAAATTATATACCCCTCATTATTCAATGATTTAATAGGATGTATACAAGAGATGGCATTATTACATCAATGTAGAAGTAGACGTAGCAATTTTAAGGACTAGATAATGAACTTAGACACATATAAAAGTTCATCCAACACTCCAAAAATCATATATTAGGACACACACTATCATGAATTGGCACAACCATCTATAACACCTTTGTGATTACGAACACGCTTGGCAAATCACACACTCCAAAGTCTATGTGTTGAAGAAAATTATATACCACTCATTATTCAGTGATTTAATAGGATGTATACAAGAGATAGAATATGTCATTAGTAATTCTCTTGGGTACAATTACCTTTAATTACTTAATCCCGATATAAAAATTCATAATATTCCTCCCTTATTACATCAATGTAGAAGTAGACGTAGCAATTTTAAGGACTAGATAATGAACTTAGACACGTATAAAAGTTCATCCAACACTCCAAAAAGCATGGATTAGAACACACACTACCATGGATTACCACAACCATCTATCACATATAACAAATATTATGAATATAATCAATTGATCTAATGGCATTTAATAAACTCTTATCATTTTTATTCATTATCTAATAGTTTAATTTATCTTTGTTGTATGTTCTTGTACTATCATTTAATCAATTTTATCTTTATTGTTATATAATTGATTTTATTTGTATTTTAATTTGTATTAGAGTTTTATTCTTCACTTTATTTTATTTATAAACTTAGTAGTTTTAATTTTTTTGTAATGCTCTATTTATTGCTAATTTGTTCTATTTTACATAGATAATTATTTAGTTTTTTATTGATTTTAATCAATTTAATTTTTTCTTTTCTTTTTTTTCAATTGGTTATATGGGAATGAAACTAGCCCCATCTATATTACATCATCTCAACTTGAATATTATCCACATATCACTTGGCAAGATTCGAACCTAGGTCTTCTAGGAATCTAATTTCTTGAACTAATGTCAATTGATCTTTTTCTCTTTTATTACAGTTGTTTCATTAATAGTTTTTAATTTTTATTGTTATGAACACTTTTTTTTTAGTAATACTTCTTATACACATCCACCATGGGGATTGAACCCGGATCACATCATCGATAATGCAAGTGGCGTCCTTAACGGTAGAACACACTTTAAAGTTAGATTTATTCTAAAGTTTATAATTGTTTTTTTCTCTTTATAAAACTCTTTTATTTTTAATCAAAAATAGAAATTAATCATATTTCTTTATCCACAACAATCCTATATTTAAGATTCACTTTGCTCTATCTAATTTGATCTAGTAAGGGCTCTCGAAGCTAGAGTCAAAACTTCATTCAAAAAACTTTTACATTGTGTTTCATAATTCTTTATGTTTCATAAATATACCCCATAAAATAAAAGTCTTAAATATTTAAATAAATATATTTTCTAATAAATTTTCCATACACTAATTGTATACAACCAATAAAACTATTTCCATAAATATAGCAAATTTTGTGTTAACAGAACCACATATATCAAATGGGAGGAGCTCAATTAGATAATTATAGCAACTTTCAAGATGGAAACTACACTTCAAATCCTTGTGACTAATATAGATTATAGATGGGGCCTATTTCAATCCTATATAATCAATTTAAAAAATGACTACTATATATAATGAAGAATGTGCCCTTTTATGAGCCCAATACATAGTATTTGAGCCAACTACAACAAATCATTTTTAAACTAGAAAGAATGAGGAGTTTATTTTATCACTTTAAGCTGGATATCAATCTAGAGTGTGGATACTAAGAACAAAATGTCTTTCAATATCTATAAGTAAAAAGTTATTATTTAAAGTATGCAACACCTTGATAAGATGGATACTCATGATTCAACAACTTTCTTAGCAATCTCCTTTATACAATTGGTGACAAGATAAAATTGTTGAATATAGAATCTCATTTAAGATGCCCTTGTTTTAAAATCTTAAATTCAGAATTTAAAAATATAAACTATGGATCAAATATGAAAAATTGTTTCCTTATAAGGATTTAGAAATGCCTCAACACATGCATAGATTTTTTATTTTATGTGCTAAGATTTGTTTTATATAAAAATATTTCTACATGATATGTAATGAGGTCACCTCACTCCTCAAGAACACCATTGATGGCACAATAAAATGCATCTATTTCAATAGCATATGAAAATTGCAAATAAGAAAAATTACGCAATATTTAAAACAACAAAATCCTTATATTGTTAAATCTTTTATGGTTATAACCTTCTATGATAAACACTTCTGATTGAATAGTTGATGATGTGGACAAGCCATGTGAAAGAAATGTTAATTTTTTATAGAGATTCATACCCCAATAAAATTTAAATAAAATAGATGTCCAAGGATGCAATTATACGGCAAAACCCAGTGCAAATCCTTGCAATTTAATGGATATTTACGCATTATCATGGCCTACAATAACACAATTTGTTGTAATACTATAATAATGTGATTAATAAAATACTTTAATAATGTACTCATGATGTAGTATTAGTTGGATTCATTTCAACCCTATATAATTTTCTTTGAAAAAAAAGGAAGTAAATTTTCATCTCCCATTTTAATGAGCAACAACAATGTTTTGAAAACTTCATCGAACACAAAGATAGTAAAAATCTCCTCTAAGCCCTATTGTTTGAGTTTGTAAGCTATCTAGAGTCAATTGTGCCCAAAGAAGAGCTACTTGACTATAGAGTTGTGCATTATTAAGTGATTTGCATGGATTGAATTGTTACAATTGGTGTTGTTTCTATGTAACTTTCATATCACCTAAAATGTCTCTCTTTTTTCCCAATGCTATAAAAAGAACCTATATCTTTAAATCGTTATTTTCTACTAACAAAATACCTCTTTCTATGTTTTTGTTTTAGTACCACCTCTTGCTATGACCAAGGCACGCATTGTTATTATAGTTTTAGTTTATCATATTTTATATATTGTCCCAATTTCTATTGATATGCCTTTAGGAGTTATGATGCTATATTTCAAACTAGGGTCCAAAATTATTTCATTTTTAAAAACCTTTTTACAAAGTTAATTTCTTGGCAATTAATCTACTTCAATAAAACCCATAAAATAGAAAATTAAATTTTGATCTTTTGCAAGTTGTCTCAACTCTAAATCAAACAAATTTGAAAAATACATCAAGAGATCTTATAATTGCAAGAACTTCTTCAAGAGGGGTACTTTATTGTCCCTTTAATGAGATCATGTTGGTGATGAACTTTCCATGTATCATGATTATGGTGTTTAGTTATTCCTTTGTCACAATCATGTATATGAATAAATTTAACATAAACTTATTGTTCACAAATGTATCATTAAGCATAAATATGAGGTAATTTTCATCTTTGAATTTAAGATCAATTTATGAATTTAAATTTATTTTAAAACCAAAAGGCTACCATAGACTTTAGTTTATATTAAGTCCACATCGACTCATTTTCCATCAAACAACTACCAGACTTTAGTTCATATTAAGGCCACGACGACTCATTTTCGATCAAACACCTACCAAACTTTAGTTCATATTAAGGCCAAGACATCTCATTTTTAGTCAAACACCTACCAATCACATGCATTAAGCACCTATGCCCACCAAGACTTGAACCTAAGCCTTTGTCATAAAAGACTTGTTTGCAACAACTTATGCAACCATTTTATGTTTTGGTCTTGTTTCATGGTTATGTACAATCTTAATGGCTCAAGTGTTTAATTAGGTAGGTGAACCATTTCAAGATGCACAAAGCATAGAGCGCAAGCCTTGTGCAACCAATGTTCATGGAATTTCAAAACAATCACATACAAAAGTCTATAAATATATAAGCACTAACAAATTGATGATACTTTTACAGCTTGAATGGTCTTAGGAATGAAGGCTTTGGATAATTTAGATGGGAAAACTGAGTTTTCAATCCAAAACGGGACAAGGTCTATATAATACAAGGGGGATGTGATCTCAGCCCCTATAGGCAACCATAATTTAGCCCATGGTTCAAATTAACTAGTAAGAATGTTTGGCTCACAAGGAGTCCATCAAGGTGTTGTCCTAATAATAAGATTTGTTATAATATAATGATAATAAAATTTGTGATACATTTATATACCCACAACAATTCAAGTTTTCATGGGTGTCACGATAATGTCCTTTCTTAAAATACCATGATGACATTTTCATGATATAATCTAGACACAACTTGTTTTAATCCCATATAACCAACTAAAGAATAAAATAAAATATATTTGATGAAAATCATAGTTTATAATAATAATGTTACTAAAACTTGTCAATGAGTAAGCAAATTTCAGGTTCTTTTTACAATTGTAATTATTTAGTTTTCATTATGTCAAATTATATTTATAAATTAAAATTTGTCAAAACAATTTTCAGGCTCTTTCTTTTCTAGTTATATGGGATTGAAACATTTTTCAGGCTCTTTTTCTTTTTTAACTGTGTTTTCAACAAACCATATAGTGATATTGCAACAACATTTTGATATCTATACATGTATCACCTAACAAGATTTGAACTTAAGTCTCCTTGAAAGTCAAGTATTTAACTACATAGCTTATATCATTTGATAAATCTCAAGTTCTTTTAGAGTTAACTAATTTTTAATATTTTATTTTTATTTTGTTAGTTCATACTTAGGTTGCACTTCTAAGTTGAGATATGTCATAGGCCACATATGCGTCAAAAGACCTATCAAGGGCTTTGTCCCTCCACAAAAATCCATAAACGTAAGTATATAATCAAAAAATTCATTGCCACATTTATCTGAATTCGAAACATATATTATAATCCATCCTGAATGCTTTCAACAATATAATATCCCCTTTGAAAATTATGCCTTGAACCAAATCCTCAAATCCTTGACTTGGCGTTATTGTTACCATTTCTATTACATTTGTTAACAGGCCGGATCAAGAAAATATAGGGAATCTAAATTCTTTTCAAAATTTTAAATAGTCTATCCATCTTCCACTTCGAATTATTAAAAGCTAATATTTTCGAAAAAGAGATTTTAGTTCCACAACATTTTATAAGTTCGTAAAAAGTCTAAGTGGCAAACTGTTCAAAAAATTGCCCTAGAGTTTTTCATGGAACAGACGAACAGAACAACAAAAGAGAATTGCTAATTCATTATTCAGCTATGATTTTTAATTAAAAATTATGCTTATGTGTGCACATCATATTCTCTACCATTAGAAGCTTGTATCAGATACTCTAATACACAAATCTGCAAGAAAAACTCTTCTGTGCACACGTAAGTGTTTGCCAGTGAATTCTTGACATTGGCAAGACAAAACATCATGTGTGCACATCATTTTCTACTATTAGAAACTTGTATCAGATATTCTTATACACGAATCTGCAAGAAGAAAAACTCTTGTGTGTATACCTAAGTGTTTGCCAGTGAACTCGACATTGGCAAGACAAAACATCATTCATCTTGAGAATAAGAGAAGGAACAAACAAATTTTCCAATACGGACACCCTTGTCCCTGCAATAAAATTAGGACTTGTAAACCATAGTCCTGTAGAAAGAATGATGAGATACAAACAGATAGTTCATGAAAGAAGCATTGAAGCTATAGTGGTAAAAATACAACATTAACGATATTGAATGATGTCATACACTTCCTCTAGACATTGTAGGCTCAAAAATAAGAATCCAACTTTTACCACCACTTTGCAACCATGGAAACAGAAGATAATGAATACCCCAAAATTACATGCAACAGGGGTGAAAAGATATCTTGTGAACAACCTTAGAAATTTGTGGCTTCCACATCTTCATCTTGGAGAGTTACCTATGTGTACAAAAATAATCATATGAAGAAACTCTTACAGTCAATTTAGTGACGTGCAACTTCTCGTTGACCCGCATCCTCGTATTCAACCTAGACAAACAAAATTCCCCATGTCAAAGTTGTTTTTTCAAAATTGAGAGTAGAATTTACTTGTGATTTGACTGAAAAACGTGAATAGAGCTAACAAGAAGTGTGTATCTCCACAAACATGACAAGAAAGCAGTCAAGAGATACCATGAATCGTAGTACAGTCTAGATATACGATGAATCATAAACAAAAGTATCAATAAAAAAAAAAAGCTCTCAACTCTCAGCCATGCCACTCTCAATGAATTTAAGAATCAAGCACTACTCTTGAAGGTATCTAACTTGGAAGAACTAACTATATTGATGATGTACAAATCAACTCTGAGCCATGCCACTCGGAGGAATTTAAGAATTAAGCACGACTCTTGAAGGCATCTAACTGGAAAGAACTATATTGATATAATATAAGAATATCATGAAATAGGAACACAATGCATTGACAAATATATAAACAGTGCTCATTGCAATGAGTATCAATAAGCTTCAACTTTTTAGTAGGTGCCATATAGCTATAACAAATAGTAACTCCTTGTCACTTGTTTCTACTTGACCATTTTAGCTTCATTAGGTTGGGGTTTGTTAAAGACTTGATGAACATTTAGATATGTTCTATCCTTGAGCTGATTTTTCTTTACATAATGTGACAGTGCGAAATTCTTGTCATAAGATGACATTGCAAAGTTTATATGTAGTTTACTGCTTAACAAGATCTTGGTCGATCTGCTCCATGATTGTGTGGGAAAGACTTCAGAAAGCAAATTCACCATGTCTAAGACGTGGCAAAAGTGCCAGAGCAGCAATCACAATAATCCTCAAAGAAAGCTTTAAAAATTTGATACGACCCATTTCCAAAGAATAAAGGGCTAAAGAATATCAATATCCGCCTACAGTAAATGGGACTAGTAATTTGTATCCATCATAGTTGAGGGAGTATAAGAATATAAATGTCAACAAATCAAAAAATGGAAGAGTATATAAACTATTTCACAGTAATAAAAAGGATCCCAGTCACAGCAAAGATGACAATAAAGTTGAAAGCAAATGTCAGGTAAACGTTGATTCAAATAATTCAGGAGATCAAAGTGACATCAAGAGACAACAAAACCAGTTGAACGCTTGAGACACTTGGTTAAAGGTGTGTCTAAGTAGCGAAGTCATTAGATAGGCAGGAAGCTGTGACCGTAGCAGCATATGAGGAGGCAATTGAGCTCCATTGTGGATTACAGCCCAGAATACACGTGACATTTAAAGGAACACCTTTCCTGCAATAGGTGAAGTCCTTGAAAATTATAGGAGGCTTGGTTAGTGCATCTATTGACCTTCCCACATGTCCTAACTGCAATAAACTTAAAAGTTTTGTCCAACCCCATACTGAACCATCATTTTCCCTCTACAGATACATTGAAACTAATTTTTGGGGGTTCTTTTGGGAAGTTTGCGCAGGTTCTATGGCTTAAATTGAATGTAAGAAGGCTGTAGTAGGACTCCATGAGGAGGGTCCATGGATCTTCATATTGCAGATAGTAAGAAAATGATGCTATGTACTTATAAACACCCCACTCTTAAAAAAAAGTAAAGCCTTTCCTTTTTTGTTTATAGGTTTTAACACCGTATGAGGGATTTTCTCCACATAAATCTAAGTATTCATGCGTTTTTGAGTAGTTGCTAATTTTTACAAGCTTGGAGGCAGTTCCCTGCCTATTAAGAACAAAGATATCACTAATTTCAGATAGGCATGTAAATCAGATCATAGTTCATCAAGACGGCTACGTAATAATTTTGTATTAGTTGAAGGTTGTGCAATTACAGATCATATTCGGTGTCAAATTGGTTTTCCAATGTGTGGGAGCATAAGGGGTGTTTGACACTTCTTCAGCAAGGGAAAAGCTTTGGGAAAGCAGACATGGACAAAAAGAACCCCAAAATTGAGTCTAGTGGTCAAAAAACTTGAGTAGGGTCCATGCAAGCAACTCAATCAGGAACCTTACAAAAATAGATATGCAAGATTGAAAGCTAACGTGGAAAGATTAGTCTCTTCTCCAGCTGTTCTGCTAGATTAGCAGCAGCAACTGGAAAAGAGAATTTTTCTCCACAAGAAACAAGGAATGAAGATACGGGAAAAGATGGAAATGAAGCTATGTTGGCCAAGTGCACATACCCTGCCATTTTTGGATCACACCCAAAACACACCCTTACCTGGTGTGAAATGCAGCCCTTCCTGCACCCAAGGCACAGCTGGTGCAGGGAAGCACATCTATGGCATGCCCTCCACATTGACCCTTCATTAGGGAATGCACCCAGATCAAACCCTATAATTAAAAAGGTTGGTAAAAGAAACAATGAGAAACAGGAAGGAGAAAAGAAAACTTACTAATCAGCCCTCAAAAGATCGCTAGAAAATTCTCCTCACTTTTGCTCAATGCCTCCACATCTTTAAGATTTTAATTCAATTTATTCTTTTATTAAGTTTGTGATGATCTTATATTTCAGCTTTACTATTTTCTTGCGAAGTACCCAAAGTTTCAAGATTTGAACCTTGCATAACCCACAAACCATAAAACCTGCATGCCCCTGCACCCTCACATTATTACCCCAATTTTAGAGCTCCCAACAAAGTTCTCTGTCCTGGACCTTGTGCACCCCTGCACCCAAACATACAACCTTCAAAAGATGGAACTCGCCAAAGGAGAGCCTTTAGGTGCAGCTCCAACATTTAAAGTCAAGACTAAATTCAAACTTAGTCCTTATTGGAATTAAATTGATGTGAAAACTCAATATTTGGCTCAACAACTTGTACTCTACTTCGATGTCCATAGATATTCTCAAGAGGGTAACATATCCTTCACCCTTTTCAAAAATGACCTATAACATATATGGTCTTCTCTGAGAACATTCCAGGATGTTATATCTTTAGCGAGATATTGTTTTTATCACAGAAATCAATGGAATCTCCAAATGATCCCTCCCACAGTCTGGGTTATTTTTGGGTTTCTGCTTCTGGTCATGAAATACAGTGGATAGTAGGAAGAAGTCCAAGGTAAGCTTTCTCTTCTTTTTCTTGGCTGATGGCCCCTAGGACATGCAATGAGACCTTCAGGTGCGGAATAGCCTTTGACATTCTTTAAACCTAGCCCTATCCCTAGTCTGGGCTTTAGAAAATTGTAAACTTGTCATATAATAGCCTTGACCATAGTTCCTGAAAAGTTCCCTGAAAATTGACCAAGACTAGAAACCTGAAATCCCAAATTTTGCCAAAGTGCTGGAAAAATCCAAATAGGATTAAAATCTAGTCTCTATCACAAATCCTTTGAATTTGGAACTATGTTCAAACATACTGTATGTATACATTTATGATATAAATAACAACATTTACCTTAATTTCATTAGAAATGTATACTATACAAAAGCGTCTCTTTCATATCACACGAATGCCACATAGTATGCCTTATAGGCTCACTTTAGACAACAGCACCTACATACACTATTAGTGCCACCTTTTTTTTTACAACAATAGAGTACATAGAGCATCGTTGTCCAAATATAGGCTGACCTTGAAAGGTTCTTTATTTTTAGACAATTTAGACCATTCCCTTCCCGTTTCACCATTCACCTCAATTATTTTCCTTATGGCTGACAACAATGCCTTATTGGACAGTACTCTTGTCAAGATAATAGCAAAAGGTTAAAACATATGAATAGAGTGCCTCCAACCTCGTTCCAACCATCTTTCAAACGAAATTCAATATTAAGTGTGCAAATAATTCAAAATAGTAGAAAATCTTCTACACTTCCTTCCTTTTGCAAGCCCCTTACCTTCTGCATTTCGCATCACCCAAGGAGAATACTAAGATGAAAGTAGGCTCACGTGTCCCACTTCTCCTTGGCCTACATATGAATTGCTACAAGGTTATCATTGGAGAACAAACCAACCTTTCCTTGTTACACATCGTCTCTTCCTTGGACCCAAATAGTATTGTCCAAGGCCCCCATCCTTGCCTCAAAGTCAATGGTGGGGAATCATTAGTCAAAAAAAGTGTCTCCAAGGAGATTATCAAGAAGTCAAGCTCAAGGATCAATGATATAAAGTAACATCAAGTCAAAAATCTCCTATGGAAGTAAGCACTTTAATTTCTTTCATCACTTCCAAGTTCATTTCACATACTTTACTTGCACTTCACTTTATTTGTACTTTCAGTAACATTGGATTTGCTTCATTCTAGATTTTTCCAATACCAGTTGTGTGTGTTCATGTCAACCCTACTTTATCATTCTACTTCCTTCAGATCATACCCTACGATTGCCCATTTACTTGTTCCAACCTAACCTTCCCCATTCTTATCCTATTTAGTTATTTTTACCCAATCTTGCTTGTACTAGTGTTGCTTGTATTCTAGAGTGTAGGGTCTTCCTACTTGTCCAATTTCCATACAACACATGCAAATCGGAAGGTGTTCATAGCTCAAGCAGTGTGGTTTGTGTCATTAAAGACTGCCTTCACTAACAAGTGTCCTTGGTCAAATCAAATCAAATGCTATTCTCATGCTAGATTCTAGTCCTTCTGTGGTCTTAAGACGTTTGTTCCGTATATAGGACATCTTTATAGACATATGCAACTTTCCTCCCACATCCTCTGTCGTCCATTTGGATGGTGACCCATACTCAGAGCCTTATGTTAAGATTTCTACATATTCTTTGGATGGCATCATCATTTTGGGTAAGTTCGGGAGAAAGCAAGCACTTTTTCATATCTCATAGAAGACGAGTTTTGTCTCTTTGAACTCAACTTTACAAATCTTACTTTCTAGAGATCCTCTACAAATACAAAGCATCCAATTACTGCTTATGAGAAACACTTGCTTTATTTGTGTGAATCAAAGAGCCTCTAGTACTCAATTGGATTTCTTATTTTCCATACTCTTCCAGGTTCACTTATTTTCCACACAAGGGAGGTGCAAGTGTGGTTGACTATGTCCTTACAAATAGGACCTTACTTTGATATTCACAGTTTAAAGGTTTCTAGTCAGTCTCCCTTAATTGATCATGATGCGATGTTGATTTTCTTCTTGGATTCTTCCTCTCTTTCCTCTTCATCTTCCCTTCCTCCCTTGCCCAATCACACCTGCCATCCCATGATTCACTTTGATTCTTCATTTGCCACAATTATATTGCTCATCTTTTCCAATTGATGTCCAAATATTACTCTCTTAATTCCACCACCACAGCAACCAAATATGAATTTTGTTTTTAGAGCTTGTGGGATGCAGCCCTTCACTCTTTTCCCATAAAATTCCTAGGTCACAACCCTACTATCACATCAGTTCTTACCCTGTGAATCATAGGTATCATAGTTGGAAAATTCACAACTCGTGATAAACTCAACAACCCAATTTTGCAGATTTTATCAGCAAAAACTAAACCAAAGAATTTTTTTTAATTTAAAAAAAAAAAAAAATCATTTTAAACAACCATTGGAGAGCCAAAAAGTTGATTTTATATTAGATATTCATAAAACAATAGTACAATTACAGTTCATGAATCAGCAAATCCAACCAAATACATCATAGAAATGCAACATTTTAAAATATGAAGCAGTTTTTAAACTGCTTTTTGTTTTCCCTTCCTTCCCCTCACACTTGATGGTTGTCCTTGGCTCTGAACTGGTGGACGACTTGGAGGCTCCTTAGGCGTGGTATCATCATGGTATATCTCCTCCAATCATCTTAAATGTTCCGCTTCCTCCTCAAGTGCCTCAATGTCCTTTGCATAAGGTCAATGCAATGGGCAGCACCCAGGCTTCAGAAAATAGAGGGGTCCTTCTCCTTGAGAAGTCTACCTGCAGATGCATATGCTGCTGCATTGTCTGTGACTACTTGGACAACATTCTCCACTCCTATTTCTAGCATTACCTCCTCCAACAAATTGAATAACAATTGTGCATTTTTTACCTCTTGCAAGGCATCAACCAACTTCAGGAAGACCATAGTTCCACCCGAAGCCACCATAAAGTTCAAGAGCATGCAGTTTCTTGCTTCTGTCCATCCATTAGAAAGAATGTTGCAGCCTTTTTTCCTACATGTATTCCTTTGCTCTTCTACAAGAGAACGTGTGTTGATGACACACTCCAACACTAGTCCACTTAAATCTGTTGCCGAAGGTGTCTTACTCCTTTGCCACTCACTCAATGCCCCCACTAGGACATCCCAATAGGGACTGTTCACACAATTGAAGGGAATGTTGCAGTAATACCAAAAATTGGTTGCAGTTGTCTTTACATCCTTCGCCTTGTCCCTTCCCCATGTGGTATTATCAATTGTCCCACACTTCCCGCTAGCACTACCTCGCCGAATGCAAGGACTAAGAACAAATTTTTCAGCCGTGCCATCAACATCCTCCAGTTTGGCCTCATCCCTATTAAAAAAGCCACAAGGCCCCACTCCATGGCCCACTACAACTCTTGTCCTTTTGTGCTCGATTTTTTTGGCCTCTTTGGTGCACAACCGAGCGTTCACCTCATTTCTAATCATATCATCTATCTGTTCCCATGTATAATCCATCAAATTTGTCCAGCAAAGGTTTCTCTAGATCTAGGTTCATGCCAATACATCAATAAGTGATCGATTACCATCTACCAATATGGTCAAATGCCTTAAATATTCACCTAGTCTGTTGCCATTAGCTCTAAATCCAGGATCCTCACAATCTAAAGCCAAAGCAAAGAAATTTACACAAACTGGTGCACTAATGGCAGATACAAGCCCAGAGTCCAGTTTTTCATATAAAGTTATGGTTGCCTGGGAACCATGTAGTCCCCTTGAGACATCCTCCTTGTTATCTTTGGTAGAATCCTTCACATGCATGACACTCTGCACCACTTTATTTCAGTGATTTAATATGAGATAAAAGACAAAAAGTAGAACCATATCAAATCAAAATGGGAAAACGTGCTCCCTGGTACTAACAAGAGCTGAAACAAGACTACCCATAGCAAGACCAAAATGGCTGTCATATAATCTCCACACTTCAATAGCAAAGTCTCGTCTCATCACCTTAATGTCAACTGATTAAATGAAATAACTAGGTACGTTCCAGTTAGTAACACTATCAGGCAAAGGTTATGCAAGAAATGCAGCCATGGAGATAAACTTTTCAACCAACAGGTCACAAGGAATCCATGAAAATTCACACCAAAGGAGGTCTGAGATTGCTATAAGCTATGGTTATCCTTTGAGACTTACTGGAATTCAGTTAGCAGACCCAGCTCAGAAAGCCATCATGACAGCTTTAGTCTTACATTTAATGATATAATTGTATTTTAGGAAGGATCTATCATCTATCACAACTTGACCCCTTCCTTCAATAGTTCTTTAATCTGTATACAAGAAACTCCACTCACAAATAAAACTCTTCAAAAATAATGATAATATAACAATGAGTACCCTAACAAATCAGAAATTTTATAAATTGTACATCCAACACAGAACTGCCAAAACAAGCAAATTTCTTCTTAAGGTACCTCTATGTAGACTAAGGCCATCACAAGTCATTAGTTTTGATGATTATACATCAAACATGTTTTGACCCAAACCCATATGGTTCTTTCTCTAGAACCTATGTGTAAAGCATAGACCGGTTTCAATTCAGAGCTTGAAATTGATCTGCAATATTTTTAAAAGTTTGTAAATCTCATACACTTTACTTTGTTGAATGTCTATTTTCTAATATAGCAGACTTCCTTAGGTTCTTATATAAAGTAACGACACTAAGTATCATATTATCCATGTAAATTTGTAGTATTATTGTAACAATGGAAAGTGCGAAGACATAAAAACACTAACATGTACATAAAGTAAATGCAATCAAACCAAGTACTCTAAATAAGAAAAATTCTACACACCAGTAAAACTTCTGTCATTTTATTTAACACACAAATTATATAAGTACCAACAACTGCCTACACTGCCCTTGCAACTATTCGCTGCTAAAATAAAGCAAATAATATGTATTATGGACAAATATCTCTAGCTGAACACTTGAAAATTTCCACAAAGAAAAGGCCAAGAGGAGGAGGACAAATATTCCATCCAAAGATATGCAAACTGGTTCTTAATAGCTAAACAGTGCCCATTTTGAAAAACCATGCCCTGTATGCACCCAGAAAGCTCAAACTTCTCTCAGAGGAAAATTTCTAGAAACAGAAATCCAGTTGAATTGCAATGGATTTCAGTATGCTATATAACAGTAAAGCACTCAAAATACAAACAAAACAAAGATCCTTTAGAATGCACAGAAAGGAAAAGGAACAAACAGAAAGCACAGGTATTAAAAAACGCTAAACATTCCAGTCATGGAAACCAACCAAGGAGATTCATCCCACTACTACATTATATATAGTTGAATGGGTGTGAAGAGAGCTGGAATAATGGCAAGACCACAAACATGGAATAATGGCAAGACCACAAACAAAGAACAAACATGGTAAAAGGATTTGGGTAGGCAGAATATATATTGATGAAAGTGATGATATATAATGTTACACACTATGTTCTAACACAATATCCTTGAGAATGCACAGAAAGGAATAGGAGCAAAGAGGTAAAGGCACAATTCTAAATAATGCTAAACATGCCACTCATGGAAAACAACAAAACAGATCCATTCTGTTGCCATGTTATATATACTCAAATGGATATAAAGGTGGCTGGAATCATGGCAAAACCACAAACAAAGAAAAGAACATGGTGCAAGGATTTGGCTGGGCAGTATGTATACTTATGAAACACTATGTATTAAGTTCATAATTTTTTTGACAGGCAAGTTGCAAGGCAATTAACAATCAAGTTCTAGCTCAAAATTGATATATAACTGTAGCTGTGTATTATATTCTTCATAGTGATTTTAATAGGCAAAGCTGCAAAAAAATTACAGTTAAGTCCTAGCTCAAATTTATTTAAAAAAAAAAGGTCGCAGTATTTCATGGTCTTTAAGCAACTGATTAAAGGACATTGTGCAGCTTACCTCCACACGAGGTCTCATTTTCCTCTTCAACTTTGTTTTAGTATTATCTGTGTCAAGTTTTATTTGTGCCGACCCTGCCTCTGTCCGTGACTTCTTTGTCTTTACACCCTCAACCATATCCATATCTTCAGAATCTTGATCTGTGTCATCTGTGCCATGTTTCAAAAAAAAACAATTAATTACAAAATAATCAGCAGAATATATTTTTTTTTAAATGCATTTCACAGAACGCCAACTTTACATTTTACTCCATAATTGTTCTTGAAATATATTTATGTTGATAATGATTATTGTTTCCTCAAATTCTTGGTATGAATGGAGCATATTTCTATTTTTCTGGGTATCCAAATCTGCAATTGCCACAGTTCTATAAAATAATAATATTCTACTAATTCTCCTAATAGTTTCTACCTTCATCTGCATCATCCACACCAGGAACAACAAAGTCTTCCATGTCATCTTCTTCTTCCATTTCATAGTCTTCCACATACTGTACTTCAGGCTCTGCCTCCTATAAAACAAAAGCAGGATACAGAAGATTTCAAGTAGGGAAAAAGAGAAGCAAATCTACAGATGAGAATGATACCCAGAGATGAAAAAAGATAATTAAAATAGTTCAGATGCGATCACATGGATCCTGCTACAGACACCATCAAATAAATGATAAAAGGAAGTAGTGATACAAACTTCCTCTTGGTTATCCTCTTCCTCACTTGCTGCCTGCATTTCCTCCATTTCTAGGACCTTCTCATATTCTTTGACCGGGTAATTGTATATGTCACCATAAGTACCACTTTGTAACCTTTCTAACAGTTCTTTTTCTATTGCCTGAACAAGATAAAAAGAACATAAGTTGAACAATGACAAAGACTACAAATATATGCACATGAGAAACAGCAGTCCATCTATCTTACTCTATCTAAAACAGCTGCAATTTCAGCTTTTGCTTCTCTCCTAGCTTCTCTCTTCTTCTGTTTTGTTGGCACAGCCATGATTTTCTCCCTGAAACACAAGAAATCAAAAAGCATGAGAAACTCTGTTTCGATCTTTAAATCAATTGCAAAACCCTTTTTTTTTCAGAAGCCTCCATGTGTAAGCACAAAACATCCTTGCAACAAACATGACTGAAACATAACTGTTTCAAGTTCTAAGAAGACAAAGAACCATGGAATGATAATTCTCCAACAGTCACTGGTTACATAGGGAAAAGCTTATTCATTACCACGAGCACTCAACGTTATCAGTAAATTGAAGATGCAGTTGGAAGTCAGTATGTGGTGTAATGTTTTTTCCACAATTATTGATAGATTTTACTCATTTTAGTTTTTAGTTGCATTTTTCATGAAACTTTAACTGAGAAACGAAAAGGCCAGTAATAAATATACCATACTACTAATACAGAACAACATAGAGCATTTGTCTATAACAACAGAAGGCAAGCCATGAATTATTTATTTTGAAGAAAAACTGGTATGATATTTAATAATTGAAAAAAAAAAAAGAAGGAAAGAGATGGTGTGCTGCATTAAACTAAATGGCAAGATCCTCATACACTATTTTACAACAGAAGGTAGACTACTATGAAACAAACACCTATACTAGTGGTCCAATGGGACATGTATACACTATAAATTGAATTGTCAAATTTGTTAGACGAATCCAATCATCCTACAAATCCAATCTTCAAAAAAATATAATTAAATTATATCTGCTCAAGTAGTAAATACAGTAACATATGACAAGATTTTGCTACCTCTATGAGTTATCTAAACTTGTAATCCTAATATGTAGTAGACATAACATACTGAAAACTTCCTAGCAGTAAAATGAAGTGCTTGTCATGCTGAACTAAATCAAACAGTAGACATCTTCAATGAGCCTAATCTCACTGAAGGATGTAAATTATAAAAGGAAGACAGCTAAAACTACAGAATCCATAGAAGAAAAATCTAGCATTCTAAAGTCTCTAACAGCTAGACTTTTCTTTCCTATAGCAACCATATTTACAAGAGAGCCAAATCTATATACAGAGTATGACAAATGACATCTGAAAATTTACAAACTTCTTTTGCTCACACAAATACAGGAAGTATCGCAGGTAATTCCACATAATTTGTGACAATCTCTGTAGTGATCACTTCTGCCTAGCATTATTTATTACATCAATCAGCCCATCTTTAAACCAAGTTGTAATTTGACTTACACACAAAAGATTAGCATGGGTAGATTCATGTGTTACAATTCCTTACAATTATTAACCAGACAGACTATCTAATCGATTGTACATATCTTTATCATTCCCAAGCAATAATAATGCTTATTCATACTAGGCAAATATTCATACTTTCATATATCACTTATATATACACTTAATAAACCAGAAAGCATTGGCAAATTTACTTAATTCAATCTAATATTGAGCCAAAAAACAAAAGCTCCACAGAAAGGACCCAAGCCTGATACCTACTTTACCAGTCTCTTAGAACGAATGATAAGTTCATAGAGGTGAATGCAATTTTGACAGTCCAGATGATCAGATTTCTTGTTGATATTGAATTTTCAAACAGTGCATCATAACAAAGCTTTGAAATATTTTGAATATGATAGCTGACTAAATTGTGGTTAAACAAATTGTCGGCCTATCCATCTCACAGACACTGTTTTGTATACAACACATATTGTTCTCCATTAAATAACCTTAGGTGAAGTTATGTTGAGATTTCTTCCACTCAAAGATCTCCTTGTTGGCCAATTTGTATAAAATTTGAATAAGTATCGATTAGATGTCAAATAGCACTGCCATGCAGATTGAAAGGGGCACCATTTTGACAAAAGATGCGATGGACATGCTGACATGAGAAACTGGAATATAGATTCTTGTGAGTAATATCAAACCTACTCGAACTAGAGAATATCTTCAAGCTCATTTCTTACGTAGCCAAGGTACATCACATGGATGATTGGGCCTTTGGACATGAGAAATATCCTTGGCTGGCCCTTTGCTCTTTAGAAAGCACTTACCACCTGCTCTAAGCCTACCAGAAAGGAAAATATGATGGTACTTACGGGCCTCTTTGCTCCTATAGTACATGAATATATCTATTGGGCTATACGCGTTAATCCTGTCGGGCATAAGCACTCAGAGCCTAGTTTGCATAAGCATCCAGAGCGGGAATAGAAACAAGACAAAGAGAGGTGACCATGTAGCAGTTTCAGAGCCCTTGCAAGCTGAGATAACATTCTTGCATAGGCATCCAGAGCGAGAATAGATACAAGACACAAAGAGAGGTGACCATGTAGCAGTTTCAGAGCCCTTGCAAGCTGAGATAACATACTTGTCACCAGCTCGTAAACTGCTTAGGACAGACTGACTAAGTCAGTCACTTCCCACAAATTATGAGGACAGTGGACCAGCGGTGAAGCACGTACCTATACAATTCCCAAGATGCATAAGAGGACTTTCCAAACTTCTTTTTTTTTTTTTAATAAGCTATGTGGGGCTTCTATTGGAGGCCACTCCCATTACAAAAACAAAATGATACATTGCTCTCATTACATTTCTAACAAAATAATTAAAGCATACCTATCTTTGCTTTTCTATCACAGATATTATCCATCTTCCTCAAACTGCTAAGGTTCCATAATCAATTTTTGTTTTTTTTTAAAACTAACAACAAGAACAACCCTTACATGACACATAACTCCAGCAGATAGAAGCAAAACAAACATAACAGTCATCCATCAAAGAAGAAATCCAGTTTGATTATTTTTCTTCTGTAGCAAAGATTCTTAGTCCTGTAGAGTGGCAAGATCTGAGAATGCACTTTTGCACTTCAAACTCCTGAGGTAATATCTAGTTGTACCACATTTTGTAGGGTCTTCACTTTTAAAAAATTCACCGTCATTAATTATTTCATAATTAGCTTTGAGGATACCATCTGAGTTGCTAATCTTTTCCCTGGAATCGTCTAGAAGGTCTTTAGTAACCATTTGGCTTTTCTCAATGTTCTAATTCAAATTCTCCTTTTGGGGTTGAGTATTTTGTTGCTCGCATGATTCCTGTTGGACAATTGGTGCATCTGGAGGATGAGCTTCTTTCTTTTGAACTAGGACATTTGAAGGTTTCGAATCATTCACATTCAGGCCTCCACCAAGAAGGAATCAAAGCATGATCGGATGTTCGGGCATCTCTTCTTCAAGTGGCCATATTGCTGACAACCATAACATCTTAGGGAGAAGTTTTCATATTCAATATTTTGGAGCCATTCCCCTTTGCTGGAGGAGATAGTAATGGATTGAGGCCTAGGAACTGAAACATCCATCCAAACAGCCAATCTTGCTTTACTCATATTAATTTTACTGGACAAATTTTCCTCAGTTTGGGCATCCATATACTAGAATGAACCAATGGCATTACCGATTTTGGTGAATATCTTCTCTCCCCAAAACTCCACAGGGAGAGCATAAAGATTCACCCAGACTGGGAAGCAATTAACTTCTTCTGTAAAAGGGTTGAAATTAGGAGTCCAAGGTCTTATATAGACACCCCTTTGTCCGAAAAACCAATTATATCTATAATCCATTACCCTATCTTTATCCGCTAAATCAGAAAAGGAAACAGAAAAGAAATTTTTGGGTAGGAAAGTTACTTGGAAATCTGAACTCCACCAATATTTAATGTATCCTTTGAGCTCCTCCAGGCCTGGTCTTTTGCCTTTGAGTTTGCAAATAATTGTTCGGACTTCATGATCAATCAGATCCAACCCAAATTCATCCTCTGAAATCTTGATAGAGGGCATGGGTTCATCCACCTGCGAACCCAAAGATCCTTGAGAAATATTTCTTCTGACCGAAGAGGCTTTCTCACAAACTAAAGAGACGGTCTGCAAACAACCCTCTTGACTGCACCTAGGGTTTGCATCTCGTTTGTGAATACTGTGCCCAAATTTATTGCTTTGTTCCATCTCTTGAGTGCACCTAGAGTTTGCATCTCATTTGTGAATACTGTACCCAAATTTATCACATTGTTCCATGGCTTGACTACTTCCAGTCTTCTTATTTATTATCAGACTAGGTATCTGTTTGGCCTGCAAAATGGTTTTGAGGATGCAATCAAGGAAATTCGAGGTGAAATTTCCCCACTTTCTCGGAAAGGGGTGGTTCAGACTTCAGACTACATCCCGAGATAGCAACAAACTATGATAAATCCAGGCGTTTAGGGCCTAACACATTACCAAAAGTTGGCATGCAAAAAGGGAAAAACAAAATATATTTACAGTATTTAAAGATTCTCTCTGAGGGTCTTCATCATCATATAAGGAGGATTTACACAAATACAATGGAACAGATTTTGATTTCAAAGGTGAGGACAGACGTAAAAGTAAATATTTGGCCACTCACCAACTTACGCTCCACTTACAGAGAATTTCACAGAATTTTCTTTATAACATAATGTAAATTTGCATGCAAGGAATGAACAGAAGAAATAACTCGAGCCACAAAGATTTACTGATAAAACTCCATAGGATTTTTCTACCAGCTGTCCTTTAAGATATAACGAAAAATTGAACTGGAAAGTAAATAACAGAATTAAGTACCATTCATTTAAGACAACTTTGACAAATTCAAGTACAAAATAGCAGCAAGAGTCTTGGAATTCTCTACTTCTTTTGTACTGAAAATGCATCAAACTCTACAGTTCACTTCTACCATACTACTTTAACCGCATATACCTCCTTACAATACAAAACGGAGTCACCCTGTTTAATTGTTTGCTCTTAATTTATAGCAAATACTAAGGTGGCAGTCATGTACGCATGCAAAGTAATTAGGCTTTAGCCTATCACAACTCCTATTTTAAGCAACCACCTTCTAACTGACATGATGGCCCTTTGATAAGCTATTACAAAAGAGGGCCACCACCCATGCCTTTATGAGGCCTACTAAATATTAAAATATTCACAAAATGGAAATCAATAAAAATCAAAGGTAAAATGTTCTTTTTAAGATTCCCCAAGGAATCTCTGAGATTGATTGTTTATTTCTGTGTTTTATTCTTCCACAATATCTCCTCTTTCTCTGCTTCGCTTTCTTTTTGCCCAAATAAATGTTCCAATAGGTGATTTGGTCGTCAATTAGCTTAAGGGCCAGTATGGACAATTCTTCGACAGTCAGCAGGGCCAATTGGTACTTCGTCTTTCCTAGTCCAAGCATTCGCAAATCTTCTTTCATCTCTTCTTCTATCTCACAGAGATGATCATAGATTTGGATAAAGGCCATCTCCTCGAACTTATTTTCTTCAAGTTGTTTAACCAACACTTCTTCTCATTTGCTTTCCATGCTCATGCCTGTGGCTGCCAAACAGGATGCCAATTTAACTTGGGCTGAGATTATCTGTTTATCTATTTCTTCATAGTACAATGTTTGCTTCCCCAACTGCTTTTTCTCTCTCTTTTCAACCGAGACCATCCATTTCATTGGGTTTCCTAGCTCCCCTTTGAATTCTAGTTGGGTCGCTACCCAGTCTTCCTTGCCTGCCATTGTAGTAGATTCCCTTTCTTTGGCTCATTGTCAAAATCTGCCTTTTCTGTTGTAAACTTATCCTCAATGGTGTTGAACTCTTTGTAGAAGTGGCACATATGAAAGTGTAATCTGACTTATGGCCAAAGCTGACATTGTATGCAAATCTTGTATAGGCCTATTGGCAATCATTGTACAAACATATTTAATTTATTGTATTATTTTATTACGTAAACCCAATAGGTCATGGTTAACCTTGTTATGGTTAAACCCATCTTATAACTTGTAATTAACCTAAAACCCTCTTGTTATGTCAACTTAGATAAATTTATGTAATTGGGGTTTTTGTATTGGTATAAATACCCACCACAACTCCATCCATTGTACCGGAGTGTTGTGATCCTTATCCACGGATAATACAGTGACTGTTTATGGTGCCTAAGGTTGACCATCAATTTCTATGTCTCTTTATTTTCTTTTTGTTTTTTTATGCTTTTTGTATTAGATTTGAGTGGATGGAATGCATTTGTTCATTTCTAGGAATAGGTGTGAATTCCAACATGGCATCAAAGAAGATATGGAGTGGCATTGCTTGGTCACGCAAAAAGTCGATTTGAAGCCTCTCATCCTAATTTTGCAATTTCACACAAAATCCCCACTTTGCCAAAATCGTTGCTTCGATACCACTTGTTGCATAACTTTTATTATTATTATCATAAACCATTCACCAATATGCAGAAATATCATATCATTCATCCACAATACATTATCCACAATAACAATCCACAAATGTGAGAGAGATAGATAATACCCTTAAGGTAGGGAAACACCAATAATAATCCTTAAGGAAAGAACAACTCCACAAGATCTCCTAAGAGGAGAGGCCACTTCGTGGGCACGACGATTACATAAGATTCTTTTTCAATGATATGAATAATTAAAATAACAAATATCTCTTCTTTATATATCCATATTATTATTCTACTTTGGGGAGCCTATTACTAATATAATATTATATTATAATATAATATAATATAATATTATAATATAATATAATATAATATTATAATACAATCAACCTTGGGTTATGTGTGGCCCATGCCAACCCTTATACAATATAATAATATATCCCCAAATATCTATTCCTAGGTACTCTACCATGCCACCCTCCTTACAAATGTTTCGTCCTAAGCAATGTTAGCAACTGGTACCAATCTCGATCATCCATCCATCCAAGTGAAACACGTTGATGTTGGTAGTCCATTTTGTTACTTGAGTATCCAAATCTACTTCGTTGGCTCCACGCTTCTGCTGCTATATTTTAATAACTTGAATGATGGGTCCACTTGTTCCTTCATGTTGATGAACAACTCAGAAAACCATGATCACTATGCTTTCTTTGCCAAACACTGCCATAGTTGTTGTCCTTCTGATTCCATGTAGAACCATAATATTGTTGCCTTGAACCATACCTCCAAGATTGTTGATGCTCATGGTGGTGTGGATGGCGATATGGTGCAACCTTAACTTGATGTTCTACCTTCTTTGACTTCTCAACATTTGGCTCCATTGTTTTAAATTCTTCTACACATTGTCCTTTCATGTCTTCTTTGTTTGGTGTGTCCTTGTGCTCTTCTATCAAAGCTTCCTTGGACTTTGTTACTGTTATTTCCACGGACTCCGTTGTTGCTACTTCTTCCATGGACTTTGTTGCTGCTACTACCTTCTTGGATTCTGTTTCAGGTTCTTCAATTTGTTTCTCTACAACCACTTCTTGATTTTCCTTGCATCCTTGCTCCTTAAGCTGAGAAATACCCTGCAATGTTATCTTCTTTTTCTTGCACCATAACTTCATTAAATTCTTTTGTACATTAATGTTAACAGTACCCAAAGAATCTAACCAAGGATAACCAAGAACAATATCCTTATCCTCCATCTCAATAGCATAGAAATTTGAATGTAAAACATATTTATCCATGGTGATCTTCAAATCTTCAAAAATCTGAACATTCTCACCCTCTAGTTGTATGTCCTTGATTTTTGTTGCTTGAACTTACAACTTCTTAGCCAAAGCAATATTAAGAAAATTATATCTGCTACTAGAGTCAATGGAAATAAGAACCTGTTCTTTTTGAATGCTTCCATGAACGTGCAAAATAGAACTTTTAGATGAATCTAAAACCTTTTGATTCTTCTCTTGCTTTTGAAAATCTAAAGATGTGACTTCATTCTTCTCATTATCTTCCTTAACATTTTCCTCTTTCTCTTTCTTGAGTAATTTTATTTCTTTTTCATAGTCTTCATTTTGTTTCTTGAAAACTTCCCATTCTCCTTTTATTTCATTCCGCTCATTTTGAATTCCTTGTAGTTTCTTTTCAAGGTCTTTGATGACATCCCACATGCTATCTATCTTTTTATCCCTTCCTTCAAGTTTTCTCTTACAAATATCTAACTTTCTTTGTAATTGAATAGGTACCCATGTGCTCAAGAATGTCGGTTCAATTTGATCCCATTTGTACAAGCCTTTATACCTAGTAAGGTTGTCTATCCATTGTAATGCTTTCCCCGTAAACAAAGTATGACAGCCATATTGTAACCTTTCACTAACTTGAGATTTTACTATTTTCAACCACTCTCTCACATCAATATCATTTTCTCAATTAAACTTTTCCACTCTCACATCAATATCATTTTCTCCATTAAACTTTTCCAATGACATAGTTGATGCCCTAATGCAACTAGGGTTTTTTTTTTTGACAATATATATCATGCCCTAATGCAAACTAGGGTTTTATGGAAATAAATATCTTCCCATTGAGTTGAAGCTAAAAATCCACATAGACAACTAGATCTGCAATTTTTCTTCCAAACAAAATAAAGTGCAACTGATTTGCTTACCCGAACTAAACAAATTTCGTCTTTTGAAAAAATCGCGACTTGAAAATTCGTCACTACCCTTGTTCCAGAAGGCTGACTTCAGAAGGTCGTATCTCCCTCAATACTACTCGGATTCCTTCATATGACCACTCATTTTAAATCTCTTCAAATTCTACACAAACTGATCCAAGAATCGCCTAAATCGGATAAAATCTCGCAAGGATATGGCTTCTGAAATATGAGACGTTTTTTTCCAGAAAAATCTGCGAAATTCGTCACTATCCTTGTTTCGGATGACTAACTTCAAAAGGTCGTATCTCCCTCAATACTACTCATTTTAAAGCTCTTCAAATTCTACACAATCTAATCCAAGAATCGTCTGAATCGAATAAACTTGCACAGAGATATGCCTCCTGAAAGATGAGACGTTTTTCCCAAAAAAAATTGCCCTAATTTTGCAATTTCACACAAAATCCCCACTTTGCCAAAATCATTGCTCTGATACCACTAGTTGCATAACTATTATTATTATTAATATAAACCATTCACCAATATGCAGAAATAGCAAATCATTCATCCACAATACATTATCCACAATAACAATCCACAAATGAGAGAGAGATAGATAATACCCTTAAGGTAGGGAAACACCAATAATAATCCTTAAGGAAGGAATAACTCCACAAGATCTCCCAAGATGAGAGGCCAATTCGTGGGCACGACGATTACTTAAGATTCTTCTTCAATGATATGAATGATTACAATAACAAATATCTCTTCTTTATATATCCATATTCTAATTTTACTTTTGGGAACCTACTACTAATATAATATTATATTATAATATAATATAATATTATAATACAATCAACCTTGGGTTATGTGTGGTCCATGCCAACCCTTATACAATATAATAATATGTCCCCAAATATATATTCCTAGGTACCCTACCAGTTTTAATACCAACAACATAGTTTGCAATAATGTTGCCAAGCCAATTTTCCCCACTAGATGGCTTCACCACGTTGCATTTTTACTAATAAAACAAATGATCTGCCAGCCCTTGCAATATTGTCTACTTCAGCATGGTAAAATTCAATTTGGTTGCTCTACAGTTCTTCTTGTGTATCCTTACTGACTACATCCTGACCTTCCATCGGAACATCATCTTGTAGTGCATACAACGGAGATCGAATATCTTCTTAAATAGCCTCAACAAATACTTGGGTCTCTGAAGTCTTTACAAACGTTTTGGTCAATTCCTTGAAATATGCAATCTGCCACTTGAGACTAGCATTTTCTTCTTCCAACTCTTGGATAGCTCCTTTAGCTACCATTACACTAGCATTGACCATGCTCATGGTCACTTGGGCATCCATGAGAGGCAGAGTGGTGGTCACAAACTCAAAGTCTTCCTTAAGGGGTTCCTTTCCAAAACGCACCCCTGCCTTGGGTTATGCAGTCCTAATTATCATCTTATTCTCTTTGTGATCCACCTAACACTGCACTCTAGCCCTTCCCCTCTTTTTCTTTTCTGCAATACCAAAGGTAAAAAGGGAAGACTTGTCCATTGCTTTTTTAATTTGCTTCTTTTGCTTTTCTATCTCCAAGAATTCGTCGAAGAAATCCTTTAGATCCTTGGATGCATCCATCATCTCAGTTCCATTGTAAGGTTGTGCCTGTGTGAGGACTACTGATTGGGTTTCCTCCATCAATGGTCTTACAGCAAAAGGCTCTTTGGGTTCTCCAATTCTGCAAAGGGAACAATACTAACATATTCGAGACTGCTTCAACATGCAGAAGATGCTGACTGTAAGGTTGTACCTGTGTGAGGACTTCTGATCAGTTTTCCTCCATCGATGGTCTTACTACAAAAGGCTCTTTGGGTTCTCCAATTCTGCAAAGGGAACAATACTAACATATTCTAGACTTCTTCAACATGCAGAGGATGCTGACTGTAAAGCAGAGGAACCTGTGGGAGGGGGGGTCATAAGAGCAAAGTAAGTGCATCGCGAAGGGTGAACCTCCATCCAAAGAGAGGGAGCACTTAGAAAAACCTTAAGCAAGCATAGCTCTCTACGGATGGACCCTATTGCGGGCATAGCACTCAGTAAATGAAATTATCAAAGTGGAAACAAACTCGAGGTTTTTTCTGCCACAGATGACAGCTACTTAGCCATATTTTCATTTATAGGCATCCTGAAGAGAACTCAAAAAAATCCCTCGTCTACAAAACAAATGCAGTAAAGGACTAGCATGAATAATAATAATGCTCTAGCAAACATAAATTCCTAAATTGCTAAAATTTTGAAAACCACGAGGCAGAATAAAAAATAAAAAAATTCTACCATTAATATCTTAGTTACACAGTACAAATATCTAATTCTGTCTGCTTTTCTGAATAGGCACATAGAGTTCTCCCCCACCCCCACATCGTTGCAGAAGGAAAAGAAACTTATTAACAATCTGAAAAAGAACTTGGCTGCTTGATATACTTTCTTCAAATGCTGGAAAACTTTAGTAGTGTTTAAAATTGGTTGAAATATGAGGTAGACTACTTAAAGCAGTTAATAGAACCCTTGGTCATAAGTAGCATGTATCTAGGTTAATGAGGGATATGAATTCCAGCCCCGTCACGTATAAAAACCAAAATGCAATTTTATCAAACTGTCATTGTCACTTCTCCTATTTTTTACTTTTGTGTCTAGTTGTTTTGCTCAATATGGAAGTGACCTGTTTTTTTCCTTCCTGATTGAATTAGATATATTGGGAGAGTTTTGATGCTTAACCTTTAATGCCAGTTTGTCTTAGGAATTTTAAACATCACACACAGACTGCTTATTCAATCTATTGCAAAATATCTCCACAAAAATATTTACAAAAAAACATAAAAGTCAAGAAACCAATAAATACCTGACTTTCAAAGCAAGTTTCCTCCTCCGTATTAAATATTGTGTCATTTTTGTCAGACGTTGCTTGTTCTTGTGAACAAGAAATTTTGGCCAATATTGCTGCCAATCCACAGAATATACAATAAATGAAACTACATACTTTGCCCAGCAGACAATTTCTGAAACTCTGGTTCTTCATGATGCCATATAAGAGCATGACTTGATAGTAAAACAGAGAGAAAGAGAGAGAGAGAGAGAGAGAGACTACTTAGGGAATCCACAATGCATTCGCAAATTAACAATAAATTCAATGTGTTCAAATACGTGAACTTTTTAGAACATCTTCTCATGAAGGAAATTGAAATAAAAACAAAAACAAAAAAGATATAATACATACCAAGAATTTATCAATTGTTTCCAGTGCTTTCTCATAATTCCTTGGAAGTTTAACCCTTTCCCATAATTTGTTTGGCATGTGAGCTCTTTCAATTGACTTCATGTACAGGTAGAGAACCCCTGGAAAAGATCGCAATGAAGTGGGTATGTTATCCATCACAAGTCAACGTCAACATTTGGTTTGTCATAAAAATATAGAACAGTGTAGTTGAAAACATAAAAAGCAAACCAAAAAATAAATTGACAAGGGCCAGGCAATACATTCAAAACAAAAACTCTCCAGGGTCAAATACACCTGCAAATGGCATCAGTCATTTTTGCTGGAAACTATGCAACGGGGGAAACTGTAACAACTATAGAGTACTAAGATGCACTGGTCACACAAATCCAAATGATCATGGTTACAGACAACACAAAAATCAAACTCATGTGAGAAAGAAACATAAATTAAAGAAATTAGGAAAATGTAATAACTGATATGCAAATGCCACCTTAGAGATTAGTGGAATCAAACCAACCTCAAGAAGGTTCCCATTCAGCAGTCTATATCAAAGAGGCATTCAGACCTCTGTAACAAAGTTCAGTAAATTTAATCCAAACAGTTCGAGTTTGAATAAACTTGCAGACCACCCAAATAAAAACCAAATAAATTTGCAGATCATGTTCATTTTACAAATTTGAACTCAAATTCATTTACATTTGTTGAATAAATTTTATTAAAATTTTAAAAATTCGCCTATGTCAAGATTATAATCACTGGTTTGTGTGATGTCATTGGATCAATGTAAAGAGCATATTCAAATGGCCATAAGTTACGCATGTTTTCATATACAGTTCAAGTTGCAGTATCAAATTTCTTTATATTTAATCTACTAAATTATTGAAACATTTGATATTTTTTTGTTTTTTATTGTTTATATGAGATTGAAAGGCCCACATCACATCATCATGACATTGTCATGGTATTTCAACCAATTACATGGTAGTATTATCATTGCCATTATTAGTATTATTATATAGCTGATAAGATTTGAACCTGAATCTTCCATTGTAAGTCCATGTTTAACCACCTGCCATGTATTATTATTATTATTATTATTATTATTATTATATAGCTGATAAGATTTGAACCTGAATCCATGTTTAACCACCTGAGCTCGAGCCATTTGATAGATATTTTTAATATTTTGAGTTTCATGTAAGACTTTATTTTCATCTTATCTTCCTCATTTAACTCACATACTCACATTCAAACACGAACCTGGAGACTATGATTCAAACTAGCGTCCAGGATTTACCATGCCCTGTACTGAACTATCAGATTGTTAAAAATCTTAAATAGAGATAACTGCTCACACTCCCGCGTAGGTAACCACAGGCTGGCAAGTCTTCTCCACATAGTTTACTATGTGAAAACAGGGTAGGCCTCTAACGCCCAGGCAGCTGAATAACAACATCCTAGTAACAATAATCGTGATAATTCACAAATATATTCCTTACCCTCCTGTTCCCGAATGGTGGCATATCGGCTATTGGCAAGTGGGCATGAGCTCCGGTTGCAAAGCCCAGTGACATTGTACTCGTTTCGACAAAAATTCTGTGTTTGCATTCTGTCTCCACAAAAACCCAAAAGGGCACCAAATTAAGAACAAATCCAGCTCTCAAACTTTAAAAAAAACAATAATAGCTCAAAAAAATCCACGCCCCTTGGGAAATATACCTGCCCTAATAACTAACAAAACCGCCATGACTCTTTCTCTTGATACAATATAATTTCTCCCGTTTTAATCCTTACAAACATTAGAGATGCCACTAAAACTTGAACAATTCATCGGATTCAAAAACGTTAACCCCATTCTTTTAAACCTTCAAATGCGGAAAAGGTTGAAGGTTGTTGTACTTACTTGGCCATGAAGCTGCAGTGATGATGCCGGATAACCTGCCATATTACCTCGTCGTGCTGCATCCCTGCTGTTTTCCTACTAATAAAATTCTTATAAAAAGTTTATTGCCCTATTCCAGAGCCCTAGCTTAAGTTTAAAGCGCTATTTGCAAGAACGAACCCTCCTTTCTGAAATCAGAACTGAGAACGTATCTCTTGCTGAGGAATTTTGTCACAGCAGGCGGCTCTAATTCCTCAAAATGTTCGGAGATTTTGTCTGGGATTTAAGACGAGGCTTTAAACCCAAAACCCAAAGCAAAGATAATGTTCAGGACTTCGCCCTAGAAAAGTAGAATTCGCCAAAATAACAAAAGAAGCAATTAATACCGTAGGATATCTTTTCCATGATAACCAAAAACTATAAAATATTAAATATTAGTTTTTTTATTAAAAAGATTTAAGGTTTAAATCTATGATAGCTGTCTAGTGTTTGTTGGTTAGCTGCCTTAGAGGTTTGGTGTCCCATTGACTTCGTTTAACCTACCAAAGCAAAGATAATGTTTATTCAGGACTTCGCCCTAGAAAAGTAGAATTCGCCAAAATAACAAAAGAAGAAATTAATACCTTAAGATATCTTTTCCATGATAACCAAAAACTATAAAATATTAAAAATTAGTTTTTTTAATTAAAAAGGTTTAAGGTTTAAATCTATGATAGCTGCCTAGTGTTTGTTGGTTAGTTGCCTTAGAGGTTTGGTGTCCCATTGACTTCGTTTAACCCTACTAGGTTAAACAAAGTTAATGGTGGTAAGCGGGCTAAGATTTATAGTGTCAACATCCAATAGTGTTACGAATTTTTCAATTTTCCTATTAAAAACATTATCACTTCGATTTCATGATTGGAATTTTGTTCACATTAATACTTGTCTACTCTTCCAAATTTTTATAAATAGATAGGTATTAGTGTTATTAAAAAAATTATTGCTCTGTGATTTCATGATTGGAATTTTGTTCAACATTAATACCTTGTCTACTCTTCCAAATTTTTATAAATAGATAGGTATTAACGCAAGCTTATAGTGTCAACACTCAATAGTGTTAAGCGGGCTAAGATTTATAGTGTCAACACTCAATAGTGTTAAACAGGCTAAGATTTACAGTGTTATCAATACAACATCCAATAGTGTTAAACGGCTAAGATTTATAGTGTCAAAACCCAATAGTGTTAAGCGAGCTAAGATTTATAGTGTCAAAACCCAATAGTGTTAAGCGGGCTAAGATTTATAGTGTCAAAACCCAATAGTGTTAAGCGGGCTAAGATTTATAGTGTCAACACCCAATAGTGTTAAGCGGGCTAAGATTTATAATGTCAACACCCAATAGTGTTAAGCGGGCTAAGATTTATAGTGTCAACACCCGATAGTGTTACAGAAAGATTTCATGAATAAAAAAAATTTCCACATGCTCTTCCAATTTTTTTATAGATAGATAGGTATTAACCTAAGATTTATAGTGTCAACACCCAATAATCTTAGGTGGGCTAAGATTTATAGTGTCAACATCTAATAGTGTTAAGCAGACTAAGATTTATAGTGTTAACACCCAATAGTGTTAAGTGGGCTAAGATTTATAGTCACCCAATAGTGTTAAGCGGGCTAAGATTTATAGTGTCAACACCCAATGCTATTCCAATTTTTTATAGATGGATAGGTATTTAACCTAAGATTTATAGTGTCAACACCCAATAATCTTAGGTGGACTAAGATTTATAGTGTCAACACCCAATAGTGTTAAGCGGGCTAAGATTTATAGTGTCAATATCCAATAGTGTTAAGCGGGCTAAGATTTATAGTGTCAACACCCAATAGTGTTAAGCGGGCTAGTGTTAACATCCAATAGTGTTAAGTGGGCTAATATTTATAGTGTCAACATCCAATAGTGTTAAGTGGGCTAATATTTATAGTGTCAACATCCAATAGTGTTAAGTGGCTAAGATTTATAGTGTCAACATCCAATAGTGTTTAGCGGTTAAGATTTATAGTGTCAACATCCAATAGTGTTAAGCGGGCTACTATTTATAGTGTCAAAACCCAATAGTGTTACAGATTTCCCTATTAAAAAAATTATCGCCTCGTGATTTCATAATTGGAATTTTGTTCCACGATAATACCTTGTTTACTCTTCCATACTTTTATAGATAGATAAGTATTAATATGGAACGAAATTCCAATCATAAAATATGTCATTAGACTTGCATCATCATATTAACCGGTTAGAAAGCAAGAGGACCAATCCCTCACACATGCCCAAACTCAATGTTAATAAGGGTGAGGAATCGGACAAAGTGGAACCAGGGACTTGCATCTTTAGTCCTGCTACCCTATGGCAAAGAGTATGACAAGGGTTTGGGTTTATAAACTGCTCAAATCCCACAACACATTTAATGTGAGATTATTCACAAACACACACAAACTACACTAACAAAATAGATAGGTATTAACGTGAAACGAAATTTCAATCATGGAATATGCCACCAAACTTCATCATCAAATTAATCGATTAATATTATTTTAAATATGCATTTAAAATTTTAAATAAAAGATATATTACTTATCAATATTAGTTTTTTTTAATATTTAGATAGTGCGAGAAATCCTACGACCGATGATGCTCATGATTTAGTGTGAGAAACCCTTGGATTAATGATGCTCAAGATTTAGTTAGTGTGAGAAACCTTACGACCGTTGATGCTCATGAAGATGTGGGAAACTCTTACGGTCGATGCTCACGGATGGGCATCTCCATAACACCATAACCTGTCATAAAGTAAAGAGTTGAGCTTATCAATAGAAAATTTAACACACAACCTTAAACAAATGTCGCGGTTTAAACTTTGAACCTCCCAAAGAACCAAAGCTTGAACCATTACATTGTCACCAAGACTTATTAATCAAGACTTATTAATCAGTATTTTTTTTGTTAGGGTAATGTGAAAAACTTTTATGATCATTGCTTAGGGTTGGGCATTCTCATCCCAACCATGACCCCTAGTAAACTTATCAATAAGAACCAGACAACCATACACACATCCACTCCCTCACACACTTACTACACTACAGTTTGAACCTTATCTATTAATAAATAATAGTTAGCAGGATCAAAGCTGTAGACCTACCGGTTTTCTAGTTTGAACCTTGTCTATTAATATTATTAGTTGGCAAGGTCGAGGTAGTAAACCTATTGGTTTTCCACTGAGTGTTAATAAATATTAGTTAGCAAGGTCGAGGTAGTAGACTTACTCGGTTTTTTTCTTAGTGTTTGTCAGCTTGAAGTCTGCAGTTCCAATCTCAAGCCCATTCAGGTTTCCCTCACTAAAGTAAATACTCAGGTTTCCCTCACTAAAGTAAATACTTAGAAGACGAGCCAAGTGGAAAAACTCATTTATATTAAATAAATAAATAAATATGTCCAAGGGGATAGCAAAACAATACAGGCATTGGTTTTTCTTTGAGAGGTCCAAAATTTGTTGTGTAGGCGAGTATGTGAGAACAATATGGGCTATATCTCTTCTTCGGGAGGTCCAAGGTCTGGTGACGCAGGTGAGTGTGTGAGGGGGTGAGTGTGTGTTTATAAAATCAGCTCTCACATTTATCAAAGGTTATGGTTGGGATAAGGATACCCAATCCTAAATGTGGTTGGAGGAGTTTCTCACGTTAACCTCAGTAAAAAAAATTCTCACAATAACCTTAATAAATAAATAAATATTAGTTAGCACGAAAACTTTTGTGCATGAGCAAATTTACTTGTACAAGTATTTAAGGTTTCATGGCATAAGAAGAGGAAGAAGAAAAAGTATTAAAGTGGAACGAAATTCCAACGTAAGAATATGCCATTAGAAATAAACAACTTGTGTGGGAACAACATCACATGAACAAGATAGAAAGCATAAAAGAATAAATAGTTCGATCCTATACTTAGTATTGTTTTGTGTTATTGGTTTTTTTAACGTGAAAGAAGAAAATAAAATTAGTTGTTTAATTTTGAATTTTTTTAAACTAATTTTAATTATTAAAATTTTTATAATAATTATATAATTTAAAAAGAAATTTTGTTCTAGTTTTATTATATTGAGTTGTTTGTATGTTTTAAATAATTTTTCTTTTGTTAGAAAATAAAGAGTTGTATTTGGTCTCCTATTTTTTATAAATTACAATTCTCTTTTTAAAGTTGTGAGAGTTTATAAACAAAATTAATTCTCATTTCAATTGAGTTGTTATAGTTAGAAACCTACATTATTTTATATAAAATGTTTGAATTCTTGATTTTTATTTTTTAAATCTTTTTCAAATTTTATGGGGTTACATAGAAGAGTTGGTCACAACCTCACTATTTTTGGTAACTGATAAGCATGGGGTTCAAACCACAAGGGTTGCTCCCACCAAACTTATTCTATCTCATTATTGTTGATCTAGCGTGAAGGGAATCATTGGTCACTCGAGATGTGTCCCATCATCGTCGGTATGGCATGCACTAGGAATATTTAGATCAAACTACTACCTTTGCAAACAAGTTACTCCCGAGGTTTGAACTTGGGTGTCTTCTTGGTAAGTGCATGGCCAGAAAAGCACTTACCAATCCACCTAGTCCTTGGGATAAATCTTTTTCAATTTTAAGTGTGAATACAAATATTTCAAAATGCACCATCCTTCGTAACATTTTTCTATTTCTACAACCTTCACAATAACAAAACTTCACTTCTACTATTTATGTATTGCATCTTAGTAGAGTAATATTTCTAAAACATAATACTATCATAGTTTATTTTACCAAATTGGATTGCTAGTTTCTTTCCTCAAGCACAAGTGCAACAACTAAAATTATAATAAATAGTTATATGAAAACACATTAATGTTATAAAATAAAGCAGATATTACCAATAGAAAATATTAAACTAAATCTTAATCATTATTTGATTCAAGCAGTCAACATTTTATTGTCAACTTCAACTAAACTTATCACTTTCTCTAACCACATAAAAGAGAATTTAACTTCACGATCCTCAATTAAAACCCCTCTATTGGCTAGAATATCTGCACATTTGTTTTCTTCCCTTAATGTATGTGTAAACCTTATTTCTTCGAACTCTATAGTAAGGTCTTGAATTTCCATAATTATCTCTTATATGTTCTATGAGCCTTTGTTTTCCTCAAAATTGCATTTATTATTGAGTGAATCACCTTCCATCCATACTCTGTTCTATTTTACTTGTTTGCATATTTTTAACCCTTCTAAAGTTGGCCAAGCTTTAGCTTCATTATTTGTCTTAAATCCACTATTGAAAGCATAATGAGACAAAATCTTGTTGGAATATATTACATTATTTGGTACTTGCTAATGTACCATCATGGGTACATGTTTAGATTAGGAGTTTATCTTAGATTAGGATTTAAGTATTTGCTTAATGCAATGTAATAAATGCACAAGTACTATTAGAATGTACAATGATGGAAATGTGCATGTAGTCCACGTGTACATGAGTTCTAAGAATATATTGATGAAGTGTCAAAGGAATATAGAAGACCAAAAAGTCATGTCACACTATATATATGCCTTCTTAGAGTATAAGAAGAGGATTTTGGAGTACATAGGGTAGAGTTGTAGTAGTAATAATGTAGAGCATTTTTTCAAAATGGAGTGTTAGAGACCTCCGTTGTAGTAGTAACAATGTAGAGCATTTTTGCACAATGGAGTGTTAGAGATTTCCATTGCATAGCAATGTATATTTTTGTGAGCTTTCATTAATGGCTATTGCATGAGTATTTTTTAAGTTTCTTATCATATTTACGTGATTATTTATTAGCCATTATCATAGTTAGAACATTGCTTGCTTATTTCATTACTTGTGGTTGCATTTTCTTTAATTTTATAGCATCAAAAGCTAAAAATGATACCAGAGCACTAGGTAGATTGATAGGAAATAGAGAGAGCCACAAAAGAGATTGAGAGGAGATAGCAAATCTCATTTTCAAAATTTTTGAAATTGTTATTTGGCTAGAGTTTTTCTACAAAGTTGTAGAAGAACTCGTGAAGACTAGGACTCAACATTGATTCCACTAGATTGACAAATTAACTAGTGAAGATTCATCATCTCTAGATTTAGAGATTTTTCCATTACATTTTTTTCTAATACTTTGTTGCAAAAAAGTTGATTCAAAGAAAGTTGGGAAGCTTCCTACAAGAGCTAGGAAGAATATCTTCTTTGAAATCCATCCAGTACCTGAAGCAACAAGTTGGATATTGAAGATTTGGAGACCTAAAGAAAAGGTCCCATTACAGGATTTACAGATTGAAGACTCCAAGTTGGATATTGATAAAATATCTAGAGATCAAAGAAGCCACATTGAAGACTGCAAATAAAGGAGGAGGTCCTAGAAAGAAGACCCCATTGAAGGAAGAAGAGACTGAAAGAAAAGAGTCCTAAAGGAGATTGAAGATCTCCATTGAATATTGGAGACTTCAAATTAAAGAGAAGACACAAAGAAGGTCTCATTGAGAACTTTCATATTTGGAAGATTGAAGATATAGAAGGACTAGCAAAAGTCCTATTGCAAATTTTAAAAGCAATAGATTTCAAAGATCTAAGAAAGATATCTCATTAACAAACTTGCGTAGTTGAAGATAGAAGAGATCAAGGAAGGTCTCATTGAAGTTTTGAAGATGAGAAGCTTCAAAATTTGAAGGCCCTAGGAGAAGGCCTCAAGCAACTTGAAAGAAGAAATAAGAAGGCTAAGAAAGCCTCATTGAAGGAGATTTAAAGAAGTTTATTGAAGACAATTTGAGAAGAACTCAAGGAAAAGTTCTTGATAAAGAAATATTTGGGATAATTGTCGCCATCCGACAACAAGCCCAAAAGAAAGAAATATTTAGTAAGAAGTTTACCAAATATTGGAAAGGATTTCCAAATACCTCAAGACATTTATATTCTTGAGAAGAAGGCCAACAAAAATGCCAAGATCAAAGTTTAAGGAGAAAGGAGCTAGAAGAAACCCATGGATTTGAGAGTTTTAAATACAGCTACCAAGGAGTTAAAGGTTTATTTGAAAGGATTTTGCTAATTTAACAACAGAAAATTTAAATTTTCTTGAAGAAAAATCTCAGTTGTTATTTATAGGAGTTTTATACCAAATTTGGGAGATTTGAGGACAACATTTCATAGGAAAAGTTGACTGCTTTACAATAGAAAAATTTAGATTTGAGGATAGCAAGAAAGCAACGATTTGGGCAGCATTAATAGCTGCTAAGTTTCATATTTTTAGGATTCATCCTAAAGGATATTTGAAGCCATCAAACTACAGTTTTGGGTAGCAAGTTAGAGGAATTTCAAAGCTATAAAATAAACAAGTTTTAGAGCAGCAAAGGATATCAATTAAAACTGCAAATTGATGAGTTAAAGAAATTTTTTTGGACAACAAGAAAGAGCTGCAATTTCATCAAGCATAGGGTAGCAATTAGGTGATTCAAATCACCAATAAATCTATCATCTAACTTAAGTAAAAAAGGTATGCAACTTTGGTGCAAAAATTTCATTACTTGAACATCCTTATTTAGTTTATTATTAATTTTATTAAGCACCAGATTTTGAGGTTTAAAGTTGCAAGAGAAAGTTTCTAGTTTAATTCTTCAAGGAAGTGTAGAAGATAGTTTTTACAAGATTTAAAACCTACAAGTAAGAAATAAGAGTTAGATATATTTCAAGAGAAAGGAAAATATCAACATTCTACTATCTAGTAAAGAAAAGAAGACACTATTTTAAAAGTATAGATTGCACATCCTATAGTGCAAGCAATGTCATTCAAAAGGTATACTATCAGCCTAATTAAAAATCTTAGAATAATCATTGAAAGTTAACCAAGCTAGGAGAAATAGTAGAAAGTTGCCAAGGAGAAGAAGGCAACATTGAAACCCCTTTTTAGTGAAAGGAAGGGTGCCAATTTAAAGTACAGGGGGGTAAGCACTTAAAGCAGTGCATCTTAAGTTCTCAAGAGCACCACATTAGAGCCATCAAATAGAGCTCTAAGGTTAGTATCTCCAAGGTAAAAAGGAGATATCTCGGACATCATCAACCTACACATTTTTAAACAAATCAAATATTGCTTAAGAGAAGAAGTCATTAAAATAAAGGTGAAAGTAGAAGATTGGTTTTAGACTTCTCAAGTTATGTATTTATCTAAGGACTATTGATATAAAAGTAGGAGAACTCAATAGCAAGACTAAATATTCCAAAGCAGGTGCATCTAGAATTTAAGAGCCTTTGGTGAAGGTAAGGTAAAGAGGCAACATCACATTAAAGAGAGCATCATTGGGCATAGTTTCCATTTTTCCCACGTACCAGCATTGATGCATTAGAGAGAGCATCGTTGGCACTAAGACATAGTATTTATTTTGCCCTCACAACAACATCAACTTGCACAAAGGCAAGCATTCTCATTTGGGCCACATAAATAGTGTTGAAGACCTTTATAGGGCGTAAGGCAAATCCAACAAGCTTGCACCACCAAAGAGAGGAGAAGACACATCGCATTGTAGTGTTGAGTCATCAATATTGCACTAGGTTCATAAGGAAAAGAAGGAGAAGTAGTACACTACCTGAATCTACCCTACAAGCCACAACATATACTTAGTTGGCACTTGAAAGAAGCATTAGAGAACAAGGAATATTTACACCCTCATAATGCCATCTAGAATTTGGAAGGATTGCTATCATATCATTTGAAACCTCTACCATTGAAGGAGGAGAAAATATTCTCGAAGCATTGAGTAGCTTCAAGAAGTGCAGTGAGCGAGCGTTGAATAACTTCTAAGGAAAATGTTGGAACAATATTAGGGTGTAGTGGTTGAAGAGCATATGCCACATGGAGAAGATACCTCATGTCATTAGGGTAAGCAAAAGGAGAAGACACCTCATGTTTGAAGATGCCTCAAGCATATCATCATTAATAGTAAAGAAGTTACGTTGAGTATAATCCATTATTCATACACTCAAGCATATAACGCTCTTAGGAAGTGTTAGACAAACACCTCAAAGACATTGAAGAAATAAGGGAGATTCTTGGTGCCACTTGGCACAGGCGTTGGAAGAATAAGGTGTTGCAGGAGACATTATCAAGGAGGTGGAAGATCTTGAGTGCCACTTAACACCACCTACCTTGCATGTCAATTAAAACTCAAGAAGGAGAAGCACGTCAAAAGTGTGCACATATAGCGCATGAGTTGGAAACAATATTTAATGAGAGCAAGGCAACACATAAGAGATCAAGGTAGCATGAATTAGAGGAAGGCAACACATAAGAGATCAAGGTAGCATGAATTAGAGGAAGGCAACACATAGGATGACGAAGGAGATAAAAGAGAGTGCATGAAAATCACTGCGTAGAGCTGAGAGAACAATGGACAAAGCACCTTAGAGAAGTTAAATCATTAAGGACAGTCAAACACCAAGAGATTGGTGTAAAATGAGCAAGAGACTCCATTGATTGTAGGCAGATTGAAGTCTTGTTCAAGTGCAACATACATGTTTTATCATAAATCAAAATGAGATAGAAGCTACTTGATCAATCCATAGAGATATATATGCTCTACATTCAATTAAGACTTCACAAGATATTGTTGTATTTCAAGACAACACTAATGCATTTTCTAAGAAATAGATTGCAGAAAATGAAAGATCTATATATTATAAAAGTTGATAGGAAAATAGAAGATTCAAGACAAAGAAAATGAGAGGACAACAAAGCTATGGATTACTTGGTCATTTACAAATCAAATAAGAAGAAGAAGAACTTGACCGAGCTAAGGAGTACTTGAAAGTTGAAGACCCATATTGAAGACTAAAGTTTTCAAAACTCAAATAATATAATATAGGGAGGTGTTGGAATATATTACATTATTTGGTACTTACTAATGTACCATCATGGGTACATGTTTTGATTAGGATTTTATATTAGATAAAGTCTTAAGTATTTGCTTAATGCAATATAATAAATGCACAAGTACTATTAGAATGTGCAATGATGTAAATGTGCATGTAGTCCACATGTACATGAGTCCTAAGAATAGATTGATGAAGTGTCAAAAGAATATAGAAGGCCAAGAGTCATATCACACTATATATATATATATGCCTTCTTAGAGTAGAAAAATAAGAAGATTTTGGATTGCATAGGGTAGAGTTGCAGTAGTAACAATGTAGAGCATTTTTGCAATATGGAGTGTTAGAGACCTCCATTGCATATCATTGTATATTTTCATGAGATTTCATTAATGACTATTGCATGAGTATTTTATGAAGTTTATTATCATATTTACATGCTTATTAGTTAGCCATTATCATAGTTATAACATTGCTTGCTTATTTCATTACTTATGGTTGCATTTCCTTTAAGTTTATAGCATCAAAGCTAACAAATCTCTCCTCAATTATTTCTAATTATTCCTCCTCCTTATGTTGGTCCTAAATTTCATTTACATGCTCCATCAAAATTTAGTTTGACCAACTCCACATTTGGTTGTTTCCACTTTATATTTTGTCTTCTTTTTATCTCTTGTACCCAATATCATAATTTCATTTGATGGATTGACTCCATCTATCAAGGCTCTCTACTTCTAGATTAGGGATTGGGTGAGTTGATAGGATTGGTTTAGACTCCTCTATGGTTAAATAATTTTTCCTTTCCATTACCTCTAAATTGCTTTCCTTTTCCTTTAAATATTCTCCTATTCCTTTCTAGCCATATGGTCCAAAGTATTGTATATTTTGATATATCCTAGATTGTCTATAAAGCCTCACTTTGCTTCAACAATTATTCAATTCTATCATTCATCACCATGCATTTACCAGACATATTTAGAATCCATTGCAATAGTTTCCAAACTATTGAGTAGTGTCACAAGAGATGGTTTATACTCTTCTCTTTTTTACAAAGAACACATTGTGAGGGGCCATGAAAAACCCCTTTTCATAAGGCTATCCTAAGATAAAATTCTTTTATGACCTACTAACCAAACAAACATTTTGACTTTAGGAATGCTTGGGCTATCCCAATTATCTCTCTATATTCTTGAAATATTCCTATTTTGTTGGTTATTTACATTATATTCCCTTCCTATTATCTATTCTCCTGAGCTATTCAAATCCCAAATCAACTTATCCTTGGCTCCTCTCAAAATAATCATTATTGTTATATTTCTACTCAATTGCCTCCTCATATCAATGTCTTATATACTTGTAAAAAAATAAATTTTTCCATTTGTATCTTCCTTCGTGATCCTTGTACAAAATGTTTGAAACCCTATCACCATATTTGTCTTAAAGTAATCTCATCCATGGTTTCTAGATTGGATCTAAATTGAGTAGTTTTTTTATCACACCAAGTATCCATCGAAATAGAAATTTTCTCTCTAGTTCCCACCACCCATCTTAAACCTTTCATCCCTAGATTAATTAATTTTTTAAACCATTCCATAGTGCGACACCATATGGTAGAGAGAATGTAGTAAATATTAAACTTGGGTTATCGAGAGAATTATTACCCATTGTATTTGACTCTCTTTCTATAATATCTGAATTACTTTTCCCCTAAGAGCTAAGTTTGCATATATAATAATTCTTAAACCGAGATCTCCCCTAGTTTTATCATCACACACCTTGCTCCATTTCACCAAAGGAATTTTTCTTTATCATGTAATCCCGACCACAAAAATAACTATATAATATAGATTAAACTTTTTTTTTTTATCAATTTTGACATAGTATACGAGGACATAATATGTTGGAATGGTCTATAAGACTGATTTAATTAGTTGCACTCTTCCTGCTAACGATAACCATCTACCTTTTTATATCAATTATTTATTCTAAACTTTACTTATAACTGGATTTCATAATTCTATCCTCATTTTCCCCTCAAATAAGGGCATCCCTAGATAAGTTGCTGGTAAAATTGCCTCCTCTATTTGAAGTAACTTGCATATCCCTACTTTGATTTTAGCTGGGGTGTTTAGGAAGTAAATTTTGGATTTTGTCTTATTAACTTTTTTGCCTTGATGCTCTTTTGTATTCCTTTAATAGATTATTCAAAGCTTTGACCTCAATTATCCTTGCCCTCCCAAAAAGGGTTGTATCATATACAAACTATTGATAGGTGATGTTGTTGATGTTATTACTAGCCTTAAGTCCACTTATAAGCCCATCTTTGTTAGCCTTCTTCAAGTTCCTATCCAAAACCTCTACCATAATAATGAACAAATATGGTTATAGAGGATCTCTCTATCTAAGACCTTTTTTGGCTTTGAAATATTATGTTACTAACCCATTGACCAACACTAAATATAAAACTGTAAAGACATGAGCTTTAATCCATCTAACCTATTTCTTCCTAAATCTAAACTTTTATAATATTACAAAAATAAAATCCCATTTAACCCTATCATAGGCTTTAATCATATTAAATGGAGTTAGCCTCCACTGGAGCTATAGATGCTTGATTGGCAGTGGAGTATGCTCATGCGTGACGACATGTCTCTTTCAAAGAGACCTCTAGCCACCAAGTTTGGCGCCCCTAATTAAACAACAATGCTAGATCATGGCCAAGCAAAATCTAAATTATGAATGATCATTAGAACATTTGCATTCCATAACTTACATTAATCATCCATATAAACATGCATTCCACAAAAGCATTCACACAAAAAGACATAACACAAAAGTAAAATTCATGTATATATATGTATGTATAAATATCACATACAATGAGTGCCAAACAACTACATATAATGGAGCACCAAGGCTCATATACAAAAAGTATATCTAAGCTCTAGCTAAGCCCTTTAAGAGGATTCCTATGACCTAGAAGGAAACCTAGACCTAGAGTTATGCCTAAACTCACTATGCCTAGCAGCCTCATATACAAATGAGGTAGGAGGATCAGGAAGTGGAATATAATGCTCCATAAACCTATCTTCCAATGCCTCGATGTACCTCTTCCAATACCAAAGGTGAGTTGTCTCAACATTATGATGATGCTACCTCTCTAGCAGCTCTGCCTGAAGCCTCATAATCCTCTCATCTCGAGCTATCACAATCGCATGTCGATCTATCACATGGTGCTCCAGCATCACCCATTACTCCTCGCTCTGACCTAGAGGCCCATCCAGATTCTCTTCCACATCATCGTCTCCTCTATCCCCTAGAGACTACCTTGCTGCACCCTTAGCCTTCCTCATTTGATTGTCAGATCTAAGGTGTCTCTATCACTTAGGAGCCGCATGGGTCTCATCAACCTCAACCTCATCCCCATCTCCACCAACTACCACTAGAGTCGATGCCCATGGTGGCTGTGTAGCGAACCATGCATCATACTTCGTAGTAGTCCCTGCATCATCCACATCAGTAAGCTCCGTATCATCATCATCCTCATAAGCCGTCCTCTATGTATTAGCACATGGTAGCCCTATATCCTCTCGATGCCTCTTATAGAGCACTAGCTCATCCAAAATCCCCTACCTCAGGCCAAACTATTAGAGAACCTATGATAACTAAATATATTTAGCCTCACTCTGATATCTTCCAACCAACCACCTAGCCTGCCTAACCAATCGTAGGTGCTCTCTATATCCCGTCCATATGGTACCCCACCATGGCCTCCATATCACTTGGGTGGATGTTAATCTAGCCCATAAATCCTTGTACTATTGACTTGTATGCATAGGATGACTTGATTGTACCTCTTCCACCACTACCCATATCCTAGCATAGGGCTACCCCCTACCCAATCTTGTAGCTGGTAGCCCTTCTAGATGAGCCATGCTAAAATGATCCCATCCCCAGCACTGTAGTAGCAAACTACATCCCAATACCTTCCTTTCCTACCTCTTCACCTCATAGAGCTCTCAATATGCCTATGCTAATAAAGCAGGAGCCCATGCATACACCCATTGCATAGTGAGCATATCGCTCACAAACCCTATCAGGTTCTAAGGGAACCTATAGTTGGTACTGTTCGAGGCCACGATGTTGGCCAACACAAACATTACAAAATCCTGAAGGGCATCCAATTCATTATCCATATACATCGATAAGTAGGAAATACTCCCACACTCCACCCTCACACTCCACCAACTATCACCAAACATCTTCCTCATATTCATCTTCTGATCACGTCCAACCTCGATGTGAATCTCCTCCACCAACAACTTGAGGATGTGGTATACATCCTCAAGTGTAAGGGTCACCTCTCCAGTAGGAAGCTGAAAGGTTCCCCTATCCAAATCCCACATCTTTACCAAGATAGAAAGGTACCCCTCATTTGCCATCATCACAACTATTTGAGCTACCTCTGCTAGCCCCACAACCTTTAGTAAATCCCACTCATCCTTCACTAGTGCCTCCCTCATCCTAGGGATGTAAGGCAAGAACCGATGTTGAGCCTAAAAAATCCTTAGCTGCAACACAACGCAAAATATTTTTTGTTAATACATGTTAAAAAAAAATCACAAAAACATAATTTTTTTGCACAAAACAAAAAAAGCTTCAAATAAGGGACTTACCTTGGCAACTCGCACTCTAACACCAGCTTCGAACCTCACATCTACTCCCTCTATCACCATAGCTTTCGCACCCACCTTGCTTCACCTCACTCCACTCCACTCCACCCGCTTCTCCCAGACGTAACTTCTAAAACTTAAAAATGTACAAAAGAGCTCACTTTTCACCCTACAAGCTATTTATAGTTGCTTCATGCACCTTGAAGTGACCATGGGAATTTTTTGGTGCATTGAAGCACACTAGGGTGTTTGCAAAGTGCCCAAACATCGATGGGCGTCTGTACATGTCGAAAGCCCTAATCTATGTTTGACATCAAAATTTAAAAAAGTTCAAATCAATGCAAAAACAGTGGCTTACCCCCACCAAATCACTACAAATTGTATCCATGCATCCATCCCATCACATTATAAGGTTTTGTGAAGGTCCAAATCGGTTTGGACGCATAATTTTTGTTTGCACCCACAAAGGTGCAAAATCACTTATCAAATTCCAAAATGCTCCAAAATTATCCAAATTTTCACAAAATGATCATAATAATCATTCTCCTCATCCATCCATCATTTCCATATCATTTTCAATCATTAACCTTAACATTTGCATATTTGCCAAGTTTAAACAAAATTCAGGCGAACCTTGTATCTAGTGGATTATTCTATATACTTGGCGATTATAGCGATTTGCATCAATGCAATTGGTAAGATGAATAAATTACAATAAGGACACTTGGCCATTTTCATCATCCACTATCTCATTGCTCAAAAATAACATCACATTTGGTACTTCACATTTTGCATGAAACCTTGCCAAGAACAATTTACACAAAATCTATTATTGATGGCCTAGTTCGTGGGGCTTAAAACATGGAAAAAATCACATTTCATCATTTCACATTTCCTTAATAGTCATCGTGGCGATTGGCCTTAGCTAGGGTGATTGGTTTTGATCATAGGAATTATCTAACAATCACTAGTTGGCCCTCCGAAGTTGACTATTTTTATATTTGCATCTTCATATTTGTATATCAATGATGCCAAAAGGCACATTCTTTAGCAACATCGAGTCATACCAAATTTGGGGCAACCACATTTGCTTTTGACTTTCCCACAATAAGATACATCTTACATAATCATGGAATATATAGTTGGCAAAAATACCTTCATCTGTTGGGGCAAAAATAGACATATTTTTATCACATTTTCACAAAAAACCTTCGTTTATCGGGGAAAAAATAGATGCAATCATTTTCCACCAATCCCTTCTCCCCGTTGGGGCAAAAACGGTATCACATTTACATGATTCATATCATCCATAATCATTTGCACACATTTTTCAATTGGCTCATGAGATTCATCCACAAAATCATTCGCCAATTGAGGGGGTAAGCTACATAAATCCAAATTCTTTAATTCTTTTATCTTCAAGTTCATTTTTCATCTCAAGAGAAAGTTGCTTCTGCACCTAGCCCAAGCAGGTGTCTTGTGTTTTTGCACTACATTGTGTTTCACACAACGCAGTACAAAAGGGGCATCTGTAGATACCAAAATTTAGCCGCCATCTTTATCCATTTATTTATATATATTTAGGCATATTTGTTAAATATATGTTTAATATTAATATTTTAATATTATATTTTATATATATTTAATAAATATAAATATTATATATAAATAAATCCCAACCATCCGATTGGACTTATTACTAGCCATCCATCCACACCAATCCATGCCACACACCCATAATTAATCTCCACCCTTCGATATGTCTTAATCTAAGCCACACAATTTGTGTCGCTAAAACCCTAACATACCCTAGTGTGGATTCTTAATAGAGGTCATTTTGATGGCTCAACCCCTAAGCAATCTGAGATTTTCCTAAGCAATTTGCCCTTGAATCAAAAGTTGTCTGAGTTCTTTGAGCACCCTAAGCATTATTGCCATTCGTCCTTGCTCACCATAGCTTCTGCATCTATCGACATCCATTTTTATCAGCCATATATGCTTCTATAGATCTCTACCTTAGCCCCTAAATGCCTCTAGGTGCTCCCTATCACTGTCAAGTTTCTCTGAGCGCTTCCTTCCATTGCCAAGCACATATAGAAACTTTCTGCCACTCCCAAGGCATTTTTTGCTATCGCCTAGCGCTCGCGGGTGTTTTAGACCAGAGTACTGCAACCCTAATAACCCTTGGGTGTCACTAGCGCATCACCACACCACTTTCCTACAAGAGTTACAACAGATCATAGAACAACAAGTGAACAAGGTAAATCCAATATTGATTTATTTTATTTCATGTATTTTTAGATTTTTCTCACTTTCTTTATATTGCATAGCTAGGTTTTTGGATTAATTTTTGAGGGTCTCACACTATGGAGCCCCCACAGTTACTACTGACTTGTTTACTATATTTTGTGTGTAAATTTGGAGATACTACACCGACATTGTAAAACTACTTAAGCTAGAGTGACCCAGTATTGGATAACACAAAGCCCACTTGAAGAACACAAGCTTATACTGAGAGGGGGGTGAACAGTATAAAACCAACTTTTACTTTTATTTCCAAATGATAACAACAATAATATCAATGTAGTAAAATAAATAATTCACAAATCATCACACACATGAGAGACACAGATTTAACTTGGTTCACCCAATGTGGGTTACATCCACGAAGAAAATCTTTCGTCTAAATTTTCTCAACAAATCTCTTGGGAATCAATTCCCTATTACAATGTTTATAAACCTCTATCCAAAGGAGATATCAATCCCCAATGCTATGATTTGTATATCTCTCTCCATAGGAGAAATCTATCCCCTTTGCTCTGGTTCATGGATCTCTCTCCATAGGAGAACTCTATCCCCTTTGCTCTGGTTCATGGATCTCTCTCCACAGGATAACTCTATCCCCTCTACTCTAGTTTGTGGATCTCTTTCCATAAGAGAACTCTATCCCATTTGCTCTGGTTTGTGGATCTCTCTTCTTAGGAAAACTATATCCCTTTTGCTCTGGTTTGTGGATATCTCTCTATAGGAGAACTTTATCCCCTTTGCTCTGGTTTGTGGATCTCTCTCCTTAGGAGAACTCTATCCCCTCTGCTCTAGTTTTTGGATCTCTCTCCACAGGAGAACTTTACCCCCTCTGCTCTGGTTTGTGTATCTCTCTCCATAGGAGAAACCTATCCCCTATGCTCTGCTCAACTCTACTTTAATCTACCCCAAGCCTTAACACAAAGCTTGATCAAATCAACAACCAAACCTACTCATAAATCTATCTAAATTTGCACCATACCACATTACAAGGCTAGCACAAATCTGCCTTAATTTTACCCAAATCTATCTCAATGTTGTTTCAAGTCTTCATAATACTTGCTCAAATCTGCCTTCAAGTCTTCTCAAAAGACTTGCTCAAATCTGCCTCAAAGTTGCTTCAAGTCTTCTCACAAGAATTTGCTCAAATATGCCTTCAAGCCTTCTCAAAAGACGTGCTCAAATCTACCTCAAAGCTATTCCAATTCTTCTCACAAGACTTGCTCAAATCTACCTTCAATACTTCTCAAAAGACTTGCTCAAATATACCTCAAAGCTATTCCAAGTCTTCTCACAATACTTGCTTAAATATATCTTCAAGCCTTCTCAAAATATTTGCTCAAATCTGCCTTCAAGTCTGCTCATAAAACTTGCTCAAATATTTCCAAATCTTGCATACAAAAAAATGCTTATATCTCTTTCAGAAATACTTTATTCAACTAGACAATTCAGACATATTCTACCTAGAATTCGTTAACCTCTGGAACATATAAAGAATAATATGCACTATCAAAATCCCAATATGTTATTCACATTCACAAATCTTGCATTCCACTAATCCAATCTCAATCTCTTACAAAATCCCTTTCAAATCATATCAAAATAGTGCATAACTTGCTTCATAAAACTTATCTTTCTTGCAAATTTACTCTCAAACATCAACCTTAATAATGCACAAATTTCCCTCACAAGATTGATCTCAAATACTTTCAAAATTGCTTTCAATATATCTCAAACCAATGCTCAAAAGGTTTCATAATGATGCACAAATATCTCAAACCCTAACTCAAATATTTTCAACAATGCTTACCAAACAACCCTTTTATCTCCACCTTATTTTCAAAAATATTTACTCAACAAAACACCTTAAACAAGGAATGATATGCCCATACCTCTTATTTTGCTCTGATGAAGATATGTCCTCAAAACTTGTCTTACAAATAACTTATCCTTCTTGTGCCACTACAAGGGTTAGATAGCAAAATACTTTCTCAAACCATCCACATGAACTTCCTTCTCAAAAAGATATGCTCAATGAAATCTGAAATTGATGCTCAATAACTCTTCTCTTTTTCTCAAAAGATGGGGCATTAATAATTATCAAAGACCTTCAAACCCAATTTCATCATACAAAAATTACAATAAAATATCAAACCACTATAACACCTTATTACTCCTATTCTTGTATGCAAAACATATCCCCTTTGTTTTTCTTAATGTTTTTTGCAAAAATAAAATATATAAGGCACTCTTTGTAATTTATGTTTGCAAAATAAAAACTCTTAAAATAACTCCTTGCACACAAAACTTTATGACTTCACAACCTTATTTTTTTTTTTAAGCGAAAAACCCTTTGCGGGGCTGCCTTGGTCTAAGAGACCACGAACAGGGAGTTCTACACTGTCAAAGTCACCGGGGGTCGCACCCGACCTTGACTGCACCAACATTATCAATTGGATTTTGGGTACCCAATTCAACTTTTTGGTAGGGTGGAGATTCGAACCTGGGACCTCCCTTGGAGGATTGCCCTCTCCTCTCCAACTCACCTACAACACCTGGGTTACTTCACAACCTTATGACTCCCTAATTATAAAAACAAAATTTTAATAAACTCAACCCTTATAAATCCCTAATAGCAAGAGAACAACTTTTATTTCACTCAACCCTTATAACAAATTTATTTAAACTCATGCCCTTATGACTCCCTAAGCACCAAGTAAAAATTTATAACAAAAATATTGCCCTTACCACTTCTACTATCGAAGGGAATCGAGTGCATGACCTCACGGAGCCCACGCTCTAGCGCATGCTAGAGCACCACATGGGCTAACTGCCCACACAAGAACCAATGTGCACTATGTTAGCTTTAAACCTGTGTTACTTCTCTGATCAATAAAAACCAAGAAAAACCATCACCGTCATGTCTCGATCTTGAGACCTCTTCCGCGCTACTCCTTACACAGGGTTTGCCTTCCACCTGAGCTACCCGCTCAGATGGAAACCAACTGCACTGCTTTCCCTTGAAATTCATACATTGTTCATCTATCTCCAAAGCACGTGCATCACCCTTGCTACCCCTAGTTGGATATCATGCATTGCTCTCACAATTTTATCGAGTGTTTTTTTCCTTCGTCGCTTGCATTACAAAATCTTTGGAAAGACTTTTAATTTCCTCCTTAAATATTGTGCTGCCCTCTTAAACTTTGGACATCGGCGGATGGAGAGAATTGTATATAAACTTTTGCTGCTCCTTTTTTTAAAAACCTTTTTTTATAATATTTTAAATCTTGAAAAGATTTAAATATATTATAATTTAATATTTTCCTTTTGGACCATTTCATAAACCTTTTTATTATAATATTTCAAAGCTTGAAAGATTTAAATATATTATAATTTAACCTTTTCACTTTGGACCATTTCATTAGGTCTTGTATTTTTGCCAATGCCATCATGGAGAACTTAAATAAACTTTTCTTTTTATTTGCAAATACCACCATGGAAAAATAATAAAACCTTTCCATTTTATTTTCAAAAACCACCATGGAGAATGCCTTGTCTTTTTCTTCTCACACAACATGAATAGTACATTGTGAACCAATACTACCTTTGACATCAATGACAACCAATGTACTCAAAATTTCCAACACCACTCACCTCTGTTGGGATCAAAAGCGAGTTTGAAGACACCACCAACATTGTTCACTAGGGTTTTGGAGAACCCTAGTATTGTAATATTTTGTATCAAAAGAAATCAAATTCTTTATTGTAACATTAGAGATTTGAGGCTCCCCCCATATCAATAAAATTATCCCTTTTTGTGCAATATTGTCTTGTGATTTCATCTTTCTATTATATTTTATGTTTCACGTTTGCATCTACAAATAACAAGAAGGAAAATAATCTTTTAGAACCATCTTTCTGTTATTTCTTGCCATGCATGCTTGCCATCCCATCCTCCATCCTCTTTTTTCATCGTGTTGCATAATTTCGGTAATGTTCCAATTTTATGTTATAAAAAAATTTGCTAACTTTTCCAACTTTTCAACATTACCAATTTCCAATATTATTAGTATATGAACTTTATTCATATTTATTTTTATAAAGTATAACCTATTAAGGTTAAAATTAACTTACTAACATTCTAAAAACAACTTTAAATAATAAATCATTCATTTATCTCATTATTTCCATATTATAAATGTTAGTGTTAATTACTAACATTAGGATAATAATAATTAAATTAATTACTCACTTCATAGAATTAATTTAATTAATACCAAATGTTAATATTAACCATTAACATTGATATTTAATATTTTAAGTATTAATAATACTAACATTATTATAATATTGAGGAAGATTCGACCCTATGAGATCAACGATCTAGAACAAGGGCAGTGACAATTTTTCAAGCCACGAAAAACGAAATTGTAAATTATTTTTAGTTAGGATTCGGATGATGGGAAGAACAATGAAGGGCTAGGAATTTAGTGAGGCAATACATTCTATTTGGATAGAATTTTTCAGCTAAGTTAATTTTTCCCTTTCTTTATCTTAAAAATTGTGCATGCAAATTATTATAAAGTTTTTACAAATATTATATTTGCTATAGGATAATTTCAATAGATTTTAAGTTTTAGTTTCCTTTCCATGGACTAATTTATAGTTAAATCATTAGAATCATCTCTAGTGGTAGAGGTTATTGAGCACATCTCAGAGAGATCCTCGTTGCTCCAAGATAGGGTAGTTTTTGGTAGATTTAATGGGTATTGACAAGGGGCTTCAACATTGAGAAAATGAATTGCTAGGAGTTGGAAGTCTCTAGAAGTGATTCTATCATTTCTTTCTGTAGCAAAATAACTGAGCACAATAAATAAAATAGACACTGAAAGAGAAATAAGAATTGCCAAAAATAATCCCTTTTGTATTAAATTTGATACAAGGTTACAATAATTTTGGATTTTGCCCCAAATGTGTTAGGGGTAATGTTACAATGCTTCCTTCTCTCTCGGAGATACAATGTTTTGATAGAAGAGGGGAAATATTCTGGCTCTTCTACAGGATGCGGTGTTCTTCGTTCCTCTGTTACAGCTTCAAGGGGTGAGTGGGCTTTGGTATCCGATGTAGGGGCCACTCCTAGCTTCAATAGCTCTTCAAATACCTGTCTCCTGCACACATGGAAACCAAACAAGGGTTAATAGCACCTGTATGAATGACTGTAAAGAATGCAAATAAAAAACCCTCGAAAGGAATGCTTGCAGGAAACACAGAAACACTAACTAAAAATGCCTTGCTAACAAGTTGATGATTTACTGATCTCTGTTGATAAAACCTGTTCGGGACTGTGGAACCGCGGGAACGCGGTTGCGGGTTGGAAACCGTGGACCTGCGGTTGTGAAACCGTGGATGCGCATTTTTGACTGTAAAACCATGGGTGGGCGGTTTTGGTTGAGATGACAGGTCACCTCGGGATGCGTGCCAACGATCGGATTCGAGCTCGCGCTCTCAGTTTCTCGTCGGGTCTGGATGTATTTCGATAGCCTGTCGGTACGCAAATTCAGCTCCCTTTGTTTGGTGGATTGATGGTGCCTTTATAGGCTTCCTAGGGCTTTGGAGGGGAATGTGAGGTGGCAAGCCCGACTTGCCAAGTGGCAAACCTGAACTGCCAGGTGGAAGGGGCAGTTACAGTGAGTCACTCAGTGTGGCTCACTTAACTAGGGTGATGTGGCTCCAAGTGGAGTGGGATGTGGGATGTTGTTTTATGTGAAGGGACAAGGGGACAACAACAAAGGAGTTGTGGCATGGGTGTTGGGAATCTGTCTCATGTGCAAGGACAAAGGGGACAGGAGTGGGTAAGATGTGGCATGGATGTTGGATGAAGTGTCCAGGACACATGTCCAATGGGTGGACAAGGTATCCTAGGGTGATTTTCCTAATTAAATAAATTAGGAAAATATAATGATGTGCAAGATTTTATATCCCTAAGTTAGAACTTAGGCATATATCTTTATTATGCAGGATTTGATGGTGAGGTGGTGAATGTGAACTAAAGGGTGCTAGATTTTGGTGTCTATAGTTGCCCCTTTTTGTATTGCATTGTGTACAACACAATGCGGTGCAAAAACTAATGACATCTAACTTTATTGGATGAATGGGTTCATTTCTCTTTGACACACAGAATGAATGAATTTAAAATTTTTGATTTGTTTGCTTACCCCCTCAATTGACGATTGGGTAAAGGTTGACACCCATAAGTCAATTGACGAAATACGGATGTTGAAATTGGGTTGTTTATTGAATGATGTTGATATTGTTAATGAATTTTGTCTTGATTTCTTGGTGCCCCAAGCTTGGGATTATTTGTGTTCTTGCAATTTTGCTTTTGGTTTCATTAATGTGTAGAATACATGGTAAAAATCTGACCACTCTTTGAGTTTTCGTCCACTATGACTTTAGCAATTCCTTCCAAATGATGGGTTTAAGGAACCAATCGTCGAGGATTTGATGCTCAAGCGGTTTTTGATTATTACCAAATTGTTGTTTGTTGTTCCGCTTTTGACCCAACGGAAGGTGTTGTAGGATTACCTTGGCAAATCTATTTTAGAACACATTTAAGCTCATAGATTTAGGGACCTACCCGACTTGATTCATTGTTGTTTGTTGTGATATCTGAATGAGTTTCCTTATGGTGATTTACCCATCCAACCGGATTGCATGGATTGTTAGTCGCTGCAACCACTAGGTGTATAGGATAATCCACTAGATACGAGTTTCACTCCAGATGATTAGGTGGATTGCATTTTTTTTTGAAACCGCTGACTTGCGGTTATGTTGGCAAAAAACGCGGATTTGCGTTTTCCTTTATGAAACCGCGTTTCTACATTTTTGCGCTTTAAAATACGGGTTTGCATTTTTGTGCATCGCGAAAAATGTGGGAGCACATTTTTCATCGCTAAAAGCGGCTATTTATAGGTTGTTGTCATTTTCAAAATCATTCTGCCAGTTGTCATTGGTTTATTGGTTGAAGTGATGAGTGAGATGGAGGTTGGCGAGGGGAGCGGTGGTGGTGGCTCGGCTGGAGCGGAAGTTGGCGGCCGGTTTGCAGAGGTAGGCGATTTGGCCTTTATTTTTTTGTTTTGCATTTGTTTTGCTTGTTTGATAATTAAGTGGGGCTGGTAAATTATTATTGTTTGCTCATTAAGCGGGGCTGGCAATGAACTTGTTTTTTTTTTTTTTTATTTATGGTAGGTAGAAATTTTTCATTTTTGTTTTTATTACCTAGTGTAGGTTAGAAAATTTTTCGTTTTTGCTTTTATTACCTAGGGTAGGTAAAATTTTTTTTTTTTTTTGTGTTTATTACCATGCATAGGTAAAAAAATTTCGTTTTTGCTTTTATTACCTAGGGTAGGTAAAAAAAATTTTTTTTTTGTTTATTACCATGCATAGGTAAAAAAAAAATTTGTTTTTGCTTTTATTACCTAGGGTAGGTAAAAATATTTTTTTTTTGTTTATTACCATGCATAGGTAAAAAAATTTTGTTTTTGCTTTTATTACCTAGGGTAGGTAAAAAATTTTTTTTTTTTTTATTACCATGCATAGGTAAAAAATTTTTTTGCTTTTATTACCTAGGGTAGGTAAAAAGTTTTTTTGGGTAGGTAAATTTTTTGTTTTTTTTTTATTTCTAGCATGTTGTGCTAATTTTTATTTTTTTATATGTTTTCTTTTCAGGTTAAGCTTCTTGATGCTCGACATAGGTGGCCGAGGACCATTCGAAAAGTGTGGAAAGCACTTTATGATGATGATTGGACTCTACTTCAGACCATCGGTTTAGACGGTTGCGGGCGGTTAGGTACCGTCCGAGCTGATGAGGATCTCCTTTCGACACTTGTTGAGCATTGGGATCCAGACAGGGGCACATTTCAGCTCCCAACAAGGGAGCTGACTATCACTCTCGAGGATATCTACCATATCTTTCACGTTCCTATCGAGGGTCCTACCGTTCGAGTTGGCCTCGACAAGAAGGAGGCCCTGTTCCCTTTGTTTGGTGAGATGTGGGACATTGATTGCAGCAGGGGTGACATTGCGTATTTGGATCTCTTTACAACTGGCAGCTTGGGTGCATTACCTATCTTTATGATGTACATATTGAGCAACATGTTGTTGCCCAATTCCATGGGATCGAGGATCCCGTGGAACCAGGTGCCTATTGTTCTGGATTTGATAGTTGATCCTCGTCGGTTAGCCTGGGCTCCCGCTCTTCTCTACGAGGTTTACAGTGAGCTCTATGAGGTGAAGAGGCATGGGCGTAAGGGCCTAGGCTGCAGTTTGTTGCTCCAGATTTGGTGTTGGGAGCATATTATCATTGGTCGCCCAGTTGGTTTACCTTGTGGCATGGATGCCACCTCTCCCCGGGCATACAGATGGTTACTCAATGAGGAGGTCAGTCGATCTATTGTGAGTGCTTCAGAGTTCAGAGATATCTTGAGTTCTCTGACTAGGGATTTGATGTGTTGGCGGCCTTGGAGGGGTTTGGATTGGGTGACGGATGCAGCAGAGCTTCATCGCGTTAGGCGAGGACGATGGGTTGTTGGTGCCCATTTGAGGGATATGGAGTTTATCCAGTTCTCTCATGTACTATGGTAGTTTGGGCTTGTTCAAGATGTTCCTGATGCGCTTGTTACGTACAGGCGATGGGGTGATGAGTTGGGGTTACCTGTTGCTCCTAAATTTTGGTGAGTCGATGATCCTACTGATGACTCTGACTTGGAGGTGCTTGACTTGGATGATGTTGGCATGACTACTGAGTATGATGCATGGTTTACGAGTCAACCTCTATGGACTCCTAGTGTCATCGTAGATGATGATGGGAGTGGTGATGATGTAGATATGGGTGGATGGGTTCCTTGGTCGATGAAGCACCGATGTGGTAGCTCTTCGAGAGCTGACATGGGTATGGATGTTCAGCAGCCTGAGGAGGGTGGTGGCGATGATGATGAGGGTGTACCTCCTCGACGGTCAGAGGAGGAGTGGGGGATTCTCCAGGCTGAGCGAGATAGCCTAGATTTGGAGTTGGGTCGAGTGAAGGCCGAGTTAGCATGGTATCAGGGTGAGGTGACTCATCTTCAGGCTGAGGTGGATGGGTTATGGGTTGGACCTAGCAGTGCTGCTCTGGCTGCTAAGGATGCAGAGATCACCAGACTTGGTGGTGAGATTACCCATTTATAGGGTGAGCTTTCTCGATTGCAGTCAGGTTCTAGAGGTGATGATTCTGCCTCGACTATTGCATCTCTACGAGTAGAGATTTCTCAGAGGGTCGCTCGCTAGGGTGCTGATTTGAGGAGCTTGCGTAAGTAGGCTGTCTACATCGAGATGTTGGAGAACATTCTTCATGAGCATCAGATTCCTTTACCCATTCCTCCTTCATCATCTGCTGCCACTGCTACCCGAGGGACTGAGACGAGTCGCAGGACTCATCGTACTTCTAGCTCTCACGGGGCTTCTACAGCGTAGGGTCCACGGAGGGATCCTGCTGGCACTAGCTAGTTGTTGTATTGCCTTATTTTTATTTTTTGCATATTTTATCTTAGTATGAGCCTCAGTGCTCCGATGTATACTACCTTCGAGCATTTTGTACTTTGTAGACTTTCGTATTTATATATATACATGGCATTTATTTCGGTATTTACATGTGTTATTTGTATATGTATTCTTCTTGTTTATGCTTTGCAATGTTTATATAATGCAATCTAATATTTCTATTTTATTGCTATGATAATGAATGCAACTGAACTTGTAAAATGCATTTGATTTTTATTCATGTAACTAAATGATGGTATGCATGTTGCTCGTGTAATATTTTTTAGCTCAGAGTATTTGACCTTTACTCATTCATATTTGCAATTGGGGGTATCCCACTTGATTATTCTTTGTGGTGATTATGTGGTATGTATACATGGTATGTGGATGGTGATATGGATTATGATGTGGTTTTTGATATGTAACTGAAAGTATTCTCAAATACTCAAAGAAGCTAGTAATGTTAACCATTTTTCTTGATGTTATCTTACTTTCTTTAGGACCATATTGTGTGCAAGTGAAGTTCATTTACTAAATCTTGTGTGTCGATGACCCTAAGCAATCCAGAACCAGTGCATGTGATTGTGATGTTTATTGCCCCATCTTGAGTAATTTTGGATGGTACCTTTTTGGGTTTCCCTTTTGGCTAGCTTACCCGTATGTGCGTTCAGAGGTCTCTTCCTTGAGAGAGAGACATGTCGCCCTGCATGAGTTTACTCCACTGCCAGTCAAGCATCTATAGCCCCGGTGGAGGCTCACTCCATAGTCCAATGATTTGATCTTTAAGCCTTTGTGATGACTACATAACTTTCTGAGGGGAACATAGTACGATCTTTTCAGCTTTAGAGATCTGTGGTGTGTGTTGTTAATTATTTTTGTATAGAGTTTTGGGGAATCGGATTCTCAACCGAAGTATGATGAGAATGTGACCCTATCCTTACTACTCTACATTTATTTATATTTGTTGTTTCACTGTGGTAGTGGTGATAACCACTATTTTTGTTTTTGGACTATGTTGCGTGATAGGGTAAGCGAAGAATTTTACTTTTTTCGCTTTGAGGTTTACCCAAATTGGCGTTATCTTTCTATCATTCAAGATGTTTTAAGATTTGTAAAAGTGTATTTGGTTCCAGATTGCTTTTGGGTCAATCTACCATACTCAAGATTTTCTTAATGTGATGAAAGTGCTTTGGTCCTAAAGAAAATTGGACACTTCATGAAGTTTGGTTTTTCACTAGACATTTTTGAGTGATTGCAAATTGTATGATGTATCATATATGATGTGTATGATTTGTGAGTTGTAAAGAATCTTTAGTTGAATACCCCCAACTCTTGGAACTTGTTTTCTTGGTCTTATCATCACCACTATTAAAGATTACTGAGCAAGGGATGGGATGGATGCAACTATATTTTATATATATATATATATTTTGTGTATGAACATATAATTGAAATGCAAATGCCATATGAAAAATGTAATTTAAAATATGTCTATTTACAATGTGAAATGCATGCAAAATTGTAAAATGAAATCTTTTGTTTATTTATTTATTTATTTTTGTGTATGAACATATAATTGAAATGCAAATGCAATATGAAAAAAATGCAATTAAACATGCAATATGAATTTTTTTCTTTTATTTTTTATATTTTTTTTTTGTTCTAGCCATGTACATATATATACATATATTGCAAGTCGTTTTATGCATAAAATGCCTTTAGGTGCATAATGTTCAGTGGTTCTAGCTCCAATTTCCCTTCCAAATTGGAAAGTTTGTACGTTCCTTGTCCCAAATTTTGCTTTACTATATATGGGCCCAACCAATTTGCTGCAAATTTATCCCTTAAGTGCGGTAAAGCATTGGTATTTTGTTGATTTTCTTTGAGCACTAGGTCCCCCACTTGAAATTCGTGAGGATGGACTTTTGTGTTGTAAGCGCGCTTGACTCTATCTTGATATACTCGTAAATGTTCTAGAGCATTGATACGTTTCTCATCAATAATTGTCAATTGGTCAAGACGTGCCTGTCTAGTTGTATCATCGTCCATGAATTCTTGTATCTCGATTCGCAAGGATGGTATCTCGAGCTCTAATGGTAATATCGCTTATGCACCGTAAACTAGTGAAAATGGCGTTGCTCCCATTGGCGTTCTTATGCTTGTTCTGTAAGCCCATAGTGCTAAAGGGAGGTGAGTATGCCAATCTCGATGATTATCTTTTACCAATTTCTTGAGAATAGATATGACTGTCTTGTTGGTTGCTTCAACTTGCCCGTTTGCTTGTGGGTAATAAGATGTTGAGAAACTGTGTAGAATTTTGAATTTGTTGCACAATGCTCTAACATCCTTATTCTTAAATGACTTTCCATTATCAAAAATTATTTTTGAGGGTATTCCAAAATGACAGATAATATGTTGAAGTATAAACTCCGCTATTCGAGGTCCAGTCGTAGTTGTCATTGGAATTGCTTCCACCCATTTTGTGAAGTATTCTATAGCGGTTATGATGAATTTATGTTGTCCTGATGAAGCAGGTGTTATTTTACCGATCAAGTCAAGGCCCCATTGTGAAAAGGGCCACAAAATTTGAATGGGTTGCAAATTTTGTGATGGCACATGGGTCAAGTTTGCATGATGTTGGCACTTTTGGCATCTTTTGACATATTTGCAACAGTCATTTTCCATTGTCGGCCAATAGTATCCCATGCGCAATATTCTTTTTGCAATTGCCATTCCGTTGAAGTGACCACCGCAAGTACCATCGTGGGCTTCTGATATTGCTCTTTCTGCTTCAATTGGATTTAAACATCGTAGTAATATTCCATCATAACTACGTTTATATAACACATCTCCAAGTAAAGTGAAATGGATGGCTCTTTGTTTGAATGTTCTTTTTGCAGTTCATGTCATTTCTATTGGTAGTGTGCCTGACTTGAGAAAGTCTTTTATCTCATCAAGGTAAGAATTGTAAGGTTCAACATGGATCAAACAAACATTCTTCTCACCTATAGATTCTGCTCTTTTAATTGATGGTTTGGACACTGTTGTTATGATTAACGGTTGCAATTCTCCATGTTCATTTTTAGGGATGAGAGATCCCAAGGAAGCCATTGCATCCACAAATCTATTTGTCGATCGTGGCAAGTTACTAATTTCATACCAGTCAAATTTTCCTAGCAACTGTATTGCTACTTCATGGTATTTCTTTAAGACTGGTTCTTTACATTGGTATTCTCCTTTTATTTGGTAGACAACCAATTGAGAATCACCAAAAATGCTTAATCTTTTTATTCCCATTGCTATAGCTGATTGAAGACCTAGTATTAAGGCTTCATACTCTGCATTATTGTTAGTGCATGTGAAGTCGAGTTTGAATGATAAAGGAATGGGTATTCCCTCAGGTGTGTAAAACACAACTCCTGCACCTTGCCCTTTTTCGCACTTGGATCCATCAAAGAACATTGTCATATCTGCTTCATCCTCAAGTGAAACTACTTCTTCTTGTTCTGTGATAGAAAATATTGAATCATCGGGAAGCTCAATTATTAATGGTCTATCATTGTGCAGTGGAGCTTCCGCTAATTGATCAGCTATCACTTGCCCTTTTATGGATTTTTGACTTGTGAATTCGAGGTCAAATTCTATTAAAAGCATTATCCATTTAGCAATGCGGGTGTTGTTGTAAGTGCGAGTCATCATGTATCGCAGAGGGTTTTCTCTAGCTATAACATAGGTGGTATTGCTTAGCATGTAATGTCTAAGTTTCTTAGTGGTGAAAACCACTGCTAAGCATAACTTTTCGACATAAGCATATCTTGTTTCGTAACTTACCAATGTTCGACTGATGTAATAAACTGCTTGCTCTTTATTTTTCTCATTCTTTTGTGCAAGCATTGTCCCTAAAGCAAAATCTATTGCAAAAATGTATAGGTGAAATGGGACTCCTATTTTAGGTGGCGTAAGAACTGGCGGTGAGGCCAGATATTTCTTTATATCATCAAATACCTCCTGACATTCAGTTGTCCAAGAAAATATCACTCCTTTTTGTAACAGGTGGTTAAAAGGCCTGCATTTATCTGAGAGTTGCATGATGAATCATCGAATAGATTGAACTTTTCCTTGCAAGCTTCGCAACTCTTTCAAGTTTTTGGGAGGTGACATTTCTAATATTGCTTTTACCTTGCCTGGGTCTACTTCAATGCCTCGCTTGGAAACAATGAATCCTAGAAGTTTTCCTGATGTGACACCAAATACACACTTCTTAGGATTTAACCTTACCTTATGTTCTATCAATCGATCAAATGCTTTTTCTAGCACATCTATGTGTTCAAGACGCATTTTTGATTTAGCAATAAGATCATCTACATAATCTTCGATTATCTTATGCATATAATCATGAAATATGTACGTCATGGCACGCTGATATGTAGCTCCTGCGTTCTTTAACCCAAAAGGCATCACTCTATAGCAGAATGTCCCCCAAGGCATTGTAAATGTTATTTTATGTTGATCTTCGAGATTAATCCGAATTTGGTTGTATCCGGAGAAACCGTCCATTAAGGAAAGCATTTCATGACCCGCATAGGAGTCTACTAATTGATCAATATTTGGCAAAGGAAAATCATCCTTGGGACACGCTTTGTTTAAATCTCGAAAATCAGTGCATACGCATATCCCCCCATTCGGTTTGCGAATGGGTACCATGTTTGAAAGCCATTCAAGATAATCGATTGGTACTATGAAGTGTACATCCAATAACTTTTGCAGCTCTTCTTTCACAATTAATGCGACTGTTGGATGGACTTTCCTAAGCTTCTACTTGAATGGCTTGGCATCATGTGCTAGCGTAAGGTTGTGGACTACCAAGTCCGGATCTAAGCCAGGCATGTCTTTGTAGGACCATGCGAACACTTCCTTCTTTTTGATAAGCATGTTTATGATGCGCTCTTTTTCTTCTATGGATAATTCTTTTGCTATTTTGACAATCTAGGGATTATCCATGTCTTCACTAAGGTTCACGTCTATAGACTCTTCTATTAGCATGTGAGAACCTTCCTCTAGCTGATGTGGAGTTGGGATGAGGTGGATATCATCTGCCACATTTTCAAATGTGTCTGGGGTGTCCCCCTCTATCTCAGTTTGAAAAACTGAATTGTTTGATGATGAAGGTTGTTGTGGAATATAAGCATTTGAAGCATGCAACAACTCTTCGGACAAGATGAATTCAACAGTGGATGGCGGGGATGAAATCCTATCCATGGCTATGAGACTGGTGTCGATACGGATCGATTTTGTCTCATCATATGGATTACGGAGTGGGGTGAGAAAATCAACAAAAATCATGTTGACTTGATGGAAATGAGGTGGTTGCGATTCAAGAATTGATGACTCATATTCTCTAGGTTGCAACTGACCTAATGTGTGTGATTGGTTTTGTTGCATGCTTTGCCAATGTGATGGAGGAGGTTCTGGTTCAGAACCCTCACGCTCTTTGTTTAGCCAAAAAAGTGTGCGGTCTATTGGAAACTTCTGTTGATACCAGTTATCTCTCTGCATGGTTTCTCCATATATTATCTCTTCTTGAGGTTCTTCTTCTTCTTGATTAAGCCATTCAGGACGTGCTTCAACTTGGAGCATTCTCCTGGCTTGTATCTCAAGAGCATGGTTGATGAAAATCATTTTAGTTTCATCGTCATCATTGTCACTCATCTAGAAGCCATTAGCATTTGTATGAGGTCCTAGTATTAGTGGCTCAAGGTCTTGCCTAAGGTATGCCATCTCAGTAGGATCTTCATAATCTGCTTCTCATTGTAAGGCTTGCTCTCGAGGGTAAAAATTGTAGATTTGGTATCTATTTTCTATTTGTTCATCCTTATCATTAGGTTCATCCTCCTCATCGCTCTTTTCCTCCTCTTGTTCGCATTCTATGTCAAGTTCTTGGAAAGCTTGATTAAGCGAAGAGCTTGCGATGGAAGGTTTATAGCCTAGACCGGAGCGGTCACTTGGCTCTCTATATTCTGGTTCAATAATGTGGTGAGGACCTTGTTCATGTCTTCCAAGTCCATATCCTTGCCAACTAACCCTTCAAAAATATCTCACTGGGAAACTTGGGTTCGATAGATAATCAATGTTTTCATTAAACTCTTGTAAAGAGTTGTCATTTTGAGGAGGTGGGTCCGATGAAGAATCCATCCCTCCATATATGAAATTGATTGCATTTGTTTGAGAACCCATTCTATATATATCACCAATAGCTAAAGGTGGGTCGCGAGGGCGACCGTAATCTCTGACTGACTCGATAGGTGGTGTAACTGTGACACTTTCAATAATGTACTCACCAATACTTGGATTGGCGAGATGTACTGCAACTCTAGATGGTTGTGTGGCTAATGGCTCGGTGGATGAAGAGGGTTCTTGAGCCTTAGCTCTTGGCTCTGTTGGCGGTGGTGGATTATCTCTAATGGGTGGCCCTATTTGTGAGACTACGGGTTCTAATGACTGTGAAGTAGTGGCTGATGATGTGGGTTGTGCTTTGAATTTGAATGGTGGCTTTGAATCTGGAAGTGTACTAGATGGAGTTGGCAATTGATTAGCAGGATGGGTGGGTGTAATTTGAAAATGAAATGTGGTGTTTGAAGGATGCACTGAGCTAACGCTTTTAGATGCAAAAGTTGGGTCAACTATAGGCAACTCTTCTGGAATGGGTGCTTTTGATGATGTGGTGCTGGATGGAATGGTTCTAATGACTAGTGGTTGGATGGTTAGATGTGTTGATGGGAGCAAAGGCTCATATGGATTTGAAATAAAGTTGCAGTATTTGAAAGGTTCAATGTTAGCTGGTATGCAATGTACCTTACCTTCATGCACATATTTTAAGCATTGATGCAATGTTGAAGGCACACACTTCATTTCCCTAATCCAAGGGCATCCAAGAAGTATGTTATATTGCATTTCCCCTTCCAAGATGTGAAAGAGAACATGTATTGTTTTCACCCCCACGGTGACGGGAAGAACAACATTCCCTACAGTTGAGCATAAAGCATCATTAAAGGCCCTAAGAGTGAATGTGGATGTTGTGATGTGAGATGATGGGACGTTGAGCTTCATCATGGCAGGTGTGGTAATGAGGTTGATTGAAGAACCGGTATCAATAAGCACTCTCTTGAAGGGTTTCCTGTCAATGTGAGCTACTATGTGCAATGGTGGATCAGGTGAATCTGCTGATATTTGTTTTTCCTCGAAGTCATAGAATACTATCGAGGGTTCCATGCACTTTTGCACACTACCCACAAAGGAATTGAATGCATTGGGGTCTTCTGATTGTACTTGAATAGACTTTAAAATTTCCATCAATGCTTCCCTGTGAGGTGTTGATTGTTGTATTAGTTCATAAATTGACAATTTTTTTGAAGCCATCTTCAAACTCTGTGTTAATCGGTTGTTCAGTGTAACAACAGGGTGGTTGTGGAAAGGTGGTGGTGGCCCACTCGATCCAAGTTGTATGGGCACATTAGTTGGTGATGTTGTCGGAGCCTGAGTTGTGCGATTAGCTTGCCTTTGTCCATGGGTAACTATACTGATAGCCCCTACAAAACCTTGTGGCAGTTGAGACACATAATTAACCTGATTGGGAGGAACTGTAGAAGTTGATGCTCCCGTCGGTTGTTGATTTACCTCTCGATGTGGCAAAGGTGTCTGATATATGCCTAGGTTTTGGTTATTTTGGGCTAGTGGGTTGTCAACTTTGATTGTACCCGCTTCCAATAAATCTTGCACAATTCCTTTAAATCCATGACAACCTTCAATATCATGTCCTCTTTGTCTATGATAGATGCAAAAGAGGTGTTCTTTGTAACCTTTTGTCTTTGGTTTGTTAGGATCATCAAGTTTCATTTTCGGTAAATTAAAAAGTTTTGCCGCATACAACTTCTGAAATACTAATGAATATGGCTCTTGTACTGGTGTGTAATTTCTTTTTGGCTTAAAATGACGTTGTTGCCTTTCCGTAGGTTGTGTCTGATTTTGTGCCTGCTGTGGGGGTGGAACCGCTTGATAATTTGATTGTTGCGGTTGTTGTTGTTGTTGGGGTTGTTGGATTTGTGTTTGAGCCGATTGATTTGACTGTGGTTGGCTCAAAACTATCCGATTAACCTGTTCGGTCTTGGATCGACCATGGTTATTCCCATTTTGATTCTTATTGTGCCACTCTTTCTTCTTAGGCTTAATCTCACCTTCTTGAATTTTGATTTCTTCAATCGGTTTTGCTTGGGCGAGTGCCTCATCGAATGTTCTATACTGTTGTAGTTGTAGCAATGAAGAGATGGGTCTACCAAAGCTCTTCATGAACATTCGTATTATCTCTGGCATAGGGAGTGAAAATGGTAACTTGATCATGACTGATCTCCATCTATTGCCAAAGTCATATACTGATTCATCGTCATATTGTTTTAGATAAATCAAATCAGTCAATGTTGTTTGTTTTCTAACATTTAGGGCGAATCTTTCCAGGAACTGGTCCGCTAGTTGTTCAAAGGTAAAAATACTTTGATGTGGCAGGTGGTTGTACCAGTCTTGGGCTTCTCCCCCTAATGTTTGAGGAAATGTATGTAATAGCAATGCATCATTGCTTTTGATTCTGAAGCATGCATTCACAAATCTTGTTACGTGCTCACGGGGATCCTCTTCCCCTTTAAATTCAAGCTTCGATATTTGGAAATCATGTGGATATGGCAGCTCTGGTACCGAAGCATGAATAGGGTGATTGAGTAGTTGCCTTAAAGTTGGCTTTTGGTATTGCAAACCTGGGGTTTGCATGGCAAGACTATCAATCTGACTCTGTAGAAACTGGTATCTAGGATCATCTACAGGACTGACACTCGAATGTACTTGATGTTGTTGGTAATGGGGTGGATTGTATGTAGGTTGGGGATGATAAGACATGTGTGGTGGAAAGGTGTTATGGTATGGATGTTGAGGGATGTTATGATATGGATGGGGTGATGGAGGTATGATATTATGCTGACCTACTGCATTAGCATATGGGTGTGGTGGTTGATTGTGAACCACAATGGTAGAGGGAGGATGCATTACCCAAGACGGATCTTGGATAAAGGCATTAGGTTGATGAGATGTAGGTGGAAGATTTTGCTCAATCCCTTGCAAATGTTGGTTAGGGTCAGGGTTCATGCTACGGTTAGCATTATCTAAAATCATTTGCTGCAACTGTAAGAAAGCCTGTTGCATAGCAATTGCATTTGACGTAGGGACTGCTACCTGTGATGTGGTGGACTGAATTGGTTGTGGAACAACCATGGTAGTGGAGGTAGATGGGGGTAAGTAGCAAAGGGTATCGCTACTGACTATGGAATGGTATGAGATGTATGTCCTACAAGTGTGGATGGAGGAATGGATGTTGGGGCTTGCAAAACAATAGGAATTGTTTCATACAAGGGATTAGTAGTAATGGTCATTTGTTGTGGTAATGTGGGGGGAGTTTGGTTGGATGACAATGGTTGATTGGCCAATGCTACAACAGCCAACTCAAAGAGAGGATTGGTGAAAATCTGTTCCGACTGTTGTGGATAGGTGAATATGGATTCTTGTTGTGATGAGGGTATGACACGTGATGGGATGGAGAGTGGTGGTAATGATGGGAAGACCATTCCAACTGCATTCAAGTACATTCTAACGATGTCCATATCTATCATGGTGACCTGACTGTCTACCGCTGTAGGAGGTTCACTCCTAGGTGTCTCAGGTATAGTTGTGTGAGTAGCTCTATGCATAATGTCTATGTCCATGTTGGGGGCATTACTAGAAGGCCCTACATCAAGACTCGAGGACATAGAAAGGGGCATACCTACTTGTCCCACCATCGAAGTGTGAGGGACATTGCCAGACTGAGAGGCCATAGGGGAAGACCACTGACTTCGGCTTGACACTAATTTCTTAGCTTGATTACGAGTCACTACCATACGCTACTATGTGATAAAATGCGGAGTGAGACTATCTATGCAAGTAAAGTGACAATACAATGCAATACAACACACAAAGCAAATAAACACACAAAATTTTTGATGCTAGATTTTTGTATATATATATATATTTTTGAAATTTGTTTGGAAAATGAAAAAGACGTGTGCTCAATGTTTTGCCCTAAATGAGTCTAGGATTTCACCTATATACTCGCAGCTCGACAACCTGGCTATGAACTCCAGGTCATGTAATCCCACCTATAATATGTGGTAATGAAGTCCACACATGGCCAGGGAGCATAGGTCCTACCAATTCCTCACCCAGTTCGCTCATAGTCTGTGATACACCTCTCCGAAGAGAGATGCGTGCTATCACCCATGGGTTATGACGGATCTTGGAATCGGCCTTGGCTAAGAATAGGGTATAATTTTGGTGGTTCGGTGATGAAATCCAAACCCGATGGTGATGAAATCCTTCAGGGGCAAACTTGACGTTTCTGTTTCAATGGCCTAAATGCAAAAAAAATAGAAAGCAGAAACACAACAGACAACAGGTCAAGGGCAAAATGCTACTTTCAAATGTAAGTTTTTAGGCTAAATCCTACTTAACAGGGCCAACCGTGGGTGGGCGGTTAGTTTTGGTAAACCGTGGATGTGCGGTTTGCCAACTACGTGTCTGCATTTGGGAAATCCCAACCGTGGATGCATGGGTCCTTTATATTAGTAGGACAGAGCCAAGACAAACCTGAACCTAAAAATATAGTGTTTGGGTTATTCCTAACCCGACACGTGCAATATGATTTTTTTTTTACCTACTATGCAAATGCAGTTCCTTTTTTTTTGTTTATGTATTAATGGATGCAAGACTTAAGCTAATTGATCCTATCCTTAGACCTATATGTAGACAAGGGCAAATAGGACTAGACTATCTATCTTACCCTAAATGCATCTAGTTGATAACAACAAGCAAAAAAAGAAATACAGATAAAAGAGCGATAAGTGACAGGTACAGACCTGTGATCCTTCATCGCTCCCTCCAGTTGTCAACCATCGGCCCACGTTTCTATAGACAGTAACCATGCTTTTGCATTTCTTCTGAACAAGAACCGCACATCTACATTTCCTTAGAACAAAAACTATGAGTCTACATTTCCTCAGAATAGGAACCGCATTTTCATGTTTCCATAGTAAATAATTCGGGTGCAGGACCTTCCAAATTTATCGATCTAAAATCGGATTTATGTGCGCCTCAAAATCCTAAAACCTGTAAGTGCAAATAGAGATCAACAAGTAAATTTAAAAAAGCAAGGCAAACAAAATAGGACCTTTAGGGGGTCCCACCATGATCGCCATTCTCTGTAGCAAAATAACTGAGCACAAAATAAAATGAATACAAGAAAGAAATGAGAATTGCCAAAAATAATCCCTTTTGTATTAGATTTGATACAAGGTTACAATGATTTTGGATTTTGCCCCAAATGTGTTAGGGGTAAAGTTACAATGATTCCTTCTCCTTCGATAGGAGATACAATGTTTTGATAGAAGAGGGGAAATTCTTCCGGCTCCTCAGCAAGATAGGGTGCTCTTCATTCCTTTGCTACAACTCCAAGGGGTGAGTGGGCTTTGGTATCCGATGTAGGGGCCACTCCTAGCTTCAATAGCTCTTCAAATACCTGTCTCCTGCACACATGGAAACCAAAAAAGGGTTAATAGCACCTGTATGAATGACTGTAAAGAATGCAAATAAAAAAACCCTCGAAAGGAATGCTTGCAGGAAACACAAAAACACTAACTAAAAATGCCTTGCTAACAAGTTGATGATTTACTGATCTCTGTTGATAAAACCTGTTTGGGACTATGGAACCATGGGAATGCGGTTATGGGTTGGAAACCATGGACCTGCGGTTGTGAAACCGTGGATGCACATTTTTGACTATAAAACCATGGGCAGGCGGTTTTGGCTGAGATGATAGGTCACCTCGGGATGCATGCCAACGATCGGATTCGAGCTCGCACTCTCAGTTTCTCGTCGGGTCTGGATGTATTTTGGTAGCCTGTCGGTACGCAAATTCAGCTCCCTTTGTTTGGTGGATTGATGGTGCCTTTATAGGCTTCCTGGGGCTTTGGAGGGGAATGTGAGGTGGCAAGCCCGACTTGCCAAGTGGCAAACCTGAACTGCCAGGTGGAAGGGGCAGTTACAGTGAGTCACTCAGTGTGGCTCACTTAACTAGGGTGATGTGGCTCCAAGTGGAGTGGGATGTGGGATGCTGTTTTATGTGAAGGGACAAGGGGACAACAACAAAGGAGTTGTGGCATGGGTGTTGGGAATCTGTCTCATGTGCAAGGACAAAGGGGACAGGAGTGGGTAAGATGTGGCATGGATGTTGGATGAAGTGTCCAGGACACATGTCCAATGGGTGGACAAGGTATCCTAGGGTGATTTTCCTAATTAAATAAATTAGGAAAATATAATGATGTGCAGGATTTTATATCCCTAAGTTAGAACTTAGGCATATATCTTTATTATGCAGGATTTGATGGTGAGGTGGTGAATGTGAACTAAAGGGTGCTAGATTTTGGTGTCTACACTTTCCAAAGGTTTCTTTCTAGCTATTTTTTGTTCTAGGGAAGAAAGAGAAAATATTCTAAAAGGGGGTCCTTGGTTTATGGGAAGAGCATGATTCTTCCTTACCCGCTAGTATGAAGGATTTTCACCTAAAAATGTAAATATATCCCTAGTACTATTTTGGGTTAGGATGTTTAGGTTACCCATTGAATTTTAGAAAATAGATAACTTCAAGGTAATAGGCAACACTCTAGGATGATTCCTTGAGATTTTATATACAATAAAATATAGATTCTTGGCTATTTATGCTCAGATATAGGTCATGATTGATATAAGTAAAGCTTTACCAGAATCAATCATTCTTAAGTACGGGGATAAGATGTGGATCCAAACCATAGATTATGAAATCATATATTTTAGATATAGAAGATGTCATGAGGTGGGACATATTTAGAGACCATGCCCTAAGGAGATCTCGACATAATCATATATAGAAAACCGTAATAGAAACTTACAAATGGTTATGGATGAAGATGGTTTTCAACCTCCAAAAAATAGATCTAGAAAAATGAAATCAAATAAAAAATGGAGACTAGTAAGGAAGGATATTGGAAGAAATACCAAATCTTTTGAGGCTTTAGCCTATGAATAAAAAGTAGATCAAAGCATAGAGGACACAATACAATAGTTTAAACATATTAACAAGGAATAATCTATTCAATATGATCCTGATTTAAGGAAAAAAATTCTCAATGAACCTAAGAAATGTGTCTCATTATATTTTGAAGACTCTCTTGAAGTACCATGCACCATTCAAGAAAAAAATTGGTAAATAAAATGTAGTTTTAGAAGTTAATACCTCTGTCATTAATAAGGAAATACTAGAAAATGAGCAAGACAAGTCAAAAGATTCTATAAGAGAGCGAGGAGATAATAAATATGATGAAAAACAAAATTGTGAAATAATATTGAGGAATAGAATAATAAGACCTAATCTCGATATAGGCAAGGCAAAAAGAGGAAAACCCTCAAATTATCAAGCAAGATCCAGGGAAGCAAGAGCAAACATAGAGAAAGGAACACAAACTAAGTTGGTTGAACTTATCTTTACAAAACAACAAAATGATATTAGTAATATGCAGGTAGGGCCAAAAGCCCCTAATGAGACATGATTATCATATCATGGAATATAAAGGGTGCTAATACCCCCTCAAAGAAGAGGTGTATTAGGAAACTATGTTTAAGTAATAAGCCTAATATTCTTTATATCCAAGAAACTAAAATGACAAAAGAAGAAGTTTCAAAAACTATGAAAGCAGTATGGGCAAGATGTGAATGGGATGTTATGGATTTTGAAGGAGCGATAGGAGAAATTCTAACTTGTTGGAATCCTTCTAGAACCTCTCGTGTAATCATTCATAAAACTAGGTATTGGTTAGCCTCTTTAGTCACTTGCTACATTGCAAATATTCATTTTATTCTTATTTATATCTATGGAACTATAACTTAGTTAGGTAGATTAGAAGTCTAGAGTGGGATTGAATCCTTTATGAGAATTAAAGACCAAGAAACCCGATTCATGATCATAGAAGATTTTAATGCCATAACCAAGCTGGATGAAAAATTTGGGGGAACTAGGAAATTAACCCAAAGTATGAAATATTTATTAGCTTTTATTCAAAACAATAATTTATGGGAGGTTGAGTTTGAAGAATACAACTTTACTTGGACCAAAAATAGGAGAAGCCAAAACCTAATAGCAAAAAAATTAGATAGATGCATTCTTTCAGATCATTGGCTAGATGAAGGAACTTGTGCTAAAATTAATACCTTAACAAGGATTGATTCATTTCACTGACCAATAAGAGTTAAAATGGTGGTTAGTAAGATCGTATTTTAAATATGAGCAGATGTGGGAAGGCCATCATCGATTTGATAATATGATAGCTCAAATGTGGAATTATTCAAATAATGGTGGGTTGTATGCTCTTCCAAATAAAATTAAATCTATATCATCTAGATTAAAATAATGGAACAAGAACACTTTTGGAAATATTTTTGAGAAGAAAGAAGAACTAAAAGATAAAATTTCAAAATTCTAAAAAGGTGAACATAATAATCCAAGCTTAGAGGAAAGGAAGTTGCTTAGTGAATATCATAATATTTTGAGTTTGGAAGAGAAATTTTGGAATTAAAATCAAGATAGACTTGGTTATAAGGAGGAGATAAAAATACAAAGTTTTTTCATAGGATTGCTATAGTATAGAGATCAACATCCAAAATTAATAGAATTAAATCAATAGAAGGGGTTTGGATTGAAGACCAAAGTGAAATTAGAAAAGAGGTTATCTTTATATCAAAATATTCTAGGATAAGAGGAGACTGAAGTTCTTAATGATAAACTTCTTCAAGATGCTCCTTCAGTTATAATGAATGAAGACAATAGGAAACTGATGGAGCCTATTACTCTAGAAGAAGTTCATTTAGATCTTTTCTCTTTTAATAGGGATAAATCCCCAGGTCCAGATGGTCTTTATGCAACTTTTTATCAACATAATTAGGATATAGTGAAGGATTCTTTATTGGTGGCAGTGGACCAGTCTAGGGTAAAACAATATATAACTTATAAAATAAATGCAACATATCTTACCCTATTTCCACAAAACAAGGATGCTGAATTGTTTGATTCTTTTAGACCAATAAGCCTATGTAATATGACATATAATATTATCTCCAAAGTGATGGCAAATCGATTAAGGCCATTGTTAGATAAAATCATTTTAGAAGAGCAAGGAGGATTTTTGAAAGGGATACAAATTTTGGGTGGGATCATAGTAGCTCATGAAGTTATACATTTAACAACTTCAAGAAAAGAGAAAGCAATGATCTTAAAACTTGATATGAGTAAAACCTATGATAGGGTTAAATGGGATTTTCTTTTTGCAGTTTTAGAAAAGTTTAGATTCGAGAAGAAATGGGTTAGATGTATTAAATCTTGTGTCTCTACAATTTCTTATTTAGTTTTGGTCAATGGGTTAGTAAAAAAATATTTTAAAGTCAAGAGAGGCCTTAGATAAGGAGATCCTCTATCTCCTTATTTGTTCATTATTATGGTAGAGGTTTTGAGTAAGAATTTAAAGAAGGCTTACAAATATGGGCTTATAAGTGGATTTAAGGTTAGTAATGACATCGAAAACATCACCCATCAACAGTTTGTAGATGATACAACACTTTTTGGAAGGGCAAGGATTAATGATGCTAGAGATTCGAATAACTTTTTAAAGGAATATGAAAGAGCATTAGGATAAAAAGTTAATAGGACAAAATCAAAAATTTATTTCCAATCCTGCTAATATCAAAGCAAGAATTTCTAGGTTGCTTCAAATGGAGGAGGTAAATTTACCTATAACTTATCTAGGGATGCCTTTATTTGAGGGGATAATGAGGAGAGAATTATGGAATATAGTTATTAGTAAAGTTCAGAATAAAATTCTAGCTTGGAAAGGTAGATGGTTATCATTAGCAAGAAGAGTGCAATTAATTAATTAATTCTTTTAAGTCATCCAAAAATATTATATGTCATTGTATTCTATGCCAAAATCAGTTGAAATTTTTTTAATCTAAATTATGCGATCATTTTTGTGGTTAGGTTTACACGATAAAAGGAATTTTCCTTTGGTGAAATGGAGCAAGGTGTGTGATGATACAACTAGGGAAGGTCTTTGTTTAAGATTTCTTATAGATGCAAACTTAGCTCTTAGGGAAAAGTTATTTGGAGATTGTACAAAGAGATTCAAATACAATGGGAAAGAATTCTTCTAAGTATGTTGATCTCAATGACCTAAGTTTAATATTTACTGCATTCTCTCCACAAAATGGTTCTGCTCTTTGGAATGGTTTAAAAAAATCTATTGATATTATTAGTAAAGATTTAAGATGGGTGGTGGAAATTGGAGAAAAAAATTCTATTTGGATGGATACTTGGTGTGATAAAAACCATTCAATTTAGATCCAATTTTGAAACCTTAGATGAGATCACTTCAATACAAATACAGTGATAGGGTTTCAAACATTTTGTACAAATATCAGGAAGGAAGATACAAATGGAAAGAATATTTTTTTACTAGTATACAAGACATTGATGCTAGGAGACATTTGAGTAGAAAGATAACAATTGTGATTATTCCAAGGGGAGCCAAGGATAAATTGATTTGGGAGTTGAATAGCTCAGGAGAATACACAATAAGAAGTGGATATAATGTACAACACCAACAAAATAATAATATCACTAGAATATGGAGAGATATTTGGGATAGCTCAATCATTCCTAAAGTTAAAATGTTTGTTTGGCTAGTAGGTCATAGAATAATTTTATCCTGGGATAACCTTATGAAAAGGGGTTTTCATGGCCCCTCTCAATGTATTTTTTGAAAAAAGGAGGAGGAGAGTATAGATCATCTCTTGGGACATTGCTCAATAGTATGGAATCTAATGCAATGGATTCTTAATATATTTGGTAAATGCATTGTGATGAATAGCAAAATTGAAGATTGGTTAAAGCAATGGCAGAGTACTTATAAAAGTGAGGCTTTACAGACAATATGGGATATATCAAAAGATACAATACTTTGGACTATATGGCTAGAAAGGAATAGAAGAATATTTAAAGGAAAGGAAAGAGGTTTAGAGGTAATGAAAAGGAATATATATTTAGCCATAGAGGAGTCCAAACCAATCCTATCAACTCACCAAGTCCCTAATATGGAAGCAGAGAGCCTTGATAGATGGAGTTAAGTCATTAAATGGAAATTATGATGTTGGGTACAAGAGAAGCAAAAAGAAGGCAAATATAAAGTGGAAACCACTAGATGTGGAGTAGGTTAAATTGAATTTTTATGGATCTTCTAAAGGAAATCTAGGACTAGTAGCAAGAGGAGGAATAATTAGAAATAATGGAGGAGATATTTTATCTCATTACGCTTTCAATATTAGATTTGAGACAAATAATTAATTTGAAGCTTGGGAAACTTTAGAAGGGTTAAAAATATGAAAACAATTGAAATGGAATAGAGTATGGATGAAAGGTGATTATCTCATAGTAATAAATGCAATTTTGAGGAAAGAAAAGGCTCCTTGAAACATACAAGAGATAATTATGGAAATTCAAGATCTTGCTAAAGAGTTTGAAGAAATCAAGTTTACACATACATTAAGGGAATGTAACAAATATGTAGATAGGCTAGCCAATAGAGGGGTTTTGATTGAGGATCGTGAAGTTAAATCATCCTTTTCATGGTTAGAGGAAGTAGTAAGTTTAGTTGAAGGTGACAAGAAAATTTTGATTGCTTGAATCAATAAATGATTAAGTTTTACTTTAATGTTTTCCATTGGTAATATCTACTTTATTTTTTAATAGTAATGTCTTTTTATATAGATTTTTTATTATAATTTTTATGGTTGCACTTGTGTTTTAGGAAGGAAACTAGAAATCTAGATTTAGTAAAGCAGACTATGATAATGCATTGTTTTGAAATATTACTCTACTAAGATGTAAGGCATATATAGTAGAGGTGAAGTTTTGGTATTGTGAAGACTGCTATAGAAAAATATCAAGAAGGATACTAAATTCTGGAATATTTGTATTCATACAAAAATTTGAAAATATCTAGAAAATGAAAATCTAGAATTTAGATATTTTATGTAAAATGATGTGGGTTTCTAGCAATAACATCTCAATTGAGATTAGAAGTGTATCTATTTGTAAATTCTCAAGCTCTAAAGAAGAGAGTTATAATTTTATAAGGGTGGGGACCTAAGTACAACCCCTTATTATAAATGAAAAAATACTAACATTATTATTAATACCTTATTTGATAAATCATTAACCAAACAATTTCCAAGATTTAGAACACATGCATCAACACAAGGGATCTTGCTCAAAGTTATCCTTGCCCAAACTAAGATGTAAATAAAAAATATGCACAAGCAATATTTTCCTTAAGCAGGAGGCTTTACAATAACTACAAGGTTATAACCCACCTATGAAAGGATCCCCTAAGCACAGAGTAAGGGTTGTTTTGCTTTTATAGCAACAATCCTTGCCTGATGGTGCATTTTCATCAGATATACACATATGAAAATGAACCTATATGATGGTTTTACCATTGTGGCTATCAATGAGAATTCATTCATAATTTCCCTTTTCTCTCAACTTTGATGGTTGTCTCATACCAATCCACCCATGAGAGTACTTGGTCCTCCAACCACAAAATTCATTAGCAATACCATATTCTAAAAATAGCATAATCCAACTTTAAAATGCATAAAGTACAACTACAACTCATCTTGATAGAATAGAATAGGATCATGCATTTGATATCAACACATTAGTACACCAATCAAACAACAAGGGTAGTCCTACCAAGATGGCCCATTACAAGTGTTAGGGTAGATAAAAAGTCCTTTATAAATACAAGGGTAGAAAGGTAATGTATCAAGTATTTTTCTCAAATTATAATAGAGTTATGCTTCCAAGGAGGTTTCCCTATTGAAGTTGCCTATGATTTTAGATTCTCTTGATAAATAAATTTGCTACTTTTTTATACAATATTTCTCAAGCACTTTGTTATTTCCTTTTTTACATTTTTTATTAATTTCTACAATTACTATTGAGCACTTTCTAGGGTCATGTTTTACTATATTAACAACAATTATTGTTCTATCATATCTTCCTTGTTAGGTATACTCTTCTTTTGTTATACACATTTACACTAAATATCCTATAACAAATATCATAGATTTTACTATTTATAGTGGATCAGCATAGAAACCTTGTATTGAGGTTTTAAAAATATCATAGAGGAGTTGTCATTTTTGGTCAAGCTAGATTGACCATAAAGCATCTAGTGAAGTGATGAGTGGTCAATCCCTGATACCCAAGCCCTAGATAGCACCCACACATGGTGGAGAGTTACCACATATCCTTAGATATATAGCGAGACCCCCTAGGAATAGGAGAACCCTTTAGCCCTAGGAAGATATCAACCATTTGTATTTTGTGGTGCACCAATAAGCAATTAGCCCTAGCAAGTTACTCTCATAGTACATTAAAATATGGATAGTGTAGCTATAGGTATGGTGGAACCCTCTATAGTTAGAGCTCTAAGATATTTGGTCAACCACTAATAATGACTAAGAGAGCATAGAAGATATCCTATGAAACCATACACACCTTGTCCTAGATTGTTCTTATTGAATCTATTTTCGATTCTTTTCCATCCAAACCCAAATATAAACATTGAGCATATTGTAAAAGAGAGGAGATTACAATCACCATAAATTAAAAATGCTAAAATCATATAGTGAGAAAATACAAAGAATATATAGAAACAATTGGGAATATAATCAAAATAGTTAGTTGATATTCAACAAAGCAAGCAATTAGTTACTAGTCTAATAGTGCAAAGAACACCTTGTCTAGTTGTTTGAACAATGATAGTGTAGAAAAGACCCTATTTGAATGTCAAAACACTTGGTAATATTCAAACAAAAAAAAATTTTGAGACCAAAAAAATCACAATTTTGTGGTATAGTCTATTTCAATCATCTATTTGAGTTGATCATTTTGATATATATCTCTCAAATATTTTTCATGGTATAGCCCATTTTTATCATCTCTTCGAGATGATTGTTTTGCTATATAACATCCATAAGATTTTTTGGGAACCCCTAGGGTACTTAAAAATGGCCGAAGCTACTAAAGGTGCATAGTTAGAGAAATTAGACAACCAAATGAATTACTTATTATAGTAGTAGAAAAAATGGGAATATTATTTATTGCTAAATACTATGAAGTTGAGAGTCATATATCGGACTTGGATCTCAAATATGACTAGTAGGCAACAAGGGTTCAAAAAGTAAGTTGGGTTGTTTAGAGGGTAGAGCACACAATATCTTTCCCAATAATAACCTTTATAAAATACCCAAGCTAGATTTTCCAAAATTTGATGTAGAGGACACCATTGATTGGTTATATCAGGTCAACCAATATTTTGCTCTTCATGGTGTTTTCTAAACTCTAAGCCTCACAATAGAATCTAATTTTAAATTTGAAGCATTTCAACAATACTAGTAGTTGAGGAATATGCAGCTAGATCTCTCTTGGGTTAAAATTGAGACCCATTTATTTACCTATTTTGAACATAATGAATATGAGGATTTCATAGGATCTCTCACCAAGGTAGACCACAATGGTCCAAGACTATCAAACATAATTTAAAAAATTAGCAAACTATGCAAGAGTCTTGAGTGTTGATTTTTTTCAAAGATATTTCACTAGTGGGTTAAAAGAAAAAATTCAAGCTGAGGTAAGAATGCTTAAATTAAAAACCATGATGCAAATAATAGGTTTGGTAATATTGGCTAAAGATAATTTTTTAGCTTAGTGGCATACATCTAAACCCCCTTAATATCAACCTCCACTTCCATCTTGGCCAACATTGAATTCTAATAACAAATAAATCCCGATAAAACATCTGGTTAAAGAAGAAATGGAGGCACAAATGGCATAAGGTTTATGCTATAATTGTGATGATAAATACTCACCTAGCCATAAGTGTGTGCAACAACTACATTTAATCGATGTGAAGAAACCTTCCATTTAGGAATCTCATGACAAAGACAAGGATAATAAAGAAGAAGATCATCTTATAGATATTGAATTCATAGATGACAACCTACTAGAGATTTCCCTACATGCCTTAGTAGGAATTTCTAATCCCCAAACCATAAAAGTGGTAGGGCATTTCAAGGTTCAACATATCATAATCCTCGATTGATTTAGGTAGAACAATTGTTTTTTTATCCTTAGGTGGGAAAACAAGCAGACGACTATATATTCATATAGTTCTTTTGAAGTAATGGTAACTAATGGGGGAGTGTTTGCTTTTAAAGAAAATATATAAATATGAAGGTGCAAATGGATAACTACAATCTCAAGGTAGACATGTTTGCCCATGGTTTGGGGGTTTGTGATATAGTACTGGGAACTCAATGGTTTTGTATATTGGATCTAATATTATTGGAACTCTAGATGTAATTCACCCAATAGGGAAGCAATACACTCTCTATAGTATTCCCACCAATATTAACCAACAAATTTGTTCCTATCAAATAGAATGTTTTTTGAAGAAGTCATATCAAAGGGCAAGTGCACAACTATTTGCAATCCAAGCTCAAAATACCACTAATATAGTTTGACCAAATGAAGTACAAATACTTGTGGAAAAATATGTATCTATATTTTCCAAACTACAAGGATTACTACCATCATTTATTCCTTTTCTTTAAAATGTTAGGATAAATATTCCATGCATTTCATTGAAGGAATTTTAAACTTTGGAGGAAAAATAGTAATTTTAGAGGTGCTAGATTGCCTCTATTAGTATGCTCTCTTTTATCCTCTAGCTCACCCCTATAAGGCCCCCATAGTTTTCCACATACCCTTGGAATCCCTTTTTCATCCTTATGTAATACCCTAGTCAATATTTTTCCCCACCTTCACTAGTCATTTTTGGTAGGAGCTACTCAAACTATAGGACAAACACCTCAAAAGGATGTTGGCATACCATTCCCAATAAATGAGTAGACAATTTTTTTTAACAAATGTTTGAAACTAGTTTATGGACATCTTTCCCCATCATTTTTGTCATATATTTTGGCTAGCTCCAAAGTTTTAACAATAGATTCCACATTTTGGGAGTGTGAACTACTTCTTCAACTCTTCAAGGATAATTTTGTGATGGCATAGAATTGTATGTGGTAGCAAGTGATTACCACCACTTAGATTATAGTTTTAATGTATTACAATGGATTGGGCTCATGACCGACAAGCTCACATTGTCATCCTCCTTTAAGATACATCTAAAATTTTCATGTATATGTCTTAAAGAATGGTTTGTGGTAGCTATATACAAGTTCAAACAACACTTTTGAGTTGAATACAAAACAATCAATCATATTAGATCTCAAAAGTATTTGGATCAACAAATATGTACATTTAGAAATATGCTCCATCAACTCTAACAATAATTTTATGAAGCTTTGAGGACAAAGCTTCTTGAAGGGGAAGGACATGCTAGGATCCCATCCTAACATCATTATGTAATTTCTATATTTAATGTGCATGGGCCACTATGACATAAAATATACTTATTAATAACTATATAACCATTTCTTTTAGTACGAGTTATTAGCTTGAGACCCTCACTTGCATGTGGACTGACCCTTGAGCTCTAATGTTAGGGTAGATAAAGAGTCTTTATAAATACAATGGTGGAAAGGGAATGTATCAAGTCTTTTTCTCAAATTGAAATGGAGTTATAATTCCAAGGATTTTTCCCCCTCAAAGAGACTATGATATCAAATTATCTTGATTAATTAATTTGATAAATTTATATTCAATATATATCAAGCACCTTTTATCAATTTATGTAATTACTATTGAGAATGTGCTTGATCTTGATTTATGATTCCTAATAAATTTTTACAATATGAATAACTTTATCAAGGGAATACAAACCACAAGGGTTCCTCAATATAATATTGAAAAGAGGGTTTAAGCTTGTTTACAAACACTATATTAGTAGCATCTTTAGTTAAGTTTATATTCACATTACATTTGAGTCTTTTACACATTTTATGGAAATCAATGATAGATTCATTAGGGCCTTATTTGGTGTTTATAAAAGCATCCATTGCTTCCATAATAGTTATATCATCATCAAAATACTATTTTAATTTATAAACATAAATATCTAGGGAGTCAATGGTATATTTTGGTAAGCATGCAAACTAATCAAGATCATTTCCTACCAAATATTTACTCATTTTTCAATAAATATTTATCATTATGAATCCAATCCTTATAATATACCCTGATCTTGTTTATAAATACTTGGGCTTTATTAGTCCCATTATAAAAAACTTAGGCACATGCCCTGATAGGTCAATAACTTCCACATTTAGGGCTAGAGATAAACTTTTATAATTTATCAAAGTTAGATAATTTGATGTAGGTAAAGACTACCCAAGATTAGATAGGGGAGGAGAAGCATGAGGATCATTAGGGTTCATGATTGAGAAAGGAATGACAACTTGTACTATAGGGTTTCTATTAGAACTTAAAATTTGATTCATATTAGTTATCAATTCCTGCATTTTGTTTGGTAGACTCTCTTTTAAAAGCCTCTAATTACTTTTTAGTATCACACCTATGATTGTCTAGATGGTAAACCAAAGATTCCCTAAATTTCATCATGTACACAACCAACTTTTCATCATGAGGATGATAATGAGTGTTGGATTTTGGGGACTAGCATCTGATATGCATCGTTTGTGCACAATTTATCACATCGTAATTACCATATTTTAGGATAATCATGGTTGCACTATCAATGCCTTATTAAAAGGAATTTTAGGTTCATCATTGTGCTCATCTTTTTTGCCTATTGCCAAATTTCCTATAGGTTTTTGGGATCCTATAATAGATTTGTACGGTTCATCAAAGTCAATATTAGGGTCATTTTCTTCTTTTGATTAGAATATTTACTAGTCTAATCCTTAATCCTAGGTTCACCATTATGTAGAAGCAAAAAATGATGGTTGATGTAATTTTTAAGGGTAATAGGAGGAATATCTTCTATTTCTATAGTTTCTAAAACAAGCTTCTTCCTATACCTAGTAGTCATTCCAATGCCCTTGGAAGAAACTAGAGGAGCCATAGGGGCAAGCAAAAAAATCAAATTAAGAACAAAGGTTTTACAAAAAATGTTCTACCCTTAAGCAAATAAACTACCAAAACCCTTTTAGCAAATAAAGTTTGATTTTGGAAAATTCCTAAGAGGAGGAAAACTATGATAGTTTTTTTTTAGCATGGCAAAAAGTATTGGCTAACACAAACCCTATGATGACTAACCTACCAAGCCTTAGGGGCCAAAAATAGAAAGAAATACCTCAAAATGCAGTTTCACATTGGGTTTACCAAAATTTTTATGGGAAAATGGGATATATAATATAATTAATGAAATTAATACCAGATAAACCAAGATACTAAAACCAAGATATAAAAATAGTAAATTCATGGTAAATTCTAAAATCTATCTTAATCCAAGCATAAATAAATTTAAAGCGTTTACTAATAACTACACTAAAATTATCCATAAATTGTTAGTAAGCTAGGGCTAATCCTAATGTAGTAAAATAACAACTTGATACCTAGGGTATCAAGGATTTAAAATTTGATTTAAAAGTTGCTTGGTGATTTTTGATATCATTAGAGCCCTTCATCCATCATCATCCAAAACCTAGCCTTTCACCATCACCCTTCCTCATCATCGTCATTGCATCCTCCATTTTAATCGCCAAACCCTTGCAAACCAGATTTGGTTCTACAGTACACCTCCCCAAAACACTCGAACACACCAAGGCATTTCCCAAACAATGTTGAGCATCTTTGAGACGTTGCAAGGCATCCGTTGCCATTCCCAAATGCCCATGGGTGTTTCCCCTAAGCTAGTTTACTATCAACAAACCCTCAAACTTTCGTGGGAATTCATGCATCACTATATTGTAGAAGCAGAAACACAAATAAATATTGTAGGTATTATTTTGACAAGGTAACATGTATTATTGCTTTTCAACTTACGTTTTCTATATTTGACTTACACTTTATCATTTTTGCACCTAGGGTTTGTAGATCTGATTATTTAGAGGGTCTCACATAGTGGAGCCCTTGCATATGATCCTAATATCTTGGTGTTGTGGTCTCTTTGTAGGTACAAGAGACATTTTCCTTGATGGTTGTAGCAGCTTGGGTGGTTCCATAGGGATACACAAGCCCACCCACAAATTTTTTGGAGTGAAGACGATTTTAGAAGACACCAACATTATTTTAAATGAGGGTTTTACAACCCTAGCATTGTAATAATTGTATCAAAGCATACACTGCATTGTAACCCCATATTTAGGATAAATATATTGTACAAATTAGAGATCCAAGCTCCTTGAGTTATAATAAATTAGATCTATCAATTTCATGCATATATTATCTTTTGATTTGATCTATTACTTTATTGGCATTGTTTATTTTTACTTTACATGTTGTACCTACAAGGACAAGAGAGAGAAAACTAGGGTTTATGATGTAGTAGCAATAGAGACAAGACTAAGAGCAATATTAGCATAAAATATTTTATGTTTTTTAAGAGTTGAATGAATGGTGAGAAAATGATATGGTAAAAGAGGTATTTATTGAAGATGAAATGAAATAACTTTCCCTTTAGAGATGACAACTTACTTTTGTCCTTTTTAGGGTCATAAAATCATAATTGTGGCCAAAACGACATGTTGTTCAAACCCTAGTGTAAATATACACTAGCATCACAACCATACATAAACAATCCTAACATTAATCAAATGACCAAGTTCCCCATTTAAAGTAACAATATTAACAATGTTAATTTTTAGAAAGAATGCTTTGAGCGACACATGTCATGATATCCCTTTATCCTACCTCTATCATTATTTTGGGTTTTGGAAAAATTAGAAGGTGAAAATATCATGACAGATGAAGGAAAAATGATAATTGGGTGGAGAAAGAAAACAAAAAACACCAACCAACATGGCTTGTTGTCATCCTACCCAAGGACTAACAAAGTTAGTTCATCCCTATCCCATATATAGGAGTACATGACTCTCAACCACTTATAAATTCATTTGTTACTACTTCTTTTACAAATATAGGGTTTATGATCAAACATTTAAAATTGTATGATTCAATGGTGGAAGGATTACCCCAATCTAAGTGGTACTAAAATGTATAAAATCTCCCATAAAGTATTCTTAATAAAGGGTAGGACTTTTGAGTGGAATAAAAATACTTGTGATATTATCTTTATCCAAAAATACAATATGAAGGAGGTTCTATCAACACTTAATACAATATGGAAAAATTTGGGTATGACTAATGATTTGATATCTATGTAACAAATAGTTAAGGAGCACCCTAGAAGATATGAATGTTAAAGAAGATTTTTTTGGTACCAAAAGTCTTAGGAACTGTGGCTCAATGAGAGTGATAAAAGCACTTGTTTTTTCATCATTTTACTATGGCTAGATGACTTGTAAATCATATCTCTTCTATGTTTTTGATTAAAAGTTTCCTTTTTATAGATATATTAGATATCAAAAAGAATGATTGACTCTAGATCTGACCATGGATTTGGAGGCTAGGAAAGAATTCCTCAACTACATCCTAGAGATTTTGAATAGTAAACATAATAAATACCTTGTGGATCCCATTTCTTCATCAATATATTATAATAATTTGTTCTTCATGAACAAATATAAATCCATAGGCCCTAGTGGATTCTCTTCAAGTTTTTTCATACATTTCTAGGAGATTATAAAGAAAGATATCTTGTTTACCCTCAATGAAAGAAAAAAATATCATAATATTTTAAAGGAATAAAACACCACTTATATAGTACTCCTTCCCAAGTATGATAACCTTTAAAACATTGGTGATTTTTGACCCATTTCTTTATGTAGTACAATTCTCAAATAGTCAACAAAGATAAAGGTGGATTCATTAACAAGAAATAAATCTTACATGGAGTTTTGGTGGACCAAAAGTTGATTCATTTGGTTAAATAAAGGAAATAGACAACTATGGTTTATAATATTGATGCTAGGAAAGCTTATTATAATGTGGACTAGATTTTTTTGATGAATTTTTGCACAATTTAGTTTTGGAAATTGTTGATCTACGAAAATGATATTTGTCCATGAGGTTGTGTTTCAACAATTGAAAGAAATAAATGAATCCTTTCCAACCTCCAAATTTAAATTGAATTCCCACTAATCTAGCTTTATTAAATTGACCTAAGTACACAAAAGCAAATCTAGGTAGGTAAGAATGCAAACTATGTAAAGTAAATGGAAGAATTTAAATATGATCATAACCATAGTAAGATTAGTGTTGATCAATTAGTGCAATTAGAGAAAATCAAATAATATTAGTGTAGTCCAACAGGTAAATTTTTTTCAATCATAGAAGAAAGGACTAATAAAAAAGAGAGGGCAGTGCTATAGTCACTATACACCCAAAAATTTAAAGGGCAATGATACACTCTATTGAAGCACTTTGAAAATACAAGTATTTTGAAAGGCTACAGATTGTGCCTAGAAGTTGCTAAGTTTTAAATTATCAACAATCTCATTGGTCCAAAAGGTTGGTTGTCTTGAAAAATGACATGCACCATAAAAGCTTACACAAACTTGCAGTTTCAAGGTAAGATTTTTCCATAGAAGTTGAGCATGCACAATACCTAGAATTTAACTAGCAATGACCATTCACCACATGCATTTCTTGAAATAAAAATAGAGTCAATATGGAACAATATGCATTTGTGTATTTGCTTAAGAGAAAAAATTATGTTGAATCACTATTGTACTCTACAAGTTGCTAAGAAACTTTGCAAAATAAGAGAGTTATATAGTTGTTGATGCTCAAAAGTAAGTTGGTGTGAAAATGGCTAGAGGAAAAAGAGGATATAAGTTATAAAAAAACACAAAGGAGTTGGAAGATAGCTTGGTTGACATACATGACCTAATAATTACAATCAAAGCAAAATGAAAAAGTTCTCGAGATAGGTTGGAAATAAAGGAAAGGATGTCAGCTGAAAGAATTGAAGTTGCTCATGGAACTTGTTCTTGTCCAAATATATATCCAAATTTGTGCAACCCTGTCCTCGGCTCGTCAAGGCGGTAGTGAAATACTTTGACCTTAGAATAACAACAACATACAATACATAGAAGCAAAAGGTATTTGCCATCATTGAGGAGGTAATGAAAAATGAATTCATAATGGGAGAGCAACCAAGTATGAAACTGAAGCCTATGAGCATAGTTGAATAAAGAAGCTATTTAGAAAAGCCTACTTTCATGACTTGTCTAAAAGTGTGTATATTTAAAATTCCCAACTACTTCCTAAAAAATCCTATTAAGCTGGTAAACTTCAAGGATACCCTTTAGGTAATATTATCAATGTTATCTATAATTCTTGGGTTAGATTTTTATCAATTTATATAAAATTATCAATTATCCCTTGCATATGTGGTCATCAATGTGCACAACTATGAAGGGACTACTGCTTCTAACCCTGTATTCTTTGACTGGGCTCATTTCCTAAGTTCTCAAATTCATAACCAATTAGTTTTCTTGAAGTTAAAAGAAAGCAAAAAATTCTACTATCCTTCATTCTTAGTTTGACTATTTCTCTTCCACATGCCCTCAAAATTGCTTAATATCAACCTAACTAAAGCAGAAAATAATCAACCCTTCTTAGTGGTGGATTAGACCCTAGTTCTTAGAGAAACATCTTCTTATTTGTTTTTTAATAGATTTTTTTGGGTCTTGCTTTGATATTTATCTGTAGAACAATACCCTTCCTTAGTTCTAAATAAATAGATAGGTTGAGGGGTAAGAAACGAGAAATAGGGTATTGGTATTTCTTGATGGATGATACAATAATTTGGCTGTAGGTTTTCCTAGAACATCCTATTTGTTGCCATACTACATCACAGACTGGGTATTTGGAATGGAGCTTTACAGACAAATAGATGAAATAGATGAGAATTTTGGCTCTTGGGCTAAAATATTGTGTACCTATTTCTACCCCTACAAGTTCAAAAACATTGCAATGACAACAAGAAAACAAGTGAAATTACTTGAAGATAAGCTCAACACCCTTCAATTACCAATGGTGCCTCACATGTGGTACTATGGTTTGGAGGGGAAATTAAAAGTAAAATTGGCCTAGCTAAATAATAAGCCCCCTACATTTGAACATCTACCATGACCAAAAATCAAGAAATTCAAAAATAATTATGAAGGTAGTGTCGTGACGATGAATATTCTTCAGGTGCAATAAAGGCCTCCATGGAGGACATGCTATGAGTATGCATGGATCTATGACCCCACAAAAAACAAAGATCAATGGATACATCAAGAACTCATAAGAAAAATTAATGAGAACCTAGATTAGGATGGCAACATGACCAAAAAATGGTGGATATCACATTGTGAATGTGGTGTTCAAATAAAGATCTTTCCCAACACCTCTACAAGTCGTTCAAGGATGAATTCAAGGCTAAATACCAAATATGGATGAATACACATAAAAATAAAATATATTTAGGCTTGATGATAATGAGGGATGAGGAAGAAGAGATATACCAAGAAGAAGAAGAAATCCCTCTTGCAGACCACACACAAGCAGATCCTTTGATAGGTCATACAAACTTAGAAGATGATGTCAATATAGAAGAAGCACCTCTGCAAAGAAGATGGAGAACACAAGATAAAAGAGCTGAGGTATCTAAAGATATTTTGATTATGGAGGTCATATTAAAATCTAATGGGGAAGAACCAAAAGAATAAGATGCTAAAATAGAATAAGCATAAAAGGCAACATCCATAAAGAGAATAACTTGATGCAATATTGATGCAATAGGTGCAAAAAAGGCCAAACCTTTGGCTTTACAAAAAGGTCTTGATGAGAAGTAGAAGAGAAAAGAACATCCAAGCATCGAAGAGAAGGAAGAAATAGAAGGAGGAAATAAGATAGAAAAAAATATTACACTTAGAGTGGTTTATACAATGGTTTGATGCACAAATTAACCTAGCTAATGTAGTAGTCCAAAAAATAACACCAAAAATGAAAGGTATAGGTACGTTTACTTCTCTCCTTTCTCTTGATAAAATAGTTCCACCACCTCAGTAGCCTCTACTTGAACAACCACATCCACCATATAGCCCTGATAATAAAGCCACTCCCCTACCTAGTATATCATCAACAATTGAAGCCACATCTCATGTATAGGAGGTACAAGTCACCTCAACCAATTTAAATATTTAAACCCCTATAAATCTTACTATCATAGAAGTAAACCCTTCATTTTTAATTTTCTTACCCTTCCACTCTATCTTCATACCTTCCCGTACTACTGAACATCCTATATCAAAATATTTTTTGGTAATTCAAGATATCAAAGCAAACACACAAAAATAGGTAAAGCAAAAACAATCATAAGATAGAACAGAACTAGCAACCACTTGGAAATACGATATTGTAGATTCAATTACCAAAAAACACATCAAGATGATTGCACACCTGAAGGTAAAAAATCTAGTTGTAGAGATAAAAGTAGAAGACTACCGTGTTAAAGTGTAGAAATAAATATTTGAAATTCTAAAGATAGATACACTACATTCCCTACACACTGAGGTAGATACTCTTTTCCTACAGAGCAATCAATCATATGTGAAATTTGTGGTTGTAGAAAGAAAAATCAAAAGTTTGGATTAGTGGTTGAATAAGAAAAAAATAGAGAAGAAAAGCCTTAAGAATGATATTATGGAACTAAAGAAGATAATGGACAAGTCTCTTATGGAGGAACAACTGCAACAAAATGATGAAAATATACAAAATTTAGAACATTTACAACAAGAGTGCAATAAAGCGCATGCACAAGCAAAGCAATTACAAGAAGTGAAAATGAAGCTCCAAAGCCAAGAAGAGATCTTGGCAGCAATACAAGTTGAGCTAGAGAAAGAAAAAGGGAATCCTAAGGGCCAAACGATCTCTAGAGATATGCTAAAATAATTCAAGAGCTAATACTAGATGAATATCAAGAATGTTGCAACGGATGCATTTCATCTTATGAGATGAACAACTAGTACAGTAAAATTAATCTAGGATGCTAAGGGAGAGTTCACCAGAGCCAAGGAATAATTGATGACCAAAATACAATAGATAAAATTTTCCTGGTAAATGCTCAGGACTAATGAAGAATACCCCCAATTGCTCGAACTCTCACAAAGGTATATGGGGAAATCTAAGTTTTGTAAAGACTAGATCATTGAAGGAAGCCGACTAATTATGGAGGGAGGAGAGATGATTAATGCCATCAATGCAAGCACTAATAAGGTAAATTTGGTAGTTCATGACCTCAAAAAGCTTGGATTTCCAAGATTTTAGGATGTAAATGGTCATTTCTACACTAAGGAGCAGTTGAGTCAACTTTTGGACCAACAAGTGAGTGATGGAAATGAAATTGATGCATTACCTGAGCCTTTGATAATAGATCAACTCATTGTATTTTTTCATAGGTTCACTATTCTATTGACAAAGGCTACAAAACTAACGTGGAGATACAAGGACCCTTCTTATGAACGCTACTATAAATTGCAAAAGATCCTACAAGAATTTAGGGCAATAAATGTTCCTTCTCAGAGCATGGGATAAAATATGCTGGTTACTTTATCTTCCAGGAGATTCTTCAACAACCCAAACAACTAGTCAGTAGGGAGAAATATCTGGAGTAGCTTTGGAAGGTCAAGAACAATCCAACAATAGAGATGAAACTTTAGAAGTAGATAGCATTTGAGAGGATGACCCTTGTGCAAAAAAATTTGAATTTTTATTTTGTTTTTGTTTCAATTTTGACTCCATGGTCCAAGTAGATAAGGCTAGATGGGTTCAATGCTTTTGCAAGTAGAAACCCCCCTGCAAGACACCAACAATATGGGTAAAATTTTCCACCCACATCCATCTCCAAATAGGGAGATGAATTTTATCAATGAAATACCCTACATCTTTTCTAAGTGAGGTCATCGAATATCTAGAACAGTGGTCAAATCAAAGGAAAGATAAGGCGTTCAAGACAAGATGCAAAATTTTTCTAAGTATGAAAATAGTCTTGCACCCAATGGCTAAAATAAAGAAAGACTAGACTAATTTTTGACTAAGTAGTCTGACCAGCTAGTTTTAAATGTTGATGTTAGTAGAAGGACATTTAAAATTCGATGTCCAACATACAACACCCTAGACAGATAATAATGTTGGTGTTATTAGGGGAGCATAAATAGTTTGGCATGACTTGATAAAGTATTAAGCTCCTTGAAACAAAGAATTGACTAAGTATGAGAGTATGATATTTGGTACAATAGCATAATCTATCAGTTATGGTAGCTCTAAATGCCAAATAGTTTTGAGTGCTTACGTTAGCAAGAACATCATAAAAACCTAGCTAAAAAAAATAGAATAAAAAATTATAAGGCATGAATTGCATTCGACATCTGGCAAAATCACTTCACCAAGCTAAGAAATCAAAGGAGCATCAAGTGGTTTTGAATGCTGATGTCAACATGGGACACAAAATATTTGATAGTGATGAATAGAGAAACCAACATCTAACAAAACAACAATCTGATCTAAAAGAGACATCAAATAGAAATGTGCACCAAATTGTTCAAACACGCTCTCAAACAGTGAATCTACTATTAAAATATCCTAAAAACCTTAAGCTTATATGAATAACATCTATACTACTATATATGTAATGGGGGATATAGAGAAGAATGAACTTGTCAAAAGATCTTGTGCACCAAATGAAGATGTAGTGGTCATCAATCCTTGAGATAGAAATGAGCAAGACACATCAATGCCATAATACCAAATCGGTGGTAATAGAATGGATAGGAGGAGAGAGCACACACGCTACAACAACCTATCAAACCTATAATCCACTTCTTAAACTACGATGATAGCATAACCAATTGTAATTGTATATCTATATATACCAAAATGTAAGCCATTATGAGGGTCGGCTCTTTGGCATTGACAATTGGTATAGTTGTATTAATTGAGGCTATACATCTTTTGAATGAATATTGGATTGTTGTTTGGACTCTTGCTCATTTCTTGTGTTGAACATGTATGTATGTCTTATTGAGTAGTTAAGAATTTTTGTTAAAGCTAGGAACATATAATTCTACTACAATTATTCTACATTCTAGATTTCTACCTAGATTTACCATTATAGTTCTAGAATGACTTAGCAATGCTCATAGTTCTTCATGTTTAATTGTTCAAAAGCATAAGGAAAGTAGGTTGTTCTATTAGGTAATTTAATCTAAATTTGAATTGTGAGACTCTCTACATTATATATCTTGATGTTGTTGAATCCGCACCATTTTTAGTTTAGTTTTTTAACACTTTTGCATTTCTTACTTTAGTCTACAACCCCCTATTTAGCTAGATTTGCTAGGCACATAAGAGTTGGACTTCTCCATAGGTTGACTTAGAGACCCCTATTTTTGAGGCATCCAATCCCTTGGCCAAGGTCTTGAGGGCACATCTCATTCACTTAGGCAAATTTTGGACCAAGACCCCCTCATTACATCAATGTTCAATAGGACACATGAATTTTGATAATTGGACTAGGATAATACATTACATCCCATTAGATATCACATAATAAGAATTACCTCACTGTATTACAAATTCAATCATGGAATATACATACAAATCCAAATAATATTAATTAATATATATTGTCATCTAAAAAAGTGACTAGTTACTCATTCATATGACCACATCTTGAAGTAAGGCATTGGACCTCTACTTCTCTCCTCATGACTATAAAACTTGGTGATCACAAACTTCATATATATTATATCCTATTGAAATTCACAATGGGAATTACCTCAGTGTATTATAAATTCAATCATGGAATATATACCCAAATACAAGTAATATTAATGACTTTAAATAGTTGGATTATCAAAAAAACAATTTGCTGGATTAGCCAACAAATTGAATTGTGACTCATGCATCTATCCACATCTTGAACTAAGGCAGTGGGCCTCCACTTCTCTCATCATGATTGGAAATACTAGTGATCACAAAATTCATGATCATTGAACTAGGAAGGCAATAACATATTCTTGTCCTTGAATAACATGACTGTCAAAAACATCTTAAAGTAATTGGGCATAGATTTCATGAAGTATAATCTTCACTAGAAAAAGTACTCATTATTTGGTATGTATTTGGTGTACCCCTCAATGAAAAAATAACTTCAACATCTAGCATCTTCACTTCAAGAGCAATAATTCTAATGCATCAAGCTCGAAAAAAACTTTCCAATGATTGTAAAGAAGGCAATTTTTTTTTTAAATCTATAAAATATTATATTGTTTGAAGATGTTCCAATCCATGATTATCATATCCCTTAAAATTTATGTTAATGTTCCATATTACAAAACATGAATATAACCATTGAAACTTTAATCTCGTAAAGAATATGGGATAAAATAGACAATAAAGAAATAATGTCCTCTAAAGTAGCCTTGACATCTCTAGGACTTAGGAAAATTACAATCTCTATGTGCCACACAAAAAATGATGTTATACACATGCACCATATCATTTAATATCCCTACCATGCCACACAAGAAATGTCCAACACTTGACATCAAACCTCAAGAAAATAATGTATTATGTTAATGCCAAAATAAACATCTTTCAATGCATGTGGGATAAATGGAAGTGTTTACATCTAAATAAATGTTGATAAAAATTACATTCATATCTAATGGATTCAAAGTTTCAATGCATTAGGGTTAAGATATTTGATGGCTTATATGTCACATTAGATTAGGACAAATTATTTCATGTTTATTGTTATGTAATTTTGATGGTTTTTTTCCTATTTGTAGTATGCCATTGCCGTTTTGCTTTTGAATAGGTTATATGGGATTTAAATAGGTCCTACATGTACTACATCATGACCACACAGTGGTATTATAATTGCTTGGAAATTATGCATGTATCACTTGGTTCAAATCTTAGTCTTCTCTTTGAAAGTTGAGGAATATAATTGGTTGAGCTAATACCATTTGATCATTGGCTTCTTATTTTTACTGTAGCCATGATTTTGACTACCTCTACTATCATTTTTTTCTTTATTTGATGCCATTTTTATATATTTTTTGCACATAGAACATATTGTCATAGCAATTATTCTTTACAATGTTTATGATAGTGTCTATAATGCACCTATTACAACCAATACCTTTCACCACATGGTACAACATATTTTATTTTTCAAAGCACCTCCAAGTTCCAACACTTGTAACAATGCTTCTCCATTGGCCAATACCTCAATTACATCTAATATCTCATTGTTGTTAGTCTCAACTCAAGAATGTGAAGTTTAATTTTCCCTTCAACCAAGATGACTTAGACAATTTACACTACTGTATCATAGCTACATCATGTGCTTCTCAAATAGCTCTATCTTTATTGACATTAGCAACATCTTAGACATCTCAATTTTACAAACATTTGGTAACAACTACACATCTTAGCAAATAACAGTCTTGCATTATAATGTAAATGAATCTTGAAGAAGATGTCTCCTTCATTGATGGTCCATGCATGAAGATAAACCATGTATCACTAGTTGTCCCATGATCTTGCTTGGCAAGATGATAAATACATCTCTATTAGATGACATAATAAATATTTGGATGACCATCCCATGTGACTTCTATAATGGATAACCCATATAAATAGCACTTGTTGACCTCATTTAGATGGCCCAAAATAACTTTATGTTGATCCTTGAGACTCTTAAAACAACTATAGTTAATCTACATGACTTGTATCAACATCATGGATTGCCCATGCCAACATTCATATTTTGGATTCCAATTAAATCATCTATTTTAGAGATTCCGTAGATGACACATCAATCACTCATTCAAATAGCCCATGTCTTCCTTGTTAACATTGGCCCTTCAATATTGATAAATGATAATACTCGATGATCCTCAATGTCAAATATTGGTTCTTCCTTTGAACACCATGTATACTAGTAATATGTATCTCTAGATGACTTCCAACCCTCCATGTTGGATGACATTGCAATTTCATCGAACAACACAATTATTACATTATATTTACCTTGAATTCATAGATGACTAATGTCTTTAGAAGGTTTTTTGATGCACTAAAAAAACACATTAATATTCTTTGTGATAATTTAATATCAACAACCAAAACTTTTAATGACCTTACCTTGTCGACCATGCATTTATGGAATGTCATAAGCTTCTACTCAAATGACCATTCAAGATAGCATTCATGGGACAAGTGTTATTTGCCACTATAAAATGATTCTTTTGTCAAGCAATAAGCTATTTTTAGTAGGTAACCCTTATTTGCATATGCAAATGAAAACAAACAATATTTATGCAGTCTTCTCTATGTAGCGTTCCAATAATTTTTCCATGCATACAAACAACTAGAAAGGAAATTGGATCCTTGAATATTTTTACCTTTTTCATAGAACTAGAATCCATGTCAACATATCATCTAAACGATAACTTTGTGTCATTTATCAAGGTCTAATTAGCTTCTTGATGCCCCTTCAAAACAGTCTAATTATCTCCCAAAATTACAAAGAATATTGTAATATTTTTAATGCCTACAAATAAAAGAATTCAAAGGTACACAAACTTAGCAATGCATAAACCTATCATTGTATTGACGTCCTCATGGTCATGATGTCATGCTTTGATATCCAACTTTGACATTACTATTGGACTAGTAAGGGATGTTGGATAAATAATATTTTAAAGAAATAATACATTTATACATTCAAGATTGCATTGATTTTCATAATGACCTATATCTAACTCATGTGGTGTAACTTGTTATGACTCATCTAACACCCTATACAATAATGTAATAATCCTAGAACTCACTACTTAATTTTATATCTTGTATTGAAATAAACTCAAGACTATAACAACCTATTAATTCCTTATTACATATATTTTTAGGTGTCTTTTCCATACCCCTAGTATTCCATGATACCATTTTTATCACAATTTTTTATTTTTGTACTGGGCTTAGTCCCACTTCTTATTAATACCTATAATATTTATTTTTTATTTCCCAAATTAATATCCCTTTGACTTTCCCTTTCACTTTGTTCTTGCTTTGAGGGCCTTCCTCTCCTTTTTCCATTTCCACCAATATTTTAATCTTCATCAATATCTTCTATTGTTTTCCATATTGTTCCTAGCGAAACTTATCTAGTAAATATTTATATTGCATTAAGGAATCTAAAGTGCAATGAATAGCTTCAAAAACACTTTTTTCTTTATATTGCCCTCAAATTTCCTAAAGTACAAGGATGATCCTCCTTAGTATTTACTTTTTTATGCTTCCTCAAAAATCCTAAATTTTCATGGAGATCCTCCAGATGCATTTCTTTATTATATTGCTCTTGATATCCTAAACTACAAGGGATACACTTGAAGAACACAAGATTATACTGAGAGGGGGTGAACAATATAAGATACAACTTTTCACTTTTCAATCCAAATGATAACAACAATAATATCAATGCAATAAATAAAATAATGCATAAATCATCACACATATGAGAGACAAAAATTTAATGTGGTTCACCCAATATGGGCTACATCCATAGAGAAATATTACTTATAAATTTCTCAACAAATTTTGTGGGCACCAACCCACAGGAGACACCAATCCCCTATTAAAATGTTTTTGGAACTCTATCCATAGGAGACACTTGTCCCCTCTCACAAGTTTATGGACCCCAATCCACTAGAGACACCAATCCCCTTTGATCTGGTTTGATCCAAATATTTCTCACAACTCTGCTCCAAAAATTGCTCATAACTCTGCATAAACCTACTCACAACTCTGCTCCAAAACCTTCTCACAACTTTGCTCCAAAACCTGCTCACAACTCTGTACAAACCTACTCAAAACTCTGCACAAACCTACTCACAACTATGCACAAACCTGCTCATAACTCTGCTCCAAAACCTACTCACAACTCTGCATAAACCTGCTCACAACTTAGCTCCAAAACCTGCTCATAATCCAAATCATATATTTCCCAAAACTTGCATATGAACAATGCTCATATCTTTCCCAAAAGTGCTTTCTTCAACTAAAGCAATTCAGACATATTATACCCATAATTCTTTTTCTTTCATGAACATATAGAAAATGACATGTACTAACAAATTTCCAATATGTTCTTTACATTATGTCTCTTTCGCATGTCTCACAAAATATATTTCTTGTCTAGCATTGGATAACTTTACTCTCTATATTTACCTTTTTATTTTCAATGACCATGCAATAGATGTAAATATGTAAAATAAAATGCCTCCAAATTTTTACAATAATATTATCAATTTATTTTAACAACTCTCACATAGATTACAACTTCAATAGTAAAATACTTCCATTTTGCCTTATTACTATCTTTGTAAATAGTCACACATGGTAAAGCTTTTGAAAAAAAAATCTACTTATGCCTCCCACTCTATAAAGTCAACAATAATGTCACAAAAGAAATTATCTCTTTGTACCTTATTGGCTGCCAATGTCAAAGCAAAACTTCATATTTCAAAATTTTTATTGCCACTTCTTACAAAAGGAAATTCATGCCTGAGACTCAAATCTGGGTCTCTCTACTCCAAACCTTATCAACGCAAAGCAAACCGCTCCGGATACACTATCCATTGAGTAGAATACTTTACCACCTGTGATATAAAGTGCCTTCATCAATGTAAACAATCAAACATTATTATACCTGCATTGTCCTTCTTGTCTTCAATTAACAAGTGTCACCCAAATCAACGTTTTGCATAGCCTTTTCAAACTTGCTATCCAACTTTAAACAGAACCATGCCTTGAAAATGTAATCAACTCCTCAAATCAATCAATATAAAACTTTAAACCTCTTATGTGCAAATGCAGTTCATGGTGGCTCTATCTTCAACTTCGCTGATCCGATAGGTAAAAGATAGCTATAAATATCTTCTTTCGCTTGCTTGATTGCTCACCACCATAACAATTGTCATTCAACTTATCACCCACTGTGCTCTTCTTCTTTTTACCACATGCGATGCAACATAACATTTTATTTCAATCGTTTGTGCTATCCTCACTAGCTGGTGCTTTCAAAAATCACTTTCCTCAACATTTTGACTATCCAATTTTTTGATGCACTAGATAATCAGGTACTTCATCTGCTGTCTTCAAAATGTTTTATATTGCTTTTGACATCCAATAAATTTTACTTTAATATACACTTTGTCATCTCAATTCTTCTCTCCTTACACACAATAAGTGTCTTTCACAAATGACAGTAAGGATCTCTCATAAAGACAATGAAGGCTTTGACAAATGACGACAAAAAGGCACAAAAAATGGCAACAAACTCACTCTCTCAAAAGGGCAACAAATGACAACAAAATCACTCTTGCAACGGGGCAATAAACAACAATGAACTCACTCTGTCAAAGGGGCAACGAATAGCAATGAACTCATTCTCTCAAAGGGGCAATGAACAACAATAAACTCACTTTCTCAAAGGGGCGATGAACATCAATGAACTCACTCTCTCAAAGGGGCAACAAACAACAATGAACTCACTCTCTCAAAGGGGCAAAAAACAACAATGAAGGATTTCTCATTAAAAACCATTTGTAGCATAAACTTTAGTATGACATTTATACTCTCTCATGTGGTGCTATAAGAGGTCGAACCATATTTATTTGTTTTGAAAACTTTATAATATCTTCATGAACGTTGGAACCAATTTCATTTTCAAGAAACTTTGGGTTATAATATTTAAATTAAATATTATGGCATTCTTTTAAAACTTTAAAACTTTAAATCTTATGTCCCAAACTTTGTCCTTATCTTTAAAAACCTCTGCCCTTCTTTTTGTCCAAAGCCTTTAATTAAATCTTTTTTCCCAAGCCTTTAAACCTTCTCTTTATAATATTTAAATATGATATTTAAATATTATAATCCTTTACTTTGAGATATACCTTGCCTTGAATAATTTTCCATTGTTTGCTTTGTCCAACCTTGTAAACTTCTCATCCTTGAAGAATATTTCTGTTTTGAATACCTTGCACCCTTTGACATCAATGACAACTCAATATTTCCAACAATCTCCCCCTTTGTCATTGATGGCAACCCTACACAAATTTCTTCTACTGCAAATGGATTCCAAATCTGCCCCCTCACTGAATTCTCCCCCTTTGACATCAATGGAAAATGGCTCCTTGGGGCTAAAAATAAGACACTTAGCACAACCTACTCACAACCTCCTTTTCTTGAGGTGATCAATTTTGATATGGGAGTGAAGTTACTCCCAAGTTTCCTCTGAGATACTCAAAAGTTTTCTTTGGAAGTGGCTTGGTAAAGATGTCAAAAATATGTTCTTTTATAGTAATGTATTCCAATTTGACTTGCTGATCAGTCACTTTCTCTCTCAAAAAATGATATATGATTGAAATGTGCTTAGTTCTTGAATGCAACACTAGATTATTTGAAATATTAACGACACTTGTATTATCACACAGTATGGGGATAGGATGATCATGTTCTATTTTAAAATCACTTAAAGTCTGCTTCATCTATAAAACTTGTGTACAACAAGCAACTACTACAATGTATTCTACCTCTGTAGTGGATAAGGACACTGATGCTTGTTTCTTGCTTAGCCAAGAGACTAAATAATCTCTAAGAAAGAATTATCCTCCACTTGTACTTTTTTTATCATCAACACTACCTGCCTAATCTGCATCTGTATATGTAGTGAGTATGAAATTATTACATTTGGGGTACCATAGTCCAAATCTCATAGTTCCTTCCAAATTCTTAAAGATTCTCTTTACTGCCTGTACATGTGTTTCTTTTGGTGCAACTTGAAATCTTACCACCAATGCCTGTATTATATCTAGTCTAGTAGCTGTGACATATAGTAAACTTCCAATTATGGATCTAAACAATGTCTGATTGGCTTCAAGAGACTCATCATATTTACTTAACTTACATCTTGTAACCATGGGGGTACTCACAGGATTGCAATCCTCTATTCTAAACTTTTTCAAAATTTCTTTTACATACTTGGTCTGGGAGAGAAATATACCTTTATCTAATTGTGAAATTTGCAACCCAAGAAAGAAAGATAACTCACCAAGCATAGACATATCAAATTTATTTTGCATACATTTTACAAATTTCTAACACATCTTGTCATTACTGCCTCTAAAAATGATATCATCCACATAGACCACTACAATCAACAAGTTATTTTCTTTATTTTTGATGTATAGATTGCTATCAACTATACCTTTTCTAAAACCTTGTTCTTGGAGATACTAAACCAATCTTGAGTACTGCTTTAGTCCCTAGAGAGCTTTCTTTAATTTTCATACATAGTCCGGCTTATCTGTCAGGCTGAAACCAATTGGTTGCTCTATGTAGACCTCTTCCGCAAAGTAACCATTGATAAAAGCTGATTTTACATCCATTTGATACACCTTGAAGTTTTTTAAGCTTGAGAAAGCCAATAACATTCTTATGGCTTCAATACATGCAATGGGAGAAAATTTTTCTTCAAAGTCAATCCCCTCAACTTGTGTGTAGCCTTTGCACACAAGTCTTCCTTTATTTCTGACAACCTGACCATCTTCATTCAACTTATTTTTGTAGACCCATTTGGTGCCAGTCACATTCTTGTCTTTTGGATGTGGGACAAGTTCCCAAGTCTCACTCTTTTCTATTTGGTCTAACTCTTCTTCCATTGCTTTAATCCAGTATTTGTCTTCACTTGCTTCATTGAAATCCTTGGGCTCAACTTTAGATAACAAAGAAAAAATTGCATGTTCACCTATTCCTATTATCTTTATCCTTGTTTGTCTCTCATCTGGATTCCCAATAATCAATTCTCTCAGATGATTCTTTTGCACATACCTGGATGGTGTCTTAGGTGGTGCCCTTTGTGTCCTATCTTCTTCAATTTCTTCACCTTATTCTTCTTTGCAACTTTCTCCCTCTTGATACACAATCTCTTGAGCTGGTTCTTTTAGATCTATTTCTTCATCAACTTTTACATTTGTACTTTCCACAATTTTATGTGATATTTTATTGTAGCATCTATAGGCTTTGCTCTTAGTGGAATAAGCAAGGAAGATTCCCTCATCACACATGGAATCAAACTTGCCCAAATTTTTCTCTTCTCGTCTAATGTAGCATTTGCCTCTAAATTTTTTGAAGTACTTCACAGTAGATGGTCTTCCCTTTGAAAGCTCATATGGGGTTTTGTGGTGATTTACTCTTATTTGAGCTCTATTGATAATGTAAATAGTTGTATGAATTACCTCTTTCCAAAATACATAAAAAATATTAGACTCATTTAACATAGCCCTGGCCATACCCTGAACAATTCTATTTTTCCTTTCAACTACTCCATTTTGTTGTGGAGTTCTTGTTGCTGAGTATTATCTCTTGATTCCATGTTGTTCACAAAATTCTACAAATTCACCTGAAGTGAATTCTCCTCCTCTATTTGATATTAGACACTTGATATTTTTGTCTGTTTTATTTTCTACTAGTGCCTTGAATGCCTTGAACTTTTCAAACGCTTCTGATTTTTACTTTAAGAATGTTACCCAAGTAATTCTAGAGAAATCATCAATAAATAATATGAAGTAACTCTCACCTTCTAAACTCTTTGTCCTTGGAGGCCCACATAGATCAGTGTGAACTAGCTCCAAAGGCTTGGATGAAGAAAACTCCTTCGATTTTGAAACTTGTTCTTGTTTGCTTACCATACTGGCATTGTGCACAAACCATGTTTGGGTGTTTTGCTATCTTGGGTAAATATTTAACTGCCTTTTTGTTACTTTTTTTACTATATTGTCAAAGTTCAGGTAACCCATTCTTCTATTCCATAACCAGCTTTCATCCTCTTGTGATAGAAAATATTTCTCTCCTTTAATTTTTTACAATATGTAGAGATTGTTTGCAGTTCTACCGGCACTTGCAATAAGCTTTCCTTTTTTGGATTTCCTGATCTCACATCCATTTGGGTGAAATGTGATTGTGTGCCCTTGATCACATAGCTAACTTACACTTAGTATATTGTGCTTCAATCCTTCAACATATAACACATATGTCCTTGATATTCCATTATCCAAGCTCAAAGTCCATTTTCCAACAATTTTGGCAGAAGTATTATCACCAAATTTCACTGTTTCTCCATTTATTTTCTTGAGAGAAAGAAAAATACTTTTGTCACCTGTCATATGGTTTAAACATCCACTATCAATATACCATTGATTTCCTTCATTTTGCACATGAAGAGCTATTTGTACCAACATGGAATTTTCCTTTTCTTGTTTCTTTTTCGTTTTTCCAAACTTTTGAGGACATCTCCTTTTGAACTATTTGACCTTCCTCTTTCTTGCTTGATTTAGGAAGTTTAGGAAATACTGTTTTACACCATCTAGATTTGTGCCCAAAATTATTATATTTGTAACACATGACATTGTTATTCATGAGAGGTGCAAAAGAATTGTAATTTCTATTGATGATGCCAACATTATTTTTCACATAGACCCTGCAATGTACAACTTAATGACCATATTTATTACATGAAAACCAATAACCATGGAAGAAATATTTAAACCTATTTTATTGTCTTGGATGATATGGTCGTATGGTTCTTTAATTTATGTTTTTATGATTGACTTCTGTCCATGATGATTCTCTATTTTCTTCCTCCTTCAATACATCAGCATAGGTCATGGACTCTTTTTTACTTACTTTATTTGATGTATTTTTTCCTTTTGAGCTTGAATCCTCTTTTTGGTTCTCTAATATTATATTTTTCTGCAACTTATCCTTAGATTTTTCTACTTCATTTCTTAGAGAGACAACTTCATGTTCCAATTTTTCACATTCTAATTCTTTTACCTTTAATTTCTCAACCATAACTTATTCAATTATTTTTGTCTCTTCAACCTTCACTTTTAAATCTATGAGATCTTGTAGAAGCTTTGTCTTTATTTCCTCATCCTATTGAACTTGAGCCTTCAATCTTGAATTCTTTTTTCTAACTCTTTTCAATTCTCTAAGAGAAGCAATAAGTTCCTCATCTATGTTAACCATGTTTCTTCTTCATTTTCAGGATCTCTCTTGTTGATTTCAACCATAGGAGCATCTTCTATCACTTCAATGGCCATTTGTGTTCTTGTAAGATCTTCCTTCAAGATGTTAGGCTTTCACGAAGGAACCCGCTCTGATACCAATTGAAGAACACAAGATTATACTGAGAGGGGGGGTGAACAGTATAAGATAAAACTCTTCACTTTTCAATCCAAATCATAACAACAATAATATCAATGCAGTAAATGAAACAATGCATAAATCATCATACATATACGATACACAAATTTAACATGGTTCACCTAATGTGGGCTACATCCATGGAGAAATATTACTTATAAATTTCTCAACAAATTTTGTGGGCACCAACCCATAAGAGACACCAATCCCCTATTACAATGTTTATGGAACTCTATCCACATGAGACACCTTTCCCCTCTCACAAGTTCATGGAACCCAATCCATAGGAGACACCAATCCCCTTTGCTCTGGTTTGATCCAAAGCTTACCCATAAATCTACTCCAAAACCTACACATAACTCTACACAAAACTACTCATAACTTTGCTCCAAAACTTGCTCACAACTCTGCTCCAAAACCTGCTCACAACTCTGCATAAACCTGCTCAAAAATCTGCATAAAACTACTCATAACTCTACACAAACATGCTCAAAATTTTGCATAAACCTGCTCACAACTCTGCATAAACCTGCTCATAAATTTGCTCCAAAACCTACTCACAACTCTACTCAAACCTGCTCATAACTCTGCATAAACCTACTCACAACTCTGCTCCAAAACCTGCTCATAATCCAACTCATATATTTCCCAAAACTTGCATACAAACAATGCTCATATCTTTTCCAAAAGTGCTTTCTTCAACTAAAGCAATTTAGACATATTCTACCCAAAATTATTTTTCTTTCATGAACATATAGAAAATGATATGTACTAACAAATTTCCAATATGTTCTTTACATTATGTCTCTTCCACATGTCTCACAAAATATATTTCTTGTCTAGCATTGGATAACTTTACTCTCTATATTTACCTTTTTATTTCCAATGACCATGCAATAGATGTAAATACATAAAATAAAAGGCCTCCAAATTTTCATAATAATATTATCAATATTTTTTAACAACTCTCACATAAAATTTCCTTTTTGCCTTTTTACAACTTCAATATTAAAATACTTCCATTTTGCCTTATTACTATCTTTGTAAATAGTCACACATGGTAAAGCTTTTGAAAACAAAATATCTACTTATTCCTCCCACTCTATAAAGTCAAAAATAATGTCACAAAAGAAATTATCTCTTTGTACCTTATTGGATGCCAACGTCAAAGTGAAACTTCCTCTTTCAAAATATTTATTGCCACTTCTTACAAAAGGAAATTCATGCATGAGACTCGAACCTGGGTCTCTCTACTCCAAACCTTATCAACGCAAAGCAAGTTGCTCTGGATATACTATCCATTGAGTAGAATACTTTACCACTTATGATATAAAGTGACTTCATCAATGTAAACAATCAAACATTATTATACTTGTGTTGTCCTTCTTGTCTTTAATTAACAAGTGTCACCCATATCAACATTTTGCATTGCCTTTACAAACTTGCTATCCAAATTCAAATAGAACCATACCTCAAAAATGTAATCAACTCCTCAAATTGATTAATCTAAAACTTTAAACCTCTTATGCGCAAATGCAGTTCGTGGTGGCTCTATTGTTAGCTTCACTGATCTGGTAGGTAAAAGATAGTTATAAATATCTTCTTTCGCTTGCTTGATTGCTCACCACCATAACAATTGTCATTTAGCTTATCACCCACTGTCTTCTTCTTCTTTTTAATGCATGCGATGCAACGTAACATTTTATTTCAATCGTTTGCGCTATCCTCACTAGCTGGTGCTTTCAAAACTTGCTTTCCTCAGCCTTCTGACTATCCAATTCGCTTATGCACTAGATAATCGGGTACTTCATCTACTGTATTCAAAACCTTTTATATTGCTTTTGACGTCCAATAAATTTCACTTCAATATATGCTTTGTCATCTCAATTCTTATCTCCTTACACACATCAAGTGTCTTTCACAAATGAAAACAAGGAGCTCTCATAAAGATAATGAAGGCTTTGACAAATGTAGCGAAAAGACACAACAAATGACAAAAAACTCACTCTCTCAAAAGGGCAAGGAACGATAGTGAACTCACTCTCTCAAAGGGGAAACGAACAACAATGAAATCACTCTCTCAAAGGGGAAATGAACAACAATGAACTCACTCTCTCAAAGGGAAAATAAACAACAATGAACTCACTCTCTCAAAAGGACAACGAACAGTAGCGAACTCACTCTCTCAAAGGGGTAATGAACAACAATGAAAGATTTCTCATCAAAAACATTTGTAGAGTGAACTTCAATATGATATTTATACTCTTTCATGTGGCACCCTAAGAGGTTGACCCATATTTATTTGTTTTGAAAACTTTATAATACCTCCATGAACGTTGGCACCAATTTCCTTTTCAAGAAACTTTGGGTTATAATATTTAAATTAAATATTATAACATTCTTTTAAAACTTTAAATATTTAAATCTTATGTCCCAACCTTTGTCCTTATCTTTAAAAACCTCTGCCCTTCTTTTTATCCCAAAACTTTTATTAAATATTTGTATCCCAAGCCTTTAAACCTTCTCTTTATAATATTTAAATATTAGAATCCTTTACTTTGAGATATTCCTTGCCTTGAATAATTATACATTGTTTGCTTTATCCAACCTTGTAAAATTCTCATCCTTGAAGAATATTTCTGCCCTGAATACCATGCACCCCCTTTGACATCAATGACAACTCAATGTTTCCAACAACATTCTATGTTACTTTTATTTTGATTGTGAGGAGAGGATTTTGTGCTACTTGAGAAAAATGAAGATGACTTACCTAGATTAATATTGACCTCTTTTGACTCCTTTGCTTTAAAATTTGCCTTCCCATCTTCCTTTACAACTTTATTTCATTTAGAATATGAACTTGTGCATTTTATTTTCTCATCCCTTGTATTAATTTTTTCTTCTAACAATTGATCCAAGTAAACTATAATGACCTTTATCATTTGATTATGTAGAGGGTATTTTTTACCACTTTCTTGGGAGTGAATTTTTTTTTATTGGACCTAGCTTCTACTATGATATGATCTCCTTGCTTCATATTGAAGTTCATCTCATGTCCAAAATTTTCTATCATTTTCACTTTGCAATATATTGTTATGTGTCTAGTCTCATAACATTTATGATAATAAAATATGATATTTTTATGATCTACTTGCTAATCCAACTCTCTTGATTCAAATTTAATCCGAATGGATTATAGCAAAGGTTTTGAAATATCCATAGCAACACATATTTGAGTGTATATAACATACCTTCACTCCTTAGGAGTTAGTCACTCTTACGTGAAATCCCCTAGAATACTATCAATATTTTTTAAAACCTTCATATTGATAAGTTAATATGGAAGTTCAAAATGCCTAGTCAACACTAGAAGCCTTTTTGTAGCCTCTATTTTCATAGAAAATTGTCACTTCATGGTCTTAAATATAATGCATATTTCTACCTAAACCATAGGCCATCATCCATTATTTTCATTAGAGATATTACATTATTTGGTACATTAAAGTACCATGGATTACTACTATAAATAGCATATTAGGAGTGTCTCTAAAGTATTATCTTATGTAATAAAGTGTGAAAGGTGTCAAGTGTGCAAAGTATGAGTTGTGTGTGCAAGGTGTCAAGTATGCAAGTGAAGAGTCATAGGTGATAGGTGTCAAGTGTGGAAGTGAAGAGTCATATGTGATAGGTGTCAAATATGGAAGTGAAGAGTCGTATGAGATGTGTCAAGATGTAAATATAGACGTTATGTAATCATGAGGAGTTTTTCATAATGCGAGGCATGTGAAATGTTGCATCTCCCATGAGTTTGAGGAGAGAAATAGTTAAGAGTATTGAAGAGTAATTTGTAAAGTTATATATTGGAGATAATGCTCCATGCTATATAATCTCTAAACCATTTTAAATTTTTTGAATATAATAGTAAATTTTCTAATTAAGCAATACTTGTGTTATTTGTGAATGCGATTTTATGTGAGTGATATTTGATACTAGAGAAATTTACCTTAGATATTAAGACAAATTTGTAAACAGTGGTATCAGAGCCACATTAAATGGAGATAGCCTCTGTGGTTCAAGTTCCATATTGGAGGAGATATTTGAGGAAGATTTGCTGAAGAATATTGGAAGAAGATATTGCAAGGATAAGATTTATGAGAATAAAAATATTGGAGAAGAAGATTGAACTAAGGAGATTAGAAACAATTGTTGGAAGGATTGATAGAAGAGTAGATATGATTGAAATATGAAGAAAAGAGTGGAGGAGAAGAATACATTGGAGAGACGATTTTCTAGAAAGAGAGAGGAACATGAAGGAAGTTTTTTTGAAATATCTATAGAGGAAAGACACCTAAAAATCAGCTATGGTGAAGAAGAGAGATAGTTGTTGAAGAGTGGAGAATGTGACCTATAAGGAGACATTGATCCTGTGAGGATGAATAATACATCTTGGTGTGAGACATTGAGATGTTGAGATATTGAGTATAAGAATAAGAGAACATTGGATGAAGAACACAAACTGGTGATTTGATGAAGTGCTGGAAGGTTGAAGAGAAATGTTGTGTAAGGAACATGATGAAGTGTTGGAAGAGCCTATGAGAAAGAGAATCCATATTAACAGAGAGATATTGTGATTTTAAATAGAGAGAATACATGACCTACCACATGAGAAATCATGACTAGAGGGTAGAGTGAATTCAAGGAAGATGAAGCCTAATTGAAGAGATTAAAAGGGAATCATTTGGGTAATGTCTACTAATAGTAGATAGAGCACATAACATTGTTCCAAATGCCCTAAATTCAAATAATATGAGACATATTAAAATCAAGATAAAGATTTAATTTCTTAAGATTACAAAGAGGCATAATTGATTATACATTATCTTTAGGTGCTTGATTTATTGACTTGATTAAGTTTAGAAGTTATAGGGGTTATAATTTTTTATTTTTTTATAATTATAGGGTTTAATATGGGAGAAAAGAAATGATTAAGGCATGAATTAATGAATGGGAGATATAAGAAAACTAAATATTTGAATTAAAATTTGAATTAATTGGAGTGTGGATTAAATTGAAATTTAAAGGTGAAATTGTGAAAGTGAATTGAATTTGGGAGATATAAGAAGATTAAAGAATTAAATTTAATTAAATGAAATGAATATGGAATGAAACTAAGTGAAGTTAATTTGAAAAACTGGGAGATCTAATGAGATTAAAAGAATTGAATTTGAAATTTGATTGATTATTTGATGAAATTGAAATTTGAAGAAAAAAATTAAAATTTGGAAAATTAAGTGATTAAAGAAGAGGAAAGAATTTGATATTAAGAATTTATGAGTTATAAGAAGAGAAAACATTAAATAAAATTAATTGATTTATTTGAAGGAGATAATTGAATGAGTTCCATTATGAAAAATAGTAAAATTTTCCTTTCTAAATCACAACTTCTAAAAGGACCAAACTTTGCATCATCGAAAAATAAAATGAAATCAATTCTCATTGTTGAAAAATTTTGGGATATAGTGAATAGAACAAAGAACATGGAAGAATATGAAAGTGGAATATACAAATTTAAGGATGATGATGTAAAATCCATTATGTTAATCACATTTGGCATAATGGATGAAATTCAACCATATATAAGTGAAGTAGAGGCTTCAAAAAATTCTTGGGAAGAATTATGTAAAATATTTGAGGGAAAGAATGAAGTGGCTATCTTGCATTTCCAGTCACAATTGCATTCATTAAAGGTTATCAATGGAGAAAACATAGAACTTTTTCTTCGAAGGATAGTTGAATTAAAAGCTAAATTACTTACTTTGGGAGAAAAAGTGGAAGACAAGTTTCTTGTCCAAGTTTCATTAAGAATGCTACTAGAGAAATTCAAAAATTTAGTCACTTCTCTTCAAGTGCTAAATAAGACTATAACCATTGATGACTTAGTTAAAGTTCTTCAAGAATATGAAGTGGAAAATCTAGTCAGAGATGAAATGATTAACAATGCTTTGGTATCAAAGAAAAATGCATCAAATAATATTGCAATATCATCATAATCTCAACCTGAATGGAGAAGAAAATATTGTCACATGCAATATAGAAGGTCATATTACAAGATATTATAGATATAATTCTTTGAATCAAAAAAATAAAATGAATATATCTTTTCAAAGATTTTAGCTGAGACAATATCAACCTATGCAATAACAACAACCAAAAGAAGAAAATCAAAAAGTAAATTTAGTTCAAGACTTTTAAGAGACATAAATTGAAGGTGAAAATAGAATATGAGCTCTTATAGGAAGGATTATAGACAAGAATATGAAGATCATATTAAGGATGAGTCTGATAAGAATGACAATGAAAATATTTCAAAAATTCTTAAAGGCACTCATGTTTCGAGTAACAAAATAAAAGTAGATAAAAAAGAGATAACATGAACAAATGAAAGACATGAATTAAAATCAAGATAATTTCAAAATTACAAGGCCTATGAGAATACCAAACCAAAAAAATATCACAAAGAAAAATTGAAATACATTATGGATGGATTAAAAAAGTAGAATGAAATATGATTATGGACATGTTACAATGGTTTTATGGACACAAAGAAAATATGACAAGCATTATAGGGAACATGTTAATAGATCAATCCCAAAACTTCAAGTAGTGAAAGAGTCAGAGCCAAAGGACAAAGATGAGAGTCAAAGATTGAAGATTAAAGATCTTCACACCAAATAATGTAATATGGGGGGTGTTGGATATTAAATTATTTGGTACATCGAAATACCATGGAGTACTATTATAATTATTAGATTAGGAGTGTGTCTAAAGTATGTGTCAAAGTGTGGAGAGTATTATGTGTTAGGTAATAAAGTGTGAAAGGTATCAAGTATGCAAAATACGAGTTGTGTGTGCAAGGTTCAATTATGCAAGTTAAGAGTCATAGGTGATAGGTTTCAAGTGTGGAAGTGAATATTCATACGTAATAGGTGTCAAATATGAAAGTGAAGAGTCATATAAGATGTATCAAGATATAAAGAGAGAGGTTACATAATCATGATGAGTTTTGTTATAATGTGAGGCATATGAAAGGTTCATCTCCCATGAGTTTGAGGAGAGCAATAGTTAAGAGTATTGAAGAGTTATATGCTAGAGGTAATGCTCCATGCTATGTAATATCTGAATCATTTTAAATTATTTAAATGTAATACTGAATTTTCTTATTGAGCAATACTTGTGTTATTTATGAATGTGATTTTATGTGAGTGATATTTGATCCTAGAGAAATCAACTTGTGAGATATTAAGGCACATTTACCAACACTTTTATTCTTGATTTATAGATTGGAGAAGCTGATAAGGAAAAATATTTTCAAAAGAAAAATCACGGAGTGATTTAAATTCCTACTGCATTTCCATATGATCCAATTTTGAATCTTTGAAAAAACTGACTGGTATCTATGGAATATACATATTAGCCCTATGGTTTTGACAACCATTATGTCATGTTTGATCATATCATCCTTAATAATCACTTATGGTGTAATATATACTACCTCATAGAGTTTACCATATATATGCTCTTCCTCTTATCTCATACCAGGGCATGCTTACTTCTAGTTAGGACTTTTGCAAATGACTTTCTTTCCATGCTACCTGGATTTTCTTCATAAGAGTCCTTTAGTTTTTGTATTTTCCTTAAGATTTGGAACAAAAAGAAAAGATGATGCTCCTTTCTTGTTCACACTTTGCTTCTTGCTCACACTCGCAACACTTGTATGCCTTTTAAAACAAGAAAATATGATGTTCGTTCCTAGATCGTACTCTCTCTCGACTCACACCAAAAAAACAAGATAGCCCTTAGACCTAGATATTTTTATTATGTATATTTTTAACATAATACATTTACTATTGTATTTTAAAATAATTTTATTTTTAAGGAAATAAAGGTTTGCTCAATTTTTTTTTATCTATTAAAACACATATTAGGTAGCAATTTAGTTTGATTTAGTATTTTTGTGAGACCAATATTCGTTAACCAATAAAAGATAATTGAATAATTGTGTTCTCAATAAAAATTAATTATTTTATAACTTAATGTGTATCAAAGATGTAAAAAGTAGCAGTTTAGTTTGATTTAGTTTTTATGTGAGACCAATATTCATTACACAATAAAAGATAATTGAATAATTGTGTTCTCAATGAAAAATAATTATTTTAGAACTTAATGTACATCATAGATGTAAAAAGTTGCTGAAAATAATAACAAAATTTTATTAAAAATTTATAAATTTATTAAAAGTAAAGTATAATAGTTTTTATCATCCATGTGGTTATATATGATTTAGAATAATGTGTTTATTCAATGTGTGTTTATCCACCTAAATTAGATTTATAATAACAAATTACCATCATCAAGTTTAAAAGGTTTTAAATCATGCAAGAGATTGGTCAAACATAATTTGGTGGGTTGTCTAGTTAAAGCAAAATCATTACATATTTGAAAGAAGATGCAGGTTAATAAGCAAGTGTTGGTCAAAATAGTAGCAAGCCTAAAGGAAACATATAAAGTTTTATCTACAAAATACACATGCAATCTCTCTATGGGAATTTAGAGTCCTCCATAGACTTGGAATCCCTTTTGATCCATACTCCTACTTACATGATAATAATGTTTATCCTTTGAATTTCATGTTTGGAAAAAAAAGGAATAATAAGAGTTAGTAGAAGAGGCATCTTCCACAGGGAAACCTAAATAGTGCAAGTATAGGAGGTGTTTGTCAAGACCATATTGGAAAAAATATTTTTTGGGCTGTAGGAATTTTATGAAGAGTAACCAATAATTTTAGAAAGCTAATGACAATTAGCCAAGTAATTATGAAGGCTAAAAGAAGGGAACTAACCAACATTGAAGCACAATCTAGTTCCAAGATTTTAATGTATTATTTTGAAAAGCGATCCTCATTTGAGCGTAAATATTGGTAATTAGGAGAATTCTTGAAAGACATAAAATCTATTCTAAAAAGTCTTAATGTGGTGGAGTGAAGCCATACAAGGAGGGAAGAAAATCAAGTTGTTAACTTCTTTGATAAATGCACAATTGAATTGGATGAAGTTGAAATTGGGAAGGAGAGGAGTCTTATTAATTAGAACTTGGAAAATAAAATCCTAGATCTATTTCATAAAGACCTAAAAGAAGTCTAATAAGAATCATGTCTGAATATCAATATAGGGAAGCTTCCAACTTTATTGGATGATTGATTTTTGAAATGACGAAATATGCTATTTTACAATAAATAAATAGCTTAATTTGAAACCAGTCTTGGTTGAAGAGAGGCAATTGCATTCTTACTTTTTTACTATATAAGAGGTCTAACTTTTTTTTGGTAAAAAATTATTGAATCAATAAACCTTACAAGAAATAGATAATCCCATAACAATAACCCTTACAAGGGCTAGAAGAAAGAGACCCCTAATACCACCGAGCACTCGACCAAAAGACATCCAATAAACAACAACCTCAACCAGGCATATTCACAACAAGCAAATTAGCAAGATAACAAGAATAATTCAATGGAAGCTGACCCCGTTCCCTAAAATTCCAGTCTTCTCGAAACTTAGAAGCCCATTTTTCCAAGCAATAAACCACACCATTCCATTACCTGGGAATATGAACAAAGGAAATAAACTCCAGATACCGACAAATTTGAAATATCTACCAAGCCACTAACACCAGCTGCCAATGAACATTAGAAATATTATAAGTATTAAATAAATTAATAATCTGAGAGTTTGACTCACAAATTATCTTCCACCATCCCAGAGCATAACATTTTTTGAAAGAAAAACAAATAGCAAGGGCCTCAATATAACTATTAGTCTAGTTCCCCTTATAACAAGAAAAAATGAAAAAGAGTTGCACCACTACTATCTCTCCCAACACCACCAATACCTTCATGCCCAAGATTCCCTCTGTAAGAGCCATCAGTATTAATATTAAACACCCCCCGAGGTGGAGGATGCCATCTACCATCTCTCTGCACTTTTTTATTGAGGCCTCTCCTCTCGATCGATAAAGAAGGACGAGGGCCATTCTCCACTAAACCCAGATCCTGCATCATCAAAATCTCAGACTGCTCCAAAGGAATACTGATTTGACATTTAGAAGAAATAATTTCTTGGATCATACAAATAATCCTCTACCAAGTCTAATAAATAGTTAACTTCCTACCTTTAAAAATTCTTTGATTTCTTTCAAGCCAAATATGCTATATAATACATGAGGGCCCAATACTCCATGCAATTTGAAGAAAGAAAGCCTTAGCAGGAGGTCTTCCTAAAATCCTCTATGACTCAACAAGAGAAGAGGCATGAGAACAAGACTGTTTCCACACCCTCTACCAAAGATGCCAAATTTCCCATGTAAATTAACACTATAAGAGCAAATTTCCTACAGATTCATCACTATTATCACAAAGGAAATAAAATGAAGGGCTCTAAAAACCTCTCTTTTGGAGATTATCCTAGGTAGGACATCTATTTCGAGTAGCTGACCACAAATAGAAATTGTATTTGGGATAGGAAACCTTATTCCAAACCTGTTTTCACCAAGGAACTTCCTCATACCCCAAATGTTACCTATCTAAAATACGGTAACCAGAAGCCATCAAGAAAACCCCTCTAGGATCTGGACCCCAAGCCAAGATATCATCATCCTATAAAGAAGAGCACTCCCTAGTAGCCAAATTATGAGCCAAAATTTGCTGGCATTGATAAGGAGGTGACGAAAGCCTTTGCTGAGACCTGGAACAAGGGTCTGGTTACCATTCATGGGGTGGAATTCCAAATTTCCATTGAGATGTTGGTAGACCTGACGGGACAACCCACATAAGGCAAAGTGATTCGAAGAAAAAAGCATAATTGGGAAGCATAGATAAGGAAACACGAAACAATTACATAGCTCTCGAAGATGAGGAAACATAGATAAAATTGTAGGGAAACCATCCCAAGAATCATGCTAGAAAAGAGCCTTTAAGCCTTTGAGACAAATCCAGAACAAACCTTGCTTAAAAAGAGATACCCCCTTCTTAAGGGTGTTCCAGATCAAAGAACCTTTACCAAAAAAATTGTATCTAGGTATCTCAGAGTCCACAACCCCATTAAGATACTTTAAGAAAATAATTTTAGCCCAAGCATGGTCTTTAGAAATACACCATCTCCAATAAAGCTTGGTCACCAATGCTTGACCAGAAAGAGAAGTCAAACGAAGACCCAAACCACCATCTTGTTTTGGTCTACAAACAATCTCCCACTTAACAAGACTTCATTTTGAAGACTCCAAATTTCCAACCCATAAAAATCTTGACATAGATTCAAGCTCATGAATAAAACTAGCAGGAGCGACCTCAATCATGCATCGATAAATATATGAAGCTTGAACCACCGACTTAAGAAGCAACACTCTGCCAACAAAAGAAAGCCACTTAACATTCCAATGAGAAAATTTAGCCTTGAATTTATCCAAAATAATATTCCAGATACATCGAGGTAGAGGGTCCACAGAAAGAGGAATTCCCAAATAAGTTAAATGAAGAGCCTCAATCTAAAATCAAAGAATCTGAGCAATTATGGCCTGCATAAGAGGATAAGTATTGAAAAATAAGATGGAAGATTTCCCCTCATTTATCTTCTATCCTGAAGCAACCAAATAAATATCCAAAGATCTTATAAAATTATTTGCTTCGCTAATAGATGTAAGACCCATCATAGTAGTATCATCCACAAATGGAAGATGAGAAGACACAGGCAAACTATTACCCCACCTCCAACTATGAATCAAACCCTGACTGACATGCGATTTGAGAAGTCTACCCAAGCCCTTAGCCATAATAATAAATAAATAAGGAGATAAAGGATCCCCCTGATGGAGACCTATCAAAGCCTAAAACAAAGTAGAAGGCTCACCATTGATAAGGATAGAATATGATGGAGATGTAATATAGCTCATAATCTATCTAAACCAGTTGGAGTCAAAACCAAAAGCAAGGAGAATTTTACTTAAGAAATACCATTTAACCCTATCATAGGCCTTGGCCATATCCAAATTTATAAATATAGCTTTTTCTTTAGAAATTTCTATAGAATGAATGGCCTCAAAAACAATAGCCACACCATCAAGGATTTGTCTACCCACCACAAAACCTCCCTATTCATCAGAAATAACCTTACTGAGCCAAGGCTTAAGTCTCTCAATAATCAACTTGGAGAAATTTTTTTACACCACATTACATAGTGAAATAGGTCTAAAACAATCTAGAGAATTGGCTCCTTGCCACTTAGGAATAAGCACCAAGAAGGTAGAATTCATAGCTCTCAATATCTGTTTGATTCTAAAAGAATATTGCATAATAAACAAAATATCCAGTTTGATAATCTCCTAGAATTCTTGGAAAAATTCCACAAGAAAGCCATCAGGCCCTCGGGCTTTCCCTTTCTTCATCTGGAAAACAATACCCTCCAAATCTTTGATTGAAACTGGTCTCATGAGCAAATCATTAATCTCCACAGTGAAAACTGAAGGAATATAATCCAAAATACTATTTTCATCAACAATTGCCAAGGAAGAATCCTCATAATACAAAGAGGAAAAAAACTTACAACCTCCCTTGAAATATCCTGAGCAGCAATCAACTAGACCCCAAGAGAAGAAATAACATTACTATACCTAGATTTAACTAAGTTGAAAAAGAAAGCAATATTTTTGTCTTCTTCCTACAACCAATCAATTCAAGCCTTCTATTTCCAATAAATTTCCTCCCTTAATTCCCACTCAGCTACCTCCTTAAGAGCATCAAATTCCTCTTTAAGATTCCTTTTTGTGAGGCCATAATCCCTAATCTATCTTGTAATATCATCTAACTTCTCTTGAGAAACCAACTTAGCCCTAAAAATATTACCAAAACTCTGCCTATTCCACTTTTTAAGATAATATTTCACATATTGGAGACTCTTAACAAAGGAGAACATAATAGTTCCATGATATGGCCAAATTTAACCACCATACTCTCATTAAATCATGTAGAGAAGGCTCTTGAATCCATAGTAACTGATATTTAAAGCAATATTTCCTATAAACTCCATGGCAAATGGCATTTAGCTTTATAGGCCAATGATCAAAACCTCTCCAATCCAAAATTTTTGAGTTGATTTACCAATTATTACTGATCTAGTAAGGAGAAACCAAAAAACAATCCAATCTCTCCGAAATAGCCTTAGTACCACATCTCCTGTTGCTCCAAGTAAACATAAAATTATTAGGTTTAATATCCACAAGGTTTAAGAAAATGATATTATCATTAAGGGACAAACATGCCTGTCCAAGAGAATCCACACCACCTCTTTTCTCCTCCAAAATAGTGATAACATTAAAGTCTCCAGCAACAATCCAAGGATAGTGAGGAACCATTAACCACACCACCTGAATATGATTCCAAAGAGATTTTTTCCCAACAATATTAGAGGGAGCATAAACATAAGTTAACAAGACCACTTCACTAGACTCCTAATAAGAAGCAACCGTAGAGAGAGAGATAATTTATTAGAAACCCACCATATAGGAGAGAGCTTTTGAGGATTCCAAAAGCTAACAATACCACCAACATTGCCCTGGGCACCAATACACTGACATTGCCCACGAGCCCACAATTTAGAAGTAATACTAAACAAATAATCAACTGATAATTTTGACTCTTGCAGAAAAACAATATCAGTCTTATGTAACTTAATTAACTCGTGAATAACTTTTTGCCAATGGGTGCTATTCAATCCCCTCATATTCTTATATAAAACAATAATTTATGAGGAGTGAAAAAGTGAGAGTCAAGGGGTCTAACCAACCTTGACTCAACCAAGGACTCCCCCTCAAGTTTAATTTTCTCCACATATTTCTTCCTACCCACCTTAGAAGACTTTTCCCCTTTTTAAAATTCCTTTGATGCAATCCCAACATAGAACTCACCTTAGAACCTTTTCCATGATCGAAACCCATAAAATCAACCATCAACGGATCATCTGCCACCACACCATCCTCCTAAACAACCATATTTTCCTTAGAAGGAATAGAAATATGGTTCCCCTCAATAGTTTGTGCTGCACAATTCACCAAAACTAGAACAATCGCATTACCTAGAGACTGATCAGTGTCCATCTAAGCAACATATAGATCCCTTTGCAGATTAATCCCAACAAGCTGGTCCAAGTCATCCAAAGCATCAAATATATTATGTAATTCATCAACTGGCCTCTCATTAAAGGATCTCTTCAAACCCCTGCCTTTATTGCGGGACTTAACAAAAATGAAACCCTTCTTATCAGTCCCACTATCTTGCATTGGAGCTTTCCCCTCAACAGACCGATTAACCTGCATAGGATATTTTCCTTTATCTATCCCACTATCCTGCTTAGGAGGTTGAGGCTTATGTGACAAATTCCCAGGTAATTTTGGGAATTTTTCTTGAAGGTGTTCATATGCATAACACCAATGACATAAGAATGATAGGGTTTCATAGTCTAACTTTTGAATTCAAGAAGAAGATCCAACACAAATTTCCATAGAATCTGGGGCTTATTTAAATCTATCTCAACACAAACATGGGCACAAGAAACTACCTTTTTATTTGTTGTTTGTTGAGAAGAACCCACCAACTTCCCTAACAACAATGCAATCATGTGAAGAATATCGTTTCACCAGAACTCCAGATGTAACCAAGGGAGCTGAACCCAAATCTACACCTGCGATGGAATTTCCTTCGCAGGGCTAAAACCCACATGCCAAGGCTTAATGAACAAGCCAACCTGGTTATAAACATAAGGCATTTCTTAAAAAACTTTATGCCGATCCTCCATGCAAGAGAAAATAGCCATGAAAAAATATTTACCCCCAGCATGATCTCCATATATCCAACCGGATTCCATACTTTTCAAGCCCAAGATTCCAACGAAATGAGAGGGACCCGAATTCCTAAAAATTTACAAATTAAGGTATGATTAGCTAGGTATTCAACATCCTCTGTAATTGAATCTGGTTGAATCACCAAGACAGGCCTATCCAAAGTTTGTTCAAGACAACCATTCACTTTTGTAGCTCTAAAAACCCCAGCCGAAACAATGCCAACTAGGCTTGATGATTTCTCTAGATACATACCCTGAAGAAGACGGGTCGAAGCCTATGAAGGCCTCTTGGAAGGACAATATTTGCTTATCATTCATATACCCTACCATTCGATCCTCTACCAGTCATTCCTCTACTTTTTTTGCTCCTAGAATATGCACCCAAAAATATCTCTGGATTGTAGATGTTCTTCTACTCCTTTGACTCTCAAGAGGTCTAACTTTTTATTTTGATTTGTTATTGATTTTTTTTAGGAGGTTTTCAAAGTCTAGCTAATATTTATTTGTTAGTTTCTCAATATTATCTTTTAGGGGATTGCTTGGTTTTGCATCCTTCTTTTATTTCCATGACTATTGAAATGTAATAGGTGAATCTTTTAAAATCCCACTTAGTTCTAGTTTGTTATATGGATTTATTTAGTTTCTCAATGTTATCTTTAGGAAATTTTATGGTTTTGCATCCTTGCCTTATTTTCATGGCTATTGGAATGTAATAAGTGGTAAATCATAAAATCCCACTTGGTTCTAGTTTGTTATATAAATTTATTGTATTTAAGTCTATCCAAGAAAAGGAAAGCATATTTTTGTAATCTCTTTTTACTCCACCAATATATAATATATTTTATATTTTCCAAAGAATATATATATATATATATATTTGATTAATGGTGAAAAAACAAGGTTTTGAAAGGTCCCATAACCTTTTACATTAGAGGAGGTAGAGAAAGATAAGGCTAATTAAGCATAGGCTAGCCTCCAAGGCCAAAAGAAACATAAATTAAACTAAAACAACCATCCAAAAGCAAAGACCATCCCACCACTCAACAAGGCATAAAGAATAATTTTTATTCAACTTTCTTTTAGAGACACCAAAGAGAAAAAGTGTTGTTGGTTAATATGGAGAAAAAGTAATTGATTACAAAATCATCACTAATGAGAAAAAGTGTTGGTTAATAAACTATGTATTATAAGTTATTTTTTAAAGCATTGTATGGTCTCTTAAGTGTTATATATCAAACAACTTCCAAATATTGGAAATAAAAGCTGATCAATCTAAATTTAAAAGGAACACTTAACAAATAAATAAAATTCAATAGACAAATATTTTTCATCTTCATATTGTATACATGTAAATAAAGAGCCATAAAATTCTCTAAACAAGCAATGGATTTTCTTGTGAATCTTATGATAAATGTGTATCAAATATGAATTAATATTTATATTTGAAGCTTAGATTAAGTTGGTCATGAAAATTCTTAAAGAAGAATAAACAAGTAATTGAGGCGCTTGTGAATCTTATGTTAAATGTGTATTAAATATGAGCTAAATATGTATACCTAAGGCTTAGATTAAATTGGTCATGAAAATTCTTAAACAACAAAAATAAATCTTATGTTAAATGTGTATCAAATATAAACTAATCTTTATATTTAAGGATTAAATTAAGTTGGTCTGAAAATTCCTAAAGAAAAAAAAGAACCTAGGGATATTTTTTTCTTCAATTGGCTACATGGGATTCAGATGGGCCTCACTTGTATTACATCATTATCATATAGTGGTAATGCAATAACTTGAATATCATCCATCTATCGCCTGAAAAGATTCGAACTTGGGCCTCCTCCTTGAATGTTAAGGAATCTAACCAGTTGAGCTAATGCCATTTGATAAGAACCTAGAGATCTTATAATATATATAAAATATTAAAAATAAAATGTTATTCATGCTTATATCAAGTTAAAAAATATAGCAAGTTTGTAACTTTGTTAGAAAATGTGGTAATCTATTTCCATTTAAAATTAATACGAAACTCTAAAATTCAAGTAGTTTACAAAATTGTGGAGGAATGTAGTAGTCTATTTTCCTTTGAAGCCAATTAAAAACTATGAATTTCATATTTTACTTTCTTGGATATACAAATAATCTTGGAAGTGGTGTGGCAATTTTGTATGTTAAGAGCATATCATGATTTATCCTTTTCTCACATGGCTTCATAGATTATTTTTTAAATTCCCACACACAGACACAAATATATATATACTTTTTAAAAGTATAAACTTTAATAGAAAATTCAAGTTATGTTTGTCGATGTCAAGTTGTTAAAATTATAGCTTTAACATACTAACATGAGATACATTATTATCTTACAACATTAAAAGGTAAAAAGATGCACTATTTACAACATGTCTAAGCATTGTTGTATAGTAAATACTATGCAACATACTCATAATATGGTAACAATGTGAAATGATGATTGGATAAGTCTCAAAATCAATAAATATAGTTAGTATGCCACTATTTCCTTTTCTAAAAATGCTTTAGAAGCACTATAGTATAAATTATTATTAATTAAATTATGCCTTGGATGCCACAAATATGGTCTTCAAGCTTCACATCCATACAAAAATAAGAGAGTAGCCAATTATGAAAAAATACATATCTTGATTCAAATAATATGGAAAACATCTTTCCATAAATGTATGCAACAACATATCCCTTTTTTCAGTCTTCCTTTATTGTTAGCACCACTCCTAAGTAATATGAGACCATCTCTACTAATTTCCATTTTTAGGATACTAATTATGGATTGTACTTCTTAGACATATTAAAATTTATAACTCAACATTTAACCTTTAAATCATATTTATAACTTATTAAAAAGAAAAAAACCTTTAAACCATATTTATCACTAAAAGTACCAAGTATATATAATTTTATTTAAAGCTAAGAAATCAAATAAGGGAGTAAAATAATACCAATAGTAAATAGTAGGATGACAATAACCATCTAAAACATACAACTTATACAAGATAGTGTATTGAATTTTTTTTTTCTAAGTCATCAATATAAGGTCCAAAGAATATGGGTGATAACAAATATCCTTGCTTAACTCTTATATGTATATATCTTAACTATGCTTAGTCATTTTTTAGTAGATATTGATAACTATATCCTCATTTATTACTTTGACCAAGGATATCACCAAGTCTAGAAGGCCTGTAAGTTTGAGACTTTAGAATAGTAGGTGCTATGAACAAACTCAAGAGCTTTTATGAAAGTTTATGAAGCAATAATAGACATTATGCTTATTGTCCATGCCACTTCAAGTATTTATAAAATTTCATGAAGTAGCAATAGACATTATGATTACTATCCATACCTTTTAAAGTTTTTGTAAAAGAGTATGAAGTAATAATAGACATTATGTTTATTGGCCATGCCTCTTCAAGAATAATTATTAGAATGAAGATGTGATCATTTGTATGAAATCTCTTTTAAAAATTCCACTTGACCTTGTTTTAGAAAGTTTTAAAGTTCTTTTTGTTTGTAGACATAATTTTTTTAATAAGTTTTATGTAGTTTATATTGGGGACACTCCCATAAAAATACCAAAATATTACATTTGTTAATAGGTCAATTAAACCATAGCTAACATGTTTTTTTTATCACAAATATTTTTCCTTTCTTTTTCTATCATATATATTTTTCATCTTTCCTAAAGTGCTATGTTCCATAATCAACTCCTTGACATCATTTTCATTAAGAGATAAAATCTCACTTGGCCAGTTACATTAAAATTTGAGTTTCACGAAGATGAAGATAAACACTATAATTGGCTAAATTATCTGCTACCTAATTTCCTTATCTATAGATATGCTCACATATCTAAGAGATTGCCTCGAATAATAGATGATGAACATCAAAAATAATATTATTTTATCCAATCCTAACATTCATTTTTGTTGATAGCATTAATGATAATTTGTGAATCTCCCTCAATTGAAATACATTTCCATCTTGTTTTATTGTAATTTTAATCCCTATAAGAAGTGCCCTAGCCTCTACATAGTTGTTAGTTGAAGTTCCATATGATTATAAGTGAGGAAAATTTTTCCTTCATTGTTTTGAAAAACACCACCTCTACTAATTTTTCTTTGGATTTACTTTAGAAGCACCATCAAAACTAATTTTGATAAGCCCAATTTTGAACATTTGTATTTTATCATAGATGGTAATAGATCCTTTATCTTAATGCCATTATCATAGATGACTGTTCTATGTATGTTAAATAATATAACCAAGTTCTTATTACCTTTTTTCTTGCACTTGACACTTCCCATGATGAGCATCATATATGTAAACATTTTACAAGAGGAAATAATATGATTCTAAACTTGGGTATAGTTTTGAGATTTATTTTTAAAAATTCTATTATTCCTTTCAAGCCACAAATTCCAACAAATTGAATCAATAATCATTGGGCTTTGGCTCTTCTTCGAGAGGTCCAAGGTTCAAACCATGGCATGGGCGAGTGTGTGAGGGGTTGGGTGTGTGGTGGTTGTGTGTTAAATTTCCTATTGATAAGCATAGCTCTCAAATTTACAGGGGTCATGGTTGGGAGGATACTGCTCATCCCTGTGCGTTGGTCATAGGGGTTTCTCACACTAACCAAAAAAAAAAATAATTCAATTCATGCACCTATTTTTATATAACCAAGTTAATTACATTTATAATAGTTTGATTTTTATCTTTTTAAAATTATAAATATAAATATTTATTATTATTATTATTTTTCTTTGGAAAAGGGGTTGTACTTAGGTCTCCCATCCTTGACAAATCATAACACTCTTCTTTAGAGCTTAAGAGTTTACAAACAAATTCAATTTTTATCTAAATTGAGATGGTATAGCTAGATACCTACATATTTTTTATAAAACGTTTGAATTTTTGATATTCACTCTCCAAATTTTCTTCAATTTTCATTGAAAATACAAATATTGAACATTCTTCTTGACATTTTTCTTCACAATATCAGCTTAGGTGTAGCAATATAAATATTTCACTTTACATGGCACTTCCAATGAATCTAGTGATATATTTTCACATGTTTCCCTCTTGGGTTGTTGAAAAAACAATGCTAGGTCATTTTTATAGTTAGGAATTGACTTGATGTTTCTTCCAATCACATAACCATTTACTATAGGTACAACATGCGTAGCACAATTTATAGCATCAACAACCATACATGTCATTTCACACTTATTAGTTGTATACAACAACAAGAGCAAGGACAACCTGCACTATTGTATAAAGGCATTAAAAATTAATTATTTCAACCATTATTGCTATAGTTACAACATGCGTTGCCCCATTTATAGCATCAATACCTATCATTTCACACTTAGAAATTGTATACCTAGCAGTAAGAGCAAGGACAACCTGCAATATTGTATACCTAGCAACAAGAGCAAGGATAACCTGCACTGTTATTATTTTGTTTGGGAAAAGGAGTTGTACTCATGTTTCTCACCCTTCAAAAATCACAACTCTCTTCTTTAGAGCTTGAGAGTTTACTCTCTTCTTTAGAGCTTGAGAGTTTACAGATAAATTCAATTCTGATCTCAATTGAGATGCTATATCTAGATACCTACATATTTTTGAATAAAATGTTTGAATTCTTGATATTCATTCTCCATATCTTTAATTTTCCTTGTAAATACAATTATCCAACATCCTTCTTCTTGATATTTTTCTTCACAATATTAGATTAGGTATAGCAATACACATATTTCACTTTACATGTTACTTCCAATGAATCTAGTGATATATTTTCACATGTTTTCCTCTTGAGTTGTTGAAAAAACAATGCTAGGTCTTTTTTGCCATTAGAAATTGACTTGATGTTGCTTCCAATCACATAACCATTTACTTAGGTACAAAATGTGTTACCCCATTTACAACATCAACAACCATACCTATCATTTCACACTTAGAAGTTGTATATCCAACAACAAGAGCAAGGACAACCTGCACTATTGTATAAAGGCCTAAAACATTAAATATTTCAACCATTATTACTACAAGTACAACATGTGTTACCCCATTTATAGCATCAACAACCATACCTATCATTTTACACTTAGAAATTGTATACCTAGGAGTAAGAGCAAGGACAACCTACACTATTATTATTTTACTTGGGAAAAGAGGTTGTACTCAAGTCCCCACCCTTTACAAATCACAACTCTCTTCTTTAGAGCTTGAGAGTTTACAAATAGATTCAATTTTGATCTCTGTTGAGATGCTATAGCTAGATACCTACATCTTTTTCATAAAAAAATTAAATTCTTGAAATTCATTCTTCATATCTTCTTCAATTTTCTTTGTCAATACAAACATCCAACATCCTTCTTCTTGACATTTTGCTTCACAGTATTAGCTCAGGTGTAGCAATACTCATCTTTCACTTTACATGTCACTTCCAATGAATCTAGTGATATAATTTCACATATTTCCCTCTTGAGTTGTTGAAAAAACAATGCTAGGTATTTTTTACCATTAGGAATTGACTTGACGTTACTTCCAATCACATAACCATCTACTATAGGTACAACATGTGTTGTACCATTTATAGCATCAAAAACCATACCTGCCATTTCACACTTAGAAGTTGTATACCAAAAAACAAGAGCAAGGACAACTTGCACTATTGTATAAAGACCTAAAACATTAATTATTTCAACCATTATTGCTATAGATACAACATATGTTACCCCATTTATATCATCAACAACTATACCTATCATTTCACACCTAGAAATTGTATACCTAACAACAAGAGCAAGGACAATCTGCACTATTATTATTTTTCTTTGGAAAAGGGGTTGTACTCAGGTTCCGCACCCTTGAAAAATCACAACTCTCTTCTCTAGAGCTTGAGAGTTTACAAACATATTCAATTGAGATGCTATAGCTAGATACCTACATATTTTTCATGAAAATTTTAAATTCTTGATATTCATTCTCCAGATCTTCATCAATTTTATTTGTAAATACAAATATCCAACATCCTTCTTCTTGATATTTTTCTTCACAATATTAGCTTAGGTGAAGCAATACACATCTTTCACTTTACATGTTACTTCCAATAAATATAGTGATATATTTTCACATGTTTCTCTCTTAAGTTGTTGAAAAAAAAATGCTAGGTCTTTTTTACCATTAGGATTTGACTTGATGTTGCTTCCAATCTCATATTCATCTACTATAGGTACAACATCTATATCCCCATTTATAGCATCAACAACCATACTTTTCATTTCACGCTTAGAAGTTGTATACCCAACAACAAGATCAAGGGCAACCTTCACTATTGTATAAAGATCTAAAACATTAAATATTTCAACCATTATTGCTATAGGTACAACATGTGTTGCCCCATTTATAGCATCAACAACCATACCTGCCATTTCACACTTAGAAATTGTATACCTAGTAGCAAGAGCAAGGACAACTTGCACTATTATTAATTTTGCTTGGGAAAAGAGATTGTACTCAAGTCCCCCACCCTTGACAAATCACAACTATCTTCTTTAGAGCTTGAGATTTTACAAACAAATTCAATTCTGATCTCAATTGCGATGATATAGCTAGATACCTACATCTTTTTCATAAGAAGTTTGAATTCTTGATATTTCTCCAGATATTCTTCAATTTTTTTGTAAATACAAATATACAACATCCTTCTTCTTGAAAATTTTCTTCACAATATCAGCTTAGGTGTATCAATACATATCTTTCACTTGACATGACACTTCCAATGAATCTAGTGATATATTTTCACATGTTTCCCTCTCGAGTTGTTGAACATATAATGCTAGGTCTTTTTTGCCATTAGGAATTGAATTGATGTTGCTTCCCATCACATAACCATCTATTATAGGTAAAACATGTGTTGCCCCATTTATAGCATAAATAGCCATACCTATCATTTCACACTTAGAAGTTGTATACCAAACAACAAGAGCAAGGACAACCCGCACTATTGTATAAAGGTCTAAAACATTAAATAATTCAACCATTATTTTTCCTATATATTCATTGTTTTTTTACCATGTTGTATAGGATAGTTGTGTGTGTATGTATTTATAGAATGGGATCTGGACAAAACCTCATCACTAAAAAAGAAATCAAGATCTACCATGACACTTGATTATGCTATACAACCAACTTTCCTTTACGAAACCTTTAGATTGATTTAGAAATGATTCATTCAATGTCACAACTGTAAGGATGATAAAGCATAGTTCCAAATTGCTAATAAAATCCATTTGTGTAATCTGTGCCATTTTCAATTACAACCATATGACATGATATCACATCCACCATATGATGAGATTTTACCTTGGGATCAAAATTGATCTAATCTACGCTCCACTTTCCTTCTACCGATGCCACATATCCATACAAAGCCCACTCTTACTTTTACCTTAGCTTCTACCCCTAGATATCAATCTCTTTTCTAACGAAGGCAATGTCGATGTGGGCTCTAAATATTAACAACTATGTGTCAATCACTAATTCTGACAACATCACAACTCAATTTGGAACCTGCTTTTGGAAGACCTTATACTTCTAACTTCGTATCATTGACATCAACTCCATAATCTTGAAGCCATGTTGTTATACAAGGAAAAATATATAGATATAAATATAAAAGGGTAAAGTAATCTGCTAGACTATAGGTCATATGAGATGACCCTCATGGAATATATATATATATATATATTGTAGCACTAGAAGTGTACATTTATTTAGAGTCAAATTCTAGAAAAGGATAATGAAATAGTTCCACATGAAATATTATTTGATATTAGTCCATAATTTATTATTATTTTATTTATATGCTCTAGTATCATTTTGCATCTATTTTTTATAGGCTCATGAGTGTATTAGAGTAATAAGAGAATGAAAGAGTTCTATAAGAAAACTCTTTAGGTGTTATCTAGTCTCATTGAATCCATAATCTATTATATATATGTATATATTAATGGGTTATATGGGATTGAAATGGCCCCCACCCATATTACATCATCACCACATAGTGGTATTACAACAAAGCTTATATATATTTGATTAAGGTAGAAGAAGGGGTTTTGAAAGGGACCCTAAACCTTTTACAATAAAGCTTGGATATTATACATGTATTATTTGGAAAGATTTAACAAGAATCTAGCCAATTGAGCTAATGCCACTTGATTTTATATACATATTTTTTTTATGTGCTTCAAAGTTATTTTACACTTTTTATAATTTATGTGCTCCACTGTTATTTTGTATCATTTATTTATTGCATAACTTTACGTGTTTTACAAAAAAATATATAAAAGAATTAAGCCTTTTGATATAAAATTATAAAAATAAATCAATATGAAAATATAAATGTTTATTTATTTATATTTTTGATGAGGAACCTTTTATATATAACATATCCGCAACATGTGAGGGGAGAGATTTGAACTTGGGCCTCTCGATAACTGGAGAGTTTTAACTACCCACTTGTTCTCCAACTCCTCTACATGAGCGGATATGTTTATTTATTTTGGTTAGGGTAGTGTGAGAAACCTCTATGATTGATGCTCAATGTTGGGCATTTCCATTCCAACCATGATCCCTTGTAAGACCAAGATCTAAAATTATCAATAGGGTTTAAACACACAACCATACACACACCCACCCCTTCGACATACTTGCCCACATTACGGTTTGAATCTTGGACCTCTCGAAGAAGAGCCAAAGCCTAAATCATTGTAATGTCCCCCTGGGCTATGAAAATAGAAATATTAATATTAAACTTTTTTATTCTAATGATATACATAAAGAGGATGTATTTATGTATCTAAAAATAAGTTTATTTCTTTTCTTTTATATACATCCATAAATTTTATACCTTCTTATTCTAATTTTGAATCTTAAAATATCAAATTCATGTTCTTCATATTATTGAGATATTTTTAATCCATAATGGATAAGTGTTCATAAGAATGGATTTTAGATAAAACTTATTGTTTATTAATTTTTTTACCTTATATGAGTCTTTCATTTAAGATCCATTCTAGAAATGGACCTACTATTAAATATGATATAAATATATAAAACATGATAAATTTATAACCATTTAGGATTACATTATTTTAAATGTAAATGAACTTGTACAAATATCATAAATGGCTTAAACAATATATATATATATATATATATATATATATATATATATATATGATTTTATGTAACCTAATAATTTATGAAAATTCACAACATAACATGTTAATATTCTCGCATGACTTATTAATTTAAAAATAAATTATACCTTGTTGATTCATGCAACACTCATAACTTCACATACCCTTAGGTGGTTTAGTAGGCATATTGTAATATGTATCCATGCAACAGTATTGAGGTGATGATAGTTAATGGGTATGTAAGAAAAAATGTCAAGATTTCAATGGAATATTATAGTTTGATATTTTATGCATTTACACTTTCATTGGATGGTTATAATATAGTCCTAGGAGCTTAGTGTCTATGCATGATGGGGCACATGATGTAATTTTGGAAAATAAGAAAAAATGCACCCCAAAGGTGATGGCAATAGGTATTACCCAAATAGTTACTTCCCATCGCATGGAGAAGTTATTAAAATGGGTTCTTAAGGAGTTGTGGCTTAACTATGTCTTGTGCAATTAACAAAAGGAGTGGACTTAGATAAATATTAATTTTATTTTTATTTAATTCCTACATCCATTTTTGTTGAAAGAATTAATAATAATTTGTGAATCCCCTTAATTGAAAAATGTTTTCATCATTTTTCTATTGCAATTTTAATATTTGTAAGTGAGGATAATTTTTCCTTCATTATTTTCAAAATCACCATCTCCACTGACTTTTATCAGATCTCCTTTAGAAGCACTATCAAAATTAATTTTGATAAACCGAATTTCTAGATATTTCCATTTTATCATAGATTGAAGCAAATTCCTTTGTTTTAATTCTATTATTGTAGACGAATCTTCCATGTATGTTCAAATCCTAGAACCAAGTTGTTACCAACTTATTATCTACCTTGAGACTTCCCATGATGAGCACCACATCTATAAACATTCTGCAAGAAAGATAATAATATGGTTCTAAAATTGGACATGATTTTGAGAATATTTAAAAAATTCTATTATTCCTTTCAAGCTATAAATTCCAATGACTAATGGCAAGATCAATCCTTCACAAAATACATAATGCTTTAGATTTAAATAATTAATCCAACATTTTATCAACTCTTTCAATGTTGATGGAGCTTCCCAATATATTTTCATATTTTTAAAAAATAAACCAAATGGTATGAGCAAAGGGACAATGAAAAAGTAAATGGTTTGATGTTTCTAAATCCTTCTCACACAAGGCACATCTAAAAGGTTGATAGTATACTCTTATTTGTATATTCTTTCCTATAAGTGCTTTGAATTACTAATTAAAGAAATGTTGAGGCCTTAAGGAGAGCCTCTAATGACTAAACATTCTTTTAAGGAAAATATTTGAAAGTAGAAAATTTTGGTTGCTCTAAATCATCATATCCCGAATTTATTTAGTATCCACCATATTTTGGTAGATTCTAAACCAAATCATCCTTTCATGTAAAACTTAGTGAAGTATTTTTTGAAGTTCATCTATAATTTGTTTAAGCTCCTTTTCTCCGACTAGGTTACTAATACAAATCCATGATCTAGAGTTGTTACTCATATTAATATAGTTTTTGACTTTTTGCATTTACAAGTTAGGCATGCCCAAGACAATGGTTGTCATTTAGAGTCAGAGATAAGAGGATAAGGCTTCAACCAAGCATCTGATAAAAATATGCATAATTTCCCTCATTGACTAACCGTGCAATATATTTTTTGATCAATTACAAACTATTTGATATGAAGTTCCACATTGATGATCCCATAGGTAGGGTTCTTTTCCTAAATAATTTCATTACATCAAGAGAACTTATATATATTTTAATTAATATTTTTACCCAATTATTACTTTGAACTGCTAACCAAAGGAATGTTGAGGCCCTAAGGAGAGACTATGACCAAATGTTCTTCCAAGGAAAACCTTTGAGAGTAGGAAATTTTGGTTGCCCTAAATTATCATATCCTAACTTGGCCAAGTATCCACCATATTTTGATAGATTCTAAAATAACTCATACTTTCATGTAAAATTCAACAAATAAAATTCTTGAAGCATCTTTTGAAGTTCATTTATAATTTATTTTAGTTCCTCTCCATCTAGATTACTAATATAAATCCATGATCTGGAGTTGTTTCTAGTATTAATATAGTTTTTGACATTTGGACCTTTACAAGCTAGACATTCCCAAGCCAATGATTGCCATTATGATTTAGAGATAAGAAGATAAGGCTTCAACCAAGATTAGAACAAAAATTTGCATAATTTCCCTCATTGATTGACCATCTAATATGTTTTCTTATCAATTTCAAACTATATGATATGAAATTCCATGTTGACAATCCTTTGGGTAGGGTTTTTTTCCCAAATGATTAGAAGTAATATTTTTGGCCAATTATTTCCTTGATATTTGAATAATTTCCATCCAAGATTTTCCTCTAAGGGCAAAGTCAATAGTATATAATTTGACAAGCCTACTCCTCCAATATTTTTTCCTTTGCAAATCCTATCCCACTTACAAAGATGAAACCTAAATTTTTCCTTGCATCCTTTCCAAAGGAAGTCTCTTTATATTTTATCAATTTTTGATGTTATACCTGCTAACAATCTTGAAAGTGACATAATATAAATAGGGAAGGATTACAATGTAGTATTTATGAGTTGTAGCCTTCTCATCATAGTTAAGAACTTACCTTTTCAACTTACCAAAAAAGCTTTTGTTTTATCTAAACAAGAAACCCAAAGCTCTTTTTTATTTTTTTATGAGACAAAGGAATAACCAAGTAGGTTGATGGAAATATTTTAATTTTAAACCCTAAAATATCCACAATAATCCATTGTAAATCTAGGGTAGTGTTAATGAAAAAATCCTAGATTTTGTAGTATTAACCAACTACCTAGTAGCCTTCTCATAGCATGATAATGTTGATTTAATCTCCATGGTCTCACTGATTGAGGGATAACCCAAAATAAAAGTATCATTTAAAAATTGGATATAAGATTTGAAGGGAACATTTTTTATAACCTAAATACCTTCAATTTTTTCTTCCATTTTTGCCTTTGAGAAAGCTCTCCCTAACGTCTCTGCAAGAATAATGAATAGATAAGAAGATAATGGATTGCCTTGGAAAAGTTCACAAGATGAATTGAAGTAACCGACAAGAGAACCATTGATCAAAATACAATATTTTGTAATGCTATACCAATATTTAATCCATTCACACCAATTGTAATCAAAACTAAAAATTTTAAGAATATTATGAAGAAAACTCCAAGAACCATATCATATGCTTATTTCATATCTAATTTTATAAGAATACATAGTTTTTTAATGGAATGAAGAGAATATATATCCTCCTATGCTATGAATAAAACCATCTTCTTTCTCTCAGATAACACAATCTAGAATGCCTTTTCAACCTATTTTCCACAATTTTTGAAACAATATTATAAATCACATTATAAAGGCTTATTGGATACAAATTTTCAAAATATTTTGTTTCACCTTTCTTAGGAACCAACGTAATAAAAGTGGAATTTACCTCACTTATTATAGCCTTATTTTTTTCGACCTCTTCAACCACAACTAACATATCACTTTTCAATAAAGTCAAAATTTTTTGAAAGAAAATTACAGGAAATCCATCATGGCTATGTGCTTTATTAGGATGGGAAGAAAAATTACTTCATGTAGCACCTCCATAGATATCTTCTTCATCAAGATTTCATTTTATCTCTATATTATAATTGATGGAATATTTTGCAAAATCTTATCTTATGCCTCCTTATCTTGCCCATCGTCTAATAAATTATTTCTCAAATAATTTATTGCTTGTTTCCTTATATCTTCTTCCTCAATATTTATTCAATCTAGAGTTAAAATATTTTTGTGTGACAAAAAGAAAAAATTATTTTTGCTATAGCATGATTTTTTTTATATGTCTATCTCCTTCCTTGAGCCATTTCTCCCTAGATTTATGGAACCATTATGACTTTTTTTTCAATTAATTATGATAATCACAAAGTCATTATTTTTCTTTCTCATAAGTATCCTAATAGATTTCATTATTTTCTACTATCTCTTCTAAAATTTTGATCTTGGATTCAATTTTTTTCTTTAAAAATATTACCAAATATTCATTTACTCCTTTAAATATTTTATCTTTAAATAAACTTGTACATATATGATTATTTAAAATTTGCTTCATCCCACCATAACATAGCCATCGATAAGAAATCATGGTATTAAAGTCATATAGATTAGAAGCAAAATGGTTTTGGATGACCATTATTGGGTAGATCACAAATCAAAAGAATGTGTTTATGATCTGATCCCACTTGCAATAAAATATCTAAAGATATTGTATACTCTATTTATAATCATTTGTTGGATAACAAGAATCTACCCTATCTTTTTGTTATATAAGTTAGCCCAATGTGTCTATTAGCCCATGTATATTAAAAAATTGAAGGTCCGACATTCCAAAGGCCATTTGAATTGATAAATGAAGCAAAATATTGCATTAATTTAAATCATCTTGGAGTATCACCCTTCTTTTCCAAAGGAGATAAAATAGTGTTGAGATCACCACCAGGAATCTACAGATCATAATTAATCATCATCATGTTTGATAAAAATATGCTAAGGTCCTTCCAAGGTCTTTCATGAAAAGTAACTATAGTTAGAGCATATACACTTATAACCTCAAGTTTGAAGCTTTGCTCTTTACTTCTAACAAGTGCCCATCCTATTCATGTCTGTTCCATATTGTTGCAATACTATCTCATAGAAGAAACTACTAGACAATCACCCATATTTCAAATCTTTATAAAAGCATCCTTACATTTCTCACTACTAAATTTTATTTCTTGTATCAAAATAATTTCAAGACTATAATAACATGTTAATTCCTTAATAACTCTTATTTTAGGGATATTTTTCATACCCTTAATATTCCATGATATCATTTCCATCACCATTTTTTATTTTTATTAGTGGGTTTAGTCTTATTTCTTGTTAATACCTATAATTTTGGCTTCCCAAATCAATAAACCTTTAATTTTATTTTTCTCTTTGTTCATGCTTTGATGGCCTTCCCATCATTTTTCATTTCCACCAACACTTTCATCTTCATCAATCTCTTCTATATTTCCATATTGTTCATAATGAGACTTATCTTCTAAATATTTATGTTGCTTATATTGATTCCTCACTACTCATACATGCCAAAGGTAAAGCCTTGATCATAGGAAATCATAAATTTCTATCTTGAAGAAGATGAAGCTAAGATAAGTCTCGATAATCGAAACTTGTACACAAATTTTCCTAGAGAAAAGTCATAATAAATAAGGTGATAAGGAGAGTGCCAAGGGATATTTTATTTTAGAATAGTTATGATATTGGAGGTTTTGCAACCATAAATGAAATTCTAGGAATAAAAATCCAAACCAATCTGTAAGATGACCTCAAATCCAAAAAAATAAATATGTGCCAGAAAGTCAAGCAGACAACAATACCTAAGTCAAATCAAATGTGTGTTAAAATATTACAGAGGTATGCGAGTTGAGTTAATGCTTTTCCAATCAAGAATATAAAGAGTATTTACCAAAATATATCTTGATTAAATGGCTCAAAAATTCATTCAAGATAAAGTATGACGATGACAGTCCCAATCTTGAGAGCTATTATGATCAAAGGTTACTTCATTCAATATCCAAAAGTCATAGGAAGGGTAGCTAAGATTGTCAGATCTACTTATAAATAATTTTGGTGGTAAATTTTCCCTATTGTACATTATAAATAATAGTAGCATAGATTATAGAAAGGATCGACAAGTTTGCAATTGTATCCTCTTGTAGGCTTTCCTTTCATTACTTTTTGTAAAAACAATAAGCTCTTGAATGGCCTGTGGGCAATTTAGAACCATCGCTTCTAACACAATCTTTGTGAATATTTTCTTGCATATATATATATATACATGAAAACCTACATCAATTTTTGGTTTAGCCATATGTGGCTCCCTACAGACCCATTTTTGTGTGTATGTGTGTATTTGTAGTATTTTAACTACTTTAGATTTTATCAGTGTATGTGTGTGTGAGGAGCCTATGTCTATTTTTAGACCATCCATTTATGGATCTCCCACAGGACCTACCTATTTATTCATATCTATGTTGATGAATATCATATGCGATTAACTGTGTCGAGGAGAGGAATTGTTCACCATAGACACATAACATTCATGTCTATTTTTGCATGAAATTCTTAGTAGATATTTTGGTGCATCACCATATTTTTCTTTTGTTGGGCTATTTTTCTATTATCTCTTGCATACCCATTTCCCTTTGTTGATTTTAAGTGTACCTAAAACATCACATATTAAAATGGAACTAGCCTTATTTAAACTCTAGAGGTCCTTGATTGAGCCAAACCCCTCTCTCAATCATGACTCTATTGTGTTTCTCTCCACGAGGTGTGATTGCCCTACTAGGTACAATCAAATATGGTAAAAATTTAATGGCATGCTCAATGGGACCCCAATAACACATTGTTGGTCCTAAAATTACAATAACAAGTTAGGCTTAGAATTGGTGAAGGTCTTTGTCTATTCTTACTTGTTGATGAACCTCTTTATTCACCTAGCAATATTACTCAAAAATAAACACCAAAATAAGTCACGATTGAAGATACTAGACCGAGGTTCTACTGAAGATCTCATTATAACTACTTTCTAGAAGCATGAAGTTGCATTCACCTAGTGAATCCACACCGAACGAGGAACCCAAAATAGTCAAACAAAGAACTTATGATTGGGTTTTTAAATCTACAAATTGTGATAAGAGTTGTTGCTACCACCTACAACCATCTCATGAAGAAGAGTTGCAGTCCATAATATGGATGCTTCACCCCCCAAATATTCCCTACTTGGAATGATAAAGTCTCATTAGCACCACCAGCATTGAATGAAGTATGGGAAGAAATACTCCAATTTACTCTAAAGTCTCACTATTTCACTGGGGAATATCTCACTACCATCATTGAGCACCTTAAACATGAGGTAAACCTATGCACAATCCACAACATATTAGATAAAAACATGGATTTAAGATTATTGGCAACATATTTTAGAGGAAAATCTTGAGAATGGTACATTACACTCCAACTCGGCTCGATTACTTGTTGGGACTAGCTTGACAATATTTTTGTAGAGAGGTTTAGAGAAAAAGTGAATGGGATATTGCTCCTAGAATAATTATCAATAATAAAAAGGGTCTCTATGAAATTAACAAAATATTTCAACCTAAGGTTCTATAATTCCTAGCATAGAATACTTGAGATGCTCTACCTTAACCATGTTTGGCAACTATTGTCTATTTTAGAGCATTTAATTCTATAATATCTATATTGATAATATATAGAGGAGGAGATTCCCTACCAAGAATATACAAAATGGTTATCGCAACTAAATAGATAAATTACCACCAAGGCCACTATATCCCCTCATACATTATCCTCTAAATTAGAAAATTATATATCCACAACCAATAGCACCTTCATCCACAAATTTTGATGCATTTACTAGAGCTTACAATAATGTAATAGCATCTTCATTAAAAATCCAAGAAAATTACCAAGAGGAGTCAAGTAATATTAACAAATATTGTGATAACAACTTAGAATTATCAAAAGAATCTTATAAACAGGGGATCTCTAAGCAAATCATAATATCACAAAAGGAGATAGTAAGGCCTATCAAAATGAGACTAACAAAGGCCCTAGTCCAAGAACATTGTATGGCAAGAGAAAGAAAAGATAATATACAATTACACAATATAATCTCTACACAAATGCTTGAAACCATGAGTGAGGCCATAACAAAGCTTATTGCCATTAACAGTGGCGAGGAGCAAAAATATTAAAACCTAAAATACTACCACAGGTGAAAGGTGGTCTAAACCTTTTAATATAGTGGAATACTACAAGAAGACCACCATAATTATGCCATGTTGGGATATAATGACTTTAAAGAAGCAAAATTAGTATAAAAAAGAAAAAAAAACAAGGACAACAAAAATTATTAATAACTCATATCAAAATCTAAAATGGAAACAGATCGATCAATAGGATGATATGCAAAAACATGAATATTGCTACAGGAAAACATGCATAAGTTGTGTTATTCAACATGGTTGTCACATCTTTGTATTTTTAGCATAACTTGATAAAATTGATATTCAATACATAATTGAATTAGATCCTAAAGCAAAAATAATTAGACAGAAAAAAAGACTAGTTAATCCAAATATTGAACACCTTATGCAAAATAAATTGGATAAGTTGATAAAATAAAAATCATACACCCAATCAAACATACCACTTGGGTTTCTAACCTAGTACTTATAAAAAAAAATAATGGTGAAATTAGATTATGTGTGGACTTCAGGGATCTGAATAAAGCTTCTTTAAAAGATCACTATCCTCTACCTTCCATGGAGCAGATCCTTCAAATAGTAGCAGGATCTGATAGGTTTCCATTACTAGATGACTTATCTGCTTTTAATCAGGTATGGGTCAAAGACAAATATCAACACAAGAAAACCTTCACCACAAAGTGGGGAACCTATGCATGCCAACGGATGCCTTTGGGCTATCTAACACCAGAGCAATATTCCAAAGGGCTATGGATATTGCCTTCCATGATCTAATAAACAAGATAATATTAATATATCTAGATGATCTCACGGTACTCTCAAAAAGGAAGAAGGATCACTTTAAGCATATAGAGATAATTTTACAACAATTTGGGTTATGCTTGAATCTAAATAAATTTATCTTCTACATACCACATGGAAAATTTATAGGGCATGTGGTGTCTAAGGATGGTATTGCTATGGTGTCTAAGGAATGGTTGAAGCTATTATGAATCTTTTGATACTAAGGTATAAGAGGGGATTGGAATATTTTTTTGGGAAAATCAAATTTGTCAAAAGATTCATACTAGATTTTACGATAATAGGCAGACCCATGACACTAATGTTAAAACATTACCACCCCTTTTATAGATGGAGGATATAAAATAGTCTTTCAAAAAAATAAAAGAGGCTATTACAAATACTCTAGTGCTTATTAACCTAGATTTTAGTAAAGACTATTATTTATGCATACTAAGGAGAGCTTGGTATAGCAACATTGATGATGAAAAAATATGAGAACCAACAAGAATACCCAATGGTATTATTTAGACAAACCTTAAAAGAATATGAAGGAAAAATATAATTTTATCAAAAAATATGTGTATACTTTGACGAAGGAACTTAAGCATTTCATATACATGATATCCAATAAAAAAATCACTATTTTTGTCATACATTCTAGTATTAGAGAGTACATAATGGATGGAGAGATGAGTGAAAAGAGAGCCCAATGGTTACTAAAATTTTAGATTATGATATAGAAATCAAGACCACTAAACTAGTTAGAGGGAGAGCACTTTACCATCAAATGGTTGAAGATGCAGTTAAGAAGGGAAATTATTCAAGAGAAGAAGATAAGGAATAAATTCAAAAGAGTGCTTAGGAAGAGGAGGAACCAGATTGGGTAGAATAAAGAATTGAATATATACAAACAAGAAAATACCCCCAAATATAGACAAAACTCAAAGAAGAGCTTTTTGCTTACAAAATGTTTATTATGCAATAGTAGAAGGAATCTTGTTTTGAAGAAACTTTGATGGAGTACTACTTAAATGTGTTAAAAAGGGAGAAGCTCAAATTACATTGCAAGAATTTCATCAAGGATTGGATGGGGGACATTTTTCATCCCAAACAATTACAAATAAAATCATGAAAGCAGGATACTATTGGCCCAGCTTGTTTAGAGATGCTCATAAATGGGTTAGGAACTTTGAAAAATATAAATTCTACATGGGAAGAAAAATAAATTCCCCCATGCCTCTGAAACCTATAACAATAGAAGACCTTTTGCACAATGGGGACTAGATTTTATTTGAATGCTTAATCCACCATCCAACAAAGGGTACAAATGGATATTAATAGCTATAGACTACTTTACCAGATGGGTTGAAGTAGTCTCTTTAAAGGAAGCCACTAAGAATTTAATCATAGAACTCCTAAAATATATCATAACCATATTTTGTGTTTCAAATACAATAATAACAGCTAATGCCAAGGCGTCAATGGGTTCAAAAATCACACAATTTACATTCCAACATGGTACATATTTAAAAGCCTCTTCAAACTACTATTCCTAGAGTAATGGTTTGGCTGAATCAACAATTTTTTTTTTGCTAAGAATCCTAAAGAGAATCAATAAAAAATTTAGTGACAATGACATCTTCATATAAAAAGGGCTCTTTAGGTAGATTCTCCTTATAATTTAGTCTATGGTAAGAAGGCTAAGTTGCCTATTTCCATAAAGCTTCCAATGCTTCAATTATTGCATTAGTAGAAACTATAAGAAAATGATCCAATGACAGTAAGGTTGGAAGAACTACTAAAGCTTGAGGGATGAAGAAAAGAAGTTCAGGAGCAACTACCGAAGCATCAAGAAATAGTCAAAAATGGTTTGACAAAAAGGCTACCATACAAACCTTTGAGGTGGGTGATATGGTCCTCAAATGGGATGAACACAAAAGTAAAATAGGAAACCATACTAATTTTGATACATTCTAGGATAGACCATATATCATCTCCAGTTGTAAAATGGGCAATTCATTTGAGTTGGAAATCATAGAAGGAGATGTTCTCCCTATACCTGTGAATGGAATTTACCTGAGAGCTACCCATAAATTTATTAAATCCTAAATATCAATTTGAAAAGCAAAGGAAAATATCAGAGCTCAATGGACCTCAGATTAGACTGTTAATCTAATAGGTCTAACACTTTTCTTTCTTTTCTATGTTTATTTTGTAGATAGGCGAGGTTTCGAATCTATGCCAAAGGATAAAGGTAATTTTGAGTTCTAATTCAAGTAGGCTAGAAGACCCTTGTGAGCCACCAAAATTATAATGAATCCTCACTCCTCATCCATGCTGAAGGTAAAGCCCTGATAACAAGCAATCAAAACATTTTATCTTGAAGAAGATGAAGCCAAGATAAGTCTTGATAATCAAAACTTGTGCAAAAATTTTCCTAGAGAAAAGTCTTGATAAATATAGGCCCTTAGTTATCAAATTTGTCGAATTTTTTAGATAAAATTCAAAATTTGTTGAATTTAAAACCCTAGCAAATAAGTTAGAGAATAAACCCTAAATTTGGCAAGAAAAAAAATTGAGTGGAAAACAGGTGGGGAATGCACGCGGGAAGGGGAAAATGCATGCGGGAAATTTTTTGCATGTGTTTTCAACCCTAAATTTGGTAGGAAAAAATTTGGGCAATGTATGCGGAAGGAGAAAATGCGTGTAGATAATTTTTTGCATGTGTTTTCCTCTTTATATTTGATTTTTGGAAACATTTACAACATCCAAAAATCTGTGAATTTGGCAATAGCCGCGACTGCGAGTTGTAGCTTTTGCAACTACATTAGATTTTTTTTTTTAGAATTTTCTCTAAACAGTAATTTAGCAGTTTTGCTGGGTTAAATAAATTTGCTGTGATTTACTGTAATAGATTTATTATTTTTATATGAATTTTCTCATTTTTTTGTCTTACACATATTTCAAATAAAATTAGATAAGATATTTTTTACATTTAATTTATATATATATTGATACATTTAAGTAAAAATTTTATATTAAAAATGTAGAAAGTAGGTTTACATTCTTTTAATACATTTAAATAAAATTTTATATTTAAATGTTGAAAGTAAAATTAAATGATATTTTTTTCCAGAAAAACTATTTAAAATGGCACCATTAAAATCTACTATAGAAGCTTGGAAATATATGACAAGGAAATTATTAATGTTTGTTTCAAGTCTCCGTTTGAGTTTCTTAGTTACTAATTTATTTACATAACATTGAAAGGATATATGTACATTTATAATATATTGAATTTTATTCCAAATTTTTAAACATGTCAAATTTCTTTCAAACTTCAAGAGTGTCAAACTCGAACACGAACTCAAACTTGATAACTAAGAATATAACAATAAGAACAATGTCAAGGGATATTTTATTTTAAAATAGTTTTGATATCAGAGGTTTGCAACCATCGATGAAACACTAGCAACAAAAATATTGACCAATCTATAAGATGACCTTGGATCCAAAAAACTAAAGATGTGCCAAAAATTCAAGTGGACAACAATTTCTGAGTCAAATCAAAGGTATTTTAAAATATGGTAAAGGTAGATAGTTGAGTTAATTATTTCTTGACCAAGAAGATAAAGACCACCTACCAAAAGACATCTTGATTAAATGGCTTAAACATTCATTCAAGATAAATTATGGTAATGACAATCCCAAGCCTGATAACTATTATGATCAAAGGGTACTTCATTCAATGTACATAATCCCTAAGAAGGATAGCTAAGATTGTCAGATTCACTTATAGATAATTTGATGAGAAATTTCCCTTATTATAAACTATAAATAATAGTAGCATAGACTGTAGAAAGGATCGACAAGTTTACAATTGTATCCTCTTGTAGATTTTCCTTTCATTTCCTTTTGTAAAAATAGTTGGCTTCTGAGTGGCTTGTAGGCAATTTTAAACCCCCACTTCTAGCACAATCTTTGTATACATTTTCTTTATATATATATATATATATATATATATATATATATATAAGCTCGAGTTAATTTTTGGTTTAGCCATATGTGGCTCCCTACGGACCCATTTTTGTGTGTATGTGTGTGCTTCTAATATTTTAATTGCTTTGGGTTTAAGCAATGTATGTGTGTGTGAGGGGCTTATATCTATTTTTGAGCCAACCATTTATGGCTCTCCTGTGGGACCCACCTATTTAATCATGCCTATGTTGATGACTCTCATTTGTGCTTAATTATGTCGGGAAGAGTAAATGTTCACCACTAGCACATAATGTTTAGGCCTATTTTTACATGATGATCTTAGCAGATCTTCTGGCACATTGCCACCTTTTTCTTTTGTTGAGTTATTTCAAATTTATTTCTTGCACCCTCCTTTTTACTTTGTTGAGTTTAAGTGCACTTGAAAGATCACATATTAATAAGAAGCTAATCTTGTAATAACTCTTGAAGGCTCTCAATTGAGCCAAACCTCATACTCTCGGTTGCGGCTCTGCTGTGTCATTACCCACAAGGTGCGACTACCCCACCAAAGAAAATAAGAGATGGCAACACTATCCTAAAGAATCTAAAATACAAGGAATAGCCTCATAAACACTTCTTTATGTTGCCCCAAAAACCCTAAAATGTGTGGATGATCCTTTATAGTCATTACTTTCTTATGGTACCTTGGAAACCCTATCATCCGTATTATTTTCTTTATTGTGCTACTCTTGAAACCCTAAAGTACAATAAAAATACTTTGTACTACTTTCATTGTTATTGCAAGGAGAAGCTTTTATGCTACTTGAGAAAAATAACGATGATTTACATAAATTAAACTTGACCTCCTTCACCTCCTTCACTTTAAAATTCTCCTCTTCATATTTCTTTGCTTTAAAATTTATATTCCCATATTCCTTCTATCCTTTAACTCCTACAATTTAACTTGTACATTGTACATCCTCATCTCTTATGTCATTTTTTTCTTTTAATAGTTGATTCGAGTGAACTATAATATACTTTTCCATTTGATAATGCATAGGGGTTTTTATTGCCACTTTCTTTGGAGTGGAAAATCCTTTGTTTGACCTAACTTCTCCTATAATATTATCTCCTTGTTTTATATTGAAGTTCACCTCGTGCCAAAAAGTTTCCATCTTTCTCTCTCCATAATTTTCACTTTGCAATCCCTTGACATGTTTCTTGTTTCATGATATTTATAACATTAGAATACAATATATTCATAATCTACATGTTGATGCCATTCTTCTAATTGAGATTTAATCCAAATGGACTATGGTAGAGGTTTTCAAATATCCATGGTAACATATATTCAAGTGTATATAGCATATCTTCTCGTATTAGTAGTTGGTCCCTTATGTATGAGCTCACCTAAACTATTGCCAATATTCTTCAAAACCTTCTTATTGATGAGTTGATAAGAAAGTCAAAAAAACCTAATTTACATCAAAAGCCTTTTAATAGTCTCTATCTCCATAGAAACATTCTTACTCCATGCATCTTTACCCCTAAAACAAGGGCCTTCATCCATTATTTTATATCTTATTTTTGAACTAAAGAAGATAATGATGAAAATCCTTTCAAAAGAAAAGTCACGAAGTATTTGAATTCAACCCACACTTCTACATGATCCAATTTTGAATCTAAAAAACGTGACCAGTATCCATGGAATTTACATATTAACCCTCTAGTTTTAAGACTATTATATCATGCTTAATCATATCATCCTTGATGATCACTTCTGATATACTATTTACTACCTGGATAGAGTTTTCCATAGATTCATCCTTTCTCTTATTGCTAACTAGAACAACCATAATTACAACTAAGACATCCTTACTTCTAGTAAGGACTTCCAAAAATGACTTTCTTGCCATGTTACCTAGATTTTCTTCACATGAATCCTTTAGTTTTTGAGTTTCTCCCGAGATTTGAAATAAGAAGCGATGCGCACTCCTATATTGTACTTGATTCTTAATTTTTACCCACACTTCCTACTTCCTACTTGCTCTTGGCTCACACTCACTCTTGCCTCTCCCAACTCTCACTTACTCTTTTTGATATTATTACGACAATAAAAATACTCTTAAATTATGAAATATTACGAATATTTTCATATTTAATACTTTAAGTATATACTTATGACATGGATTTTGAAAACAATATACAAAATATAATACCAAATACCTTGAATTGAAAATAAATAATGATACTTTTAGGATGTGAATACAACTCTAATATTTTTCAAATGTATAAATTTAACAAGTCTCTAGAATTTCAAGCTATTGTAATTTTTTTATATTATTTTTAAAAATTTGCATATACTTCATGCAAAGGAAAAATAGATTATACTTATATATATAAATTATATTTACAATTAAAACATACATAAATAACAAAAAAAAATATGTATATTTATTTCTTACAATAAATATTTTATTGTGATTAATGTGTCATTATTATTCTTCTAAAGGTTCATGAATTAAATATATAATTTAACAAATTTTAATGGAAAAATTAGAGAAAAGTAGAAGTATTATCACATATATTTTATTTTATTTTAGTTAACATGTTATCTCAACATCACACATTTATAAATTTAATTAATTGCATAGATCACCTCCTAATATTTTGCAAAAATAAATTTATAATTATAGTCTTCTTAAATAATAAAATTATTTTAAAATTTAATATTATTAACTATAAAATTTTAAAAAAATGGTGTATCTTTTAATATACACACATGCAAGAGAAGAAGTATTAAAGTGGAAGGAATTACCAACATAAGAATATGCCATTGGAAATATTTTAAAGTATTTTTATTTAAATTATATTTAAATAAAAAGTAAAATTAAATTAAAATTTTTAAAATATTAGATAATAATGTAGTTTAATCCATTAAAAAATATTAAATAACTAAAGTAATATTAGATACATTCGTGTCCAAGGATATCTCATCTCTAACTAGTAGAATTATTTTCTTTGCCAAAGAGAATGCTTCCATTATTTCATATGATACAAGGTCTCGTTCCAGGTTTGAAACTATCATTCTTTATTCTTTGAAAATTTCCTAGGATACGATTGTATCTCAACCCAATCCTAGAAGTAACATTAAATGGTGTCCCCCACCCTAGGGATGGGTCAAATTGAATTTTTATGGAGCAGCAAAAGACAATCCAGACAAAGTAGAAGCAAGAGGCATAATCAGAGATCATAAAGGAAACTCAATTTTAGTATTTGCTGAATAACTTGGTGAACAGTCCAATCATATGGATGAAGCAAAGGTATTATGGAGAGGTCTTGAATTAATCAAACATATCCTAGGCAAAATCATCATTGAAGGGGATTATCTCAATATTATTAATTACATGAAAATCTCCAAAAGATCGTCTTGGAAAGTTAGAAGTTGCATTGAAGAGGCCATGAAACATGCTACTCACTAGCAGAAAGTTATCTTCCAACATGCTTTTAGAGAAGCAAATAAGGTAGCAAATAAATTGGTAAACATTGGGGTTGATGGTCTAGGTTTGTTGACTTGGACATACACACTACCATAGGAGGTACGTGCATTAGCCACTATTGAAAAAAATTACAATTATTAGCTGGGTTACCATATTTTTTATAAGTTTCCTCACTATGTGTAAGAGTGTTGAAGTTTCAAAAGGTCCTAGTAGGATAATAGGTGCCAAATTTCAAAAAGTCTTTGAGGTCTTGGTTTTCTGGCCCGTCCTTTTGAATAACAAATTCCATCATTTTCATGACCCCTTCTCTCAGTGGAACTGTCATTTGGATGGTTGTCTCATGATCATCTGGACTTGTTTCGAACCCATTCATCTCACGAATCTTAATCTACATTATTTCCATAATAGGCAGGTGTCCTGTCACATAAACCCTAGCATGTCTGGTATCTATGTCCATTGCCACATGATCTGTCCATTTCTCCAAAAAAATTATGATTTTTCAACAACAAGGAGTGCTAGTTCATTCCCAAAGCCTTGTCTCAAACAATTTTTTTGGGAACAAATCAAAGGATGTTTTTTGTAGATATAATGGGGATATAAAAAATACAAATGGAGGTCTCACTCTTTCCAATTCGAGCGATCCCTGCCGCATGTGGAAATATCATTGGCACTAAAAGATTTTCAGAGATTTTTATTTGAAGATTGGCAAGATTTGCTCTAGGATCAAGACATGAAATCTGAAAATGCTGGGAATCATAATTTTTGAAAAATCTAGAAGTCTTAGAACAATCACCGAATATGATAGGGTGGGAAAAATTTGTTGTGTCAGAAGCAATTCGGAAAATTACTCGCTTCTTCCCAGAATTCTCAGATTTTGGGAGGAGCTAAGAAGAATCCAGAAGCTTCTGGCAAAAAGGTGAACAAACAGAAGGAGGCCATGGGCAGTCCTAATCAGTAGATTGTTGCTCGGATGTTCTTGTTGTTTGGTTTGGGTAGTGCCCAAGGGGCTTCTTTGTTTTTCTTGAGTTCGGCTTTCATCTTGTAGTCTTGAAGGATGGATCCTTTTCTCTGTGTTTGTTGTAGTGTTTTCTGTCGATGTAATAGGTGAATATTTACCTGCTTTTCTGAGGGTTTTGTATACTTCCTCTTGGGCTTAGGCTGATGCCTGTTGTTCCTTATTGATGTAAAAGGTATTTGGAAGCCTTCATATTTCTTGGCATAATATAATATCAATTAAGTTACAAAAAAATATTTGTGATTTAGTTCATAAAAGCATAAATAATCATGTTTATTCATTGACAAGTTCTTGTTCCTACATGTGTTTTTTTAAGTGAAAAATAATAACACATTAAGTCTTTTAATGTAATTAAAAATAAATTTATAAATTATCTAAAGTATTGTTAAACTTTTTTTAGTAGGGTTTTGAAAGGGTAGCCCTTTCTCTTTTAAATCAACTTTATCACATTAAGCTATATAACTTATTTGGTGCCATTGAGATTTGAACCTTGGTGTGAGTTATACCATCCATATATCCAACCATTGAGCCAAGGCCTCATTGGCTTTGTCAAAAATTATTATTTTTGATGAACACATACCCACCCCCTCTCACACTCACCCATGCCACAGTTTGAACCTTGGATCTTCCGAAAAAGAGCCAAAGCCAAAACTGTTGCACTGCCCCCTTGGACAAAACATTATTATTTACCTTTTTGTTTAAATATATTTTATTTACTTCTTTGTTATGTTAAATCAAAGTGGCCACTATATGGTCTTGCATTGTATTAAATTTTAACTCCATTTTATAATGTATAATGCTATTTTTAAAATTTGTTGTATGAAATTAATTTGTTGAATCACATTATAACTCTATTATCAAATTATTTCAATAAAGAATATAGTGGTATTTGAAAATTATAATATATATTCCTATCGAATGGCATTAGTTCAACTAATTAAATTCCTCAACTTTGAAGGATACCAAGGTTTTAATCTTGTCAAGCAGTACATGGATAATTGTCAAGCTTGGTATTAGTCATGATGTAATATAGATGGGGCAGTTTTGATCCTATATAACCAATTAAAATAATTATACATAAATTCCTTGAAAAAAATTATAACTAAGTCTTTGTATTAATTAATTAAATATATATAAATGTTATAAGCTCATTTGATAAATAAATGTTAAAATCTCTCTCTCTCTATATATATATCATAAGGTCATTTGATAAATGTTAAAATCCACCCATGAAAATCTTAATTTAAACAGTGAAATTCTTGAACTCTTACCACTTGTGAACTTTATAGAATAATATATTATTTATAAAATAATAATTTTATTTTCTAAAATATAATATATAATTATAAAATAACAAAAAAAAATGTATATATATATATACATTTTCCTCCATTCTTTTTCTAAGGAATTTTTTTCCATTTTGAAAACAAAGTATTTTTTAGCATAACTTTCACTTGAAGCATCAGATTTCAGATACGAAAGTTGCATTGTAGAGCTAACTCGTAGATTTTTCCAACAACTGGCTACAAGATATCATTTGGGTGCATATTGTAGGTGTTTTTAATACTTGAAGTGGAAGGAATATTTTTGTACTTGGGAAAACTATTGTGTCAATTTCTTCATTGCTAGAGATATTGTAATTTTTAGCTATTTTGAGGCACTTAGTTCTTTGATCATTGTATTTGGCTTGAAGGTGTTTCTATTAAGCACATTGTATTTGGAGGCAGAGGCATTGTACTTGGCTTGAAAGCATTGAAATTGTACCACATTTGGAGGTACTATTGGAGGCTATTTTTCAGCCATCTTCTCAATAAAATCATCATCACAAGGGGTGTTTTAGGGCCCCTTGTCCCTTGCTTGTGGAGTCTCTTTATTGTGGCATTGACTTGGCCACATTGTGCTTATTTTTTTCAAGTTTAAGCTTGCTATACCCCTACATATCTTTGGGATTTATTTCATATTGTAATCAAGTGTAGTTCCATTTGCACATACACACTTGAATTTATTTGCCACATCAGAGGTGAAATTATTTCTTAAGCAAGCAAGAAAGCCTCTTTATAACAAATAAAATATTACCCCCCACTTCTTTTCCACTTCTCACTCTCCTAGGTTTGAATAGGTCACTTGTATTTCTCATTACGTCCTTGGTTGAGCTCCCTCCTCTCACTCATTTTCTAATCATGACATTAACAAATTTGCTTAATGGCCTCACACAAAAACTTGAGGGAGTTGATTCATTTGCAAATTAGAAATTTGAAATGGAATCAATATTAATGATGCATAGTATGTGGGATTATGTATGATATAGACAACAAGGTGAACCACCATTGATTCCTTCTAAAAATGCTACAACTAAAGCACTATTTGAAAAGCACTCTAATATAACATTAAGCTTAATCAATCTATCTATTGGGCTTCAGTGTAGAGAAACTATAAGAGCTACCACTACACCCAATAATATTGGGATGCACTCATGAGGCTATTTGATAGGCCTAGTTAGGAATAAATCTTGTATTTAAAAAATAAATTGCATAATTTATGCATGAAAGGCTCACTTACCAATTATCTCATGGAAGTGAAGTCCATAAGAAATGATTTCTTAGCAACAACCCACCCTCTTTTGGATAATGAATTGGTCCCTATTATGTTACATGGTATTCCATCTAATTTTTTTTGCATATGCTACCATGTTAAATTTAGCTAGTAAAACTTTGAATGCTCTATTTGAAGAGATTGAAGTATTCCTTAAGCAACATGAGTATACCATAATAAAAGATGAAGACATTGAATCCACAATAGCCTCCTTTGGCATCAAGGCATATTTACAACATAAACTCAATAGAGATCGACATCAATAGAATTAGAGAGGCAAACAGAGATCTCAATTATGATAACATCAACAACCATGTCAACAACATCAACAACCATGTTAAAAACATCAACAACTACAATAGTACCATCAAAAACCATAATAGTACCACCAAAAACCATAATAGTACCACCAACAACCACAACAATAGCCAAGATGGCAATCAAGATCTTCCCAAAGGGATCATCCTAATCAAAAGCCTTAAAATTATAGACCTTAACAACAACCAAATCACCCCAAAAACCAAAAAAGGTGTGACTATTGTGGAAATGGGGTCATTCCACAACTGATTGCTATCAAAGAAATTGTTGACAATTTTGCACTTTGCCACATTGGGGTTTTGTTATAAGTTTGCAAAAGCATTTCTTTAGAAGCATTTTTTTTGTTGTAATATGACAAAATATGTTAATAAGATAATATAATATTTTGACCGAGTTGATAGATTATAGTTGTTTTATTTTTCTTTCTTTACACCTTGGCTTGAAAATAATTGGTGTTTAAAGAAAAATACTGGGAAAATGTATTGGAGACTTTGGTTTGCATTGTCTATAAAATCACTAAAAAATGGTGCATAAAGACTAAGTACTCACTAAAAAATGAAGGTGCATTTGTCCCAACCAAGGAGCGAAAGGTCCTGCGCAACCCTTGTTGAAGTGAAAGAAAAATAGGAACTGGAAAATAACGAAATATCCAAAAGCAATGATGACACCCAAAGATTAAACTTGGAAGAATCGCATTCGCCCTATTTTAGGATGAACATCCTTTAAAAATTAAAAGTAATGCACCCACCCGTTACAAAGAAAGTAGGTTCGGCGAAAGGGGTGCGTTTGCCCCAAAGTTGGGGCGAAAGCTCCATTCGCCCCACTTTGGGGCAAACGTCATTAAAGGCACAATATGGAAAAGTCAACAATAGGTTCGCATTGGTTGAGGGGCAAACACTCTATTCGCCTCTCCCAGGGGCAAACATCCTCTTTAAAAGGGGCAAAGTCGAGAGAACGCGTGGTGAGAGTTAAAATCGCATGAATGTGTTACAAAGTTGGAAATTGGGCCAAAGTGATGGCAGATTGAGCGACGTTGAAAATTCAAAGTCACCTTCACCCCAAAAGAGAGGCGATGACCCCTTTCACCCCTTTTGAGGGCAAACATGAATTTAAAAGAGGACGATGTAGCTGTTAAAGTTTTTCACCTAGAATAAAAAGAATAACTGTTTCCATGACCAGAGAAGGAATGTGATCCATTGAATTTATAAAGGTATATTCTCCACTAATGCACGCTCTAGAAAGAGTAAGTGTGTATTCACTCACTGTTTAGATCGGGAAAGATAGGGTAGGTTAATGAAAAGCATTAAATGATGGAGGTGAGGAGTAACTCGAATTGTGGATCTCGAGCAAGGAAAGTAACAGTATTTAAAATACAAGATGATTTTTATGATTTTCCAACCAGAAGTGCGTTTTCAAGATGACGAACATCTCCAATCAAAAACCAAGCCTTATAATTTTCTATGCACTGAATCCAGAAACACAAATTTTATGGAGAAATTTTATTAGAAGTTGGATGACTGTTTAAAGAGGATGTATTTTCCATATTTCCAAGGAGGAATTTCCTCACTATGGTTCTTGATCTGCGATCATTTTGTCCTCATGTGCATTTAATGAAAGAGGCCAAATACTCTATAAATACTACTCAATGTTCATTGTAAAAGGAGGTTAGACATTCTATGAGAAAACTTCTCAGGTCCTTTGCATTAATAGAAGATACAGGGCTTTTGAATTTGCAAGTGATCTTGTGTGCGATTTCCTTCTATTCCATGCATTTCTATTTTATACTCATATTCATTATCTACTGTTAAATTTAAATTCTGTATCTGAATTTGAATGTTGTTGGTGAGGGAGTGAGTTCTAGAATGTAATCCTAGATGTTGTTGCTATAAAGTCATAAGTTAATGCTATTGCCTACTCTTCTTACATGTTATTTTAATGCTTGGGTGGAATTCTTGCTACTAGTCTGTCCCCAATCCTACACTTTTGGCCTATGGCCCTATTTTCCATCTCTTTCTATTTTTTCCCAATTTATTTCCCACAACTCTAGTCTTAAACCCATGTAGGATTTAGCAAGGGAGCCAACCCTCTTTGGAGATTGGTACGGAGGATGTTCCTTTCCTTCGACCTTTCAATGTTGGCCATGTCTAGGATGCACAAACATAGTTTTTTTTAATTAGGTAGATATTTGACCAATAGTTTTTGGCATGCCTAGTGGGACACCGAAAGTTCCACTTTCAATAGTATTAAGGTTTGATGTTCACCTTTGTGCTGTATAGTTAGAACATTTGACGACTTGATTATACCCAGAAACCTCCAAAAATAAATACAACGATAGCTGTACTTCATGATTATGATATCGAAGGCCAAAAGCCTCAAAAACCCTATTGAGTTCTACAAACTTGATACCCAAAGGTTAGAATAATATCCTCAACTAGTCACTTTATGCCATACATCATCGTTACCTCATATATCTCATACATCATGAATAACATCCTTGCGATTAGCTGGTGTGTTATATGCTCCCACAAGTCTAGTTAGTACTTCTACCAGCTTTCCTCAGGCTCAACCACACACACTAGTTCACATAGATCAAAACCCACCACCATAACAACAACAACCTCCAAGACAATTCCCAGCATGTAATAGCTTAGGATACTTGAATTTACAAGTGCAAAATCCAGTGCCTCAAGCAGCTTTGAAGGATTTGTCGACCTATGAAGGTATTGGAAAAACTGCCTATGAGCATATTTAGGATGTGGCTTCGTTGGCTACGATCCATGGCATAACCGAAGAAGACATAATGGTAAGGTTGCTCGTGTTGTCACTGAGAGGAAAATTGCTATATTGGTACCTATCTTTACCGCCCACTACCATTGCCATGTGGGATCAATTGGCATAATTATTGATCAAGAATTTTCATGAACAAGCCGACCCATTCTCCTTGCTACATCAGTTTACAACGATCTAAAGAAATCCACAAGAGAAAATAGTTGATTTTAACATTAGGTTCGCTTGTAGTTGGCAAAGAGTTCCTGATGGCATTTGGCCTATGCATGAACAAGCTGTATTCTATTACCTTACGACATTCAACTCTGACATTGGCATGGTCATTCGCTAAACCAATGTGAATACCTTCCCTGATCTGTATACCCAAGCATAGAAAGCTGAATCAGACTTGATCACCATATGCAAGCTTCCCCCAAAAATGACAATGCCTATTCTTCCTGACCTTCCACAATATTTGTATTCAAGTGCATTTTTGCAGCCCATGCCTTCTATATACCAAGTTCTCTCATGGAGCTCAGGTCCACCTCAAATCACTCCAATTCCTGTTCCACAACTTCCTACTCTAAGCTTTCCACAGTTACCCACTCAGTCGACACCATAATTTCCAGCACCTGTTCCTTTCCCAACGTTGCCCACACCATCGGTATCTTTATCGTTGCCTGCATCACCAACACCTCTACCTTTATCGGCACCTCCTGCACCTTCCAATCTCGATCCATACATGATGTTGTTACAAGAAGTGAAATCTACCAATTAAGCTATAAGGACAATGTCAAATGAGCTTAAAATGGTAAGGAAGAAGCAAGCTGAGGTCAAATTTTTGGTCAAGGAGATTTCAAAATCCATCAACTCAAGAGCAAACATATACTAGTAAAGGCCCTAAGAGGAGCACAACATTGTTAGAAAATGAAGAAACTAGCATTTCAGAAAAGGCATACTGGTGTTCAATGTGCAACGGTACTCGTGGAGAAGACACATGTATGGTGCATCTCAAATATGTATAAATGCTAGTATAAAGTTCTATCAATGACCAAGTCAATATGATAATGGAGGCTAATCACAATTTTTTGGTGCCTTCCTTGGAACAAGTTTCAGTTCTCACAAGATCTAGAAAGAAACCAGTAACTGTAGACTCGATGGAGTTGGAGCCTTTGAAGGTTCCTATAGACTCGAAAATGCAAAATGAAAAAATGCAACCACCAACAAAGGTGCCTAGTACAATGGCTAAGCGACATGATTTTATCTTGTTGAAGGATCTACTACCCAAGTCAACTTAAGAGGAGTTGCAAACTAAGGCACCATCTTCTCAGTCTACAGTAGAACAAAAACAAAATAAGTCTAAAGAACAGGCTAAGGAATGCCTTAAGTATCTATCGTTGACTAAGCAAAAAAGAGTGGAGGCTACAATATTGGGATAAGTATGAGCAGGTGGTAAAATAAAAGGCTCCTAGTGTTTCTAATTATAACATTGTGGAAGAAATAAATAAAATACCTATGAAAGTGAGCTTATATGATGCTTTGCAGTTACCTGGAACCTAGATAGGTTGACTTGCTACAGGAGTCTCTTATGACCATGAAGGACCGAAAGAGAAGTCATTCTCAAACGGTGTTTGTTAGAATAACAAATTATATCCTAAGTTGTTACTAGGATAATTTGTGTTGCTGAGATTAGCTCAGTTGGTTATGATCCAATGGATCAGATTGTATGCCTTTGCTATTTAAGCCAAGCTCCTTTCATTCAATAATATGAAGTATTCCATTTTCTAACATGGTATAAGAGTGAGCTTTCCCTGCCCTATGAACTTGAGGGAGGATTTCCCTCATGGGGGGATTTCCCTCCCCCCTCTTTTTTCCTCCCCATAATTTTTTTCTAAAACCAAGGGAGTATGCTCTCCATATTTTGATGGATTAAAAATCAGATGGTTAAAATAAAAAATCTATAGTTTTAGGACGTTTTTTTTTTAGTTTTTTTTGGATTTTTAGTTTATATGCTGAAGGAGATGGACCACTATTGCTATTTGTGGCGACTGCAGGGTTGTTTTCCATGGAAGATTTTGGGTTTGCAGTATTTTCTTTGGTGTCATAGCTTAATAATTATTTCAAGGGCAGGCATCCCCATATATTGTTGTTTCTAGGCATATTTGCTTGATTTCCTTTCTTTTTATTGCAGCTTCGGTTTTCTTTCTGTTTACTTTTCCTCTCACTTTTCCTGTACTCAGAATTGGTAGTGAGAGTGAAATTTTTCATTGATGCCCTATAATGATTTTTGGTGGTGTTGTGGGCATGAATCCCCACTGGAGGATGTTACGAAAGCTATGTAAAATCCATCTATTTTCCAAGAATGCAGTCAAGGATCTTCAGACTATATGGCAGGTGAAGATCAGAATGCTGGTAAAGTCGATTTTGGACTAACAGCGACGCTAGAAGATCATCAACTTAAAAATGTTGTGCATGGCCAATGTGTTGGGGTAGGTGATGATGAGAAAGTGAGTTTTTTGATTACTGGGGCAGCCATGAGGCCAACAAGATTTGGTGATGGTGATTTGTGCTCGGTAGGTCCTGAAATATGCTGCAGTAACTACCAGTTTTATTACTTGAAAATGCCATGGTTGATCTATTCGGACCTTCTATCTTGCAAATCACTTCCTCTGATGAGCTGTGTGCTATCCATGCTCTATTTAAATCAACATGTCTTGCTACTTTTTTTAATTGTCGTGCAAATATGAAAGTTTAGTTTTTTGTTACTCCTGCTGCTACGCTCTCATATTTCCTGTTGGCGTAGGCACTCTATCTAAACAACGACTGTGCTATTGGACATTACGACTTTTGTGCCCATGAATCAGGCTTCTTTTTTATTACCGGTTCTATAAATAAGTAGTGAATAGCGAAACCCTTTGTGAGGAGTTCGAACTAGAATATTTACAACGGCTTCCAAAGTTAGAGGTGACTGGTGGTGTATGGAAGTGCAACTTGTTTCAATGTGCACTTGGAGATTCTAAAATAAAAAATGAGCGGTCAATGATAAAAAAAATCTTTTTAGGAATTACCATTTTTTTTGGCTTTTGACATTGCCGATGTGGGCAAAAATCATAGTGGAATCAGACGCTGTTGCTCATCACTTATTATGGATGTAGATAGTGGATTCAAGGAGTGTTTGTGTCCTTTGGTAGCGAATGTGCTGTTATCCATATCTGATGTGCTCCAACTATGGAGAAAATTGCATGATCCTGTACGCAAAAGGATAGAGCCATCATCATGCAAACTTCCAGTTGCATTCTTGCTATGGAAAATGTGTGTTGAAGTGTTTGCTTTGCTATGATTCGAGGTATGTTTGTGTCCTTTGGTAGCGAATGTGCATCTAGATCTAATGCAGTGCAATTTATGTTATGTTATTTTGGTAGTTGTCACTGGTGTGCATAGTAACGTGAGGCCCATTACAAATTTATCCATGAAAATGCCCTTTGCGACAATAGAAAAATGCTAACAAATTTTTATTACTTTTGAGTGCGAGGCTGATGTTTTGGTCTCTAAATGTGAATGTGATAGAAGGAGATGCGTTGTCTCTATCTTTGGAGTAGCTAAACAAGGAGGAGCATGGGAATGACTCAAAACCAGAAGTTGGGCAATTTTTTTTTTAATTTTTATTTACCAATGGATGTTTCTTTCTGCTTTGGCCAGTTTCTAATGGTGGCTAGAGTAAAGTGGCTAGTTATCTATGGGCATGGCGATAATGGGTGTCTATGGTAGATCGAGGCAGATTTAGAATCCATTTAGTTGTTTCCTTGAATGCATATTATTAAGAGCTTATCTATTTTGGTAAATGGATGGATGTGTTGGTGCTTTGGTATACTAGCAATTGCAAACACTCTTGGTCCATGGATATCGGTTAATGTCTACGATGACTCCAGATCAACAATGGAATTCTTTAGGGTTCCAAAGTTTTTGATCCACGAATCAGTGTCATCTCTTGCCCATTGATGAAGAATTTTTTTTCTGCCAGCTCAACCATGCTACTCTACAGGTTTGGGGTAAACTGTTATATTTAATGCAAGCATCGGCATAGCAGACAAAAATAATGGTGGCTGTTAATTTTTTTAAATTCTAAAGTGCACATTTTTTTTTGTCTGTCGGATCTATCGACCCATGTTTTTTTATCCATTTTAATGGGCGAGTGTGTGGGCAACTATATTTTTCACCAGGAGATGTCACATGAGGAGAGTTGGGCATGAAGTTTTGGTGCCGCTGAGGGAGGCAGCGTGGTTGTTACATCAAAATCCAGGAGAATTTGAGCTGATAGGATTTGATCCATGGATGTATTCGTGTGATATCAATCAGGTTTTAAAGATTTGTGCCAATACAGACGAACAGGTGACTTTGTTGTTTTGAAGCAGATAAGGAGGAAAATTTGATTTTTGCAAGGAGATTCAATGTTTAGGCTGAGTAACACCAAGGGGGAGAAAATTGTGGCTACATGGCCCACCTGGATATCTACCATCGCGGGGAGGCTATGATCTAAGCGTGTGTGGTCTAATGCATTCTGCATAGCAGAGAGCTTCCATAATGATGGATGCAGTGGCTCATCATGTGCTATTGTTTATTTTGTGCATTGATAGATATTCTCTGACTAACGCAACCAAAATTCTGTCAGGGATCACTGTATTTATTAATACATGCTAAATCCAAGTTTTTATTAATATGTCGCCTATTTTTTTGGTGCTTCAACGACTATTAAAATTTGTGCGGTTTGATGAGTTTTTTTTCATGAAAATGCGAACCCGAATGCTGGAAATCCTGTTTTGAAGTTGAAAAAACCGTTGATTCAGATGCGTGTGAGCAGTTCATGGAGTTTTCAAACTATCTCTAACTTATGTAGATGTGGTTCTATTGCCGCATTTTTTATATATTTCTATCAGTGAGCATTGAAGCATAGCAAATGTTGGCCATAGAAATTGTGCTTGTCGTAGTTGGTGAGCTCGTTGACATTCATTTGAACGGGAATTTGTTGTCGTTCGACCCTCCTGCCTGCTTTGCTACGTTGACAAGGAGGAAGCCTCTCTTCGACGCTGTAATTTTTTATTGCAGGAAGTTCTTTTGCCTTTGTTGTATATTCATTGGCATTTTTAGCAGGCCTTGCAACAACATTGGCTATTCTTTGTATAGCTACATTTTTCAAATTCTGTACTCATATGGCAAAGTTTCGGAGGGAATGTGAATCATTTGGACTGGAAGAATTCCAAAGGGGAAATATTTTTTAGGGAACATGTTTTTTTAATATTTGCTTTTATAAAAGCATTAGTAGCCTATATAATTTTTCCAAGGGAAGAGTTAAAAAAAAACCAGTTATTATTCCAATTTCTAGAATATTCTTTTATGAGAAAAGAATTTTTTTATATTTTTCTTGTATATGAAGGCCTCATGGACACCCGATCATAGGGGTATTTATAGTTGTCGAAAATATTTTTCCAGGACTGACACATTGGTGTTGTCCAATTTCCATTTTGAGGCAGTTTTTTGGCCTCAAAAATATTGTATCATGGAGTGCACTCTCGGTTGAACCCGACACTCCCAAGACATTTGTTAGAGTGATCCTAGTATCTAGTCATATCCTCTATATCACCTAGTGGATACAGCGGCTAGTTACCCATGCATTTTGGTAGGATGAGGAGGTCACCATAAGGACATGTTCGAGAGCTACATTGGTGCCCTTTATTTTTTAGATTCCCTTGAAGTAAGCTATTTGTCCACTCTTTTTGGACCTTGTTATCAACCCATTGTGTTCATATAGGTGGAAACCACTAATTATGCTTGTGGATTCGATTTGGACTACCCTTGCGATTTTTGTGGTTCTTTCCATATTATCTTCACACTCTTATTTTTGTGAGACACTTTGGTTTTAGGGGATTTTCTTTAGTGATATTTTTCATGGTTCGTAGCCTTGAACTTTGTCACAAGCACCAATTTGGGAGTGAGTTTTCATTCAGCTCGGCGAAGAGGCTTCTCTATTTTTTTGAGACTATTATGGATCCTTTGTAGACTTCTTGATGGAAGTTGTCCTTAAGGGAGGTTGAGAATCTTCCTTCATCCTCCATGCACATCTTCCTTCTTCTTATTCTTCTTATTTCTATTCTGGTAGATGTTTTTCTTCCTTGTGTTTTTTCATCATATTTCAGCAGAGATTTTTTGATCACATATTGTACATGAGTACCTTATCAGGCCTTGTTGTCGGGACTCATACTTGTGGATATGCCACTTGTTTAGTTTTGTTGTTTTTTGCTACCTCCTAGTATCACTTAAGGGGGGTGTTAGTATATCCTAGTACCACTTAAGAGGGGGTGTTAGAATAATAAATTATATCCTAAGTTGTTACTAGGATAATCTGTGTGGCTGAGATTAGCTCAGTTGGTTATGATCCAATGGATCAGATTGTATGCCTTTGTTATTTAAACAAGGCTTATTTCATTCAATAATATGAAGTATTCCATTTTCTAAAAGTATTAGCACAGACACTCCCAAATTTGGCCACTGGAAAGAATAGACCACCCCCATTCTATTTTTCACTCAGAATGGAGTGGTGGATTGTGCATAATTGTATGATCAACTCTGGTACTGCAACTACTGTCATGCCAAAAGCAGTTTATGAGGTAATGGGAATGGAATACAAGAGAAATAGTCTAGAAGTGTTGCAGTTGGACGGGACCCCAGTCAAGATGGTGGGAGTAATCAAAGATATTCCTATTGTGCTACATAACATGTCGCAAATCACTATTATTCAAGAAGTAGTGGTGGTTGAATTGGAACCATACTTCAGCATGTGCCTCTCGAGGGAGTTCACAACAAAGCTGGGAGGATACCTTTCTTTGGACTATTCACATTTAGAGATTTCGTTCAAATAAAAGAGAATCTGTATTTATAATGAAAAGCCTTCGGCCTTTCATATTGAAAAATTAGAAGAAGAATAAATGCCCACCGAAGTAGTGAACATGATGACTAAAGAGCTAGAAGAATATGACTTGATGGAAGAAGTGCTTGGCGAACTTCACCTTGAAGATGAGTTCTCACTCACAGATTTAAATGCAATGATTGAAACATACATTCATTGTTATACTATAACCAAACCTGAGCATATTGAAGAAAAAATCCCTGATTCCCCAGATCCTAGTGTAGATTAGTTATGGAAGCTGTATTTTGATGGTGCAAGGTGCAAGAATGGTGCAGGGGTAGGTATTGTGTTAATTTCTCTTGCAGGGTTACATAAGACCTATTCTTATAGACTAACTTGGAGTTGCATGAATAATGCAACCAAATATGAAGCATTGTGTCTTGGTTTGAAAAAGACCAAAAAGTTGGGCATTAAACAATTGCCAATTTTTGGTGACTCTGAGCTCATTGTTAATTAGACCACAAAAAAGTGTGTGTCTAAGTAGCATTACTTGAAAGTCTATTGCAACAAAGTATGGGATTTTTTTGAGTCCTTTACAACCTTGAACATTAAAGCAATTTCCTAAGAGCAAAAAATCCGTGGAAATTTTAGCCTCTCTTGGCGTAAATTATTCTCCTGTGGAGCAGGTAGTCAGAAAACCCAAGACTGTCAAGGTGATATATAGACCCTCAGTCCTTGATAAGAACCTCTATTGGAAAATGTTCAATAATAACGAGCAAATAGTCAATTTTCTAATTAAAGAAGCTGCAAGCATAGATGATAGAATGCTTGTCAAAGAAGACATGGAGATGATTCAATTGAAAAACAATCACATTCCTAGGGGACTGTTTTCACTAGAAAGCTTATTTGATCAAAACAAAATGGCTAAAAATAATAAGATCAAGGTGGATGTGAAGGAGTATAAGGAGTTGCAGCTGGAACCTGAGAAGATCATCAAAATTAGAACTAATTGCATATCGAAAGAATTATAAGACATTAAGAACTTTTGTTACGAATTCCATGACATCATTGCATGGATCTATTAGGATTTGAAGGGATATGACAAGAATGTAATTCAGCATGCCATTAAGTTGTAGGAGGGGGTAAAACCTTTTCTATATAAATAGTGGCCCATCAATCCCAAGATAGAAGTGCTCATGAAGGCATAACTATTAAAGATACTGGAAGAAAAGATACTATACCCAATTAAGTACTCAACATGGGTGGCAAACCTACTGCCAGTATGGAAGAAGAATGGAGACATTTAGTTATGCATTGATTTTTGGAACTTGAACTAGGCGTTAATAAAGGATCATTACCCTTTGCTACAGATTGATCAGATCCTCCATGTGGTTGTTAGAGCACAAAGATTTTCATTGTTGGATGGTTTCTTCGATTATAACCAAATTTAGGTAAAATATGAGGACTCGCACAAAACGACGTTCACTACCAAGTGGGGCACATTTGCCTATCAAAGGATGTCATTCGATCTCTCAAACACCAGCGCTACCTTTAAGAGGGCCATGGACATCACTTTTGATGAGTTATTGAATAGGATTATTATAATCTATCTTGATGATATGACCATGTTTTCATATCGTAGAGAAGACCACAATTCTTATTTGAGTCAAGTGTTCAAAAAATACCATGAATTTAGGATTTATATAAATCTGAAGAAGTCAATATTTGTTGTTAAAGAAAGGAAGTTTTTGGATCATGTGATTTCACAACAAGGACTGGCTATTGATCCTACAAAAGTTGAGGCACTCCTGAAGCTGTTGTTGCTAGCCAAAAAAAAGGACTTGCAATATTTCTTTGATTAGATAAATTTCATTCAAAATTTTATTATTGATTTTGCTCAGGTAGTGAAACCCCATGACCAAGCTCTTGAAAAAGAATGCAGATTTTAAATGGATCGAGGCCAGAAGATGAGCTTTTCAGGAGATCAAGGAAAGAATCACCTAGGCTCCAGTTTTGATCAACCCTGATTATTCAAAAGACTTCATTCTCTACACAGTGGATAAGCAAGAGAGTTATGTTGTACTTTTGATGCAGAAGCAAGAAGATGGAGATGAAAATTCAATTGCCTTTTTGAGCCAAGTTATTGCACTGCATTAGGAGAAGTATAATTTTATTGAAAAATAGGTGTACACGATGATGAAGTCTTTGAAGACATTTCAAGGTAATATAAGAGCATATTGGGTCTCAAAAATTCAAGAATATGATGTGGAGATTCGACCAACCAAGCTAGTTCATGGAAAAGCTCTATGTCAGAAGTTGGCCAAAAGTGCAACATTCAAATCATTGGATATAGTGCAGAAAGAAGATATCAGTGAAAGTGTTTGTGCAAATCTTCTTACAAGTGATCATGAATGGATAGAGGACCTTGTTGACTTCTTTAATTTTGGGAAGTGTCCACCACACCTTGATGCTTCACAACATCAGAGGTTCAAGTTGCAAGCACTCAAATATGAATATTGATGGAGTTATCCTTAGATGTGTGGAGTCAGAGAAGGAGAAAATATTGGAAGAATTTTATTCTAGTCTATTTGGTAGCCATTATGCAGGAAGGTCCATGGCTTTGAAAATAATTTAAGTTGGTTAATTTTGGCCTGCTTTGTTCATCGATGCTCATAAAGTAAGTCAATATTATGATAATTTTTAGTGGTATGTTGGTAGAATCAAGAAAGGAGCATTGTCCCTACGTCCAATTCAAGTGGAAGCACCCTTTCAACAGTGGAGCCTTGACTTCATTGGATTCATTGATCCACATTCATATGTAGAACACAAATACATTTTAACGACGACTAATTATTTCACTAGGTGGGTAGAGGCTATTACTACCAAAAATGTGGATCAAGCGACTGTCATCTCTTTTCTGGAGGACTCATCACCCATTTCAGTGTCCCAAACTCTATTGTGACAAATAATGGAACTCCATTCATTAGGACCAATATTATTAAATTTACCAGCAAGTATGGAATTTATCTCAAGACGTCATCCAATTACTACCCACAAGGGAATGGCTTGGCTGAATCTACAAATAAAAACTTGCTTCGAATCTTAAAAAGGACATTGGAAAATAATAAAAGGAGTTAGCACCTGATTTTGAACCATACTCTTTGGGCATACCACATATCTATGAAAAAGTCTATTAAAACCTCTCCGTATTATTTGGTGTATGGAAAAGAGGTAATCCTTCCCACCCATATCGAGCTTCCAGTGCTCCAAACATTGTAGTTATTTAAAGATGAAGATGATGAGTACGATCCAATGAGTGCGAGGTTGGCACAATTATTGTAGTTGGAGAAAGACAAAGAAAAGGCTTATCAAGCATTCATCAATCACACTAAAGTAATACTGAAGTGGTTTGGAAAGAAGACAACTGAGCACAATTTTTAGGTGGAAGACTTAGTTCTTAAATGGAACGATAAAAAGGCCAAGCCGGGGAAGCACCACAAGTTTTATGCGATCTAGGAAGGCCCGTTTCAGATCTCTACAGTAAATTCAACCAATGCATACCATCTTCGAGACATGGAAGGCTGGGATATTCCTATTTTGATAAATGGCCTTCATTTGAAGGCCTATATCCAATGATTAAATTTTAAAATGTACCATCTTGTAAATATGTACATATTCTCTTGTTAGTATTTTACTTGCTTTATATGGTGACAATATAAAAAGAAAGAAAGAAAAGTGTTCTTTTTAAAATTAGTTTCACTCTAAATTCATTATGGTGTTGAAAGAGACAAAGTTATTAAATTCCCTACAGATGATACACCTTTGGAAAACAAATTCGTATATGATAAGGACAATTTGGCAGTGAGTAAAAGGTGATATCGTTAAAACATTGGAAATAGTGTCGGATGAACGAATCAATGCACACGTTCTTCTGAAATCATTCAAGATAAATTTGATATTTACTATGATGGTTGGTGGCGCATTCTATATAAGCCATCAGGTAAAAGCTCTACTGTTTATTTTTAAAATTCAATTGTCGCTGTGTTTTCCAAATCGTTGTTGTAGAATTTTTCAAAGAATATTTAGAGCACTCATCAGAGAGAAATAATGGGAAAGTAAAGCAAAGAGACTATAGAGGCTGCAAAGAAGTCAAGGAAAATAGAAGGGTCTAAATCCAAGAGGGCTTGAAGGAATGAAAATATTGATTTGGACCCATATGCTGATACAATGGTAAAAATTGGAGACTGTGCAATTACCCACAAAGGCATGGAGAAATTGTGGTAGGATGTGGAATTTATAGTAAATTAGGGGTTGATGTCAGGAAGTTTGTTGATAGTGTCATATCACTCATAATTATTTTGGTACTTGTATCCACCCGTACACCCATGCCCTGAGTTGGTGCAGCTCATTGCTCGATTTTACAATCCAGTTACAAGGATGGTGAGAAATGCAAATAGAGAAATACTTTTTATCATCACCCTAGAGGAGGTATGGAAGCATTCACTTGTGGTTTGAATCCTCCTTATGTTATTACCAAGAATTTGCATACCAATGAACAAGAGGACGAATATGTCTCCATAGTAACGATGCGTCAGTTCATGGAAACACAATTGATTAAGGAGCCACAGATAGGGAAAATTATGAACTTGCCGAAGTTGCTCATAGAATTCAAGATCTTAGATATCTACTCAATGTTGGCATGGATTACGGGTTTGCATATAGATTCTACCATTCATAAGTGGAAGGCGACCCTAGAGCAGTGCATTTGTTAGGTTGAATTTTACTTTTCTCCAACTATGAGGCAAGGTACCAATATGATTTTCTTTGATTGGGCCGATTTTATTTCTCGAAGATTGAATTCTCAGCTAGAGAAGTTGCAAATCAGAAAAGAGATGTCATTCAAACACACTTCTTTTCTGGTATGGTATTTCTTTTTTACCTACAACACTTCCCTTTCATCGTAGTGAGACAAATGGAAGAGAAGGATGAACTTTTACTAGTTTATATGTGGACTTCCACCCTATCAAGTAGGGAGTCATTTTATAGTTTTAATAGTTTATTTTTAGGACCTACAAAGAATTACGTAGTGATACATATGAAAGGGTTCCATGAGAGTTAAGAGAAGTAGTAGTTACCAGAGAAAAAAGAGATGTTTTTTTGCTCACTCAAGATGTGGTCGTGAATTTTTTTGGCTTTACAGGTAAGCAATTTTTGTTGCCATATTTTGCCACCGAACACGTTTTCACTATGGATGTGGTGCACCAATTGGACTATGTGAATGAGGTATATGGAGTAGGGCACTATAATAAAACAACCTGCAATATGTCGTTTAAGTTTGGTAGTATAGAGGTGAGACAGGTAGGGTAGAATCAGCTACTCATAGTGATGTTGCAGGATTTGGGGCTGATAAAACTACCACAAAATTGGAGGTATGACCCATTGGGAAAGTTTTTAGAGATAATAAAGGCCAAGACATTCATTGTTGTCCATATCCCGACATCGAAAAAAGGTGAAATAATTTTGATGGACCCAACATGGATTGGCACATTGAAGACATGATATTTCTCCCACCATGGCATGACTGTTACGAATAAGAGGCTGAATATAATCCAACAAAATACAAAAATTAGATTCCTTCGCATGGGTTATTTAGTCAAGTAAAATAAAGTTGACCTCTGTGGTCTGAGGAGAAAATTACTAACTGGTGGATAATGCAGGTCCACCAAGGAGAGACCACATATCCTTGCAAGTTGAAGATAGATGAGGTATTTTTAGACATCTACGATGAGTTTGTTGATTCTTATCAACTCGTTGCTTTTACCAAGATCTTATCTCAAAGCTTACAACATTTCAATAGCAGTGAAAGCAATATAGAAGAATAACGTTCGCAAATTAAAGGGCAGATTCCAAAAGAGGAAGAACAACAATATGTGTTTAGACGAAGGTCGTAGCGAACGAAGTAGAAAATTGAGGAGGTACCTACATCGAAGAAGCAGAATGTTTGGAACATGCCCCCATTTCCTAAAGCTATGAAGAGACCAAGGACTGGTGCCATTTCCTCCTCTACTACTAAAGTTTTAGTGGCTACAGTTTCCATAGTTCCAGTTGTTTTGGCAATAGTTGTCAATTCCTCATCGACTACAAAGGCTCTGATGATGGTTGCTTAGATGTGTCCAATGATTCAAGAACAAGGGGAGGATCAACAGTCAGAGAGATTTCAAGTGGAGGTCATGGACTTCAAAGAGAATGTGAATGTTAAGGAGAGAGTGAAAGAGCAACAAGAAGAAGTTATTTCATAGTCACTTCCATCGCTGCATCACATAGTGCTCGTGCCCAAAGGTACATCTCTCTTTCCTTCTTCTTCTTCTTTTTTGGAGCATGTAGTGACTTTCTATTCACTCCCATCAGTTTCTATGTTTGTATCTCCACCCTTCGGTATGCCCTTTGTATCTATTTCTCTTCCTTCTTCCCTTCCCAAAGTCATTGCTGCTCCCTCTTCTCTTTCCCTTTATTCGACCTCCATTTCTTTCAATTCGTATGCATCAGGGCCAAACCCATTTTTATGCCCTTCCCCTTCCATTGTTGCCATCACTTTCATCGAGGCTATAAGTATGCAAGCTCCTCTTAGAGTGAGCGTAATTACAACTGAACTTGGTTCCTCCATCCATTTCGTTGTTTCAATCCCTTCTCTTTTAGCCGTCATCTCTGCTTCCTCTGAGCCTGATCACTCAAAAGTTTTGATACCATTCACACTATTTTTGGAGCGACAAGTACTACCCAAAATTTAGGTGATGTCAAAATATCCCGACGTGGAGAAAATCAATCGGGCGCACCTTAGTTCATCTTAGTGGTTGAAAAACAAGAGGTAAAAAGAATATCTAGCTTTAAATCGATCACTCAAAAAGGTTGCCTTCGATCCAGTGACCATGGAGGTTCATACGACCATAATCACTCCCTTGGTTCAAAAGCCACAAGGAGAAATGTTTCCGAGTGATTATGTTTGTGAGACTATCACAGAAGACCTCACCAGGATTGATCCCACAGAGAATATGGGTAACATACATGTTGATATGAGTTCAGTATAATTGCATGGTGAGTATTACAAGAAAAAATATTTTGATTAGAAGAGTAAATTTATCGAAATCGAAAATGCCTTGGTGAAGAGCAGGGTGCAAGAAGAGAAGACAAAAACAAAAAATGAATACTTGCACTAATAGGTAGGAGTGCGCTTGAAGAAAATGTATGTAAAGCGAATTGAAATGCATGCACTCCAAAAATAGCTAGAGGCCATACAAAATCAACTAGCAGAGAAAGCTGAACAAGCTGCAAGTTTTTTTCCAAACAACATCAAGGAAGCCCGCCTTTGCTCTACCTAGAACTATGAAAATCTGGCTTCACAAAGGATCAAAGTATTGCACTACCTTTGGGTAACCCACATTCATATTTATATGGGGCAACAATTGATAGATAACACTGAGGAGATGCTGGAACCCTATATGGAAATGACAATGAAAATTCAAGCTTTAGCTAACTCCAACATATATCTTCACCCCTTGAGCAAGATGGATTACTCTTGGTCAGCTGCCAAAGTTACACTGCATAGCTATTTTTAGCGGATGGACCTAGTGTGAGAGCTCAGAAAATCCTTAGTGCCATAGAACGAGAGCATATCATTTCCATGACTAATTTTAATACTCTTGCAGATATGGGTTTTCCAAATTTTATCGATGAGTGGGTTGAACCTCTACCAAAAGAACAATTGGAGGCGCTATGGAAGAATTTCTTGGAGGACACCTTGAAGGCTGATGCATGGAAAGAGCCCATCATAGAGGTACAAGTGCTACCGCTCGTGTAGAAGCATACACGTATGGAGCTTTTGTTGTTCGAGCTAGATTAGAGAGCAAAGCACCTCAGCTTGGAAGACATTTAGAATTTGCACTTCATCTATGAGTCTTTGAGTACTCCCTGCTTGTTTACCACTCATGCTTGGGAGGTACCAGTTACAGTTTATGAGGTTACTTCTGAGAGCCTCAAAGAACAGGAGGAGCGCACCATAGTAGAAAAGGTTACAGTAAATAAGGTAGTAGAGGAGGCATAGAGGGTGGATGTACTTCGAGTAGTAGCTAAAGCCAAATCCATAGAGAAAGCAGAGGAGGAGGTGCGTAGAAAAGTTTCTACATCAAAAATGCCAGCCAAGGTAGCCAGCGAAAAGACTCCATAGCAGCCCAATGGATAAAGACCTGGGATCGCTTGCATCCATGCAAGCTAGATACCCCGCGAGCCACCAAAAATATTGACAGTTTTACACTTTGCCACATTGGGGTTTTGTTATAAGTTTGCAAAAGCATTTCTTTGGAAACATTTTTTTTGTTGTAATACAACAAAATATGTTACTCAAATAATATAATATTTTTATTGAGTTGATATATTGTAGTTGTTTTATTTTTATTTCTTTACACCTTCTTGGCTTGAAAATAATTGGTGTTTAAAGAAAAATACTGGAAATATGTATTGGAGACTTTGGTTTACGTCATCTATGAAATTTCTAAAAAATGATGCATAAAGACTAAGTATTCACTAAAAAATGAAGGCACATTTTTCCCAACCAAGGAGCAAAAGGTCATGCGCAACCCTCATTGAAGTGAAAGAAAAACAAGAATTATAAAATAATGAAATATCCAAAAGCAATGACGAATCTCAAAAATAAAACTTGGGAGAATCGCATTCACCCCAAAGCTGGGGCAAAAGCTTCGTTTACCCCATTTTAGGGTGAACGTCCTTTAAAAATTAGAAGTAATGTGCTTGCCCTTTACAAAGAAAATAGGTTCGATGAAAGGGGTGCGTTCACCCCAAAGTTGGAGAGATATGGGTGCGTTCACCCCAAAGTTGGGGCAAAATCTCCATTCGCCCCACCTTAGGGTGAACATCATTAAAGGCACAACATGGAAAAGTCAACAACGTGCGATGTGGACAAGTCAATAGTAGGTTCGTCTTGGTTGAGGGGCAAATGCCCCGTTCAACTCTCCAAGAGGTAAACATCCTCTTTAAAAGGGATAAAGTTGGGCGAACGTGTGGTGAGAGTTAAAATCACGCGAATGCGCTACAAATTTGGAAATCGGGTGAACGTGATGGTGAATCGAGCGATGTTGAAAATTCAAAGTTGCCTTCACCCCAAAAGAGAGGCGATAACCCTTTTTTCCCCTTTTGAGGGCGAATAGAAATTTAAAAGAGGATGATGTAGCTGTTAAAGTTTTTTGCCTGGAATAAAAAGAATAACTGTTGTTGTGACCAGAGAAGGAATGTGATCCATTGAATTTATAAAGGTGTATTCTCCACTAATGCATGCACTAGAAAGAGTATGTGTGCATTCACTCACTGTACATATTGGGCGAAATAGGTTATCAATGTCGCCATGAGTTTAAAGGTGCCCAGGGAAAATTAATGAAAAGCATTAGATGTTGGAGGTGAGGAGTAACTTGAATTATGGATCTCAAGCAGGGAAAACATTAGTATTTAAAATAAAAGATGATTTTTATGATTTCCAAACCAAGAGCACGTTTTCAAGATGGCGAATGTCTTTAGTGAACAACCAAACCTTGTAATGTTTTGTGCATCGAATCCAAAAACACAAATTTTATGGAGGAATTTCCTTAGAAGCTGGATCATTGTTTCAAGAGGATGTATTTTCCATATTTCCAAGGAGGAATTTCCTCACTATGGTTCTTGATCTGTGATTATTTTGTCCTCATGTACATTTAATAAAAGAGGCAAAATCCTCTATAAATACTACTCAATGTTCATTGTAAAAGGAGGTTAGACATTCTGTGAGAAAACTTATCAAGACCTCTACATTAATAGAAGATACAAGTCTTCTAAATTTTCTAGTGATCTTGTGTACGATTTCCTTCTATTCCATGCATTTTTATTTTATACTCATATTCATTGTCTATTGTTAAATTTAAATTCTGTATCTGAATTTGAATGTTGCTAGTGAAGGAGTGGGTTCCGGAATGCAATCATGGATGTTGTTGCTGTAAGGTCATAATTTAATGTTATTTCCTACTCTTCTTACATGTTTTTTTAATGCTTGGGTGGAATTCCTGCTGCTAGTCTGTCCCAAATCCTACACTTTTGGTCTGTGGCCATATTTCCCATATCTTTATGTTTTTCCCAATTTATTTCTCATAAATCTAGTCTTAAGCCCGTGTAGGATTTAGCAAGGGAGCTAGCCCTCTCTAGAGATTGGTACGGAGGACATTCCTTTCCTTTGACCTTTCAATATTGGCCATGTCTAGGGTGCACAAACACATTTTTTTTTAGTTAGGCAGATATTTGACCAACATAAATAAATGGAGAAATCAAAGGGATCAACAATACCATAATCTTAATATATAATGTGCAGTAAATTAGGTCAATGTTGAAGATACATATTGTTGGTATAGACTCAAGCGTAGCTAAACACATGAAAAGTAGGTAGGATTGGTTGACCAAGATACAACCTATCCATAACCAGTTCATTACTTTTGGAGATGAATGTGCTCTTACCATTGAAGTTGTAGGAGATGCACCACTTGCTTTAAGTAATGATAATAATATCCCTACCGCATATATGTTGTATGTAATTCACCTCAAGAGGAGTATCCTTTCTGTTAGGAAACTTACAGATAAGGGTTATACTATATTTTTTGACAAAGACAAATATTATATTCATGAATCAAATGGCTCTATCAAAGTCATGGAATTAAAAAAGTATGGTGTCTATTACCTTCTTATCCAATTTTTAACTCAACCATCTTTGCATACAACAACTAATTTCTCTTTGGAGTATATGTGGCATCAAAGAAGGGGTTATTTAAACTTTCATAATTTCAAATGACGGAATGAATGGGTTTGATAAAATAAATTCCTCACTTAAGGGAGTCTAAATGCTATTGTGAACCATGTGTTATTTCCAAACACCATAGACAAACTTTTGATTCAAGAAAGGCTTCAAGAGCCAAAAAAACATTACAGTTAGTACATTCAAAAAATTTTGGGCCAATGCCTATTCCCTTTCATACTGGGGCCAAATATTACATCACTTTCATTGATGATTATAGCAAGAAATTCTGGATCTATCTCATTCAATATAAATGGCAAGACCTTGATAACTTCAAGGAATTCATGGTATTTGTTGAAAGATAAAGTGGCTATCAAATCTCCACCTTGAGGATAAATAATTGTGGAGAATACATCTCCAAATGTTATTTTAGATTTTGTAAGTATCATGGGATAAGGAGGCAATTCACAACTTCTTATACCCCTCAACAAAATTGAATATTTGAAAGGATGAATTAGACCATCACAAACATGAAAAAATCTATGCTAGTTATATAAATTTATGTATTTTTTTAACTATAGGGAATACCCCCCTGCCCTACTTTTTTAAATTTTATTCTAAGTGAGGAGGGCTTGGAGGGGCTCAAGATTAGAACCATTGATCTCAAGCTAGCAAAACACTCAAGCGAAACCACTCGATCTAGCCCAATAAATTTAGGTATTACAATCACCTTATTTATTATAAAAAATTATATCTGAGTAAAATTTAAAATAAAAACTATTTTTCTTTTTAGTAAGACTCACTTTCAACATACAACTCTAAAAAACAATTGTAGTTAATAAGTGGACCACCCAAGAATGACACACAGGGTCCTAGTCAAACAAAAGTTATCTTTGTTCGAAAAGCTATGAATATGTATGGGAGTCACATCTCCATACCTAAAGAAAGAGTAAATATTAAATAGCAATTAAATGTATCACATCTATGAAAATACAATTGACTATTTCAGCTAGTTGAACATTTGTATTCCATGTTCGAATTAAACATAAGTCACACTAAGGTAATATCAATTTGCTATGGAAATAAATATATCAATATAAATTATAAACATATTATAACATTCACCAAACTAATATAATTGTTGTTTTATTATGAGAACGTTGACCCAAAATGGTTCTATTAGTTGATTTTATCCTTCACAAAATTCAGAGTGCTAAAATTTATGATAGAACCAACAAATATTGCTCTTACATGAAGGAATAATCGATTTGGAAGTCATGGGATATCTAAAATATTGGACAAATTTTTATTTTTAGAAAATTTCTTAACTTTCTTTGATAAGATGAGAACTTGGATAGATCAAGGGAGAGTATTAGATCATTCTTCAATTCTTTTACAGTGATAAAATGAAGAGGATAACCCACTAAGATCTTTCAAATTCAATTCCATTTGGCTGAGGGATGAAGAATTTCAAAACACAATAAGAACATAATGGAGGCATTATGACCCAACCTTAGAAGAGACAACCATGTTTTAGTTTACTAGTAATCTTAGGAGAATAAAATAAGTCACATTAGGTTGGGCCAAAGCAAAATAATGAGAAGCAGAGACAAGACTGGAAATCATGCAAGTCAAAGAACTGGAAAAAGAAGAAGAGAGAATTGTTAAAATGAGAGGAGGTAAATTGGAGAATGAAAAGCAAGGCTTTATGTCTAGAATAGGGGATGAATTTTTTTTTTTTTAAATATGCAAAACAAAGGAATATATAAACATAATTCGGGAAATGAAAGAGAATAATGGAAACACCTTGAGAATATTCCAAGAATTGGAATCATTAGCAGTAAAATATGTCAAAGACTTGTATAAAGATCTAAACAGAGCAAATATAGTAGAAATAACGAAACTAGTTCTAAATTTACCCAAGATGGTCAATGAGGAACAACAAGAAGCTTTGTTCTAAAAAATAAACAAGGAGAAGTTACAATCAATAGTCAAATCATTTCAAAAATGAAAAATTCTAGGTCCAAATGGATGGACATTTGGTTTTTATTTAGTTTTTTATGAATTTTTGGAGGAGGATCTGAAGAATCAACGATTAAAGGATAATTGCTAGGATCCATAAGTTCCACCTTCTTGGTTTTCATTCCAAATAAAGACAATCCAAAAATAAAAACCAATTTTCTTTTAGTAAGAATCACTTTCAACATGTTAAAAAACAATTGTGGTTAATAGGTGGACCGCCCAAGAATGACACACATGGTCCTAGTCAAACAAAAGTTATATCTTTGCTCGAGAAGCATTGAATATGTATGGGAGTCACATCTCCATATCTAAATAAAGAGTAAATATTAAATAACAATTAAACATGCCACATCTATGACAATACAATTGACTATTTCAGCTAGTTGAATATTTTTATTCCGTGTTTTAATTAAACATAAGTCCACAAGGTGATAACAATTTACTATGGAAATAAATATAAATTATAAACATATTATAACATTCACCAAAATTATATAATTGTTGTTTTATAATGAGAATATTGACCCAAAATGAATCTATTAGTTGATTTTTTCCTTCATAAAATTAAGAGTGCTAGACTTTGTGATATAGAACCAACAAAGCTTGCTCCTACATAGGGGAATAATCGATTTGGAAGTCACAAGATATCTAAAATATTGGACAAATTTCTAGTTTCAAAAATTTCTTAAATTTCTTTGATAAGATGAGAACTTGGATAGATCAAGAGGGAGGATTATATAATTATTCAATCCGTTTACAACTAGAAAAAGAAGAGGATAAACCATTAGGACCTTTCAAATTCAATTCCATTTGGCTAAAGGGATGAAGAATTTCAAAATATAATAAGAACATAATGGAGGTATTATGATCCAACCTTCGAAGAGACATCCATGTTTTAGTTAACTAGTAATCTTAGGAGAATAAAATCAATCACATTAGATTGGGCCAAAGAAAAATACTGGGAAGTAGAGTCAATGTTGGAAATTTTGAGTATATTCTATTGTCATTGATGTCAAAGGATTGATGTCATAAGTTGATGATATTGGTTGTCATTTATGTCAAAGGAAAAAGAAAATGTTTCATGGTGGTAAAGGTTTAATGGATTTACCATGTGGTACTTGCAAAAGGAAAACAAAAGATATTTTATGGTGGCAAAGACTTTATCCTAAGAAAAAGATCCAAAGAAGAAAAAAATTATAATATTTAAATCTATGTAGATTTAAAATATTATAATAATTAAAAATTAAATGTGAGCACCAAAGGTTAAGGTTGGAAATCAAATATTTCCATGCATCGACATCAAGGACCAAGTAAACATTTGCATATTTAAATTGCAATGCTAAGGTGGAAAAATCGAATGATGAGATCGTGCGCTTTAATAATTCGTTCGTTCATGGCAGAGTAAGGAGAGGAATACGAAGGATGGATATTCAGGTTTTGAGGTAGAGCACGTGGATAAATAGCAAGGGAAACGAACTTTAGTTCCATTTGGGAAGCTAGCCCAGATGACAAAACCCTCAATGCTAAGGTGTGTAGAAGGGAGGTCTCGAGTTTGAGACATGGCAGAGGCAAGGTGTTAAATTTTTGTTGAAAAAGCTTTTCGTGTCAGAGATCATGTATAAGGAAGAGCACATGTGCTTTAGGTTCTATGTGGGTGTCTAGCCCACGTGATGGCCTAATAAAAGCTAGGGTGCGGGTCAAAAAGTGACGCAGGTTTGAATTGCGATGACGACAACAAGGGGGACAATATTTTTTGTGAAATAAATATTTGCTAAGACTAAGGTATGCACTTTCTTAGGGAGTCATAAGGTTATTATTTTGCTTTTAATTTTTGAATTAAAAGGGGGTTAAAGTGGTGTTTTAATTTTTGAATTAAAAAGGGATAAAGTGGAGTTTATAATTCATATTGCTAGTGCTATGAGTGGTGCATAAAATGAAGTGATGTTTTAATTCAAAGGAGATGTTGATCCCCTAAATCTGGTTTGTGGATCTCTATCCATAGGAGAACTCCTTCTCCTCTGCTCTGGATGGTGATCCTCTAGAAGACATTGCCTCCACTTCACTGACTGTGGATCTCTCTCCACTTGAAGACTCTTGTCCTCACTCAGAAGACCTATCCTCAATGTCCTGGCTGATGGATCTCTATCCACTGGAGACTCTGTCCTCTCTTCTCTATCACCTCCAAAGCTCTGTCTCAATACTGTACTAAACATAGTCCAGTAGGTCTAGCACAACTCTGCTCAATCTCTTGCACTAAACACAGTACATTCAGTCTAGCACAAATATTCTCAACTCTTGCACTAAACATAGTCTAATCGATCTAGCACAAGTCCACTCAAATCTGCACTAAACATAGTTCATTCGATCTAGCACAAATATTCTCAATAGGTCCACTCAAAACCTTCTCAAATCTTCTCAATAGGTCCACTCAGAACCTGCTCAAATATGCTCAATAATTCCACATAGAACCTACTCAAATCTTCTCAACAGGTCCACATAGAACCTACTCAAATCTGCTCAATAGGTCCACACAGAACCTGCTCAAATCTGCTCAACAGGTCACACAGAACTTGTCCAAATCTGCTCAACAAGCTCACATAGAACTTGTCCAAATATGCTCAACAAGCTCACATAGAACTTGTCCAAATATGCTCAATAAGTCCTCTCTAGGACTTGCTCAAATCTGCATTGCAAGCTTCCACAAAAGCTCACACAAAATTAGTCCACAAGCCTTCTCAAAGACTTGCCTCAAATCATCTTAACAAGTCCACACAGAACTTGTCCAATCTCATAGAAGCATAAAGAGAATTGTTAGAGACTCAATATGTTCTACTCAATCTCAATCCATAAAAAATTTAAGACTCAATAGTTCTATACTCAATGCTCAATCACTTTCTCAACTCAATCTCATAGAAGCATAAAGAGAATTGTTAGAGACTCAATATGTTCTATACTCAATGCTCAATCACTTTCTCAACTCAATCTCATAGAAGCATAAAAGAATTGTTAGAGACTCAATATGTTCTATTCTCAAAACTCAATCTCAACTCAAATCAGAATATAGAATAGTTTGTTTCATGGAACTTGAACAACCACTTCACACATTCACTTGACTAGGCTCAATCAACTCTACTCAACCAATCACCTCAAGGAACAACCCTTTCTCACAAACCCTAGTCCAAGCATATATCAACCAACTCAAAATGTTTCCAACAATGCTCAACACAAATCTCACATAACAATGATACTCATGTTCTTTTCTAACTCAAGTTCAAGTTCTTTGCATAACCAATTGACTTCAACAACAATGCTAATAAAACAAGGTTTTCATCACAACTCTCAATTCATAAAACCTTGAAGCATTAACTCAAATCTTCACACAACCAATGGTCTCAACAACAATGCTTATCAAACAAGGTTTAATCACAACTCTCAATCCAGAAAACCTTGAAGCATTAACTCAACCACTTTTGAAAAGGAAACCCTAATCAATTCCTTTTCACTCCAAACTTAATTTTCAATCAAGCCAATCAACCAACTCAATAGAGAAGAATTTTACCCATACATTTTTGTTGCCAAGGAGTTGTCCACAAAATCTGCCACACTTCACAAAATCTCTTTTCCAAACTCACATAAGGGTTAGAGGACTTCAATTAAAATCACAATGCAAAATATAACTTTAAATACACCTTTTTACTCCAACTTAATTTTCACATCCACCAAAGTCCTTTTAGAAGAAAACCCTTATCAAAAATAATAACCAACAAGTCTCAAAATAAATCTCAATTAACACTTTATCATAACTCCTTATACCTCCTAAAATATAACTCTCAAAATAATAATTTCCAAATAATAAAGCTCAAATAATTATCAACACTCCACCTTCAAAATTAATCACTACAACCTTTATTTAATAAAGTTTATTAAAAATTTAATAAACCTTATAACATCCTTATCACTCCAACCTTAGGGCATAAACCATAAAAATTAATTAACAAAAAATTGTACCTGCCTCAAGGGGATTTGACCCCATGACTTGCCCTCACCGTGAGCGCCTTAGCCATGGCTAAGGTTGCCACATGAGCTACATGCTCGTTCGCAAAGGGAGAAGCACCATGTGCTTCCTCTTTACGCTTCTCCTTGCCCACATTTAAAAATGTGTGCCTTGGGCGCTTCCACAATACTACCACCAAAAACCTCTGCAGGAATCGAACGCACGACCTCCATGCTCCCAACGCCTTCATGCTCTCCAAGCTACCACTAGGCCACACTACCCAATGCAAATTGGGGGTGGTCTCTCTCCATCTTATCCTTCACTTCCTTTACAAAACATTTTTAAACCACAAGCTCATTTTTCGCATATGCCACACAATAATCATTCGAGCAAGGATAATTTAATGAACAACTTTGGGCATATATTTATATTGCCCTCCTCCTTTGTCTAGGACGTCGACGCTTTTATTTGAATGCATCACATCGACGCTTTAAGGCTTCGAAAGCCTTAGTAAAACCCAACCTTGGGTTTTAATTAAAATATCTTTGGACTTTATAAAACCCCTTTTGCCTTATAAAATATTATAATAAGGATTATAAATATTTTATTTGAGTTTTCACCATGGCATTTTTAATATTATAATAACCACCATTATAATATTAATCCTTCGATAAAGTACCTTTAATATTTATTTATAAAATTTAAATTCATGCTGAATTTAAATAATTTATAAAATAAATATTATAACTCCTTTTTAACTTCTGTCTTTTGCACTATTTCACTCGATATTTTGCCTTCTTGCTAGATATCAAATAACCATATTTGTCCCCTTTATTTCCTACTGAAATTACTGATGACTTCATCTGGTGACATCAATGACAACTTTGACTTAGGGACTCAAAATGTCCAACAATCTCCCCCTTTGTCATTGATGGCAACCCATATCCTTTTTACTGAAACCTGACCTTTATTTTTCTTTTGCTCCCCCTGGGACATTGCTCCCCCTTCTCTAGCTCAATTCTCTCTCAAATATCAAATCTCTCCCCAATACACAAATCACACAAATCTCTCCCCCTTTGACATCAATGGCAAAGGGTCACCTTTGGGGCTCGGGGCTAAGAATGAGCCTCTTAGCTTAGCCCCTCCCCCACCTCCTCATGAGGTGGTTAATTCTAGGGTGGGAGTATTTCTACTCCCCGAAAGCATTGTTCTTTACCTTTATCCTTTTCCCTTATTTTTTGAGTTTTTTGAATCCTCTGACTATTTCTATCCAAGTCATCATCCCTGTTCCTATCATCATTCATGTTCTTGTTCCTGTTTCTGTTCTCATCCATGTTCCTATTCATGTTCCTATTCTCATCCATGTTCCTATTCCTGTTCATGTTCTTGTTCCTGTTCATATTCTGTTCATATTCATGTTCCTATTTTTGTTCATATTCCTGTTCTTGTTCATACCTATTTCTGGAATATTTGCTCTACACCATCTTGTTGTGTGACCATCATTATTGCACTTATAACACTTAATGTTATTATTCCTTGGAGGTGCAAATGTCTTAGGATTTCTCCTAGTGAAGCCATATCCTCTTCTGTCATGAACCTTGCAATTCATTGCCTTGTGACCAAACTCATTACATGAGTAGCAATACCCTTGGAAAAGTTATCCTTTCCCATATTCTTATCTTTCATGTGTCCTGCACTGTGAAGCCATGTGCCCAAACCTGTGACATGAAAAACATCTTCCATTGAAGCTTCCTTGTCTTGACCTCATTGGTCTCATATTTTGATTGTTGTTCCATATGTACCTTCTCTATGCATTGTTCCTATCTTTGTTGAACCCTTTATTGTCCAACTCATCCTCTGATGTCTCACTCCCACTTATACTATCTTCTTATGATGTATCTTCTTCTAAAGTTTCTTCTTCTTCAAGACTTGAAGTAGACTCTTCTTCCCATTTCTTTTGTACCTATTTGGAACCAAGACCTGTCTTGTTTGTTGCTCCTCTTTGTATCTTGACTATTTTATCCACATTCTTTGCACTGTTTACATACTTGTATAGCTTATTCTTGGAATCTTCTAAATCTTCCTTTAGTAGTGCCACTTCTTGTGCTAACTTCTCACATTCCAAAATCTTTGCTTCTAACTTATCTTTGAACTTGCTTGCCTTAGCCTTTGATTTTTCTAAATCCTCTATGAGCAATAATATTTCTTCATCACATTCTTGAAACTGACTTTCAAGCTTAGAGTGTTGCTTTCTTACCTTCTTTACCATGTCAAGGGCATAGATAAGTTCTCCCTTGAGATCATAACCATTCTCTATTGAATAATCCTCTATTTTTTTACCTTTGTCCATATCATTACTTTCTTTTGGCTTGTCTTCTATAGGATCACTCACTTCTTCTTCTAATGCCATTAGAATATTTTCATCTGGTCTTTCAAGTGCATCTTCAAAATCATCATCACTGAAACTATAACCATCCCTTGTGCAATCATCTTCAAGATGTCCAAATTTACCACATCTAAAACACTTGAGAATAACTGGAGTCCTTTTCTTAACCGGTTCTTTTTCTTCAATCATAAATAGGACTTCATCTCTATCATTGTCCGAAAAACTAGCATCACTATCATTTGAGTACTTACTTGCATTATCCGCATAGTAGCTTCTCTTTTGTCTTTGGAAGAACTTCTTTCCTTGTCTGTTTTGTCCATCCTTGCTTTTCTTCTGGTACCTGTATCTTTCAGATTCCCTGTACCTGTGATCCTATTTTTCTTCATCATTGTTGTTCTTTGGCTCTTTGCAATCTGTTGCAAAATATCCATACTTTCCACAATTGAAACACTTAACAGATCTTAGATCTATGGGTCTTCTAGAACCTTTATCTCTTCTACCATAGTTAGCTTCTTCATCACTAGATGACTCACTGCTTGATTCTATCTTCTTACCCTTTATATTCTTGTTCACTTTGAATGCAACCTCTTTCAGAGGGATAGGATCTTTTGTTCTTATCTCAAAAGTTGTAAGCATGCCAAGCAAAGAATTTCTTGTCAGAGAATCACTATCAATTGATGTTTCTATAGCAGAGACCTTTTCACTATACCTTTTTGGAAGAGTTCTCAAGATCTTATCACAAGCATCAGATTCATCAACCTTCATTCCAAGACCTCTCATCTCATGTACAAGTTCATCAATCTTATTGAGATAGTCATGAATATTTTCATCATCCCGCATTCTTAAGTTCTCAAATTCTCCTTTGAGATTTTTGATCTTAGCTTTCCTGACACCTTTATCTCCTTCATATATGGTATGCAATAGTTCCCACATATCTTTTGTTGTTTTACAATCCATAACCTTCATAGATTTTGATCTACGCAATCCTTTTATAATTGCATTCATAGCTCTTGAATTTGCATGCATTAGAAGCTTACCTTCCTTATCTGTAGGAGGATCGATTATTGAATCATATCCAAGTTCCACTGCATCCCAAACTTCATTTCCAAGTGCCATCAGGTGAAATCTCATCAACATACACCAATACAAGAAGTCACTTCCATCAAATATTAGTACTGCATTATTGATGGACCCATCCCTTTGATCCTTTTGATCCATTGTGTTCTTAGACCACTTTTCCTTCAAGCTATCAAACTCTTCTGAAGGAACCCGCTCTGATACCAATTGAAGAACACAAGCTTATACTAAGAGGGGGGTGAACAGTATAAGACCACTTTTTACTTTTCTTTTCAAATCAATATTATGCAGTGTATAGATAGCAGTATCAATAGCAGTAATCAAAGCAATGCACAAAACACCATACACAATAGAGACACAAATTTTAACGTGGTTCACCCAATGTGGGCTACCTCCATAGAGAAAATATTTCTTCTAAATATTTCTCAAATAATATCTTGGGAATCCTTCCCAATTACAATGTTTATGGACCTCTATCCAAAGGAGATGTTGATCCCCTAAATCTAGTTTGTGGATCTCTATCCATAGGAGAACTCCTTCTCCTCTACTCTAGCTGGTGATCCTCTAGAAGACACTACCTCCACTACATTGACTATGGATCTCTCTCCACTTGAAGACTCTTATCCTCACTCAGAAGACCTATCCTCAATGTCCTGGCTGATGGATCTCTATCCACTAGAGACTCTATCCTCTCTACTCTATCACCTCCAAAGCTCTATCTCAATATTATACTAAACACAGTCTAGTCAGTCTAGCACAACTCTGCTCAATATCTTGCACTAAACATAGTACATTCAGTCTAGCACAAATCTTCTCAACTCTTGCACTAAACATAGTCTAGTCGGTCTAGCACAAGTCCACTCAAATCTACACTAAACATAGTTCATTCGATCTAGCACAAATCTGCTCAATAGGTCCACTCAAAACCTTCTCAAATATACTCAATAGGTCCACTCAAAACCTACTCAAATCTACTCAATAGGTCCACTCAAACCTGCTCAAATCTTCTCAACAGGTCCACACAGAACCTATCTCAAATCTTCTCAACAAGTCCACATCAAACCTACTCAAATCTGCTCAACAGGTCAACACAAAACCTTCTCAAATATGCTCAACAAGCTCACACAGAACTTGTCCAAATCTGCTCAACAAGCTCACACAAAACTTGTCCAAATATGCTCAACAAGCTCACACAGAACTTGTCCAAATCTGCTCAATAAGTCCTCTCTAGGACTTGCTCAAATCTGCATTGTAAGCTTCCACAAAAGCTCACACAAAATCAGTCCACAAGCCTTCTCAAAGACTTACCTCAAATCAGCTTAACAAGTCCACACAGAACTTGTCCAATCTCATAGAATCATAAAGAGAATTAGAACCACTTTCTCACCCCCTTATCATAGAAGCATAAAGAGAATTGTTAGAGACTCAATATGTTCTATACTCAATGCTCAATCACTTTCTCAACTCAATCTCATAGAAGCATAAAGAGAATTGTTAGAGACTCAATATGTTCTATACTCAATGCTCAATCACTTTCTCAACTCAATCTCATAGAAGCATAAAGAGAATTGTTAGAGACTCAATATGTTCTATTCTCAAAGCTCAATCTCAACTCAAATCAGAATATAGAATAGTTTGTTTCATGGAACTTGAACAACCACTTCACACATCCACTTGACTAGGCTCAATCAACTCTACTCAACCAATCACCTCAAGGAACAACCCTTTCTCACAAACCCTAGTCCAAGCATATATCAACCAACTCAAAATGTTTCCAACAATGCTCAACACAAATCTCACATAACAATGATACTCATGTTCTTTTCAAACCCAAGTTCAAGTTCTTTGCATAACCAATTGGCTTCAACAACAATGCTAATAAAACAATTTTTTAATAAAAACTCTCAATTCATAAAACTTTGAAGCATTAACTCAAAGTACTTCACTCAACCAATGGTTTCAACAACAATGCTTATCAAACAAGGTTTAATCACAACTCTCAATCCATAAAACCTTGAAGCATTAACTCAACCACTTTTGAAAAGGAAACCCTAATCAATTCCTTTTCACTCCAAACTTAATTTTCAATCAAGCCAATCAACCAACTCAATAGAGAAGAATTTTACCCATACCTTTTTGTTGCCAAGGAGTTGTCCACAAAATCTGCCACACTTCACAAAATCTCTTTTCCAAACTCACATAAGGGTTAGAGGACTTCAATTAAAATCACAATGCAAAATATAACTTTAAATACACCTTTTTACTCCAACTTAATTTTCACATCCACCAAAGTCCTTTTAGAAGAAAACCCTTATCAAAAATAATAACCAACAAGTCTCAAAATAAATCTCAATTAACACTTTATCATAACTCCTTATACCTCCTAAAATATAACTCTCAAAATAATAATTTCCAAATAATAAAGCTCAAATAATTATCAACACTCCACCTTCAAAAATAATCACTACAACCTTTATTTAATAAAGTTTATTAAAAATTTAATAAACCTTATAACATCCTTATCACTCCAACCTTAGGGCATAAACCATAAAAATTAATTAACAAAAAATTGTACCTGCCTCAAGGGGATTTGACCCCATGACTTGCCCTCACCGCGAGCGCCTTAGCCATGGCTAAGGTTGCCACACGAGCTACACGCTCGTTTGCAAAGGGAGAAGCACCATGTGCTTCTTCTTTGTGCTAGTCCTTGCCCATGTTTAAAAAATGTGCGCCTTGGGCGCTTCCACAATACTCCACCAAAAAGCTCTTCGCAAGAATCGAACGCACGACCTCCATGCTCCCAATGCCTTCACGCTCTCCAAGCTACCACTAGGCCACACTGCCCAATGCGAATTGGGGGTGGTCTCTCTCCATGTTATCCTCTACTTCCTTTGCCAAACATTTTTAAAAACCACACGAGCTCATTTTTCGCATATGCCACACAATTAATCATTCGAGCAAGGATGGTTTAATGAATAAATTTGGGCATGTATTTATATTGCCCTCCTCCTTTGTCTAGGACGTCGGCACTTTTATTTGAATGCATCACGTCGACGCTTTAAGGCTTTGAAAGCCTTAGTAAAACCCAACCTTGGGTTTTAATTAAAATTCCTTTGGACTTTATAAAACCCCTTTTGCCTTATAAAATATTATAATTAGGATTATAAATATTTTATTTGAGTTTTCACCATGGCATTTTTAATATTATAATAACCACCATTATAATATTAATCCTTCGATAAAGTACCTTTAATATTTATTTATAAAATTTAAATTCATGCTGAATTTAAATAATTTATAAAATAAATATTATAACTCCTTTTTAACTTCTGTCTTTTGCACTGTTTCACTCGATCTTTTGCCTTCTTGCTGGATATCAAATAACCATCTTTGTCCCCTTTATTTCCTGCTGAAATTATTGATGACTTCATCTGGTGACATCAATGACAACTTTGACTTAGGGACTCAAAATGTCCAACATTCATTGTATACATCCTTTTGAGAGGAAATTTTATGTGGATGTTTTGAGAAAGTACTTTGCTATCTAACCCTTGAAGTGGCACAAGAAAGATTGGTTGTTTGTGAGACAGGTTCTTAAGGACATTTCTTCATCAAGGCAAATTAAGAGGTATGAGGACATTACTCACTATTTGAGGTGTTTAGTTGGGTATATATTTTAATGTTATAAGGATTAAGTTCATGTGCATTGTTGGAAATATTTGAGATAGGGTTTGTGAAACAAATTGAGCATCCTAGTTGAAATAAATTGGAAACACTTGTGTTAGGGTTTGTGAGAAAAATTGTGCTTCATTGTTTGAGTGGATTTGTGAAGTTTTTGAGCATTGGTTTGAGTGATATTGAAAGTGAATGTGCAAGTGTTAGAAATCATATTAGTAAAGCAAAGTTGTACACCAGTTTGATTTGATTGAAAGGGATTTTGCAAGAGGTAGAGATTGGATTAGATGAAAGCAAGATTTGTGAATGTAAAGAACATATTGGGTATTTTATAGTACATATCATTCTCTATATGTTCTAGAGGTTAAAAGAATTCTGAGTAGAATATATCTATTTGAAGAAAGCATTTCTGAAAAAGATATAAGCTTTGTTTGTATGCAAGATTTGAAAATATTTGAGCAGGTTTAGTAAGAAACATTGAAGGTATATTTGAGCAACTCTTTTGAGAAGGTTTGAAGGTAGATTTGAGCAAGTCTTTTGAGAAGGCTTGAAGGTATATTTGAGCAAGTCTTGTGAGAATACTTGAAGCAACATTAAGGTATATTTGAGCAAGTCTTGTGAGAATACTTGAAGCAACATTTGAGGCAGATATTTGAGAGTAGAGTTTGAGTAGATTTGTGCTAGCCTTATAATGAGGTTTGGTGCAGAGTTGAGGCAAATTTTTGTGAGTAGAGTTACAGAAGATTTGTGTTAGCCTTGTAATGAGGTTTGGTGTAGATTTAAGGCAAATATTTGTGAGTATAATTAGAGTAGAATTGTGCTAGCATTGTAACGAGGTTTGGTGCAGATTTGAGGTAAATATTTGTGAGCATAGTTGGAGGAGATTTGTACTAGCATTGTGATGGGGTTTGGTGTAGATTTAATATAAAGTTAAGAGCAATATTTAGAGCAGACCAGAGCAGAGGGGATAAAGTTCTCCTATGGAGAGAGATCCACAAACCAGAGAAAAGAGGATAGAGTTCTCCTATGGAGAGAGATCCACAAACTAGAGCAAAGGGGATAAATTTCTCCTATGGAGAAATATCCACAAATAAGAGCATTGGGGATTGAGATCTCTTTTGGACAGAGGTCCATAAACATTGTAATAGGAAATTGATTCCCAAGAGATTTGTTGAAAAAATTTAGAAGAAATATTTTCTCCATGGATGTAATCCACATTGTATGAACCACGTTAAATTTGTGTCTCTGTGTGATGATTTGTGAATTGCTTTGATTAATGCTATTAATATTGCAATTGATAATATTGGATAATATTATTTGGAAAATAAAAGTAAAATTTGATCTTATACTATTCACCCTACCTCTCAGTATAAGTTTGTGTTATTCAATTGGTATTAGAGCAGATTCCTTCAAAAATTCTAACAACTTGAAGGAAGATCTTACAAGAACACACATGGCAAGGAAAGGCAAAAGAAGAACCATGAGACCTAAGAAGGAAGGAACACACATAGCTATGAAATAAAAGGAATATGCTCTAGTAATTGAACCCCAAGGAAGTGAAAAAGAAGCTAAGAAACTAAGAATACTCAAATGTTCTATTTGTGGTAACTTTGAAGATTATTATTCAAAAACTCGGTACAGTAGCAGTGAAGAAGAATGTTTTGTTTGTGGTAACCTTAGACACAATGCAACTTATTGTAATGGGTTCAGTAGCAGTGAAGATGGAAAGGAAAACCTATAAATGCTATAACTAAAGCATTATTTGAAAATAAATCTAATATAGTATTAAGCTTAATCAAGCTATCTACTGGGCTTCAATGTAGAGAAACTATAAGAGCTACCACTCCACCCAAAGAATATTGTGATGCACTTATGATACTATTTGATAGGCATAGTTAGGAACAAATATTCTATTTAAAAAATAAATTACATAATTTATGCATAAAAGGCTCACTTACCAATTATCTCATAGAAGTGAAGTCCATAAGAAATGATTTCTTAGCAATAAGCCACCCTCTTTCGGATAATGAATTGGTCCCTATTATGTTGCATGGCCTTCCATCTAAATTTCATGCATATGCTACCATGTTAAATTTAACTAGTAAAACTTTGAATGCTCCATTTGAGGAGATTGAAGTCTTTTTTAAGAATCATGAACATACCCTAATCAAAGATGAAGACATTGACTACACAACAACCTCCTTTGGAATTAAGGCATATTTACAACATAAACCCAACAAAGATCGAAATCAATAGAATCAAAGAGGTAAACAGAGATCTCATCCATGATAACATCAACAACCATATCAACAACATCAACAACCATGTTAACAACGTCAAAAACTACAACATTATCATAAAAAACCACAACAGTTTCACCAGTAACCACAACATTACCACCAACAACCACAACAATAGCCAAGATAGCAATCAAAATATTCCCAAGGGGATCATCCTAACAGAAAGCCTTAAAATTATAGACCGCAAAAACAACCAAATCACCCCAACAACCAACAAGGGTATGGCTACTGTGGAAAATCAGGTCATTCCAAAATTCATTGCTATCAAAGAAATAAATAGAGAAATCAAAGGGATCAACAATACCATAATCTTAATACATTATGTGTAGTAAATTAGGTCAATGTTGAAGATAAATATTATTGGTATAGACTCAAACGTAGCTAAACACATGACAAGTAGGGGATTGGTTGACCAAGATACAACCTATCCATAACCAGTTCATTACTTTTGGAGATGAAAGTGTTCTTACCATTGAAGTTGTAGGATATGCACCACTTTATTTACACAATGGAAATAATATCCCAACCACATATGTGTTGTATGTAATTTACCTCAAGAGGAGTCTCCTTTCTATCGAGAAACTTATAGATAAGGGTTATACTATATTTTTCAACAAAGATAAATATTATATTCATGAACCAAATGACTATGTCAAAGCCATGTAAGTAAAAAAGGATGGTGTCTATTACCTCCTTATCCAATCTATAACTCAACCATCTTTGCATACAACTACTTTCTCTTTGGAGTATATGTGGAATGAAAGAATGGGTTATTTAAACTTTCATAATCTTCAAATGATGGAATGCATGGATTTGGTAAAAAAATTCCTCACTTAAGGGAGTCTAAATGCTTTTGTGAACCGTGGGTTATTGCCAAACACCATAGACAACATTTTTAGTCAAGAAAGGCTTCACGAGCCAACAAACCATTACAGTTAGTGCATTCAAACATTTGTGGGCCAATGTTTGTTCACTCTCATACTAGGGCCAAATATTACATCACTTTCATTGATGATTATAGCAAGAAAATTTGGATCTATCTCATTCAATATAAATGGCAAGCCCTTGATACCTTCAAGGAATTCATGGCACTTGTTGAAAGAGAAAGTGGCTATCGAATCTCCATATTGAGGATGAATAATGGTGGAGAATACATCTTCAAATATTTTTTTAGATTTTGTAAGTATCATGGGATAAGGAGGCAATTCACAACTCCTTATACCCCTCAACAAAATGGAGTAGTTGAAAGGATGAATTAGACCATCACAAACAGGGTAAAACCTATGCTAGTTATATAAATTTATGTTTTTTTTAACTACGGGGGAATAACCCCTTGTACCACCCTTTTAAATATTTATTCTGAGTGAGGAGGACTTGGAGGAGCTCAAGATTGGAACCATCGATCTCAAACTGGAAAAACACTCAAGAGAAATCACTTGGTCTAGCCCAATAAATTATGTATTACAATCACGTTATTTATTATAAAAAATTATCTCTAAGTAAAATTTAAAATAAAAAAATAATTTTTATTTTTAGTAAGACTCACTTTCAAAATACAACTTTAAAAAACAATTGAAGTTAATAAGTGGACCACCCAAGAATGACACGCAAGGTCCTAGTCAAAAAAAAGTTATATTTTTTTTAGAACCTATGAATATGTATGGGAGTCATATATCCATATCTAAAAAAAAGTAAATATTTAATAACAATTAAACATGTCACATCTCTAAAAATACAATTGACTATTTTAGCTAGTTGAACATTTTTATTCCATTTTTTAAGTAAATATAAGTCACACTAAGGTAATAAAAATTTGCTATAGAAATAATTATATCAATATAAATTATAAACATATTATAACATTCACCAAACTAATATAATTGTTGTTTTAGTATGAGAATGTTTAACCAAAATGGTTCTATTAGTTCATTTTATCCTTCACAAGATTCAGAGTGCTAAACTTTGTGATATAACCAACAAATCTTGCTCTTACATAGGGAATAATAGATTTGGAAATCATGTGGTATCTAAAAGATTGGACGTATTTTTAGTTTCAAAAAATTTCTTAACTTTCTTTGATAGGATGAGAACTTGGATATAACAAGGGAGATGATTAGATCATTCTTCAATATTTTTACAATGAGAAAAGGAAGAGGATAAACCACTAAGACCTTTCAAATTCAATTCTATTTGGTTGAGGGATGAATAATTTCAAAACACAGTAAGAACATAATGGAGACATTATGACCCAACCTTAGAAGAGACAACCATGTTTTAGTTTACTAGTAATCTTAGGAGAATAAAATAAGTCACATTAGATTGGGCCAAAGCCAAATAATGAGAAGAAGAGGCAAGAATTATTAAAAATGAATATGCTCTAAATTAAATTTACAATACCATAGGTAATGAGTTTTTTTTAGAAATTGAAATCATGCAAGTCAAAGAACTGGAAAAATAAGAAGAGAGAATTGTTAAAATGAGAGGAGACAAATTGGAGAATGAAAAGCAAGGCTTTATGGCTAGAACAAGGGGATGAAAATACATTTTTTTCAAAATTATGCAAAACAAAGGAATATACAAACAAAATTTAGGAAATGAAAGAAAATAATGAAAACACTTTGAGAAGATACCAAGAATTGGCACCATTAGCAGTAAATTATGTCAAACACTTGTATAAATATTTAAATAAAGTAAATATAGTAGAAACAACAAAACTAATCCTAAATTTTCCCAAGATGGTCAATGAGGAACAAAAAGAAGCTTTGTTCTCAAAAATCACCAAGGAGAAGTTACAATAAATAGTCAAATCATTCCAAAAAGGGAAAATTCTAGGTCCAAATGGATGGACAATTGATTTTTATTTAGTTTTTTTATGAAATTTTGGAGGAGGATATTTTAAGAGTGGTAGAAGAATCAATTATTAAAGGATAATTACTAGGATCCATAAGTTCCACCTTCTTGGCTTTCATTCCAAAAAAAGGAGAATCCAAAAATAAAAATCAATTTTCTTTTTAGTAAGACGCACTTTCAACATGTTAAAAATAATTGTAATTAATAGGTGGACCACCCAAGAATGACACACATGGTCCTAGTCAAACAAAAGTTATATCTTTGTTCGAGAAGCTATGAATATGCATAGGATTCACATCTCCATACCTAAAGAAAGATTAAATATTAAATAACAATTAAATGTGTCACATCCGTGATAATACAATTGATTATTTCAACTAGTTGAACATTTGTATTCCATGTTTTAATTAAACATAAGTCACAAGGTAATAACAATTTGCTACGGAAATAAATATAAATTATAAACATATTATAACATTCACCAAAATTATATAATTATTGTTTTATTATGAGAATATTGATCCAAAATGGATCTATTAGTTGATTTTATCCTTCATAAAATTTAGAGTGCTAGACTTTGTGATAAAACCAAAACAGCTTGCTCCTACATAGGGGAATAATCAATTTGGAAGTCACAAGATGTCTACAAGATTGGATAAATTTCTAGTTTCAAAAAAATAATTAACTTTCTTTGATAAGATGAGAAATTGGATAGATCAAGGGGAAGGATTAGATCATTCTTCAATCTTTTTACAACTAGAAAAAGAAGAGGATAAACCATTAGGACCTTTCAAATTAAATTCCATTTTGCTAAGGGATGAATAATTTCAAAATATAATAAAAATATAATGGAGGCATTATGATCCAACCTTCGAAGAGACAACCAAGTTTTAGTTTACTAGTAATCTTAGGAGAATAAAATCAATCACATTAGGTTGGGCCAAAGAAAAATATTGGGAAGTAGAGTCAAGACTTATTGAAATTGAATTTACTCTAAATTAGATTTACAATACCACATGCAACAAGGTTTTTTCAAAAATTAGAATCATGCAAGTCAAAGAACTAGAAAAAATATATATATATATATATATATTATTATAATAGGAGGAGGCAAAATGGAGAATGAAAAGGATTTATGGCAAAATAGAGGGATGAAAATACAATTTTTATTCAAAATTATGTAGAACAAAGGAAATATACAAACACAATTTTGGGAAATGGAAGAAAAAAATGATTATTTTTTTAGAAGATTCCAATAATTGGCACCATTAGCAGTAAACTACATCAAAGACTTATATAAGAATACAAACAAAGAAAATACAATAGAAACAACCAAACTAGTTCTAAATTTGCCCAAGATGGTCAATGAGGAACAAAAAGAAGCTTTGTTCTCAGAAATCACCAAGGAGGAATTACAATCAATAATCAAATCATTCCAAAAAAGAAAAGTTCAGGTCGAGATGGATGGACAATTGATTTTTGTTTAGATTTTTTTGAATTTTTGGAAGGGGTATTTTAAGAGTGGTAGATGAATCAATGATTAAGGGGTAATTGTGAGAATCCATAAACTCCACCTTCTTGGATTTGATTCCAAAAAAAAAGACAATCCAAATTATTTTGAGGATTATAGACCTATCTCTTTATGTAATACCCTCTGCAAAATCATCAATATTATAGCTAATAGAATTAAAGGGATCTTCACCCACATGCTCTAGGTGAGTTGGAGAGGGTAGGGAAATCCTCTAAGAGAGATCTTGGTTTGAATCTCTACCCTACCAAACGCATATTGGGTACCCAAAATCCAGTTGATAATGTTGGTGCGGTCAGGGTCGAACGTGACTCTTGGGTGGTTTTGATGGTGTAGAACCCCCTCATCCTAGTCTTGGTTTCTCAGACCAAGGCCTCGTAAGGGCTTTTTCGTTAAATTTAAAAAAAAAAATTAAAAGGATCTTCTCAAACAATTTTTCAAAATGATAGTTCAGGTTTTTAAGTAATAGGCATATTTATGAACCCAAGAAGGACTACATTCAATAAAGACAAGGAAACAACAAGCAATGGTAATAAAATTTGATTTAGCAACAACTTTTAATAAATTAAAGAAAATTGAGTATATATCTTAACCTAATTCAAATTGGACGTAGCATTCCCTTTATAAATTGGATGATGAAATGTATCAATTCAACCTCTTTTTATATGCTTATTAATGATTCAGCTTCCTTCCAAAGGTCTAGACAAGGGTGTCTTCTTTCTCCTCTCTTTTTTATTTTGATAATAAAAAACTTAAATAAACTAATCGGAAAACAGAAAAACAGGTAATGATCAATAATATCATAATTAATAATAACTCTTTGAAAGTAAAATATAAAAAAGTGCTGATCCTATATGATATGGCTACAAGAATGGAAATAAATCTGAAAAAACAAACAGAACTAGCATTAAGCATTAATAAGTTCCAGTTAGATTAAATTGAAGCAGTGATCTAAAAGGCTTGCTATAATCTCTAACCTAAATGAGTTAATGTTCATTTCCCATTTCCAAGATGTATCAAAAGACCTACATTGTAAATGAGTGGATTTTTTGGTTGCTTCTTTCCGGATGATCCAAATCCAAATCCATTCCAGCGTCCACTGTATCCTCCACCATAATGGTAAGCAATAAGCAGTAGCCATATATGCGTATTAAGAGTAGGCACAAGCCAAACAACACACGTTATGTTCTAAGAGTAGGCAGAAGCCAAACAACAGTTCTCAGACTCAGATCACAGAGTTTAATGGTTTGCGCAAACTCACGCTGTTTTATTTAAAACATACACAGTACGTAACAATTTACAAACTCTGTCCACAGGTACAACTTGCACTGATACCGTGCAGCACAACACGTGATAATTCTGATATATGTAATGAACAAAAATAATAAATGTCTAACAAGGACTTCAGCACCACGCAACTTCTGCATGATGTCAATTAATTACAGACAAAACCACAAATATTAATATTATTCAGCTTCGCTGTAACAAATCACAAAGGATATCTAGTACGGATAGGAGATGTCACTCTAAGCTACATTAAATCTATCGCTCCATAATAATGTATATATAGAAATTCATGGCTCTATAGAGCATATTTTATAATTAAAATTTTGTTAGGCAAGCAAAAACAAGAATATTAGAGGTATTAGCCAACCCAGGAAATCATAAGCTCGTAGGCAGGTCTAATGTTAAAGTATGATAACCTAACTGATATCAGAGAAGGGCGTAGCATTGTGTAGAACCAGCAGCGAGATCTCTCAACAGATTTTTTTCCTCTCCATAGTGTATGAGGATTTAGGCAAAGCGTAGTGCAGAGATTTTGATCGATTGACACAAGAGGGGCCTCTTGTCTCTCCCTCTTTCTCTTTCAGTGGAACAATAGGAAGATTCTCACAGTTACAAATTTCGATCATGTAACCATCCGGATCGTGGAAGAAGATTTGATCGACATAAATTCCCCCTTCCTCCACGACCCGTTTTTCATACTTTATCTTCATTTCTTGCAGTTTTTTCTCTACCAACCGAACATCGGTGCACTGCAAGACAGACAGCAAAACACATAAAAAATTGGGTACCATGAAAATAATTACCATACCAGACATAAGAAATGAAAATGTTTTTGCACTTACCCATTAAGTACCATGTGCTGTTACGTACTGAATGGGTAAGTGCAAAAACATTTTCATTTCTTATTTTCTTATTCAACAACTAAAATTGGAGGATAGATATTCTTTTAGATTCAAGGTTGGTATTGTCATTATCATTTCTTCTTATTCAACAACTAAAATTGGAGGATAGATATTCTCTTAGATTCAAGGTTGGTATTGTCATTATCATTTCTTCTTATTCAACAACTAAAATTGGAGGATAGATATTCTTTTAGATTCAAGGTTGGTATTGTCATTATCATTTCTTAATTTTAATATGAAAACGTAGCGCTAAAGTAAGGATAAAGGAATGGATAAAAACCTGAAAGGAGACATGGTTATCCCTTGGATTGATCTCAGACTTTTGAGGGACATCATCATCAGACTTGCACTTCAAGAGGTGTATTCCCACGCCATAGTTATATAACCTTCATCACATGAAACCCACGGATTAAAATCATGAGCTCTAAATACCACCCACCCACACCCACATTGCATCAAACATTTGCTATCTATGGAGGACTCTCAAAACACAATTTGATTGTTTTTTTTTTTTTTTTTTTACAGAGTTATTCAGACGTAAAGTGTCTTACCAGGCCCCTTCAAAGTCGAAGCTTGAAGGCCTCTTGACTAGGTGAAACCCAAGGATCTTCGCATAGAATTCCGTCGAAGACTTCACAGATTTGCAGACTAACGAGACATGATTCAAAGACAGCAACGGCAGAGGGCCTGGAACTGGAACTGGAACATCTCCTTTCCCCATACTTATCTTACAGCAGTTCATAACTTATATGGAGATACCTATTATATAGAGACGACTGCAAAGCCCCAGGGCAGCCATGCAAACAAGTATAGGCAAGTAGGTCTCTTAAACTTTATGTCTGGATACTTCCCACAACCATGGTTCCGTGTACTGGGCTCCAACAAGGGTATCGCTATTCACGTCGGCGGTAAACAGGAATTTCCACCAGCGAAAATTGTGAACCCTATGGTCAATTGCCGACATCCATACAAAATAAATTATCTCCCCTACTCCCAGTACCTTCAATTATTTGAACAGCTTATGATTTAAATATGGTTGTAAGTAAGTTTTAAGGACAATGCTGAACCTTAAGAGTTAGTCTAGATTAATAAGAGGCACCTGAGATCATTCAAACCTCATGAAATTATTAAGAAGTCAGTGTGATTTTAAAATCTCCGACTTTATCATCGTGTCTTTACTTGGCCTCAGTAAAAATTATCCACTAATCTCAATCTCATGAGGTTTTTTTATTGATTTGAATTTTTAAGTGTATAATTAAATTAATACAATGATAGTACGAACTTTAATAATTAGGTAATAGGTTTGGTGGGAGCAGCTTTCATGTGGTTAGAAAGGGTGGTTTGAATCCTACACTTGCTAGTTATTAAATATCGTATGGTTGTGACCAACTCTCCTAAACAAAAATTGTCTATTAAACTCTAGTCAAATCATTCCAAAAAGAAAAAAGTTCAAGTCCAAATGGATGGACAATTGACTTTTGTTTTGTTTTTTTAATGAATTTTTGGAGGAGGATCTTTTAAGAGTGGTAGAAGAATCAAGAGGACAATTCCTAGATCCATAAATTCCACCTCCTTAACTTTCAATCCAAAAATAAAAACTAATTTTTTTTAGTAAGACTCACTTTCAACATACAACTTTAAAATGCAATTGTAGTTAATAGGTGGACCATCCATGACACATGGTTCTAGTAAAAGAAAGTTATATTTTTGTTTGAGAAGCTATGAATATGTATATGAGTCACATCTCCATACCTAAAGAAAGAGTAAATATTAAATAACATTTAAATGTGTCACATTTATGACAATACAATTGATTATTTCAGCTAGTTGAACATTTTTATTATATGTTTTAATTAAACATTAGTTACACTAAGGTAATAAAAATTTGCTTTGAAAATAAATATATAATATAAATTATAAACATATTATAACATTCACTAAACTAATATATTTATTGTTTATTATGAGAATGTGACCCCAAATGGATCTATTAGTTGATTTTATCCTTCACAAAATTCAAAGTGATAGAACCAACAAAGTTTTCTTTTACATGGGGAAATAATAGATTTGGAAGTTGCCAGGTATCTAAAATATTGGACAGATTTCTAGTTTCAAAAAATCTCTTAACTTTATTTGATAAGATGAGAACTTGGATAGATCAAGGGGGAGGATTAGATCATTCTCCAATCCTTTTACAACTAGAAAAGGAAGAGGATAAACCACTAGGACCTTTCAAATTCAATCCCATTTGGCTAAGGGATAAAGAATTTCAAAATATAGTAAGAACAAAATGGAGGTATTATGACCCAAACTTAGAAGAGATAACCATGTTTTAGTTTACTAGTAATATTAGGAGAATAAATTCAGGCACATTAGGTTGGGCCAAAGTAAAATACTAGGAAGCAGAGACAAGACTTATTAAAAATGAATTTGCTCTAAATTAGATTTACAATACCACAAGTGATGAGGTTTTTTCATAAATTGAAATCATTCAAGTGAAAGAATTCGAAAAAATAAGCAGAGCGAATTGCTAGAATGAGAGGAAAAAAAATGGAGAATGAAAAGCAAAGCTTTATGGCTAGAATAGGGGGATGAAAATGCAATTTATTTTTAAAATTATGTAAAATAATGGAAAACACAATTTGGAAAATGAAAGATAAGAATGGAAACACTTTGAGAAGATTCCAAGAATTGGTACCATTAGAATATGTTAAAGACTTTCATAAAGATACAAACAGAGCAAATAGAGCAGAAACAACCAAACTAGTTCTAAATTTTCCCAAGATGGTCAATGAGGAACAAAAAAACGCTTTGTTTTCAAAAATCACCAAGGAGAAGTTACAATAAATAGTCAAATCATTCCAAAAAGGGAAAAGCACAAGCCCAAATGGATGGACAATTCATTTTTATTTAAGTTTTTATGAATTTTTGGAGGAGGATCTTTTAATAGTGGTAGAAGAATCAATGATTAAGGAAAAATTGCTAGGATCCATAAACTCCACCTTCTGGGCTTTCATTACAAAAAAAGACAATCCAAAAATAAAAATTATTTTTCTTTTTAGTAAGACTCACTTTCAACATACAACTTTAAAAAACAATTGTAGTTAATAGGTGGACCACACAAGAATAACACACATGGTCTTAGTTAAACAAACGTTATATTTTTTTTTGAGAACCTATGAATATGTATGGGAGTCAACTATCCATACCTAAAAAAGAGTAAATATTAAATAACAATTAAACATGTCACATTTCTAAAAATACAATTGACTATTTCAACTAGTTGAACATTTGTATTCCGTGTTTTAATTAAACATAAGTCACACTAAGGTAATAACAATTTGCTCTGGAAATAAATATATAAATATAAATTATAAACATATTATAACATTCACCAAACTAATATAATTGTCGTTTTATTATGAGACTGTTGATCCAAAATGGATCTATTAGTTGATTTTATCCTTCAAAAAAATCATAGTGCTAGCCTTTGTGATATAATCAACAAAGCTTGATCTTGCATGGGGAATAAAAGATTTGGAATTCACAAGGTATCTAAAATATTGGATAGATTTTTAGTTTTAGAAAATTTCTTAACTTTCTTTGATAAGATGGGAACTTGGATAGATCAAGGAGGAGGATTAGATCATTCTTCAATCCTTTTACAACTAGAAAATGAAGAGGATAAACCACTAGGTCATTTCAAATTCAATTCCATTGGTATGAAGAATTTCAAAACATAGTCAGAATATAATGGAGACATTATGAACCAACCGTAGAAGAGACAACCATATTTTAGTTTACAAGTAATCTTAGGAGAATAAAATCAGTCACATTAGGTTGGGTCAAAGCAAAATACTGGAAAGTAGAGGCAAGACTTATTGAAATTGAATCTACTTTAAATTAGATTTACAATACTGTACATAACGAGGTTTTTTTAGAAATTGAAATCATGCAAGTCAAAAAAATAGAAAAAGTAAGAGAGATTTGTTAGAAAGAGGAAGCAAAATGGAGAATGAAAAGCAAGGCTTTGTGGCTAGAATAGGGGGATGAAAATACTTTTTTTTTTTTTTTAATTATGCAAAACAAAGGAATATACAAACACAACTTAGGAAATGAAAGAGAAGAATAGAAAAACTTTGAGAAGATACCAAGAATTGGCACCATTAGCAGTAAATTATGTCAAACACTATAAAGATAAAAATAAAGAAAATACAAAAGAAACAACCAAACTAGTTCTAAATTTTCCCAAGATGGTCAATGAGGAACAATAAGAAGCTTTGTTCTCAAAAATCAACATGGAGAAGTTACAATCAATAGTCAAATCATTCCAAAAAGGGAAAAGTCCAGGTCCAAATGATGAACAATTGATTGTTATTTAGTTTTTTATGAATTTTTGGAGGAGGATCTTTTAAGAGTGGTAGAATAATCAACGATTAAAGGAAAATTGCTAGGATCCTAAATTCCATCTTCTTGGCTTTCATTCCAAAAATAGATAATCCACTTGCATTATCGATGATGTGACCCGAGTTCAATTCCCACGGTGGATGTGTATACGAAGTATTTCTCAATATAAAAAAACATACAACTTTAAAAAACAATTGTAGTTAATAGGTGGACCACCCAAGAATGACACACATGATTCTAGTCAAACAAAATTTATATCTTTGTTCGAGAAGCTATGAATATGTATGAGAGTCACATCTCCATACCTAAAAAAGAGTAAATATTTAATAACAATTAAACATGTCACATCTCTAAAAATATAATTGACTATTTCAGCTAGTTGAACATTTGTATTCAAAGTTTTAATTAAACATAAGTCACACTAAGGTAATAAAAAAAATTTATGGAAATAAATATCTAAATATAAATTATAAACATATTATAACGTCCACCAAACTAATATAATTGTTTTTTTAATATGATAATGTTGATAAAAAATGGATCTATTAGTTGATTTTATCCTTCACAAAATTCAGAGTGCTAGAATTTGTGATAGAACCAAAAAATATTGCTCTTACATGGGGGAATAATAGAGTTAGAAGTCACTGGGTATCTAAAATATTGGATATATTTTTAGTTTTAGAAAATTTCTTAAATTTCTTTGATAAGATGATAACTTGGATATATCAAGGGAGGATTAGATTATTCTTCAATCATTTTACAACTAGAAAAGGAAGAGGATAAACCAATAGGACCTTTCAAATTCAATTCTATTGGCTAAGGGATGAAGAATTTCAAAACATAGTAAGAATATAATGGAGGCATTATGACCCAACCTTAGAAGAGACAACCATATTTTAGTTTACTAGTAATCTTAGGAGAATAAAATTAGTCACATTAGGTTGGGCCAAAGAAAAATACTAGGAAAGCAGAGGCAAGACTTATTGAAATTGAATCTACTCTAAATTAGATTTACAATACCGTAGGTAACAAAGTTTTTTTAGAAATTGAAATCATGCAAGTCAAAAAAATGGAAAAAAGAAGAGAGAGTTGTTAGAAAGAGAGGAAGCAAAATGGAGAATGAAAAGCAAGGCTTTGTGGCTAGAATAGGGGGATGAAAATACTTTTTTTTTTCAAAACTATGTAAAACAAAGGAATATACAAACATAATTTAGGAAATGAAAGAGAAGAATAGAAAAATTTTGATAAGATACCAAGAATTGGTGCCATTAGAAGTAAATTATGTCAAACACTTGTATAAAGATCCAAATTGAGAAAATACAAAAGAAACAACCCAACTACTTCTAAATTTTCCAAAGATGGTCAATAAGGAACAATAAGAAGATTTGTTCTCAAAAATCAGCATGGAGAAGTTACAATCAATAGTCAAATAATTCCAAAAATGGAAAAGTCCAAGTCCAAATGGATGGACAATTGATTTTTATTTAGTTTTTTTATGAATTTTTGGAGGAGGATCTTTTAAGAGTGGTAGAAGAATCAACGATTAAATGATAATTGCTAGGATCCATAAATTCCACCTTCTTGGCTTTCATTCCAAAAAAATATAATCCAAAATAAAACCCAATTTTCTTATTAGTAAGACTCACTTTCAACATACAACTTTAAAATACAATTGTAGTTAATAGGCGGACCACCCAAGAATGACACACATGGTCCTAGTCAAACAAAATTTATATTTTTTGGAGAATGTATGAATATGTATGGGAGTCACATCTCCATACCTAAAAAAGAGTAAATATTAAATAACAATTAAACATGTCACAACTCTAAAAATACAATTGACTACTTCAGCTAGTTGAACATTTGTATTCCATTTTTTAAGTAAACATAAGTCACACTAAGGTAATAAAAATTTTATATGGAAATAAATATATAAATATAAATTATAAACATATTATAACATTCACCAAACTAATATAATTGTCGTTTTATTATGAGAATGTTGATCCAAAATGGATATTAGTTGATTTTATCCTTCACAAAATTTATAGTTCTAGACTTTGTGATAGAACCAAGAAAGCTTGCTCTTACATGGGGGAATAATAGATTTGAAATTCATAGGGTATCTAAAATACTGGATAGATTTTTAGTTTCAAAAAAAAATTTGACTTTCTTTGATAAGATGGGAACTTCGATAGATCAATGGGGAGGATTATATCATTCTTCAATCCTTTTACAATTAGAAAAGGAAGAGGATAAACCACTAGGACCTTTGAAATTCAATTACATTTGGCTGAGGGATAAAGAATTTCAAAATATAGTAAGAATTTAATGGAGAAATTATGACCCAACCTTAGAAGAGACAACCATGTTTTAGTTTACAAGTAATCTTAGGAGAAAAAAATCAGTCACATTAGGTTGGTCCAAAGTAAAATACTGGGAAGCAGACGCTTATTGAAATTGAATCTACTCTAAATTAGATTTACAGTATTCATGCAAGTCAAAAAACTAGAAAAAAGAAAAGATAATTGTTAGAAAGAGAGGAGGCAAAATAGAGAATGAAAAGCAAGGCTTTGTGGCTAGAACAAGGAGATGAAATTTTTTTTTTTCAAAATTATGCAAAAAAAAGGAATATACAAACACAATTTAGGAAATAAATAATAATAATGGAAACACTTTGAGAAGATACCAAGAATTGGCACCATTAGCAGTAAATTATGTCAAACACTTCTATAAAGATCCAAATTGAGCAAATACAAAAGAAACAACCAAACTAGTTCTAAATTTTTCCAAGATGGTCAATGAGGAATAATAAGAAGCTTTCTTATAAAAACTCAACAAAGAGAATTTACAATCAATAGTAAAATCATTCCAAAAAGAGAAAATTCAAAGTCCAAATGGATGGACAATATATTTTTAATTAGTTTTTTTTTAATTTTTGGAGGATGATCTTTTAAGAGTGGTAGAAGAATCAACGATTAAAGGATTATTGCTAGGATCCATAAATTCCATCTTCTTGGCTTTTATTCCAAAAAGGACAATCCAACAATAAAAACTAATTATCTTTTTAGTAAGACTCACTTTCAACATACAAATTTAAAATACAATTGTAGTTAATAGGTGGACCACCCAAGAATGACACACATGGTCCTAGTCAAAGAAACGTTATATATTTGTTCGAGAAGCTATGAATATGTATGGGAGTTACATCTCCATACCTAAATAAAGAGTAAATATTAAATAACATTTAAATGTGTCACATCTATGACAATACAATTGATTATTTCAACTAGTTGAACATTTGTATTCCATGTTTTAATTAATCATAAGTCACAAGGTAATAAAAATTTATTTTGGAAATAATTATATAAATATAAATTATAAACATATTATAACATTCACAAAACTAATATAATTGTTATTTTATCATGAGAATGTTGACCCAAAATGGATCTATTAGTTTATTTTATCCTTCATAGAATTCAGAGTGCTAGAATTTGTGATAGAACCAACAAAACTTGCTCCTACATAGGGGAATAACCGATTTGGAAGTCAGGAGATATCTAAAATATTGGGTAAATTTCAATTTAAAAAAAAAATCTTAACTTTCTTTGATAAGATGAGAACTTGGATAGATAAGGGGAGGATTAGATTATTCTTCAATCCTTTTACAACTAGAAAAGTAAAAGGATAAACCATTAGGATCTTTCAAATTTAATTCCATTTGGATGAGGGATGAAGAATTTTAAAATAGAATAAGAACATAATGGAGGCATTATGACCCAACCTTAGAAGAGACAATCATGTTTTAGTTTACTAGTAATATTAGGAGAATAAAATCAGTCACATTAGGTTGGGCCAAAGCAAAATACTGGGAAGAAGAGTCAAGACTTACTAAAATTGAATTTACTCTAAATTAGATTTACATACCACAGGTAACAAGGTTTTTTCAGAAATTGAAATCATGCAATTCAAATAACTAGAAAAAAAAATTGTTAGAATGGGAGGAGGCAAAATGGAGAATGAAAAGCAAGGCTTTATGGCAAAATAGGGGGATGAAAATACAATTTTTGTTCAAAATTATGCAGAACAAAGGAAGTATACAAATCATTAGTAGTAAATTACATCAAAGACTTATATAAGGATCCAGAAAAAGCAAAGACAACAGAACAAAAAGAAGCTTTGTTCTCATTAATCACAAAGTAGTTACAATAAATAGTCATATTATTCCAAAAAGATAAAAGTTCAGGTCGATATGGTTGGACAATTGATTTTTATTTAGATTTTTATGAATTTTTGGAGGGTGGTCTTTTAAGAGTGTTAGATGAATCAACGATTAAGGGCAATTGCTAGGATCCATAAACTCCACCTTCTTGGCTTTGATTAAAAAAAAAGACAATCCAAAATATTTTGGGGATTATAGACCTATCTCTTTATGTAATACCCTCTACAAAATCATCAAGATTATTGGTAATAGAATTAAAGGGATTTTCTCAAACAATTTTTCAGAAGGATAGAGTTTGTAAGTAAAAGGCAGATTCATGAAGCAATAGGGGTAGCTCAAGAAGGACTACATTTAATAAAGACAAGGAAGCAACAAGAAATGGTAATAAAATTGGATCTAACAACTTTTGATAAAATAAATTGGTAATAAAATTGGATCTAACAACAACTTTTGATAAATTAAACTGGTTATATATCATAGCCTAATTCAAAATGGACGTAACATTCTCTTTGTGAATTGGGTGATGGGATGTATCATTTCAACCTTTTTTATGTGCTTATTAATGGTTCAACTTCCTTCCAGAAGTTTACAACAAGTATGTCCTCTTTCTCTTCTCTTTTTTATTTTGGTAGTAGAAAGTTTGAATAGACTGAACATAAAAAATAAATAACTATTAAAAATAACAAAATTGATAACTCTTTAAAAGTAATCCATCTATTCTTTATAAATAATATCTTATTTTTTAAAACTAAACATTTAAAAGAAGCCTTAAAAAGAAGTGTTGATACTATATTATACGGCGACAATAGAAATAAATCTTAAAAAACAGAAATAGCCTCAATAAGTTTCTGCTACGGCAAATAGAAGCAGAATCTCTAATAGGCTTACTATAATCTCTAACCTAAATGAGTTACTTTCCATTTCCCATTTCCCGATGTATCAAAAGATCTACATTCTAAATGAGTGGAGTTGTTGGTTGCCTCTTTTCGGATGACCCAAATCCAAATCCATTTCAGCGTCCACTGTATCCTCCACCATAAAGGCAAGAAAATAAGCAGTAGCCATACATGTTGTGTTGTAAGATCCAAACACAAGCCAAACAACACATGTTCAGAGATCTCTCAATAGCTTTTTTTGCCTCTCCATTGTGTGGAACCAGCGAGATATCTCAATAGCTTTTTTGCCTCTCCATTTTGTATGCGGATTTAGGCAAAGCGTAGTGCAGAGATTTTGATCGATTGACACAAGAGGCGCCTCTTGTCCCTCCCTCTTTCTCTTTCAGTGGAACAATAGGAAGATTCTCACAGTTACAAATTTCGATCATGTAACCATCCGGATCGTGGAAGAAGATTTGGTCGACGTAAATTCCCCCTTCCTCCACGACCCGTTTTTCATACTTTATCTTCATTTCTTGCAGTTTTTTCTCTACCAACCGAACATCGGTGCACTGCAAGACAGACAGACAGCTAAAAAAAAAAAAATTGGGTACCATGAAAATAATTACCATACCAGCAAAGTTTATTTTAAGTACCATTTACACATTTTCATTTTTTTTTTTTTCCATCAGAGCATTGGTAACCTTTTTTTCATCTTTAACAACTGTAAATGAACCTCAAAATTAATATCGTCATTATCAAACTAATACTAATACATACTCATACGATTGTCATTTCTTAATTTTAACACGAAAACGTAGATCAACTATTTCTTAATTTTAATACGAAAACGTAGATCAGCTAAGGTAAGGATAAAGGAATGGGTAAAGGAGACTTTTGAGGGACATCATCATCAGACTTGCACTTCAAGAGGTGTATTCCCACGCCATAGTTGTATAACCTTCATCACATGAAGCCCACGGATTAAAATCATGAGCTCTAAGTATCACCCACCCACACCACACTGCATCAAACATGAGGACTCTCAAAACACAATTTGATTGCTTTTTTGGTTTTTTCACACAGTTATTCATACGTAAAGCGTCTTAGTGGAACTGGAACTGCAACATCTCCATTCCCCATACTTATCTTACAGCAGTTCATAACTTATATGGAGATACTTATTATATAGGACAGAGACGACTGCAAAGCCCCAGGGAAACCATGCAAACAAGTATAGGCAAGTAGGTCTCTTAAACTTCATGTCTGGATACTTACCATGGTTCCGTGTAATGGGCTCCAACAGAGGTATCGCTATTCACGTAATTCCACCGGCGAAAATTGATCCGTATGGTCAATTGCTGACATCCGTACCAAATAAATTATCTCCGCTACTTCCAGTACCTTTCTAGCAAAGACAGGTACAGTAGAAAATGCTGATGTGATCAGTAGCACGTCTGCAATTATTATTATTATTATTAATTTTTTTTGGTATCAGTAGCACGTCTGCAATTATTATTATTATTATTATTAATTTTTTTTTGTATATAGAGTTACATTTATAGTCTTTTTAGTAGGGTTTATATTTAAGGCTGTTTTTTATAATTTTTATTTTATATGGTTATTAACTTGTTGTAAAATGGACCACCATACCATTATGGTCTCTGAAGTGAAATGGATCACCAGGTACTGATTATGGACAGTCTGTGAAATGAATTGGACCACCAGGTACAGTCATTCTTTAGGATTTATATTATCTTTATAAAAGATTGGTTTCTCAAATTTTAAACTTAAATCTCTTCTTGGTACTTAAATTTCTTCTTAGTAAGTACCCACTACACTTAGCCCAAGGATTAGGTGGATTGGTATGTGCCGCATAAGACTGACGATGGTACCAAACCTGAGCAACCAGCAGTCTCCATCTCACGCCAGTCAACAATTAACAAGACGATAGGTTTGGTGGTTGCAATTACTGTGTTTTGAACCTTGCGCTGCCAGTTACTAAAAATGATGGCTGTAACCAATCCTATGTAACAAAAAAAAAAGAAAAAACACCCACTACACTTACACTCTTAGTTATCAAGTTTCGAGTTCTTGCGAAGTTCCCAAAAAATTTCAACATATTTATAAATTTGAAATAAAATTCGACTATTATAAGTACGCATATATTTTTTTAAATAATTTTTTTTTTTATATAAAATTTAAAAATACAAAATACAAAATTATAATATTTGATTTTAATAATTTTTTTGAAATATATACTTTAAAATATTTTAAAAATATAAACATTTTTATAATTTTATCTAAACATAGTAATATTCTAGCATTGAGAAGATTTTCAAATGTTTAAATTAATAATTTTTTTAAAAGATAAATTATAAGTTTTCTAAATTCATTCTAAAAAAAGATCATGCATATTAACACATAATTATCATTGTTGTCAACTAAAGATTAAAAATGGTTGCATTAAGACATGGATCTGAAGAATTTTTTTATAACACTTTCACATTGATATATATTTTATATTTTAAAGATAAAATATTTTACCACATTATAATAGGGATTTGAAAATTCATCACAATTTATAAACTTTGTCAAAAATTATAAAATTTCCTTTAGGGCATGGCAGGATGACTTATTCAGTGCAACGAGAGCATTGCTCTTTTTCTAGGTTTAAATGTTTGTCCTCGGTCTTCCATCATACCTGTAGTCGGAATTGGCTCAGTTTACTAAGTATACTTGTGCAGCTCAAATTCTCTTTGTGGCTCTTTCAATCTCCCAGGAGGGAAGAATCCTGTTGCAAATTAAGGAGAAGAATGTTTTACCTTGGGTTACTTGAACACTAATAATAGTACTTGGCAAGTTAGTTTACTTAATAATTTATTTAAAAACTATAACTTAATGAATTGTTTTATTATATTTTTATAGGCACAGTCGGTGCATATTTACAGTAAATTGAAGGTTGTAGGTGTACTAAGATATTTGATGTAGTTTTATTTTTCAAATGTCAACCATTGATTTTAAGGTTTTTATACCTCTCTTATGTTAAAGTTTAGTCTACCGACCTTAAAGTTTATTTGTCAAATTTATTCGACCGACCTTAAAGTTTATTTGTCAAATTTATTCGACCGACCTTAAAGTTTATTTGTCAAATTTATTAGACGAATTTCAAATTTTATCTCAATAATTCAAAGAATTTAATAACTAAGCTTATACTTACTAATTCACTAATAAAATCGGCCTCTCATGCGCTTTATAGTATTGTGGGTAACAGTAAAAATTGACGATCAAACTCTAAAAAGACAAAAGCACATAATTATTCAATTTATGAGAAAGAGATTTTTTTCATGCTACAGGACTAATGGTTATGTAAACGTTGAACAACATTTCACCCCAACGTGGTTTAGTGGGATTGATGGTTATGTAAGCGTTGAACAACATGTCATCCCACGTGGTTTAGTGAATGGTTACAAATTTCATCATTTTATTTTACATTAATACTTAATTATATTTTAAAAGAATATTTATTGGAAATGATGATATTTAAATTAATTATTTTATATATTGGTTTTGTGAAAAAATTTATAGACTTTAGCTTCAGGTGAAGAGGAATCTCACAAATATTTAGCTCTTTCAAATTACTAAGACTTTAATTTTATAGGCAAATGAAATCTAAAACATACTATACAATTAAAATATATAATCATTTCTCCTAAAATAGGTTGGCATGGATGTAGGTAGTTGTGTCAAAGGTTGATTGGCTTTAATGTTTGAAGTGTCCCTAGTCTCTCAATGAGTGGTTGAGATTAGTTTCTTTTTGTTATAAGGTTTGGAGGTCCTTTCAAAACTCTTTTCTTCCAACTCATAAAAATTGTGGATGAAGTCACCAAATTTAAATCTTTTTAAACAATACATGTATAATTATCAAGTTGTTATAATACGACTATGTGATTACAATGTGTTACAAGTAAGGTTGTTTTAATATTATATAAGTCATTCAAGAAAAAAAAAATATTCTAATTTACAATATTTTAATTTAAAAATTAATTAATATAAATAATTTTATTATTATATATATATATATATATATATATATATATATATATATATAATTGTTTTAATATTATATAATTCATTCAAGAAAAAAAAAAAATTCTCATTTACAATATTTTAATTTAAAAATTAATTAATATAAATAATTTTATTTTTATATATATATATATATAATCTATTTTGGTGTTGTTTAATTAAATTGAATCAATAGTAATTCAATTCATGTGCATATTTTTATATACCCAATATAATTAGATTTATGATAGTTTGATTTTTCTCTTTTTTAAATTAAATATAAATATTTATTATTATTTTGCTTGGAAAAATGGGTTGTACTTAGGTTTCCTACCCTTGACAAATTACAACTCTCTTCTTTAGAGCTTGAAAGTTTACAGACAGATTCAATTCTGGTCTCAATCGAGATGCTATAGTTAGATACCTACATCTTTTTCATAAGAATTTTGAATTCTTGATATTCATTTTTCAGATCTTCTTCATTTTTTTTATAAATACAAATATCCAACATCCTTCTTCTTAACATTTTTCTTCATGTGCAAATACACATATTTCACTTTACATGTCACTTCCAATGAATCTAGTGATATATTTTTACATGTTTCCCTTTTTATTTGTTGAACAAATAATGCTAGGTCTATTTTACCATTAGGAATTGACTTGATGTTGCTTCCAAACACATAACCATCTACTATAGGTACAACACGTGTTGCCCCATTTATAGCATCAATAACCATACCTGTCATTTCACACTTAGAAGTTGTATACCCAACAACAAGAGCAAGGAAAACCTGCACTATTGTATAAAGGCCTAAAAAATTAAATATTTCAACCATTATTGCTACATGTACAACATGTGTTGCCCCATTTATAACATGAACAACCATACCTATAATTTCACACTTCGAAATTGTATACCTAGCAATAAGAGCAAGGACAACTTGTGCTATTGTATACCTAGCAGCAAGAGCAAGGACAACTTGCACTATTATTATTTTGCTTTGGAAAGGGGGTTGTACTCAGTTTCCCCATCCTTGACAAATCACAACTCTCTTATTTAGAGCTTGAGAGTTTACAAACAGATTCAATTATGATCTCAATTGAGATGCTATAACTAGATACCTACATCTTTTTCATAAAAAGTTTGAATTCTTGATATTCATTCTCCATATCTTATTCAATTTTCTTTGTAAATACAAATATCCAACATTCTTCTTCTTGACATTTTTCTTCACAATATCAGCTCAGGTGTCGCAATACACATCTTTCACTTTACATATCACTTCCAATGGATCTAGTGATATATTTTCACATGTTTCCCTCTTGAGTTGTTGAACAAATAATGCTAGGTCTTTTTCGCCATTAGAAATTGACTTGATGTTTCTTCCAATCACATAACCATCTAATATAGGTACAACATGTGTTGCCCCATTTATAGCATCAACAACCATACCTGCAAGGTTATGCATAACGGGTTGGACTCAAAATATACTTGTAAACAAATGGCAAATCCTAATCAAATTAAAGGTGAATCATGGAGAATCCTAAGAAAATCAGATTGAGCATCTTCACACCAAAATTTGGGGTATTTGAAGCCCTAAAATGTAAGGTCATGTTTGGGACCACTTTTGACCTATTAAATCATATTATAACTTCATAAAAATACCACCATTATATCAAGATTAAAAAGAGCTTTCCAACGAGTACAAATATGCCTATGTTTGGATATATATTGTGGCAAATTGACCCTAAGAAAAAATAATCCTGAAAATTTTAGGCAAATGGGCCGACATCGAGGGTCCTCATATTCATCAATTTCCAATGTAAAAAATTCTAGTTTTAGCCCAATTGGCGAATATTCGCCACACTGCATAACCCTGCATACCTGTCATTTCACACTTAGAAGTTGTATACCCATCAACAAGAGCAAGGACAACATGCACTATTGTATAAAGTCCTAAAAAATTAAATATTTCAACCATTATTGCTACATGTACAACATGTGTTGCCCCATTTATAACATGAAAAATCATACCTATAATTTCACACTTCGAAATTATATACCTAGCAGTAATAGCAAGAACAAGAACAACCTGCACTATTGTATAAAAGCCTAAAATATTAAATATTTTAAATATTATTTTTCTTGTATATTCATTGTTTCTTGATCATATCGTATAGGATAAATGTGTGTGTATGTGTTGCTAGAATGATATCCTAACAAAACCTCATAATCAATAAAGATATCAAGATCTTCCATGACACTTGATTATGCTATACAACCAACTTTCCTTTATGGAGCCTCTAGATTGAATTAGAAATGATTCATTCACTATCACAACTATAAGGATGATAAAGCATGGTTCCACATTGCCAACAAAACTCATCTTTGTCTAATATGTGTCATTGTCAATTACAACCATAGGGCGTGATGTTGCATCCACCATGTGATGGGACTCTACCTTGGAATCAAATCTGATATGATCTACGCTTCACTTTTCTTCTACCTACCCCGCATATCCATACAAAACCCACTCTTGCTTTTACCTTATCTCATACCCTTAGATATCAATTATAATGGACACCCCATCCCTCTACTACACTTTTTTGTTATTTTGCATGTATTGTTTGTGGTCTGATTTTTTTGTGAGTTTGTGTGGTTGATTTGAAAGTAATTACAAATTGATAACAAGCAATAGTTGGAAACAAGAACAAATTTTATTTCAATTCATGATAACTGAAAACAAATACAAATTAGCATATTTTCCTAACCTGGTTACGAACAACAACAAATCTGATACAAAAAGCAAGTCTGGAAATTTCTCATTTGCTATGATTTTCCTTCTTCATTCCTCCCAATGGCCCTTCAATGAGTGCAGATTTCAAACTGAGGTTGGCTGCTCCACATGCAAGTCTGAACCCAACCAAAAATGCTTTCAAAAGACTGCTGCTAATTAAATCTGCTAACCCTCTGAACTGTACAGCTTGCAAATCTGTATGACAACCCTTAGAAAGTCAATATTCCTTCAAAATCAACATAGGAATGCTCAAAAAGAGGTGCTTGGCAAAGGCAGATTTAACTATAAATGCCCACAATGAAACCCTCACCAAATCCACATAATATGAGCAAAAAATGGTACGATTGGTTTGCTTTTTTCCCTCAAACTTCAACAACTTCAAAATGGATTGAGACCCATTTAAATTACCATTGAAATAATGAAACCCAGAAGCTCTGATCTTCAATCCAGTTGATTTTAGTCATAGGTAAAACCTGATCTACCATTGTTATGCTCTGAAAATTTCTTTGCAATTGAGAAATTCAATCCTTCAGCTAGAGGTGATTTCTCACACCTGAAACTGGTCCAATCCTGCTGAGAAATCACTCCCAACAAGCTCTTTGATATTATGTCAAAAATCCTTGTGAAAAGTTCAATAAAAATTCAAAATTCTCCATATCCCAAATGACGTCCAACTCCAAAATATAAGGTGCAATTAGGGTTTGGGTGCCCTAATTAGGGTTGCACATACTTATTTTTTTATTTTTAATATCTTTAATTTATGTCCCTTTACATAATAAAGAGGGTCACGTCCCCACCTTGGCCTAAACATGTCATTTTAAGTTGTTTTTTAAGTTATAACTTAACGTTATAACATTATATTATAAAGTGGCCCCTTTCACATCCATAAAGTGATTTCATAATATAAAGTCATTAAATAATAAATCACTTTAATGGAATATAACTTCACCCATTAAAATACCGGACCTCTGCTCCTCAAAGCAACAATCCGTGAATGGTTTCGGATACCCATTTTGTCGAAGAATAATACTGTGCTGAAGTCGACTTTCGAAACCCTAAAAAAAAACTACTAAAAATAGCAAGTCTAGTCAAATGATCTCCAAATAAGCCCAAATGATCGATAAATATGAGCTCTTTGTAAGCTTATGAATATAATAACCTCCCCAAATGGCTCCCCAACAATTGACTTAGCCTATGAGAGCTCATGTATAGGCTAATCTCCTCGGTACACTGATTGCCTTGAAGAGGGGACATTACAGTTCACCCTTCCCAAATATTGCTTGTCCTCAAGCAATGCCTAAACATAACCCATTCAGTGGTATGCATCCCAGATGAGGCCGCATAGAATACCTGGATCCCATAACAACCTCAGAAAGTACCCACCAAGTTGACGTTGCACCACACTGCTCCTCTAACAAGATGGAATTGCAAAAGTCCCAATTGTAATAGCCTGATGTATTCTCTCTCGAATTTAGCACCAACATGTCTGACTAAACTGGATCGATATATCTCATACGACTATAACCAAGAGATCAACATCATGTGCCACTGCCAAACTAACACTAGGAGTGCCTCCATAACCATCACCTACCTAGCTCAGCTCAACACACATACCCCAGAAGTGACTTGGATGATCCCATGCCACCCAATCAACTGTAGCAGACCAAACACCCTCAGGGAAGATGTTCATCATCAAACTCAGCCAAGCTGGGTGTAAACTAATCTGTATGACATCCAAAGAATCATCCACATCCCACTCTTGCAACTCAACAAGAAACTTAGCCTCATAGAATAAACTAGTATGCCCATAAAGTCTGAGCTCTGCCCTAGGTGACATCTCCAACACGAGTGACCCAATTCAATCCACTCCTGCACTCCCATTGATCATAATAGAACTGAGCCCTTGAGAAAACATTATGCTCAATACATAAGTGGGATACTCAGTGAATCTCATCGAATAATGCCAACCCAAATGGTGACCAATCTCTACTATGCAACCGACAAGGTCAGAGATATCAAGGGTAGAATTGTAACTGGCCACCCAAAAAATGTATTAGCCACAAGAAACTAAATAATCCATAGTGATACTCTGACTCCCTGAGTCAAATAGGACATCCCATGAGTACTAGTGCTCCCAAAACATCAACAAGTCCACCAGTCTCCAATCTAGGCCCAATCTCTCTCCAATCCACTTGTATAAGCACAAATGGATAAATGTCATGGCTGCTCAAGAAGTGAACGACAACATACCACTCCAACTCGTAATCAACCCTCACCTAAAACATGGTCCTACCATCATCCTCGAAGCTCATAAATACAAGCATACGATCTTGGGTGAGTGAACTCAACTCCAAAGTGGCCCTATAACCCTGAAATTGCACCTGATCACAAATGGTCTGAACGTCAACTAGATAGAAGTCAGGAATGCATGCCCATGTAACACACGACCACTCCACCTCAGCCTTTGTTGAGCCACCTAATGTCTCCTCTCCCTATAATGTATCCATAAGTTCAAACTCATAGTCATCATGCTCAATCTGAGGGTAGCATGAATATCTAGGCCCCAACAAAGAGTCCTCATGGAGTACAATCTCATCATTTGTATGTGCATGCTCTCCTTGACCCTGCTAGCCATGATGAATATGCCTTCCCATCTTCCTAGGAGTTTGCCTATTACGAGTGTCCACATAATCCCAAAATGACATAAGGTCATGAAATTCAAGACCAAGCTCGTCCCACTCCTGCCTATACTGCTTATACTAATCTACTACTATAGGTTTTGGCTCTTCTTCAATTGGTTGAGGAAAAATCAACTCTTAACGTGGTAGGAATTTGGGCATGAATGGCCTAGAGCTGCTAGCCCTCTCTGTCCCAGTAGCCCTCTTTATCTCGATAGGTGTACCTCCCCTGTTAGCTACTGACTCCTCATTACCTGGTCCTTGTCTTGTATTATTTTGTTCATTTTGTGGGCCTTGTGCATTAACCAAAATATTAATCCCATGCACCTATTATCTCATCAATCTGACTAATTATTCCAAACTGTGTTACATGTTATGCTGCATTTGTCTAATATCCTCTGCCATCTTCCTTTCTATTTCATCCTGATTAGTTCTATCACTCATAGCCACTGATGAAGATGTACCTGTGGATATATCCAATACTTCAGTAATTCCCTGTCCTAGAGGTGGTTTAGGCCACTGCTTCTGCCTATGCTGCAAATCTAAATAATCTTGCTCTACTTTTTTCTTCTCTCTTTCCAAAGCATATTTTTCCTTTTCACTCATGACATATTTTTTTCCCACAAGCTGGCAGGAATAAGTGGCTCTGATACCACTATAATGAACACCTCGTCCCTCTACTACACTTCTATGTTATTTTACATGTATTTATTGTGGTCTGATATTTGTTTTGTGAGTTTGTGTAGTTGATTTGAAAGTAATTGCAAATTGATAACAAACAATAGTTGGAAACAAGAACAAATTTTATTTCAATTCATAATAACTAAAAACAGATACAAATTTGCATATTTTCCTAACCTGATTACGAACAACAGCAAATCTGATACAAAAAGCAAGTCTGGAAATGTCTCATTTGCTACGATTTTCCTTCTTCACTCCTCTCAATGGCCCTTCAATGAGTGCAAATTTCAAACTGAGGTTGGTTGCTCCACATGCAGGTATGAACCCAACCAAAATTGCTTTCAAAAGACTACTGCTAATTAAATCTGCTAACCCTCTGAACTGTACAACTTGCAAATTTGTACAATAGCCCTTAGAAATTTAATATTCCTTCAAAATCAATGTAGAAATGCTCAAAAATGGGCACTTGGCAAAGGCTTATTTAACTGTAAATACCCACAACGAAACCCTCACCAAATCCACAAAATATGAGCAAAAAATGGTACGACTGGCCTAATTTTTTCCCTCAAAATTCAGCAACTTCAAAATGGATTGAGACCCATTTAAGTTACCATTGAAATAATGAAATTAAAAATCCTTGATCTTCAATCCAGTTGATTTTAGTCATAGGTAAAACCTGATCTACCACTATTATGTTTTGAAAATTCCTCTACAATTGAGAAATTCAATCCTTCAACTAGAGGTGATTTCTCACACCTGAAACTAGTCCAATCCTGCTGAGAAATCACTCCCAACAAGCTCTTTGATATTCTGTCAAAAATCCCTATGAAAAGCTCAATAAAAATTTCAATTTCTCCATATCCCAAATGAGGCCCAACTCCAAAATATAAAGGTGCAATTAGGGTTTGGGTGCCCTAATTAGGGTTGCACATATATATATATATATATATATATATATAATTTATGTCCCTTTACATCATAAAGAGGGCCACGTCCCCCCTTGGCCTAGGCATACAACTTTAAGTTGTTTTTTAAGTTATAACTTAACGTTATAACATTATATTATAAAGTGGCCCCTTTCACATCCATAAAGTGATTTCATAATATAAAGTCATTAAATAATAAATCACTTTAATGGAATATAACTTCACCCATTAAAATACTAGACCTCTGCTCCTCAAAGCAACAATCCATGAATGGTTTCGGATACCCATTTCACCAAAGAATAATAGTGTGTTGAAGTCGTCTTTCGAAACCCTAAAAACAGACACTGTTAAAAATAGCAAGTCTAGTCATATGATCTCCAAATAAGCCCAAACGACCGACAAACATGAGCTCTCTGTAAGCTGATGAAGATAATAACCTCTCCAGATGGCTCCCCAACAACAGACTTAGCCTACAAGAGCTTGTGTATAGGCTAATCTCCTCGGAACACTGACTGCCTTGAAGAGGGAACATTACATCAATCTCTTTTCTAATGAGGGCAATGTCAATCTGGGTTCAAATTCCAATAGCTACTTGTACATCACTGACTCTCAAAACATCACATTTCGATTGGGGACCTACTTCTTCAAGGCCTTGTGCTTCTTCCTTCATGTTGTTGATATCACCTCCATAATCTTGAAGTCTTGGGGTTCTACAAGGCATATATATATATATATATAAAAAATATATATATATATATATATATATATATATATATATGTTCAAGGAAATATATATAGAGATATACATATAAAAGGATAAAGTAATCCGCTAGACCATAGGTCATATGAGACAACCCTTGTAGAATATATATATATATATATATATATATATATATATATATATATATATATATATATATATATATATATATGATTTTCTTAAATTATTGTAGCACTAGAAGTGTACATTTATTTAGAGTCAAATTCTAGAAAAGGATAATGAAATAGTTCCACATGAAATCTTATTTGGGGTTAGTCCATTTATTATTATTTTTATTTATATGCTCCAGTGTCATTTTGCACCTATTTTTTATAGGCCCGTGAGTGTATTAGAGTAATAAGAGAATGAAAGAGTTCTATAAAAAATATCTTTAGGTGTTATCTAGTCTCATAGAATCAATAATCATTGAATCCAACATCTATTATCTATATACATATTTTTTACTTATGTGCTTCTATGTTATTTTGCACTTTTTATAAATTATGTGCTCCACTATTATTTTGTATCATTTATTTATTGCATAACATTATGTGTTTTACAAAAATATATAAAAAAATTAAGCCTTTTGATATAAACTTGTAAAAATAATTCAATATGAAAATAGAAATATTAATCTTAAACTTTTTACCGCTAATAATATATAGAGAGTGTTTTTATGTATCTAAAAATAGGTTTATTTATTTTCTTTTTAGATACATCCATAAATTTTATACCTTCTTATTGTAATCCTGAATCTTAAAATCTCAAATTTATGTTCTTCATATTATTGAGACATTTTTAGATACATAAAAAAAATTTATGCTAATAATATAGAGAGAGTTTTTATGTATCTCAAAATAAGTTTATTTCTTTTCTTTTTAGATACATCCATAAATTTTATACCTTCTTATTGTAATCCTTGTTAGATTTACTATAGTAATTCTTATTATTACTTTATTTATGTTGATAGGGTAGTTAGTTAACTACCTAGGTTAGTTACGCTATTGTTAGCGTAATAATATTTGGTCTATTTTTATTTTTTATTTGAAGACCTAAGTTGTTGATTAGATCCTAGGATTACGAGCTAATCTGGGCTCTCAATGTATTATTTAAGCTGGTTCTAATCAATAGAATAATGTTCGGTTTATTTCAACATGGCATCAGAGCCAGTTTGATAATAGGAAGCGGAAGCGAAAGATTGCTTGGAGGAAGCGAAAGATTGCTGGAAGATTGGCTGGAGATTAAAAAAACATTTTTTTTCTACCTAAACCGCCTGCGAGGAACTTTTTTTTTAAAAAACATAGGTGGATCACCTCGCACTAGCTGTTTTTAAAAAATTTCCGTCGCTGGATTGGAGCTCTAGCCTGCACTGTTTATTTTCCCGGCCCCTCCCCCCCTCCCCCCGCACGCTGGGTGTCGCTATTTTTTTTCATCGCGCCACCCCCCGATGTCGCACGCGATGCGCGATGCAGGCGGCGTGCATTGCCTGCTGCAGCCGCGACCACCTACAGTAGCCGCGGCCACCTGCAATAGCAGCAGCCGCACGATGTCCTGCCGTCGTGGCCACCTACTGAAGTCATGGCCACCTACTGTAGCCGCGACCACCTTCAGCCGCCGTGGCCACCTGCTGCAACCGTCGCAGGCATCCCGCCGCCACCAACCACGGAGGAAGCCGCGGCCAGGCGACCGCATAGGGGAAGGGGTTACGGGACCCTCCTCAAATAGGAGGGGGTCCCTGATCCTTTCGGATCAGCCCGCTAGTCCACCTGGTGGTGGACTGTGCGGTAAGGCTCAGGGAGCCTGCAGGTCGGGGGTTCAAATCCCGCCGACCCCCCTTGGAAAGAAAAGGTAAAAAAAAAAAAATTTCAAAGTTTTTTTTAATTATTTTTCTTTAGTTAAATTTAATTATTGATTTTAATTTATTTTACATAGTTTTAAACTATATAAATTAAAATTAAATTTTTAATTTGATTTTAATTTATTTTTTAATGGTTTTTTAACTATATAAATTAAAATTAATATTTTTTTTTAACTTTAAAGCTATAAAATAATTATCAAAATCCTTTGTTGAGAGATTTTTTTTTAAAAGGGGGTATTTTTTTCAAAAATCAAAGGGGGAAAGTGAGTAATTTTTTGAAAAGCAAATTTGGCATTATTGTAAAGGTGCATTTTCGGCTGCGCCCGACACCTAGTGGGTCATTCCTGTGGGCACTTTTTATGTTGTAGGGTGCATTTTTTTCTGTTTTGCACTACTTCATTAAAAAGTTAAAAAAATCAAATTCACTCCCTAAGTCCCCGGAATAATTAAAACCCATCCGTGCAATTTATTGCACTGCAGCGTTCGGTATTTGTGATACCTCTGGCCAACACTTACAGGTAAAGTTGTCGTGATTGCGCTACTGTATCCGCCGCCTAATATAGCTGCCAAAACGACGTCTGAGCTTGTTCTCTATAAATCGTCGGGGAGAGATAAGTTTGCCATTTTGCATTTTTTTACTCCATCCATTACCCTAATAGTTCTTGTGTTTAGGCGTAAATCCTGACGAAAGTTCTGAAATCCAAAGTGTTTAGGGGAAGTTACGCCCCACGCATGAGGATTGCAGACTTTCTATGGTAGGTGCCATCAACAAGACTATTCCCTTTCGATATTGCTTAAGTACCACGTATCGTATGATCTCTAAAAATTACCTATAGTTTCCCTCACGTAAGGGCGGGTGATTTTTTTTATCTTTCTAAATACCTATAGTTTCCCTCATGTAAGGGCGGGTATTTTGTATGGTATAACGGCCTAGCAAAAGGTATATCGAAAGGGGGACCAATTGGTGTTATAAGGAACCTTCACCATGTCTGCAAAATTAATGACTGATTCTCATCAGTTGTTGAAAGGTCCTAATTACACACCATGGAAAAACAAGATGAAGGCTATCCTAGTCATGGATGACTTATGGGATGTTGTATCTGGAGCAACAACAAGACCTTCATCTGCTGTTGGTGCTACAGCTCCATCTACTGCTCAAAAAGACTTTGACAAGCTAGACAACAAAGCAAAGGTGCTCATTTTGCTTGTTGTGGCTGATGAAGTTCAACCCCATATTGCTGACTGTGAACATAGTAAAGAGGCATGGGATGCCCTTAATACTATATATGAGGGAAAGAATGATTCCACTATTCTATTTCTTCAATCTCAATTACACAGTCTAAGCATGAAGCAAGGGGAGACAGTTGAATTTTTTCTTTGCAGAGTGTCCGAATTGAAAGCAAAGTTGAATTCTTTAGGAGAACCAGTTGATGACAAGCTCCTTACCTCAATTGTATTGAGAGCTTTACCCGATTCTTATCGGGTGTTGATCACTTCCCTTCAGGTATCGCAACGAAAAGTTACTTTTGTAGAATTGGTTAATATGCTTCAAGAGGAGGAGGCACGCCAACTACAGCGAGATGATTCTTCTAACACTGCCCTCTACATCAACAGGAAAGGGCAGAACCAGAAGAAGGGTAATTTTTAGAAGGGAGGGAATTCACAAAAGGATTCAAAAGGGAAACAAACTCAACAACCTCAACAGAAAAAGCGATATTGCAAGATCTGTGACAAAGAAGGTCATGATACAAACAGATGTTGGCATAAGAATAAACAATCAAAATAGAAAGGCCAGAACAAACCACAAAAGAACAAACAACAAGTGAATGTTGTTGTTGAAGAATCTGACACGGATTCTGAGAGAGCCCACAAAGTTCTCATGACTACCACAGTGTCCAAGCAGACGGATCCTATCTGGTATGTTGATTCTGGAGCCAGTAAGCACATGACTGGTGACAAATCATGGTTTGAGTCTTTTGAGGCCAAAGAGGGCAAACCTGTCACTATTGTTGATGATAAAACCTACAAGGTTCAGGGAGAAGGTACTATTTTAGTCACTCTTCCTGATGGCAAGTGTCAGATTGACAAAGTTCTCTATGTTCCAGGATTGGCAAACAATTTGTTGTCAGTCACACAAATTCTGGACAAAGATATGGTTGTGAACTTTAGTGTTGAGGGAGGCAAGAAGTGTTGTTCTATTACCAGGAGGGGTAAGAACATTGCCACTGCTTCATATAAGCATGGCTTATTTGCCTTAGATGCTATCTCTACTCCACATGTAGCCATGACAGTCTCTACAAAGGAGGCAACTTCCCTATGGCACAAGAGATATGGACATTTGAGTTCTGGTTACTTACTTGAGTTAAGTAAGTATGAAATGGTAAAAGGTCTTCCTTCCCTTTCTACCACTTTACCAGTTTGCTCTGACTGCTTGGAAGGAAAGCAGCATAGAGTGCCTTTTGAAAGGAGCTCTACAAGAGCAAAGAAACCTCTGGAGTTGATTCACACCGATCTGTGCGGTCCCTTCACTCCCAATAGTTGTGGGGGTAAGAGGTATTTTCAGTTATTCATGGATGATTACTCACGAAAGATGTGGGTATTCTTTCTTCAACTAAAATCTGAAGCATTTGGCTTCTTTCAACAATTCAAGAAATCTGTTGAAAAGGAGTCAGGGACTTCTATAAAGACCCTCCGCTCAGATCGAGGGGGGGAGTTCACCTCTAAATAATTCTCTGAGTTCTTGAAATAAAATGGGATCACACGACAGTTAACTACTGCTTATACTCCTCAACAAAATGGAGTTGCTGAAAGGAGGAATCGTTCCATCATGGAAATGGTTCGTTGCATGCTCACAGGAGCTAGTCTTGAGCAACTATATTGGGCAGAAGTTGTCACCACAATAGTATATCTGTTGAATAGGGCACCCACAAAGGCTCTACAAGGAATGACTCCACAGGAAGCATGGAGTGGTAGGAAACCCTCCATTTCTCATCTACGCATTTTTGGATGTAAAGCTTTCATGCACATACCAAAAGAGAAAAGGAAGAAGCTAGATGAGAAGACATTGAAGTGTATTCTTCTTGGGTATGATGAGCACTCTAAGGGTTATCGTTTGATTGATCCCTTGACCAAGAAGATACACATCAGTAGAGATGTAGTTTTTGATGAGGCTTTCACATCAAAAAACACATCAGATGTATACCTAGACCTTGTGGAAACTAAGGTTGATAAATCTCCTTCATCAAAAGTTGGAGGTCCGTCTTCATCTTCTTCAACACCTCAGAAGAAGAATCCAAAGTGGTATACAAATACAATCAAAGACTCTAAGCTATCCACTCCACCAGATTTGACATTGGATAGGCCTCGTACTCGTAGCATGGCTCGACAGGAGAAAGCTGCAACAGAGAATACTGGGGTTGATGAGCTGTGTCAATATTTTGAGGAACTTTCTGTAGATCCAGAGAGAGATACAGAAGATATGGATATTGATAATGATAGGGTGTTTATGTCTTCCATAGACGATCTTGAACCCGCATCAGTGCAAGTTGCTCTTGGTGAGCCTCAGTGGAAGGCTGCTATGGATGCAGAGTATAAGTCTTTGATGAAAAACAAAACTTGGAAGCTTGTCGATCCGCCATACGAAAAGAAGCCCATAGGCTGCAAATGGGTGTATAAAGTTAAGTATAAGGCAGATGGTACAATAGATAAGCATAAGGCCCGACTTGTTGCAAAGGGCTATGCTCAAAGAGAAGGCATTGACTACGAGGAAACTTTTGCACCTACTGCTCGGATGACAACCATTCGAGTTCTTTGTGCTATGGCAGCACAATATGGGTGGAAAGTACACCAAATGGATGTCAAGAGTGCTTTTCTAAATGGTGATCTCCAAGAAGAAGTCTACATGACTCAACCGAAAGGATTTGAAGTGGAAGGCCAACAGCAGAAAGTTTGCAGATTGGTAAAATCCTTATATGGTTTGAAACAAGCCCCTCGGGCTTGGTATATAAAAATGGATCATCACCTTCTGCAGCATGGTTTTAAGAGATGTCCGTCAGATGCAAACCTCTATTTTAAGAAACAAGGTTCTGAAATAGTGTTGCTTGTACTCTATGTTGATGATCTGCTCATTACAGGGAGTTCAGAAACAATGATTTCTCACTGTCAAAAGAGACTTGTGTCAATATTTTGAGATGTCGGATCTCGGACTTCTCCATTATTGTCTTGGTCTGGAAGTCAGCCGGAAGGAGCACTACATCAAAGTGTCTCAGAAAAAATATGCCAAGACCCTATTGGAAAAATATCGCATGACTGATTGCAAGCCAATGTCAACTCCGATGGAAACAGGAATTCAGTTATCGCGATATGATGATTCACCTCAGGTAGATGGTACTCTCTATCGCCAGTTGATTGGGAGTCTCATATATCTGACCAACACTAGGCCAGATATCGTATTTGTTGTCAACTATCTTTCGAGGTTCATGCAGGAGCCTAAGACTACACACTGGAAAGCAGCAAAGCGCGTTCTTCACTATGTCCGTGGCACAATGGAATATGGCCTAGAATATAAGAGGAACAACAAATTCTTCTTACAGGGATACACGGACTCCGACTATGCCGGATCATATGATGACCGTAAATCAACTTCAGGATATTTGTTTCATCTTGGATCTGGTCCTAGCTCTTGGCACAACAAGAAGCAATCAGGTGGTTGCTATTTCATCAACAGAGGCAGAATATCGCGCCGCACGTGAAGCTGTGTGCGAAGTGATATGGTTGCGTCGCATCCTAACAAGTATGGGTCTTCCATCAAAATCTCCAATACACTTGTTCTGCGACAACATGGGTGTTTTGAATCTTGTCAAGAATCCAGTACATCATGAAAGAACCAAGCACATTGACACACAATGTCACTTCATTCGAGACGAAGTTCCAAGGCACCGAATTCAGCTTCAGTACATTCCCACCAATGCTCAAGTTGCAGACATTTTCACTAAGGCACTTGCACGTGTCAAATTTGAATTGTTTCGCAGCTCTCTTTGTATTACCAAATGATGTAATCAGGGGGGATGTTAGTAGTTTTTTAAATTACATAAATAATGTAATAAGGGGGGATGTTAGATTTACTATAGTAATTCTTATTATTACTTTATTTATGTTGATAGGGTAGTTAGTTAACTACCTAGGTTAGTTACGCTATTGTTAGCGTAATAATATTTGGTCTATTTTAATTTTTTATTTGAAGACCTAAGTTGTTGATTAGATCCTAGGATTACGAGCTAATCTGGGCTCTCAATGTATTATTTAAACTGGTTCTAATCAATAGAATAATGTTCGTTTATTTCAACAATCCTAATCTTAAAATCTCAAATTTATGTTCTTCATAATTTTGAGACATTTTTAGATACATAAGTTTATTTCTTTTCTTTTTAGATACATCCATAAATTTTATACCTTCTTATTGTAATCTGAATCTTAAAATCTCAAATTTATGTTCTACATATTATTGAGATATTTTTTAATCTATAATTGATAAATGTTCAATTATAGATAAGTGTGCATAAAAATGGACTTTGGTAAATTTTATTTTTTATTATTTTTTTTACCTTATATGAGTCTTGTTCATTTATGATTCATTCTAGCAATGATCCTATTATTAAATATGATATAAATACATAAAACATTATGCATTTATAGCTATTTAGGATTACATTATGTTAAATATAAATGAATTTGTATCTATATCGTAAATGGAAAAATGAAATATTATTTTTTAATAATTTTATGTGACATAATAAGTTATGATATTTTACAACATAATATGTTAATATTCTCACATGACTTAATACTTTAAAAATGAGTTATACCTCGTTGACTCGGGTAACACTCATAACTTCACATATCCTTAGGTGGTTGAGCAGGCATATTGTTATATGTATCCATGCAACAATCTTGAGGTGATGATAGTTAATGGGGTATGTAAAAGAAAATATCATAACGTAAAGATTTCAATGGAATATATAGTTTGAAATTTCATGTGTTTACACTTTAATTGGGTGATTATAATATAGTCCTAGGAGGTTATTGCCTATGCATGATGGTGACATTTCTTTGAAACATGGATGTAATTTTAGCTAATGATAAAAAATACACCCCGAAGGTGATTACAACAGGTATTACTTAAATAGTTACTTCCCATCATATGGACAAGTTATTAAAAGGGGTTCTTGAGGAGTTGTGGCTCAACTACGTGTTGTGAAATTAACAAAAGGAGTGGACTTAGATGAATATTATTTTTATTAATATCTAATCTCCACATCCATTTTTTTAATAGCAATAATAATAAAATTTGAATCCCCCTTAATTGATATATGTTTTCATCTTTTTTCTATAGCAATTTTAATCCTTGTAAGAATTACCCTAGCCTTCGCATAATTGTTAGTTGAAGTTCTAGATGATTGTGAGGATAATTTTACCTTCATTATTTAAAAAAAAACCATCTCCACTAACTTTCCTCAAATCTCCTTTACAATTAACTTTGATAAACCCCATTTCTAGATATTTTTATTTTATCATAGATTGAAGCAATTCCTTTGTTTTAATTCTATTATCGTAGATGACTCTTCCATGCATGTTCAAATCCTAGAACCAAGTTGTTAGCAACTTTTTTCCTACCTTGAGACTTCCCATGATGAGCACCACATCTATAAACATTTTGCAAGAAAGGCAATAATATGGTTTCAACCTTAGGCATAATTTTGAGAAATTATAAGAAAAATCTATTATTCCTTTCAAGTTATAAATCCCAATGAATAATGGAAGGACAAATCTTTCACATGATACATAATTCTTTAGATTTTAATAATTAATCCAACATTTTATCAACTCTTAAAATGTTGATGGAGCTTCCCAATATATTTTCATATTTTAAAAAAAGTAAATCAAATGGTGTGAGCAAAGGGATAATGAAAAGTAAATGGTTTGATGTTTCTAAATCCTTCTCACACAAGGCACATCTAAAAGGTTTATGGTATCCTCATATTTGTATATTCTTTCCTATAAGTACTTTGAACTACTAACCAAAGAAATATTGAGGCCTTAAGGATAGCCTCCAGTGACCAAACATTCTTCTAAAAAAATTCTTTGGAAGTAGGAAATTTTGGTTGCTCTAAATCATCATATCCCAAATTGACCGAGTATCCACCATATTTTAATATATTCTAAACCAAATCATCCTTTCGTGTACAAATTAGTAGATATAACTTGTGAAACATATTTTGAAGTTCATCTATAACTTATTTGAGCTCCTCTCCTTCAACTAGGTTACTATTAGAAATCCACGATCTAGAGTTGTTACTCATACTAGAGTTTTTACTCAAATGAAACCTCCTTGGATTTGAATGCATTTTCTATATGTCAGTGGGCTCTATGGGTATTTGATGATAGCTAAATTTGATATCAATTTTGGTGAACTTTGCACCATAGAGCTGGTCCAACAAGTCATCTATTTGAGGGAGTGGATAACAATTCTTTATAGTGATTTTATTTAAAGCTTATAGTCAATATAATATTCATGTTATATCTTTCTTTGAATCTAAGATAATTGGGTTGCCATATGGTGAAGTAATTGGTCTAATTTATCCCTTTTAAATTAATTCTTGGATCTGTCTCCTAATTTCATCATTTTCAAGTATTGATCTATGATAAATAGGTGCATTAGACAAATAAAAACAAAGAACTAAATTAATGGAATGCTTTACCTCACAACGAAGTGGAGCCCTAGTTGATGACTTAACAAGTCATCATATTTTTCTACAATTCTGTCCATATATTTTTTCTATATAAGGCTTGTAATTAATGTAGTAATGGTCCTCCTACTTTGTGGCTTGATCATCAAGAGAAAGAATTTTCTTGTTTTGGCTATCATATTTGTATAATATTTAGCATTGATTAAGGAAACAGAGATAGGAGGAGATACCTTTGGGATATTGAAGCACTAAACTTTGGCAATTATGATGACACTTTGAGTCCTAGACTCATTTACACCATGCTTCTTCCATAAAATGGTTGGACTAGAACATTCAAGGGAACATAATCTCATAGAAATTTATCTTTGAAGGTCTTGATGGCACACGAGAGAAGATATTTTTGAGTAACAAAAATGTCTTTCCCCTACTATAACCATCCAATATTATATGGTTGTGGGTGTGGTGTAATAGGCAGATTCAAATCCTTCACCATTCAAACAAAAAATAGATTCTTTTGACTTCAACTATCAATAATAAAATGTAATGCTTATTGTTGACCCACATTTGTGAGTAACATAGGTATTGCTCCTCTTATGATTCCTCTAGTGTTTCATGTATGGTGGAAATGATCACATTTGGTTTGGCTTCCATGATTCACTTCCCTCTATACTCAGCTTGTGGCTATGGAGGCAATAGTGTAGTATATGTAGAGTGTTACCACTCAACAAATAATGACTAATTTTATCAACACTCCTCTCTCAAATATTGGTTGATCTTATGATAATTGCACCATTTGCTACTCTTGGACTTCAAGGGATTCTTTTTTTTTGCTTTCAATTTTGATTTTGGGGTTCATCCCTTTTATTTTAATTCTTTATAGAGTCATTCTTACCTTTCTTTGGCTAGTACTTAGTGTTTTGATTTTTTTTATTTACTTCTTATCCTTTTCTATTTTTGTTTTTGTGCTTCTATTCTAATTTGACAAGTTTATATGCCTCTCCAAATGTATAGAATTCAAATAAGTCCATGTCCTTTCAAATGTACCATTGAAACCCACTATGGTACTTGAGGATTCAATACCTTTTGGTATCTTGAATACCTAGCTTTGTTGCCATGGAGTGGAAATCATCAGTATAATCTTGAAGATATTAGTTTTTACCTCAACACAATTGTTATCATCACATGTATTGATCAGTATAGGTGTCTATAGGATAATATTCTTTTTTGATGACCTCCATGAAATTATCCCATGTGAATGCTACTTCACCTTCATTATCTTCTATAACCTTATTACAATATGCTTCTTACCAAATTTGGATAGGTAATGAAGCTTTCAAGAGTTCAAAAGTGATTTTTCTTACTGTTGATAAATTTATTTATAGAGAAGTATTATGATAACTAATCCAACCAATTTTCTAGGGCATCAACATTTATTTTTTGTTCAAAAGTAGGAATACCAAAATTCACCTATACCATAAAAGGTGTGAGAGCATTTAATGGTGTTGGGCAATGAGAGGCTATGTAGTGGAGGTTGCAAAACTTGCAGTAGGGAGTCATTGAAGGATTTGAGAAAAGTGGTCTATCATCTCATTCCTCTATTTCATGAGGGCTTAGTTCAATAACTTCATTAAAGGATTGATTGTCTTGATGTTTTCCATAGTACTTCTCATTTGAGATTAATTAAAATGATAAGGGGGGTCATCATAAGGATTATGCATTTTATACCTAAACGTTTGATATATTGATCTTATGTTTATAGATATATACTCAAAAAATAGGCGGCTCTGACACCACTAATTAAAAACATTGAATTTTGACTCTTCTAAAACTAAAAATTTTGAATAAAAGAAGATCAAGAAAGTATGAAATTAAAAAATAGTATAGTATAACAAACTAGAACACAAGAGTATATAAGCAAAACAAAATAAAATGCAAGCAATATCTGAGAAAATATATGAGGCTATAACATTGTATCCATTACTCATGCTTTTTACACTCATGTATGCATCTCTCTTTATACAATAATTTGTGTACTGGAAATCCATTGTATTGAATATGTAAGGTCATCCATATGGAAATGTGGTGGTTCACCTTTAGTGAGTTAGAAGGTCACCCATATATAAATGTAGTGATTTACTTTCCATGATTTAAAAAGTGCATATCAAATGAAAATTACATGCATATGACTTATCCTTTTATGTTTTTCTTCTACTTATGTATCAACATGGATAGAGATGCATTTTGGCAACAAAATTTTTAAAATAGTAAATTACTAATTGTAGTAACTAGTTTATTTTTAATTTTTGAGGCCCTCTAGAGATTTTTTCCATGTATTTAGTCTAGGTGGATTTCCCATTTAAAGTTATAGATATTCCTTTAATATTTCTAAGGCATTTAAAATGGATCCAAATGAAGTCCTAAACACAGAGTTATACTCCCTAAAAATGCAATTAGGTTAAAAAAAAAATTGAGCATTTTTAGCATAAAGCCATGCCACAAAAAGGTCACACACCTAGATCATCCATCCCCCTTTGAAAATAATTTGTCACACACCTAGGTTAGAAGGATTTTTTATTTGATACTTAAACGTTTGACATGATATATATAAATTATTTCTTTTATTTGATTATTTGTAAGTCATTCCCCTTGGTGACCTAGTTGTCCTACCTTGACTACTTTGTGCATTTAAATGAACTTCCTTCTAGTGGTCTTGGTCCATGTATCAACAATATAATCCTCCTCCATTTTTGCTAAATTGTCTAGATTATGCTCTTCAATGTCCAATTATTTTTCTACTATAAAAGTATCCAACAGAGGTGGATGATAGGGCCTAAGAATTTCAACATTGAATATTGGATGTAAACCAAGATAAGATGGAAGATTCAATTCAAAGGTATTTTCTTCCACCTTCTTAGTGATGGTGTATGGTCGATAGTAAAGAGGTGTGATATTCCTATAGGGTCTTATACATCTCTCTTTCTGAATACATAACCATACCTTATATGCAACCTTGAATTGATGTGGGACCTGATGTTGGTCATGGTATTTCTTGTATTTCTTATTCATCTTTTTCAAGAGGCCATGGACCTATTGTTGAATGTGCTAAATTTGTTCCACAAATTGTGTTGGCATTTTTACTGCTTTGTTTCTATGGGATTATTATTCCATGGGTTACACAAGGAAGGCTACATCAATGGGTGCCAAGGGTTGGAACCCAAAATAGACATGAAATAGGCTATGTTTGGTAGAGCTATGGAGAGCTCGATTGTACCCACATTGAATGTAGGGGAGGATCTCATTCCATGTGCATGGATGCTTGGAATTGCACATTTAAAGAAGATGTATTATTATTTGATACATAAATGTTATCTAGCCATTAGTATAAGGATTGAAGTATGTGGACATGGTCAACTTGGTGTCCATGTTTCATAGGGTCAACCAAAAAATACTCAAAATGGGTTATCCTTGTCAAAAACCAATGGAATTTGGTAAGCCAAAAATAAGCTACACATGACTAAAATATATCTTAGCAATATCCTCAACTAAAATAGATTTCTTACAAGGAATCATGATACTCATTTTTTAAAAATGATCAACTACTCCAAAAACGCAATCATAACCACACTTAGATGTGGGTAAACCTAAGAGGAAATCCATGGAGATAGATTTCCAAGGATTGGATGACACTCACAATGATGCATATAGTCCTTGCTTCTTGTTGGTCGATTTGGAAATAACATAGGGGGTACATGACTTGATGTACCTCTTGAAATCATTCCTTATCTTTGGCCATTATAAGTACTTTTGAAGTATTACTAATATTTTTCCATACCAAAATGACCTACTACTTTGTTGAAGTATGCTTTCCAAATTATATTTGAGCATACACTAGCTAGCACACAAATATACATCCCATATGGCAGTGGAGATTATCTTGCAAATAAAAATTTGAAACATGATTATCCACATGAAGAGCTCCATATGTATTTGCAAAATCAAAATCTACTTCATACAAGGTGGACCAATTAGAAGTATCATGCCCATAGAAATTAAGAATGGTGGTGATTGCTATGATTGGAGGTTGTCTCAAATAATTTTTTGTTGAATTGGCCCTCCCTTTCTAATGGTTAATAATCAAATGAAACTATTGTAGATATTTGATCCACTTTTTATTTCTTTCATTCCTTGGCTTACTTTACATTTGAATGAACTCTAGAGTCCTATGATCTATGTGGATGATGTTTTTCTTGCCCAAGATATAGTTCTTTTACTATTTACATGCTTAGACAATGACATAGAGATATTTTCCATATGTGGGATATTTTTCAACTCCATTGAATTTTTTACTATGATAGGCAATTGGATGCCAATATTGTGTGCAAATAGATCCCAGTGCATACTCTAATGCATGAGTTGTTACCTCAAAAGGTTGATGCATATTAGGTAGGAAACGTGTAAGAGCAAAACATAATTGGTCCTTCAACCTCTCAAATACCTTCTATTATGTATTAGGGATTTTGCACCTACTTTGGTCACTTGGTGTAGTGGCCAATCAATGTGTGAGAACCCTAATACAAATTTTCAATAGAAATTGGCAAGACCCAAAAAATTGTGAAGCTATGTTAGAGTCTTTGGGATAGGCCAATCTCTTATTACCTAAATCTTCTTAGGATCAACATGAATTCCCTCTTTTTCAACAATATAACCAAGTTATTGATTTTTTTTCATTCCAAATGAGCACTTCTCTAAATTAGCATATAGCTTATATTTTAATAAAATCTGAAGTACCTATCGAACATGTTGTAGAATTTCATCTACGTATTCAACCACAAATGAGTTTGTATGGGGATGCAAGATGTCATCCATCATCCTCATGAATATGGTAGGTACATTGGTCAAGCTAAAAGGCATAACCAAGCACTCAAATAAACCCTCATTCGATTTTAATTTATTTTTCAAGAACTTATATGTGATAAATAGGTATATTAGATAAAGGAGAACCAAGAATTAAATCAATGGAATGCTTTACCTCACAATGAAGTGGAACCCTAGATGGTGACTTGAACAAGTCATCATAATTTGCTATAATCTAGTCCTTTTTATTTTGCTATGCAAGGCTTGCAATTGATGTAGTGACAATCCGTCTTTTACATTATGGATTGTCATCAATGAAATAAATTTTCTTATTTTGGCTATCATATTTATGCATTGTTTAGTATTGATTAAGAAAATATAAGTAGGAGGAGATACCTTTAGGATCCTAAAGCACTAACCTCCAAAAAGGATGATGATACTTTAAGGCCTAGAGTTATATATAGCATGCCTCTTCCACATAAACAATTGGCCCAAAACCACATCATAAACATCCAAGGGTACAACATTACACACAATTTTATCAATGAAGGGTTTGATGGCATAAGAAAGGAGACACTGTTGAGTGACACAATATCTCTCCTATGTTTTAACCATCTAATATTATATGGTTGTGGGTGTGGTGTAACAAGTAAATTCAAATCCTTCATGATTTGAGTATAAATTAAATTATTTTAACTCCCACTATCAACAATGAAATATAATGGATTACCCTTAATCCACATTTGTAAGTGAAACATGCATTCCTCGTCTTGTGACACCTTTGGTGCAGCATGTATGGTGGTAATTGTAACATTTCCTTTGGCTTCCATGATTTGCTTCCCTATGGATATAGAGTCAATGATGCAAATGATGTAGAGGGTTGCAACTCAACAAACAATGGTTGAAATGCTTGACACTCCTTCCTTGAATGTTAGTTGCTTTTGTGATAATTTCACAATTTTCCACTCTTGGACTTTGAGGGAGTATTTTTTCTAATTCCAATTTTTATTTAGAGTCTGACCCCTTTATCCTCATTCTTTGGAGATTCACTTTTACCTTTTTTTGGTTGGTTCTTAGCATTTTGATTTTTTATTTGCTCCTCCTTTTCTATTTTTTATTTTGTGCTTCTGCTCAAATTTGATAGTAGATTTATATACCTCTCCCAATGTCTTGAATTCAAAAAAGTCCATGTCCTCTCAAATGTACCATTGTAGCCTACTACAATACTTGAGAATTTGATGCCATTTGATATCTTAAATACCTAGATTTTCTACCATATAGTGGAAAGCATCAGTATAAACTTGAACAAATTGATCATTATCTTGATGTAATTGTTGCCATCACATGTATTGGTCTTCTTAGGCTCCCATAGTATAGTATTCTTCCTTGATGGCCTCCATGAAATCATATTAGGTCTTTTTTGTAGCCCTGCTATAATATGCTTCCCACCAATTTTAGACAAGTAATGAAGTTTTCAAGGGTGCAAAAGTGATTTTCTCATTGTCGATAAATTTATTTACAAATAAGGATGAAAATAAATTATCCAACTAATTTTCTAGGGCATCAACATTAATACACCTTAAAAGGTATGGGAAGCACTGAATGGTGCTTGGGAAATGAGATGTTGTGAAGAGGAGGTTATAGAGATTGCAACAAGAAATTATTGAATAATTTGAGCAAATTGATCCATCATCTCATTCCTCTATTTTATGAGAGCTTCGTTCAACATCTCTTTAAAATGATTGACTATGTTGATGTTGTCCACTTTACGTCTCACCTAAGACCGTTTGGAATGACATAGTAGGTAACCAGAGGGATATCACATCTGATACCTAAATGTTCAATATCCTAATCTTGTGTTTAGGGACATAACATACCGCTCTAATACCACTAATACAAAACTTAGAATCTTTGTTCCTTATAAAACTTAGAATTTTAAGTTAAGGAAGATCAATAAATATTCAATTAAAAAAATAATAGAGTATAAAAAATAAACATGAGTATATGAGAAAAATAGCAAAATAATTTTACTGCTTAAAAACATAGTATAATGTAAGCAATCTCTAAGAAGAGATGTGAGGCAATAACATTACATATATTAGTCACGCATTTTATATTCAAGGTGCATCTCTCTTTATAAAATAGTTAGTGTATGGGAAATCCACCATATTGAATATGGAAGGTCACCCATGTGGAAATGTGATGATTCATCTTCCATGAGTTAGAAGGTCACCCATATGGAAATAAGGTGATTCACCTTCCATGAGTTACAAAGTGCATATTAAATAAAAATTATATCAATGTGAATTATCCTTTTTATGTTTTATCTTCGACTAATGTGTCAACATAGCTAGAGATGCATTTTGGCTATGAAAATATAAAATTACTAAATTACTATTTTTAGTAACTATTTTATTTTGTATTTTTGAGGGCCTCCAAAGCATTTTTCCAGGTGGTTTGTCCAAGAAATCTATGCAAGTTATATATTTTTTCTAATATTTCCAATGTATTTTTAATGGATAAAAATGGAGTCTTGAGCACAAAGCTAAGCCCCTAATAGTGCGGTTAATATAAATAAAAATAAAAAAATTAGCATTTTATAGCAGAAAGCCATACCACAAAAAGACCATATGCCTAGATTAGTGATTTGATTTGCCAAAATAACTAGTTAGCTTATGAGCAAGGTCCTTAGGGAGTACTCTTCTCACTGGCACCACATTTTGCTCTTTTTTAATAATAGTATATCAAGTCAATGACACAAATACGATGAATTCAAGGGATGATAAATTTTATGGTAGAGGGAAGAAAAGGAGGATGGAAAATGATATCTATGGAGGAAAAGTAAAGGTAGAGAGTATCAAATAAAATAAAAGATATATATATATATATATATATATATATTTATTTATTTATTTACATTTCTTTTGGTTTGAGTCTCCCATCAAATGAGCTAGAGATGCTTACCTGTTTATCGAAATTGACATCATTCATCCATCCATTGTGGTAAGTTTGTTAGAATTTGATCCCGTTATCTAAAGAATTTTATGTGATATACTCTAAAGAGAAATAAATTTTTGGTGACCTCTTAATTTTTCTCTATCCTCGTCCCATTTTAATGCAAAGTTACCTTTTTATAGTCCATCTTGGTAGCTCATATATCAAACCACCTTTTAAATGCCTTCTAATAGTGGACTATTCTCTTGAATGTGTTTTATCTTTCCTCCCCTAGGGCTAGTAGGGCATTCAACAATGCTTACATTAGTTCAATGTTAGTGGCTTCAAGTTATGATTGCTATAACATTTGGAGGAAATGAAGCTCCAAATTGTCTAATAGTATGACCTCCTTCATATAGACTAGCTTATAAGGAGATGACCCTAGATACTTTTGGAATCACTTGATCCACCTAAAGCACCCTCTATAGTTTGGTATGTTAATCCCTCTATGATTTGGTAATAGTATTCGTCAGGATCCTCATAATATTTTCATTAGTAGAATTTTCCAATCCACTACCCTAAGGGTAATAATTGGAGGATATTTTCAATATAAAACCATATTCCAAGGAAAATTTTATTACTTTCAACCCTATGAAGGAGGTGACATTATTATTGAACACTATGTATGGTGTCCCATACCTGATGATGATATCTTCCAATTGTTGAGCGATCACTTTCTGATTAGTTGATTTTATTGTTATTGCCTCTATACACTTTATGAAGTTATCAATTATAGTAATAATACATCCATATCCTATAATAGATAAATAAAATTATTTTTCCAATGAATTCTAAGCCTTGCTATTGGAAGTTTCAATGATGATGACAAGCTTCTCGGACATTGGGGATTTTCTTCTTCCCATGAACATGTAATAGGATTTACAATTCTTGACCCATTAGAAGCAATCAAAGAAGATGATGGGCCAATAGTATCCTATTCATAAGATTTTATTGTCATGATTGGTGTAGAATAATGTCCTCCCTCATTATGATATTCTTTTATTAGGGTTTCTATCTTTCCTTCTTTAACACATGTTAACAAGATGTCATCATATGACTTTCTAAATAGTACACCATCTAGCCAAGCATTGTGTGTTGTTTGCTACCTAAATTGGGTGCTTTATTTGAGTTTTAACTCTTTTAGGACCTATCTAGTTTCCACGTATCCACTAATACCTCCCATCCATTCCATTTGATCATTAGTCCCTATCTTGTCGATCAAGACAATTTGGTTATTTGGGATAGATACTACAAGGTTTTTAATTAAGGTTCTACCCCTAATTAGCTTGTTGGGTTTAATTTCTATATCAAAATCTTGGATTTTATTTATCCACCCATCTCTTTTCTCTCATAATTCACCATGAAGCATTGCAATTTGAACATTAGAGTGGACTACAAAGATAGTGGTCTTGCTTTATGACAAGTAATACCTAAAATTTCTAAGAGCTTTCATGATGAAAATTACCTATTTTTCAATGGTGTACCTATACTTGTAGTTGTGAAGGATTTGGATCATGGATATGGAATTCTCTTCATCTTGATAATTTTTCTAGGTCAGTACTGCAATAATACTCTCATCCATACTAAACAATAGTGCTTAAAATGTTTAGATAAATCAAGATTGACTAAGACTGAGACCTTGATGATAGCATCCTATATATCTTGAAAGGCACTTTTACCCTCATAGGCCTAGATTAGGGTTGCTTCCTTTTTTAACAATTTAGTGATTGACCTAACTAGTTACACTAAATTATTTATGAACTTGGAAACGAACTAGATCTAACGTAATAAGGACCTGATTCCTTGATGGATATAGGGAGGAAAATATCTTTATGGTCAAACAATATTTTGACACCACATGATAATAGTTTTTCTTTTTGGACCATAAGATGGACTTTTTAGGATTGAATGAGATATCATATTCTCTACACCTCTAAAAGATAGAATTTAGGTGTTTAATATATTTATTTTTATCTTTTAAGAATATAGTTAAATCATCAAACTATATGAGAATGATCTCATTGACTAATCCTACAAAAGTGATTCCCATGGCTCTTTAGAAGGTAGCCCTTACTTTTGATAGCCCAAATGACATTCTTTAGTAGGTGAAGGTTCTCCATTTGGTAGTGAAGGTTATCTTATGCCAATAATTATATTTGACCCAAATATGGTTATACCCTGAGAAATAATCCAATAATAACATCTATGATCTTGCTACCTTTTGCAAAATCTAATCTATAGCCAGTAGGGGATAGTGATCTTTTAATGATTCCCTATTAAGGTTCCTAAAGTCAATGCATAGCCTAATATTTTAATCCTTCTTTTAGAGTGGTACCAAGTTAATTACCCAAGTGGAGTGTTTAATTGAAAATATTATTTGGACCTATAGGTATTTTAGGAGCTCCTTCGTAATTGAGTCAATTTTAGGATTTATAGGTTTTTATTTCTATCGAAATAAATCTGAAATAGGCTCTACTCCAGTAGTATGCTCTATGATACTTTTATCATACACCTTGAAATATTCATAGGATCAAGTAATGATATCTTCATATTTTCCATAAATTTCTTTAAACAAATGGATTTCCTCTTTAGTTCACTCTTTACTAAGAAATTTTTTTTACCTTCAATTATTTTGATAAGTTGGTAGGACCTTGATGTTGTATTTATTTTCACTATCACTTGGATTGAACAAAATTTCCAAAGTGATTAACCCCTTGCCATTCCCTTAACTTTTATATCATTTGTGAATTCATTTTTATCTTTGGAATGTTGAGATTCTTTCATGAGAAACTCAATGATTTGTTCATCATTGTTGAAGACCTACCAATGATTAACATTGTCAAGGACTAATGGACTGAACACTACCTCTAACCCCTTTGGCATATCCCAAATGTTAGCAATGAGGTCAATTTTTTTTGTCATTGATGCCAACTCATCTACTTTGGTGTTTAAATACTTGGGGATTGTCACGATTTCATACGTGTTGAAACTTTATAGAAAATCCCACACCCAATGCTTATATGACTTCAACTATCTATTTTTTATAGTTCATTGGTATTAACCTGGTTTGTCACTAATTTAGAGTTTCCAAGTATCTTTAGATTTTTTATTCCCATTTTGTTGGCCTTTCTCAAGCTAGTGCACAATGCTTCATATTTAGCCATATTATTTGTGTAGTTAGGATGCAAAATTAGCTTACACTCCTTGTGGATCAATAAATTGTATGCCTACACCTAATTCATTTCTAGTTCTTATGCCATCAAAGTGTGTTATTCATGCTTTGTCTGATCCTTGTGTCTCTTGACTGGTTAGAGTCAATGGGTTAGACGGTTCTAAAACGAGATAGTTTCCAAGCTTAATTTCCTTGAGGTTGACCTCCAGGTCTTCATCATCCTGAAGCACACCAATAATCATGTCTATCTTAGACATTTGATCATCTTCCATCCCTTCATCATCTATGAACTCTAGCATTCATTCCATTTTCATATACCATATTCATCCAACTTATGCAACAAATAGTTAGATAGGGGTCCATTCTCAATTTAGAGCATCTTTCTATCCCATGGTACCTCATGTGGGTGTAGTCCATTATGAAGTACCCATCCCCATAAAGCTTACATGTTCATTTTACAGATAATAACATATCAAATATGGGTGAAGATCGACTACTATTGCCTCTTATAATACTAACAAATCTGGATACTTCGCTATGGTTATAATAAGATATTTTAGAACCCCTATGGAAATTATCTTGTGCCATCCATCTCAATCAGGTGTTTTTCTATTTTTGTGTAAGATAGTCCCATATCTTCATAGAATTCTTTTGGCAGCACTCTTATAGTCACTCTTGCATCGACTATGTAACTTCTTTAAAAAATCAATCTTCAAATCCATATAGAATGGTGGTGGCTTCATATTTTTTAGGCTTTAGAGTATTTAAGATATCTATTTCATTGACCTAAATGTCTAATGGGTCTTCCATTATCATTTTTTTGTGATTTATCTAGATTGGGTTAAACAGGTTAGGTTACCCATTCTTGGCATAACTCCTTATTTTTTAGATCTTCTTGGAGTAGACCCCGTTAACCAAGAAGGGCCAATGCCTCCAACATTCTCACCTTGGTAGGAGTCTTCTTCATCTCTTTCATAATGTTAAGCCTGCATTTGACTGAGCTACTATCACTATGAATTATAAACTTTATATATTGTATTGTAGCTATTGTGCATTCTTCATTGGTGAGGAAAGGATATTTAAAAAATTACTCTACCTCCTAAATTTGGTGCCTATCTTTATCACTTCTCCCTTCTTTGGACTTGTCTACTTTTTTTGTTTCTCTTTTTTGTTTTTTGTTCTTTTGTCTCCTATATTTTCTTGTCCTTATTGGCCTGGGCACCTACCTCAAGTGTGTTAGTGATTTTTTTCCTAGAATTTTTACTATGTTTTTGCTATTTCGCATTTGTTATCATCCACTTGTCTTTCAAGTGCAACAATGATCTTTCCCTCCTAGGTACTTAGTGCCTTTGTTTCAGGGTTATGCATAGTGGCTATTTATCACAAAATTGGCTAAAATTAGGATTTTTGTTATTTGGAATTGGCTAATATTTGGGACCCTTTACCAGGGCCCATTAGCCAAAACTTTCTGGGTGCAAATTATTTTTTGGGCTGATTTTCCATAATTTTATAATAATTTGACCATTTTAATTTTAAATTTCCAACATTGCCCCTAATAATAGTGAACCTTCTACATGTGTTTGGACACTATTCACCTGGATTTTAAACCTGATTCACCAAAATTTTATACATACATTTTTGGGCTGACCCCTTATGCATAACCCTGCTTTGTTTGTTCTAGTATATTTATGCATTGATTCTTGCTCTTTTGATGCTTTCCATTTATCCTTGGTTCCAACACCTTATTGATTTGTGCATATGATATTATCCTCAAACACAAAGTCTTTGTCTCCTTCAACTATACTAAAGTTAGAAAATATCATATTATTAGGGTTTGGCAAGGCCTTGTTGCACTTGAGTTTTCTAAGAGACAAGTTGATTTATCCAAGGTAGTGGCCTATTTAGCTTGAGATTGTTAATCATATTGATTTATCTAAGAATATAAAATTTCTACTGCACAATCCATAGAATCATACCCTACATTGCATGAAAAACACCATAAGTATTTACCATATTATTTTGAACCTAATTAGCACATTTCCAAGGCACTTGATCATTGGTAAGATAAGGGTCTTCCTTGGATGTCAATTTTGTTGTTGTTTCCAACCACTATTTTGCTACCACTAACTATTTTTAGTATTATTTAGATTTATCAATATCCTCACCACATCCAATATCTCTTTCATGTCAAGTTTAAATTGTCATTTATAGGCTTTATCTTCATCATTGGTATGTGAATGAGCATGTAGGGCTAGCAATTGTGGCTAGAATGCAACGATTTATGATGAGCTTTGTCTAGGATGCATCATGATATATCAAGAAGGGGTTGAGTTGATAGATGATTAGGCACTCAAAATGGGTAATATAAAGGACATATATCCAGTGATTTATAAATTTTGGATGGCATGGGTTGCATAGGCCATGGGCAGGGCAAGTGATAGCTTTCTTACCATGATTAAAACATCTTCTACATGGGTTGCTTCTTCAAAGGCTAAAACTTGGATGATGTGGTTATCATTACAAACTATTAAGGCCAATTAAAATTGTAATATTTTGATATAATATGGCAATGCAAGTTCTTAATTTGGCTAACATTTTGTGGAATTAAATTCAATATCCTCAAAAAAATAGTATTATAATCATGATTTTTTTCTTGAGAATGCCTTTCAATTCAATTCAATTGAAGCAAAATATATTACCCATTATCCATAATACCAAATACATGCAAATTGATGCCCAACCAATAACCAAATTATTAGGCAAATATCTATACCACAAAGAAGCTTTATCATGTAAGGAATAGATCATTAAGCATGCCAGGATTTTTTTCTCCTAAATGTGATGAATTGACTTTAGTGTAGATAGCTCATTGAGATGATACAACATTGTCTTATTCTCACTTCCATAAAAATTAGGTGAAAATTCCGTAACAGTAGAAGGGATAGGAGAATAGGCACTCATATTTAAAGGTCCTTGGTAGGTCTAATTGAGAAGTTGGTTTTAAATCCTAGAAGGTTGAGACATGATATTGCTTTGTGAAGTTTTATTGTATTACATTGGATAGGGGTATACCATATAACCCTAAGGTGGATATGGAAGCATTTGAGAGTATTGATATGCAACATAGTAAGGTGGTGAAAAAGAAGGGTTTGGCATTTGGGAAGGAGGTGTTGGACTAGGACAATCCTATTGTTAATTTGAGAGCTTGCATGTTTTAGAATATAGGAGGACATTGCAAGACTTGTGGAGGGACTTGTTGACTTGGAAAAGGTGGACATTGTTATGATTTTGTAGTATTTGGTTGTTTGGATGTGGTGTTTGACTCGAGGGGTTTTCCTAAGTACTTTATATTCCCATTTGAGTGGTTGACAAATGCAAATTTTGAGAAGAACCCTAGCTTTGATTAGAAATAAAAATTTGTTCGAGGAACCTATATTTGGTAGCATAAAAATTATAGATGAAAGGTTTGTTGCGTTGGACATACCATATATAGGTATACTTTGAGATAAACCCCTACTGATAGGAGGGGTGATCTGAGAATTAGAAATTGGAGGTTCACTCGTATTATTTGGATTATAAAAAAACATGAAGGATGGATTAATTATGTCAAAATTTATTCCATAAAGTGGATTAGTATGAGTTAAAGTATGACCAATATTTTCCTAAGTTTGGTTTACGAGAGCAGATGAATAACTATACTAGAATTTGAGTAAGCCAATTTCTTGGAATTTAGGATTTTGACAGACTCAATTCCAATTTCTTGGAATTTAGGATTTTGACAGACTCAATTGACCATTGGAAGTTTTCCTTTTGAGAGAGTGGGATTAGAGGTAGGAATCTTCTCAATCTCATTGTCTTGATGTACCCATGTGGTGATTTGTTCCTTCTTTTTTATTTTTGTATTCCTTCATTGATACACAACTAATTCTAGGAATTGGTGTTCTTTAGCAAATTATTGCATTTTTAGCATGTATCCATAAGCTTGGTTTTGCACACGTATGTGCCTACATGGATAAAGTTTCAGGTTCAAACTTTAAAAATTTGTAAAATTTGGTCTACAGAGCGATTCACTAAGCAAACCGCTAGCAGACTTGGGTGAATTTCTTATGAAATTGAACTTTGAAATTTTTGACAAGTAGAGGGACAAGCAAATTGCTTAGAGTGAAATACTTCAATTTGAGAAAATTTGTTCTCCTTAGAGGAATTATGAAGAATTTTTATTTTCGAGTGAATTGCTTGTTGAATTCTACTTGGAGAAATTTTACTATTTCAAAGCTAATCATTAGCTAGATGAAGCAAATCACTAGTTGCATTGAACTTATGTAAAACCTTCTCAAAATTTATCCCAAATGCCTTCCATTTATGGTAGATGCAAAATTGGATCTACAAATGAGGGATTTCATTGTTTTTGTGTTGTCTTGCTTGCTTGCTTTATGAAAAAATTATGATTCTATAATTCATAACATAGTCATCATTCAAAAAGCACATGTAAAAATTAGATTTAAATAACGAAAAAGATATAAAATTCAAGGTCAATTTGAGAGCAAGGTTGATAAATCAAGTCCTTGGTTCCAACAAGTCGCTCTGGATTCAAGCTATGAAAATTTTGTAGATTTAGAGTGAATCACTAGCTTAGTGGAGAAAATTGCTCCTAGAATTGGACTTAGAATATTTTTTATGTTTTCAAGGAGATTGGCCCCAAATGGAGTGAATCATTACCTAGTTGGGGATTTGGCAAAAAATCCTTCAAATTTGGACCAATTTTTTGCCACTTATGGTAGAATGCAAAATTGGCATCAAAGTCAAGAAATTTCACCAAATTTTAAACTAAAGGGCTAGGGTTCCACTAAGTGTGCCAAAAATCTATGTTGAATTATGCATGGTGGGTATCTCAATAAGTGTTTCTTTGTGGGGTAAATAATAGGGATTCGTACGCATGCCAAAAACTTAAGTTGAATTGTGGAAATATACAATCCATAATTTGGATAAAATGATAGTTGGATGGAAGGGTTTAAAGTCTCTTCCAACCTCCAGATTTAGGACGACTTCCCACTATCCTTGCTAAATTTTAAACTAATCTAATCTAATTGCATGAAATTAAATGTGCAAAGTATGCATGAAATTAAATGTGCAAAGTAAATTAAAAAATTAGAATGTAGGAAATGTAAATTGTGAAGTTTAGGGTGCAAGGTATTAAAAGTAAATACAACCAAAACCATAGCAAGGAGAGTGTGATTAATCAACGCATGAGAAATTTGAATAACAACAATGTTCCCATTCAATTAAGATGCAATTGTGAAAGAAATTCCAAGATAGACAAAATGATTGTGTTTCAATCACCACACATTTTGCAATTTGAGAGGGAAGTGTCACTAATGGAGAGCAAAATACTTTACCAATTTCATGAATTACAAGAGCACAATGTGGGAGTCATAAATTGTAGCTCTAATTTCCTTAGGGCCAAAAGATGTTTACAATGAATCCTATGGCTCCTATTTATAGGAAATGTTCACCCCTAAGTTACCTTGGGTAAGAAACTATTACTCCAATAAAAGTAAATATTTGAGGGTATCTCTAACAAAATGATGCATCTTCAAATGCTACATGCTGCTAATTATGCCTCTAAAAATCTTAGAAGACTTCTGAAATAAGGCATGGTGCCACTACATCCCATAATGTTACTTTTCAAAGATCTTCCTCAAGATCTGCACTTGTCCTTTTACCCCTCCATTGGTTCATGAGTGATTCATTCTAGGAGGAAGACGGTTTATTATAGGAGGTAAGCGAATTTCTCCATTCTATTAGTGTTTTGTCAATGTTTTCTTATCACTTCATTCCTACATGCCAATCAGTTAATTTTTGCTAGTGGATCGCTCCTAGAACAAATTGGCCTTCATGGAGCAAATCGGTCCTGGTCTTTAATCAACTAATTTTGATATTTTGTAACCTTATAAAATTGAGAATTCTAAGGTAGTGACTTGTCACTAAATTAATACAATATTTTTGATGAAGCTAGAGCAAAAATAAATGAAATAAATTAAAAACTATGAAATATCTACCTACATATGCTCAATTATTTTTCTTCTTAAAACATTTTTCTTATCTACTTTGGGCTTTTTGACCTACCTATTTATTATCCTCTTAGACTAAAGCAAAAAAGTTGAGTGAATTGTAAGAGGGTATGCTTTTTAAAAGGGGACGAGAATTGGATGGATGCATATAGATAAATATCTAAGAGTTGACATTAATTCCCAAAGAGTTGGAGCGAATCCTTTCATGTAATTTTTTTACATATTTTACAATGACTATGCCACATGACATATCATGAGGATGGATAAGCACAATTTTATAGTAGTGGCTCAATGCTCAAGAACCATTTTTAGCTTATTTATACTAAATGTTCTCACTCAAATATTTTTGAGCAAATTAATACAATTATTTTAGTGAAAATAAAATGAAAAGAAAAAGAAATTAATTAATTTGAAAACTATACAACATGTATCTACAAATCCTTAGTCACTTTATGCTCCAATAGACTCCTCTTATGTAATTTTATAGTGCTTATCCCCTTGGTAGCTTAGAATGTATATAATTTTAATATGACTTTTATATATTTCTTAAGTCAAAAGTTATTGTTTTATTTTCCAAGAAGGTTTCTTCATATATATATATATATATATATATATATATATATATATATATATATATATATATATGTCTTTTATATTTTGTGTGAATGTTTTAATTTGATTCACTTACTATGGTGTGCTTTAACATGTAACTTAGAGTTGAAAATTACAAGCTCTATAATAATTAACAATATACTTGAATTATATATCAAAACACAAATTTTGATTTACTAGAAAAGGTGTCTGTTCTAAGGCTAGATTATATATAATAATCCTACAAAAGCATAGATAACAAATTAATATATGTACAAAAGAGATTATTGAAATAAGTATTCTTTATTAAAGATTAAATAATTTCCTTAAGTTTAAACCTTTATCTATTTTTAATAAAATATAATACTTATATATCATTTTTCCATAATAACACAACATAATACCATAATACAAAAACTTTGTAATTATATCTTGTTTTATCTTTTTATATATCTATATTTTATTTTATTCTATTTGTATTCATAGGAGAGTTGGTTACAACCACACTATTTTTAGTAACTATAAAGTGCACGGTTCAAATAACAGGGGATGCTCCCACCAAACCTATTTCACCTCGTTGTTGTTGACCCGACATGAGAGGTTGCTCCCACCAAACCTATTCCACCTCGTTGTTGTTGACCCGACATGAAGGGGACCACCGATTGCTCAAGATTTGTACCATCATCATCGATTTGATGCACACTTAGAGGATTCAGATCAAACTACTACCTTTGCAAACAGGCTGTCCCCAAGGTTTGAACCTAGGTGTCTTCTTGGTAATTGCATGGCTAGACAAGCAACTACTAATCCACCTAGTCCTTGGTAGCTCAAAGTTAATATATTCTCTTTATTTATTTTTTTCGCCTCCTCAAATTGCTTAATTCTAGGTTGTTACACTATGCCTCTTGGGCATATATCTCCATATTACTTTATATATATATATATATATATATATATATATATATATATATATGATTAAAAGATCTTCCTAAATAGTTTTGATGATTATATTGTTCATTCTATTTTGAATAATACTTTATTTCTTTTAGTGGGTAAAGTTTCTCAAGATCTCTTCTTCAAATCTTAGCCCACCATAGTAATGATTAAGATTTTCTTCACTGTTTTCCATTGATAGTATTTGCTTTATAACATCAATTCTTGTGGTTGCACTTATGCTTCTCAAAGGAAACTAACAATCTAGATCTAGTAAAGCAAACTAGCAATGTACATTTTGTAAAGTGGACTATGTTAGCGCTAAGTTTTGGAAATACTACTCTACTAAGATGCAATGCATAGATAGTAGAGGTGGAGTTATGGTATTGTGAAGGTGGTTGTAGGAAAATGTCAAGAAGAAGATGCTGAATTTTGGAATATTTGTATTCATACAAAAAAAATTGAAGATCCAAAAAATGAAAATTAGAATTCAAACTTTTTATAAAAAATGATGTAAGTATCTAGTTATAGCAACTCAATTGAGATGAGAATTGAATTTGTTTATAAACTCTCAAACTCTAAACAAGAAAGTTATAATTTGTCAAGAGTGGGGGACCAAGTACAACCCCTTGCTCTTAAAAGTTAAGCCAACCATCACCATATAAACAATAAATTCTTTCAGCTGAAGATTTCAAAAGGTGCAAATATTTGCTAAAACACATTGGGCAATTTCGTTGATAAAAAGTACCATTTTCAATATTGACTATTTGTAAAGCTTTTCTTTCTTTCTCTTCTCGGAGAACTGAATCAAAGCAGAGATCTCTCCCTTACCAAATAAGTGCACTAAAAAGCACATTCCAAAACCAAAGTGGAAGAGAACACTATTTAAGACAGTGTGGATATTCTTTCAAAAATATCTTGGTATTATTAAACCCAATTTAATTTGGTGCTTGGTTGTATGCAAAGCAGACAAATAATTTAAAATGTTGGTTTCCCATTGAAACAGGGTGACTTTGATAGGTACTTCCTTGGAATGTGTAATGAAGCTAAAGGGGAAAGTTTTATGACATAAGCAGCCCAAAGGAAACCCTCATGAAGCAAACACAGATCAATTATCCCCTAAGCCTTCATTATTTTTTAAGAGATATTGCAACATACTTTAAGAACAAGATATTGATGCAAAAATTATATGGAATTATTCATGATCTAGGGCACCAATAACCATACATTGTAATGGATTAATAATATACTAACAGTAGATTTTGAGCATATTGAGCAAAGTTCTGCCTGGAGCCTGAGTAGCAGAATTGCCGGGCATGATCTGTTATGGACTTCAGGGAATCTAAATGTTAAACGACCATATATAGATAAGTCATTGGAGGAATACACCTAAGATGGACTAATGCATTGGTAAAAGATATTATATGGTCTACATAATATGTTGATACCAAAAGGTTTACTTTGACTCAATTAAGAGTTTTCCAGCTGCAGGTCTGTGTGTTTTCACCACTAAAATGAAAGTTCATTTCATACACATTATCAAACTTAAAATACACCATCGTTAGTCACACAGTGATAAACAAAGAAAAAAGCTCTCTCAGAAGTGTCCAACAAGAATTTAGTGATAAATTAACACCAAGTAATGGTTGATAAAAGGAATAAATAATGACAATTGCAAATCATGTGATGAATTAGTAATAAATAAACACCAACTAATGTTTAATAAAAGGAATATAATATTGCAATTGTAAATCATGTGATGATTCCTGCATGTACAGAAGAAACAAGAACCTTCTTTGGATTCTTCTCCATGGAGAACTTCGATAACCAAATCAAACATGAATCCACAAACTGGTGTCCATACAACATCCAAGGTGATTTCATCTCATCCGAGAAATCCGCATCACAGATAACATATGGTTTAGGTAACAGCCATGCGACAACATATATTACGTAAAATTGAAAACTCTGAGAAACAAAGAGGGTCAGTCCCAGCAACATGAATTTTTCTTTCTTGCAGCATTGCGATTGTCTATAAGGCTGACTGTATTACTATTGTTTAATGGCACCTCAGATTTGTAAGAATCTGAGTTTAGCATCTTCCGACTCATGTTGTTGTAAATTTCCTTGATTACAATTTGAAAGGCTTCATTCACATTTGTTGCATTTAATGCAGAAGTCTCCATGAAAAACAACTTCTCTGCTTCGGCAAGGCTCTTGCCTTCTTCAGTTGGTACTTCTCTGATATTATCTAGATCACATTTGTTTCCAACCAATATTGTCACAATGTTCAAGTCAGAATGCGCTGCACGAGTTTAACAAAGCGGTGTCAGTTTTCTAAGAAGAATTACATTAAAGTTTCTTGAATTTACTTGACAAAAACATACCAAATAATGAAAACAGAACTGTGTCTTTGTTAGAAAAAGAAAATGTCAACCTCTCCTACTTTTCTACTTTATAAATCTTTAAGTTAAAAGAAAAACAATTTTTTAACTTCTGCTCCTTTTCAACTTTAAAACTTAATTTTGTTAATGTTTAAATGCATTTTAGCACTAGCCACCAGACCTATCCATTATGAGCCAAAAATCAAATATTGAAAGGCAGGGCTTCCTATGTTGATAATGTATGGCATTGATTGCTACAAATATGTGCACAAATGGAAAGAATCAGATAATTCCTCTCCTAAAAACTCATGAGACAGGAATATTCAAAATTCATTGGCCTCTGAGTTATCTGTGTAATTAAAAAGGTCTAATTAAAAATCTACTGGTCTCTCACTAACTATCTTAGACTTATTAAGTTAAACTATCCATTTTTTAATGAAGAAAGCTAAAGCCACTATGATCACAGCTAATTCATGGGATCCCCTCTTTCTACTTGTGCAAAATCTTCCAATGAAATTCCTCGTACGGTAGGTTTCATAATCTTTCTCTATAATTCATAAAACTTCAAGAATGGATGAATATGTGTAATCTCTCTACCTGGATATGAAGAGAATGAGAAAGGTTGAAATTTGTTCTATCCTTCAAACAAATCCAAAGACCAAAAAATAGGTTTTTAATCTTCATCCGATTCACTTCGTTTGAAGATAAATTTGATTGGGTGTTTGTTCTATGAAGGGGCAAAGGAACCAGAGATTTAATTTTTATTTAAAAAAAAAAACCAAAATTATCTACCTTCAATTGCAGTGAAAAAGAGATTATCCTGTAACAAACACATCCATGGTTCTAAAGAATGCAATATGCCTTTCTCATTCTCTTCAGAATCAGGCATAGATAACGCACATTTTGCAAAAGAAGTTTGGGGAATCTTTATAATATTTCTTTCCAAACAATGTCCGATCGCTTAAGGATTTTAATTGGGTAAATGGAACTAACTGCACTTTGGAGATGCAGAGCAAGCTTAATGAAGAATTATACAGATAACCATTACAGAAAGAGATCATTAGAATTGCTTGCTCGTGGCGTACAGACTTAGAATCAACCCAAAAACAAATATAGGATACAAATTGCATCCAAAAACATATTATAAGCTCTTCAAATTAGTATAGTATTATATACAACGTTACACCTAACAATCGAAATTGCACACTAAACTCAGATTCAAAAATTAAGGTATTAAAAACCAGACAGATTTCCCAATAAAATAAGTACTCCTTGTTATCTAGCCCTTTCTCATATGTATGATTTTGTCACTGCATTGATCTCTTGATTCTGAATCCATATAGACAGTTTCCAGATTACTTCAATATTTTTAAAATATATTTATAAATTTCAATGTTTAAGAATTACCCAAACATGATATATAACCTATATTTTTAATCAAACCTTAAATTTCTAAAACATGATGTAAAACTTATATTTTTTCAATCAAACTGTAAACTTTGTAAACCTTCTATCTACTCTATATTACTGAAAAAGAACAAAAGAGGGTAGGCAATTCTTACTTTTGAGCTCATCAAGCCAACGAGCGACATTGAGAAAGGTGCCCCTTCTGGTGATATCATAAACAACAAGGGCACCATAGGCACCCCTGTAATAGGCGGATGTGACGGCCCTGAACCTCTCCTGCCCTGCAGTGTCCCAAATCTGGGCTCTGATGTCCTTCCCCTCGATCACCATGCTCTGTGTTTGGAACTCCACGCCAATGGTAGCCTTGGAATTCATGTGAAACTCGTTCCTCGCATACCTCGCTAGCAGATTCGACTTCCCCACTGCGGAATCCCCTATCAATACTACTTTGAACAAGTAATCCTCGTTCGGATCCTCGTCCATTGCAATGTGCTACAGATATCCTTCAAGTTGGGATCACATATAAGCGATATATATAGAGAGAGAAAGAGATCTCATGGAAGGAAAGGGATCTGTTTTTTTTCTGGAAAGTCGAATTAGATGGATCACGCGGGAAAGAAGTGTATGCAATTAATGAATAGTGGGGAGATTTTATGTTGCAGATGGTGTACGTGGAGCCCGGAAATGAGAATAGGATTTTGGTAACCAGCTGGTCCAGTGGGAGTGGAACTTCCCATGATTTCCTACGATGGCGGTTCTGGTGGACGATGGATCCAACTCGTGAGGGCGAACCGATGATGATGACGTATACCGGATATGGCCGGTCCTCAAAGTGGTAACATCGCCGTCGACCACGCGCATTTGGGAGCTTCCATTTTGTCAGACATTTTCGACGCCGGCAGATCTTGTGACGCATCAGCTATATGGGGATGGGGATCCGAGATTACAAAGTGTATTGTTTAAAGGGTCGAGAAACTATAGTCCAATGGTTTTTGTAGATACTTGAAAGGTCGAAAATCTCGTTGATTTAGTTTTTTTCAATAAATTAGGGATTATATAAGTTTATATATGTAAATATTTTTTGATTTGGTTAGTGTGAGAAATTTTTATGACTTATAACTCTTCTTAAAGTTGAGAGCTATGTTTATCAATAGAGAATTTAACACACATCTACCATGCACCCACCCAGGCCGTAAAAACCATTCTTCGTATCCTCTTAGGGTCAAGACTTTCCATTCCACATGGCGTGTCCCATCCGAATATGCTCGTCAAGCTAGTCAGAGTCTTTTTGTATCCAGTGCAAGTCACCGGGCTTATACCTCAGACCTCCGAAAAAACTTGCCAGTAAAATACCTAATATGGATAACAAAAATATATATAAACCTGGAACCGTCTGAGGAAACTTTCCACTAAAATACCTAATACGAATAACAAAAAAATTGATTTTTTTACACCAAGTTATTTATATATATTGAAAGTGAGATTGACTTTTTTACACCAAGTTATTTATTTATTTTTAATACGTAAGTCTAGGACCATTGGTTCTAATATTGGAATTCAAAACCTTTAACAACAAAATAAATGAACTTTAATCTTTTGTTTGGAAAAAAAATAATTTTTTTTAAGAGGTTGAGAAAAAATATAATGAAATGAGTATTTTAAATCTTTGTATAAATTTTTTAAATTTTTTTTTAATTTTATTAAAAGTTATTTTAAAATCTTTCAATAATGAATCAATTTTCTCTAAAAAGTTGTAATATAATAAAATTTTTGAATAATCTTAGTCAAGTCCTCAGTCATGATACAACAAAAACTATGAATAATTTGTTGTAAGCCTTCAAAGAAATTTTAAAGTATCATTTTGATACTTCAACGTATAACTTTAATTACCAAAATACAAACTATGAATAACTTAGTCTAAGGTTTTAATAATCTTATCAAATTTCATCAATCATCTTCCGAGTATAACATTAATAATCAAAAGACCTAAAACCATTAAAAAAATGTCCATAGAGAAAAATTGGAAACACTTGTTCCTACACAAAGTCTTCCAAGCTATTCACAAAGGTAAATGGAAAGAAATCTCGTGGAGATGATAAGGTCCATAATGCACCATACTTTGTGGTTAAAGGATCTATTCCTCTTACCTGTAACTAGAAATTTTGGCAATTAGTTTCTCATTTCTTGGTTTGAAAGTTGACTCTTTATAACATGGTTTAAGCATCAATCTAAAGAGCCTTTGGAGTAAACTTATCCTCCATAATGATAAACCTTTAGCTTTGTGCAATGCTCTTCGAGGACTATCATTTCTAAATAAAGGTCTAGATAGAATAAGAGATATTTGGGATCCAGGCAATTGCTCAATTTTCACTTAGATCCAATCTGCAATTGTTGTTCCCTTCCCTCTTCGTTCAAGGAGTCTTATGGCCTTGTTGTGGCTTCCATTCCATGTGAGGTCCTTATAAAGTTGGGAACAACTATTTATATGGACTAATTGGAGATGGCTTAATGAACATAGGATCTCTTCCATTAAATTTAGTTGGATCCACAAAAAATATTTGTGTCTTTTCCCATTGGACTCTAAGCTCAATGTCAAGTGGCAAGTCAATTTTACCAATGTCCAGTGAAAGTTTCCTCTTATTCAAATTTCAAAAGTTTCTTGTTGAATCCAAAACTCAGCTTTTTAGATGGCGGGTTCTACATCAAAAATTTTCAACTTTTGAAAATTTGGCTTCAATTTAACATATTTCCCCTCAATGCAAATTGTGTAATTGTTCAAAAGCTATTATCTACTTATTTTGGTTTTATAACATGGCTAAACAATTTTGGGATGTTTTCTACACTTCTTTTATTCCATCCTTCGCTAGATCTTGGAAGCTTGTTCGGCTTGGTTTTTCCTAGGATCAAGATCAGAGTCCCAAACTTTGGGATGTTTATAGACTCATTTTTCTCAAACATATTTGGAAGTTAAAATGGAAAAAAAATGCTTAGGCTCCACTCCTTCATGGGGTATTGTTTTAATAGACTTGTCCTTTGATCTTTTTTTATATTTGGAATGCATTCATTCCCATGTTGTTGGAGCTTCTAATACACTAGATGTTACCAATAGGCTTCTTCATATATTTCACATGATCCAAGATCTTTAAAAGTTTTAGTACGAAATAAAATAAAAAGCAGAAAACAATAATGAACCACTTTAAGAACTTATTACTTATTTTTCTTTCGTGAAGATTTCAAAATATAGAATGGGGAACATAGTCAAAACTTTTCTTTGTGACAAACTCTCCCAAAGATAAGTCGAATATAACTATAATCTTTTTGTTACTATTAGCTTATATTCTTTATGTGTACTTTATTATAAAAACTTTAATCTTTATTCACCTAATTTTTTTTTTTTTCTTGTAATCGATGCTAACACCATATTATTATAATATTTCAATTAATAATACAATATAATCTAACTTTTAATAAAAAGAAAAGTCCCAAACGAAGACTCTTCACTTGTATCATTGTTCATTAAACTTATAAATATGAAATCATTTGTTCGTGTCTCTTGACCACCATACCTAGAGGCACTTTTATTTATGGTTTTGGGCTCACATTGGAGCGACTCATATTTAAATTATAGGGGAGGAACAACCATACCAATACATTGGTATAAGTTTGTCTCTATATTACGAAGACCCAAGTTTAAATTATAGAGAAAGTGGTCCCACATTAGAAAGACTCATATTTAAATCATAGGGGAGGAACAACCATACCAATACATTGGTATAACTTTGTCTCTATATTATAAAGACCCAAGTTTAAATTATAGAGAAAGTGATCCCACATTAGAAAGACTCATATTTAAATCATAGGAGAGGAACAACCATACCAATACATTAGTATAACTTTGTCTCTATATTATAAAGACCCAAATTTAAATTATAGAAAAAGTGATCCATTATACTATTAATGACCAAAATTAAATCACAACAAAAAAAATAATCCGTTGTACAGGAGCTATAGGCTTAGGCTACTAAAAAATCACTTTTGAGTGTAAAACGGAGCTATATGCTTAGGCTACTAAAAAAATCACTTTCGAGTGTAATAAGCAAATTAAAAAAAAAAATCACTCTTTTGAGTGTAAAACGGAAATAAGATGTTGGGCATCTAAACTTAAATTTCAAAATTTCAGTGTAAGCAAGCGTTTGATTTGGTTTGTATCGCTTCCTCCGGTGGGAATATGTCTTACTATAAGCCGATCAATGTTATCAAAATCATCACTATTTATTTATTTTTTATTATTAAAATTTAAATATAAATGAGAAACGAGGGTAAAAGGGATGTTATGGTCCCAAACTATGCTTTTGTGGTTTTAAATCAGTTTTAAAAAGTAAATAGCGTGTTAAATAATATAAGTTCTTTTATGATATAAGAGAATAAATTTTTTTGGTTAGTGTAAAAAATTTATATCATAACATATATGGTTAAAAATAATATATGGTTTTGTTGGAACAACGCAACTAAACTGTGGTATGTGTTTTTTAGTTCTTGTGTGTAGTAGTGTGTAATTTTGTGTAGTTTGAGCTTCGGTTTTCGTGTGCATCATGGAGAATCACTTGTTTGGGCCTCATGGTGTGTTGTTTGTGTTAATAAAAAATAATAATAATATTTAAGTTAAAAAAAAATAATGTGTTAATAAAAAAATAATAATATATGGAATAAAAATAATAATAAAAACATATTTTGATGAAATTTTGGTAATAGGTTGACGAGGGTAATGAGTCGCATTAGGTTTCTTTTTGGAGCTTTTCATGACCTCCATCTTTAGTGGCCCAACTATTTGTGTTGGTGTTGTAGAGGAGACGGTTCTCATCAATGGAACTTTTGGGGTGTTTATAGAAATATTTTTTGCTAAAATTTCTTGCGATAAGAGTTTATTTCCTGATGTTGTTTTTCCTTATGAGTTTATTGAATTTGCATGTAATTGGTTGGATTCGGCTTGGATCTCTTTAGATCTCTTTAGCATGGCCTTCCATGGTGTTACTATTCAATTGGTATAAGTCTTATCAGAGGGGCTTTTTTTCATGTTGTTAACCCTGCACATGTCACAACTCTTTATAAGCATGGTCCCTAGCATTTACGAAGCTCTTTGTTGTTTCTCTCACCATGGACCCATGACTTTACTATCTCTACGGATAAACTCCCCAAAGTTTTGGTTTGGATAAAGTTCCTCGATCTTCCCCTTTCTTTGTGGGCTGGTTTAGACCAAATCACCGGTGTGCTTGGGCATGTGGTTCTCATAGAACCTGAAAATTTATTCAATGCACATCCAACCAGGTGGGTGTGTGTAGAGGTAGATTTGTCAAAGAATCTACCCAATTTCATCATTCAAGTGGGGGAGGCCACCATTTCTTAGTGGGTGGTTTACATTAATATCTCGAACACCTATTTTCGTTGCCAAGTACTCGATCATAAGGTGAAGGATTGTTCGCGTACTCTGCATCCCAAGTTGAAGTTGACTTTCGTGCCCACCCTTGGGGCAACCACTCAACCTAAGGCAGATGATTGGACCACTATGGTCCATCATAAAAATATATGTTCTCATGTTGTTGTCACTCCACAAACAATGGTTTTTTTATTCACAAATTATGGTTGTCATAAGCTCGCAACCTTCAATTATTGTTTCTAATCCACAACTGGTCGTCATCACAAGCTTGATGCCTTCACTTTCGCAAATGATTATTTTTCTGTTCCATAGTCCTCATCCATGAAGAGCACAACACTAGATGCAGAGCCTTCATCTATGGAATTGGCGGTTCCTATGGAGGAAGAAAAATCTAAGGGTCCCTCCCCTTTTGTTTGGTTTTAGCATTCTTGTAGTCTTCAATAAGGAAAAGTAGATGGGGATAGTGCACCTAAAAAATTGTTTCACCCATCTCGACATGGGTGGGCAAGAACCTAGTAATTTCAACAGTTTTGGGGCATTGATATTGCTTGAATAGAAGTAGGACAATAGAGTCTCAATGGAGCAACCAGTCTTTACATTTGATACTAGGGGTCATAAGTCTACTTGGAAATATTTACTTACACGAGCACCTGAAATAACCAACCACTTTGCGAGTTAGATCTCTCTAGAGTTACAATTTTATAGTTTAGGGCTTTTTTGCTCTAGTTTATTTTCAATTTCTTAGTTTTTAATGTAAGCGACAAATCTCTTGGTGATTTGTTCATCATTTTTTTCGTTTTGTCAAGCCCTTTTGGTCTTGGTTTAGTTTCTTGCATAGGCTTTGGGGTGTGCTTCCATACCATCCACTTTTTGTGAATTTGTACTCTTATTATTTTTAATAAGATAAAGTCACTTTCAACAATATTAATAATATATGGGATAATTTCTTTTTAAAAGAAAATCATAGATGTTAATTTTTTTAATGTTGATTTTTTTTTTTTGGTAATTATTATAATAGATTAAGAGTGGGTTTTTATAGAGGATCCCAAAACCTTATATACAAAATCAGCCTTGCTAAATAGTGCTTCATGCCTCTTGGCTGGAAGAATAAACTTGTATGCAGAAAAAAAAACAAAAAGTTGCTAATTGCCCGAGGGCTACAAGTAAGGCATTTTTGCCTGATTATCCTGGAAACCATGGCCATTATAATTGGGAAAACAAAAACTAGCCGAAGAAGCTGGACCATCGGAAAGCATAAGAAGACAGCCAAGAAAACTACAAAAATTCTCCCATACCTGGGAAATAACTTTCCACATTTTTGCTTTCCCGAAGGCAGAATTCGAAGCATACATGTTGGATAGGATCCAAGAAAAATGACTGGACTGAAACAAATCGTTGAAAATCCTGCTGGAAAATTTTGCCCTGGCCCAAATGGCCACTCCGATTAGTCTTCTCGCATCCAGGATTTCATCCGTACGGTTTGAGGTTCTTCTTACTTCCCTTTCCCTACTGGAAGGGAGGTTTTGGGATAAGCGCGTCACCCATCAGAGAATCAGAGTCATCCTGAAACAGCAACCGTTGGGTTCCATTTGCAACATCAGCCGCAGTTTCTTTGTCTCTCTTTTCCTTGTTGGGGGGACGGCCTTGCTTCCTTTCACTACCAAAATCCACCCCTCGCTTTTGACTCCTCGTAATTCGAGGGCTAATATTACCAGGCTGGTAACCTCTTCTTCCCAGCAGGTAGTCTTCCAATAGCTTTTGTGCCTTGGGAGAGTTTCGATCATAAATTTTGGGTGAATCTGCCTGAGTGGTGATAAGGGGGGGGGCTGTTCCTTTTCCTCCTGTGGTCCTAGTTGGGGGTGCCCACCACACTGCTCGGAGTCCGGACGGGTGGTGATTTCCTCTTATGGTAAGGAGGATTCGAGATGGTCCCTGGATGGACTTGGAGATTCATGGCCTTTCGCAAAAGGGTGCTTCGTCTGACCTTCACCGTGCTCCAGAGGGTTGCAGGGATCCCGCTCCTTCCTCGGCTTTTGGAGAGGACAATTGGACTGAAGATGCCCTTGAGAACTACATTGAGGGCAGAAAGCTGGCCTGTTCTCATAAACAATAGCTTGCTTGTGTAGAAAAGTACCCCCAGACCGTAGAGTAATGGAGGATGGGAGGTCCGTCTCCAAGTCCACCAAAACACAGAACCGGGCTTGGACAAATCTAGTTTGAGCTCTGGTGGGAGGGTCTAAAGTGATCAGCTCCCCGATGGACCGAGCAATACCTCTGATTACATTTTCATGCCAACAGAAAAGGGGAAGACTCGGGAGCCTAACCCATATTGGAGCAATGTTGATATTCTGGGTATCGGGGTTAAAGTCCAAACCCCACTTCCTTAGAAAGAGACTCCTACGACCCAAGAACCAAGGCCCTCAAGCCAGGATTTTACAATAGTCCTCCTTGTTGCTCAGCCTAATCGCGAAAAAACCTCGGGTTAGGGCAGCCAGCTCTAAGTGACCAGAGGTCCGCCATTTGCCAGACGCCCACTTGCGAATGGTCTCCATGTCGGGACGACCACCAATAAACTTACCGATGAGGGTAAATTTTTTGAAATCCACAAAGCTTGAGAGAATTTTTGCCAGGATGTCCAACTTGTCCTCGGACGGAAATAACTCCTTGGAGAAGATCCTGCTTAGGGTTTCAGAGGTCGCTGCCAAAGCATATGACTTTCGAGGTCCATCTCCCCGTTTGTCTGGCGGATCCTTGCCGTGACTTGGCAAGGACTCCTCGGCATCCCCAGACTCTGTTTGCCCTCCCTCCACCCTGTCGAGCCCCTGGTTCGACCTGTCGATGCTCCCGTGCTCTCCCAGAACAGCCTTCCCGCCCATCGTCATCCCCACCCTCCCAAGAAACCCTAATTTCATCGCGCTCAGATCATCGTGTTTTAAGTTTTTGATTCATTTTAATGTTGATTTTTACTATTAATCTTCAAGATTATTTTTATTACTTTTTCTATTTTTTCTCTTCGTATAATTCTTACAATGAATACACTATAATAATATTATCATAGCTAAGTCGAATATCATTATATGCCTTTCATTCCAAAATAAATACTTCTGTGTCTCAATTCTTTTTGGTATATAAAAGGTACATAACCTATCTTTCCATTCTTCTTTTGATCTCTTTCATATATTTGTCTTACATTTAACTTGGTGTGAGATGGTCCTCAATTGGGTTATGAGCATCTTTAAGATCTAACATATATCTTTCCTTATATAGGTTGTTTGGTAGTGATCATATGCAGGGTTATATTTAACAAAGATAATGCTCTCTCTTTCTTTCTAACTTTTTGTTCCACATAGTTACTCTGAATTTTTTCTTAGTAAATGTGTTTGTCTTTGTTATTATTTGAAGAAATAATTTTCCATTTCTTCATTTATTTGTTGTTTTGCTTCTTCCATGTTTTCTTTATTTTTTTGAGATATTCTTCTAATACAATGTTATCAATGCGATATCTTTTTAAACATAGTAGAAGACGAACCATAGCAATTACCTCTATAGGAAAAACACATTTTGAAGAATCCCACATGGAACTAATACTTTTGTTTTATATCTATATCATGATCTTAATTTTGTTAGTAGATAAGAGTAAATATCAAACCAAATATATAAGCTCCTACTATTCATAAAATAAAACACCTATTAAAACTTTAGCAAGTTATATGTCATTCATTGGCTACAAAATTATTGCTATTTATTTATTTTAATCTATAAAATAATAAAATAAAAGCTATGATAAATAAATAAATAAATTACTAGGAAAATAAAGAAAAAAAAACTACAATAATCATAGTTTCTAAAGCAATCAAATGATATTCATAAATTCAAAAATAATTTTCATTGTTATTGTTATTATGGATGTATTCCATCATCTCACGAATATATTTGATAAACTACTCTTCCTTCATAATGTTAGACATAACCTTGGTGACTTTTACTACAACCGCTTTATAAAACTTACTCTTCAAATTTACTAGTTATTTTCTATTGAGAATCAAGTGTATTTTGTAATCTAAGATTGTTTATCTTAATTTCATCCATATATTTCTTTTATATTAAAATCATGATAAGATAGTGAACAAGTATACCTTTGTGTAAGCCTCATAATTTCTTCTTGTCAACAATTGTATTTCATGACCCCATTGACATCCTTGAAAGCAACCTTATTGTCAATATTTGTAATATTCATTCAACTTGGGAAGTTGTGAAAATAATCAATGATTAGTGACTTTAGAGAGGTTGTCAAAGTATATTTCTCACTCCAATTTCATTGAAACACCAAAATTTCAATGTTTAAGAACTATTATTTTATTCCATTTATTTATTCTTTTCTTCCAGAATAATAGATTCAATCTTATATTCTCTTCCATGATTCCTTACTCTATTGTTATTTTTCTAGTTATTTTCTCCATTACACAACCATCATTAACTTTCTATATTTTCAAATTGGATCACTCTTTTTCGCTACCCCTTATCCTCAAACTTGGATAAAATATTATTCTACCATCCAAAACATGCCTTTAGATAATGTCATTCAACACCCTCCACCTTCTCTTCTCCAATGTCAAATCTAACATAATTCATTTGAAATCCCTCTTATCCAAAAAATACAAGACTATATTATTAACAAATGTGACAAAGAGAAAGTAAAATGAGAGAAAAGTACCACTTATCTTTCCTATACTTATGGTCAGGAAAAATATGAAAATTTTGTTATATAATGCTTTGAAATAATATTCCACATTAAGCCTAAAATATGCAAAGATAGAAATTATAGAAGGGTACAACCATACATAATCCTCAGATGTGCTACCTTCAAGAAATAAAACCTCACCCTATGTAACAACCCAAGTCTGCTCACCTGATTGTACCATTAAAAACCAAGCCAAGCAATTTTACCAGGGTATTTTTTTAAGTTATTGTTAAAACCTAAAAGTTCCCTAGTAAACATAGTTTAAATATTTCACTCAATGAATCATCATCATACAATTTATGTAGTACTAGCATAACATACCACTTTTGGGTATTAGGACTACTACAGGCAGCCACCCAAGTGGATGATATTGGCCACATCCCATGAAGGTTACCACTTTGTGGAGTCGACTTAACTCATTTATCATCCTCTTGATCTTGGCATGAGGGTCGAACCATGATAGGGGTTGTCCTTTAGGGCCCATAATACCTAAAGGATGGATGCTTTCTTTCCCCATTCCTTGACATAATGAACCTTGATCAAACCGATCATCTTGTTCTTATTTTAATGTGCAAGGGTTCAACATACATATGCCATGTGTCTAGCTGATTTTCCAACTTCTCGAAGCCAACTAGAGCCATGTCATTACCCTAACTCTGGACTTAGTCTCAAATGCACACTTTGATTCACATTCGTTTATCCCATACCAAATGATGTGGTAAATTAGTTTACGTATTCATGCTAATCTCTATAATCATCATGATGCACAAACATATCACTGTACTCCCGAGAAATGACCTAAAGAAGACATCCCATACCATCTCTTGTTATAAGTACTGACTAGGTCTCTTGCTCTAACCCATTCTATCAGACTACAATCACTCTCGAGTCATGTTGTATGCATACCCGTATCTCAACATCATTGAGCATTTAAGGCTTATATTCTTCACTTTGGAAAGTATGAGGTTCAAACACTAGTTTTGTGTTTAACCTATACAACTAGTAAAACTTATCAGGGTTCTAAGTTTTTCCTCCTTAAAAGACCATTTGAGGTATAAGGTTTCAATGTCAATACATACATTTTTAATACAATTATAATAAGATAAAACTGTAGGTTATCACAGGCAAAACCACTAAGTTCTATCATTCCAAAATGAACCAATGACATGTTTAGTTTTTCTTTAATGATAAGCTTTATTGATATAACCAATCTATTAAAATCTAATATCATACATAAACTAACTCTAGTCCATTTCCTTAAATATCAAATCACATCCCTACTTTATGTAAGCACTTTATGAACTATTTACCTTTTAAGCATCTCACAATAATCATAAATTCTGAATATGTTTTCACTAGTTACTTTTTCCCACCAATCCTAAAGTCTATAAAAAGCATTACTTTAAAAATCCCAAATACCTATAACCAAATCATTAATCTAAGTTTATAGAAAATATTGATTTGCAACAGTTGGCTCTACTCTGTTCTCTCTGATTCCATTACAGGGTAAATAAAGACTACAATATGAAATCATTACATACCCATACGTTTTGGCTAAAGAGAACTATTTTAAAACAATAAATAGAAACAAATGCTTAACATTATTTGTTGGAGCTTCATGGTTAAGGTCTGCACTCACATACAAGTCTACTCAGACCACTAACCCTACTCACGATAATGTTCTGTCTTAGCTCCAACTTTCTTCGATTTACTAGAAGATGGATTACAAGGCAATTCTGCAAACTATTTCTTTTAAGTTTGTGACTCCTATCGACATATGAAACTTAAGCTTTTACATTTCCAGGTAAGTTTACTTGAGATGAAAATAAAAGATATTTTGCTCCTAGGTTCTTTGGAAGAATTTCAATGTAAGCTTTGCTCCAGATTTAAGCCTAACTAAATTGAAATCAAAGGTGGACCAAAATAAACATAACCAGTTTAACATTATCAAAAGATAATAGTTGATCCTCATTGAATAATTAGAAAATTTCTCAGGAAAGCTAGATTAATGACATAGTCCATCGCTGGGCACAAACACTAACAGACTAGCTTCGAGAACCAAGATAACATTTAAGACAATTTCTTCAACATTAAAAAACTTATCCTTGAATTATTCACTCAGACATAAAATACGTCATCTGGAAACTCCTTTATTTACACATATATGGAGTATAATTTATACCATTATATTACAATCTGAAATCCCCAATATAAACCATAGAATAATCCTCTTACACATAATTAAACCAACTCTCATTATTTGTAAAGACTAAATCAAATAGATATGGTTGTCCAAACAATGTTCTATTACATCTATTCTATCTTTCTTCGTTTGTTACAACTAGACGTCCAACTATCCAAATGCAATTACATAGACCATTCTCTAATGGTAGTTTGACTCATATTTAATTCTACTAGGCATCAAACTGTTGTCACGGCAAGATGAACTGTTCTTGGAAAATTTCTATACTCCCTCCAAATGCAATATCGGATTCATACCTCCCTCTAGGACGTGACTAGTTATCCGAAGAGTGGAATTCCTCCACCCTCGTTGCATGTCATTCTCCATGATTTTTGGGATCACCATCTTAGGACTTATAATGATAGGGGATCAGAATTGGCTCTAATATGCATGCAAATCTAAATTTTACAACTAGAATATCATGCAACACACAAACCAATATTCATGAAAATACCAACATTTCCATTACTGAACTATCACAAACACATAGTTTCACTACAGTTCAATATTTCCAAGCAACAATAATCAAAGCAATAATCTGTGCAACTCAAAATCATTTCTAGTTTTGTTCAAGCTCTCTGATTACTTCAAAGCTCATGCATAACTCATGTAGTGGAACAAATTCAATTCAAGTAGTGATGGAAAATACATTGTGCAGTCTAAATCCAATTTCAATTCTAGACCAAGCTTTCATATTTTCATAGAATACGAATTCAATATCCACACAATGAAACAATTTTCATTTTCACATCAAATTTCACTAATACAAAGGCAAACAACTTTTAAAATCATTTCAAACTTCATAAGCAATAATCCAACCTGGTTATTATCACTATCCTTTGCTATCCAAGGTGTTTTCCTCAAGCTCTCTCGCTCAGACTTCAGCCAAACTCAAAGAAAAACCATTGCTCTCTCAATTACTCTCTTACTTTTAGTATTTACCAAATCCTCCCAATATTCCCTTCCAATATTGTTTTTATTATTTTTTTAACTTCCTCACTTCCCACGTCCAAAAAAACATGAAGTTGTTTTAAAAAACAATCACTTTCTTCATTTAATATCTTAGAGATTACTCTGCCATCATTTTCCCACTCCTTTAGTTCATGGGCAACGGAGGCTTAGTTCTTATTTTCTTTTTATTTTATTTTATAATGCATATGAACATGTGCAATATACTTTCCAACATTTTGTTCCATAATAATATTTACATATTTTATTTTAAATATATTTTTATGCAAGCATAAATTTAACTATCCCTATATATATCAAATTTTATTGACAACTACATATAAGCAATTTCCTATTCATCAATATTCAATGCATGAAGGCTCCCATGCCTTTTTGGCACTTTCACTGCCTTCCTAAAGTATATGAATGCATATATCTTTTCAACAAGCAACAAACAAATTACTTAAAACAAAACACATACAAAATGCATTTCATTCCCAATGCACCTATATGAATCTCAACTATGTGAGCTTCCATGTGCTCATGAGCCAAATCATCACTTCCCCTCTTACATTTTTCGTCGACTTTTCCTATTTTTGAAGAAATGTCCTTGGTCCTACGTATACAAAACCATTAGCAGTACCACATTCCAAAGAAAAAGGTAAGTTCATATCATCCATTTAATTGCTAATCAAAGGTCGTGCGAGGAGGGTCGTTACACCCTCCAAGTTATCGACCTAAATACTCCACATGCAACATACATATCCTAACTAAAGATTCCATTATTACATTGGATATTATGTTTTGTGGAAAACACCCCAAATGGGATGCCACTTTCGGGTAAGTCCCAAGGAGGCAGGGGTATCTATTCCACCAAAAATACCTAGGGCTCGCACCTAGCTTGCCCCCTTTGGCACACTCAAAGAGCATGCCTAAAACAACAAAAACACAAACAAACAAACACAAAAAACACAAAAACAACAAAACAATAATAAATAAAAAACAAAAAAACACAAAAACAACAAAAAAACACAAAAACAACAAAAGACAACAAAAAACACAAAACAAACACAAAAACAACAAAAAACATAAAAAAACAACAAACAAAAAAAACACACAAAAAAACCACAAAAACAACAAAACAACACACAAACACAACAAAACACACACACACAAAAAAACACAAAACACAAAAAAAAAAACACAAAAACAACACAAAAAAAAAAAATAAAAAAACAATACAAAACAACACACACAAAACAAAAAAAGAAGAAAAAATAAAACAAGTTTGGCCTTTCTAGGCCAAAAGGCTATTCATGCAAGAATCAACAAAGGAAACATAAGAATGATCAGTCTGAGCAAGGGAACTAAAATACCCTGACCGAACCAAAGAGAAGCAAAAACAAAGAAAAAAGAACTAGGTACCTCTAGTACTGGAGCCATCCAGAGAAGGGATAGAAAGAAGAGCTTCCCTTATTTGTGAATCCCACCATCTAGGAGGGTGGTCATAGTAAGTAAGATCACCTTTGTCCAATGCCCAATTAGCTAAAGCATCAACACTCATATTCTATTCTCTGACCACATGATTGTATTCAACTTTCAAAAAGCCCATCTGGATTAATTGAATCTTCTCAACAATTATTTTTATTCTCCAATCAACCTTATGATTCTTAGAAGGAGTCTTCAACAAATTAATCATGACTTGAGAGTCAGATTCAACCAACACATTTTTCCATCCGACCTTAGTAGCCTCTCGAAGGCCTCTAAGGATACCATACCCCTCAACAAGGTTATTGGAAAGGATACCCAAATTCTCAACAAAAGTGAAAACCAGGGAACCATCTGAAAGTCTACCAATTCCTCCTACACTAGCTTTTCTAAGGTTCCCCCTAGAGGCTCCATCGATATTGACTTTTCCAAAATCCTTAGGAGGAGGTTACCAATTCCTTGTTCTATCCATATTTTAATTACTCACATTCCCTTTAAGTTGGTTGCCCTTAAAAGAGTTAATCTTCAATATTTGCATCACTTGATCCCATATTTGGTGGGAGTTCTAGGGGTGTTTAAGGAGTTATTGTACTGATTCAACTAAGTTGGCAATGGTATTTTTCTAGATATAGTGAATGTCCTTCCTTTCTTGATTGAAAATCTAGTTGTTTCTTTCTTTCTAGATATTCCAAGGTAGGATGGTAGAACCCATCCAAACTAGTTACCTAATAAAGTGATCAACACCCTCCTGATTAGGCCAATCCCTCCAAAGTTATTCAAAAGTAAAAAAATTGGACCACTATAAGCCAAGTAAGATGGTCATTCTCCTCCATAGCTCAGAGGCTAAGGTACACTCAATAAAAATATGGTTGAGAGTTTCCACATTCTCTCCACACATTTTACATCTAAACGGGCCATGAAAACCATGTTTCATAAGTTGCTCACTAGTAAGCACCCTACGATGCAATAAAAGCCATGTAAAGAACCTCACCTTAGGCCAGATATTTTGAGCCCACAACTGAGTAAATATATCATATGATTGGTTGGGATTATTATGGCATAAGGTCAAATAACCTTGAGCAACTGAATACTCACCCTTAGTAGTGTTGTTCCATCCAAAATAATCTTTATCATGGGACCAAGAGAGATCTCATATGAAGGATGCTTTGGATATATTTTCTTTGCCTTTCTAGCATTTGAATAGGCCACTCCTCAATAGGGATCCAATATCTACCAACCTCTGAATTACCAGTATGGTACCGATAGTAATTAGCAACCTTTATCCAGTTAGCTCGATGAAGCTCCTCCATCCAAGGCCTCCAATCAAGAAACTGAGTTATCAAAGGTTGGTGACCATCCCAAGAATCTATCCAAAAATTTACCTATTGACCATTATGAATGATCCAAAATAACTTTTCTTAATCAAATCCTCACCAATCTTAAGAACCACTAAAATAGGAGAACCTTTGGTAGGCAATTGATAGCGAACAAGGTCTTTAAGACTTTTGTTCTCAACATATTTAGCATGAATATTCTTGGTCCAAAGAGCATTGGGGTTATGCAAAATCCTCCAATACAGTTTAGCAGCTAAAGCCTTATTGTTATTAATAGCAGACTAAAAACCTAACCCCCTTCATTCTTGGGAAGGCATAAAGTATCCCATTTCACCAAGGCCCATTTTCTTTTCTCCTTAGTACCACTCCAGAGGAACCGATGATTGATTTGATCTAATTCTCGAAGAACAACCTTTGGGATATTCAACATAATAGAAACATAAATAGGTATAGCTTGAAGGACTGATTTTACCAAGGTAATTCTACCCCCAAATGAAAGCCACCTATTGGTCCACTTTCCAATTTTCTTCTTAACTCTATCCAACAACCAATTCTAGTTTTTTTTTATCTTTGAATATTGAGAGGAATGCCTAAATAAGTGATTGGAAGGGAGGTCTTCTTATATCTTAATTTATCCAAGACCATGGATTCCTATCTGGGAGAGCAGTGAAAGAAAATGACTTTAGATTTATCTTCATTGATCAATTGCCCAGTAGCATTAGAAAAATAGTTGATGATTTGCTTAATTTTAGAAGCTTCCTTAATTGTAGCTTTACCTAACAGAGTAGAGTCATCAAAAAATTGAATATGAGAAATAGGCCTAGCTCCATGAGCAATGGTAACTCCCTCAAGGGTTCTATTTTCTCTATTTTTGGTTATAGTCCTACCCAAGCATTCAACAAGAATGATGAATAAATAAGGGGAGAGGGGGTCACCTTGCCTAATACCTCTAGAAGCAGGGAACAACTGAGAAGGCTTACCATTGATAAGAATAGAGTAGGACACCGAAGAGATACATCCCATAATCCAGTCCATCCAATCCTGAGAGAAGCCAAATTGCCTTAAAACTTTGACAAGGAAGTGCCAATCCACTCTATCATAAGCTTTAGATAAGTCTAAACGAATGAACATAGATGGAGATTTTTGCATTTCCATGGAATGGATGGCTTCCTGAGCAAGAACTATCTCATCCACTATTTGATGCCCTTCCACATAACCCCCTTGTTCAAGGGAAATAATCTTATGCAAAAGAGGCTTCAACCTTTCTACCATGATCTTTGTAATGATTTTGAGAAGAACATTACATAAAGCTATAGGTCTAAAAGTTGAGATATGATCTACCTCTTGAGATTTTGGGACAAGAGCTATATAAGTTTTATTGATAACCTTCAAAATTTCTTTGGCTTTCCTGGCTTCTTCCACCACCTCTAATAAATCAACATGAAGGATATCCCAAAACTCTTGATAGAACTCAATAGGAAAACCATCAAGACCTAGGGTTTTTCCTTTTTGCATTTTAAAAACCACCTATTGAAGCTCATTGATAGTAACTAGAGCAATCAAAATAGAGTTCTCCTCAGAAGTGATAAGAGTAGGGATGGCTTGAAGAATATTTTATTGAGAAGTCGAGTCAAGAGGAGCAACAACAAATAGATTGGAAAAGTAATTGACAACAACAGAGTTCATGCCATCCCAAGTGTAGACAACATCTCCAGAATCAGATTTTAGGGAAGAAATAAAGTTGTGAGATCTTCGAGCTAGAAGATATTTGTGGAAGAAATATGTGTTTTGATCTCCTTCTTTGAGCCATTGGATCCTAGATTTTTGCTTCCATAAGAGTTCTCTTTTTTCCCATTCCTCTAACTGAGTAGTGAGTCTAATTTCATCTATACTTCTACTCTCTATGAGGCCATCTAAATGGATTTTCTTATTCAAATTTTCAAGTTGAGCAATAACTTCATGTTTTTTTTCGAACATCTCCAAACTTCTTCCAATTCCAAATCTTGATTTTGGATTTAATGTATTGCAACCTTTTGGTAAAACAAAACATCTTAGTCCCATACCTTGGTTTACCTTCCTTCCACCATTGTTGCACTCGAGGTCTGAAGGAACTATCTCTAAGCCACATTAACTAAAATTGAAAAGGTGAGAAACTCACATTGGTTTTCCAAATTTCCACCATGACTAGCTAGTGATCCGAACCAACATTGTTAAGAGTCTTCACCTTAGGAATGTGACCATGGATTAAGAAATTATCAGAGAACAAGAACCTATCCAATATCTCCATAATACAAGCTAAGCCTTACCTTCTATTAGACCAAGTCATAAGGCCATTATCTAGTTGGATGTCCACAAGATGAAGGTTTGCAATATATTCACTCATGAGGTCAGTGCTTTTGTCCAAATTTCTATTTCCCCCATTTTCTCATCCAAAGAGAGGATGGTATTGAAATCTCCTCCAATCAAGATCCAAGCTTCAAGAAAATGAGAGATAATATAAGTTATATCCTTCCACTATCTTCTCTTTTCCTCCAAAGTAGTCGGAGCATAAACAATTATACAAAGCATAATTTGGTTAGAATGTCTACTTTGAATAGCTATAGCCAAAAGACCCCAACTACCAACCATATGGTGAATAACAACCTCTTTTGGGTCCCAAAGGCAAGCAATGCCACCAGAAGTCCCTTAGGAACTGAGGGAAGCAACTTTTCCAACTAGCCAGATTTTACTAGCAATTGAATCCATTTCCTCTATTGAAATATTTATTTCCTAAAGGAAAACAAGATGTGGATGGTTTATCTAAATCATTCTTCTAATTTCATTTTATTTTGAAAGACTCCCTTTGAGTCCTCTAATATTCCAAGTGATGATCTTCATTAATACCAGGGCTAAAAAAATTGGTAAGGGCAGTAATCTTACCTTCCTCTACAAGCTTTTCACCTTCTTTTACCATATGATGTTGATTGGTCTTGCGACCTACCTTTTGGTTGGAATCCATATTTAGTTTTTTTCCTATTTCTTGACTTACCCCAATTGAATCTAAGATGGCTTCTAACCTCGAAGATTGCATGTATAAAGCCAAAGTGTTACTAGAAGGTTCAACATAGTCTATCTTGGGACCTATATTATCTGAAGTCTCAACATTTAAAAGATTGTTTTTCTTGTGTATATTTCCTCCTTTTTTCTTGTTGAAAACCTTTAATTTGTTGGTTTGTCTCTGAGTCTTTCCCTACATATTTAAATTGTGTTTCTAATATTTTTATCTCCATTATTTCCTCTTCCTCACCTGGGACATCATTTGTGGAAATAATTTCAAACATATTAGCTGATAACTTCGATTGATCCTTCATAACTAGTTTTTTTAGTGTTCTTCTTCTTAGGCATTTGGAAACCTGCTAAGTTTGTATCCTCTTTCTTTTGATCTAGAATTTTATTTGGGTAGACACTAGCCAAATGACCATATTCATGGAAAATTCGACAATGAAAAGGAATGTTCTCATAGTCCACCACTTGCTCCCAAGTGTCCTCCCCAAATTGTAATGAGATATTTTCAGGTAGGGGTTTGTCAAAATCCATTAAAACACAAATCCGAGCATAAATAATATGTTCAAATTTTTTAGTACAATCAATAATCATCATAAAAGTTCCCAAAGAGTTTCCAATTGAAGAAAAAATAGTCAGATTCTAGAATTCAATTGGGAGGCCAAAGAGTCTAACCCAGACAAGACCTATAGAAGGCATCTCTTCTTCGACTTTAAATTTAGTATGCCAAGGCTTCATGAAAAGCCCTACCCTTCCAAAGAACCAAGGACCCCCTTGAAATATTTTCTCTCTATCTTCATTATTAGCAAATAAAACAAGAAAATAACCATTTGGATAAATAGAGATTTGTAACTCACCTTTTGTTTTCCAATTTTTTGTAGCCCAAACTTTGAAAGTAGATAGGCTCGAATGAAAACCCAAGAAATAACAAATTAGTCCTCTTTTTTCTAGATCTTCTATGCTAGTCTAAATGATGCCCATATCTAGCTTAACAATCAGAGTTCCATCAACTACCCTAAGACATCCCGACTCAATTTTCCTAGGATCAATCTTAGGCATTCTCAAAGGTTTACGAGAAACCCTAAGATTAATGTTAGCATTAGGTTGAGGTTATCCACCATGGAGGGCATCCCTAAAATTCATTTTTGGGGCCGAGTCTTTGAAATCCTTACCCTTGAAAGGGGTTTCCATAGTGGATTTATTTTGGGGGTGCTCCTTAGCATTAGATTCACTTGAGATCTAAACCATTTTTTGATCAACTGCTTGAAACTTGTTTCGAGATCTCTTTAATCCATGCCTTGGATGCCGAGAAAAGGTATGATTTTCACTTTTGTTTTGTGCAGCAAATTGGAAGTCATTGTCAATCAAGTTCACAGCATGAAGATCTATTGAAAGATATATTTCTAACCCATCTTGGGTCCCCTGCAACATATCCCACTAAAATCTTGAGCAAAAACCACAAAAATGTTGGTCGCTAGGGCCCAAAGGCCCCAAAAACAACCTCTGGAGCCGCTTGCACTCAACACAGATGAAACCCTTGCACCGTATAATATTTATTACATTAGATATTAGATCTTGATATCTAGTCACAATTAATTATTATAAAAATAAAGGATCAATAATAACTAGTATTGAAGAGAGAGTGATCATTGATTTCCAATCATTTTGTATATCCACTAGGCATTTTGAAATGAGATGAATTTGCCATGAGTAGTGCAATATCTAAGGTGCACAAGACATCAATTATAATAACTTAAAGTTTATAATATAATACTCCTTTATTGAGATTCATTACAAGCTAATAAGAAATGATAAAATTTAATTTTTTGATGATTTTTTTGAAGATGTATCTTTTTAATCTAAATTTGGATAAGTCTAAGAGGACACTACACCTTATAGGCAAAGACAACACTAGCACTAACCCAAATCATGTAAAAATCCCAAATATAGACATAAATATGGGGAAGGTTATGTCAAAGTCAAAGATATGAATACACCTAAGGGATGATTTAAGTAGAAAAAGATGTATAGGGTGATAGTTATGGTGAAACAAACATATAATATAGCTAGTAAGAGTACTCTAAAGGAAATTAATTGAAATCAATATAGCAAATACAATAAAAAATAAATTGATATACACAAATTCAATTATATAAAAGAGAGTGAGATTATTCTAAAATTTAAGGTGAATGTTCTTTTATGAATATGTTTGTCTTGGGTGATTGAAGAGCAAAAGGCCCTGATAAATTCTAGAAAAACAGTAAATACAAAATCAAAGAAAAAAGAAGAATAAGATAATAGATACACACATAACACAATATTTCACCTAGGAAACCCTTACGAGAAAAAATCCAACACAGTAATATCTCCTTATTATATAAACTTTACCGTCTCTAATTCAATAATGTTCATCTCGCATCTCTCTTCAAACCCTAATGCAAGTGAAATTAAATAACAATCACACAAGAATGGATTTTACAATAAAATGGGCAAAAAAACCATGGGTTCAAGAATTTAACCATAAATAGCCCATATGGATCTAAATATAGCTTAATAAACCCTAAAAATTCCATGAGGATACATGGAGAGTGTCCAATACATTTTAGAGTTAACCCAACTAGAATAACATGGAAGATATTTAACATATTTCCAACACTCTCCCACTTGTTGAATACTTTCCATAGGGGTCTAAAATTGTCTTAGTCAACTGTCAAGGGCAACCATACCCATAAATATTCTACACCAAGATATTTTTTGAGTAGGTACAATCTTTGTTAATTAATCTGTAGCATTATTCTTTGTATCATCTTTCTCCAACATCACTCGATTCCCTTCAATCATATCTCTCATAAAATGGTATTTTATATCAATATGTATTGATTGATCATGAAAACCAGGATTGTTGACCAAAAATATTACACTCTGATTTTCACTGTCAATTCTTACAGCCTTCTACTTAATAGCAAATGTTGAACACAACCTCTATAGCCATGCTGCTTCTTTACAAGCATGTGTTGTTGCAATGTAATCTACCTCTATTATGGACAAAGCAACCACTGATTACTTTTTACTCATCCAACTTACCGCCCCTCCAAATAGTATAAACATATAAGCACTTGTGGATCTTCTCTTATCCATATATCCAACTAGTCAACATTCACAAAACCTTCTAGATTTACAATATTACTATCTCCAAAAAAAATTTGGTAATAGATAACATAGTTTGAAGTTCCACACAAGTATCAAAAGATCCTCTTCACAACAATCCAATGTTCCTTTCTTGGATTGGATATATATATATGCTAACTACTCCCACTACATGTGCAATATCACATATAATACATACCATTACATATATTAGGCTACTATGCTAGCATAAGGAACATGATGCATTTCTTCAATTTCCTCGTCTATTTTAGGACATTGTTCAGCAAATAACTTTTGACCAATAGTATATGGATTACATATTGGTTTACAATAATGCATCCCAAATATTTGTAGTATCAAATCAACATATTTTATTTGATATACCCACAACTTTCTATTTGCACGATCCCTTAATATTTCCACACCCAAAATAAATTTTGTAGTACCCAAATCCTTCATGTCAAATTTAGAAGAAAACTGAGATTTTAGTAGCTTTATCATCTCCTTATTATTACCAATTAAACATGTTACCCACATACAAAACCATGATAAAAAAAAAAATATCTTCTTATTTAAAATACACACACAAATCTGCTTTGCTTTGTCCAAGCCCAAGTGTCCAAACAAACCTATCAAATTTTTGGTTCCATATTCTTGGATACTGCTTCAAACTGTAAAGAGGCTTTTTCAACTTGCATACCAAGTCATCCTTTCCTTTTACCCTAAAAAAATCTAGTTGTGGTTATATATATATATATATATATATATCATCATCAAGTTCATGTATAAATGTTGTCCTAACATCCATTTGTTCTATTTCAAGATCTAAAAAGGCTGATAATAGTCGATTATAGAAACGAAAAATTGACCCCCCAGATGAGTCATTTTACTTGGGTTTCCTTTGAAAGGTTCTCAAACTTGCTAGGAGCAAGTTTGACCCCTTTTATTGTATTTTGCCTTATTTTTCTTGACCTCGATCAAATATGTGCTTGGTAATTTATGGGGTGTGGATTCGGTAAATTTAGGGTTTTTATTTAAAAACCTAAATTTTAAGTTGACCCTTTTGGTGCGTCAGCCTGATCAAGGTTAAGTTTTTTTTTTACAATCTTTTAGCCCTCCAATACCTTTATAATAAAGGGATTAGATCCCCTTTTCTCAAAAAAAAACTTTCTACATGAAAGTTCTAAGTTCTCAAAGTTATCTTCTTGAGATTACAAGCTAGCAATATGAAAAGTTCATGCAAATTTAGAGTCCTCTTATCTTTTGGTGCTTTGGTGTTCTATTGTTGGTGTTCCTTGGGATTTTGCAAGTGGAGAAAGCCTTGATAATAATTTACCTTCTTGGGGAGGAGAGGTCTTCCACCATGGCTCTTGCTTCTTTCATGAGATCACTAGGTGTTTCTTTATATTCAATAGTTTATCTTTTCATTTGAATCCTTGTTCTATTACCATTTTTTTTGTTTAGGATTTTTAATCCCTCTTGCACAAATTCATGCCCTATCTTCTAAAGGACACAAATTCTATAAAAGCCTTACTTTAACTTGTTGAGTGCTCTACATCCATTTTGGTGTTGTTACCAAATTTGTGCTTGGTATCCTATAGGGCACGAATTTGGTCTAGTTGAGTTTTGGGGTAAATCTTCATCCCAAAACCCCAGGGCTTCACTTTGCATACCCTCTACAATTTATTTTGTATGTGTCTATGTTCACCTCTAACTATAATCATCATATTTTTCTTACATTTCATGTTAGATCGACTTGGGAGCAATTATTTGTTCATAAACCCTAGTTTTTATAATTGTATTCTTATTCAAGCATTGCATCCATTATGTTTGCATTCCATTTGTTGTTTCATGTTTGCATATTTCACTGTATTTTTCCAAAGGTCAAAGCTTATTTTATTATGAATGATCAACTAAAAGTACTAAGGGGGCTTGACTATTGCACCTCCAAACTCAGTCTTATAGTGACCTAAGCAGGCCCCCAAATGTTGATCAAATTTTCTAGGGTTTTGTGAAGTTATTTTGTAGGTTTGAAACCATTGGATATTTTGGATGCAAGATAAATCTTGGATCAAACACCAAAATCAGATAAGTACCCTTGATAAAGCTATTAGGTTGTGTGTTGTTTGCTTTTGCTATTCTTGTTCACAATCTAGGTTACAAATAAAAAGGAAAAATATTTAACCACTTTTTAGGCATTTGAAAGAATAAAAGCATATAGTGTGCATTTAGGGTTTAGTCTTGTTTGTGCATTTCCCTTGTGCCCTTGCTCAAAAGACAAAGAATTTTATTATTGCAACCTAGGGTTAGAAATCATTCAATCAAAGAATCATACTAGGGTTAGTCATTGTCTTCTTGCATCCTGTGTGCCTTGCATTGTTCTTTTATTTTCATAGTTTAGCATAGAAAGGCCAAACATAGGTGATTGCTTAATTGACACATTTAAAACTCCCACCCTAGAACTTAGAGTGAGTCCTAAAATCATTCCTGGTGAACCCATCCTTTCATGTTCCCAAGTGTAGAGAATATAACACACCCCCATGGTTCACCTTGGCTCCCAATGGATCCAGCTAAGAATCGTACGTGGTAGGGCAGTTTTTCCCCTCTACATATTTGGTGAACCCGATGTGAAAACACATCTTAGTGGCCAATATAGGAAGCCTCTTCCTTTGCTCTTTTGAAAACTTAAATAAGACCACTAATTCTATTTATTTAGATCAAAAAATATTTAAAAACATCTTAAGAATCTTCTTGTGTGTCTTTCCTTAGTTTTCTCCTCTATCCTTTCACTTCTTCTAATGGCTCCATTCCTTAGAAGTCAGTGAAGGCATCTAGAATCTGATCAAATTCCTCAAGAAGATGATCAGGTTGATAGAGAGAATCCTAATCTTGATGCAAAAGAGCAAGAACATGTTGAAATTAATACTAACTATGATCCCTTTGAGGGGCCTAATGGTGGCTTCACTTTTATATCAGTTGATCATTTATGGGGTTTCATAAAACACCACAGAGAGACTTTATCTAGAGTTATGGATGAGGAGGCCTGGACTCAAAAGAGGTGAGGTACCTCCTCCTTCTATCGTCTCTCCTAGGAATGTTCATAACAACCCCTTGTTTGAATCTTCACATCATGGTAATCTTGTTCATAACCCAACATATGCTACTACTATGACCACCAACGTTGGAAGAATTCCACAAGTTCCTCCAACTAGTAGTGCATCTCAAGATTATGTTCAATTTCCTCCTCATTTAGCTAATCTCAACATTCATGCTTTTGTTCCACCAAATATTAATTATCCTCCACATCAAGATACCACATATCATAATCCATACCATAAAAATGTCAATACCTCCAACATGAGCCAAGTTTCCTTTCAACAGCCTACCTATACCCCTCCTCTAGGGAACCTAAGGATATTGCACAACAACAATACCTAAGATGCAAAGTTTAACTAATATGGTGAAACAATTGGTTTCTAGAGTGGATATGATTCAGCCGCCTAGTTTCACCTACAACTATAGAGAAATGTGCAATCAACCCTTAGACCCTATCATTGCCTCTAGGCCCTACCCTAAGCATTTTCTGATGTTGGTTTTGCCTATCTATAAGGGAACGAAAGATCCAATTGAGCATTTAAGAATATTTAGGACAACATGCCATGATATCATATATGATGATATGTTGTTACTAAAGATATTTCCTAAGAGCCTTGGTGGTATGGCATTAGAGTGGTATTATCAATTGCCTAATCATTCTTTGAGGAATTTTGAAGAGATAGCTGAAATGTTTGTTCAACAATTTGGTGCTTATGTTGAAAATAATGTGACTATGAAAGATGTCTATATGTTAAAACAAAGTAAAGATGAAATTTTTTTTAGAATTTTTGTCTCGTTGGAGGAGTCTAGTTGGACACTTAAGATATACCTTACCTCCTCGAGACATGCTTGAGATATTTATTGGAAATTTACAAGAATAAATATCTTATGAATTGGAAACTACAACTATCACATATTTTGACCAAGCTATAGATCTAGCAAGAAGGGTAGAGCAAGCCCTTATCAGAAGAGGTCAACTTAAGATAAAAGAGGATAGGACCACTAAAAATTAGTATAAGAACAAGCATGTAGTTGGTGATGGGGTAACAAATAGTAGACCTGTTAATAGTGTGGTTAACACCCTACAAAATATGGTGCTTCGCTAGCCTCAAAAACCCCCACCAAGAAATTTTACAAGACTCAACACACCTATGAATGTGGTCCTACAATAACTTTTGGAAGCTAACATGATTGAGTTACCTCCCATAAGGCAACCTGATACCACGACTGATTGGTATAAGCCTGGTCAATATTGTGAGTATCATAGAGTGGAGGGGCACTGGACAAACTCTTGTAAGAGGTTGAAACATGTGGTTCAGGATCTAATTGATGAAGGATGTCTTGTTATAGAAGGTTCTCAACCAAATCCTCCAACAAACAATCAACCTCCTACTCAAAAAGCACCCACAACTAATCAAGACATGGGAATATTCCAAGATCCCCTACCTAAGCATGGTTAGCAGGCACCTAATCAAGTGTCATATCGGAATGTGCCACCTCCCTATGATAATATGGTTGGTATGATAGCAATAACTACAAGGAAATAAGCACAAAATCAACTGACTCAACATTCTCAATAGGAGATGAGTTCTTCATCCAACCCACCTTAGTTTTGAAGAATACCCAAAAAAGGAGCACAAGATTAGAAAACCCACCTTTAGTGTTGAAACCTCAACCTAAAGTCTCCTTTGACATTCAACAACAATTAGCTAGTACCCTAGCCAAGATCTCTCTCTTAGAAATTTTGTAAACTTCTCCTATTCATAGGGAATCTTTGTTGAAGCTTCTAAGACAACAATATGTTCCTCAAGAAATTTCCCCTAGTGCTATAGCTAATGTTGTGGGTTCTCTTGGGATACATCATATCACATTTTTGAATGATGATATTCCTTCCTTAGAACCATGAGGGGATTCTTCCCTTTACATATATCGTATTTATTGGGGAAAATTTTATCAAACAGATTCTGATTGATAATGGTTCTTCCCTCAATTTATGCACCTATCAATTCTTCCAAAATTTTGGATTAAAAGAGGAAGATTTAACTAAGTCCGATATCATCATCAAAGCTTTCAACAATGAGTCCCAAGAGGCTTGCGACGTTATATCCCTCCCCTTAGGGTTGGACCTAAGATCTTAGATACCTTGTTCTATGTGGTGTCTTGTCCTACATCTTTTAATCTTCTTCTTAGATGTCCTTGGATTCATGTGATGAGGGTGGTCCCTTCTACTTTTCATCAATGTTTGAAGTTCAAATCTAAGAATCAACTGGTCACCATTTCGGGTGACCCTCACCCATTCAAATATTGTTCGATGGTTGAGCAAGCTCAATCTGATCTCAATTTATGCCCATCGGTCTCCTCATCTCACATAACCAAGAAATTTGAAAATCTAAAGGTGAGTGAGGAACCAATGATCAATGTTTCATCATGGGATCAAGTTAATCATCATTTTTTAGAGCCTCTTCTAGATCTTTCCAAGCTACCACCTTCACCAAGGACTATGGGTTTACCTCATAAGAAGGGTGAAGTTGTACACATTGGCATGTGTACCTTTATCTTCATAGGAGTCTCCCTCAAAGAAAATATTTATGGTAGCAACCCTTGTCCTATAGAGCGTTCTTTTACCCATTGTTACCTATCCAATGATTACCCACTTCCCAAGAAAATCCTATCTAGTATGGGATATATCGGTAAAGGTTTGGGGCCATGATAGAAAGGTATTCAAGAGCCTTTGGATGTGGATATTTGGCTTGGGAGATGTGGTGTAGGCTACATCCCTAATAAAAACCAACCTTTACCCTATGATAATGATGATCATCTTGTTACTTATGCTAAATATTTAGATCATAAAATCTTGGAGTGGAGTGATGAGGATGAGGGACCTCCTTATCCCTCAGATATTCTATTTTGCAATATGGTAACCACTAGGCATCTTGAGTCTAGTGTGACCCCAAAGAAGAATGCTAAAATGAGTACCCCTTGTGACATAGCTCATGAGGATATCTCCTAGAATAGCTTCTCCTTTGATGGGTCTGTCCCTTGTGTTGTGCATGTTGAGTCTTCTCGTTCTCGAGGGGACCCTATTCCTCTATCTTATAGAGATCTTGCGAAGTTGGGAATTTCTCCTCCTTTCATCAAAAAGGATGGTATAGTCAGAGTTTGCAATGAATTTTGTGCAACATCTCCCAAAGAATGTGCTGTGGATGATCCCCTTCGTGATGATAATCATGAAGATATCCTCCATCATAGTCCTTTATTTTATGGATCAGATCCTTGCACTACCATCATATTTGTTAAAATAGGTGACACACTCAAAATTTGTGCCAACTTTAAGAACCAATGAATGTAATTTAATCTTCTAAAAAAAAAAAAAATAATAAGAAAGCAACTAAAACATATATAATAAATAATAAAAATCAATAAAACTATTCATGGTGTTACTCCTTCATTTTCATATAACTTGCATCTGGTTTTCTTGATTCATACTGCATGATTGTCTGTCATACTTTTGCATGTTTTTCTTGACATTTTATTCCTTGCATTTTGCTTGTCATAAAATTTGCATTGTTGCTTGATCATACTTGCATGACTACTTGATCATATAGATTTTGGGGATTTCATGATAATGGCAAGTGATGAAACCTAGTTAGGTCATATCTCACATGCATTGCACTCACACTAGGACTCTAATGCCTAGCAAATCCCCAACCTAGGGTTCATCTCATTGCATTCGCTCATGTCATTCTATATTCCTTGACCTTGAAAGTTTTAATGATCATATTTTTGTCTTCCCCAAGTCAAGGAATATAGTTCTTCTTATATGTATCCTTGTCCTTTGCATGTCTTCCTTTTCTCCTTTTCATCAAGACAAGGATACATGTTCTTTCTTCCATCTGTGAATCTTGCTTTTTGTTCACACTTTCTCGATATTTTGATTATTAAGGTATCCTCATGAGATAGGATAGATATCATATGAATATCCCTTATGGTGTTCATACAACCACTAAATATCTTACCACATCTCTTACTTCTCAAAATTTTGAGAAAGATGCACACACACACCATCCTTCTTCTTTGTCTCCATTTCCTCTCTTGATTTTTTAGTGCATGCTCCCAAAGGCCTTGCTTCACTTTGATCACTCATATTTTGCACACACCACACCCCTATTGGGTAGTACTAATTTTTGGCATATCAATCATATCATTTCAACACCCCATAGCGGATATCTTCATGGTCACAAGTGAGGGGCAACCTCCATTCGACCATTTGTGAGCATACATCCCAGTGGGTATATCTCTATTTTCTCTAGCCATCAGCGAGCACTACACCCATAGTGGGTATCACTTCACACTTGTCCATATTTTTTTGTGAGTATAACACCCTTATAGGATAGCTTCATAGCCATGTTGGATTCTCAAAATCCAACTTGAGTTTGCCCCCTTTAAAAAAATAAATAAAAATTTACTATTTTTGGGGAATTTGTTATTTTTGACCAAGAGTTACCCTATTTTTAGTAAGTCACCAAAAAAGCCCATATAGCACCCTAAATTTACACACATTATTGCGTTTCAAATATTAGACCTCACAAAAAATATCAACACCTATCCATGTCCAAAAAGTCATTAAATTCCAAATATTCTCTCCTGTTTTTTCTAAAAAAACACTAAATCCCATTTTTTGGGCACTAGATGAAGGAATTAGGGCTTGATGACACACTGAAAAATCTTCAAGGCTTCTAAGGGAACCTTACCACGACATTGTACTCCTCTTTATCTAGCTCCACATAAAATTTCAAGTCAATCCAACAGTCAAATCAAAAGTTATGCCCTTCGAAAGATAGGCTATTATGGGCCATTTTCGAGATTCAATTAAGAGATAGTGAGAGGCCATCATTCATCTGGTAATTGTAGTTATAAAAGATTATTTTTTTTGGTAAGTTAGATTTTATATACAAAAGTGGGTTTTTTGAGAGGATCCCAAAACCTTATAACAGTAAATGTCGTAGCATGCAACAACAAAAAACAGCCCATTGGGCTACATTACCCACCAAACCCAGATACATTAAGCTTCGAAAAGAAAACCCAAAAGCAGTAACACAGAGACTAAAGGCCGATGGTAACCCCAAAGTAAGACAACAAACCAAAATCCATCACAACCGAAGCTACCAAAAAACAAACGCCAGGCATGACTGCGCATGAACTTAGGCCTTCTCGGGATCCTCCTGGTCGTCCTGGCCCTCGTGGCCCTTGCTGCTAAGTTGCTTTAGGATCCTAATCATTGCGTTTGTCGAGCTAGCGATGTTGGCGGCCATGTCCAGGAGAAGCTGGTGAGACATCGCCTCTGCCTCACTTTCGGTGTCAGAACTGATGTGTTGCGATGGGGTAGACTTTTCCACCTTGGGCTTCTTCAGACACTTGGATGATCTAGGAGGAGGAGGAGTTTCCATGTGCTGCCCACGCTTGCTGGGGTGACTTCGGATGGAACCTTTGCAGGGAGACTCTTTGATAGGGTTGGGTGGACTGGTCCGAGCAGGACTAGGAGACCGATCTTCAGGGACAAAGGAGGGACTTGCCGGTGGTTGGGAAGCCAGAGGTGGCACTGGTTGGGGAGGAGGATGATTGGCGATGACATGGTAGTAAATTACAGCCATAAGTCCTTGGTGGATGGGTTTGAGGTAGCTTTTATTGCACATTTCAACATAAATGGTGAGGGAGTACACAAGGTAGTCGAGGATACATACTTGCTTGGCGTCCCTAAGGTGATTGATGAAACTAATGTGAAAACTTCTTAGGGGCTTGTCGGGATCATCACACGTGATATACTGCATCACAGGGATCATAGCTAAGTTCCAGGGTTTGGGGAGAGTAGTGCGAAGCAGGGCCAACTTGTCCCAACCTAGATTTTTGCCCTTCTCAGGAAACTGCTCTAGTTCCTCCTCCCAATTATGCTTGTCTCTCCTTATGTTGCGCCCAATCGCCTGCAGTCCCGTGATTTCGCACATAAGCTCTAGAGTTACTTTGAAGTGAATCCCATGGACACGAACCTCCCCTCTATGCCACGTCTCAATGAAGGCATTGGTGATATCTTCTTCAGCTCCCTAAAACTTTTGGAGGAAAGGGACCAATCCATTGGCTTTCATGAAGGTTAGGGCCTCATTGCAAAGGGAAAGCTCAGCAGGCTCAATATAGGGGGCTACCATGGATGACAGAGGGAAGGGGATAGAGCTCTACACAGCCTTAGGACAATCCTCTAGCAAAGAAATAGACAAGCCGATAGAGGAAAACATCATTTGAGACAAGATGGCCAACCTTGGGGAGCCTGGGTTAAAATAGGCATCATGATGGGGGGGAGCAAAAACATCACTAGGGCTCCACCGATTGCATGGGAAATCATCATCACCGAGAATGGCATTATTGCTGGTAGGGTGGTGGAAGATGTGGCTGAGGTGGATAGACCAACTCCATGAATGCCACGCGTGAACTTGGTGCCAAGCTGCCTCAAAATCGTTGGGCTTTATATTATCGAGGGAAGAAAATGAGGACGGGCCCCTATGGTGGTCAGTGATGATGGGACTATGCCCAATCAACTCCTCTCCTTGGGTGTGACTATGATGATTAGCCATCCGTGACGTGTTGGCAATCACCCCTAAGTCACCTCTATGGTTTCCAAGGCTGGCGAGCCTTCTAACAAACCCACTGGGATGGTCCTCGAGGGCCATCGTAACCTGCCCACCACTGGAATAATCAAACATGTTTCCTGTCATGAAGATCCAAGTGATAATGGTGTGGACACATGGGCTAGACACTCCACTATATTTTTGCCTCTTACGGGGAGCTGACGGGGCATTATCCCTCATCATGATTGGAAGCCTCTTCATTGTCCTGATTGGTCACCTCCTCGACGTCAGCATGGAAGTCGTGTCTCGAAAATACTAAATGATTGGAAAGGAGTCCTTTGTTTGCCATGTGGTCTGCCAGAGTATTGCCTTCTCTATATGTATGCTGAACATGGGTGGGGTTCCTCCGCTGGAGTAGTTTCCTTGCCTCATTGATGGTATTACTCACCCTCCAGGCAGGGACTTTGGAATTCTTCATGTAGTTGATGACGTTCATGGAGTCCCCTTCAACGATGGCTGGTCTGGGATCCTCTGAGAGGAGGTTGAGCCCTCTCCATAGAGCTCTAGCCTTGGTGACATGGTTAGTCTAGATTCCCAAGCTTTCACAAAAGGCCAGAATAAGCTTGCCGTTCTGGTCCCGGATCGCTCCTCCGGCTCCAACCGGTCCCAGATTACCTCTTGATGCCCCATCAAAATTGAGCTTTATCCACCCTTCAGGAGGACGCTTCCACTTTACTTTCTTTCTTATGAGGTTGGGGGCAGGCTGCTTCCCTCGCCCACAGGGGATATTCAGGGTCCTAAAGATGGCATCTTCATTGATTTGATGAGGGCTAGAAAGGCATGGAATAATATTAGCATTTTATATGATGAAAGATATGGTTCTGGAAGCTACAGAGGGAGGATCCCTGGAGGAATTGCCAAAGACTCTACTATTACGCTCTAGCTCTACCATATGAAATTATGAAGACTAATATTCCATGGGAAATGGAGCCTAGGATTGCAAAAAGGGTTAGTCCACTGAGTGAAGACATCCTTGATGGACCTAGGGAGGGTCCACTAAATCTGAAAAGAGGAGAGGATGATTCCTAGAACAGAAAAGGAGAAATCATAGTGCAAAAACAAGTGGTCTGTGGACTCCCAGTTTGCCTCGCAAAGGTAACACCTATTGGGAATAGAGAAGCCACGTTTGTGGAGATTATCAATAGTGAGGGCTCTATTTTGAAAAGCTATCCATGAAAAGAAATTTACCTTTGGGATCAGGAGTTTCCTCCAAACCAGGTTGTAGGGAAAGCCCGATTCTTGGTAGTGGCTCTGAATGTCATAGGCTGACTTGACTGAAAACTCATCGCTATCTGAGCCTCTCCAGATGGGCCTGTCTGGGCCTCTGCTAGTAGGAATGGTAGTCGACTGGAGCACGGAGGAAAGGATGTCAGTTGCCTCCTCTAGGTTGTTGGCATCGATGGTCTTCCAATGGGGGGAGCCATTCTGCCAGGTAATGAAATCAGCCATCTTCTTCCCCACATTAACATCCATCATGGACTTGAGATCCGCTAGATCAGGTCGTTCTATCAAAGGTTCCTCCTGAATCCACCTGTCCCTCCAAAATTCTATGCTTCTACCATCCCCGAGGATCCACCTCAACCCATATTGAATGAGTTGATGGGTATGAGTGATGGATTTCCAAAAGGCCGATCCAACGGTGGGGATCCCTTCGTCAAGAATAGAGTGGTTAGTAAGATATTTCCTTTTGACTATTTGAATCCACTCAGCTGGGTCATTGGTGAGGATCCTCCAAGTGTGTTTTGCTACTAGAGCCATGTTCATCTTAGCCATCCTCCTGAAGCCCAGGCCTCCTTGTTTCTTGCTTCTGCATACAATATCCCATGCTACTAAGGGAATCCTTGTCTTGTCGTCATTGCCTGACCATAGAAAGCTTCTCTGCATCTGTTCTATCTTGCGACACACAGTCATGGGGATCCTGAAGACTGACATGAAGTAAATCAGAATTCCTTGGAGGTAAGCCATGGTGAGGGTAGCTTTGGCTGCTTGGGATAAAAATTTGCCCTTCCAGGTTGTCAACTTTTTTTGGATTCTTTCAAGCACATTGTTCCACATGCCCTCCTTGGGTCTACCATAGAAGAGGGGAAGGCCAAGATAGGAGGATGGGAGGGCATCAATAGAGCATCCTAATATTCTTGCGATCTTGACTTGCCGACCCATGGGGGTGTTGAGGAAGTAGATCTTGCTTTTGATGTAGTTGACTTTTTGACCTGCAAATTTTTCATAAAGGGAGAGAATGTGCTTGATGGATTTGGCCTGGGCCATAGAGGCTTGGGTGGATAGGATGGTATCATCCACAAATTGTTGATGAGTGACTGCCCATGTACCAGAGGCTGCTAGAATGCCTGTCACCTTCCTCCGCAAGCGGGCTTCCTTGAAAGCTCTGCCCAAAGCCTCAACCAGGATGATGAAAAGAATGGGGGACAACGGGTCACCTTGGCGGAGGCCTCTGACACTCGAGAAGAAACCCGTAGGGGATCCGTTGACCAGGATGGAGAACCAGGGAGAGGAAGAGTAGCCATGAATGAGATCAACCCACAAGGGATGGAAGCCGAACTTAAGGAGGACATCACGGAGGAAATCCCAATCAACCCTATCAAAGGCTTTGTTCATGTCAAGTTTGATGAAAAGGGCAACCTTCTTGGCCAAGGAGGCTGAGTGTAAGGTCTCATGAATAGTGATAACTCCATCCAAGATGTTCCTACCTTTCACTGAGCTGCCTTGATAGGGATCAATGATGAGGGGGAGGATGGGCTTCATTCTGTTGGCCATAGCCTTGGTGAGAATTTTGTAGAGTATGTTGCAGAGGGTAATGAGTCTATAATATGATAGGGTTATGCAGACTGGCGACTTTGGGATGAGAGCTATAAAAGTGGAGTTGAAGCTCTGGGGAATGACCTTGGAATATTGAAGCTCTCTGATAGCCTTGCAGACATTGACCCCAATGATATCCCAAAAGGTTTGAAAGAAATGGGGAGGAAACCCATCGGGCCCAGGGGCTTTATCGGGTTGCATGGAGAAGAGGGCCTCTTTGATTTCTTCTGAGGTGAAGGGTCTGATTAACATGAGGTTGGCATCCTGAGGGACAACAGCTAGGATATTGGCAAGGAGTTCAGATTTGGCTTGATTATCACTCTCTGGATGGCTGCCAAGGAGGTTCTGGAAGAAGGAGACCGCTTCTGACCTTATCTCGACAATATCCCTGGTGGTGGATCCGTCACTGCAGGTGACCTCTCAAATTTTGTTGGAGCCTCTGTGTCTCATGGTGGATGCATGAAAGAACTTGGTGTTTGAGTCACCCTCTTTAACCCAGAGGTCCTAGGATTTTTGTCTCCAAAAGGTTTCCTCCCTGGCAAGGATGTTGTGGTATTCTGCCAGGAGTTTCCTTTCATCATCTCTGGTGGTGCTGCTGTGATCCCCTGCCTCGATCTATTTTTCTATCTCCTGGAGTCTTCCTGTGATGGATTTTTTGCTGGAAAAAATATTTCCAAAGACCTCTCTGTTCCAAACTTTCAGTTTTTCTTTGACCATTTTGAGTTTCTGGGCTATTTGCATGGTGGGGGATCCCGAGAAAGTTTGTTGCCACCAGGAGGTGACTTCAGCTCTGAGATACTTATGGTGAATCCACATGGATTCGAACCTGAAGGGGGTCTTGAAAGTAGGTGACTTGCCTGCTTCAAGGATGAGGGGGCTGTGATCTGAGCCAATCCTCGGGAGGGCAAGAAGGGAGGCATCCCCGAAAGTGGGGATAGCTTCTTGAGAAATGAGGAACCTGTCGAGCTTCACCTGAATGAGCCCACTGCCAATTCTTCTGTTGCTCCAAGTGAACCTGGATCCTTTGAGTTGAATATCAAGGAGTTCATTGAGGTTGACAAAGTCTCTGAAGTCCTCCATGCTTCTGCTTGGGGTATTGAGGCCTCCTCTCTTTTTGGATGGGTACAAAGGGCTATTGAAATCTCCTCCAATAATCCACGACATGGTGTTGAAGGTAATCCTCATATGGCTAATGGTTTTCCAAAGTTTTGCTCTCTCGATGGGAGAGTTTGGGGCATAAATGTTGGTCAGGATCCAGGATTGGTTGTTTGCCTTGGAGTGGAACAGGATGTTGAGGATTCTACTAGAGGAAGACAACAACCTTCCTTCAACTAGGGTTGGGTCCCATAGGCACATGAGACCTCCCGAGGATCCTTGGGCGGGGCTGAACAGGGTTTCCCCTTTGTTCCAGATGATGTTAGCCAAATTTCTAGGAGGAAGTTTCATCATTTTTGGTTTCTTGGATGATGAAGATAGAAGGGTTGATTTCTTTTCTGATGTTAGCAACCAGACGCTGCTTGGCTGCTCCGTTCAGGCCTCTCACATTCCAGGAGAGGATTTTCATTTCAAATTCTTTTGGTTTTTCCTGCCTCCCTTCGCCTGTTGAAGGGGAGGTTTGGATCCTCGTGGGTCATCTTTCTGGAGGTCGGGATCCTCGGAGAAGAGAGTCAGCTGGGTCCCATTGGCGATGTCCTCTACTATTTCTTTGTTTCTCTGGTCATTGCTTGATGACCTTCCTCTTTTCTTCTCACTGCCAAAATCGATGGCCTGCTTTTTGCTTCTGGTGTTTTTGGGGCTAACTTTCCTAGCTGGAAAGGGATAGAGCTGGAGGCTTCCTTCTTCTTCAAGAATAGGGGAGTGAGAACCCTCACCCCTGTTTGACTGAGAGGGAGAATTCCTATTGGCAGCAAGATACTCATCTATGTAGGGGTTAGGGGTGATGATGGGAGTGAGGGAATGTACCTAAGTTATAGGATCCTCTAAGCGAGGTTCTTCTATTACCATTGCGCTCGATGGGGGCCCAGGCTCCTCCTGAGTTGACTGAGATCCTCCCTCATTCCCTTGCTCCTCCTGGGTTGGTGGCACTCCTCCATAGTTCCCTTGGTGTGGGATCGGATCCTGATGAGGGGGCTGGGGGTTGCGGCCTGGTGCTGGAGGGTGTTGCCTCCCCTGCTATGGGATTCCCTATCTTTGGTTTGCTCCTTTGATCGGTCCTTTAGGGCCTTGGTTCTGAGCCTTCAGAGCAGGACATTGAAAATCTAGGTGACCTTGGGTGTTGCATTGAGTACAGAATGTGGGTTTATTCTCATACTCGATTGGTTGTCATTTTATGAGGGTTGGCCCTCGGTAAAGATTCACATGGGTGGGGAGTTCTGTTTCCAGATTGGCGTTAACATAGATGTGAGCTTGGACCATCCAGGATCGGACCTTGGTGGAGGGGTCGACAACGATCAGCTCACCGATGGTTCTGGATATCCCTCTGAGGACATCCTCGTGCCAACACTGGAAGGGGAGATTTGACAATCTAACCCATATCGGGGCTACATTTATATTTTGGGTTTTAGGATTAAAGTCCTCACCCCATTTACGGAGGAAGAGGCTCCTACGCCCTAGGAACCAGGGTCCCCCAGAGAGGATGTTGCAGAAATCCTCCTTAGTATTTAGCCTGATGGCAAAAAAGCCTCTGGAGAGGGCAATGATCTCCATATTGTCATTGGTTCTCCACTTGGAGTATGCCCATTTTTGGATGGTCTCCATGTCCGGGCGCCCTCCAATGAACTTACCAACCAGGGTAAACTTTTCCAGTTCAAGGTAGTTGTCCATTAGGTCTTCAAGGATGACCAAATCAATTCCTATAGGGATCAGCTCCTGGGTTAGGGCTTTGGCCAAGAGTTCCTGGATGAAAACATCAGTGTACATTCCCTTTAGGGTTTTGGCCGCATTGGTTGTCCCACTAGTGGGGCCTCATTTATCGGGGGGATCCTTCCTAGGACCGAACGACCCATCCATCGGGACCTTTCCTATCGAAATAGGGGTCCCCTCTACCTTGGAAAATCTACCATCATGACCGCCATTGTTGGTTCCTCTTGTGCCCTACTCTGTCCTCCTGATATTTTTCCTCCCGCTCTCCACTCTTCGCTCTCCCGCTCTCCCACCCTCCATATCCTACATGGTCTACTTTTTTCATTATAAAATATTATTATTATCAAGCTTTATGTAACAGGTATTTTTGACCAACTGAGACCACTACCACACTACAAATAAGAACCACTACAAGCACAATTAATAATATGGGCCATCATGAAGACAGTTGCAGTTATGGGCCATTAAGTATTATGGACCATCATCGAGCTTTGAATGAGAACCAATTTGTAGGCTATATGAGAGAGTTGCTGCAATAGAAAAAATCATCAAGTTTTTGCACAGTAATTTTGCAAGAGGTATACCAGTGTGCCCATCCTTGTCAGTTGTATTTTCCTTTGTGTGTCTTGTCTAGTCACCCCTTTTTCTTCCCCATTATTGTGCAGGTTTTGCTGAGGAGGTGCCCAGTTTACTGAGATCATTTCCAGTGGTTGAGGTTGGAAGCTAGGAGGCTCTTTGTTACATCATTTGAACAAAGAGTTGTAGTTCTCTATTGCATCATTTGAATGGAGAATTTGTTTGTATTGGTTCAGTGAGATCTGGTTATTCTGATCAGACTCCCATTGTAATGATTTGTTGTTTAATGCAATCATGTTTCCTCCTTTTAGTAGTTCTATGTGCAATTTTATGTGTTCTCCCATTTACATGTTACATCATTTGAATGTGTAGATGGCATCTTCTTTCGTTGGCATGTTGAATCATTTCTATTACATTATTTGAATGGATGTGATTGGCTCAGTTTTATCTTCTTCCCCTTCTATCTTCATCATATTTTAAGTCTGGCTACAATTTCCCAATGGATAAGGCATCGATCTACAGCTTGAAGCACTAGCTAGGAGTTACTTTCAAACTTGGTCAAATTTTATGTTGTAGTTTTATTTTATTTTTGCAAATCTGGATGAGCATGAGCATATAAGAAATATTGTAGGCTCACCTCTAGGGTTTCCTTACCCTACTCGGTCTATCTAGAGTCTTAGGATAATATTTTCCTGAGTTAAAGAGGTGGATCCACCAGAGTCCATAGTGTTGATTGGATCAAGGAAGTCTTGCAATGTGACAAATCTATTAAGGGTGCAGGAATTTCTCCCAATAGTTTTTGGCACCGTTGTCAAGGATGATTCTAGAAATTTGTATTTTTTTTATTTCTTAGTCTTTCCTAGAGTGAAATTTGTGAGAGTTGAGTGAATATCAAGTTGAGAAATCTTGGCCCAAGTATTGTTGAAGATCTTGTTCTTTCTTTGCACATCTATGTTGGTGACTCCGAATGAACTCAAAATTTAAAAATCAAAGGAGGAGTTGGATCTAGCATCTACAAGAAGTGGTAAAGAAGTGCTTGCTAGAGTGCCAAATCCTGAGGTATTCTTCAAGTCTCATAGAAAATATTCAATTCCAATTCATACTATTTCTATTTCTAGTCCAAATCTTGGTTTGAATCAGTCTTCTCCTACTGTAAACCAAGTACCTATAGTGAATCAACCTGTAGTGAGTATGGCAACTCCTAATGTAAATCAAAATGTCAATCAAAATACCAATGCTAATGTTAATCAATGGAGGACCAATAGATATAGAGCTTTTATTTTACCTACAAATCTGAATCCTCTCCTTAGTAAAGCTCATAAGTACTTGCCTAAATTCCAAGGAAACAATGTTGTCACCGATGAAGATCATATTAGAGATTTTATGTATGCCATGGATAGTCTTGAGGTAGATGATGAAGATGTTGTCCTTAGATTATTCTTTCAAACTTTAGAGAAGGATGCTCGAGAATGGTTTAACAACCTTGGAGCTGGTACTATCAATAATTTTCAAGAGCTAGAGAACACTTTCCTTAGGAAATATGGAGAGAGGAAGAATGAACAGTCCTTGCTGATAGAGTTGGCTACCATGAAAAAGAAAGAAAATGAATCAATGGAATATTTCAATAGAAGATTCTTTAAGACCAGAAATAATATTCTTGTAGCATTAAGGCCAAATGATGATCAGTCCATTTGTTTCTACAAAAATGCTTTCCCTGGAGATTTTAGTTATGAGCTGAGACAACAAGCAACAACCACCATTGATATATGTATGGAAAGGGCTATTGAAATAGAGAGACATATGATTGATAGTGGTAATATGAAAGCATACTCTTTAGAGCCCAATCAACCTGAAAGGAAGCCCAAGAAGGTTGAGTTCTCTATCCCTAAGAAAATAGATCAGGATCCTATGAACAAAATAGCTAATCAATTGAGTGAGATGTTTACTACTTTGAATAACAGGTTGGCTAGACTTGAAAAAGGTAAGGACAACATTGCAAAAACTTCATAGGGTAATAATAGATAATAGGAAGATAACAGGCCTCCTTTCAGGAGGAATTTCAATAGAAACTAGAATAACAATGGAAATGAAGAGGGAAACAAGAATCGAAATGGAAATTGGAAAAAGAAAGAAGTAGAGAGAGATCTAGATTCTATTCCAAATCCCATACCATCAAATAATATAGCATCAGATCATCCCTTTTATTGCTCTACCTATGATGCACCACATAACCCTATTGATTGTGGTATTTATCTAAGTATGCATTCTAATGTTGATTTAAATGTTGAATCTAAAGATGAAGATATTAGAATTAATGTATGTTGGACTCAGGAGGATGAAACCAGAGAACAAGAATTTGAAAGGGACATGGACATATGTGCTAGTAATATTGAGCAAAGAGCCTTAGTCTTTGGAGAGGCATCAACCTCAAGTGAGCCTTCTAATACTATATTTGATAGAATGAAGCAAGGAAAGCTTATACCTACAACAGAAGAGGTTGAGTCTTTAGAAAGAATACATGCTATCAATATCAAGAATAGAATAGTGGAGGACAAAGTTGATGAAGGGCCTACACAAAAGGAGAAAGCTATAGGAGTGATTTCATAGAAAAAGGTAAATCAGATGAAGTTGCAAATGATTCCTGAAGAGCCTGATGTAGAGGAAATTATCCAAAAGTAACAAAATGACTTGGCTAATCAGAAAACTAGAAAAGGAATTGATGATAAGAAATATCAGTTTGATCTAGGTATAGAGGTTGCCAAATAGAAGGTCAACATCACTTTTGGAGAATTAATGACTATTCCAAAGTATCGATATCAGGTATGTAGAGCCTTCAAATTAATTGATCAATCAGGAGGAAAACCTCAAAATCCCATAGGCCTTGTGAATAATGTAGTTAGAGCCCCATATTTAGTTAAGCCATTTTACATATCACTAAGGTATACATCAGGCTATGGGGACCAATATGTTATTCATAATTGCATGCTTGATAGTGGTGCTTCCATGAATGTAATGTCAAAATAAGTAGTTGATCAATTAGGCTTGATTTATCAAAAAGAGCATCCCCCTATTTCTATCATGGATAATAGGAGAGTACCTTGTGTAGGCATTATCACTAGACTTCTTGTCCATATTGAAAAATATCCTAAGAAAGGAGTGGTGATGGATGTTGTAGTTGTAGATGTGGACCCTTTATTTTCTATCTTACTCTCTAGGCATTGGGTAGAGCAGCTAGGTGGTACTATTCAGTTGGATTGGTCATATGCCACTATTCCAATGTAGGGTAAGGAGAAAGTGATATTGAAAAGAGAACCCTTCAATAGGTATTCAATTGAATTTAGAGATCCTAATGATAATATGGTTAATGTCATGAATTCTATTGAGGAAAAGGACATGGGGGTTTACTCTATCTAGCATTCTCCTTTCTTGTTAGAAGTACCTGATGCTGAGAATATGGATCCAAAACTAAAGGTTGAAGTAGATGCAGAAACTGATAGAATTCTAACTTCAGAGTTATGGACTATGACCTTTGATGGGGCAAAATCTAAAGCAAGAGCAGGAGCTGGAGTACTATTGATAGACATCAATGGAAGCTATCTTGGCATACCATACAAGTTAGAATTTTCTTGTACAAATAATGTTGTAGAGTATGAAGCTTTATTGCTAGGGCTAAGGAAAGCCAAGGAATTGGGTATTAATTACCTCAAAGTTAGTGGGGATGTTGAGCTAATAATTCAAAAAATCAAAGGGAAATATCAAACAAAGCACCCTAGATTAAAGCAATATAAGCAAGTAATGTTGGATGAAATAGATAGATTCTTGGCTTTTGATCTACAATTTATTCCTAGAGCACATAATCATAATGCTAATATATTGGCCATTAATGCTTCTAGAGCAGAAAACCTTGAGATAGACACTTGGTTTATGGAAAGGTTCCCAACCATATCTATTTATAAGCCATATATCCTAGATAATGTGGTATATTTACAAGTTTTTCATGATGATATACACATTAATGATTTTATGACTATGCAAAATGAATTTTTTGATGTTATTTGTGATGAAAGTGATGAAGAAAAACTGAAGGATGTTATTGGAGAACCCACAGAAGTCATACAACTGAAGACCAATAGGATCCCTAGGGGGTTGGTATCTTTAGAGAGCTTATTTGATGACTTTGATAGAGCATATAAACCTCTAGTTCAAGAATATAAGATAGATGAAGTTAATATTGGAATAGAGGAAGAGCCCAAGATTGTTAGGATCAATAAAGCTCTATCAAGAAAAGAGAAGCAACAATATATCAAATTCTTGAAAAAGAACATGGATGCTTTTGCTTGGAGTTATGAAGATCTGAAGACCTTCAATACAAAGGTAATGACTCACATAATACCCCTTCAAAAAGATACCAAGCCTTTTAGGTAGAAACAAAGAAATTTCAATCCCACTTTGCATCCAATTATGCAGAAAGAAGTGCAGAAGTTACTAGATACCAAGATAATCAGGAAGGTGAGATTTTCTACTTGGTTGGAAAACCTTGTTCTAGTTAGAAAGAAGAATGGTGAGATCAGGCTTTGTGTAGATTTTAAGAATTTAAATAAAATCTCTCTTAAAGACAACTATCCACTTCCAAATATGGAGCAATTGCTTCAAGCAGTGGTTGGGTCATCAAGAATATCTTTATTGGATGGCTTTTTAGGTTACAATCAGATTGTAGTGAATCCAGAAGATAGACACAAAACAACTTTCACTACACCATGGGGAACATTTGAATATCTCAGGATACCCTTTGGATTGATGAATGTAGGGGCAACATTTTAGAGAGCAATGGATGTTGCATTTAAAGGATTGATGTTCAAGATAGTGGTAGTATATCTTGATGACATTACAATTTTTTCAAAAAATCTTGAAGATCATTTTGCACATCTAACTCAAGTGTTTGATAGGTGCAAGGAGTTTGGCATATCTTTGAATCCTAGAAAATGTGTGTTTGGGGCCACACAAGGTAAACTACTTGGGCATATTGTTTCAAAATATGGGATTAGCATTGATCCACAAAGAGTAGAAGCCATTACTAAAATTCCCCTCCTAAGAATCTTAAGGGAGTTAGATCATTCTTTGGAAATATTAACTTTATTAGGAGGTTTATCCCTAATTTTTCTCAGATTACCAAACCAATAAATGACATGATCAAGAAAAATGGAGAAATAAGGTGGATAGAGGAAAATACTACAGCTTTTTAGAAGATCAAAGATGCAATCACTCAAGCTCCAGTATTGAATTACCTTGATTACTCCAAAGATTTCAAGATCTACTCATTTGCCTTAGAACACACTATTGTTGTAGTTCTAGCTCAAAAGGATGAAGAGAAAAATGAAAGGCCTATAGCCTTTATGAGTACAAGATTGAAGGGTGCTAAACTAAAATACTCTATGCTAGAAAAATAAGCTTATGCATTAATCAGAGCATTAGATCATTTCAAATGTATCTTTGGATCCAACAAGGTAATAGCCTATATTCCCTACATTGTTGTTAAAGATGTTTTCACTCAAACTAAACCTTTAGGTAGTCCTGCAAGATGGATGGCTAAATTATTATAGTATGATGTAGAATTCAAAGTAGTACAGATTGTTAGAGGATAGGGATTGGCAAAGTATCTAGCTAAAGGGGAGGCTATGAATAACACTATTATAGTAGATGAGCAACAAGAAGCAAGAGAAATTGATAATTTTGATTGCAAGTGGTATGATGGCATTATATTTTACCTTCAGAACTTGTCATTTCCAGAAGACATATCCAAAAATAAAAGGAGATCTATCAAGCAATTGGCTCAAAGGTATTACATTCAAGAAGGTAGACTGTATTGGAGGCATCCAGATGGTGTGTTGCTTCTCTGTTTGTTTGAGAAAGAGGTCCCTCAAGTGCTAAAATAATATCATTCTAGATTTTATGGGGGTCACTTTGCTCCAAAGGCTACTGCTCACAAGATCATGAGAGTTGGTTATTATTGGCCCTCCCTATTTAAATATGTTTACCAATTTGTTAGAAGTTGTCATAACTATCAAATTTTTGTAGGAAAGAAGAATTTTCCAGCCATACCCCTAAAGCCAGTGATTGTGGAAGCTCCTTTTACTCAATGGGGAATAGATCTCATAGGTGAGATTAACCCCAATTCTTCTAGAGGTCATAGGTGGATCATTACAACAACAGACTATTTTACCAAGTGGGTAGAAGCAGCACCTCTCAAGAAATCCACTACAGAAGTGGTCATCAAGTTTTTAGAAGAGCACATATTGACAAGATTTGGGGTTCCCAAGAAGATAGTCACAGATAATGGTAACTACTTCACTTCTTTTGAGATGATTGAATTTTGTGCTAGGTACAACATAGAGCTTTCTCATTCTACAAATTACTATCCTCAAGGGAATGGTTTAGCAGAATCCTCAAATAAGAATTTGATCACAAGAATCAGAAGAGCATTAGGTAGAAACAAAAGAAGTTGGGATAGTGAGCTGAAGTATGCTTTATGGGCTGATAGAATATCTATCAAAAGAAGCACAGGAAAGTCTCCCTATGAACTAGTATATGGTGAGAATGCTCTACTACCCCCTCAAGTGGAAAGTCATGCTTTATCTTTACTTCTTCAGGATCATGAAAATCCAAATGTCTTGTAGAGAAGACTTGATCAAATTGCAAAGTTGTAGGAAGACAGAAAGGATGCATTAATGAAGATGACTGAGCAAGCTCACAAAATAGTGCAGTTGTTCAATAAGAAAGCCAAAGGTAAACCTTTTCAGGGAGGAGATATAGTGTTGTACTAGGACCCCAAAAATGACAAGCATGGTGAAAAAGGGAAATGGGAGCCTAAATGGCTTGGCCCTTATCAAATCCTCCAGAATGTAGGCCAACATACTTACAAATTGCAAACTCTAGATGGTGCAGAATTTTCAATTCCTATCAATGGCCAACATTTGAAATTGTATCATTCAACACTGAGGGCTTGAGAAGCCACAAAAAAAAGTGTTTCAGTCTTGTCCTTTTTAGGTGATTAAGGTTTATTTTTAGGTGATTAAGGAGTCCTTTTAGGTGATTAGCAAGTTTTTGAGTTTTTGTAATGTGTTTCAATCTTTTTTTTAGGTGATTAAGGTTTCAGTTTTTAGGTGATTAAGAAGTCCTTTTTAGGTGATTAGGCAAGTTTTTGAGTTTTTGTGGTCTACTGGAGATTCTAGAATTCTCAGGTGATTCATTATCAAAATTCTTTTTCATCACCTATCCCAGTCGAAGCCTATGTTGGATCCTCAAAATCCAACTTGAGTTTGCCCCCTTTAAAAAAATTACTATTTTTGGGCAATTTGTTATTTTTGGCCAAAGCTACCCTATTTTTAGTAAGTCACCAAAAAATCCTAGATAGCCCCCTAAATTAACACACATTATTGCATTTCCCATATTAGACCTCCTAGAAAATCTCAACACCTATCCATGTCTAAAAAGTCATTAAATTCCAAATTTTCTTTCTTCTGATTTTTCTAAAAAAACACTAAATCCCATTTTTGGGGCACTAGATGAAGGAATTAGGGCCCGATAACACACTAAAAAATATTCAAGGCTTCTAGAGAAACCTTGCCACGACATTGTCCTCCTCTTTATCTAGCTCCACATAAAATTTCAAGTCGATCCAATGATCGGATCAAAAGTTATGCCCTTCGAAAGATAGGCTATTATGGGCCATTTTTGAGATCCAATTAAGAGATAGTGAGAGGCCATCATTCAACTCTGGTAATTGTAGTTATAAAATATTATTATTATCAAGATTTATGTAACAAGTATTTTTGACCAACTGAGACCACTACCACACTACAAATAAGAACCACTACAAGCACAATTAATAATATGGGTCATCATGAAGACAATTGCATTATAGTTTTTATAATTATGGACCATCATCGAGCTTTGAATGAGAACCAATTTATAGGCTATATGAGAGAGTTGCTACAATAAAAAAATGATCAAGTTTTTGCACAGTAATTTTGCAAGAGGTATACCAGTGTGCCCATCCTTGTCAGTTGTATTTTCCTTTGTGTGTCTTGTCTAGTCACCCCTTTTTCTTCCCCATTATTGTGCAGGTTTTGCTGAGGAGGTACCCAGTTTATTGAGATCATTTCTAGTGGTTGAGGCTAGAAGCTAGGAGGCTCTTTGTTACATCATTTGAACAAAGAGTTGTAGTTCTCTATTGCATCATTTGAATGGAGAATTTGTTTGTACTGGTTCAGTGAGATCTAGTTATTCTGATCAGACTCCCATTGTAATGATTTATTATTTAATGCAATCATATTTCCTCATTTTAGCAGTTCTATGTGCAATTTTGTGTGTTCTCCCATTTACATGTTACATCATTTGAATGTGTAAATGGCATCTTCTTTCACTGGCATGTTGAATCATTTATGTTACATTATTTGAATGGATGTGATTGGCTCAGTTTTATCTTCTCCCCTTCTATCTTCATCATATTTTAAGTCTGGCTACAATTTCCCAATGGATAAGGCACCGGTCTACAGCTTGAAGCACTAGCTAGGAGTTACTTTCAAACTTGGTCAAATTTTATGTTGCAGTTTTATTTCATTTTTGTAAATCTGGATGAGCATGAGCATATAAGAAATATTGTAGGCTCACCTCTAGGGTTTCCTTACCCTACTCGGTCTATCTAGAGTCTTAGGATAATATTTTCCTGAGTTAAAGAGGTGGATCCACCAGAGTCCACAGTGCTGATTGGATCAGGGAAGTCTTGCAGCGTGACAAATCTATTAAGGGTGCAGGAATTTCCCCAATAGGCGACACGCAAGGGTAGCCTCCATCTCGGTCATTTGTGAGCATACATCCTTACAATGTTCCACTCTTTTCATTATTTCTTTGGCCTTTTAGAGCTTTTTTTTCATATCTTTCCTCTTTCTTGTCATTCATTTTTCTTTTCTATATGTTCATCCATGCATTTCATTTAAGTTTGCATTTTAGTTACATTACATTTAGTTAGGTTCATTCCATATCATTCATTTAGGTTCATTCATTACATCTATTATATTTGTCATTACCATGCACAAAAAGACAAAAATCACACAATGCACACACAGTTTTCACACCATGAGAAAATAATATAAACTGCAACATGATATTAATTGATCAAAGGGAATACATGTCAGTTGATTCGATACACCACATTCCAAGACTGATGTACTAAACCCTCTCCAAGGGATGCATTCCATAATTTAAACTTGGTATATCACCTCAATCTCTAACCCTAGATATATCAACCTATCTTCTCTACTTCGCTTGTTGGTGGTGGTGGGGGTATGTTTACGAATCATGTAGCTATTTATGAGTAAGATCTTGATCGACTCTATGACTAAAGGGATAGTGGTATATGCACCCTCTGATCTATCAATATTGCTTAGAAGTACAATGCTTGGTAGAAGGTCTCTCTTTGTACCACTTTATCCCAGTCCTCCTATGCCCTCTAAAGTTGCTCCTATAGTAGTTGGATCCCCTTTCCTGGTTGGTTGCTCATCACAACCATCATCCCCTCAGCCTGGACTTGTTGGTGCTCCTAATATAGCTGGCCCATTTCCCCTTTGAGGCATCTTGCCTCAACCCTCCTTGTGTCCCTCTCAACTGTGACCTGGCCTAGTTGTGCTTAGAGAGTGTTTATTTCCCCCTGTATAGCAACTACCATGTTTGTCGATCCCTTCGCTATCCTCACTGGGTATCCCACCCCACAATCCCACTTTGTCCTACCTATCAAACTGATGGGACACCCTCAATTGCTTCCCCTCCTCCTACTCCAAAGAGAGTGATGGTGGTCCTCATGGTAGTCACCACCTCTACCCTAACCTGTACCCTAGCCTACCTTGGAGGCTGTGGCATCTGCTCTTTTCACTCCACTACATGTTAGTTTGGCCTCTTGGAGCACCATTTGCACCCGTCAGCCCATGAATTATTGTCTGTACACTGGTATCGATGGAAAGATCCTTGGGGGCATAATGCCCCTATACCATCTCCTATATACGAAGGCTACCCCAACATCATTAACTCTAAGATCAATGTAGAGTGAATTATCAAAATCCTCCTCCATGAACCTAGCTACATCAAGGTCTCCTCAAACCCCTGGTGGATCCCTCCATACCCTCCGATACTAGTAGTCTCCCAGGTTTAGTATCTTCTGAATAATCCTTAACTACCATTGTACCCAATCAAAATGGTATAGCTCCAACTTACCCTTCTTCATGGTAACCCATCAAACCCTCCTAACCTAAGCCAACTCCTACCCATCCTTATCCCATCCAAGGTCATGTAGATGCCATGACCATCATATGAATTGATGATATTACAACTAATCTATGACTTGTATCCCAATGGTAAAATACCTATGTACGACCTATGTGTTCACTCCAGGTCTCGAGAACATCTATATCCTACTGGTTGCTCTAGATCGAGCAGTGTTCCTAGTAGTACCTTTGGCTTCTTGATGGCTATGTGCTCCTAGCACCACACCTGGAGCAATATTGTACAGACCAACCCTGTATGCCATTTATACATGATGTTGTACAACATCCTATATAAATGGGCCAACATATACGGACCCCATACGAATTGCACATATTTGTCCCACATGTCAACCACTACCCCTACTAGTGCCTATGTATTTGTGAAGTTATTTTGTAGGTTTAAAACCATTGGATATTATTGATTCAAGATAAAGCTTAGATCAAACATCAAAATCAGATAAGTACCCTTGATAAAGCTCTTAGGTTGTGTGTTGTTTTCTTTTGCTATTCTTTTTCACAATCTAGGCTACAAATAAAAAGAAAAAATCTTTAATCGCTTTTTAGGCATTGGAAAGAATAAAAGCATACAATTTGCATTTAGGGTTTACTTTTGTTTCTTCATTTCCCTTGTGCCCTTGCTCAAAATATAGAATTTTATTATTGCAACCTAGGGTTAGAAATCATTCAATCAAAGAATCATACTATGGTTAAAAATTGTCTTCTTGAATCCTATGTGCCTTGCATTGTTCTTTATTTTTCATTGTTTATCATAGAAAGGCCAAACATAGGTGATCACTTAATTGACATATTTAACACTCCCACCTCAAAATTAGATCGAGTACTAAAACTATTCTTGGTGAACCCATACTTTCATGCCCCTAAGTGTAGAGAATATAACACACCCTTGCGGTTCACCTTGGCTCCCAATAGATCTAGCCAAGAATCATACATGGTAGGGTAGTTTTCCCATTCTACACCAATCATATGATGAATGAAATTCTACAAAAACAAAGACCACAAATGAAGATTCATGGGACTTATTCTTAATTGTAGTGTGCTTAAGTGAATGTTATGACTCATGGCTATTTGAATTAGGTGCTTCCTTTCATATGACTCCTCATAGGGGGGTTCTGTAAATATGAAAAGATAAATGGAGATGAAGCCTTCTTGGGAGACAATTCGACATATAAAATAATAGGTCAAGGAAGAGTCAAGTTGAGGTTAAAATATGGAAGAATTAAAACCCTTCATGGTGTGTTGTATATTCTAGGTTTGGAAAGGAATTTGATATCTATGAGTAAGATGAATGACATAGGTGTGACTATGGTATTAAATTAAGAATAGTTATAATATGGTTTGTGGAGTCTTGGTATTGGCAAGGGAATTTTTTACAAGAACTATGTTCAAATTTGAAGCTAGCACTGTAAGTATTGATTGCAATAACTCTCCAGTTGTAGAGGAGAATAACATGGTAGAAGCGACTACGAGTATTCCTATAGTAAAGAAAATATTGTGGCATAAAATCATGGGACATATTGGTAAGAAAGGCCTTCAAAAATTAAAAATGAAAGTATGGTTGAAGGAATTTTTTATTGCCCATTAAATTTTAATTTTTGTCAGCACTATATTTTTCGAAAGAAGACCCAAGTCAAGTTTCCTATTAGTGCCACAAGATCTAAAGGAAGTTTGCATCTAGTTCATAGTGATGTGTTTGGACCTACAAAAGTACCACGTTATGTAAATCTATCTATTTTGTTACATTTATAGAAGAATTTTCAAGAAAATACTGGGTATATTTTTTACGGGACAAATATGATGTTTTCAATAAATTTAAAGAATTTAAGGCTCTTGAAGAAAATTAAATAGAGAAAAAGATAATGGTTTTGAGAAATGACAATGGGGGTGAGTATTGATCTAATGAATTTTATTAGTTTTACAAGGATTGTGGAATAGAAAGACAAAACAACTTTGTACACTTCACAACATAATGGAGTTGTAGAATGGATGAACAAAACATTGATGGGGAAGGCCAGAAGCATGCTAAGTTGTGCAGGGATAGAAAGGAATTCTGGGCAAAAGTCATTTTAACTGCTTGTTACCTCATCAGTAGATCTCCTACCTTATCTTTGGTGGATAAGACTCCATAGGAACTGTCGACTAGTAAGAAACCCTCTCTCAGTCATATAAGGGTTTTTGGTTGTGATGCTTATATTTATGTCCCAAAAGAGAAAAGGACTAACCTAGGCCATAAATATAAAAAATACATATTTACGGGTTATAGTATTAGTGTTAAAGGATATAAGTTGTGGAACCCAAAAATACAGAAGTGTAACGATCTTAAATTGTCCACTAAATGTTTTATTTTTTATTTTATTTTATCTTCGCATGGCAAAGACCTAATCCATAACCTAAGATAGACATATTCCATTTGGATTGTATCTTTCAAGGCATATAGCTTCAAGAGCTATAGAGACTTGATCAGAGTCTCTTTAAGTAGAAGTGATCAACTTCTACGAAACCTTCATACCCCACTTGGTATGAGTACGTTGGCCTAGCGTACTGGTTTCATCCTCTTAAAAGGAGGAAATCACCAAATGGTCCACCCAGACCAGGTGAATGCCTTGAAGATGGTGAACCACACCAATGGTAAACCATCATAGATGGAATAACCACACCTTTGGTTATCCATAAATCTTAGCTCTATTCCAATCCATTTAGAAAGGAGTTCTAAGACTACTAAATCACTATTGTGATAAGAATCCATGGAAAATCTATCCTTAATCCTCCTTACACATTATTACACCCTTGATTAGGCAATATCTCTATTGAATTCCTTTTAAATGGACAATACTAGTCCCATGTGAATTTAATTCTTTAGTGTAGGGAGGAGGATCTATCTCAGTTTGTAAATCAAGGTCATTATGTCATCTTGAGAGCTTTATTCCAACATTGCATTTTCCTTAAGTTTGAAACATCATAAGAAACTTCCTTTTTGGGACAAGGATTGTGTTCCATTCAAGAATAAGGGTCTAATTTTTAGATCAATATAAATCCAATTATCCCCTTAAGAGTTAGCTTCTATTGTATAATAATTCTTGGATTACGACATAGATTAACCAACATGAATGTAACCAATGATGTATATGAAAAGGTGCATCATTCATAATTAGTTATTCCACAACACTATAGAAAGATAAACAAATTCCATTGATTCACTAACACACTTAAGTGAGCATACATCCATCACATGAGATTATTATTTGAACAACTCCATCTACTAGTATCATTCATCAATACCCATTACATTCAAAACTAAATGACACAATTAAATTAAATTATCAACATTTTAGAAATTAAGCATACTTTTCCAGCATCCATACATATTTAACCTACTGGATGTTTAACATACATTACAATGCATAAAATTAAATATTACATATATCATTTTTATTTTGAAAGCAAATGTAACATCTACAAGAATAATAAATAAATCCACAAAGTAGAGGGACACAAGATTTATCCTCGAAAACCTGACGGGAAAAACCCAACCTCCAAAATATTTCTTCCTCATTTTCATAAACTTAAATGACAAATTTTACAATAATAGCAAGGCATCTACAAGCCCTTCTTTTCAAATAAGGATTAAGGTATACAACGAATCCTTTCTTGATCCTTTGATGTAATTACGAAATCACCCAATTCCTTTTTCTAAGACATCAATGTAAAATTCACAATACCATTGAGGAATTATCTAGTTCCTTTAGGTTCCTTTTTCTAAGTCATTTAATATCTTACATTGTTTATGAAAGTCATTGGAACTATATTTTGGAGATATCATTTTCGAAGGAACCCTACAAAAATATGCTCAAGAAGGAATTCCAAATTCATTCTTCACAAAGTCCATGAATTAAAATCCCATACCTTTAATTCATGATAAACCATTCTTTCTTATTAATACACAAGACATTCGCTTAAGTAGAACAAACTAAGTTATTCCCATTTTCTAAATAGTCCACATTTAATACTATTTTAAATACCATCCATATATATAACTTCCCCTTTTCCTAGAATCTCATTTAACTATGGTATGGCTTTACTTTATGCCAAAGTATAAGGTAAGCCTTTAACCTTGTTAAATCCCCAAAGACAGATTTTCTTTACGGATTATGTCTTAAGTATGTTAATTACCCTTGCCTAGGTTTTAATTTAAATATCTCTTACACTTTATAAAGACTTACCCCTTCTTTCTTTTGATGAAGCAATCGCCATATAATTATCCCTACACTCATGGATATCCCATAAGTACCTCTTTAATATAATTAACACATGAGTTTTCGAGTCATCATCTAAGGTGAGTTAGTGTGATTAATTTCATCACTTTCACCTTTGTATTGATACCTCAGGGTCTTCTTTATAACATCCTTACGAATATAATCACACTTCATTTGGACCATTCCATAGTTATCTTAGATCTAAGCGTCACTCAAACACTTGTCCTATTTTCGATAAAGACACACATAAACCTATGGAGCAAGCTATTGTTTTAATGAACAATCCCAAAGAGATTATTCCTTCTCTTCTTAAAAATTCATGGTTTTGTGGTCCAATGCAATGATTTAGTTTTTCCAGCTATTAATTGAGTTCATTCTGTCTCGACGATGAATGACGATTAATCCCTCAGCCCCTGATTCTTCTCTAACAAGTATTTGGTAACGAAGAACCCATTATGGTTCTTCTGAACCCGATTCCTTTCTTTAAATATTGTGATCTTCATTAGGCCATTATACCTTCAATTAGAGGGTGCCCTATCAATCACACATACAGTCAACTATGTGTCCATCATTCTATACAAACGATCGAAGATTCCTTAGCAGATTACACTGAAGGATTTAAATAATGAGTTCATCGAAGTAGAAATTGAATCCCTAGTAGCTCAATGCTCTACGAATTGTGAGCCTAGGCCAGATGTGGTGACATGATTTTTAAGGTCTTCTATAGAGCTCTCTTAGCCTATCTGTGATCCTTGGATTCTAACGACGATGTGAAGTAGGGGAGGTTCGTAGATCAGCCATTCCAAGTGTATCCCATGAAATCGTTGACATTTTGAGATCTCTCAAATGTCAAGACCCATTGTTGGAGCCATTCAAACATGGGCATGACCGTGCTTGCCCTATCGACAAGGTAAACTCTAGTACCTAATAAATTCCAACGTAGATACAAACCTGACCAAGAGCATTAAAAATCGATTGGGATTTACCCATATTGAGGCTCAGAGAATTGGGCATTCAGGAATTCGTGTTGGTTATAGGTATGGATTTACCATATTTCTCTGCAGTGTGTGTCATAGCATGATTAGGATGCAGATGAGGATGTACAAAACCCTAAAACCACCTGTTGAGATTAAATTGCTTGCTTTCTTCATGAAAGGAGTCATTAACCCTTTTTGTTCTGATGGGTTCACATCTATCGTTAGAGGCGTAGATCTATTAGTTGTTGTTTGGAAATGCTACTGTGAGAGGTCGCAGAGTCGACTCTAGTCGGTAGTGGTATTTATCTATTTTTTTTTTTTTAATTAAACCTACAATCGGGAAGGTAAAGATAATACCCCCCTTCTCTTTGGTTTTGCCAAGAGCGTTTAGCATAATCAGACACTGAATTTATGCTAGCAAATTCTTCTGTGTGAGGTCACATGATCGACTCTTGGTGGCTCAATGCTATATTTTTTAAGGACTATTTTGACTGCATAGAAAAAAAATTATATATGTATATTTACATTTACATAGGGTCTGAAACCCTATGGACATTTCCAAAATTATGCTAATGAGTTTCGGGTTCTAACACAAAGTATTGTAAAGCTAAATAATATTCTTTCTGGAAACCTCTTCTTCACATAATAAATCTATATTTTTTTATAAATAATGAGTTTCGTATCCAACTCAACTCTCTCGAATATTTAAATACAAAGTAAGTTTAAACTATCATAGGAAGACTTTGTACCAAAATTTGACACTAATATATGTCAACAATGAATAAAAGAGTGATCTAACCTGATTCTCTTTTTTTTTTTTAAATCTAGAAGAGATTTTCTCCTAGCCCCTCTCCATTTCCTCAAACCCTTCTTTTCCTTCTTGCCACAATATTCCTTAACTTATCTTGGGCAAATGTCCATAGTAATTTTCCAAAGGACTTCTAGTTTCTGATCCACTCCAAGGGTGGAGAGCATACTCCCTAGTCCTCTAAGATTTCCTAGATGATCCATTTTCTAACTAGGAGATCTTTCAAGTCTTTTGGTTTTTGATTCACCCCATGGGTGAAGAGCATACTCCCTAGACCATTAAGACTCCTAGAGCCTAGATCCTCATTTCTCTCCAAAACACCTTCTATTTATAGGGAAATTCTCCCTTCATGGGCCAAATAGTGACCACATTATAATAATACTAAAAATATTCCTAGGACCATTATGACTTCATCATGTCCTTTAAGGGTTCTCTAGGGATGAGGTGAGTGATAAAACTCATACTATTTAAGTATAGCATAGTTACAAGGTTAGAACTATTCTTGATAAGCCATGGGATTCCTTTCATAATTCCCACCAATGTAGGGTAGCCACATAAGTAATTCCCAAAATATGGGATGATCCATAAGTTATGTAAAAATTCCTTAGTCCCTTTTTAGGTCCCATCCACCTTGGGTCCACTAAATCTACTCATAATTTATTATATGGTTATAATTTTGTAAAATATAATTCTTTAAATTTATCTTTTACCAGACCTCATAAATAGCCCTTAAATAATTAATATTTCTTATCCCTTATAAAAAAAATTTATTAGAATTTTTGTAGGATTCTTTAGGGTCATGCCCCTTCTAGTAGGCATTAATTGATCCCCCAAGATCAATTAATATTCTTTAAATAAGGTAGGAGGGTAACGGGTCATGACATACACCCCCCCTTAGATTAAACACAGTCCTCTGTGTTTGAACATATATCTTACAAAAACACATTTGTCTAGCAAAAGCTAGCATTTATTTTGTTGTTTTACAATCAGATCTTCTTTCATCTAGTACTTCAATCTTAATAGCAAGCTCCATATTCCATCCAAGCGAGTACCTGGACCTGCAAAAATGCAAAATATTAGCAGTACCATGTTTTTGTAAACAACATAACATTCATATTGCATATCAACAAATATTGAAAGCATCATCAATACAATACTAATACAAAACTATAGTTTTAACTCATTTCAAATTGTACCAACAATTTATCTAGAGAACTGTAGTATTAAAATTTGCAAGATGATATTAGAAGGGTATCATGAAATTTTGCATTTGTACCACACTGGACATAAAAATTCCTATTAGTTTTATCAAAACTCCCACCAAGGAGTATCACAATATAATTTGGTTAACCTTTGGCACGAATTAACCTGATAAAAATCAAATGCTAACAAGATACAACATAATTTTAGATTCTCAATTCAGGATATTCATATATATCCTAATATGTATTTTAATACCAGAGCATCCACCCAGATGTCTCCTGGTTTATATCATCATAAAATCATGAAGAAGTCCCATACCCTCTCCAAGAATGGACACAAATCCATCAAAATTCAAGGTTCATGCATTCTTTTATATCACAAAATTAACTATTTAAATTTACCATAGACAATAATATTCAGATAACTTTCAAAAAAAAATATAAAATTCAAAAGTTGCTAATATTTATGCCTCATCCCTGGTAATAAAAAACTATTACAAAATAATGGCCTACAGTGTGGTGGTCTGAAGGACCTTAGGGTCGATGCTCCTAGGTCTATTTTCCTCCTTGTACTGTGCTAGTACTTAAGACTGGAGATGGTGGTGGATCTACTACTCCAACAACTACATGATCACTGCCTCCACTTCTCCTATTCTACGTACCAGCAGCTGGTTGTGGTGGAAGAAGCATACCATGATTTAATAATGCAACCAAACAAGATTCTAGAAATACAACATTAAATTCTTCCTTTAGTTGATGGAACTGGAAATTTTTTGTGAGCATGGCTGCCATATTTGTTGCTCTCCAGTTTTTCCTTTATAATATCTTTGATCTGAGTCGATCCCGCTCTGCTATGATAGCATATCTCTCTGATATTAACCTCAATATTTCCTGCACCCAAGCATCCTCCTAAGCTTGTTGCACCAAAGATTTCCTCTTTGTTGCATTGATATTTTTCCTAATTCTTACCATGATTATTACACCTGCTAAATCAGGTGCTGCTTCAAATCAAATTCTACTCTTCAAGGTATGTGCAAAAATAGATCAGTAATCAGAAGCAAAAGAATCATAAGGCATAGAATGGGATTCATTCCACTTAAAACCAATATCATCCAGGTGACTCCTGTCATAAATATGATTGCGTTGGACTCATGGGCATAAAAAAAATTCAATACTCAAATTACCATCCGGTCCATCTATATCGATTTTTGTTCACACATTTATCGATTGTATCCTGAAAATCCCGAGGTGAATCATTCATCACCCTTCTCTTCAGCTTGGTTATCCTATAGATGATTTTATGTTGACCAACCAAGGCACATCATGCCTTTTTCAATTTTGGAGATGGCATGTGTCCTCTTATTTTCATGTGAAGTCCTATAATTGTCCTCTTTCGTAATTCCATTAGCTTTTATCATGCACACTTATTTCTAGTATGCTTTTCTAAATCTAAATGAAATCAAGCATTCTTGTAGTGAAATATATTCCCTTATCTTCCTTCGATCGAAAACCAATTTAGCCACCATGTTTGCCTATGAAGAAGCTCAACATGAATTCTATGAGTCTCTAGTTTGGAATCCTCGATACTTGCTTCGACATAGGGAAGAATTGCAGAGTCTCCTACAAGATCAAGCTGTCGTTGCTCGAGACACCCTCTTATCCATGGATCAAATTTATTGCAACACTTCTATCCAGGATTCTCACTGTGATGTTTGGTTAAGGGCCAATTCCCATAATTACTTAGCATTTGAGAGTCCTTTAAGTATTTTTGAATGGTTCGATATATTCTTTAGTTGGCCTAACTGGACTTTTCGTGTCTCATTCAAAGATTCATAGTTACATCCCATAGGTGATCCTCTAAATATCCCCTTTCAGTTTCTACCATCTTGTTATTTTCCCTCCGCTTCTCTCATCCCTATTTTCCTGCCCTGCTTTCCTCGTTATCCCTCCATGCCTTCTCCTTCCTTCCACCTTTCTCTCTAACTTCCTTAATCTCCTTACTATATAAACTATTGTATGCGTATTGCAAATTGTAATTTTTTCGAAGGCATTTTAATAAAATTGTTTTATTTGATTTTTTGGCCCTTCAACTTACATAGACTACTTCAATGAATGCTTGGATTGTGCACGTCACTTAATTTTAAATTGTGTATGCTCTATCCCTACCTCTTTAATTTCAAGTAAATGATATTTACATATATGCCTTTCATATTTATTAGTCCTATTGATGCATTTCATTGTTGATCTATTTTATCTCTTGATGGACTGTAGCACTTTGAATTCTAATGTATTAGATTGAATCACACACTTTATGCCACAACCTAACAATTGTATTTAATTTATGCATTTTAGCTCAATTTCTCTAATAGTTTTCTCAAAATATTTAGATTATTATTTTTATATTAGAAAGGAGCCTATCTTCTTTGGAGGCATAGTGGGACCAAACCCTCTCTTCTAATGTAGTTGAGGTATGAGAATGCATCAAAAATTAGAGTTGTCACTCCTAGTAGGACCAATCTACATTTTTCCAATGAATTTATTTGATTGGAAACACAAAGTAATTTCTAGATCTAGTGATATTTACTCATTAAAACTCTAATTAAGCTATAGATCTAATTAGATTGGTATTTTTGCATCTATATTAGGGGTTTTTATTGAGTTTGAATTTAAATATATTAATACCCAAAAAATATTGTTGTATGACAACTCTATTATTGAATAACCCTATAATTTTTGCATAGACCTAGGGATTTTGTAAGCATTTACCAAGGTTTTAGCATTTTTTGGGTAAAAATATCATATGATTTATGTAAATTGAGGTTAAAATTTTAAAGATACAGTAAATGAGTATTTATATCTATGTGTTACTTTAATATATTCAACATTTAAAACATTATATTTATATATTTGTACTTTATATTTTGACATAATAAAAAATACCCTAAATTTTTATGCTAAATCCCTACCCAAATAAACATTTGAGTGAAATTTTAAAACTATTTTAAAGTGATTTTGTTGAGAGGATGGGTTCTAAGATATTTTTATTACAAGATCTAAGTCCTAAGAATCCAAAGAACTTAATGATTTTATTTAGTTTTTTTGTTCAATTGGTTATATGGGATTCAAACATGCCCCACATGTATTACATCATCACCTTGTAATGGTATTACAACAACTTGGATATTATCAATGTATAACTTGGCAAGATTCAAACCTGGGTATCCTCCTTAAATTTTGAGGAATCTAACTAGCTAATCTAATGTTATTTAATAATGATTTTATTTAGTTATCCACAATGTGAAAGAGGAATTCTAAGGGCAAGAAAGACATCATACTAAAATATGACAAAATATCATAAAATATTAGAATCTTGATTATCTAGAGCCTGTAACAAGAGAAAAAACCAAGATCCATTTATCATTATATAAATCAATCACGAATATGGCTCAACCTGTTCAACCATAACAATTCATGCAAGTGGCACAATAAGCGCAACCACTGCTATAGGCCCAACCTAATTTTCAACAAATACATCAAGTAGAACAAGCAATATAATAGGCATAGGTTTCTCAACCACAAGATCAAGAAGCACAAGCCACTCAACAATGATAATATATTCTACAAGGATAATAGGATTAACAAGGAAAACAAGCACAACAAATGCAATCTATATTTCAAATACAAGTACAAGTCTTGCCTCAAAATAATTCTCTAGACTCAAGCCACCTAAACCTACCCATTTATTTGCCCATTTTATAAGTGACACTAAAATCGTACCAATATTTAATGGAGATGATAGAAAGATAGTAAAAACACCTCAACAAAAAATTGATGTTAAAATCAATTCATCAAATTAAAGAGGAAGATTTAATATTGTGATTACTAAGGTTTACAATATGGTATAAAAGTATTAGAGATATAATTGGGTATCATTAGTCCATTTGTTATATGATTTCATAATCCTATTGATGTGTATTCAATGTTTTTCTAGTTGATCACCATAATGAGGTATCCACAATATGGTACAAAAGTCTTAGAGATATAATTGGATATTGTTAATCCATTTTTTAGATGACTTCATAATCCTATTGTTGTTTATTCAATGTTTTTCCAATTGATCACAATAATGAGATATCCTAATGAGAACATTCTCAATTTTAACATAAGATTTATGTGCATACTATATTGAATCCCAAATAATATTTGCTTTTTTGATCAATAGGTAATGATTTACTACATAAGGGCAATAAACACTAGATATCTCAATGTATATGCATTATAGTAATTAAAAGAGAACTTAAATTCTTCATACTTCTATAGATCAACTCTAGCTCACATTAAGAATTGATCCTTAAATAATGGAAGAATAATCATATATATTATAGACTAAATAACATTAATATAAAACTATAATAAATTCAATAAAACTAAATTGAAAACTAGAAATGAATAAAATAAATGAAATTAACATACACATACATGTTGAAATATTTATAATATAATTTTATTAAGCCAAGTATTATAGCGATGAAGTAACTATAGGTGCTCTTGATGTAGCCAATGGGCAAGTGCTATCATCCTTCAGGTATTATCTATGTAAGCTTACATACCTATTATATGTAAGCCTATCACGATCTTTCTATGTAATCCTATAGGTATTCTTCTATGTAGTCCTATGGGTATTTTGATGTAATCCTACATTCACTTTTAATGTATTCACCATTAGTGATATTGGTTAATCCAGATATTTTATTAACCTTGATTAAAGGGTGTAATATTTTTATTATATTGTAATTTAAACTTCAAGTCATATTGGTTTGAGAATAACATTAAATTGGAGGTTTGGTATCACTACGAGTACCCTCAATGATTGATCTATTGCATTAATTTTTCATATGTGAGATCATGGGGATGGCTATAAGAACCCACCCTTTATTCCTTCTATTTATCATCTCTATTCATTTCATTTATATTTCTCTCTTTTTGTTTGTATGCTCCTTTATTTCTCTATTCTTTATTTTTTTTGCATATGAATGTATGTTTAAGGATGTTTCTGGAAATTATTATGAATTCCAACAATCCATACATTCAACTAAAAAGTAAATAAATAATTGAACTAGAGCAAATTATTAATAATTACATATATGTTAGTTACAACTAACTATAGAACACGAAAAACATGGAATTGCTTATGGGGTTCTTGCAAACTACACAACTTACAGTGAGATGTTTCTCCAAGATTAGGCATAGTTTCCCTATGATGAGAAAATAGATTAAAATTCTCAAATTTGGATTAACAACCATCTACTTTTATAACTAATAATAAGTACATGAAATAATTATGTCTATTGTTCTAACTACGGGATATAAATCTAGGACCAAGTTAGTCCAGCTAATTGATTGATTGATTGAATTAGACTCTAAAATATATGCAACAATTTAAAGGAGCATATAACAATTTCTTTAACTATTTAAAAGGACTCAAAGGATGTAGTTAAAACTACCATGGTCAAATCCTACCTAGAAACAAGAAATTACAAACATAAATATATTTTTGGGTTTTCTTGCAGTTAGAGTATCCCAATAGTCAATGTTTTTTTTGTTTAGATAACTAGACAATATAATTATGGAGAGAACAAAAAATATATACCAACCGGAACCCAATGTGGAAAAACAAAATGATTGTTATTCTCAACCAACTATCTACTTACATTAATATTGTTCAAAAAGATATGTAAATAAATCTTGGTTGCATCTAACTTTTTCTTAACAACAAATCAGTTTTATAGGCATCGATAAAAATGTTCCCATTGTTCCCTATAAAGTTGGTGTATGGAAAAATCATACAAATGAGTGGTCAATATATGATTTCAATAAAGTTAATTCCTACTACATTCTCATAGTTAGAATAACTTGCATTCCTATAATTTAGTGAAAACGGACAAATATTTATTTTAGCTGAATATTTGGATGCAATCTTCCCTAATAGGTTGCCATAAAAATAGTGCAAATGTTTTCCTCTACCTTTAAAATCTATTTATGCATAAATATGATTTTCCAAAAAAGACACATATTTAAATACTTGATCAAAATGTTCTTATATAGGCTTAAGAACATAAGCTACAATCATATTCAAAGAGATGTGAACTAGAAATTTGATTAGCTAATAGGTTACTTAAGAGCTAGATATTTATGCCTTTAGAAAGATTAAGATTTTTGAAATAATAGAATCTAAATATTTCAAGCTTTGGCTTAATAATAAATAACTTGAAAGCCCTAAGAACTTGAAGCACTTAAAATTCTTCTATAGAAACAACTCATGATTAAGCTCATAATCTTATCCTCATGTGTGAGAAAATGCTTACAATTTTTTTTGACTCATTTCATGATTGGCTAATGGGATAGTATTAAACTTAAAAGATAATAAAATTAGACACAAGTTTTAGTACAAGATGATGTTGGAATTCACAATATTTTTAAGAAATGAATAGAATCAATCCATCCACTCAGATCTTATATAGAAAGTGTAACAGGATGAAATAAAGCAAAAGAGATACAAAGATTTGGAGGGCATCCATAGGCACCATAAATAATCATTATATCCATAGATAAAATTACACAACCCTTCTATGAAGAAATGAGGAGTGATAAGGGGATATTTATACCAAAACATAATAAAATTTAACCTAAATTGATATTAAATGGTTTAACCTTAACAAGGTTAATCAAAATCCATAGGGCTTACATAATAAAAAAATTACAAATAATTAATACATTGTAAAATAAAATGCCTTTAGTCTTATCCAATATATCATACAATATCAGCCTTGGCCATGAATTAGACTATGATTTCAATAGTCCCTCTAATATATCTACATAATCTTATTTTTTCCTCCAAAATATGTAATATTTATCCTCAAAGCCTTGAATCTTGTAATATAGTCCTCAACGTTATCAAGCTCAACTAGTTTAAGAGAGGAAAGCTCTAGTTCCAAGTAGCTTACTTTAGTAGTATTCACCTTCCCAAAAAGCTCATGCAATTTTGACCATACCTTGATATAGTTGCTCTCCTATTTGATGTTAAAAAGTAATTCTAGTTCAATTAGCAAGGAAAACAGACCAAGAGCCTCTTCTTGTCTTTGATGATGAGTTTCATGATCAAGAAAAAATGCTTTATCCTCTTGAAATATGCACCATATTTTTTTACTGTGTAATAGGTTAATCATTTGGGTTGACAAAATACTATCATTTTATCCATTAATATGAGGAACATCTAGGGATTTGTGATCCATATTATACAATACAACCCCTAACACCATAATAAGTTTATGAATTGATGCGACTAGTGCATTAAGCTTAAAACATTATACGATTTGAAAAAAAAAGGGATCAAAACAAATATCTAAGCAAAATATATGGCCTCCAAAATATTTGCAAAGCTCAAAACCTTTAAAAATGGAGATCCAACCACCTGCGACCACTTGGTGATCCATGATTTATTGTTTCCTTCCACTTATTGTTTCCAGATCAATGCTTCTAAATGACTATGACTATGATACTTGGATATTTCTAATTGGACAAAGGTATTTAAATACAAAAAAAATAGGGTTTGGTGGCAAATGATAGTACCACATTGGTTGGCTAGCCAACTCAATTTCTTTAAGAGTTTGAAAGTACCAAATAAATCCTTTACATGATTCCAATCTGAGCCATAATTTGTCCAAGACCCTTGGCCTAGAAAAGAAATCACTTGAGGTATTGAAGTTACCATGCAAAAGAAGACTCCAACCCTAAAGTTTAGAGGGTGAAAAAAAAAAGAACATGATTTGATCCCATAACCTCCAACCTCCAAGACACTTCACATTGTCAACTATGTTCATGCCCGTACTACATTGAAGCCAATTGTAGTCCCATAGAAAATACACACTAGATATTTCTCTCTGAAAAAGGTCATCATAGAGGTTTGAACACAAGAACTTTACCCTTTCATGTTGTAACAAACGTTTTGTACAATATTATACTATGCACATTGTTGGTGATCAGGAAGATCATATCCACTTGTTCCTTTATTTTTGTCAAGATGACTCCTAAAATTATTTTTCATGGATATGAATTAGAGATGCCTTTAAGGCCAAACATACGATAATATAACACAAATTCAAATTTAAAAATTTCCTACCAATCTTACTCAATGCTACCATAGCCAAGGGAAAGAAGGATATAATGGCATTTCAAACATGAACCTAGCTTTCTAGATGGGGAATCTAAGATGCTTTGGTAATAACAAAGAAGGAAGAATTTATGGCAAAATAATTCTAGATTATCAGGAATTTGAATATATAAAATATCTCTTTTTTATCTTACCCTAGAATTGGGAAGAAGTACTAGAGGATCCAAAAAACCATTTTCATGATCGAGCAACATTGCTCCATACCTGCTCTGAGACCATGTTGAAATTCACAATATTTTCTAGAAATGAAAAAATCAATCCATCCATTTGAATCTTATATAAAATACATAAAAGGATGATATAAATAAAAAGAGAGACACAAATTTGAAGGCACCAATGGGCACCATAAATAATTATTGTATTCATAGATAATATTTCACAACACTCCAATGAAGAAATGAGGAGTGGGACGACAATATTATACCAATACCAAAATTCTAATTACATAATAAAGTTTAACCTAAGTCAACATAACAATAGTGCTTCAGGTTAATTACAAGATATGAAGAGGGTTTAACCATAACAAGGTTAACCGTGGCCCATACAACTTACATAATAAAAATGTTACAAATAATTAAGAATTTGTACAGTTAAATTCCTATAGGCCTATCTAATACATCATACAATGTTGGACTTAGCCATGAATCTAGTTATAATTTCAATAGCTAAGTGCTTGAAGCATGTATTTTACACTAAGTGTGCGATTAGATTTTTGGCTTGCAATATTTTGGGGCATGCAAAGCTAAGAATTCAAGGGACTAGGTAATACATCATTAGTTTTTGATAAAGATAATAGGGATTACAAAATTTATTGATAATTATTGATCAAGCTAATAGTAATAGATGATTCATTTAAGCCATCTAAGCTTATTCATCAATGACCAAAAAACTATTTCATGTTCATAATTACATGTTTTAAGAAGAAGCTCATGTGACACATTAAATAAAAGAAGCATCATGGACTTAACTAAAATCAGTGGTGAAAATTCACCAAAGATTAATGGAATAAATGAACTAAGATAAGAAGCATGATCCCTTACAAGTTGTAAAATATTTTAGAAGTAGCCATGTTGGATTGCTCATGATTGATCTCAACGTTATTTGATTAAATTCAAATTCAACTTTAAATATCATGATCTTGAGAATATTAACATGTAGATAGCCCATAAGTGACTATACCAGTCATTTTGTAATGCACAAAAGATCCAATTTCTTTAATTTTGAAAAGTATTTAATCTTCAAGACCACTTTTTTTTAAATTATATTATGTATGGATCTCAAGCTAATATTTTACATGTTGTCAAGAGGATGGATAATGGTCTAATTTGAAAAAATATGTCCACGTGATTAAAACAGGATCAAATGTATCTTAAAGCTACAAAATTATGTTGATCCCATCTTCACGTAACACTCAAGATGAAATTCATATTTTTAAACATCTATTTAAAACTTCTTTGCTTAAAAATATTGGTTAAGAAAAATCGATGGCTTAATATATGCTCAAAATAGTTAAGCTAATATTATTAACAACTTTTAAGCAAAAAAAATGAATAGGTTTATGGATAAAGCACAAGATCCAAGAAGTTTCTAGCATTCATAAAGGGTAAAAAGGGTAAAGTGATTTTTAACATCCATGAGATCATAGGCCATATGACACTATCCTTGTTTTACCCAATATGTGGTTATCCAACCATACTCTAGTTATTGAAGCATGGTGTACAACCCTACCACCTACAAGAATTGAATCTCAGACCTCTATTCAAAGTTCTAAAGTCTCCTTTATTATGTTAGATGAATATTACATCATTTGGTTATGGTTACTACCTCGTGAATTTACTTATTAAGTTTTTTGTTATCTCATTATTCTAACAAAAAATACAAAATTCAAATGTAATAATGTGCTATGCTATGGTAATTTAATGTATTGGTGTATGAGATTAATAGAATTGTTTTATATTTTTACTTTGTTCCGACATGTGGTGTCAAAGCATTCATTCTGACATTCTTGATCCGAGTGCATAGATTTGTGTTGCTTGTATGATATGAGGAAGACTGTTAAGGCATCACAAAGAAGCAGTTTGGTTTGAGATGATAGATAAGCATCATTTTATATAGACACAATTTTTAAAGTGATAACATATTCTAGTAGATCTCATGGAGACTAGAGACCAAATAAATATGAGCACTTCTTAAGATATCATAGAGATTAGAGATAAGTATGGCATTGCTTTATGTGTGATCATGTAATGCATGAAAGGTAATTAGGCACACCTTTCAATTCATTTAATATTTAAATTGCTTTAAAACAAACCTATTACTATAACAGTTCATTTGAGAGAAGACAACAAAGCTTTTCTATATCTTGTCACCCGATAGAAGACAAAGAAGCTATAGTTTGTGTTGGTTAATTTGTTAATGGAAACATCTACAAAAGAATATTTTAGTTCTGGTTAATTTGTTGAATGTAAATGTTTGTAGAAGAATGTTTGGTTATGGTTAATTTGTTGAATGATTTTTTTTTGTAGAAAGAGCATTCTGGTTAAATTATTGAGAAGGAAATATTAAAAAAAATGAAGCAGTCACAGGAGAAGGAAATATTTTAATCCTTTTGTCTACACTTAAAAGTCATCAATAATTTAAAAAGTGTTATTTAAAAACTCATATATTTGCACCTGTGTGAAGAGACTCTATATGGTTCCATTTTTTTAAAGCACTTGTGAGTTACTTGAAGAGCACAAGTTTAAGCATCTATGAGTGCACCTATGAGTCACTTGAAGGGCACACGTCTAAACATCTAAGACTGTATTTTTTGACTTTGAGACAAATCTCTTGATATTTGAGTCCATGACATCAAGAACCTAACCTTTGAGACTGAGATATCAAGTGTTTAATGTTTGAGTCTGAGATAACATCTAAATGAACATTTGTGCTAAGGCTTCCAAGGTTCATTTATTTTTCTTAAGTATTTTAAATACTTTTGAAAAATTCAAATATTTTCTATAGTTAAAACTTTAGAAATATATTGAAAGATTTTTTTTTTTAAGATTTAAAAATATCATATTCACATTTCAAGTTTACATAGGGAGTTATAAGGAAATAGTAGTTGAGTCTTCTTTAAAGACCATACTTGTACTTGAATATTATATAGGGATTCATAAGAAATTTTCATTAACTCTAGAGTCTGTAAACATATGATAGGAGATATTCAATGGTTCAATTATCTTCATAAAATTATATGGAAAACCTATAATAATTACAAATGATAAAATCTATTGGGCAAAAGGTTTTGGTAATGTGCATTTCAGTATTTCAGATGGAAAATGTACCCTAGAAAATATCCTTTGTGTTAGGATTAGCCAACGATATTCTCTTAGTGTCACAAATGCTAGATAAGGTATTCATAGTAGATTTTAAAAATGTTACTGGAAATAAATAATGAATTATCTCAAGAGATCAAAAACGTATTTCCATTGGTTCATTCAAAAATGGATTATTTGCTCTTGATGTTATATCCACACCTTTAATTGCTTTATTTGAAGTCACAATAGATACAATTTTTCTATGGCACAATAGATTTGGTCATATTGGATTTGCATCACTTTTAGAACTTCATAAATATCAAATGGTTATTGGTTTCACTCAACTTTCTTTAAACCTACCAACATGTTCTAGTTGTTTAATTGGAAAACAACATTGAATCCATTTTGAATTTAGTTCACATAGAGCTATTGGTCATTTGTATGTCATTCATAAATATCTATGTGGTCCCATGTCAGTCATTTTTGGAGGATATAAATATTTCCAACTAATTTTTGATGACTACTCATGTAAAATATGGGTATATTTTCTATCATTAAAATTAGAAGCCTTCACATATTTTAAACAATTCAAACAACTTGTTGAGATAGAATCTAGGTGTTCAATCCAAGTACTCTACTCATATTAAGGTGGAGAATATACATATAATTTTTTTTTTGAATATATTACACAAAATAGGATCAAGCGTCAACTAACTATAGCTTGCACTCCATAACAAAACAAAGTTATTGAAAGAAGAATTTGCATTGTTATGGAAATGGTTTGTTGTAAGCTCAAAGGAATTGATCGTGAACAACAATATTGGATAGAAGAAATCAATACAAAATAGAACACCTACAAAATACCTTAAAGGTATCACACTAGAAGAATATTGATCTGGAAGAAATCCATTAGAGGTATACTTAAGAGTATTTGGTTGTAAAGCTTAAATGCATATTCCAAAACAAAAAATGACAAAGTTAGATGATAAAACTTTACCTTGTATATTTTTAGGATATGATATGGCATCCAAAGCTTATTGTCTAATTGATCTTGTCACCAAGAAAATACATATAAGTTGAGATGTTATTTTTCATGAAGAGTGTACCCATAATATTGAATCAAAAGATACTTGATCACATATTATAAACAACAAATATTATTATGAAGAAGGTTTTGAAAATGAATCAAAGCTATAGATGAATTAGTGGAAAAACCAATCACAGATGTAACCTCTCAAACTCCACAAAATAAAATACCAAAATGGGCTACAATTGCTCTTAAGGATGATAGATCGATACACCTCTAGATATAACTTCTACTAGACCTCATACTCACATTCAAACAAAAAGAATCAAATTCTATCATAATGACTTTAGTAATGGACAATAATGAACCTCAATCAGTAAGAGAAGCACATAATTATCCTACGTGGAAGAAAGAAATGGATGTTGAATATTCAACTCTAATAAAAAATGAAACTTGGGATCTAGTCGATTTACCTAAAGATAAGAAACCTATTGGATGCAAATGGGTCTATAAAATAAAATATAAAGTAGATGGCTCAATTAAAAAATATAAATCATGTCTTGTTGCAAAAGTTTTTGCTTAAAGAGAAGGAATTGATTGTGATGAAACATTTGCACAAACAACAAAGATGACTAATTCATACATTTTGTGCACTAGCAACATAATATAATTGGAAAATTTATCAAATGAATGTTAAGAGTGCTTTTATTTATGGGTACCTTGAAGAAGAAGTATATATGACACAACCAAACGGGTTTGAGATATTTGGTCAAGCAAAAAAAGTATACAAATTAAAAAAGTCATTGTATGGATTAAAATAAACTCCACGAGCATGGTATATTAAAATAAAAAATCGTCTTCAACATGGTTTTTTTTTTTTTTAAGCGAAAAATCCCTTGTGGGCTGCCTTGGTCTGAGAGACCACGAACATGGGGTTCTACACTATCAAAGTCACCCAGAGTCGCACCCGACCCTGCTCGCACCAACATTATCAATTGGATTTTGGATACCCAATTCAGCTTTTTGGTAGGGTGGAAATTTGAACCTAGGACCTCTCTTGGAGGATTTCCATCTCCTCTCCAACTCACCTACAACACTTGGATATCTTCAACATGGGTTTTATAGAAGCTTCTCAGACTCAAATCTCTAAACCTATAAAGTGAGTTCTAACAACGTAATTATTGTGGTGTATGTAGATGATCTAGTTATCACAGATAATTTTAATGATTTAATAACAAAGGTGAATGATCTAAATGAATCCTTTGATATGATTGGTTTGGGACTACATTATTATCTTGGTTTACAGGTATGACAAAAATAAAATTATATTATGATTACATAAACTAAGTATACCAAGACTTTGTTACAAAAATACAAAATGACATATTGTAAAGCTAAAGCAACACCTATGGAATAGGAATTACAATTTTCAAGATATGCTAAATCACCATTCGTGTCAACTATATTATATTATCAATTGATTGGGAGTTTACTTTATCTCACAAATACAAGATCAGATATAAATTTTACTGTAAATTATATCTCTAAATTTATAAAATAACCTAAGCAAACTAATTATAAAGTTGCTAAATGAGTTCTATAGTATATTCAAGGAACAATGAAATATGGATTAGAATATAAGAAAAATGATAACTTATTTCTACAAGGTTATACTGACTCAGATTATGTTGGTTCCATTGATGATAGAAGATCAACTTTAGGATATGTATTTCATCTTGGTTTTGGTCCTATTTCTTGACATAGCAAAAAGCAAAATACAATAGCCTTTCATCTACTGATGCATAACACAAAGCTACATGAAGTGCTACATGTGAAACACTATGGCTACAATTTATTATATCATATATAAGTCATTATTTCAAGCATAAACAATATTAAATTGTGATGATCAAGGAGAAATCTAATTATTCATAAAAATACCAAACATATTGAAGCACAATGCCACTTCATTCGAGATCATGTTCAAGATCATTATATCAGTCTTTGATATATTTCTAATATAGAACAGGTGGTAGACATTTTCACAAAATCTCTTGGACGAGTAAAGTTTGAATAATTTTGACAATTACTATGTATACCAAATAATGTAATATAAGGGGGATGTTAGATGCATATTACATCATTTAATTATGGTTAATACCTCATGAATTTACTTGTTAATTTTTTTGTTATCTTGTTATTCCAACGAGAAATACAAGATTAAAATGTAATAAAGTTATACGCTATGACAATGAAATGTATTGGTGTATGAGATTAATAAAAGTATTTTATGTTTCTACTCTATTCCAATATGTTAGGGAAGCCAACTTATGGCTACTCTCCACCATTAGGAATATGTGGTGTTAAGCATCACTTAAGGTCACAACCAACTTTTGCATTATATTTAATAGTATACCCGTATAGGCCTTTGTACACCTTGGATAGATGGGTTTATTGTAATATTTTAAAAATAAACATTAAGGTTAGTTCTTTAACCTTGACCTAAGATCACATGTAATTTGGGTATTTGTACCCTTTGAGATTAACCATTTCATTATTAGTTGGAGTGCTTTTCTTACTTTTAATGAGATTAATTTGATGTCTATAAAAACCCTTCACATTGCATTGTGTTTCTCCAAGAGTTTTTATTTATTTTGGGTGATGTGTTGATTTTATTCATTTCTAGAAAGTATTGCCAAATTTGAAAGATAGGTAGACAATTATCGATTCAAATCATAAGCTTGTTTCATATACATTGAATAGTTTAAAGTCAAAAAGCTTGAGACTTTGTGTTACATGCAATAAAATAGTTTAAGTTGCCTTTTTAAAGTATACTCCTTATCAAATTTAATGTCTTTAGGCTCAATATATTTTAGTCTCATCATCCCAACTACTTTTAGATAAATACATTATATTTAATATTTGTCAACTAATTGACTCAAGCACAAATCCCATATTGTATCTATTAAGATTTGAGCCTATGTTAACAAACCCAATTCCTAATTTTAGTCCATATATCCTAAGGAGATTGTCCTACATTAAGGTAGCCAGTGGAATACAAAACAATTCTTCGGATTTACTAGATGATAATAGAACCATAAATGTAGTAGAAGTTCAATATTATCTAAGTGGTTGAAATCATATTATAAGATTTATAATAAGTATTCAAGGTTTTCTCATATGACCATGCCATTGGGTTATAAATATTATAAGTTATATTTTATAGATGTTTCTCCCCTTAGACAATGTTGATTCTTTGTTGCTAATATTTTTAGTCCTCTGCAAATTTGTTGCTTTTAAGCCTTTGATTATATATGCTTCCATTTTGTAGGTGGTTAATAAAATTTTGTGAAAAAACCCTTTACATATAATCTTAGTTGCAATGATTTAGTATTATGTGTTGAAATATGTGGTGGTTATGCTTCACTTGAAGCTAAAACCAACTTTGTATCTTATTGTATATATAAGCCCTCTAGGCTCTTATAAAACTTGTAAAGGTATTTTTACAATATTTAGTTATTTAACCTAAAGTCCAGTTTCTTGATCTCAACTTAAGGGTAACTTGTAATTGAGTAAAATACCTCCTCATACTAACCATTTTATTATCAATTATTCTATTTTTTTAGTGATATTATTTGGTGTCTATGGGCACCCTTTTATATCGTGTGTATTACTTTTCAATAATTTTGGGAAATGTATTAATTCCAATTAAATTATGGAAACTACTATGAAATCCAACATAGTATCAAAGCAAGTGTAAATCTCCATTATTTGATTACTTATCTTTGAAAATCAACTTCTATGATGTCTCTAAAGGACCAATAATGTATAGAGTAACTGGAATATTCTTTGTAATCAAAAATTTGTAAAATGAGTTTTTGATAAAACCATAGATGAACTTCGATCATGAAGTCTCACTAGATTCAATAGATTTTCTCCTAAAGAAAAATTCATCAATAGGTTCCTTTGTTCCTCTCTTAGCATTCAATATATTTCATTTATTTTTTGTTTTTTTACTAAATGGATGCCCTAGTTCAAGATTGAACTTCTCATTTGTCTTTTATGGATCTAAAAGAAAATTATTTCCTTTTCTCTTTTAGCATTTTGTGTCTGATTATAACACAGATTAAATGATAGTTTGAATGGTCGTTGTGAACAAAGAAAAGAATAGGCTAAACATTTTTTAATAGAATCTAGATATCAATAAATTCATTGGTAGACTTCTATGCATGTTAGATACCTTCGAGCTACTTAACAAAGTTACTAAAATAATTTGATATTTTTTTGCTATATTGGCATGCGAGGGTGTCCTAATTGGTTTTGATCAATAAATAGGTTGTGTAGAAAAAACTATGATAGATACAAATCACCCATTAGAATTTTTGGATTCATTATGAAGATTTAGAGGGGGTCCTAGTTTAATACTTTTCTTTGTTTTGCATCTAGATGCATATTTTTATGTATTGAAAGACTTTATTCATTTCCCTCCATTTTTTTTTTAGATTTTGAATTGAAAAAAGGAAATATTTCATAGAATATTTTGTGGAATATTCTTGGCATGGTGGGAGAAGGGGTTGAATATAGGGTATTATGTTAGCATAATATAATATTGGATTATCAAAAAAGGGCATGTGCGTTAAGGCAAATGAGGGAGGTAATAAGGGGAATTCCCTATATTCATTAATTTTGGCACTTATATTCTCAAGGGATTCCCAAGCCTAAGTGGCTAGTGGAGCTAGTATTAAGGTATTGGGCCCAAGAAGACATGAGTTCAAACCCCACCATCCAATTATGTTATGGAAAGATGATGATTTTGACACCCATATCTAACATGGCAACATGTAAAAAATGCTTAGCACCACATGATGACATGGAAGTTGACATCATCATTGTTTCACATTTTCATGATGAAATGACAAGTGACATGGAAAATAACATGTCATTTGATTACATAACACATTATAAAATGGCATAGGATGATGTAGTGAATGATGGTGTGGCATAGGATGTCATGGTAGATGAGGATGTGATAGGGGCTGACATATTAGTGATTGATATGGCATGAATATTAACACATGGTGGATATAAAAAGGGAATTGACCAATCACATTCCACCATCTCATTCAACCCAATTACTGTACAATCATATAGTTAGTAGTAGACTTGGCAAATCATAGATGTTGGATTTAATTAGAGAGTGCCAAGTGATGGAGTCTGGTTCATAGGTTATAGATCAAATTAGAGCAAAACAAGTAGTGTAGTATTATTTGATGATACATAGCCTAGAGGCCTACACAATTAGCACCAAATTGGAAGTCCTCTATTCCAAATAATGATAAGTGATATCACCTCATTCATTAGTACATTGTCTAGTCAACATCTAATTGCAACCCATTAGTCAATCATGCAATAACACATGGCAATGTCTCATTTGTTGTAGGTATAAAAAATTAATCTTTCAAAGGTTTTAGAGGCATTTTATGTGATTTTTAGGTCAAAATTCTAGGGGCCATAACTTTTTATATACAAAAGCATTTTGAGCCCATTTATTTTTCAAATTACATAGTTTTTTGAGACCTATACATTGGTAGTATTATTTCTTATCATAATTGCATATGATTTTATATTTTGCTAGGATATGGATCACCATGTGCCATTTTTGAATGGTCTAAAGTATACCACATGGAAAATCAAGGTTGAAGCTTTGCTCTTAAGGGGTTGCTCAAAAATGTGAATGAAGAGCCTCAAGAAATTAATTCTAAAGAGAGAGAAATTATACAAGGATGATAAGGATGAGAGTCTTTGTGTGACAACTATTTATGTTGATAAGATCTATGGCATTCATGTTAGTAGCATTATGGACCTTAAGGAGTTGCTTAAAAAATTGAGGGATTCTGTGATCATATTAGCTCCACATAACATATTAGAGGTAAATATTTCCACCATGACTATGAGCCCCTTTGATATTTTTGATGAGTATAGTAATCATTTTGAAAAGTTGTAAGATGAAATTTAGACTACTAGAGGGATTCCAAAGAGGATAGGAGAGGAACAATAGGCTAGGATAGTGAGAAAAATATTGAGCTTCATAACATTGTTTTCAGTAATTTCTTATAGACATATGGTATAGTTGTTATTGTATTTGACATGATTTATGTCTACTTCCCAACTTTCCCTATATCTCTAATTTATGAAGTGTTCAAATATATTATTCATCATTAAAATTAGAGATAAATACATAAGGACCATCCTTTCATCAATTAGGCTCATGCAAAAGAAGTTATCAAATATCAAACTAAAAATAATCCAAATTAGAATGAAAAGAAGCCCAAGAATTTCTTCAAAAAACAACTTATGAGTTTTATAAGAAGAAAGAACACAAAGAAGAGGTTTTCAAATTCACATCAAGAAGATTGGGAAAGAATCCAAAAAGGAGGGTGTTGATGCTACTCTATTATATGCATAGGGTGAGGATATTAATGATGGCGACACCTCACAAACTCATGTAGATGTTCATTCAACATATTGAACATCCACTTCTTATAATGAGTGGATTATAAATTTAGGGGCAGCATGGAACATGACCAAGTACAAACACCTTCTATGATATTATAACTAACTACATTTTAGAGATTGTATTACCATTGGATGTTACTCTTCCTTACAATTTGCAGGTTGTGAAGAGGTTTGTATTGGATCTTCATTTGATAAATTTTTCATGTTCCTAGTGTTGGCCCTAATATTTTATCCATTTATTACATAACCCATATAAACAAAATGGTAAAGTTATAGCCTAATTAATGGGTGATAAAGGATATCAATGATGTATTCAAGATCATTGATTTTAGGTATTGTGATGTTTCACATTAGATGTACAAACTAGGGGATAAACTAACTTATTTTACTTCTTCCTCTAGGAAGAAATATTTTGTGGTCATGGTGGCATAAGCAGATGATAAGGGTCAGTGATCATATCGTAGACTTGGGCATCTTAGCTATGAGTCATTGATGTACATTAGTCATCATCATATGGCTATTGGAATTTCTCATATTTTCCTTCTTAGTGGTGCATACGAGGGATGCATTTTGGAGAAGCATAATAGAGAATCCTTTCCAAAAGAGAAATAAAGGCATGCTACATGATCCTTGGAGCTTATTTTTAAGAATATATGTGGGTCCATGGGTATACCTTGCATTTTTGGAAATATGTAATTTATTATTTTAATTGATGATTTCTTTGGATATAAGTGGTTATATACTATTTATACCAAAGATAAGGCTTTTGATAAGTTCAAGGAATTCAAAGCATTTATAGAGAATTAGTTGGAAAGAAAGAGCAAGTGTCTTATTTCAGATAGGGTAGATGATTACATGATAATAATTGTAATGTTTTTTATCTTTGTATGGTATTTCCTTTCATAAGATTGTTCACTATATCCAAATAAAAATGGGATAGTTGAGAGGAAAAACAAGGTAATCATGGAGATGGTTCATTATATAATTCATGCTCAGGAGATGGAGCATAGAGTTTATTGTGAAACCATCACTTATGTAACATACATCATCCATAGAGTTCCTACTAGAGCATTTTAGGCTATGAAACCCCTTGATAGGTTAATAGGTGATAAACCTAATGTGTATAAATTCTATATCTACGGGTCTTCAACATAGGATCATAACCTATAACTGCAAGCTTACTACAGTGGTAAGGGCTTTGGATTCTCTTTGAGAGGTCTAAGGTTCAAACCCCACTCAGTATGAGGGGACCATGACCCCTCATAAAAACATGTATAAACTCATTGAAAAAAATAGAACAATATTTATCAAGTGGTAATAGCTCAATTGGTTAAATTCCTCAACATTTCAAGGAGGAGACCCAAGTTCAAATCTTGCCAGATGATACATTTATAATATCCAAGCTTTATTGTAATACCATTATGTAGTGATGATGTAATGCAGGTGGGACTTGTTTCAATCCCTTATAACCATTGAAAAAAACATGGGTTCATACACCTAGAGAACTTTGAAAGGAGTCATATCACAAACGCATCTTTATGGGGTACTCAAATACCTCTAAGGTATACCATATTTATGATCCTCAAAGACATGAGATTTTAATTTGAAGATAGGTTATTTTTTATGAGGTTCTTCTAGGGGTTCCAACCAATACTTCACCTAATATTTTGGTTAAAGATCCTCCTGTTTCTATGATTCCTTTAGTAGATTCTTCAAATATTTGTATGGGTTGTATTCCTATTAGGTATTCCTCTTTATCCTATAATGGAGTTCATATGCATATAGATTTGATCCCTCCTCAAGTAGCACCACCTTCAACACCTTCAGTATTGGATTCTTGGAATGTTGAACTTATTTTCTTGTGACACAATATTGGCTGATGATGTGGATGGTGAACATTTTTTGGGTGCTTCAAAATTGGTTTTTGATGTTGCCTTGTCATAAGTTCTACTTAGATCTTCCATGGTTTTTCCAACACCCAAGTGGTTTCTGAATATTCTATAGGATGCTAAACTAATTCTTTCTATGAAGTGACATCAAATACCCCTTTCTAGGGTTTTATATCAAAAGTTGATAATTTTGGATATCCTCTCACATATTCTTAGGATAAGGCTAGACTAGAGTGGGAAGATGACATGCTTGTTGAGTTTGAGTACTTAATGAAGAATTAGACATGGGAGCTTGTTCCTCTTTTACAAGAGAAAAAATTTATTAGATGCAAATGCATCTATAAGGCCAAGTACACTTTAAATGGTCAAGTGGAGAAGCATAAGACATGACTTTTTAAGGGTTTCTCTCAAAAGGAGGGAATTGGCTACTCAAAGACATGTGCCCCAATTGTTAGGATGGATTATATTTCGATGATTATATCTATAGTTTCTTCCTATGGTTGGAAGATATATTATATGGATGTGAAGAGTTTCATGCTTATGGTGAGCTTAAAGAGGAGATTTACATGCAATAACTACCTAGTTTTTAGCTTAAGGGTCCTTCCCCCTTGGGATGTTAATTGATTGAGTATTTATATGGACTTAAGTAGGCACAATGTGCTTGGCATCAAATCATCCACTCTTTCTTTCTTAGTTATGGTTTTCAAAAATGTGAGGAAAAACATGATATTTCTATCAAACATTGAGATGATGAGACTTTGGTGATTGTTCTATATATATTATCTTCTCATTACAGATATTTTTCCCACCTTGATTTAGAATATAAATTCATAGCTTCATGCTTCCTTTAGGATGATATATGTGGGGCTCTTGTTATTGGTTTTTTAGCCAGATCTAATCATAGGTCCCAATATTTAGGAATAAATATAATTCACATAATATATATATATGAAGGCTCAATCACAGAATAATATCAATGTCAATGAATATAAAATTCATGAAATATAACACAATGAAAAAACTCACTATATTATTGATGAATAAAATATACAAGTTTCATACAAATTTCTATCTTCAATCATTGATATTTAGATATAATACATGGAGCTTTATCTCCATAATATAACATTAGAAGGTGACTCTTCAATACTTTGACTATTGTTCTCCTCACATAACTAAGAGATGCATCCTTTCCTATTCCACACATAAGACAAACCTCTCATATCTCTTGGCTTTACATCTTGCCACTTGTATACATGACTCTTGACTTTCTATTCACTTGCACACTTTAATAAATGACACTTTGCACACTCTACTACATGACACTTTGCACACTCTTACATCTACACACTTACACACTTTATTATATGACACTTATAAACTTTCTCACTCTACACACTTGCACACTTTGTTACATGATACTTGGACTCATCCTACACATAGACACATATTTTAAGGGAAATATAAATCACACACCCTAATCTAATATTTACAATATTTATAGTTGTACCATGGGGGTACATTTACATATACCAAATATTGTAATATTCTCCAACACACCCTATATTACATTATTTGGTTTTAAAAGACTTTAGTATTCATCTTATACCTTGTGTTCATTCATGGATTCAACCTATTGATCCTCCTTGATAATCCTACATTGTGCCTGATCCATTTTTTTTCCTATATTTTTGAGAAATCAAATAATTCATCATTAATTTGTTCTTGAGGCAAAATAAGGTTTAATATTTCTTGTAAAAAACCCATTGTATCTAGAGAAAATATTCAATTCTTGATGGAAACTATAACCTCTATTTTGTTTTGGTTCTTGATAACACATTTTCTATTTCCATTTATGTATTTGAATTCTAAAATTCTACCTCTTTCAACCGATTGGGCTATTAAGATGAGATTATTTGATAATCCTAGAACATATAAAACATCATCTAGCACAAAATCTAAAAATGGCATGCTAGGTATAATTTTTCCATATCCTTGAACATAATAAATCTTATCATCTACAATTTTTAGTGGAATATTTGGTCTGACTTCTAATGATTCAAATCAATGCAAATTTTGAATCATATGGTGAGTGGCACCTGAAACTATATACTATGTGTTTTTTCTATTTTGCATGTTTTGATGGGATTTAAAGATTTTATTTCATATCTTTGATAAAATAGTTAAAAAATTCTTCTATTATCCGTCACTTTGAATTCATATGGTTGCATCAATGCATTCATTCTGGTTTGTCTTCTATCCATGGCAAAAAACAAAATTTCAAAAATAATCCCCTTGGAGTAGAAATCCTTATGACTCCCAAATCAAGCAATCAATAATCATTTTTTCAATTTATCAAATTGATTTTATACCCAAATTTTAGTCTCAACAATCAACTTCAATAATTTCTTCAATCAAAAATTTCAAATTATTCAAACAATCATGCAGTTCATCAAACATAATTTTCAATCTTCTTATAACTCCTTCAAATATTTTCCATTATCAAATTTGTAAAAATTCAATTTTGTATTCAATCTTCAAGAAATCAAATTCAATTATCAAAATTAAATAATCAAATCTTATCCCTCTAAAATTTCAAAATTAAAAAAAAAATCCTCTAAAAATATGATATGCACCTTATAACTCCAAATATTAATAATGCAACCTTAATCAATAAACATTTAATATTAACCTTATAACTCCAAGAATTTAGGTGGTAAATAAAAATAGATTTTATTACCTTTATTCACGCTACCAATATGAAGATCTCCTATGCCACATCTTTTGCATTATGCTCTTGGAAAATGAAACATCTCTACACTCCTGATATCTAGTTAGAATATTATTATTACTTGAATATCCCTCTAATGCAATTCTCATGTGTTGTGTCTTCAGATTATTTTCCTTCTGCATTTTCAAGTTATTCTCTAGTCCTCACATGAAGATATTCATCATTCTCAGGTTGTATTTCTTTTTCAATGCTCTCATGCAACTATAAATTTGCTCTCAAGTGGACATGACTTCGCTCTCAAGTGAACATGCAATGCTCCTAGGCAAATATTGATGGACGTCTCTCAACTCAAATAATACCTTGCTTCTTAGGAAGATTCCTTAGGTCACTTGTTTCTCTAGAATATTTCTAATGGAAAGTCTTATCAAATTAGACGCTTCTTTTTATCTTAGTCTTGAATGTTTCTTGACTTAAGCAACTCTCTTCTTTAATCTATAGGCATAATTAGGTCGTTTCAATGGTTCCTTTATTATCATTTTCTTATATTATTTCCTTGCCTTAGGTGGCTTAGGCCACTCCTTTCTTGTTCTCACTTCTTAGGGAGATTCTTGCTAATCGTCTCCTTAAATCAGGTGGCTTTGACTACCCTTGTATTAAGCTTTCTTTCATAGAAAAAATGTTTACCTTATTTACCTACTACATGGGCTTGTTTTACAAGATTTTTTCCTTAGATGTCTATTGTTGACGTTCTCAAGCTCTTGGACAATTTTTATCTCTTTTTGCTTCACCTCAAGCAGCTCAAGATTTCTTTAGGCACTTCATATTTGCATAGGCACTCTTTTATTTGTCCAACATTAGTGCCTTTAGCACAATCCTTCATATTCTTCAACTCTTCCTTTTATTTATTTACTATTGCTCACTTTTCCTTTTTATAGATTGTTTCTCAAGCTATAATCTTGACTGTAATATTTTGGTGGCTTCCACCAACACTTAGTTTTATATTGGACTGTTATCTTCTGTTCTATCAAATAAATATTATCCTTCTCTCAAAAAATTTCTTAGTGCAGGCAATGATGTGCAATGCCACTTGTATTTTACAGGCTTTCAATATTTTTCGAGTATAGCTCCAATAGCTACCAATCTAGGCTACAAATAACCATATTTTTCTTCAAAAATATTAGACATCAAAATATCAAATTCCTCCTTCAATAATATTATGCTCAAAATTCTAATCCTACCATTTCCTTTTGTATTCTTCAAGATTGTATATGCTTCTAAATTCACATTAGAAATCTCCTTTGATGCTAGCTTTTCAATTCTACAACTTTTGCCTTTAAATTTAAATTCACGCTATAATTTTTTATGATAATATAACTCCTCCAAAATTGAATAGAGTGTGGCAACTATGATACCACTATTGTATTTTTAGTCAAATTTAATCACATATTCCAATATTTAGGAATAAATATAATTCACATAAAATTTATATGAAAGCTCAATCATAGAATAATATCAATGTCAATGAATATAAAATTCATGATATATAACAATAATATAATACAATGAATAGACATGGTATTATATATGAATCAAATAGATAAGCTTCATAAAATCTTTGATCTTCAATTATTGATATTCAGATACAATACATGGAGCTTTGTCTCCATAATATAAATTTAGAAGGTGAATATTCAATACTTTGACTACTACTCTCCTCACATATTTGGAAGATGCATCATTTCCTATTCTACATATAAGACAAACCTCTCATGCCTCTTGGCTTTACATCTTGCCACTTGTATACATGATTTATGACTTTCTATTCACTTGCACACTTTACTACACGACACTTTGCACACTATTACATCTGAAGAACACAAGCTTATACTAAGAGGGGGGGTGAACAATATAAGACCACTTTTTACTTTTTCTTCCAATTCAATATTATGTTGTGTAAACATAGCAGTATCAATAGCAGTAATCAAAGCAATGCACAAAATACCATACATAATAGAGACACCACAATTTACATGGTTCACCCAATGTGGGCTACTCCACGGAGAAAATATTTTACTAAAACTTTCTCAATCAATCTCTTTTGGAATCACTCCCAATTACAATGTTTATGGATATTTGTCCAAAGGAGATGTTGATCCCCTAATCTCAAGTTCGTGGATCTCTTCCACATGAGAACTCTTTCCCCTTTTGCTCTGGCTATGTGATCTTCTAGAAGACTATGTCTCTCTACTGCACTAACTAGTGGATCTCTCTCCACTTGAAGACTCCTCACTCAGATCTATCTTCAACTGTGTTGTTTCTGGATATCTATCCACTGAGACTCTATCCTTTGTACTCTATCACCTCCAAAGCTCTGTCGATAGGCTCACTAAGAACCTTCTCAATAGGCTCACACAGAACCTGCTTAACAAGCTCACACAAAACTTGTCCAAAATTGAATAACAAGTTCACACGTAACCTGACCAATGTCGAATAACAAGTTCACACAGAACCTATCCAATGCTGAATAAAAAGCTCACACAAAACTTGTCCAATGCTAAATAACAAGTTCACACAGAACCTATCCAATGCTGCTCTAGAAAGCTCACCAAGAACTTGCCCAAATCTGCTCTACCAAGCTCACCAAGAACTTTCCCAAAATTATCCAAAAAATTATCCCAACACTGTCCTCAAATTTGTCCCAAAGGCCTTATCAAAGGCTCAATTAATCATGCTCAAGTAGTACTCAAAATGAACTCAACAATGAATGGCAATCTCAACTCAAATTAATTTCATAGAAGCATAAAGAGAATTTTTAGAGACTCAATATGTTCTAATATCACTCTCAACCCAAATCAATCTCAACTCAACTCATAGAAGCATAAAGAGAATTGTTAGAGACTCAATATGTTCTAAACTCACTCTCAACCCAAATCAATCTCAACTCAACTCATAGAAGCATAAAGAGAATTGTTAGAGACTCAATATGTTCTAAACTCACTCTCAACCTAAATCAATCTCAAATCAACTCATCACAATGGATAACTCTTTCTCACACAACCCTAGTCCAAGTATGTATCAACCAACTCAAATGTTTCCAACAATGCTCAACCACAAATCTCACATAAAAATGATACTCATGTTCTTTTCTAACTCAAGTTCTTTCACAACCAATGGGCTTCAATAACAATGCTTATAAAACAAGGTTTAACCTCAACTCTTAAACTAGAAAACCTTGAAGCATTAAACCAATCACTTTCGAAAGGAAACCACAATCAATCCTTTTCTCTTCAATGATATTTCAAAAATCAACCACCATAAACAGTCAATAGGATAATGTGCCCATACCTTTTATGAAGATGAAAAAACCTCTTTGTAAATCTTCCACAATCACAAAATTCTTTTGTTGATCTTCACAAAGGTTAGTAGATCACAAAATAATCAACATTACTCCACTTTTCAATAATCATCACCAAGGCCTTTAATTGCACAACTTCCTTATGTCTCCTAAAACCACTTGTACCATAAAATAAAATAAATCAAAACATTGCATAACCTTTTCACTCCCAAAACCACTTATACCATAAAATAAAATAAATCACAATATTGCATACCTTGTCACCTCATGAAAGAATTAATCCTCTTGAAAAAGAACAAGGCAAACTTCACTTTTGGAACCCCTTTGCAAAATCAAAAATATCTCTTTACACACACCTTATTTCTCCTTCTAAATAAGTTAGTCAAATAGCCCTTGAAATAAGCTTTTCGACGATATATAATATGCCCCATTTTAAAAATAAATTGAAACCTTTACATATATATATATATATATATATATATATATATATATATGCCAACCTCCATTAATTGCACATAGGTCGGCCCTCCATTAATTTAAAATTAAACTTTAAACTTTAATATCTTCATCATCGGAGGTCCTTTTTCGATGAAACAAAATTCTACCTTAGCTTTTAAGAAAATCCCTTTCCACATAAGCCCACCATGGTTTTGCCTGCCTTGGTTTTCATAAAAACCCTGTATATATCCATGCTTTCCAAAATATCATAGATGATTATCTATGAAGTGCTTTTGCCACCAAAACTCAATGTCACATCAATGATCCATGTGACATCAATGACAACATAAAATAACTCAAATTTCCAAAAATCCCCCCCTTTGTCATTGATGGCAATACCTCTAATGTAAACACCACAATCACTGCAAAAACCATATCTGATAATCAAATTTGCTCCTCCTGACTCAATAATATCTATGGAGGCTAATCCCCCTAACTCAATGCTCTCCCCCTTACTCAAATATCTCTCCCTTTGACATCAATGGCAAAAGGGACACCTATAGGGCTAAAAAATATGACTCTTAAGCATAGCTGCCTCATCACATTGTCTCTTGAGGTGATTAATTTTGGGGTGGGAGTACCTTTACTCCCATATTACATTGATTCTTTTCTCTATCAACTTCCTTCCATGTTTTTATGATATCCTTCTCTTGATTAATTACTTGATCTTCTTGTCTTGAACCTTTTTGACCTTCTTGCCTTGAACCTGTTTGACCTTCTTGCTTTGAACATGTTTGGAATTGAGTCCTGCACCATTTTGCAATATGCCCAAAGTTATTGCAATTAAAACACTTGATATTGTAGCCTTTGGATGGTGCCCATGTCCTGAATTCTTTCTTGAAGTAATTTCCATATCGATTCCTTTCCTGAACCCTATATTGTGAAGCTCTGTTTTCATGACCATTATTACCATAAATTCTGAATTGTGTAGCTCTAAAATCAAAACCATGTTGCTCTTTTCCTTTGCACTGAAAAGCTTTATGACCAATACTATTACATGAGAATCAATGTCCCTAAAAATCATACCTTCTTCCTTTGAAGTTTCTTCTAGAAAAATCAAACTTCTTTGATCCATGGATCCTGCAATGTATAGCCCTGTTTCCAAATCCATTACAAGAAAAACAATATCCTTGAAAAGCCCTTTGTTCATGCCTTGGTTCCTCATACCTTTCTTGACCATTATCCTTATGATTATCTTCAATTTGTGTGTTGCATCCTTGAACCTTATTTGTAGTATCTAAAACTTCTTCCTTGCCTTTCTCTTCAAGAATTTATTTTCCCTTTGAGTTTGATTCACCTATCTCAAAACAAGAACCAAACTGAATATTTGGAGCCATAGGAACTTTGGAACTTTCCTCACAAATATTAGGTGCTTCCTTGCTTTCATCTTTTAGAACTTTCTTTCCTTTTGAGTGTGATTCCCCAAACTTGAAATATGGGACCTTTGGTGCTTTGGAATATTCCTCTTCTTTCTCTTCATTTGTGTCAAGTAGCAACTTGGCATCCATATCTATAGCCTCTGAAATACATGTTTCCTTCTTAGTACAAATATCTTGACCTTTTGAGTCATGTGATGGATCAAACTTCTCATGTAGGTAACATCTCAATTCTTTTAGATTCTCCTTAACCTCTTGTAGTTGCTCATGGATAACATTGAAGTCTTCCTTTAGATCAACTAAGACATTATCCTCTTGTTTAACTTCTTTTGTTTGGATTGAATGTTCTTCTTCTACTTCTCTTATTCCATAGAAAAACCCTTCATCTTGTTAGGGTAAAATAAGGTAGTGTATTGCATTACACTACGTGGGGTTATTACATTTACTTTTCTATGTAATTACCATGAGATATTTTACCTCATGGTTAAACTAGGTAAGTACCTAAATATCCTATGTCAGATATTTAGGTTAGTGTTATGGTTAGAACTCTCTACCTAGGTTAGTGGTTAGCATCACGCAACTCCCTCCCTATTCTATTGTTAGAGGGTAGTTAGCGAGATTCTCTACACTATTGGTTATTAGTCTATTATTTAAACATAGACTATTGTATTGATTAGGTTAATGATTCAATATATTATTTGCTCTCTCTCTTACGGGACCTACATTGGTATCACTCACTAGATTTGGGGAAGACGAGCTTCGCTCATTCCAAATTTACTGGACGGACTCCCACGGAGCAGCTGAGGTGCTCGACGTGGAGAGTCCCTCACGGAGTAGCCATGGTGCTCGACGTGGAATCACTCCTACGGAGCAGCCGTAGTGCTCCTCCTCAGGCCAACGTCGACGCCGATAGATCGGGCCGACTCGATCGACGTCGGCCAAGGGCCCATAGACCTGGCCGACTCAGTCGATGCCGACCAGGGCCCATGATCTCCTAGACCGACCGTGGTCGACGTCAGGAGGCATCTAAGCCTCGGCTCCCGCACTGGCCTAGGGCCCATAGAGCCACGTAGGCCAAGCAACCATGTGGCCCACTCATGGGAGAGCAGAGAGGGTAGGAGCGCCCTCCCCTCCCCGTGGACACTAGACCCTACATCGAGATCTGAGAGGGCAGGTGGCCCTCCAATCCTTGACCGACGTGTGGCACAATTTTATGCCTAACCTACTTGCACCGAGGTGCTCCCTGGATGAATCAACTCATGCCACATGGCACATCGCCACTTGACCGACGCTGATCGAACACCGACACGTGGCACATCGCCACCTGATCGACGATGACTAGACAAACACGTGGCACATCACCACCTGACCGACGCTGACCGAACATGACACCGACATGTGGCACATCGCCACCTGATCGACGCTGACCGGACATGACACCGACACGTGGCACATCGCCACAGGACTAATGGACTAACTGGCCTACCCCTGGCACCACGTGGCGGCGTCCAAAAGGGTAGGCGACTCTGGTCGATTTCCCGAAGGCAATCGATGGTAAAGGGGAGGCCTCCGCCTTAAAAATCCCTTTGCATCCCACTACGGGATGCATGTGGGATAAAAGTCTCGAGATTTTAAAAAAACAAATTCAAGAGCACGGTGGAGATAAGTAGCAGCGCACAGGCTGTTGTTTCGAAGAGCACGGTGGCTCGCTTGGCTAAGGCGGCCGCATAGAAGCCACGAGGTCACGAGATCGAAACACGACACCTCCATACAAAGGTTTTTTAAAATATTTGGTTTTTTAAATATTTTTTTTAATTTTTCTAATGTTTTTTAAGTTTTAAATATATTTTTTTAGATATTTCTTTATAATTTAGTATTAATTGGTCAGAAAAATGTCAATTTTAAGCATTTTTAATTGATTTTTTTCCCCAATTTTCTTGATTATAAATAATTTAATCTTAAAACATATATTTTACCTTATTGAACTTAGAAATATTTAAAATTAAACCAAATTATTTTGCACTAAAAGTTCTATAGAACATTTGTGTTTTCTCCAACTTGGAGATAAATAGACATAGGAACAATTTTTGTTGCAAAATCCAAAGGCCTTCTTCAAACAAATTATTATTCTATTGCAAAACACATACCGTGAAGTGAATTAGGGAGCAACAAAGGTCATCTCAAATTTTTCAAAAACAACAACAAAATTGCTTTTGTTCTCTCCTTCAACAAAGGGGACATAAAAACATAAAATAGCAACATTATTTTTGTTGACAAAACTTGAGATACAATACCATTTTTTCTTGCTCCTACATGTGACATTGTTGAAGACAAAAACTGGGTCGTGTGTCGACTAGTTCTGGAAGCCTTTCAAACGCGGGTCGTGTGTCGACTTGTCTTGAAAGGAGTGCTCGAAACATTTTTCAATTTTGTAACACATTAAGGGGGGATAGAAGTCATTTTTTTTGCTTCTATTATTTGCAAAATTGTAAAGAACAAGGGGGGATTCTACAAAACAGTAAGAAAGGTGCAATTTCGATTGTACTCGACACCTTTCTCTAAAAATTGACTTTTTACTAGGTGCATTTTCGGTTGAACCCGACACCTATAGTGATAATAATGTGGGTTGCTTTCATGTTTTGATTATTTGCACTAACACTCATGTTTCCTATGTGCACTTAAATCATTCACAAAACAACATTGGCAGAAGCATTTTTAGAAACCCATATTTCACTCAAAACGTGCTACACTTTGCACAGGTTGAACAACAGTCAATTTTACTTACCCCCTCCAAAGGTCAAAATTCAAAACACACCTTGATTAAACTCTCTTTGTTTGGCTTAATTTCCTCCAAACTTCTCATCCTTCTTGAAGGGTGTTAAGGCAGGTGCCATTAAATATCCTAGAGAGAACAATCACAAGTCTGTCAACCAATCCCTTTTTTCATTTGCTCTATCTTGTTTGGCTTAAATTCCTCAAACTTCTCATCCCTTGTTCAGGGTGTTAAGGCAGGTGCCATTAAATATCTTATAGAGGTGAATTGAAAACAACTTCCATATACTCTTTTGAGGGTATAGTGCAAAGATACAACCATCTTAGTCCTATCAAATTTGAAACCTAAACCATGGCCATGATACACAAGTATCTCACTGAGAGCCAACTGCTCAAAGGTTCAAATTATTCAGCTTGGAAGACTAAGATGAAAGCTATCTTAACTGTAGAGGATTTGTGGTCAATAGTGGATGGAAGTGTCACTAGACCTCAATCACCTGGAGCAGATCAAAGAGAATTTGATAAAAAGGATAAAAAACTATCCTTAATGATCTTGCTCGCTATTACTGATGATATCCAACCTCATATCAGTGAAGCTACGACTGGTAAGGCAGCATGGGATGCCTTAAATACCATCTATGAGGGAAAGAATCAATCAACGATTCTTAACCTCCAAACACAACTTCATACTCTACATATGAAATCAGGAGAAACAATAGAGCTATTCCTCTGCAGAGTCGCAGAATTGAAAACAAAACTGCTATCCTTAGGAGAGAAAGTGGAAGACCAAGTCTTGAACTCTATCATTTTGAGAGCTCTTCCTGACTCCTACCGAACGTTGATCACTTCACTACAAGTTTTGGTAGGACGGTAACTTTTGTCGAGTTGGTAAACATGCTTCAAACAGAAGAAGCTAATCAACTCCAAAGAGATGAGGCATCCAACAATGCTCTTTTCTCAAAAAGACAAGGTGGTAAGAAAAAGTGGAATCAACAGAAAGGTTCTTCTTCTAATCAAGAAAAGGGTAAAGCCAAAGAGATTTCGAAGAAGAAGCAGTATTGTAAGATTTGCGACAAAGACACTCATGAAACCAAAAGATGTTGGTTTAAGAACAAAACGCCCAATGAACAAGGAAACAAAAAGGGCCAAGGCAAACCTAAGAACAAGAACAAACAACAAAAGGGACACATTGCAGCTGAAGATTCTAGTTCAGATTCTGAGAGAGCACACAAAGTGCTCATGACACATACAGATTCCTCCCACAAGGACTCTATGTGGTACATAGACTCGGGCGCTAGTAAACATATGACTGGCGATAAATCTTGGTTTGCAACATTTGAGGCTCGAGAAGGTAGACCGGTCACCATTGCTTGATGATCGGACCTATCGAGTTCAGGGAGAAGGAAGTGTTTCTGTCTCCCTTCCAGATGGAGAATGTAATATTCAAAAAGTTCTTTATGTACCAGGATTGAAAAATAATCTCTTGTCAGTTCCACAAATCCTGGACAATAACATGAATGTCAATTTCAAAGTGGACAAAGAAAAGAAACGTTGCTTTATCACTCAGAAGGGAAAACAGATAGCAACAGGTTCATACAAACATGGTTTGTTTGTCTTAGATGCAATTACCTCTACCCATACTGCATTGGCAGTAACCACAAAGGAGGCCACTTCTCTATGGCATAAGAGATTTGGGCATTTGAGTTCAGGATATTTACTAGAGTTGAGTAAATATCAAATGGTGAAAGGACTGCCTACTCTTTCATCTACTTTGCCAGTGTGCTCTGATTGCTTATCAGGAAAGCAACATAGAGTACCTTTTGAACCTAGCTCTTTTCGAGCTAAGGTACCTTTGGAGTTGGTTCACACAGATTTGTGTGGTCCCATGTCTACAAGTTGTGGAGGAAAAAGGTATTTTCAATTGTTTGTCGATGATCACTCACGAAAAATGTGGGTCTTCTTCTTGCAGTTGAAGTCTGAAGCATTTTCCTATTTTCAACAGTTCAAAAAGCTTGTTGAGAAGGAATCAGGATGCTTTATTAAGACCCTCCATTCAGATCGAGGGGGGAATACACATCAAAAGAATTTTCCTCATTTTTATAGACACATGGGATAAAGAGACAAGTTAACAACAACCTATACTCCTCAATCCAATGGGGTTGTTGAGAGAAGAAATCGGTCCATTATGGAAATGGTTCGATGTATGCTTAAGGGGGCCAACCTTGAGCAAACTTATTGGGCTGAAGTTGTTCAAACTACAGTATATCTTCTGAATAGGGCTCCCACAAGGGCTCTTGAAGGTATGACTCCTCAGGAATCATGGAGTGGTAGGAAACCCTCCATAACTCATCTACGGGTATTTGGGTGTAAGGCATTTATGCATATACCCAAGGAGAAAAGAAAGAAATTAGATGAGAAGTCCCTACCTTGTGTATTTCTTGGATATGATGAATTTTCAAAAGGCTATCGGTTGATAGACCCATTTACCAAGAAGATACATGTCAGTAGAGATGTAGTGTTTGATGAAGCTTTCACACCCAACACTACATCAGTATACCTAGATGATGAGGAGGAACATCAACTTCCTTCTTCACAATAGAAAAAGCCACCCAAATGGTATACAAGCACAATGAAAGACTCTAAACTCACTTCCCCACCTGATCTTACTCTCAATCATCCAAAGACAAGAAGCATGACACAGAAAGAAAAGAATGAAGCATCCACTTCAGTTGATGATCTTTGTGCAGATTTTCAAGATCTTTCTATTGATAGAGAGTTACCAAGGGAAGATGAGATGGAAATAGATGAGGAGAGGGTTTACTTGTCAGCATGTGATGAGAATGAACCTTCTACGGTTGATGAAGCACTTAGACTGCCTCAGTGGAAGGCAGCTATGGATGCAGAATATAACTCCCTCATAAAGAATAAAACATGGAAGCTAGTGGATTTGCCTAAAGGAAAGAAACCCATAGGCTGCAAATGGGTTTACAAAGTAAAATATAAGGCAGATGGCACTATAGATAAGCATAAAGCCCATCTTGTGGCGAAGGGCTATGCTCAAAAGGAAGGGCTTGACTATGAGGAAACCTTTGCTCCTACAACAAGGATGACCACCATTCGAGTGCTTTGTGCTATGGCAGCACAGTTCGGATGGAAATTACATCAGATGGATGTAAAGAGCACCTTTCTTAATGGTGACTTAAAAGAAGAGGTGTACATGACTCAACCTCCTAGATTTATAGAGGTAGGCCATGAGCAACATGTTTGCAAATTGGTCAAATCATTATATGGGCTAAAACAAGCCCCAAGAGCATGGTACATAAAAATGGATAGTCACCTACTGCAACATGGATTTAAGAGAAGTCCATCTGACGCAAATCTCTATATCAAGAACACAGGTTCCGAGATAGTGATTCTTGTGTTATATGTAGATGATCTGATCATCACTGGCAATTCAGAGAACTTGATTAACGCCGTGAAAGATGACTTGAAAGAGTCATTTGATATGACAGATCTAGGACTTCTCCACTACTGTCTTGGCCTTGAGATAGAACAGAAAGAGAATCATCTTAGGGTGACTCAGACAAAGTATGCCAAGACTTTAGTAGAAAAATATCGTATGACTGATTGTAAACCCAAAGCAACACCGATGGAATCACAGTTATCACGATATGAAGACTCACCACGGGTAGATGGAACACTTTATAGATAGATGATTGGAAGCCTCATCTATCCGACTAATACTAGACCAGATATTACTTATGTTGTAAACTATCTCTCACGGTTCATGCAAGAACCAAAGGTCTCCCATTGGAAAGCAGCTAAGAGAGTCCTACACTACATTCAGGGTAGTGCCGATTATGGTCTAGAGTATAAGAAGAATAACTCATTCTTCTTACAGAGTTACACTGACTCTGATTATGCTGGATCCATAGATGACAGAAAATCAACATCCAGGCTATGTTTTTCATCTTGGATCTGGTCCTGTCTCATGGCATAGTAAAAAGCAACAGGTGGTTGCTTTATCTTCAACTGAGGCAGAATATCGTGCTGCACGTGGAGCTGTGTGTGAAGCGATATGGCTAAGTCGCATCTTGGCTACCATGGGCCTACCAAAGAAACTTCCCATTCACATGTTTTGTGACAACTCAGGTGTTTTGAACTTGGTCAAGAATCCAATGCATCATGAACGAACTAAGCATATTGATATAGATTGTCATTTCATTCGTGATGAAGTTCCTAAGCACAGAATCAAGCTCCAACACATTCCCACCGACGAACAGGTTGCAAACATTTTTACAAAGGCACTTGGACGTGTCAAATTTCAACTGTTTCGGAGCAAACTTTGTATATCAAAGTAATGTAATAAAGGGGGGATGTTAGGGTAAAATAAGGTAGTGTATTGCATTACACTACGTGGGGTTATTACATTTACTTTTCTATGTAATTACCATGAGATATTTTACCTCATGGTTAAACTAGGTAAGTACCTAAATATCCTATGTCAGATATTTAGGTTAGTGTTATGGTTAGAACTCTCTACCTAGGTTAGTGGTTAGCATCACGCAACTCCCTCCCTATTCTATTGTTAGAGGGTAGTTAGCGAGATTCTCTACACTATTGGTTATTAGTCTATTATTTAAACATAGACTATTGTATTGATTAGGTTAATGATTCAATATATTATTTGCTCTCTCTCTATTAGTTAGCATCATTGTCACTAAGATCATTATAATATTCTATAGCAAACAAACTCTCAAGATTTCTTTGACCATGCCTGTTTCCTTGATGTGTCATCTCATCTTCACTATCATTGAAACCATTGCAATATCCTGATCTGTGATCTCTTTTACCACACATAAAATATTGTTCTCTTTCACCTTCTATTCCTAGGAATAAATGTTCTTCCTTTTCATCATCTAAATTGTCTCTATCACTGTGATCTGATCTATCACTTACTTCTAAAATGTAGTAAGATTTCTTTACCTTACGAAGATTTTTCTTCTTCTCATACCTACTTTGCTTGAATCTGTCATCTTTGTCATGCTTATGCTTTCCATCTTCTTTTCTTTTGTGACCCTATTTTTCATCATCATTGATTTTTTCATGTGGACACTTATATGCATAGTGACAAAGATCACCACACTTGTAGCACCTGAATTTCCTTATATCTCTAAAATTCCTTGAGTCCTTATTCCTTTTGATGAAGTTAGTTTCCTCATCATTTTCTAAAACTCTATCTATTTTTGAAATTTTTCTTTTCTCTTTTTCTGAAGCCTTGAATGCAATCTCTTTTATTGGAGCTTGATGCTTACTTACCCTCATATCATAAGTTGTGAGAGTACCTTTCAATTCTTCCATTGTTAACTTGTTGATATCCATTGTTTCTTCTATTGCTAAAACCTTTGCATCATATTTCATGGGAAGTGATCTCAAAATATTTTGAGTAACTTCTTATTCTTTCATATCAAAACCTAGGCCTCTCATAGTGTTAGTAATCTCATCAAATCGAAGTAAGAACTTTGCAATATCTTTATAATCTTCCATTTTCAATTTCTCAAATCTTTTTCTATGAGTTTGTAGTTTTACCAACTTTACCTTGGAATCTCCTTCAGAAGTATTCCTCAACTTGGTCCACATCTCATTAGCTGAAGTACATACCATGACCTTTGTAAAATATTTCTCACGAAGCCCACTCAAGATACAATTCATTGCTCTTGTATTTATCTCAACCAATTCCTTGGTAGTCTTATCTTCTTCAGGATCACCTTCAACCCTATACTCTTTTTCAACCATTTGACATACCTCATATCCTTGTGATATCAAGTAGTTCTTCATCCTCATGCTCCAGAAAGCATAATTGTTATCATCAAACAGTGGAGCCTTATTTATAGATAATCCATTCTATGAAGCCATCTGTATTCTTATATAATATGCCCTCAAGCTGTGAGCATTTTCGAAGGAACCCGCTCTGATACCAATTGAAGAACACAAACTTATACTAAGAGGGGGGTGAACAGTATAAGACCACTTTTTAATTTTTCTTCCAATTCAATATTATGTTGTGTAAAGATAGCAGTATCAATAGCATTAATCAAAGCAATGCATAAAATACCATACACAATAGAGACACCACAATTTACGTGGTTCACCCAATGTGGGCTACTCCACGGAGAAAATATTTACTAAAAATTTCTCAATAAATCTCTTTGGGAATCACTCCCAATTACAATGTTTATGGATCTCTATCCAAAGGAGATGTTGATCCCCTAATCTCAAGTTTGTGGATCTCTTCCATAGGAGAACTCTTTCCCCTTTTGCTTTGGCTATGTGATATTCTAGAAGACTCTGTCTCTCTACTGCACTAACTGGTGGACCTCTCTCCACTTGAAGAATCCTCACTCAGATCTATCTTCAACTGTGTTGTTGTTGGATATCTATCCACTGAGATTCTATCCTCTGTACTCTATCACCTCCAAAGCTCTGTCAATAGGCTCACTAAGAACCTGCTCAATAGGCTCACACAGAACCTGCTTAACAAGATCACACAGAAATTGTCCAAAACTAAATAACAAGTTCACACATAACCTGTCCAATGTTGAATAACAAGTTCACACAGAACCTGTCCAATGCTGAATAACAAGTTCACACAGAACCTGTCCAATGCTGCTCTAGCAAGCTCACAAATTTATCCCAACACTGTCCTCAAATCTGTCCCAAAGGCCTTCTTAAAGGCTCAATTAATCATGCTCAAGTAGTACTCAAAATGAACTCAAAAATGAATGGTAATCTCAACTCAAATTAACTTCATAGAAGCATAAAGAGAATTGTTAGAGACTCAATATGTTCTAATCTCACTCTCAACCCAAATCAATCTCAACTCAACTCATAGAAGCATAAAGAGAATTTTTAGAGACTTAATATGTTCTAAACTCACTCTCAACCCAAATCAATATCAACTCAACTCATAGAAGCATAAAGAGAATTGTTAGAGACTCAATATGTTCTAAACTCACTCTCAACCCAAATCAATCTCAACTCAACTCAAATCAACTCATCACAAGGGATAACTCTTTCTCACACAACCCTAGTCCAAGTATGTATCAACCAACTCAAATGTTTCCAACAATGCTCAACCACAAATCTCACATAACAATGATACTCATGTTCTTTTCTAACTCAAGTTCTTTTACAACCAATGGGATTCAATAAAAATGCTTATAAAATAAGGTTTAACTAGGTTTAACCTCAACTCTCAAACTAGAAAACCTTGAAGCATTAAACCAATCACTTTCAAAAAGGAAACCACAATCAATCATTTTCTCTCCAATGATATTTTAGAAATCAACCACCATAAATAGTCAATAGGATAATGTGCCCATACCTTTTATGAAGATGAAAAAACCTCTTTGTAAATCTGCCACAATCACAAAATTCTTTTGTCAATCTTCACAAGGGTTAGTAGATCACCAAATAATCAACATTACTCCACTTTTCAATAATCATCACCAATGCATTTAATTACACAACTTCCTTATCTCTCCTAAAACCACTTGTACCATAAAATAAAATAAATCAAAACATTGCATAACCTTTTCACTCCCAAAACTACTTATACCATAAAATAAAATAAATCACAATATTGCATACCTTGTCACCTCATGAAAGAATTAATCCTCTTGAAAAAGAACAAGACAAACTTCACTTTTGGAACCCCTTTGGAAAATCAGAAATATCTCTTTACACACACCTTATTTCTCCTTCTAAATAAGTTAGTCAAATAGCCCTCGAAATAAGCTTTCCAACGATATATAATATACCCCATTTTCGAAATAAATTGAAACCTTTACATATATATATATATATATATATATATATATATATATATATATATATATATATATATATATATATATATATATATGTCAACCTCCATTAATTGCACATAGGTCGGCCCTCCATTAATTTAAACTTAAACTTTAATATCTTCATCACCGGAGGTCCTTTTTTGATGAAACAAAATTCCACCTTGGCTTTTAATAAAATCCCTTTCCACATAAGCCCACCATGGTTTTAAATAAAACCTTTTATTTTTCCTGCCTTGGTTTTCATAAAAACCCTGTATATATCCATGCTCTCCAAAATATCATAGATGATTATCTATGAAGTGATTTTGCCACCAAAACTCAATGTGACATCAATGACAACATAAAATAAATCAAATTTCCAACAACATCTACACACTTGAACACTTTATTATATGACACTTAGACTCATCCTACACATAGAAACATATTTTAGGGGAAATATAAATCACACACCCTAATCTAATAACTCACACACTAATCTAATATTTACAATTGTACCATGGGGGTACATTTACATCTACCAAATAATGTAATATTCTCCAACACTTGCATTGTTTCTTAGGCATTCAATTACATCATAATTATTCTAGGATCATTAGTTCCTATCCCAAATATGATTTAGATCTTCTTCAACTCTTCAAGATGAGACTCTTCACATTCACAAGACTCTTTACCTTTATATTTACACACACTTTTCATCTCCTTGCACACACGGGATATCTAACACTTCATATTTCTTATGGGAGAAATATCACAATAATAAAACTCTTATTGACTTCATATATCCACATAAGGACAAATACTCTAATGATTGCACATACTAAATGATAAAATCTTGCATAACCCATAACTCCACACTTACTAACATGACACCTCACTTACATAACTCCACACTTACTTACATGACACCTACTATATACTCAAATATTAAACACACTCTAGACTAAACTATTTACATGGTACTTGTAATATTATTGCAAGGTACCAAATAATATAATAATTCCAACAAGATTGGGCTAGTGATTTGGATGAACGATGCTCCACCATAGGTTTTTTCTTCTATCTTAGCTTTGAAACAATTTCTTAGTACCCTAGATGACAATCCACTATTTCTTAGTCTTCCATGAAAGTTGAATATTTTATTATCAATGAGGCAACAAAGCACCTTCAATAGATGCTTATGATTTTGGAGTAGGTGGGAATTCCTTAGTCTTATCCAACCACTCTTTGATAATTAAATCACCATTCAACTTATCTATAATCTAGTGTTTCATTAATGGACCATGCACATTGATATTTGGATGTACTATGTGCAATGGATTTATGCCCATGATATGCTTGATCTAGGTTTTTGTATCATCAATAGAGTAGGTATTAGATATCTTGACTAATATCATGCCTAAGGTTTCTTTTGTGCACATGGAGAAGCTACTTGGTGTAGGATAGTATCCCTTAGGTGAGATGACTAGAAAGGGTCTCTTTTCATGTTCCCCATTCACCTTAAGAGGGGGTGTTGGAATATGTGATGGTTAACCTTCACTTGAGGCTACAAATGACTTTGTATTGTATTTTATATATAAGATCTTTAGGCCCTTGTCAATCTTGTAAAAGTATTATTTGTAACATTTTATTATTTAATCTAAAGGTTAGTTTTTTGACCTTGATCTAAAGGTAACTAATAATTGGTATAAACACCCTTCCATACCAACCATTTTATTATCAGTTCAAGTGTATTCTATTTTCCTTTATTGAGATAATTTTGTGTCTATTAACACCCTCTTATATTGTGTGTATTGTTTTTGTGTGTTACTTTTCAAAAATTCTAGGTAATGTATTAATTCCATTCATTTTTTGAAACTACTATGAAATCCAACATTAATTTACATGCCTTTTAATTGAATATGGAATTTATTTTTGATTAAATTCTTTATAGTTTCATGTTATGACTAATAGATTTTACTTTATAGTATTTTAATAGACAAAATATTTTGTGTGGACGTAATGATTTTTATTCTCTACATGTCATCGTTGTTTCCTATCTCATTTTTCTTTGCAAATATTAATTTAGGATAAATTTTACAAGAGCAAGCCTTCTTCAAAGGTTGTTTTAATAAAAATGTTGAAACATCTTATCTAGTTGGGGTTTGGGACTTGTTATGCACAAAACTATTTCTGATATCAAAGTATGACAGGTGGATTCTTTTCATACATCACTAGTTCCAATGTGTAGAATTATTTTTTAAATTTCCATCATCTTAGCATAGTATTTTTAAACATTAAAACAAGAAACACATTTAAAATTCATCCTTCATACAAAGTTTGTCATTAAATTTGATAATTAATTCAAAAATATATATTTTCATTGCTAAACACTAAAGTTATCTATAAACACGGTTTTAATAAAATAATTATAAAATAAAAATTAGGGATGTACATATTATTTTACTTTTAATTAGAAAAGTGTTTCTTTTCATGTATTAAACAAGGTGATGAGAAAAACTCTAACAATTAAATTAACAAGACAAATTTGAAGTTTCAACAAACTCTAATATTGAATAACATGAAGTAGTTTATAGAAACCAAGTTATGTATTAGACTTAATAAAAATCTAAAATAATTATGAATTCAACAATAAATTATCTTGAACTCATATATCTATATTAAAAATATGTGTTAACATATTAATATTAAATTCTACAACTAAAATTATATGTGAGTTATCCTTGAGGATATGTTCTCCTCTTGCTATCAACATTCTTGACAACTAATTGATCACAATGAGGTAAGTATGCCTTTCATTTGCTTGTTCTCTCATGCTTATACCATTTTCACTACTACACATTTGCACATTTAAAGAATGAGATATATATATCTTATCATATCAAATTATATTATCATGTCCTCTACTTACAATGCATCACAAGTCACTACTTGTATTCTCTATCTTCTAAAATACAAACAATATGATATGAGAATAACAATGAGACTTCTCTTTCATTCCTTTTTTTTATTATTTGGGATCCATCATGCAATAGGATTTTTTGTTCGATATTTCAAGTTAGCATACATGTCTCATCATCACGAGTGAGAAAATATTGTAAGGTTGAGATGCTAGGTGCTCTTCTATTGAGATAAGAAGAATAAAACATTACATCAAAATTTATATACTTAGGATGTCAAAAACTACTTGTAAATACATGAAATAAAATTCTAATAATATTTATGTTATTATACATTATTGTCGCACAATAAATTATCTTTTGGTAAGTATTAAATACAAAACACACCCTAATAAATGCTACAAGTGAAGTTTACATCTAATATACAAAATACAACAACAATAACATAACTAACATGACATGTTATACAAATTAAGGTAGGGGTTGTATTATGTGGATGACAGAGTGCCCATATAGATGTAGCATGTTGAGAACAAGGACTAGTGGTGGGATGAAACAACTATGGACCTTTTTAGGCATGCCTATTAAGGGAACCTTTAGTTTAAATGATGAAGAGAAAATCTATGATTTTATTGTTGGTGCAAGGAGATAAACTATGTTTGAGTTACCATGAGAAGATTCATGGAAGCTTAGGTGGAAGTCGATGGATTTTGAATACATGTGATGGGGCATGCTAAAGGAAATCACACACGTAGATTGTAGTTAATGTAAGCTTGACAAGGATAAACAATAGGATAATGTGGTTGGTTGGAGATGAATTTATAAGTGAGTTGGTGGAGATAGAGAAAATGGAGGACTATGAAGATAAGTGTGGTGAGGGCTCAAAGTCCTTAAAGGAGGCTAGGATTCAAGATTCATCATGAAAATTTAATACAATTTAACTTTTCCAAGCAAATATTTCCTTTGAATCTTTTCTTCATTTGCAAGGAATGTTGGTCTTCATTAACAAAGACCTTAAAAAGAGGGCAAACAGTGATTGAAAGAATTTAGGATGGAGCCAAGAGAAAACTATTCTTATTGAGGATGAGCTAAATGTCTTCAAGTGCTTACTAATTGAAATACCCTTAAGACCATTGATAAATGAATTTTATTGTTTCAAAGGAATGAAAAAAACTTAACACCATCCTTTATCGGCTATGTTGGGGAACAAAAATTTTAATTGGAGTATGAATTCAATGGAGGAATGTGTGGACACCTTGATTAATATGACATCTTAATGATGTTGGAAGACAACCTTGAGCTATATGCCTTTAAGTCTAGAAGAGCTTAAGCCAACACTCATGGGTAAATTTCCATTGGAAATACCTTGTAGGGCATGGAAAATGGTGGAGGTGAAATCCTTAAGAAATATAAGGAGATGGGATTGGATAATGATGCTTTATATGGGAGGTGGATGAAATATGAGAATCACTTAGCTAGTGCAAAAGGTGGACTAATGACATTGAGACTTGCCTCTAGTTGGTAAAAGTGTGAACTAAAATGTGTTGGCTTGGTGTTTGACATGTAAGAGATGATAGTTGGAGGAGATTCAACTTAGCTTGATTAGACTAGAAGAGAGATGAACAATAGCTTATCAATAAGTGACAAACATAACATAGAGTCTCAAAAGTATAGTAGAGAAAATAGTTTGTGTAGGGGTTTGTGACATGGCCTAGGCTTTGTGTAAGGAAAAAAACCTACTTTGCTAGGTACATAAAATGCTATTGACTACATTTATAGTCATTAAAATAGTTCTTTGCATAACAAAATCCATCTTCTTTTGTAATGTTTATGATGTTTTAAATTAAAATATTCAATGATGAATAATTCTAAGTACTTTTATATAAAATGATTATTATAGTATGAATAAAAACTTTTATTCTATGCATTATGTAACATATAATAATTATTTTTTAATAAACATAGTATGGTGTTGTTACTAATTAGACGAACCTAAGCCACCACCGAATCCATAGTAATTGTGCTCAAAGAACTTGAGAGAAATGATGGGAAACTATAATTTTTATGTTATAATCCAAGGTTTTAATCTTATAAATAGCCCTTAATATTTAGTCTTAGTCTAAAGGTTTTAAAACAAACAAAAATTCTAATTTTATAGGTGAAGCTTAATTAAAAAATAAATAAATAAATAAAATTTATAACCCACCTAAACTTTAGAACATGATTTAAAACTTGCCAACAATATTATATAGTTAATTTAAAAATAAGAGTGTAACTATTTGAAAAAATCTCATGTTAAATATATTAATAATGTAGTTTTTACAAAAGCTATATTGAAGCATAGTAGATAACCTTACCCTTTCAAGATTCAAACCTTAAACCTCTACCTTTATTCAAAATATACTAAGCATAATATACAACCTTACCCCTTCAAGGTTCAAACTTTAAACCTTTATCTATTTTCAAAATATAATGAAGTATAATATACAACCTTACTCCTTCAAAGTCAAACCTTAAACCTTTACCTTTATTCAAAATATACTGAAGCATAATATACAACCTTACTCCTTCAAGATTCAAACCTTAAACCTCTACCTCTATCTAAATTTTCCACAAGTAAATTGCATTTTGTTTTTTTAATAGGTTATATGGGATTATTTTTTAATTATATGAGATTGAAACAACCCCACCCGTATTACATCATCACTTGGTATTACAATAAAGCTTGAATATTATCTGTTTGGCAAGATAAGAACCTGGGTTTCCTCTTTAAAATGTTGAGAAACCTAATCAGTTGAGCTAATGCCACTTGATAAGTAAACTGCATATTATTGAATAAAATATACATTTTGTTTTTCTTTGGAAACATATGACAACATTTTGGATTTTGGAAAATATCGGCTTGGCAGTAGAGCTCTGGCGATTTGGCAGGAAACTTTCTGAACTGTCGTCGGCCGAGGCTCTAGGGCTTATGGTGGGAAGTTTCTACCAGGGACTTAGGTGGTTTGTTGTTGTTTTTCGTTGACAGCTCTTTCGTTGCCCCGGGAGGGCCCAATGGGGTCTCCTCCAGGAGTTCTCGATGGGAAAAAGACCTCTTATGCCGAGATATTAAGAGAAAACCCTGCGTCTTCCTCCGATGAAGCTCAGCGGAGTGCTTACCATTCGCTATCCAAGAATGCGGGCAAGGGTTCTCCTGTGCACAGAGTCAATGGATGTCTCCCGCAATCCGTTTCCAGACCGAAGATTGTCATAGAACCAAAGTCGGTCGAGGATACGATCAACTACCGTGCTACTCATGACCTCATTTGCAAATTCATGGGTATCAGACCCACCCTGCACTTTCCGCACTCTTGGGTGAGACAAAGCGGGAGCCTATCGGTGAGTACTCCTTATGGCCCATAAGCAATGGGTATTTTATTATTAGTTTTTCCTCCTTAGCGGATAGAAAGCAGAGCATTTGAATCGAGAAAAGAGGAGCCATGGCCCGGCAAGGTTATTTGTCCAACCGTGGAGAGCGGGCTTCGATCCTCGCATTGAACCCACGGCTGTCCCGGTTTGGATCCGGCTGTATGCTCTCCCGATGGAGTTTTGGGGTGAGCAGATTCTTGAATTGATAGGTAACTCTCTAGGTAGATATTTGGGAGTTTCCAAAGATACCATAGAAGGAAACACTACTGTTTTTGCTAGAATTTGTGTAGAACTGGATATTAGCCAGCCGCTACCAGCTGAGATGGAACTGGAGTTAGCGGGGACAATCCTGGATACGACGAGTTAGACTATGAAGCCCTACCTTTCCGATGTAGAGTTTGCCATAAGCATGGCCATTTGGCTAGGTTACTGCCGAATATCTTGAGCACCAAAGCGGATGTTCCACGGGGAATGCCAAATCGCCCCTGAGAGGGTAAGCCCACTCCGGTCAAGGAACCACCCATCATTCCCCTTGGTTATGATGCCCAGAAAGATGGCTTTGAACAGCAGAAGAGAAGAAGAAACAAAAAGAGAAATGGCAAGGAGCAAGCTCAACCCAAGCCAACCAACCGGTATGAAATCTTCAAATCTCTTGTGGATCAAGAAGACCAAATTATGGAAGGAGCAGATGGGAACCTTGAGGATAATATCATCCATTCTCATGCTCCTCCCTCACCAACCCCTGTCCTAGAACAGGTGATTGACTCCTCTGAGATTTTGCAGCTAGAAAACCCAGGGGCATTGGTAATCCACTCCCAGCCACGACCGAGTTATTAAGGATGTCACCATGGGAAATGCAAAAAAATCGAGAGAAAGACCGAGCTCTAGGGATTACCCAGGTGGAGAAGAGGTCGAAAAATAGTAATTCCCAAGGGGCGGGCGGGGAAATCCAATAAGGATCTAATTGCAGTGCAAGGAGATAAGCTAATCAATGGAGGATTGGCGAGAACAATTGATTCTTATTGCTCCCAAGGTTTCCAATGATTATTCAATCTTGGAATGTGAGGGGTTTAAACGAGTAGAACCCATCAATCTGCTGTTCAAAGACTTTTAGAGAGAAGTAAAACAGACTTTTTGCTCATTCGGGAGACAAAAATGTCTTTAGACCTTATGAGTAAAGCGTCGGTCGAATACGGAGGGGTGCTTGGCCATATGGTTGTGGTCTGCTCTAGGTGCCTCGGGAGGGATTGCTACTCTTTGGAACCCTTTGGCGTGGATAGCAATAGAACATATAGCTTGGAGGGGTGTCCTCACATCTCTTTTTAGGAACATTATTACAGCTGAACAAGTCTTAATTACAAACTTCTATGGGGCTCAGAACATCGATGGTCAGCGGTTTCAATGGAAAGTTGTTCAAAACATGAGGTCCTCCCGGGAAGTTTTTGATTGGATTATTGCTGGGGACTTCAATGCCAAATTATCTGCCAGGGATCAGGAAGGTGGCATCCCAGTTTTGGATACAGGGGACCGGCTTTTAATTGCCCAAGTCCAGGCCTTTAACCTTGTTGATATCAAAGGCCATGGTACGAACTTTACCTGGACTAATAAGAGAAGAGAGCCATACAACGGGAGGGTTAAGCTTGACCGGTTTCTGGTCTCGGAGGAAGCTTTTGTTAGATGGAATATCAAATTTCAGATTTTGGATGGCCCGAGTCTCGAGATCACTCTCCCATTTTGCTGGAGGGAGGGACTATGTCAGGGCAATATTACAAACCATTTAAATTTGAAAATTTTTGGTTGCAAAAAGAGGACCTCCGAAGGAAAATTCCATAGTGGTGGGAAGAAGGTCGTCTCCCTTTTGGGACAACTATGTTCAAATTTCATAAACAGCTTCTTTTTGTTAAGAGTAAACTAAAACAGTGGAGGCAAACTAACAAATCTGATTTCCAGCTCCAACGGGCTCCCTTGTTGACCGGATGGAGCGAGGTGCAAAAACAATTCGGGGAAGGAATCATTTACGAGCATCTTAAATCCAAGGATGATGCTTTACGCAAAGCGGTTGAGGACATTGATAATCAAGAAGAGATTTTCTGGAAACAGAGAGCAAGAAACACATGGTTATTAGAAGGAGATAGAAATACAAAATTTTTCCATCGCTCTGCCTGTGCTAGAAGACAATTGAATAACATGGAACTCCTTCAAGACGAGAATGGAAACTCTTTTGACACTCTCCCTGGTATGCACTCCCACTCAATGGAGTATTTCTCAAACCTCTTTAAGGAAAGTATGGAGCATGATGTGGAAGCCCAAAATGAAGTCATTGATGGCATTCCCTCTATTATCTCTCATGAAGAGAATCAGGCCCTTCTTAAGCCCATAGATCGTGATGAACTCAAGAAGGTGGTCTTTGGGATGTGCACTGGAAAATCGCCTGGTCCTGATGGCTTCCCTATTGAGTTTTTTCAGGCCTTCTGGGATACCCTGGAGGAGGATGTGCTGGCTGTCATTGAGGAGTCCCGAACTAATAAAAGAATGCTCAAGGCTCTAAATCACACCTTTATTACCTTAATTCCAAAAGGAGAGGGGGGGGTTCACATTTCTGATTTCAGACCTATTGCCTTATGCAATGTGATTTACAAAATAATCACTAAAATTATGGCTGAAAGACTAAAACCTCTTCTTCAGAATATAATCTCCTCAGAGCAAGGGGGTTTTGTTGAAGGGAGACAGATCTTGGATGGAGTGATCTTGGCTCAGGAGGCTATCCATACTATGCACAATTCAGGTAACAAAGGAATGTTCATCAAACTGGATATGTCTAAGGCTTATGACAGGGTAGAGTGGGGCTTTTTGGTCAAGATGTTGGCAGCCTTTGGTTTTTCTCAGGACTGGATTGCATGGGTCATGAGCTGTATCTCTACGCCTTCATACTCTGTTTTAATTAAGGGGCTTCCCTCGCCACCTTTTGGAGCCTCTCGGGGTCTTCGCCAAGGAGACCCTTGCTCTCCTTATCTCTTTCTCATCTTGGTTGAAGGATTAGGCAGACTCCTCCTGAGAAGAAGACTTCAAGGACAGATAACAGGAATTAAAATCGAGGCTGAAGTTTTGACTCATTTACAGTTTGTGGATGATCCTTGGATTGGTGGGAGTGGCCGGCCTCGGGGAAGCAAGAGGAATCGAGAGATTCTCTAAACGTCTACCTCCGGGCCTCTAATCAAGTCATCAATGAAACAAAATCCAAAGTGGTCTTCTTTAATCTTGATCAAAGGTCACAAGACAGAGTTATTGAGATCTTGGGATTCACTAGGACCTCTCTTCCTGTTGTTTACCTGGGGGTTCCTCTGCATTTCAAAAAACTGAAAGCTGATTTTTGGAAGGACCTTTTGGATGGCATCAAAGAGAGAATGAATCACTGGTCTCATAGATGGTTAAGCTATGGGGCCGACTGACTTTCCTGCAGTCTATTATTCAGGCCATGCCAATTTATAAATTCTCTATCCTGGCTGCCCCTCCTTCAATTTGGAAAGAGCTGGACAAAGCGGCTAGAAGTTTTCTTTGGGAAGGTGCCAAAGGAGAGAGGAAATGGGCCTTGGTTGGATGGGATAAGGTCACCTAGCCCAAGGAAAAAGGTGGGCTGGGATTAAGAAGCTCCAAGTTTAACAATCAGGCTTTGGCTGGTAAACTGTATTGGAGGTGGATTTCCCAGCCAACGTCCCTCTTCAGCAGAATCCTCTCTAGTAAATACTTGGGTCTTGTTCACCCCAATGACTTGGGCCGCTTTCCTTTGGAGGGTAATGGATCATTAGTGTGGCAGGCTCTCAAGCTTGGATCTCGCATTATCAAAGATCAATTGTTCTGGAAAGTTGGGAGAGGGGAGAAGGCCCGGTTCTGGACTGATTCTTGGGATCAGAATCCTCCCATTCTTGCTGTGTTTCCTGAATTGCATCCGTTAAAATCAGCTCTAGAAGATAAGGGATGGATCCATATTGAGAGCTACTTCAATACCAGCCAATTGGGGGAGTATAAGATTCAAAAGTTCAAGCGGCTGGGTGAATGGCCAATTCCAATCCCCCCGGAGCAGGCTCCAACTCTGGAAAAAATCTTGTCAGAACGGTTTCTTACTGGGAGAGATGCGGAGGATGAGCTTGCCTAGGGCTTTGGGAACCTTGGGGTTTATCTCTGTGAAGGAGGGCTATGTTTCGATCCTTCCGAGCCCCCCACACTCTTTTCCAGTTCAAGAATGGAGGAAGATTTGGCATCCCAAGGGCTGGCCGAAAGTGAACTTCTTTGCCTGGCGACTTATGCACAATGGTATCCTGACCTTTGACAATCTCAGAATCAGAGGCATCATTGGTCCTTCCCAGTGTGTTTTATGCTATAGGAATGAGGAAACTGCTGATCATCTTCTGTTTGATTGTCCTTTCTCACAATAGATTTGGCATCGTTGGTTCTCCCATTTTAAACTTCAGGCTATTGGAGACTTGTCTCAGACCAATTTATGGGAAAGCTGGAAGAGAGGTAGATTTACATCTAAAGCTCTTCGAATTGGTTGGGAGCTTGGTTTCCTTTTTATTTGGTGGCAGGTGTGGTTGGAAAGAAATGCTCGTATTTTCCGTGAAACCTTCTCTTCGGTGGATGGGATATGGCAGGTCATCTGGAGCAAAGTTGTGGAAACCGTTGCCATCTATGCTGAGGAGGAAAATCAGCCTGCTTCTAAGCCTCTGGAAGAGAGAGCTGCTGATCTTGAGAGACAGGTAAGAAGTTGTTGGAAACCTCCCCAGAAGGCTGGATCAAAATCAACAACGATGGAGCTGCAAAAGGCAATCCGGGCAATGTTGGAAGTGGAGTAATCTGCCGTGATCATGTTGGGGTTGTGCTCTATTGGGAATTGCAAGGTGCGGGATATGCCACAAACAATGAAGCCGAGGCCTTTGCTATTAAATCTGCTTCCATCTGGGCCGTCAAGCAGGGTCATAGAAAGATAATCATTGAGTCTGATTCCCAAATCCTGGTTGGCGCTCTTGATTGCATGAGGAACTTTGCCTTAAAAGCTTGGAGGCTGCGGATTCTGGTCTCCCAAATTAAAGAGCTTTGGAAGGAATTAGAGGATGTGATACCTGTTTATGCTAGCAGAACTCTTAATAAGGCGGCTGATTTCCTTGCTAAGATGGGTGCTTGAGAGGGAGGTTGGGATGCATCTGCATAGTGATATGCATGTGGAGGATGCAGAGATTAGACAAGGCCTTGAACAAATTTTGAAATAATGTGCAGTGTTTTTTATGCTAAGGAAATTTTTTGTCGCGATATCGCGACCTGTAGTGTTGTCGCGGCCTCAAGCCGGAAGCTGTCGCGATATCGCGACAGGTTGAGCCTCCGCGGCCTTTGGTGGGTTTCTGTCGCGCTATCGCGACATGTCGCGCTATCGCGGTCCTTGTTGAGATCCTGTCGCGATTTCGCACCTCTTTTGAAGATGAAGAGCAAAGTTGAAATTTCGTCGCGATATCGCGACAGGTTGGAGAGTGGGAAGCTGCAAGGTAATCTTGTCGCGATATCGCGACACGTTTGGCACTTAAGCGGTTGGGAGGAAAATTGTCGCGATATCGCGACCTGTAGCGCCGTCGCGGCCTCAAGCTGGAAGTTGTCGCGATATCGCGACAGGTTGAGCCTTTGCGGCCTTTGGCGGGTTTCTGTCGCGATATCGCGACATGTCGCGCTATCGCGGCTCTTGTTGAGATTATGTCGCGATTTCGTGCCTCTTTTGAAGATGAAGAGCAAAGTTGATAATTCGTCGCGATATCGCGACAGTTTGGAAAACTGGAAGTTGCAAGGTAATTTTGTCGCGATATCGCGACACGTTTGGCACTTAAGCGGTTGGGAGGAAAATTGTCGCGATATCGCGACCCTTTTGTGGCATGAGAGTCGTTTAGAAACTTCGTCGCGATTTCGCGACGCCTTTCTTTGGTTGGATGATGCGGAGACAGTCCGTCGCGATTTCGCGACCTTTTTGGCGCTTTGGTGCTCTTTGGAGTTGTAGTCGCGATTTCGCGATGCCTTTGTTGTTAGGCTGCTGGAAGGTGCTGTCGTTGCAATTTCATGACTCTTTTTGCGTGCGGCTGCCGAGGGCCCCTCCTGTCGCGATATCGCGACATGTCGCGATATCGTTGGCGCCGACGCGGTCGAGATGGGGGTGACTGCCGCGATTTCGCGACATGTCGCCTTTTCACGCCCTGTTGTTTTCTTTGCCCTGTGGTTGTTAGTGTTGCCTTTGTGCTTTGCACTTGTTGTGTTGCTCTTTGCTCTGGGTCGGGATGTGTTCTCTCCCGTTTGTATTTGTTCTTTGTATTAATACAAGTTTTTCATTTTTTTCAAAAAAAAAACATATGACAACATTTTAGCGCCAACAACACTTATTCCACCTTATTTAACCGGGTGTAAGGAGGAGGAGCACCGTTCGAGATTGGTATTGTTGTCCTTGGTATTGTCGTCCTAGGAAAGCAGACACATATCATAGTACTACCTTTGCACAAACAGGTATATCCCTAAAGTTTGAACCTAGATCACATGTCAGACTACTACCTTTGCACGACTACTACCTTTACACAAACAAATATACCCTCTAAAATTTAAATCTAAATTTTTAATAAACACTAAAAAATTTCATATTATTTGAACATATGATAACAATTAAAATATACCATGACAGATACATTTAAAGCCGCCAACTTAAATCTACACTTTAAAAAACCTAATACTATCACCTTATCTATAAATGTTCAGCTACCGGCAGATCTTCCCCTATTTAATAGACAGTGACGTCTGACAAGTAACTTCTTATATCGCCTTGCATTTTCCAAAAGAATCCTTTATTGATGTCTGCTATGGATGAGCACAGTTGTATGAATATGCCCCGTTTATGTTGGACTCCCGTACTTTAATTAACCCACTTTTTCTCTAACTTTAATTAACCCACTTTTTCTCTAACTCCTCTCTACCGGCTGGGTAATCCCCTTGGCTATTTTATCATTTTAACCATGAGAAGTAGGCATCCTTCTGGGTTTGCTTCAAATACGAGGCATTGGTTCCATGAATGTGCCACCCTAAAATATTCAGCTAGTGTAGAAAAGAATATTATTATTATATTAAATTTTATTTTTAAGATTATAAAGTTTTGGTAAAGTGCATGTATTTATTATAAAAATATTTTTATAAAGATATTATTTAAAAATGAAATAAGAGTATTTATATAGTACATAGGGAGCTATTATTTAGAATGACAAATTGAATATTTATGAATAAATTTAAACAAACAATTATAATAATTTTAAACATTATGATGTAATATTATTTTTATTATATTTATTTTTTAATAGAGAGCATAGGAATATTAATAGAGACAAATACAACATTCCAAGCAATCACATGATGAACTAAAACAAATTCAAAAGATCACTAGCACATATGAACCATGGACTAAGACAAATTCTATGATCTATGACTTAGAATGATGAAAACGTGGACAAACATAATTGCACATATCTCACTAAATTATTAAGGACAAACTCAACTAGACAAGCTTAACTATATATGAATTTACAATCGATATGGATAAGGACATACTCTATGCATCAAACCAATAGACAATGTTGGAAGTATTATATTATTTGGTACGTAGATATGTAGACTAAGGTGTCCCTCACTAGTAAGAAAGCATCTTAATGTTGACATTGATTGTTCGTCCCGCTAGGATGAGGGTGGGATGATGTTCAACCAGTTTCTCTTGGGCCAGTTGTTGGTTGGAGCAATGCAGGTATTGAAGGTCTTAATCGTAATGTTGAGGGGTGGATTCCCATCCCATAATCACTAGCCGTTTATGCTAGACAACACACCAGGGCACATTACTCCATATGATATGTTTTCTTTGATGTACTAATTATCAATGATCATGATTGGTAAACTTTGTTTTGTTGGCGGCTTTGTTTACTAACCCTTGTCAATGAGGGTTGGTTTGATTCCTCATGGGGTGTGTTAACCCACCCACTTTTTTATTGTAAATGTTGTTAATATAAATTTGCTTTTTTCATCAAAAAATATATATATTTGAGTCCATAGTATATATCAAGTTATTAAGTGTGAGTATATGTCATGTAAATATGTGTGGAGTTATGTATTGGAAGTGTCTTGTTTGCAAGTATGAGTTATGTGAGTGAAGTGTCAAGTTTAGAAGTGAAGAGTTATGAGCAATCATGAGAGACTTTGTCTTTATATAAATATGTGAGATTTATTATGTAAGAGGGAAATATGAAGAGTTGGATCTCTTGTGAGTTTGAGGAGAGTAAAGGTCAAGAGTCATGTAATATGAAGAGTATCATGTATGTATATATTGAAGATAAAGTTATGTAATATGTATTGAAGAAACATTGCATTTATGCATTGCTTATAGTAGATGCATTTTCAATAAAAATTTCAATGAGTTTGATGTTCATTGTTGATTATTGATTTATGCATGTTATTCTGATCTTGGAGATTGTTAATCTTGTGAGCATAGTGAAGATTTACTAACAGACAAGGATAAACACATTGTCTTTAACATTTTGTTACCAGTGACCAACAACTAGGCATAGATTCAACATACCTCGTGTGAACATTGGACATACACAACCATTTACAAGAACATTTGTGAATAGGGACACACTATATTATTTGCAACAATTTTGTGATCAACCAATCACATATACAACATCAATTTGTGAATAGGGACAAACACAACTATTCACAAGTACGTCTTGGATTTTGTTCAAAAGAGATACTCCTTCCCACTTGCATCATGGGAAGGGTCTTTGACATATGTTGTCATGCATCATGTGTTGGTGATCTTAATGACATGTCTTCATTTTATCTTAACATTGCTTGTTGTGTTGAGGTCAATCACCTCCCACTTTTGCTTGTGCATCTTATCCTTTTCATTTGAATAAGTCATAACTCGTTATAAATGATGTATTTGTGTTCCCTTTGTTTAATTACAAGATGTGTCTTAACAAATACAATTGAACATGAGTACCATGTAAAAACTCTTAATCCTTCTTGCTAACCTCTATTTTCAACCTACTTAAATTGAAATCTATGGATGAAAAGGAATCACATTTAAAATAAACCTCTTCGATTTCGAGTTGCTTCATCGCTTGAAGATCACCATAAATATTGAGAAATATAAAATTATCTCCCTTAATCAAAACAACCTATAAAAATGTCCGATACCACAGATCATATATCTTACTAATTTAATTTGACATTAATAAAATAACTTCTAAACAAAAATTACGACGCATTGAAACTTCTAAGTGTTCTATACGCTTCACGCCACACTGCCGTCACACTAACCGTTTAGTCTTTGAACCCAATCTTTCCATACACTGACTGAATCTGTATTAATGATTGATGATTTACTGGATCTGAATTTCCATGTACTTTGTCACGGTCACCATCTACAGCTCCTATCACGGTAAGTCTGTGTTGAATCCATATCAGGCCGAAGATCTCAGACGGATGAAAGTAGAAGCAGTAGCCCAGGCGGGACCCTGCTCTCAACTAGATATAGATCTGCAAATTATTATTTGACTTTATGAGAACTGGAATTGACAGTGACAGTGACACTGACACAACTTTGTTATACATGTTGAAATTGCTAAGCTCCTCCTTAAGTTGGCAACTTAATGCTGTACATTTTACTGGCATAAACTCGCGTGGACCAGGGTAACGATAAGAATGACCATATCAAAAAGAGATTTAGGTTTAAATTTTGGGAAGAAGAGATTTAGGTTTAAACTTTGGAAGCCTGTCATTTGCAAAGGTAGTAGGCTGATTTAAATCCTCGGAGTGCACCCCAGACTGAGGACGACAGGTGGTCTCCATCTTACAACGGTCAACAAGGAGCACAGCCCTCAACAACCTCAACAGTGTACCCAGACTGAAGACGACAGGTGGTCTCCATCTTACAACGGCCAACAAGGAACACAGCCCTCAATAACGACATGAATAAAGATTACAGGACGTAGCCCCAAGATTTGGACATACTTAATTGTAAAAAAGGACTGTAAATGTAAATAAAGAAAAGAAAGCCAGCTATATATATTGCTTTGTTTTATGACTTCAAACTAATTTTTCTGCTGTGCCAGAAGATAAAACCTCAGGCTTCACCTACTCCTTTTTCTGCTTTGCCAGAAGATAAAACCGCAGGCTTCACCTACTCCCCCACGGTACCTCTACAGATACTGGATTGAGGCATATGATTACTTGTCATGTCCATGACGTTTAATTCTGATCACTTTTTAGAGTAGCACTGTGAATTACTCCACCCAAAACTAGAATTATAGTTAAGGGCATGTAAAAAATGTTAGAAAGCTGGGTATAGCAAGTAGAGCATTTTGACTCAAAATAAGACTCAACTGTTTTGCAATGGCCGACAAAACATTGCTTGGCATTGGCATTGTATTGTGTTTGATATATGTACAGTCAGCAGAAGGGTTGTTCCACACGGGTTTTGTAGTGACCAAGGTATCCTCTTTGCAATGGAGAGGTCTTACTAATCCCTGTCCTAGTGGTGCAAGGAGATAAAATAGGGTTGAGTTAGCTTGTGAAGATTCAATAGGGTGAGGGCTCAAAGTCTTTGAAGGAGGCTAGAATTCGAGATCCAATATGAAAATTTAATACAAATTAACTTTGCCAAAGAAATATTTTCTTTGAATATTTTCTTCATTTGCAAGGAATGTTAGCCTTGATGAGGGCAAACAATGGTTGAAAGAATTTAGAATGGAGACAAAGAGAAAACTATCCTTATTGAGGGGTGAGTCCTTCAAGTGTCTACTGATTGAAATACCATAAAGGATTATGGTTTTAAAGGAGTGAAAAAACTTAAACACAATTCTCTATCAGTAATGGTGGGAGTAAGAATTCCAATTGGATTATGGATTCAATGGAGAAATGTGTGGATACCTTTGACTAAATATGACTTCTTAACGATGCTGGAAGACAACCTTAATAACATCCCTCCAAGTCTAAAAGAGCTTAAGCCAACGCTCGTGGGTGGATTTTCATTGGAAATGTCTGGTAGGGCATTGAAAAGTGGAGGTGAATTTCTTCTTGAGAAACAGAAGGAGATGCGATGGGATTATGATGTTTAATGTGGGACATGGATAGAAGATGAGAATCACTTAGCTAGTGCATAGTATACATTTCCATGTGACATATTTCCATTGGCCGGACATCACCTTATCTCCATAAATGTTCCAGGTTGGCGATCAACTGCCGACCGATCTTCCCTGTATTAAATGGACATGGATGGAAGATGAGAATCCCTTAGCTAGTGTATAGTACACATTTCCATGTGACATATTTCCATTGGCCGGACATCACCTTATCTCTATAAATGTTCAAGGTTGGCGATCAACTGCCAACCTATCTTCCCTGTATTAAATGGACAGCAACTTCTGACGTGTAACTTCAGATATCACAAAAGAATCCATCATTAATGTCTGCTCTCGATAAGCACAGTTGTATGAAAGTACTCCAATAATATTGAACTACTCTATTTATTTATCATATCAAAGAATTAGTTTCTACTTTTTAAATTATGTATTGAAGTTGTTTTCAAAACTCCCACTTCTCTTCTGTAAACTTCGCCCAGAGTATGAGAGAACCGGTGGCTCAGGGTTGTATGGTCGTTGTCACTCAGGGTTGGGGTTGTATTTTCATTGTCAAACTGGCACGCACTAAGGGGAGGTTTGGGGTTGTACCTTCATTGTCAAACTGGCACGCACTAAGGGGACTCAAGTCAGACTACTACCTTTACTCTTATTAAACATACCCCAAGATTTAAATCTAAATCTCTTCTTAAGTGCCCAAAATTTTATCAATCCACTAACCCTTGAAAAGTTGACCTCCTTAACTCCCCTAGCTCTTGGAGACTTGGGATCCCTTATTTTAATTAATCCACTAACCCTTGAAAAGTTGACCTCCTTAACTCCCCTAGCTCTTGGAGACTTGGGATCCCTTATTTTAATTAACCCACTTTTTTCTCTGACTCCTCCCAACCGGCTGGATAATCCCCCTGTCTGAGCTATTTTCACTTTTTAACCATGAGAAATAGGCGTTCCTCTAGGTGTGCTTCAAATACGAGGCATTGGTTCCATGAATGTGCTACCTAAAATATTCCACTTTTTAGCTAGTGGAAGAGAAAAATATTATTGTTATTGTATTAAATTTTATTTTCAAGATTATAAGATCTTAGTCGAGTATCGAATGAATGTGTTTGTTATAAAGATACAAATGTTCGAATTCACTGTAATTAAAGAATCAACACTATTGTATTAAAGAATCAAAAATCAAAACGGATAACTGTGTTAACACTACCCTCTGGTAATCTTGTGTATACGTACATTAAAAAATATTATTTTTATGAGATCAGCTGTCTGATGGAAGAAAGTAGAAGCAGGAGCCCCAATGGGACCCTGCTCTCGACGCGATATCAATCTGCAAATTACTTATTTGACTTTATGAGATTGGAATTGACAGTAACACTAACACAGCTGTGTTAAGCCTGTACATGTGAAAATTGATAATACCAAGTCGGTTACGCTCCTCCTCAAGTTGGCAACTTAATACTGCCCATTTTACTGGCATAAATTCGCTTGGACGAGGGTGACGGTAACGAGGAGCATGGATCATTTACTGACAGTAGAGCAATGATAAAGATATGATGGAGATTAGAAGAAAACTCTATATTGCTTTGCAATTTGACTGCAAACTAATTTTTCTGCTCTGCTAGAAGATAAAACCTCAGGCTCCAGCTACTCCCCCACCGTACCTCTACAGATACTGGATTGAGACATATGATAACATGTCACGTCTATGGCGTTTAATTCTGATCACTTAAAGAGTAGCACTGTGAATTACTCTACCGAAAACTAAAAATATAGTTAAGGGCATATAAAAATGTTAGAAAGCTGGGAATAAGTAGAGCATTTTGAGTCGATGAAGACTCAACTGTTTTGCAATGGCAGACAAAACATTGCTTGGCATTGGCGTTGTATTGTGTTTGATATATTTGCAGTCGGCACAAGGATTGTACCACAGGGGTTTTGCAGTGACCAAGGCATCCTCTTTGCAATGGAGAGGTCTTACTGATCCTTGTCCTATTGCCAAAAATGTTAGTTTTGAGCCCCAAGGTGGTAACAATCTGAGAATGCACATACACCATGTTTATAGTCCATGTTCCCCAATAAAGAGGCCTGCCAATGTCTCATGGACTCTGGTGGCTCGTCAGATTCTTCAAAGTGATGTGGGTCGTGAGAATGCTTATGCTCTTAGTTCTAGTAGTGATCTGGACAGTTGGGTTGCATCGGGGGAGACAATTGGCACAGGGAACTACATTGTGAGGGTAGCATTTGGCACCCCATCTTCAGGAATGTTTGTGCTGATTGACACAGGCAGTGACATTACATGGATTCAGTGCGATCCCTGCCCTCAATGTTACAAGCAGCAGGATGCTCTGTTCCAGCCCATGGAATCCACCTCCTACAGGTCCTTGCCCTGCAACTCCACCACATGTCAACAGCTCCAGAGCTTCGCAAAGGTATGTTTGAATTCCTCTTGCAGTTACAGAGTTTCTTACGGGGACAATTCTACAACAAAAGGGGACTTTGCTCTTGAGACCTTAACACTGAGATCTAGTGATACAAGCATGGTGTCAGTCCCAGATTTCGCTTTTGGGTGTGGACATGCCAACAGAGGGTTGTTTAGTGGGGCTGCGGGGCTGCTAGGTTTAGGCCGAAGCTCCATTGGATTCCCATCTCAGACCTCCTCATACTTTGGGGAAGTATTCTCATATTGCCTTCCTCGCGTATCTTCCTCTGTGCCTTCCGGATTCCTACACTTTGGAGAGGCAGCCATATTGGACTATGATGTGCAATTCACCCCCTTTGTGGCTGGCAGATCCAGCCCATCTCAGTATTTTGTAGATATGATAGGTATCAGTGTTGGTAATGACGAGCTTCCCATTGCTGTCAGCGTTATGGTTGATTCAGGCACAGTTATTTCTCGGCTTGAGCGGTCCATATATGATAGATTGAGGGATGCCTTCAACCAAAACATGCCCAATTTGCCAACAGCTCCCTCGGTCTCTCCTTTCGATACCTGTTTCCAAGTTTCTTCTGTGTATGAAATAAATATGCCTTTGATGACCTTGCACTTCCAAAATGGTGCAGATCTTCGTTTGACACCTGTCCATCTATTTTACCCTGCCGATGATGGCATTTTGTGCTTTGCATTTGCTCCTAGTTCCTCTGGACGGTCTGTATTAGGTAATTTCCAACAGCAGATGTATAAGTTTGTCTATGATATACCCAATGCAAGACTGGGGATTTCTGCATTAGAATGTAATTGATGAATCAGTGGCTTTCATAGGAAGAAGAAGTGAATATATATTGGGCTAGCTCGTGGAATGATTGCACTGAAAGGAACTGTTGGTTCTTGAAGAATTTTAAAGATATCTACTGCTTGTGGCTTCGAAAAGATCTAGAAGAAATCTTTATGAATATAAATATGCCACAGAATTCGTTTCCCAAGTTATTTTACTTGTGGCTACTGGAGAAACTAAACATTACTGTAAATAATTTGTACTGGTCAAGGGCCCTATGCGATCCTTGAATTTGATATAAATCGGTGCTTGTAGCTAAATGTCTGGAGAAATAGTCAAATTCCATAATCCAAACTTACGACAAAAATTGTATTCTTTTTACCATTTTATATATGTCTGCAATTTTTCATCAGATTAAATCTGGTTTGTTCTCTGCATGGAGTCCCAATTCTGAGCTATAAAACAAAATATTTTTCACCCAAGAAAGAGAACTTGGTTTGTAAATAGCAACCAAAAACTATTATTTTGGTTTACATGGTCAAAGGAATTTTATAGAACTAATTTGTTTAGCATAAGAGCCATTTGTTTTCAATTATCAAAAGTAGTTGTGAGTAACTAGTGCTAACGAATATGAGTAATGAGTTTTCAACCACACAAGATTGTCTGCGAAAAAGACCATTTTCTGCTGTTTTCCAGAGTTTTGGCCCCTTCTGCTTAATAACCGTGGCAAATCTTCAGACAAATACAACAGGACTTGAAAAAGATAAAAGAAGTATCTGCAAAGTAGACTAAAAACAAGAGGTGTTGCTCATCATCTCAGTTTTTTCTCATAAATAGATACTTTGGAGAATTTTGTGAGAAAACTTGGGCTTAGGGTATGGATGCCAAACATGGAGGCTGCATATACGTTTCAAAGTACAAGACTTCCAAGAATCACAAACTGAAGCTTAAAATCATTGACTTGAGAGTGAAATTGTAGAATGGAGTCTTGCATTGTGAAGAAATACTTTTTTCTGTTAAATTCTTTTTCATTTCAAGTATTCTCAGTTCTGTCCTATTTTTCTTTATAAATAGTAGCATGCTAAATCATTCCCATGGCTTCATTCAATAAACATCCATTTTCTGTAAATCACGCCATCAATTTTCAATTTTTTCAAAATTCCAAAAAGAGTTTCCCTTTAGTTAATTATGCGGTAGGGGAGTAAATGGGTCCACTGGAATGAAGTTTGGAACAGAGTTTTGGGTTTATACTTGTTATAAACTTTCAAAATCGAGTCCCTGGCATAAGCTTGGTGGCATTCATAACGAGCAGAGAAGATAAATGTTAAAATTATGATCAAATATTTTGGTGAGAGAAAACAGCCTTAAGATATTTTTTTCAAATCAGAATACATGCTCTCTCTCCAACGTTCCATGAATTAGACCAAGCTTTACCAACCATGTTATCCTAATCCCCAGTGCTCATGCCCAATTGATTGTATCTGAGATGAGGAAAGTGGCATAATATTGATGCATCATTTCAGTGACTGACTTTGAAAATCTCCTTACTGAAAGAAATGATTAGTTAATTAGTAACTATGCTGTAAAGGATAAAGATTGAAAAATGTTGGTGAGCAGACTTGCACTGAAACAAGAGTTACGACATTAGAGATGGATGGATTTTAGGTCTCTATTGTGTCAAAGGGCTGGACATATATCAATCATTGACCCTTTAAATATATATTGGTTTTAGCTCGATGGAAGTGATGTTTAGAAATGTCCTACTCCTAATGATTTAATTTCTAGTGGGTCTCATCCCACCTGAACGCTTAAGGTTGCTAGTGGGTATCTGCAGAGAAAGTTCAGGTGTTTTTGAGTACAATCATGGTTTCATGTTTGTGTAAAATTTTACCCTCTAACAAGATTGAGATAAATATAGAAAACAATAGCCTACAGAGAGGAAGACAATCTAAATGTAAGGTGCCATGTGGCACAGAAATGTCTCTGCGGATGCTTTAAACCTTCAGCCCCTTCCCCTCCCCTCCCCTAGAGCACTGCTAAAGCTTTCCACCGATTTTTGTGGTGCTTTGCATTTCATGGAAAGATTCCAAACTTTCCTTACTTGTTTTTCTATTCTTTGAGACCCTGTGGGCATCTGGGACCCCTGCCTAAGAGACACAAAGATGGTGCATATTTGATAGAACTATTCAGAGTGGCAATTCAAAGAGATGGGAAGAGAAACTTCTTGCAGGTACATGGATAACATTGTACTTGTAGGCTTTTGCATGCATTAGGAAGAACTGCAAATGAATTGAAGAGCCTCTGTTAGATTAGCTTGTCAATTACACAAATAGTATTTGTATTAAATACATGAATTAGTAATCAAGATAGGTAGGAACAGAGGTACAAATTAGCAATCCAAGGGTTGCAAGAATAGAGGTGTGATCCAAGTTTATTAGAAGTTATTACTACTGAAAGTTGAAATGTAAATTATGCATCAAACCCAAAGCCCTCATCATCTTGTCTCTATAAGGATGCCATGATATATTTACTAAATCCAACATTGTTAACCTCTGCCTCCTCTTATTTATGACTCATTAAATATATGAAACAGTGTACCTTCAAAATTTTAAAAAGTATTTTGAGAACTAGTGTTGGTGTAAAGTAAAGAGAATAAAAATTTTGTATAGTTTACCAATTGTAAATAAATGCTGTATTTTTTTAATTTAATATGTAAAAATAATTATAATACTTAAAAAAAATCAAGTTCCTAGGTAGACAATATAATGATTCCTACCGTTCACTGTTTTCATATGTTATATTGGTTGTTAAACATAATACAAAATTTAATGAAATTTAAAAAAAATTAATATTAACCTATTTTAATTTTAAAAATAATAATAATATTTCAAAACCTTATAATTATGAATAAATTTTAATTATGAAATTTATAAATAGTTATAAAAACAATATTACCGCATTAAATGGTATTATTTCAATCAATTAGATTTCTCACCTTGCAAAGAGATGAATTAAATTTAACTATAGGAAACCCTTAAAGTACGCCATATGATCATGACGTATATATAAAATCTGTTTCAATTCCATATAACCAATTGGTAAGGACACAATTATTACATTTAGCCGAATTGGTGTAATGGCAGTTGCCTAGTTATTATCATCCATGTGGTTGTGAGGTCGATTCCTCTTGTGTTTGCTTGAACTAGCGCTGATATTTGTAAATATTTGTAAACGATGTTTAATATAAAAAAATTATTACATTTATATATAACATTCTAAGTACCCTTCTTGCTACCACTACAAAACTTGAAGAGATTTGAGGCTACCACAACAAGATTAGTTATATAAATATTTTTAAAACTTTTTCTTTTCCTTTATAAACCCATCTAAATTCTAAATTTTGGAGATGGTACATAGCAGCTTTTATCATTGATAAATGTAGGTGATTCTTAAACTATAGCTCTCCCACAAAGAGGAAAATCTCAAAATTGCTCTAGTTATGTCATATCCCCACTATTTGTGAATAATTTATTTTGAAAAAAATGATTCTGTGATTAGTTTTCCGGCACAGGTTGCTGAGCAAGAAACGGAAGAAGATACCACCCCCTGACTAGGTTTGGAAACGTCAGGTAAAATGGAAAATGATGTATGTGTGTCCAGTACCTTGGTCCGTGGGTACATGAAAGCCCACCGTAAAATTTACACTTTGCATTGCATTCTGCCTGTCATCACATCTTCTTGTTGTTTGCTACTATTTTATCTCATATCGTTACAAAAAAAATAATAATAATACAATAAAATATACCAAAATAAGATGAAATTTTTTTTTTTATAATTCTTTGTTTAAGGACGAGAAGTAATAAATAATAAAAATATTTTAAATAAATAATATTAAATTATATATATATATATATATATAAAAGCTATACCTTGTTATATTAAACTAAATATCAAAAGAGAACCCATTCCCTATATCAAGTCGTACATTCATGACACTTTCATTTTTGGTTATAGTGAAAGACTTAATTAAAAGCAAGCAATTCGAACCTTATGGAAACGAAACATATATATTAATACTAAATTAAAATTAATGCATATCTTAAACTTCTAAACGACACTCGGATGAGTGAAATCTCTCACTTGGACACACTCGGAAAGGTATTGCTGGCAATTGAGATTTGAGGTGTCAATCTATTAAGGTGTAATTTTCTCTATTAATAACTCATTAAGGGAAATGGAAGGTTCATTGGGAAAATGCTTGCTTAAGCCGGAGAACAAGTGCTGAACGAAGGACTTCATTCGCCAGATATCTGAGAAACGACGTCGGAGAAAATAGGTCAGGTTCTCGTGGATTCCCTTTTGCTCTGCTTTGGGAACGTTGTTTTGCGACTTCGTTGTGAAGTTTTTGTGATTTCCTTTAAACGTTATATACAAGATACTAGAGTATTAACATGGAACATTTGCTATCTTTGATTATGTTGTGCTAAAAAAAATTTGAGGACGTTGTATTGCTATCAAATTTTATATATATATGCTATTCAACTTTCTTTTAAAAAAACTCTGGAATCATGCCATAGAAAAACGAGTATAGTTCCTGGTAATACGTAATATTCTGCCGCTTACTGAATAGTTGTTGGTACTGGATGAGAAGACCTTTCAAAATTATAAAAAAAATATCGTATCCTGTAAAACTATTAAACCTGTGAGGGGACAGCCTTTTAACTAAACAAACAAAGATTTTGTCTTAAAAAAAATGTGTTTGGTATATTCTGCATTGAGATTGCCTGGTAATTGGATGTTTTGGAATGACATATTGGTTTAATTTCACATTAAGAATGCTTGGTCACTGTGTGTGCCGGAGTGACATATTGTTTTTAATATTGCATTGAGATTACTTTGTGGCATATTGGTTTAATTCTGCATAAGAATGCTTGGTCGCTGTGCGTGTTGGTATAACATGTTGGTCTTTTTCTGCATTGAGAATGCATGGGTGTTGTATGACATATAGGATAAGGGCCATGCTAATCCATTCACCAGTATTTCCTTCTTTAAACCAAGGTCTGTGGGGGTTGGGTGGCCGACTGACGCTTGGCACTTGAGCAACGAAGCCTAAATGTGGTTGTTTTGTCGAAGAGGTCATGCCGCAATAAGCAGTCAACCTGCGTGCTCTTTGCCTGAGCATCTTGATATTTTCGAAAGGTTTAGTTGCCGGGTAGAAGTGTTCCAATGCCAAATCTGAGTTACATAATACAATTTTCCTGTTATATGTCAAAGAGAAGGGCAAACAATAATATTAGGCCCTTGTTATACTATTCTTCCTATTTATGTTGATGGCTATTTAAAACATGTTCGCTGAAATAATTCGTTTAGGTATTCTGGACCAAAATTGTTACTTAAAAATAAGTTAAACCAATAGGAGTTTCTTTTCTATGATTTAATTGGGAAAAAGTTAGTTTTATACAGATTGGATGTGAACCAATTAAACTACTGTTTAAAGAATAAATTCGTTCGAGTATAGTTTGTTTTACCATAGAATAAATGTATTCTGCGATGAGTGAAATGATTTTCTTATATTGGTTTACCTTAAAAATTTAAAGTATAATTTATATGGTTCCACCTTAGAATTCAACTTGCGGATAAATTTTTTAATATTATAGGTCAATAGAAAGTTGTTGAAATAATAGAATGAATGTTGCGGCTTTGGTGTCACAGAGTACTTAATAATTTATATATAAAGTGGAAGTTTAGTTTGACATAAGCCAAAGCTTGATATTTAGTGAATATTTTAAAGTTTAGATGTTTGTTAGTAATTATTTTATTGAAAGGTTTTTTTTTTAACATGTGTATAATTTTTTATGACTAGAAAAGGGGTCTTCGAAGAGCTGAGTTATATTTATGATTTTGTGGTATAAATAGTTGAGTGGGTCTATTTTGTTTTATATAAGGGACTTTTATTTTACCGATATAAACTTGTTAAAGATAAATTATTGGTATCCGTGGGCATAACAGTTCATATGTATTATTTTAGAACAAAAATAAGCTTTTTTCTTTTATTTATATATTTAAAGCTTTTAAGTTATGTAGAATTTAATTTTATATTATGGACAAATTATTATGTTAAAATACTTGTAGTCTTTTAAAATAATATTAATTTGAGAATATTCCCTAGTTGCAATAAACTTATTAGCTACAAAAAATAATATTAATTTGAGAATATTCCCTAGTTGCAATAAACTTAATTAGCTATAAAATACAAAAGATGTAGTATAAAATCAAAAGTGGTATGCATAAGCTTTACCACATACGGAGTTTTTGAGTATCACTCCAAAACCACTCTAAAGCCTTAAGAAAAACTTTGCACTTGTACATAGTTTGTCGAGTAAGGGCAAACTCTACCCATCTGCACTAAGTCACGCGGTGGCTTATGGATGTCTGTTCTATTGTACTCCAACCATGTAAGGGCAGAGGTTCGAGTTGTCGAGTGTAAAGAGCGGTGGTATGGGATGTCGCTCTAGGTGGACAGGCAGTTAGCAAGTGGTGGTGGTATTCATTAATCCACTCGAGATGGGGATGTACCAACAAAATGCATGGCTAGAGAGCTACTCATGTTGTTGGAAGATCTAGCGGGATGGTTATGGGCAACACTGTCGTCAGCTGAGGTAGGATATGAATATCTAGTCCTTAAGCTTGGAGTAGGTGGACTCTAGTCAAACCTTAGCAGAGGGTCAATGGCTAGCATTGGCATACGAATGCTGGTTCCAAAGCAAATGAGTCGAGCACTCAAAGGATTACAAATTCTTATGGCTTTGGATAAGGGAGATAGCGTACCTCATTCAGGTGTTATGGGTTCAGAACGGATAACCCTTCATAAGATTCCAAATAGTCTCGCGTGAGGAGACAAAATCTTACATGGCGACTTGCGAGAAGTGGCCAGTCCCGAGCACTTAAGACACCTGCTGCAGTGGTGACCAATCTTGAAGTGTGAATTTTAGTATGCCTAAGCTAACGTATTATTGGGTTTTTAAGCATGTATTGAACAAAAAATTTATGTACTTTGTGATGGTAATTTTGGGTCATTACAAGTTACCATTATGGGACAACACAAAATTATTGTTAATTGTATACATATATTTTAAGATAAGTGTATGTGAGTATTAAACTATAGTTCTCCCACAAAGGAGAAAATCTCAAAATTTCTCTAGTTACCACTATGGGACAATACAAACTACATTAAAAAAAACTAAATCATAAACTCATGTTTTGTAATCTCAACTATGGTTCCATTTCCTATAATATCAAGACAAAGTTTCTAATTACAATCTAATTATTTTAGAGAAATACAAGTATAGGTGGCTGTGCTTATAAGAATGACAAAATAAAAAATAAATTTGATTACATAGCTAGAAACCCTAAATATCTTTATACATTCTGAACATTTCTCATTCTTCTCGGCCTATGGCCCATCCTATGTGAACAACCCAAATTACCTCAAAATATCCAACATTTTTATTTTTTTAGTCTTTATTTTAATATATTTATAATTATGTAGTAATTACTTTTAAGGTTCGGACTACGTGAAGATCTGTGTGGTGTTTTTCGGGGCAGATAGCGCAGAACACTATAATGACCATAAAAAGTTGGACAGTCTGCCCGAATTCATGGCAGTTATCGATTCCACCATGTAAATTAAAAAAAAAAATACTTTCAAGGTTTGAAAGAAAAAGAGAGTAAATAAGTTGAATTAAGTATTAATTTATGAGATCTTATTTGAAGGGTTTTTTGAATAAGCGAGCGATTGTGTGAAGGTTTCATCTATGTTGAGCGCAAGCGGCTTCAAAGGTTGTTTTTTTGGGGCCTTTGGGCCCTAGCAACAAACATTTTTGTGATTTTTTGCTCAAGATTTTAGCAGGATATGTTGTAGGGAATCCAAGATGAGTTAGAAATCTATATTTCAACAGATCTTCATGTTGTAAATTTGATTGACAACAACTTCTAATTTGCTGTGCAAAACAAAAGTGAAAATCATGCATTTCTTTGGCATCTAAGGCATTGATTAAAGAGATATCGAAACAATTTTCAAGCAACTGATCAAAAAATGGTTTAGCTCTTAAGCAAATTTGGCGCTAAGGAGAACCCCAAAAAAATGCAATGTAGAAACCCCTTTCAAGGGCAAGGATTCCAAATACAATCCCAAAAATAAATTTTAGGGATGCTCTCTATGGTGGACAACCTCAACCTAATGCTAACATTAATCTTAGGGCTTCCCGTAAACCTCTAAGAATGCTTAAGATTGATCCTAGGAAAACTGAGTCAAGATGTCTTAGGGTAGTTGATGGAACTCCGATTGTTAAGCTAGATATGGATGATATTCAAACTAGCATAGAAGATCTAGAAAAAAGAGGACTAATTTGTCGTTTCTTGGATTTTCATCCAAGCCTATCTGCTTTTAAAGTTTGGGCTGCAAAAAACTAAAAAACAAAAGGTGAGTTACAAATTTCTTTTTATCCAAATGGTTATTTTCATGTTTTATTTGCTAATAATAAAGATAGAGAGAAAACATTTCAAGGGGATAAGCTTTTAAAGTTTGGGCTGCAAAAAAACTAAAAAACAAAAGGTGAGTTACAAATTTCTTTTTATCCAAATGGTTATTTTCATGTTTTATTTGCTAATAATAAAGATAGAGAGAAAACATTTCAAGGGGGTCCCTAATTCTTTGGAAGGGTGGGGCTTTTCATGAAGCCTTGGCATACTAAATTTAAATTCGAAGAAGAGATGCCTTCTACAGGTCTTGTGTGGGTTAGGCTCTTTGACCTCCTAGTTGAATTTTGGAATCCGACTATTTTTTCTTCAATTGGAAACTCTTTGGGAACTTTTATGATGATTGTTGATTGTATTAAAAAAATTGAACATATTATTTATGCTCATATTTGTGTTTTAATGGATTTTGACAAACCCTACCTAAAAATATCTCATTACAATTTGGGGAGGACACTTGGGAGCAAGTGGTGGACTATGAGAACATTCCTTTTTGTTGCAAAAATTACCATGAATATGGTCATTTGGCTATTTTTTGCCCAAATAAAATTCTAGATTAAAAGAAAGAGGATACAAACTTAGCAGGTTTCCAAATGCCTAAGAAGAACACTTAGAAAAAACTTGTTATGAAGGATCAATCGAAGTTATCAGCTAATATGTTTGAAATTCTTTCTACAAATGATGTCTCACGTGAGGAAGAGGAAATAACAAAATAACAAAGACATAAATCTTAGAAATAAAATTTAAAGATGTAGGGAAGGACTTAGAGACAAACCAACAAATCAAAGGTTAGAAATAAAATTTAAACATGTAGGGAAGGACTCAAAGATAAACCAACAAATAAAAGGTTTTCAATAGGAAAAAAATGGAGAAAATATACACAAGAAAAACAATCTTTTAAATATTGAGACTTTAAATAATACAGGTCCCAAGATAGACTTTGTTGAACCTTCCAATAACACTTTGGATTTGTACACATATTCTTTGAGATTAGAAGTCATCCTAGATTCAATTAGGGTATGTCAAGAAATAGGAAAAAAAATTGAAGATGGATTCTAACCAAAAGGTGGGTCGCAAGACCAATCAACATCATATGGTAAAAGAATGTGAAAAACTTATAGAGGAAGGTAATATTAATGTCCTTACCAACTTATTTAGCCCTGGTATTAATGAATATCATCACTTGAAATATTAGAGGACTCAAAGGGAGTCTTTCAAAACAAAAAAAAATTAGAAGAATGATTTAGACAAACCATCCACATCTTATTTTTCTTCAAGAAATGAAGATGTCAATAGAGGAAATGGAATCAATTGCTAGTAAAATTTGGCCAACTGGAAAAGTTACTTCCCTCAGTTCTTCGGGTACTTTTGGTGGCATTGCTTGCATTTGGGACCCAAAAGAGGTAGTTATTCACTATATGGTTGGCAACTGGGTTTTTTTTGTTGTAGCTATTCAAAGTAGACATTCTAACTAAATTATGCTCTACATAATTGTTTATGCTCTGACTACTTTGGAGGATAAGAGAAGACAATAGAAGGATATAACTTATATTATATCTCATTTTCTTAAATATTGGATCTTGAACGGATGAGATTTCATGCCATCCTCTCTTTGGATGAGAAATTGGGGGGAAATAGAAATTTGGACAAGAGCACTAACCTCATGAGTGAATATATTGTAAACCTTTATCTTGTGGCTATCTAGCCAGACAATGGCCTTAAAGAATATCATCAACATACAAGACCAAAATAATGAAGTGATTTACCTTTTGCATGAAGTAGATGCAATGATCTCCATCACTTCTTGTGAAACCATTCTCAATCACATGTTTGTCAAACTTGTGGTACCATTGTTTTGGGAATTACTTCAAGCCATAGAGTGCTTTCTTCAATTTGCACACCAAGTTGCTACTCCCACTTGCTACAAACCCTTTCGGTTGTTGCATATAAATGTTTTCATTGAGCTCTCCATGAAGAAAGGTTGTCTTCACATCCATTTGCTCAATTTCTCAATCATAGGTTGCTACCATTCACAATAATAATCTAATTGAAGCAAGTTTTTCCATAGGAGAGAAGGTTTCGTTAAAGTCTATACCATCTACTTGAGTATATCCTTTTGCCACTAGTCTTGCCTTACATATTTCTATTGAACCATCAGTTTTGTACTTCCTCTTAAAAATCCATTTACAACCAACTATTTTCGTATCCTTAGGTAATGCTTGTAAATCCCAAGTCTGATTTTGTTCAAGTGACCTCATTTCTTCTTCCATAACCCTTCATCATTATTAAGATTCTCTTTCACACTTTTTGGCTCTTCACACATGGAAGACAATGCAAAATAACTAAAATCACTTGGTTCATAGCCAAACCTATCAGGTGTTCTTCTTTGCCGAAGACTCCTCCTTGTCACTTGATCACTTTGTTCAATTTTTGATCCTTTGAGTTCTATCTCATTTTTTGGTTGTACTTCATCATGAATAGGCTGATTACTCTCCATAGTAGTCTCTTTTTGTTGTTGTACTTGACTTTTATCATTAGACCCACTTACAAGTGGTTGCACCTCATGCAATGGAGTTGAAACAGGAGTAACACTTGTATTTGGCAACACCTACTAAAAATTTCCAGTCTACTGATTTTTTATTTCAGAAGTTATTCCTCATTGTTTCTCATTTGCTTGAGTATCCATATTTGCTTGCTTTTCACTAGCAAACTCTTCCTTGAAGATGACATCTCAACTATATGCATGGCGGTGTTCTGATGGGATCCATAGCTTGTATCCTTTGATTCCTTCACCATACCCAATGAAGATGCATTTCACTGACTTGTTATCAAGTTTTCTTTTATTCTTCTTGGGAACATGCATGTAGGCTTCACATCCAAAGACTTAGATGTACTATTGTGGGCTTCTTGCCACTCCAAGGCTCCTTTGGTGTCTTTCCACCCAAAACAGAGCTAGAAGACAAATTGTTCACATAATTTGATGTATGTAAAGCTTCAACCTAAAAAATTTTGCTTTAGTGTGCATCCTCTCTCATGCTCCTTGTCTTCTCCACTAAGGTTCTATTTAACCTTTCTGCAACACCATTTTTTTGTGGGGAGTATGGTGTAGGTTTTTGCCTTGTAATGCCATGCAACCTACAAAATGCATCAAACTCCTTGGAGTAATACTCACCTCCATTACCAGTCCTTAGTGCTTTTACATTCTTTTCTGTTTGTCTTTCAAATTCAACCACAAATACTTTGAACATATCCAAAGCACTACTCTTTTGTTTCATGAAGTATACCCATGACTTCCTTGAGAAGTCATCAATGAATGTGATAAAATATTTGGACCCTCCCATGGAAGCCACTTCCATTGGTCCACATATATCGAAGTGTATTAATTCAAGAATTTCTTTGCTCCTATATTCACTTGAATTAAATGAAACTTTTTTTTGTTTTCCCATGACACATGCTTCACAAAAATCAAATGAACCAAACTTCATACCTTCCAAACCTCGAAGAATTTGCTTGTTGCACATCTCACATAGGCTCTTCTCTCCAAGATGTGACATCCTCCTATGTCACAACATTATTTCTGACATCTTTGTTTTTTTGTTGTATGGGATTTTCCACTCTCCATTGAGCTTGTATTTGTACTACCAACATCAACAGGGATTGCATCTAACTTGTACAAGGTTCCATGTCTTATATCTCTAGCCAAGACCATGGCTCCACGAACTTACACCCATCTCTGCCAAAGAGAGTCTCAACATCATCCTCTACAAGTTGACTTAAGTTTCATGTCAAGCTTGAAACATGTCTTACATTTGGTATGGTCTTGATCCTTCCATCACTAAGCTTAACTCTTACACTATCTTTTTCAACAACTTTATAGTAATAATTATCACCAAATAATAATTTTCCATAGTGACTTGCTTCATAGTCCTTGAACCACTCTCTATGTGGCATCATGTGAAAGGATGCTCCAGAGTCTATTAATCATGCTTCATCTTAACATTTATTGTCAAGCATGTAGCAATATACAACCCCCTTCACTGGTTGATGGAGCTACTAAATATCCTTCTTTTTCCTTGGAAAGATCACCCTTGCACTCACTTTTTTTTGCCCCTTTTGATTGCATTTTCAACAAACAATCTCTTGCTTCTTTTCTTTGCTTGGGAATCTTCTTCTTGATTTGGACCTATAGCCATTGTCATAGAATATATCACTCTTTTTTTCTCTACTTCTTCTTTTATCTCTAACAACCAAAATTTCAGAGTTCTTAGTAGGTTCATAGGTCCTTCTGGTTTCTTCTTGGAGAAGCTGACTAATGATCTCATCCTTCTTGAGATTTTCCACTTTTGTGCTCCTACTAATTACTACAATCAGATTATCCCATAATTATGGTAAGCTACAAAGCAAACAAATACATTGTTCCTCTTCTTTGATCTCATCACCAACTGATTTCAACTAATTTACAAGAGTGTTGAAGGTATTTAAGTATTCAGCCACATTTCCTCCATCAACCATTTTTAATGCATACAATTTCTTTCTAAGAAATATTAAATTCATGAATACTTACCAAGATTATATCAAAGCTCTTTTGCTGACTTGGCTCCAATAACATTCATTAAGACTGAATCTGCAAGGTTCAAACCAATCAAGGCAATAGCGTTGTCATTCATCTTGTCCCAATCATCTTGACTAATTGTTGATGGCTTTGGATCCTTGATGACATTCTCCTTCAGATCTCTTTCTACAAGGAGATATTCCATCTTCAACTTCCACAAGTTGAAATTCTGTCCATTGAACTTTTCAATGGTAAACTTGCTATGGTCCATTCTATGCTCCAACTGGTTACCACAGAATAGCTAAGCAAGATTCCAAAAAATAGTCCCTCACACCTCCAGAGTTTCCTCAAGAAAGCAACACTTCCTTCAGATCTCTTTCTACAAGGAGATATTCCATCTTCAACTTCCACAAGTTGAAATTATGTCCATTGAACTTTTCAATGGTAAACTTGCTATGGTCCATTCTATGCTCCAACTGGTTACCACAGAATAGCTAAGCAGGATTCCAAAAAATAGTCCCTCACACCTCCAGAGTTTCCTCAAGAAAGCAACACTTCCAATATTATCCCAAGCTTTGATACCAATTTGTGAATAACAATGACATTTGAAAACAAGGAAATAAAAAGAAGACAACTGAAAATAGATAAACTTAGAAAACACAAATGCTTCACTCTTTATTAACATAAGGAGTCTCACAACATTTGTTACAGTTGCATGACTGTCACAATGCAATGCCCAAATTAGGGCATTCAATACATGGCTATTAAACAACACATCACACAACCAATGACTGTTACAACCCAATACCCAAAAATTGGCTCTCAACCTGTTACACAACAGAGTAGCAACCTTCTGCTCAGCATTACCATAGGTTCAATGAAATTGCAACTTACAGAGGTTTTCTCTCTCCTGGTCTAACACCTCCAGAGTTTCCTCAAGAAAGCAACACTTCCAATATTATCCCAAGCTCTGATACCAATTTGTGAATAACAATGACATTTGAAAACAAGGAAATAAAAAGAAGACAGCTGAAAATAGATAAACTTAGAAAACACAAATGCTTCACTCTTTATTAACATAAGGAGTCTCACAAATGCTTCACTCTTTATTAACATAAGGAGTCTCACAACATTTGTTACAGTTGCATGACTGTCACAATGCAATGCCCAAATTAGGGCATTCAATACATGGATATTAAACAACACATCACACAACCAATGACTGTTACAACCCAATACCCAAAAATTGGCTCTCAACCTGTTACACAACAGAGTAGCAACCTTCTGCTCAGCATTACCATAGGTTCAATGAAATTGCAACTTACAGAGGTTTTCTCTCTCCTGGTCTAAGACTAGCAACATAACACTTAAAAATAAAACATGAACAAAAAACCAATAAACATTGACCAGCCTTCCCAAATCTTTTACAAACTACAGACTGAAAAATGTGGGCTCTAACCTTTACAATTGTAAACTGAAAATGTGGGCTCTAACCTTTACAATAAAATGTGGGCTTTGACCTCCACCACTGCAACCTAAAAATGTAGGCTTTAACATCTACCACTATAGCCCTACCCATGCCACCAACTGAACGGTGTAGTGGCCACTAACCAAAGCACAAGTTGGGTTTAAATCTTGTCAATAAAAACAATAAAAACATACATAGTAGCGAAACTGTTACAATACCATCATGCGATCTAATATAAGTAGAGTCTCTTTCAATCTCATATAACTAATTAATAATAATACTAATAAAACATTCATATACAACATTTTAAATATAATAGATGTCCTCAATCTTAAATCATTATCCTCCTACAAGTCCATATATAATATTTTAAATATGATATTTTAAATATAATAGATGTCCTACAAGTTCAACATTCATATACAACATTTTAAATATAATAGATGTCCTCAATCTTAAATCATTATCCTCCTACAAGTCCATATATAATATTTTAAATATGATATTTTAAATATAATAGATGTCCTACAAGTTCATATACAATATTTTAAATATGATAGATGTCCTCTATCTTAAACCATTATCCTCCTAAATTTAAACTATTTAAAGCTATCACTACAAAACTTGAACTATGATCCTTCTATAATAAGACAATTTGAAGCTACCATGAACTATGGTCCTCTTATTACCACTACGAGTTATATAAATATTTCCAGACCTTGTAATTATTAATATTAAAATTTAAAAGTTTTTTTTTCGTTTACAAACCCCTTCCAAATTTTGGAGAGGGTGCATAACACCTTCTATTATTTTAAGACAAGTGTATGTGAGTCTTTAACTATAGTTCTCCCACAAAGGGGAAAATCCCAAAATTGTTCTAGTTACCACTATGGACAATACAAACTTATTGTTAATTATATAAATATAAAAAAAATTAGATCATAAATTCATGTTATCTTTATACATTTTGAACATTTTTTATTATTTTTTATCTATGGTCTATTTTATGTAAAAAATTTAAATTGTTTTAAAATATTTTAGTGATTTTTTATAATGTATATGAGAACCGAAGTTTAAATTTGATGGAATTGTACACATATGTCACGGTTTGAACCTTAGACCTCTCAAAGAAAGGTTGATGGAATTGCACACATATGTCACGGTTTGAACCTTAGACCTCTCAAAGAAAGGTCGAAGTCCTAACTGGTAGACTGTCCCCATCGAAATAATATATTCCACATTTTCATTTTTTTAAGTCTTCTTAATATATACCACCCATTTTTTTTAAATGATGTATTTTTATTTTTTAAAATATCAAATCACTATCAATAAAAAAAATAATAATGTTAAGCCTTTATTAATATATATTTAAATCTAAAAAATCTTATAATAAGCATTGTGTAACCTCATTTTTTTATCAAGTCCATTTATAATATTTTAAATATGATAGATGTCCTACAAGTTCATATACAATATTTTAAATATGATAGATGTCCTCGATCTTAAACCATTATCCTCCTAAATTTAAACTATTTAAAGCTATCACTACAAAACTTGAACTATGATCCTTCTATAATAAGACAATTTGAACTATGATCCTTCTATAATAAGACAATTTGAAGCTACCATGAACTATGGTCCTCTTATTACCACTACGAGTTATATAAATATATGATCCTTCTATAATAAGACAATTTGAAGCTACCATGAACTATGGTCCTCTTATTACCACTACGAGTTATATAAATATTTCCAGACCTTGTAATTATTAATATTAAAATTTAAAAGTTTTTTTTTTCGTTTACAAACCCCTTCCAAATTTTGGAGAGGGTGCATAACACCTTCTATTATTTTAATTATTTTAAGACAAGTGTACATAACACCTTCTATTATTTTAAGACAAGTGTATGTGAGTCTTTAACTATAGTTCTCCCACAGAGGGGAAAATCCCAAAATTGTTCTAGTTACCACTATGGACAATACAAACTTATTGTTAATTATATAAATATAAAAAATTTAAATCATAAATTCTATGTTATCTTTATACATTTTGAACATTTTTTATTATTTTTTATTTATGGTCTATTTTATGTGAAAATTTTAAATTGTTTTAAAATATTTTAATGATTTTTATAATGTATATGAGAACCGAAGTTCAAATTTGATGGAATTGCACACATATGTTACGGTTGAAATCTCAAAGAAATGTCGAAGTCCTAACTGGTGGATTGTCCCCATCGAAATAATATATCCCACATTTTCATTTTTTTAAGTCTTCTTAATATATACCACCCATTTTTTTAGATGATATATTTTTAATTTTTAATAAGATCAAATCACTATCAATAAAAAAAAAAAAAAATTTTAAGCCTTTATTTATATATATTTAAATCTAAAAAATCTTATAATAAGCATTGTGTAACCTCATTTTTTATCTAATCATAATTATATAGAACTTTTTTTTGTGTTGTCTCAATGAGATTGTAAATAATAACATTTTATTTTATTTTTTTTTATATTTGAGTGTGTCATTTTAATCTATCCTACTTTTAACTTGAGGAGGTGTGTTAAGCTAGTATGGACATTCCAAGCATCTTTACTTATGAAACATTTTCTTCTCCAAAGTATTAGGCTTATAAGTTGAGGCCTTACTTTCACTCTTATGGGGTCTCTCATTTTATTTTTACAAAGGCTTGGCTTCCTAATCCATTTTTAAATAATTTAGGATTTAATTCTTTAATAATTTAAAACTTGGAAATGAATTGTTACTTCACGACAATATTATATTTTTCATTGTTTATAAAATATTTCTCTTATTTTTTATTATTATTGAGGTTAGTGTGAGAAATCTTTGCTTAGGGTTAGGCATCCTCATCCCAGCCATGACCTTTGATAAGGATGATATTTGAGCTTATTAATAGGGACCAAACACACAACCATACATTATATATACATCCTACCCCCTCACACACTCGCCCATGTCATGGTTTGAACCTTGAACCTTCCAAAAAAATAGCCAAAGCCCAAACCGTTGCATTGTTTCCCGACAAGTTTTCTTCTACTTTGGTGTTAGTTTTTTGGGTTGAGTTTTGACTTGTATTTATTTATACTCAACTTTAAGTTGGGCTACTAAGTCCTTGATGGATGATAATTCCTACTATACTATTTATATCACTTGTGCAACTTTTTAATCAACTTGTATACCTAGTGATACATTATTATCTCATTAAAAGTTCTTGTCACTATTTTGGTTTTTAAAGCTCTAGTTGTAACTCTCTATTCTATTCCCTCATCTTGGCAATCTCTATAGGTTATTATATTCCCTCGTCTTGGAAATCTCTATAGGTTTTTGTTGAGCTTCTATATAAATTGTTGAATTTTTTGTTTATGCTTTTGGAGTTCAAGCTAACAAATTCTATTGGATTTGTAACATTTTCTTCTTAACAAGTATCCAAGACTTCTAAGTTAAGGTCTTGATTTCACTTTGATGGATCTCTCATTTCATAGCCATTTACACCAAGGCTTGGCTTTTATGGTCCATTTTCAATAATTTGGGTATTAATTCTTTAATAATTCATTTCATTCTAGTGGTGTGATAAACCCCTATGACCTCCCAACCATGAACCTTTGTAAATTCGAAAGCTACACTTATCAATATGGGATTAATGCACAACCACACACACCATGGTCAAGTCCCAAACCATTGCATTGTCCCTCAAGGACACATGGAAATAAATTATTACTTTCTTCATTTTTCATGAAATTATATTTTTTCTTTCTTAACATGTTTTCTTCCACCTTGATATTAGTTTTTTTGGTTGAGCTTTGTTCTTCTATTTATTTATACTGGACTTTTTGGGCTAGCAAGTCCTTGATGAATGTTATTTTCTACTATAATATTTATAGCTTGCACTTATCTTATTTTTTACAAGTGCAATTTTTTAATCACGAGTACCTTCTTGTGATACATTATTGTGTCATTAAAAGCTTTTGTCACTATTTTTGTTTCTATTTCTAAAGATTCGGTTGTAACTCTCTATTCTCTTCCCTTAACTTGGCAATATCTATAGGCTATTTTTGAGCTGCTATAAAATTATTGAATCTTGTGCTTATGCTTTTGGAGTTTAAGCTAGCAATTTTTATAGGATTTGTCCATTTCTTTTTAAGACCTAAAAATTTATTTTGATATCAATGCAATTCAAAATATTTGTCATATATATTTTTAATAAATATTCTTCAATGAATTTGGGATATTTAAAGTTCACTCTCATTTATTCTATTACGAAAACTAGGAATTAATCGATAATGATAACCTAAATAAAGTATTGAATATACCTTTTAATGCTTGAAGAACATAATGCAATTGCAATAGCAAAGCACAAAATGTCATAAAAAGCTTGACAAAAAAAATTAGACCAAAAGGCTATACATTGTGTTTTCCCTATTAATTAAAAAATTGAAAGAACTTGGGATGCATAATCACAATCGGTGATTTACAAACTTTGTATAATATCTTTTGAAGCCATTTTTTTTCCATGCACTTTTCTTGTTTAAGACTAACTTTTCACTTTCTTATTTTGATTCTTATGCATTTAATTCAAATCTTTCAAGTAATTTATTATTAAGATTTTTATATATTTTCTAATAATATGTAATTTTTTTATCCTTTAACTAAGAATTCAAATTTTATTTCTCATCTATCAAATGGATAAGGGTTTCCCCCTAAGGGGCATGACAAATGGTTTGGTGCTTTAAAGATCAACAAATTTGAAGGCTAAAAGAACATGGAAGGTTGAATGATGAGTTGATATTTGGAGTGTCAAGGTTGAAGGAGCGTGGAAGGTTGGGTTGGCTGAAGGAGCATGGAAGGTTGGGTTGGCTAAAGGAGCATGGAAGGTTGGGCTGGCTAAAGGAGCTACAACAAAAGGTTGGGATGTTGGGTGGAAGGCTAGGATGGTTGAAGGAACGTGGAAGGTCGATATAGCTAAAGTAGTGTGGAAGTTTGGGTTGGTTGAAGGAGCTGCAATGAATGGCTAGAATGCAAAGTGGAAGGCTAGGAAGGTTGAAGGAGCATGGAAGGTTGCTTAGGTTGAAGGAGCATGGAAGGTTGGTCTTTGTTGGGTGGAAGACTTGTTTGAGACCGAATCAGCTGAGGGAACCACAACAACAGGTTGGGTTGTTGAGTGTAGTGCAACAATAGGTCGGGTTGTTGGGTGGAAGGTTGGGTCAACTAAAACCCCCTATTTTTGTCTTTGGTGTGCCTATGGGTTTGGAACCCATAGGTATTGGGGTGGTTTTTCCCCCTCTTTACAATAGAAAAATATGCAAAGGATTAGGGTTTTTTTAAATGTCTCATATTTTAGGAGCCATATCTTCACGAAAAGTTATCCGATTCAGTTGATTCTTGGACCAACTTGTGCAAAATTTGAATAGCTTTAAAATGAGTGGTCATATGCATGAATTCGAGCAATATTGAGGGTGATTCGATCCTATGAAGTCAACCATTTGGAACAAGGGCAGTGACAATTTTTTAAGTCATGAAAAATGAAATTGCAAATATTTGTCAGCTAGGGTTCAAATAATGGGAAGAGCAATGAAGGGCTAGGACTTCAGTGAGGAAGGAAACTAGAAATCTAGATTTGGTAAAGTGGACTATGATAGTGCGATATTTTAGAAATATTACTCTACTAATAGATAGTAGAGGTGAAGTTTTGGAATTGTGAAGGTTGTTATAGAAAAATGTCAAGAAAGATGCTAAATTCTGAAATAATTGTATTCATACAAAAAATTGAAAAGATCCAAAAAATAAAAATCAATAATTTAGACATTTTGAGTAAAATGATGTTGGTTTGTAGCTATAACATCTCAATTGAGATGAGAAGTGTATTTATTTATAAAATCTCAAGATTTAAATAAGAGAATTATAATTTATCAAGGGTGGGGGACCCGAGTACAACCCCTTATTATCCAACAAAAAATATATATTTTCTCATCTCATCAATGAATATATATTATTTCTCATCTCATCAATGTCTTTTATTTGTATTAATATGTTAGAGGTGATGGTGATGTCATTGTTTTAGGGGAATATTGAGTTGTCCTTAGGGGCCATACTCATATAGAAAGATAATATTGACCATAAGTATAATATGAGTGCACGTCAATCCGATGATGATGATACAAATCTCGATCAATCGATGGTTCCCTTCATGTTAGGTCAACAGTAATGGGGTAAAATAGGTTTGGTGGAAGCAACCCCTATGGTTTGAACTCTGCACTTGTCAGTTACTAAAAATAGTGTGGTTGTGACCAACTCTCCTATGTAACCTATATATGTATACCATAATTATGGTAACCCCATTGATTACTATTATTGGCCTTCTTTAGGATCTTTAGGGCTTCAAGACTTCTAGATGTGCACATTATTCTAAGCCCTTAAATGCTTGGAAATTCAATTTCAATTAATTAAGTTTATATATTTATAATTATAATGCATCCAAATTGATCCTAAACAATATTCATTAGTACCTCTTAGTAATAATTCATGGAGGCATTTACCAAGAAGACATCCAGGTTCAAACCTCAAGGCAGCCTATTTGCAAAGGTAGTAGTCTAATCTGAATCCTCTAAGTGCGTGTCGAATCGATGATGAAAGTATGAATCCCAAGTAACCGATGGTCCCCTTCACTTCGGGTCAACAATAATGAAGCGAAATAAGTTTGGTGGAAGTAGTATGTGTGGTTCAAACCCTACACTTGTCAGTTACTAAAAATAGTATAGTTGTGACCAACTCTCCTATGTAACCGAAAAAATAATAATTCATGAATATTTCACTCCTATAATTGATGTTCTGTGATTTCGTTTGTATCACAACATCTAATCAATCTTTGAAAATTATTCCTATCATTATCCAGCATTTTTTTAAAAATATTTTACCATGTTGTCTTTATTCATGAGAAGTTTGTGTTTTATAAGTCACTTATGTTGTTTTATAAAATTCATTAAATAATATCTCTTTGTGTTTCACATATTTTATTGAAACAACATCAATGAAAGGTGTATAGTGGTGCATAATTAATTTAAATACAATTTTTTCCATAATTTACTCTATAATATGAATTGACATTATTATATATAAACTAAAATATCATAATTAGCATTATTATAAATTTATTTCCATAATTTTCTTTATAATATGAATTGACATTATTATATATAAATTGAAATATCATAATTAGCATTATTATAAGTTTATTTCCATAATTTACTTTATAATTTGAATTGACATTATTATATATAAACTGAAATATCATAATTAGCATTATTATAGATAAAGCTTTACACATTTGAAGTGAGTATGTGAGTGATATATTAGTTAATAAACAAAATTTGGGAATAATAATAAATGCCCTATGTCTTATATATCACAACTTACACATATAAACCTAAGTTATATTTGTATATGATTGTTTGCATTGTGTAATGAAACTCTCAAATATGATTATTCATTCATTCTTGATTAAAAAATACAACTATGGGAAACTAGAATGATCCAATTTTTAGAATTCACCATATTTTTCTAAAAACATCCTAAAGCATCCTTTCGCCACAATCATATGTAGAAAAAATAACAAAATAAAAGAATGTATAGATGAAAAATAGATAAAGAGATAAAAGACACAATTTGAGAGAAGAAATAAGAGGTGGGTGTCTATAGGCACCTCACTATATTTTCATATATCACACTATAATACAAATAATTAATAATTGGGGGGATTATAATGATACCAAAAAATCCCAATGAGTAGTTAACCTCAAGTTGATATTACTAGACTTTGAGGTTAACTTACAATAATAAATAATAATCATTTACACCTTTTAATCAAGGTTATCCATAAAGGTGGACTAACCAATATCACTAAAGATGAATACATGAGGATGTCCTTAGGCTTACATGAAGATGCATGTAAGCTTATATAGAAGAATGCTTATAGCCTCGCATAGAAAGATGCCCATAGGCTTATATATAGAATGTCTATAGACTAACATCAATCAAGATGCCCAAAGACTTATATAGTACTTGTCCTTAGGCTGCATCAAGAGCACCCATAGGTACTTCATGACTATTGACTTTGGCCTACTAAGATTAGATTACAAATATTTCAACATTGATGACTATGTATATATAAACTAGTAGTTGCCTCTATAATAAGATAATTTTATTTAGTCTTAAAGATGTTTAAAATACTTCATATATTCCCCATTTAGTAAGTGTAAATAAAATAGGAAGATCAATACATAATTAATGAATTTGAATAGATGGGAGAAGACATGTACTTGTCCTTTTTGAAGTATTGCACATAAACACAATAATAACAGTATTCTATCACTTTAGTTTTAGTGGATATTTTACCACCACATCAATAAAATAGCTAGGATTACATCAATAAGATATTGCAATAACAATCTAGAGTATGAGCTTTAAATGCACCTATAATTATTTTTCAAATATGTAGTCAAGTTTTTATCCCTTAGAGTTGCACTTATGCAATGATATGCACCCGTAAGGTCATGTTTCAATAATTAGAAGGAAACAATGTATTCTCTCTAACTTCCCAATTCACGTTTGACTTCTCACTACTCGTGTTAAATTAAACTAATCCAAATGCATATAAATAAATTTGGAAGGTAAAGTGTACGAGGTATGTAAAGTAAATGCAATAAAATAAATACAACCATAATCATAGCAAGAATAGTGTTGATAAATCAACACATATGGAAGGAATTAAATAACATTGGTGTGATTTAACAAATAATTCACTACAATAGAAAAAGAACTAATAGAAATTCAAAGGGTAGTGCCACAATCACTATGCATTCACAAATTGAAAAGTGAGTGACATAATCAATAAATAAAGGTATGCACAATCTTTCTATTATTAGCATGATGGTATCACGAATGCAATTGAGTATCACAAAGTGTAGCTTTGACTTTCTAAAATGGCCAAAATATGTTTATAATGGAGCCCCTAGATCCCATTTATAGAAAATTATTTATCTAAGAGTACTTGACTTAAATTGTTTCTACCCCTAGTAAAAGCCTTAGTTTAGTGGCATCTTTGGTAAAATGATGCATCACTAAAATCTATATACCTCTAAACTACCTCTATAAATATTTAGTTGGCTTCTAACTCCTAATTGACACCTTGAAGATAAAATATTGCTTTTTGGAAGGTTTTCTTGGGTCCCATGCTAACCTTGTCCTATTCTAAGTCTTGAATTAGGATTTGCATTTTTAAAGGGATGGTTCACAATTTACCAAAAAAATTATTTATATTTTATCTTGAGTGAATTATCTTTTTGAATCTTGTCACACTTTTGATATTTAGCCAATTTTATACAATCATTACCAAAATATTTTTTTTGTATTGCTACTCTTAGGGCTACAAAATTCTTTCTTCTTCAGTTTCATCATTGATTCCTTACTAGATTTTGAAGGTAGTAGATAAGTTACTACATTTATGTCGACTTCATGGGACACCAATGCCAATCATTGAGAGGTTCTTAGGTCCTACCTTTATACTTAGGTGGGAAGTCTTCAAAATTGGGATTATCCCATGATAAAACTGCAAAATTGTGGATTACCTTGTTTATTTTAGGGTAATAGGATTAAAAGTACCAGTAATCCATGTCAGAAGGTGGCTCCAAGTTTTTAAGCATTACTGCATCCAATGCAAGTTTTTTAGGAAATATTGCATGATGAATAATGTGAATATAAGTTGAGTAACCACTCAACACATGGTTTGTAAGATCCATTAGAGGATAAGGGTAGTTGCAGGATTAGTTAAGGTTTTTTATGTCATATTTGGGCATCCATTGTATTTAAATACCCTTCATTTCCTAATGTAAATAACATGTGGTATCATAGCAAGTAGAAGGAAGAGTCATCTCTCCTTCTGGTCCTCCTCAAACTTTGACAAAAAGAAGTCTCAAAAACATCTCTTAGTTAAAAGAAAATAGTTTTCAAGGGAAAACAACCATGTTGAAGATTGATTAGGTTAACCTCAAGAAGAGAAGTAACCATCTTCTTTGTGTAATAATCTTACAAAATAATCCAAGACAAGATTTTAAAAGGAACTATCATTCCAAATAGGAAGAAAATATCATATTTTTTAAAGTGAAGGACTCCAAAATTCTAATAATAATATGGTAAAGTTTTGTAGGGAAAGAACCTTTACCTTGAGAATATTAACCAATAAGAAGGGACATGCATACAATAATGATGAAGAAGGAACATTCAAATATGTTTGATGCTCATAATAGGAGTGAAAAGAATGAGTAGTCAAATACGCTTGACACTCATAATAGTGAACATAATTAAAGAAAGAAAAATAGACTCCCTATTATAGTAGATAGGTGCACCATAATTTTGGCAATTGATTTTGTATGGGATAAAGAATGTTGTCAATTTCAATGACAATGGAAGAATCCAATATTCACACAACCCATGCAAGACATACATAATGTGAACATAGGCTCAAACAAAAATTAAAATATTATCTCTCAGGCGCTCCATGAAATAATGACACATATTGTGCTATATATAAATATATAGAACAAAGGAGATATAATCGTGTCTCAACTAAGAAGAATACACTCAGACATAAAAGTACTTGAAGGATCCTAGACATTGAAGCATTCATAGGAACACTAGAAAATGAAGCATTCATAGGAACCGAGATGACAAAGCATCAAAGTGATGATGTTATCTAAAAGGTGTTAGTTGCTCACAAAAATGTGAGCTTTTAGTAGGAACCCTTCTCTATGAATGCTCCCTTTGTACAAGATAAGAAACATAAGAAACGTCTCAACCAAGACATCAAATACACTTCAAAGAAATACATACTAGAGGATCAGTGCCAAATAAGTCATGTCTTCGACCTTGGGAAGAGAAGTAAACAACCGATCATGGAAAACATATAGGAGGTCAATTGCATTGGAACTTATATACAAAGACAAACGTCAACAACACTTCAAGATTCATCACATGCCACAATCATAGTATTTTGGGCCTTTTGAAGAACATTTGAACTTAGAAGCTATATTTATTCCAAGTCTAGAGCAATTTATCAAAATTGAATAAGATTATTCATTTTTCCAAAAATTTCAAAAGGTCATCATATAGACATCCATTAAATTTATTTGCCAAAAAATATGATGACAATGTATTTTACATACAACAAAACAAATTAGAATTCTTTTATCCCACATAAATTATGGGGGATCATTAAAGCTCATGTTTGTTTTTTGTTTCCTTCTATTGATTATAGTAGAATAAAAGAAAAATACTTATCTTTTTTGAAAGATTAGAATATTCCAAAGAACATTCCATAAAGGAGGAATATTCCCTTTATTTAATTTTTTCTCGATGAGACATCAATTGTTTTGAATCTCAAGGCATCAATTAAATCACAGGTATATGCATATATATACTCATTGAAAATCATTTTTCAAGGTTGACTTAGTGGAATAATTTTATTCAAGTTTTATGAAAGTTTGATATGGCTTGTAGTGCACTAAGGTTTTTGTCCTCTAATTTCCAATTATTAAGAGGAAAGTATGCTTCCTAGAAGACTAAACTTAAAACACAACTCAAGTTTGAAGAAGTATGAGAAGTTATAGATGAGACCATTATCCATCCTATTATAGAAGATGAAAAGAAGTCAAAATTCGATAAGGCAAATAGAAAAGAATAATTGATCATCATTTTTGGAGTATTCAATGAAGTACACCCATACATTTGAGATTATACCATAGCCAAAAATGTATTGGAGAAACTCAAAACGATATTTGAGGTAAGGAATCAAACTTAAATTCAATTTCTACAAAGTCAACTACACTACTTGAAGATGAAGAGTGAATAAAGTCTCAAAATTTTCATGAGAAGAATAAGTAATCTACGAGCACATATCGAATACAATCAATCAATAAAATTTTTAAGGCAATCGATGATACAACCAGTGAAACCTGACTTAAACATTCATTCATTCCTCGCCCCTATTATATCTAGGTAGTTTATCTGGTAGGGTACCTAGGAATAGATATTTGGGGATATATTATTATATTGTATAAGGGTTGGCATGGGCCACACATAACCCAAGGTTGATTGTATTATAATATTATTATTATATTATATATATAATATTATATTAGTAGTAGGCTCCCCAAAGTAGAATAAGAATATGGATATATAAAGAAGAGATATTTGTCATTGTAATCATCATTGAAGAAGAATCTTATGTAATCGTCGTGCCCACGAAGTGGCTTATGGGACTTTGCCCTCCTTAAGAGGCATATCTCATCTTGGGAGATCTTGTGGAGTTGTTCCTTACTTAAGGATTATTATTGGTGTTTCCCTACCTTAAGGGTATTATCTATCTCTCTCTCATTTGTGGATAATGTATTGTGGATGAATGATTTGATATTTTTGCATATTGGTGAATGGTTTATGTTAATAATAAGTAAATTTTTGCAACAAGTGGTATCAGAGCAACGATTTTGGCAAAGTGGGGATTTTTGTGAAATTGCAAAATTAGGGTAATTTGTTTTTGGAAAAATGTCTCATCTTTTAGGAGTCATATCTCTGATTCAAGCGATTCTTGGATCATATTGTACAAAATTTGAAGAGCTTTAAAATGAGTGGTCATATGAAGGAATATGATCAGTATTGAGGGAGATACGACCTTTTGAAGTTAGTCATCCAAAATAAGGATAGTGACGAATTTCGCAGATTTTTTTTTGGAAAAACATCTCATCTTTCAAGAGCCATATCTCTGCACAAGTTTATCCGATTCAGACGATTCTTGGATCAGATTGTGCAGAATTTGAAGAGATTTAAAATGAGTGGTCATATGAAGGAATATGAGCAGTATTTATGGAGATACGACCTTTTGAAGTTAGTCATCCGAAACAAGGATAGTGACGAATTTCACAGATTGTTTTGGAAAAACGTCTCATTTTTCAGAAGCCATATCTCTGCGATATTTTATCCAATTTAAACGATTCTTGGATCATTTTGTGCAGAATTTTAAGAGATTTAAAATGAGTGGTCATATGAAGGAATCTAAGTAGTATTGATGGAGATACGACCTTCTAAAGTCAGTCATCTAGAACAAGGGTAGTGACAAATTTTCAAGTCATGAATTTTTCAAAAGATAAAATTTGTTTAGTTCGGGTAAGCAAATCAGTTGCACTTTATTTTGTTTGGAAGAAAAATTGTAGATCTAGTTTTTTAGCTTCAAATCAGTGGGAAGTTATTTATTTCCATAAAACCCTAGTTTGCATTAGGGCATGAACAATGGCACTCCAAGATTTTTCTAGAGAAGATGATATTGATGCTAGAGAGTGGTGGAAAAATTTTAAATCCTTGTTTCATCATAATATCATTTGGAAAAGTTGGATTTCTTTTTATCTTAGAGGAGAAGCTAAGATTTGGTATTATAGAATTCCTCGCGCCCATCAAGATGAACTAACTTGGGAAACAATGGAGCATGAATTCTTGAGTAGATGGAACCCATATAAAAAGATAGCTAGTTTGAAGGTCACAATCAAGGGATATGAAGAAGAAATAAAATTACTCAAGAAGAAAGAGGAAAAGGTCAAGGAATATAAAAAAGATGTCAGTATGCAGACAGAGGAAACCATACCTTTGGTAGAAGATAAATTACAAAATGGACAAAGGAATTTGTTTGAATCTCAAAAGTCTATTTTATAGGTTCATGGAAGCATTCAAAAAGAACAAGTTATTATTTCCATTGACCCTGGTAGAAGATATAATTTTATTAATATTGCTTTGGCTAAGAAGTTGCAAGTTCAAGCAACAAAATTAAGGACACATAGCTAGAGGGTGAGCATATTTAGATTTTTGAAGATTTGAAGATCACCATGGATAAATATGTTTTACATTTAGATTTCTATGTTATTGAGATGGATGATGAGGATATTGTTCTTGGTTATCCTTGGTTAGATTCTTTGGGTACTGTTAACATTAATGTGCAAAAAACATTTAAGAAGTTATGGTACAGGAAAAAGAAGATAACATTGCAAGATATTTCTCAGCTTAAGGAGCAAGGATCCAAGGACAATCAAGAAGTGGTTGTAGAAGAACAAATTGAAGAACCTGAAATAGAATCCAAGAAGGCAGTAGTAGCAATAGAGTCCATGGAAGAAGCAACAACAACTAATTTAGGGAAAATAACAGTAACAGAGTCCAAGGAAGCTTTGATAGAAGAGCACAAGGACACACCAAACAAAGAGAACATGAAAGAACAATGTGTAGAAGAATTTAAAACAATGGAGCCAAATGTTGGGAAGTCAAAGAAGATAGAACATCAAGTTAAGGTTGCACCATATCGCCATCCACACCACCATGAGCGACAACATTCTTGGAGGCATGGCTCAAGTCAACAATATTATGGTTCCACATGGAATCATAAGGGCACCAACTATGGCAGAGTTTGGTAGAGAAAGCATAGGGATCCTGATTTTCAAAGTGGATCATCAACATCAAGGAAAAAGTGGACCCATCATTCAAGTTATCAAAATACAACAGTAAAAGTGTGGAGCCAACGAAGCATATTTGGATACAACATGGCATACCAACATCACCGTGTTTCACTTGGATGGATGGATGATCGATATTGGTACCAGTTGCTAACATTGCTTAGTAAATCATACTATCAGGTTTCTTCATATGTTTCGAGGACGAAACATTTGTAAGGAGGGTGGCATGGTAGGGTACCTAAGAATAGATTTATGGGGATATATTATTATATTGTATAAGGGTTGGCATGGGCCACACATAACCCAAGGTTGATTGTATTATAATATTATATTAGTAGTAGGCTCCCCAAAGTAGAATAAGAATATAGATATATAAAGAAGAGATATTTGTCATTGTAATGATCATTGAAGAAGAATCTTATGTAATCGTTGTGCCCACGAAGTGGCTTATGGGACTTTGCCCTCCTTGAGTGGCCTCTCATCTTGGGAGAACTTGTGGAGTGATTCCTTCCTTAAGGAGTATTATTGGTGTTTCCCTACCTTAAGGGTATTATCATCTCTCTCTCATTTGTGGATTGTTATGGATAATGTATTGTGGATGAATGATTTGATATTTTTGCATATTGGTGAATGGTTTATTTTAATCATAATAAATTTATGCAACATTATCCTATTATAACCAGGGGAAAAGGCGTATCTAATAAATAGTGAACATGTTATCTCTCTCTTGCATACATCTAATGGTTTAGCAGGGGACCTACCTTCTCATGTGTGCGTTGGTCGCCCGCGCCCGTTCACGGATCCGGGGCAAAGCTTTGGAATAGAGAGGAGAGCGTCAACTGTATATGCGGCTTCGGGTACAGACAAATTCCATTCCGGGCTTCGGGTACTTAAAAGCTGCCTGTTGAGCAACTCGGGTAATTTAAAAGGTTTCTAGGCCAATTAAGTTTTTAAGCCTCGGTCACCAAGATATTGGATGTCTCATACAACCTCCAAGGGTGGTTAGTTCTTTGGATACTATTTTACAACATTATACAATGATCTTGTGGAGGGGAAAGGGAAAGAAAGCTATTCTAACATTCAGAGATGATTATAATATACAAGCTGCTCTCAATCGAAACACAAGCTATAAGACAGATATGACTACAATTCCAGCTTTTATTTAAATATTCAAATAAATAATCAATCCAAACACCTTGAAATGGAAGGGCCTCTAATAATAATAGAACAGATAGTACAATTGGGTCACAGTCTCAAGGACTGGTACTCCAACTGCAAAAGATATCTTACCCGACACACGATCACAGAGGGACCAGCGCCCCAACACAATCAAATATTGAATGCAAAGACCCATAGAAGGTTAATTGCCTTCCTATTCCAATCCTGAAGCTTTTTGAGTCGATCTCACAGCAAGATTTATCCCTTCAAAGCATATGCATTACTTGAAGATCGTGAGAGAGTTTTTTCGTGCTCAAAGGCACCTATTTATATATTATAAAATTAGTTGGCTCTAAACCTGACACCAAAGCTATCTAACATCATAAATGTTGATTTATCAACTTTAAATTTTGTAATGTAATTTAAAGAGCCTCAATATAAGATCCTCTAAGGCATTAAAAGACATAATTACTCTCATGATCATCACCTCAGGATTATTATAAAGGTGACATGGTCGGTTATAGTTGTTAGTAGAATGTGGATTTATCCCTCCCTATATAGGTCCATTAGGGATTATATAAGACAACATTGATATTTCTCAAATTTTTAGAAGGTAGGCCTTAAGAAAGTTTAAAAGCAATAGATAAGACTCTTAAGGTTTGGTATGGTTAGTTAGTAAGTCTTCGACATATATGCTTCAACACGGGCTCTATAATATTAAGGGTTTAGGTAGTTATGTATGTGCCTTTACTCATATATCTCAGTCCCATGTAGTATGTAATATTAGTTGCTATGCTAGTGCTTTTGGTTTCTCAATTATTTAGAAGGTAGGCCTTAAGAAAGTTCAAAAGTAGTAGATAAGGCTTTTAAGGTTTGGTGTGGTTAGTTAGTAAGTATTTGACATATATGCTTCAACACAAGCTCTATAATCTTAAGGGTTTAGTTAGTTATGTATGTGCCTTTACTAACATGTCTTAGTCCCATGTAGTATGTAATATCAGTTTCTATACTAGTGCTTTTGGTTTTCGATGGAGTACTTAATATTATATAAAAGAGCTTATAAGGTATGAAAGTATGAATGCAGGTGGAGTTAGTCTTGTGTAAGCAGGGATATATTTTTTAGGGTTTAGTTCCTAGTGAGAAAAGAGGGTAGTTGACCCCATCCCAAATAATTCTATTTGGATTTGCTCTTTGTTTTAAAATTATGTGGGGTTAGGTGTACATTCTCCCTCGTAGTATAGTGACATGATCTTCATCAAGTTAAGAGATAGAATTGATTCTTCATTTTAAAGGGATTTTATCCCTTTTAAATTAGAGAGATATGTTAGGATGCTTGTGGATTATATTTGGAGTAATAATTGTCCTCTCTATTTTAAAGGGAGGAGGTATGGTATAGGTTATTGGATGGGTAATATGGTAGCTAGAGGATATTCCTAGTCCTACATTGTAGATACCTACTTCCATCTATTGGCACATAGCTTATATAAGGTGTAAATACTTACTCTCCAAGTCGTGTCACTCAAACTCTGGTGGATGTAGTCGTTAGTAGAATGTGGATTTATCCCTCCCTATATAGGTCCATTAGGGCTTATATAAGGTAACATTGATATTTCTCAACTTTTTAGAAGGTAGGCCTTAAGAAAGTTAAAAAGCAGTAGATAAGACTTTTAAGGTTTGGTGTGGTTAGTTAGTAAGTCTTCGACATATATGCTTCAACACGAGCTCTATAATCTTAAGGGTTTAGGTAGTTATGTATGTGCCTTTACTCACATGTCTCAGTCCCATGTAGTATGTAATATCAGTTGCTACACTAGTGCTTTTGGTTTTCTATGGAGTACTTCATATTATATAAAAGAGCTTATAAGGTATGAAAGTATGAATGCAAGTGGAGTTAGTCTTGTGTAAGTAGGGATATATTTTTGAGGGTTTAGTTCCTAGTGAGAAAATAGGGTAGTTGACCCCATCCCAAATAATTCTATTTGGATTTGCTCTTTGTTTTAAAAGGATGTGGGGTTAGGTGTACATCCTCCCTCGTAGTATAGTGACACGATCCTCATCGGGTTAAGAGATAGAATTGATTCTCTATTTTAAAGGGAGTTTATCCTTTAAATTAGAGAGATATGTTAGGGTGCTTGTGGCTTAGATTTGGAGTAATAATTGTCCTCTCTATTTTAAAGGGAGGAGGTATGGTATAGGTTATTGGATGGGTAATATGGTAGCTAGGGGATATTCTTAGTCCTAAATTGTAGATACCTACTTCCATCTGTTGGCACATAGCTTATATAAGGTGTAAATACTTACTCTCCAAGTCGTGTCACTCAAACTCTGGTGGATGTAGTCATTAGTAGAATGTGGATTTATCCCTCCCTATATAGGTCCATTAGGGCTTATATAAGGCAACATTGATATTTCTCAACTTTTTAGAAGGTAGGCCTTAAGAAAGTTCAAAAGCAATAGATAATACTCTTAATGTTTGGTATGGTTAGTTAGTAATTCTTCGACATATATGCTTCAACATGGGCTCTATAATCTTAAGGGTTTAGGTAGTTATGTATGTGCCTTTACTCATATATCTCAGTCCCATGTAGTATGTAATATTAGTTCTTATGCTAGTGCTTTTGGTTTCTCAATTATTTAGAAGGTAGGCCTTAAGAAAGTTCAAAATCAATAGATAAGGCTTTTAAGGTTTGTGTAGTTAGTTAGTAATTCTTTGACATATATGATTCAACATGAACTCTATAACCTTAAGGGTTTAGGTAGTTATGTATGTGCCTTTACTCACATGTCTCAGTCCCATGTAGTATGTAATATCAGTTGCTACAATAGTGCTTTTGGTTTTCGATGGAGTACTTCATATTATATAAAAGAGCTTATAAGGTATGAAAGTATGAATGCAGGTGGAGTTAGTCTTATGTAAGCAAGGATATATTTTTGAGGGTTTAGTTCCTAGTGAGAAAAGAGGGTAGTTGACCCCATCCCAAATAATTCTATTTGGATTTGATCTTTGTTTTAAAATTATGTGGGGTTAGGTGTACATCCTCCCTCGTAGTATAGTGACATGATCCTCATCGGGTTAAGAGATAGAATTGATTCTCTATTTTAAATGGAGTTTATCCCTTTTAAATTAGAGAGATATGTTAGGGTGCTTGTGGCTTAGATTTGGAGTAATAATTATCCTCTCTATTTTAAAGGGAGGAGGTATGGTATAGGTTATTGGATGGGTAATATGGTAGCTAGGGGATATTCCTAGTCCTACATTCTAGATACCTACTTCCATCTGTTGGCACATAGCTTATATAAGGTGTAAATATTTACTCTCAAAGTCTCTCTTCTCTTAAAATCCCAGGTGTTAGTTTACATGAATAATCATCCATGTCTTTTGGATGCTACCAATGGTAGTGGTGAAGATGATACCTCAAGGTATGTGTTCCTTGGCATTAATTTTTTCATTCTTGCTTCCTCCCATAGGTGTCATATTCATAGGTTTGATCCCTATTCTAAAGGGATGTATCCCCTCGTGGCAGAGTGTGGATTTTCCTTGGGTGTTTTTGGAAAATTCTTCTCCCTTCTAAGGTGGGCTCATCCTAAAACAATGGAGTGTAGAGGCTTAGTATCCCTGGAGAAGTGTTGGAGGATTAAAAGTTAGTGCTCACTCTAAAGGTAGGAGAGATAGATCAAGGTGAGTAATCTCTCCTTAAATAATCCCTATTTAAATTAAATTAAATAGCCATGCACCTTTTAAAGTAGAGGGGGTAATCCATTAAATAGCCACCATTAAATTAAATTAAAAGGCTCTCTTTAAACTAAAAGGCTATGGATCTCCATTTTAAATTATCAAGTGCTTGATGATTTAAGAAACTCCTTTTGAAAGTTGGATTCATTATAGAGAGAGCATTCCATCGTTATAAATTAAAGGGTGGGGGTGGGCTCCACCCTTTCAAAATAGAGAGTGAGAAAAGGGGGGTGGGCCCATCTCTCTAAAACAAGAAGAGCAAAAAATTTCTATGTCAGTTAGGTTATAAAGAGGGGAGAGAAGCTTTAAAAAATTTTAAAATTATTTTCTTTGGATTCCTTCCATTAAATAACAAAGAGAATAGGTTATATATGGAGAGGAGATAACTTTTTTAATGGAGGAATAGCTCACTTCACCTCACTATTGTTAACTGTCTATATAAAATTATCTTTTATAAGATATTCTTTCATCTTATCATCTTGTATGAGTGTAGATATTATTTGATAATTATCAAATTCAAGTGGGGCAAAGATATCATTTTATAAGAGGTGGTTGAGGAGGGAAATGAGGGTCTATATATAATTCTACTCAATCACATGAGAAGTGAAGGTGTTTGTAATTAACTTCCAGAATAAGTAGTTACTGAATATAGGGTAGGGTAATAAATATCTACCTTGGAAGGTAATAAATCTCTTTTAGTATAATAAATATATCTATCTTATAATTAATAGATCTCTTATAATGTATATAACTATCTCGTAGTAAATTTCTCCCTGATAGCTCCATAAATATCTCTCTACTGGTCAAAGAGGTAGTTCCTTATAATGTATATAACTATCTCGTAGTAAATTTCTCCCTGATAGCTCCATAAATATCTCTCTACTGGTCAAAGAGGTAGTTCCTCTCTCTATTTTAGAAGGGGTAAAGGTTTTACCCTTTTAAAGAGAGAGGGCCCTTCTCAACCACTTATAATTTAATTGGGGCCATAATCTTAAATAATTATTTAATATAACGTGTATAAAATCCTCTATGCTTGTATTAAATGGGTTTAATGCCTTAGGGATTTTTTAAAGAGCCCCCTCTCTACTTGTCTTAAATGACATGATAAAATCCTCTTTGCTTCTCATTTAGAAAACCCCAAGAGCCAAAATTGATTAAAGCTTTCCTCAGCCTCTCGTTGTTAAGATGATTTTTGATATAACGTATATAAATCCCTCAGTAATTCCCTTGTCTTAAATAGTGATTTTCTTCTAGCTAGATAAATATCTCTATGTTAAATATTTATATCTCTTAATACTTATAATAAATTGTATTTTTTTCTCTTAATAATTATAATAAATGTGTCTTATAGGGTAATAGAACTATCTATGCTTGTGTTAAACAAGATATATGTGATATAAGAGATAGGAGTGATAGCTTTGATAGGTCGATTGATAGGGATGCTTACTATGCATCTTTGTAGTTGGATGTTTGATAGTATATCCCTTTGGAAAGTATATCCCTCTCTATTGGGTTTCGATATTGAGAATATCCTCTTGAATCTAAATATGATAGAGATCATCTTCAAGTAGGGTTATTGACTAAGTAAATTGCATATCTATAAGCAAATAGCCAATCTTGTCATAAGATCGACTAATTTCTTGAAAGATTTATATCATCATAAGATAGTATTATTATCTTGTATCTTTGATATGTTAAATAGAGGAGGGAATTTTACTAATAGGGAGGCATCCCATTGTTAAGAAGGTCTTGAATATTCTTATCATGTCATAAGATCGTCTTATCATGATCAAGGATTGTCTTGTATCTCTGATATTGATGAGGAGAGAATGATATCTATAAGCCCTTACTGCCAATCTAGTAGGTCAATTTTTTGATAGTCTTCACTCTCAGTAGTTCCTTTAGTTTACATGGATATTTGATGCATCAAAACCTGGTCCTTTCACAATATGATGGTGTTTGTAATAAAATGCATTATTTATATTAATCTATGTGAAATACTCTCAGTAATATATCTCTTTATAGCTTAAATAGTCATTAGATAGAAGTTCCTCTCTCTAAAAATGGGTGAAGCTTTTAATTATAATAGTCCTTTTAAGTTATTTCTCTTTTAAATGCTTTAGAGAATCTCTTTGGAATGCTTGCTTTAGAGAAGGGCTTCCTAATCCTTTGATCAATAAAGTCGAGTGTGCACCTACAATCGAATGAAGTGAGGTCATCTCAGAGGGTGAATCAACCCCTTGCTGGCCCCTTTTAAAATAGATAGGGAAAATTCTTTTTTTAAAAGGTACTAAAGATCTCTACATAAGTATTTCATAACGTATATAAATATTTGTATCTTACTTATTATAGCTTTCATAATAAATATCTCCTATATCTTAAATATATATATATATATATCTTAATATCTCTATCTAGTAATTTGATATAAGGTATATAAAAGCCTCATAGCTACTCATAGAGAGCTTCCAACCTAGACAAAATCCTTCTTTTCAACTTATGCATGTTTTTTTAAAGAGCCTTCTTTCTTTGTTTGAGAGAAATAGAGGAGGAAGATGTATCAATAGGGAGGTCTCTTATTGTTGATAAAAAGTTCTAGGTGGTCTTGAAAGAGTTCAATCTTAATACATTATTGTGTTGTCTCTATCGTTTAATAATTCTATAGCTACATATAATGGTATTGTCTCTATTGTCTTAAAAGGGTTTATTGTATCTAGGGCAGTGCTTCAATCTACTCGGGCCTTCTATCAAGCAAAGAGAATATTGAGTTCCCTCTCCTCCCCCACCATGTAAAAGGTAAAAGATCAATTATAATTAAAAGCTACTCGAGCCTTCTTCCTTCAAGAAAATATTTTGGGTGGTTCTTCGATCTACTCCTATAGATTCCCTTAGGATGATATATAGGCTTATCTTGGAATAATAAAGTCTTATTGTCTTTAATAATAATCTTGAGTAAGTGTATAATATCATCTTGAAGTAGGTGATGAGAGGAATGTGATGTCTATAAGTTTACAGAGGGTATATCGTCTAATTATATTGCTTTTCTATAGTTGATTCTATTTCTATAGTTCCCTTGAGTATGCATGGATATCTGAAGCATTCTTAATACTTATAATAAATATCTTCCTTATAGGTTAAGGGTTGTTGTAATTGGTTTGAGTATGGATGGGTATCTAATGCATGAAATCTTGGTAAGGGGGGAGGTACAAATCACCACCCAAGGGGTTTCGTAAGGGAAGGATACTTAAAAAGGACAACTACACCAAGGGAACTAGGGAGACACTACACCAAGAGGGAACTACTATCAAAAGATGATTAGACAACCGAATATTTATTACAGATCGTCTTATCATTCCAAACAAGAATGAGGTTTTTAGGACCAAAAGAGTGAACCACAACTAATTACTATGTAGAGAGGATAACTATAGAAACCAAATATAATCATACAATAAAAATACTTTTAGAGTAGATACTTAGAGTGTCTTCATACTAAATGAGGTCCTTTGTTAAAAAATCTCCTTGATCGTAGGAAGGCACTTTCTCAGATCGAAAGGATAGAGGGAACTACAAAATTACAAGATAGATTATTTCTATACAGATTTAAGATTATTTCATATAAAACTATTTAAAACATAAAGAGAGGATTTAGAGACAAGGGAAAACTTTTAAAATAGAGAGGGGAGAAATCCCAACTTCTTCTAGAAGATATTTAGGCTACACTCTCTCTTATACATGTATTAAAAACCCCCATGTTTTAAAAGGTAAGAGAGGCTTTTCTTCAAAGAGAAGCCTAAAAAATAAAGGGTTCCTCAAAGAGAGTCTTTTCTATACAATACATAAAATTATAGGATAGATATATTTAAGATATAGATATTTAACACAAGACTATTTTACACAGAAAGATATTTACCGAGATAAAACTACCCCAACTACTTACCGAGATAAAACTACCCCAACTACATTATATTTTACTAAGGCCATATACCCAGAGAGAACTACCTCCAGACAATATTCTCTTTGCTTGCCCTTTAAAAATTTGGGTGAGGAACTTATTTAAACTTGTATACCCTAAGAAAGGCCTACACTTCGTTCTAGCATTTAGCATATCCTTAGCTCTAACAGGAACATATTCACCTATATCAATTCATTTCTACTTGGAGAGAGAGATGGGACTAGACCATGAGACGATCAGACGATCAGACTATTAGACCCATCTCCTATATCACTTCTAGCCCTTACAAACACCTTGGTCATCAGATCTATATCTCCCCTCTTACTTGGCCTCTCTTTTTTCCAAGAGGATGAGATATCCATAAATATAGAAGGTGTTTGTAATTTTGGGTAAATCTCTTCTAGGTAAAGGTATGCTCTTTCTATTATTTTAGAAGGTGAAGTTTTTCCATTATAATATAATTGCTCCCAACTTTTTTAAATAAGAGCACTTTAATTTAAAGGCTAAATGAAGGGATATCAAGGCAAGTGATAGTAAGGGTTTTATCCTTTAAAAAGAAAGGGGCCCATTCAAAAAGTGTTCCTCGACCCTCATATTTAAAAATTGAAATAATTGTATAAAATGCATGCCTAGGATAATCCCTTTGAATAATCTCTCTCTTCATGTTGTTAAATAGTCTAAAATTTGTAATAAATATTTTCTCTATCTTGAATATATTTACCTTAAATAATCCTAGATATTTGTATCTTAAATATCTCTATCTCCTGATAAATATCTTTTTTTTTTTGGTAATTATTATAATAGATTAACAGTGGGTTTTTATAGAGGATCCCAAAACCTTATATACAAAATAAGCCTTGCTAAATAGTGCTTCATGCCTCTTGGCTGGAAGAATAAACCTGTATGCAAAAAAAACAAAAAGCTGCTAATTGCCCGAGGGCTACAACTAAGGCATTTTTGCCTGTTTATCCTAGAAACCATGGCCATTATAACTGGGAAAACAGAAACTAGCTGGAGAAGCTGGACCATTGAAAAGCAGAAGAAGACAACCAAGAAAACTACAAAAAATTCTCCCATACCTGGGAAATAACTTTCCACATTTCTGCTTTCCCGGAGGCAGAATTCGAAGCATATATGTTGGATAGGATCCAAGAAAAATGACTGGACTGAAACAAACCGTTGAAAATCCTGCTGGAAAATTTTACCCTGGCCCAAATGGCCACTCCGTTTAGTCTTCTCACATCCAGGATTTCATCCGTACGATTTGAGGTTCTTCTTACTTCCCTTTCCCTGCTGGAAGGGAGGTTTTGGGATAGGCGCGTCACCCATAAGAGAATCAGAGTCATCCTGAAACAGCAACCGTTGGGTTCCATTTGCAACATCAGCCGCAGTTTCTTTGTCTCTCTTTTCCTTGTTGGGGGACGACCCTGCTTCCTTTCACTACCAAAATCCACCCCTCGCTTTTGACTCCTCGTAATTCGAGGGCTAATATTACCAGGCTGGTAACCTCTTCTTCCCAACAGGTAGTCTTCCAATATCTTTTGTGCCTCGGGAGAGTTCCGGTCATAAATTTTGGATGAATCTGCCTGTGTGGTGATACTCCCGATAAATATCTTATAGGGTGATAAATATTTATTAATTTGATATACAATATAGATGAGATAGAAGGATTTCCTTCTCTTGTAAATATCTCTTCATATTAATCTCGCCTAGGGATATCTTTGGTGCTAAATATTTGTCGATTTGATATACCGTATAGATATCCTTCTCTATTGGTTTTAAAGTGGAAAAATATCTCTATATCGTAATAAAGATCTTTATCTCGTAATAAGATTATCTTGATAAATTTTTCACCACCTTATCTTCTCTTGGTATAGTTTTCCTCTAATATTTTTTGGAAAATAAATTAATTTTATTTTGAATGCTTTTGGAGTGTCGATGATTATCCAAAACATTCGTGCTCACTGACACAAGGAGTGATGTCGGTGGATGCTCATCAACATGATTGATGTTGATGGATTCTCACCAACACAAGGAGTGATGTCAGTGGATGTCTTCCAAAATATACCACTGACTAAAGGTCATGTATATATAGCTACATTTGGATGTCATTGTTGTAGTGCAATTGTAATGAACATTGTTGTAAGGGCATTGAACATTTTTTATTCTTCCTCTTTCTCTAAATATGTGTGTAGTTTTCTTTTTATTTTTTACATCATATCAGAGCCATCGGTTCAGGGCATCTACGTTGTAGTCTTTAATATAATTTTGCAGAGGACTTATAGTGTGAGTTTCTTAGAACATTGGTCTTATTGTAAAGCATTGTGCATGGAGCTAGTGGGTAGCATGACACAGGATAACAAAATGGTGTGATGAAGGTAGTGGTTCAATAGAGCAAAGAGTTGTTAGGTGAAGTTTTTCTTTCTAGAGAACACAAAAGATGAGTATTTGCGAGATGCGACAGTTATAGTTGAGGTTAAAACATGAAGGGACACCATTGATGATGAGTATGGAGAGGGAACAAGAAGTCTGAGGTGGAATGAGAAGGCTAGGCTGACATGGGTGTTTATGCCTACTATATTAACTTACTCCTAAAGAGGAATTATCTTATTTTTTTATAAATTTTTGTGTGCTAAGCTCTAAGGGACATTTGTGAGGTGGTATTTTATTATTTCTAAATTTGGTAATGTTTACCTTAAAAAAAAATAGGGTTGAATGCTAACTTATGAAAATGAATGTGAGTGAAGTTAATCTATAAGTCTTGGGTTTATTGGATGTCAATTAAAAGTTAGACAGAAGTGTGTATATAAGGTGAATATCCAAATTTATGAAATATTTATTGGGAATCATTGAAGTTCATATAATAATGATAGTGGTGAGATGTTATGATTGGTAAAAGTTAGTGTTATTATTTTGAATGATTAGATTAAAGGAAAAATATATATTTATTTTATGAAAGAATTGTTGTATTATGGGTGCATGATTGATGGTACCCGACACCCCTCACTATTGTATTGAGGAAGACAAATTTCAAAGGCTATAAGAAGAAATATTCATATTACTTGACCAAATAGGAAATGCAAGGAGGAAACAAGATAAGAAACAAGCCAAAGCTCAAAAGAGTATGATGCTAGATAAATTTCTTTATTTTCCATTAGCAAGTGAAGATGGAGAATTATCAAAACTTTAGCTTACAAATGATCCTCAAAGAAGCTAATGTTTGTGAAGATCACTTTAAGAATGGTACTACATTCCCTGATGATTTTGTTAAGATGAGATACAAGGCATTAACCACTCTTAACGTGCTTGAGTGTAAAAGACTAAAGGAAAATGGAAGATTGAAGGTTAAGCCTATGGTAGCAAACATTTGTTGTGGCACAAGAAACCTTAACCAACAAACAGACTTCGCTTGTGATACTATCAACTTAAACATTGGCGATGATAGTGTTGTTTGTATTGAAGATAATCATCATGATGGAAAAATAATGGATGCTCATTATGTGTTGGCCATGATAAAGGTCATGTTGTTGAAGAGCATAGTGATGATGAAGAGTTTGGGTGCTTTGAAAAGCACACCAAAGGTATTGACTCCAAAGTAATAAAAAATAAGTTATGATGGCAAAGGTTTGGAAAGAAATGGGCAATGCATAAGAAATCCCAGAGCTGAACATAAGGTGAAAGAATGAAGGCATAGGACTTGGTTATGTTGGTCAATAAAAAAGTAGAGAAACCAATTTTGTGAAAGAGAAAACCTATGTAGAAGATACAAATTTTATAATAATTCATTGCGGTCATTGTGGTCAATAAGAACATGTGATAAGTGTTAATATTTTCTTCCATGTGATATTTTTGGTGGAAACAATCATTGTAAGAAATATTGCTGGCACAAAGATAAAATAGACAACAAAATAGATGTTGAGTATGGATGGATAGATGTGATAGAATGGAACAAAGTGAAATAAATGTTGCATGTATTTTATAGGAGGATGTCTTGTTCTCAAAAGAGTAGGATAAGATGTAAAAGCAACATTGCATTGTAAGTGATTGTTGATGGTTGTTAAGTCTCATGTGTGCCTTAGGTTATGTGGTTGAGAGATACCACATGATTATTGTTTTTTTATATAAAAGTCTTGTTGTAATTGGGTACCTAATCAGCTATAAGACCTAAAGAAGCAGCTACGTCCCATATTCGTTTGTGGTGTTTTAGAGGGATTAAACAAAATTAACTTATAGGAGAGTGTTGGAAAATAAATTAATTTTGTTTTGAATGCATTTGGAGTGTCAATGATTGTCCAAAACATTCGCATTCACCAACACAAGAAATGATGTCAATGGACACTCACCAACACAAAGAGTCACTGACATAAGAAGTGATGTCAGTGGATGTCTTCCAAAATATACGACCATCAACCACTAAACAAAGGTCATGTATATATAACTATAGTTAGATAGAACTGTTGTAGTGCAAATGTAATAAACATAGTTTTTTTTTTTGTGGAAAACATCCCAAAAGGGATGCCACTTTCGGGTAAGACCCAAGGAGGAAGGGGTATCCATTCTGCCAAAAACGCCCAGGACTCGGACCTGGCCTACCACCTTTGACATACTCAAGGAGCAAACAAACACACAAAACCAATTTAAAAATAAGTAAATAACAACAAAAATAATAAAATAAAATAAAAAACATGCTCCTTGAGTGTGTCAAAAACAAAAGCACAACCAAACACGCACAATAAGATAAAAGAAACCACAACACAAACCACATAGAAAAACACAAGAACCACATAACAAAACACAAACAAGACAAAAACAACAGAACACTACAAAGACATAACCCAAAAAAAACATGAAAAATAAACACAACCAAAACCTAAAAAATTAAAAAAAATAAAAATAAAAATAAAAAACAACCAACAAGAGACAATAAACAAAAACAAAAAACATAGAAAACACTCACACATAAAAACACGAAATAACACAAACAAAGAGAAACCCAAGAACAAGAACAGAAAAAAACACAAGAACAATAACAAAAAACATAAAAAAAAAAAACAAAACAACAAAAACACAAGAACAACAAAAAACAACACAAAGAACACAAAAACAAAACAAAATAAAAAAACCCACCCACCTTAAAAAACTAAACAAAAAAAACAAAAAGAAAAAAGAAATAAAAAATGAACAAAACAATGACCTATCTAGACCAGAAGACTATTAAGGCAAGAATCAACAGAGGAAACAAAATAAAGAATAGAATGAGCTAGGGAACTAAAAAAAACTGAATGAACCAAAGAGAAGCAAAAAAAAAAACAAGAAGAAACTAGGTACCTTGAACTGGAGCCATCAAAAGAAATGATAGAAAGAAGAGCTTCCCTAATTTGAGAAGCCCACCATATAGGAGGGTGGCCATAACAAGTAAGATCACCTTTGTCCAAAGCCCAATTAGCTAAAGCATCAGCACTCTTGTTTTGATCTCTGACCACATGATTGTAATCAACTTTCAAAAATCCCATCTGGATTAACTGAATCTTCTCAATAATTCTTTTTATTCTCCAATCCACCTTATGATTCTTAGAAGGATTCTTCAAGAGATTAATCATAAGTTGAGAGTCGGACTCAACTAACACCTTTTCCCATCCAACCTTAGTAGCCTCCTGAAGGCCTCTGAGGATACCATACCCCTCAGCAAGGTTATTGGAAAGAATACCCAAATTCTCAGCAAAAGTAAAAACCAGGGAGCCATATGAAAGTCTACCAATTCCTCCCACACTGGCTTTTCCAGGGTTCCCTCTAGAGGCTCCATCGGTATTGACTTTTCCAAAATCCTTAGGAGGAGGTTGCCAATTTCTATTCCTATCCATCTTACTAATACTCACATTCCCTTTAAGTTGGTTGCCCTTAGAAGGTTTAATCTTCAATATTTGCATCACTTGATCCCATCTTTGGTGGGAGTTTTGGGGGTGATTAAGGAGATGATGGACTGATTCAACTAAGTTGGCTATGGTATTTTGCCAAATATAGTGAATATCCTTCCTATCTTGATTAAAAATTTGGTTGTTCCTTTCATTCCAAATATTCCAAAGAAGAATGGTAGAACCCATCCAAACTAACTGCCTAATAAAATGATCAACACCCTCTTGATTAGGCCAATCCCTCCAAAGTTGTTCAAAAGTAAAAAAATTGGACCACTGTAAGCCAAGTAAAGTGGCCATTCTCCTCCATAGCTCAGAGGCTAAAGTACACTCAATAAAAATATGGTTGATATTTTCTACATTCTCTTCACACATTTCACATCTAAAAGGGCCATGAAAACCACGCTTCATAAGTTGCTCACCAGTAAGCACCCTACGATGCAATAAAATCCAATTAAAGAACCTCACCTTAGGCTAGAGCTTTTGAGCCCACAATCGAGAAAATATGTCAGAAGAATGGTTGGGATTATTATGGCATAAGGTCAAATAACCTTGAGCAACTGAATACTCACCCTTAGTAGTGTTGTTCCATCCAAAACAATCTTTTTCATGGGACCAAGAGAGGGATCTCATATGAAGGATGCCTTGGATATCTTGTCTTTGCCTTTCTGGGATTTGAATAGGCCAGTCCTCAATAGGGATCCAATATCTACCAACCTTTGAATTACCGAGTATGGTACCGACAATAATTAGCCACCTTTATCCAATTAGCTCGGTGAAGCTCCTCCATCCAAGGCCTCCAATCGGGAAACTGAGTTATCAAAGGCTTGTGACCATCCCAAGAATCTGTCCAAAAATTTGCATGTTGACCATTATGAATGATCCAAAATAATTTTTTCTTTATCAAATCCTCACCAGTCTTAAGAACTGCTAAAATGGGAGAACCTTTGGTAGGAAGTTGATAGCGAACAAGGTCTTCGGGACTTTTGTTCTCAGCATATTTAGCATGGAGATTATTGGCCCAAAGAGCATTGGGGTTATGCAACATCCTCCAATATAATTTAGCAGCTAAAGCTTTGTTGTTATTAATTGAAGACCGTAATCCTAACCCCCCTTCACTCTTAGGAAGACATAAAGTATCCCATTTCACCAAGGCCCATTTTCTTTTCTCCTTAGTACCACTCCAAAGGAAACGATGATTGATTTGATCCAATTCTCGAAGAACAACCTTTGGGATATTCAAAACGGAAGAAACATAAATAGGAATAGCTTGAAGGACTGATTTTACCAAGGTGATTCTACCCCCGGAAGAAAGCCACTTGTTGGTCCACTTTCCAATTTTCTTCTTGACTTTGTCCAACAACCAATTCCAATATTTATTTTTTTGCCTTTGAATATTTATGGGAATACCTAAATAAGTGATTGGAAGAGAGGTCTTCTTATATCTTAGTTTATCCAAGACCATGGATTCCTGTCTAGCAAAGCAGTGAAAGAAAATAACTTTAGATTTGTCTTCATTGATCAAGCTGCCCGAGTAGCCTTAGAAAAATAGCTAATGATTTGCTTAATATTAGAAGCTTCCTTAAGCGTAGCTTTACCTAAAAGAGTAGAGTCATCCACAAATTGAAGATGAGAGATAGGTCTAGCTCCATGAGCAATGGTAACTCCCTCAAGGGTTTTGTTTTCCCTCTTTTTGGTTATAGTCCTACCCAAGCATTCAGCAAGAATGATGAATAAATAAGGGGATAGCGGGTCACCTTGCCTAATACCTCTAGAAGCTGGGAAAATTTGAGAAGGCCTACCATTGATAAGAACTAAGTAGGAAACTGAAGAGATACATCCCATAATCCAATCCATCCAATCCTTAGAGAAACCAAATTGCCTCAAAACTTTGATAAGGAAGTGCCAATCCACTCTGTCATAAGCTTTGGATAAGTCTAACCGAATGAACATGGAAGGAGAATTTTGCATATCCATGGAATGGATGGCTTCCTAAGCAAGAACTATCTCATCTACTATTTGATGTCCTTCCACATAACCCCCTTGCTCTGGGGAAATAATCTTATGCAAAAGAGGCTTCAACCTTTCTGCCATGATTTTAGTAATGATTTTGAGAAGAACATTACATAAAGCAATAGGTCTAAAAGCTGAGATATGATCAACCTCTTGAGCTTTTGGAACAAGAGTAATATAAGTTTTATTGATAACCTTCAAAATTTCTTTGGCTTTCCTGGCTTCTTCCACCACCTCTAATAAATCAACATGAAGGATATCCCAGAACTCTTGGTAGAACTCAATAGGAAAACCATCGGGACACTGGGGTTTTCCCTTTTTGCATTTTAAAAACTACTTGTTGAAGCTCATTGATAGTAACAAGAGCAGTCAAAATAGAGTTTTCCTCAGAAGTGATAAGAGAAGGGATTGCTTGAAGAAAATTATGTTGTGAAGTTGAGTCAAGGGGAGTAGCGACAAAAATATTGGAAAAGTAATCAACAACAATAGAGTTCATGCCATCCCAAGTATAAACAACATCTCCAGAATCTGATTTTAAGGAAGAAATAAAGTTGTGAGATCTTCGAGCTAGAAGAGATTTGTGGAAGAAATTTGTGTTTCGATCTCCTTCTTTGAGCCATTGAATTCTAGATTTTTGCTTCCATAAGATTTCTTCTCTTTTTTCCCATTCCTCTAAACTGAGTTGTGAGTTTAATTTCATCTGCACTTCTCTTCTCTGTGAGGCCATCTAAATGGATTTTCTTATTCAAATTTTCAAGATGAGCAATAACTTCATGTTTTTTTTATGAACATCCCCAAACTCTTTCCGATTCCAAGTCTTGATTTTGGATTTAATGTATTGCGGTCTTTTGGAAAAATAGAACATCTTAGTCCCATGCCTAGGTTTACCTTCCTTCCACCATTGTTGCACATGAGGTCTGAAGGAAATGTCTCTAAGCCACATTAATTGAAAACGAAAAGGAGAGAAACTCACATTGGTTTTCCACATTTCCACCATGGTGGCCAATGATCCGAACCAGCATTATTAAGAGTCTTCACTTTAGGAATGTGACCATGGATTAAGAAATTTTTAGAGAGCAAAAACCTATCCAATCTCTCCATTATACAAGCTAAGCCTTGCCTTCTGTTAGACCAAGTCATAAGGCCATTATCCGGTTGGATATCCACAAGATGGAGGTTTGCAATATATTCGCTCATGAGGTCAGTGCTTTTGTCCAAATTTCTATTTCCCCCCTTTTCTCATCCAGAGAGAGGATGGTATTGAAATCTCCTCCGATCAAGATCCAAGCTTTAGGAAAATGAGAGATAATATGAGTAATATCCTTCCACTGTCTTCTTTTTTCCTCCAAAGAAGTCGGAGCATAAACGAGTAATGCAGAGCATAATCTGGTTGGAATGTCTACTTTGAATAGCTATAGCCAACAAACCCCAAATGCCAACCATATGGTGAATAACTACCTCTTTTGGATCCCAAAGACAAGCAATGCCACCCGAAGTCCCTTGGGAACTGAGGGAAACCACTTTTCCAGGTGGCCAAATTTTACTGGCAATTAAGTCCATATCCTCCATTGACATCTTTGTTTCTTGAAGGAAAACAAGATGTGGATGATTTATCTGAATCATTCTTCTAATTTCATTTTGTTTTGAAAGACTCCCTTTGAGTCCTCTAATATTCCAAGTGATGATCTTCATTAATACCAGGGCTAAAAAATTTGGGAAGGGCATTAATCTTACCTTCCTCTACAAGCTTTTCACCTTCTTTTACCATATGATATTGATTGGTCTTGCGACCTACTTTTTTATTAGAATCCATCTTCAATTTTTTTTCCCTGTTTCTTGACTTATTCCAATTGAATCTGAGATGGCTTCTAACCTTGAAGAATGCTCGTACATAGCCAAAATTTTACTAGATGGTTCAACGGAGTCTATATTGGGACCTGCATTATTTGAAGTTTTGACATTTGAAATATTGTTTTTCTTGTGTAAATTTTCTCCTCTTTTTTCTGTTGAAAACCTTTGATTTGTTGGTTTGTCTCTGAGTTCTTCCCTTCATATTTAAATTGTGTTTCTAAGATTTCAGTTTCCATTATTTCCTCTTCCTCACTTGGGACATCATTTGTGGAAAGGATTTCAAACATATTAGCAGATGACTTTGATTGATCCTTCATAACTGGTTTTTTCGGAGTGTTCTTCTTCTTAGGTATTTGGAAACCTGCTGTGTTTATATCTTCTTTCTTTTGATCGGGAATTTTATTTGGGCAAGCACTGGCCAAATGACCATATTCATGGCAAATTCTACAATGAAAAGGAATGTTCTCATAGTCCACTACTTGCTCCCAAGTGTCTTCCCCAAATTGTAATGTGATATTTTTAGGTAGGGGTTTGTCAAAATCCATTAAAACACAAATCCGAGCATAAATAATATGTTCAAAATTTTGAGTACAATCAGCGAGTCATCATAAAAGTTCCTAAAGAGTTTCCAATTGAAGAAAAAATAGTAGGATTCCAAAATTCAATAGGGAGGCCAAAGAGTCTAACCCACACGGGAGCTATAGAAGGCATCTCTTCTTCGGATTTAAATTTAGTATGCCAGGGCTTCATGAAAAGCCCTGCCCTTCTAAAAAACCAAGGACCCCCTTGAAAAGTTTTCTCTCTATCTTCATTATTAGCAAATAAAACAAGAAAATAACCATTTGGATAAATAGAGATTTGTAACTCACCTTTAGTTTTCCAGCTTTTTGCAGCCCAGACTTTGAAAGCAAGATAGACTCGGACGAAAACCCACGAACCGACAAATTAGTCCTCTTTTTTCCAAATCTTCAATGCCAATCTGAATGTTACCCATATCAAGCTTAACAATAGGAGTTCCATCAGTTGCTTTAAGACATCCTGACTCCATTTTCCTAGGATCAATCTTAGGCATTCTTAGAGGTTTATGGGAAGCCCTAATATTGATATTAGCATTGGGTTGAGGCTGTCCACCATGAAGGGCATCCCTAAAATTCATTTTTGGGACTGAGTCTTCGAAATTCTTACCCTTGATAGGGGTTTTCACAGTAGAATTATTTTGTGGGTGCACCTTAGCACCAGATTCACTTGAGATATGAGCCATTTTTTGATCAACTGCTTGAAACTTGTTTCGTGATCTCTTTAATCCTTGCCCTAGACGTCGTGGAAAGGTATGGTTTTCACTTTTCTTTTGTGCAGCAAATTGGAAGCCGTTGTCACTCAAGTTCATAGTATGATCTATTGAAAGACAAATTTCTAACCCATCTTGTATCCCCTGCAACATTTCCTGCTAAAATATTGAGCATAAACCACAAAAATATTGGTCGCTAGGGCCCGAAGGCCCTAAAAACCAACCTCCGGAGCTGCTTGCACTCAACCCGAATGAAACCCTCGCATAGCCGCTTGCCAAATATGTCGTTCACACATAGGGATGCGCTAGGATCTGTGTTGCTCCAAATGATATGAAAATTGGTGGAGACGTTCTAGGGTTTTTCAGGCATCTACCCTCAAAATTTCAGCTCAATCCGAGTCCGGATGAGTGAGATATGGCCAAAACAAGTTCGGTAGTTTGGGCAGTCCTGCGAAAAACGTCTAATCAATTTCGCCTCCGAAGAGTCCAAGTCTCATGTATGTTATAATAAAGCATTCATATGTTTACAATAACATCGAGCATTTCTAATTCTTCTCTTTAATTTTTTTTTATTTTTAATAATATTCTTCTTAAAAAAATCTTTCACTGAGTATTAACATCTACCTCATCAGAGATCTCTATTAAATTTAATTTAAAATCTTTATAAAATAAGATAAGATAAGATTGATTTTTCTCAATATATCTTTCATTTTGAATGATTTACCTTATAGAAATCCATCATAAGAAATCCATCCCTTTCTTTATTTCAAGTAGTTTTTAAAGAAAGATTTTTCTTTTTTTAGAATTTCATCTTTACAAAAAAAATATATTGGACCCAAAATGTAATTGATAATATTAATATTACCCGTGACTCAGTCATAATGATTTATGAGACCGAAACTGCTCCGCAAAAAGTTTTTCCCAACATTCAAAAAGTAATATTTTCCGTGTCCTTAAGTAAAGAACTCTGACATTTGTGTCTATAATCCACAATCGTCTTGATTGTCTTATGGTCTTAATACGAAACTATATTAAAGATTGCCTTGATCGTCTTATATTCTTTATTAATAGCCTCAAGGAGTCTCGTTGAGAGGTTTCTGTGTGCGCCAGGTTTTTTCCGTCACGGTGGATTTACATCGTGGCGTAAAGATGGCTCAAGGTGAGAATGGAAAAGAGATTGGCCGTGGTTGTGTCGATGTAGTCATCATTTTCTTTGATGAAGCTCCATATTATTATGGAAGCTGTGGATTCCATACGGATTTGAAGGATAAGGCTGACAGAATCTCAGCCAACAATGCAACATGTCATTGTCGAAACATAGGTATGCTGCCAAAGTCGAGCCCAACCGCGGTGCCAATGGCAACATGGTGCCGTTCATGAGAGCCAGGGCTGGGCTATACGATGGCCACTCTGGTCAGTACCTGCACAGCGTCCACCTCCTCTCCATCCGTAGTCACCGCTCTTGGAATCGGCCATCACCAGATCAATGGACTTCGTGGTCATCCCTGTTCAGCAGCACTTTTTTTTTTTTTTTAAATGAACACACATCCACTCCTTCGTATATTCACTAACGTCACCCTTTGAATCTTGGACCTCTCGAAGAAGAGCCAAAGCCCAAAACCGTGTTATGCACTTTTGAATTACTTTTGAATGTTTACTCTCTTTTATGTTTACAAGGTTTATTTTGACATATAGAATAAATATTTGTAAGAATTGGGTTCAACATTATGAAGAAGTATTAACTCGAATGTGAGGGATGGGTGTGGGGTGGCTGATAAGCATAGCTTTAATTAATTAATTATATATATTTTTTGAATTTGACAAAGAAAACCCTTTGTCGGGCTACCTTTGGTATGAGAAACCACGACCAGTGGGACGATGAGGTTCTACATCATCAAAATCATCTAGACGTCGCGCCCCGCCCTGACCTCACTAGCATTATCAACTGGATTTTGGGTGGTCGATGTGTGTCTGGTAGGGTGAAACCAACATTATCAACTAGATTTTGGGCACCCAATGTGTATTTGGTAGGGTGAAGATTGAAACCAAAAACCTCCCTTGGAAGATTGCTC